>CM061355.1:22854153-24179153 GCA_030867105.1 Liasis olivaceus | reverse complement strand
ATCTTCTGGAATATGTGCCTTTTTACACTTTTTACACTAAGTATTACAAGCTTAGTCCACTGGGGGCAATAAAACGACATCTGCTGGATTTGTTTTGCTATTAAAATCAAGAACTAACCATTTTTTAAAGCTAATAAACTGTGTGGGCAGAAGCACAAAAGCACAGAATTACAAAATTAGAAGATTTTGGTGTTGTTGAAGGTAAAATCATATAAAATACTATGTTAAGAATCTGAAGATATGGCATAATAAAATCTTGGAACTTACCAAATTTTAATTTCACAGCTAACTCTATAAGGTGAAACAAAGTTATTCTTCAACAACATTTCTCAACATTTTGCTGTATGAGTCCCCCCCCCCACACACAAAAGCTTTAAAGATACATGTATTGAGGGAGTAAGTACATAATCATTTGTATCTTAGAAAAAAAAATATTCAGAACAGAATTATACAGTAGAAAGGCAAACTTGCATACAAAGATTCACAATATTCATTCAATTTTCATACAGACTTTTTAAAAAATCTCACACTGCTGCAAAAGTGGGACCAAAGGAAGGTAAGAAAAATGAGCTAAAAGTAAAAGATTTGTCTAGCATTAATGTTACAGTAAATTCCTGCAATTTGGCTACTTAAATGTTTTACACATCAAATCAAAATTGGGGCTTGCCAGATGGATTATGTAAAACAGCACTGTAGTCACTGAAGGCTGGAGAAAATGTGAAAAAAGCCTAAAGAGTTAGTATTGAAACAACTAGGTCTTCTCACTGGGAACCTATTTCGCTGAATTCAATGAGATTTATTTCTGAGCAAATAAGGATAGGACTGGGTTGCATGCATTCATTTAAATAAATCAATCACATAATCAACTACATCTTATTTTGCAACCATGTGTAATAGATGGGATGTGTAAACAAACCCTTTATGTATTCAGTATTTATACGAAGGAGAATATGCATGTTCTGGAAAGGATGAATCAATAGAACATGTCCATCTAGACATTGTGGATAAACTACAGTGTGTTTATAAAATATCCAGCAGTCTCTCATTGCCCTGTTTTAAGGTTCTCCCAGTATTAACAAGATCTGTGCAATGCAGTCATTTGCTGGCCAATGTAAACATCATCTAGCCATCCATCCATCTTGCACATGTACATATGTACATGTACAATTATTACTACACTGGTACAAGGCAGCTTCCCTGATTTCTTTTAACTGTGAAATTGGGATACAGGTAGTTAACAACAGGTAGTTAGCAACCACTCGTTCAGCAATCATTCAAAGTTACAACGGTGCTGAATGAGTGATATTTACAATCGGTCCTCAAAGTTCCAGCCGTCCCCAGTACCCCCACAGTCGCGTGATCATGATCCAGGCTCTTGGCAACCAGTCGCACTTACAATGATTGCAGCATACCACAGTCACATGACCACCATTTGTGATCTTCCCGGCTGGCTTCTTACAAGCAAAGTCAATGGGGAAACTGGCAGGAAATGTCACAAGTTGCTTCTATAAGTCACTCCCGCTCCTGCTACTTTCCTGCATGCCCTCTGAAGCACCCATCCCCACCCAGCCATGTTCACACTGGGCTGCAGAAGCCACCCCATGCACCTGGCTGCGTTCCATAGCATTCACCCGCCCGCCGGCCTGCTTGCAAGCCTCCTGGGACTTGTGACTTCCTGCTGACTCCCCCATTAACTTTGCTTGTTGGAAGCTGGCAGGAAGTTGCAAGTTGTGGTCATGTGAAGTCCTCACTTAATGACCCATGATCCTCATTTAATGACAGCAACGGGGACTGCTGGGATTGCTGTTGCTAAGCGATGCAGATATGTGATATTACAACTGCATCGCTTAGCAACAGAAATTCTGCTCCCAATTACCCTTGTTAAGCAAGGACTACCTGTATGTTTGTTTTAGATTTCACAGGTTATTTTATGTCAATTTATTCTATCTTGTATATGTATTTATGTATGTACGTATATCATCTAGTCACTGACCAAGATTAACTAACTAACCAGACACAAGTGCTTTAGCTCTTGCATGACCAGAGCACGTCTCTGCTGTGTATTACGAGAGCTGAACTTTTTTCAAGCTTCTGCACAAGTTTGAAAAATAATTGTGGCTGCTTTTAGGGTTCCCTCAGCTTTAACGAGTAGCTTCTTTCAAGTAGCTGAGTCATTCTTTTTCTACCCTCAGAAGTCAGGAAAAAAAATGAGCTACATTAATGAACAGAGGAGAGGGGTTGCTGTTGCATGAGGCCCAAACCATGTAGAAATCTTTTTCAAAGCATAGCCTTGAAAGGGAGGCGGAGCCACATTCACTGACCACACATCCAAAAATAATGAATCTGATAGTGTTATGCATTAGATTGCAGGAGCCATGAACAAAATTGGTCTGGTTATGACTTAGCACTGTGCATGAGTCCAAAGATTGTGCTTCATCTATCATAGTTGGTATCTGCAGCACTTCGGATCCCAAGCAGAAAAGATATGTTGGAGTGAACATAAGTGTGCCTGCTGCATCTGTTGGCACCTTCTTAAAAATGCTGCATCTTTTCCTGGGCTCGCATGGCCATTGCACAATCCCAGGAAAACAGGCATTGGAAGTGAAGTAAGGAGACACAGCATGCCCCCATGCCTTCCCTGAAGCACCTTGCCACACCCTGTTGGTGCCTCTTTACCTTAAAGACTTATTTTCCTAGATCCATATGGCTCCTGTGTGGGCTCAGGAAAAAAATGAAATGTTCCAAAATGCACACAATGAGCATAAAAGCCCTCTCTGAAGTACCTTTTCTGCTTCACATCTGCTTACATCCCAACACCATATTTTATGGTTTGGAAGATATTTAAAGAGCCAATTGTGGCTTATGCAATAAACTTGGTAAATTAAACCACAGTTTAATGCAATGAGTGAACCGTGCCATTCAGTGAAAATGAAAGAAAATGGAAAATTAAAGAAAATCAGGATTTTTTTTAAAAGGCTTTTGCTTTGACTGAATAACTGATCAAACGATCATTTCAGAAAGGTGTCAGAAAGGGGAAATTGTATGAATAATCATTTTAACTGTATTTAAATATAAATAACATTAAAATGTATATTAAATTACATCAAATTTAGATTTTGTCCTACTTTTCCCAGGACACTATTCAAAGACCATAATTTCTAATAAATAGCAAAGAATGCCCTCCAAATGAAGATGTACAGATCTGAGGGATAAATTTGTTTCTGCCTGGTATAGTCTTTTTCCTTATGTACAGTAAAAATCAAAATGTTGCCAAATAACCACTTAAGTAGCACAACGTTTGGAACTGTGTATTTCAGCAAAGAATTGCTAGTACAAGCAATTGTTCAGTTTTCCAAATAGTTGTCTCAGAGACAGACCTTCTCTGCCTCAGTCCTATTACTGATCCAATTTTCTTCCATTATGATAAAGATCCCATTCTCCTAAAGCTGACATGATCTGTTACCCATTTAATTCAGGGTACTTTACAAAAACCAAGACAAATGTTTAAGAATGAAGTCAATGGTTGTAGGAAAATGTTTAATAATGTTAAGATATTCTCCAAAGATATGCTTCCATGAGGAATGTCCAGTAAATATGCTTTCTGCATAAATACTAAAATTGGTTTGGTGGTGTTTCTAAAATCTGATTTAAAGTTTGCATGTTTACTTCATGCCTTCTAGAATTTTTAAAGGCTTTATGCTGATAGTTTTTAGAAGTTTTCATATACAGTATATTGTGTGTTTGTTGTATACACTTTCTCAAACATTCATAGGTGGTAAGTCACCCAGAGCTGTTTGGGAGTGAGTAACATATTTATTTGCTAAATAAATAAATACTGTTTTATAGTGCTTTTCCTAAATAGCAATAAGAGAAATAGACTTTTCTGATATTTGCAAAGCGAGAATTGGACTTTACAACTAGAAAGTCCTTGAAGATAACCAGTTGTGAGTTGGGAGGGAAAAAAAAACACCCTACCTTAAACTGTATTTTCTCTGCTGAAAGTGGATGTGTATGTACCTGGTAGGAAAATATTCACTGCAGATGATTTATATGTCTAATTCATGCTTCAGAATTCCTTAAACAAGCTGCAAAAAATCTTGTGGGCCTTTAACCAAATTAACACTGTGTGAACTTTTGTGGACCAGCACACACATCTTCAGATGTAGTGGACTGTGATCCGTGAAAGCTTTTGCAATTATAAACTGATTTCTTTAAGGTGTCACAAGATTTAGTATTATTTTTGCTGCAACTAACTTATATGGTATTCCTCTTGAAGGTACAAATGGAGGGCTGCAGTAAATATGATATTAAAGCGTATCCTGTGATATTATTTGTTCTCTGTTCTTTTTGAAGACAATGTCATTAGCAAGCTAGACAACCTGTGACCTGTTGAGTCATCATTTCAGAGATCTTTCCTTACCTAAACAGTGAAACAGAATGACCAAGGGCAAAAAAGCAGCAGGAGTATGAGCGACTTGCAATTTGTTGCTGGCTCCCCCGTTGATTTTGCTTGTAGGAAGCTGCCAGGTAGCATCAGAAATCTCCCTCCCTCCTTCCTCCTTCCTTCCTTCCTTTCCACATATAATACAAGCTTGTGCCATTTGCCCTCCCCTCACAACTCTCAGGAGAACCCCCATGAAACCTTCTCCTCCTCAACTGACCCATGGAACTGCTGGCCACTTTGCTGGAGAAGTGGAACAAAGGGAGCCATGGACTGTGAGGAAAACTGCACCCCCACTCCCCATTTCCAAGGGCCCGTGTCCCCAAGGATCCCCTCCCTGGAGGGAGGAAGAGGGCTCACCCATTAACTTCAGGTATCCCCAGCCAGCCCTACCTCACCAGCAGGCATCCAAGTTGCTCCATTGCCCTTCCCTCAATGCCCACAGCTGTTTCAGATTTCAAATTTCTGCCTCATTTCCAAAACAGCCAATTGCCACTTGCCCATCGGGCCTTGCCACCAACCAACTGGATGCAGGGGACAGAGGGAGGCAGGAAAGAGGTTGGGAATGATGATGATCATGTGACCTGGGCTGACCAAGGTGGTGCAGCAGAACAGCGGTGCTGAAGCAGACACAAATTTCCCAAATTTCAATTCCATCAGAGTAATGGGTCCTGGATTTTAGATGCATTCTGTAAGTTAGCCCATTTGAGATACGTTGGTTCAAAATTGTTGCCCTATGATGCATCATTTCGCCCAGTTGAAGTTTACAGACCTGAAAATTTTAGTAGTATGTAGATAGAGCACACAATGAGAGCAACCTCAAATATGATGCACTAGTAAAGTAATTCAGTGATTGTTATAGTTGAATTGGGGTTAAAGGTGAGCTTTCTTACACAAATCTAAGCAAACCAACACAAATACATGGGGATAATCCAAGTTAATAAAATATATTGGCTACATTACACAAAGCAGGATCTGACATGATGGCTTAACATGATGGTCCGGTTTAACATAAGATTCTAAAAGAATGGCTAGGACCCTACAACATACTGAATCACAAACAATACTTTTTTAGCCTACCTTATTATGTTGTGTGAACTTAGCCAATATGTGTGAATGTAACTGATGGTGTTAGTAAACCAGTGAGATCAGATGAAAATTAAATGTAAATATTATGGGTAGTAATACTGTCTTGAGAATGGCCATTCTATAAATACATATGACAATTATTTCTGGGCCACCTACTAGAATGATTCTGTTGAACATCAGTCTACATATGAAAGTGCAATGATTACATTAAATGTTGGACATAGGTGGTAGATAATCAACCAGTTTGCAAAAGCATTTTGGTTTATGCTTACTACATGCATAGCGCACACAGAGTTCTACCTAAAAAAAGTCCCAATATATATCATCCAGTTAAACACTGTCAAATCCTATTTAATTCAACAGGAATTGGACCTGTGCTTCAACATGTTTAATTGAAGTCAGTGGAATCTGAAGTTGCTTAATGTTGGTTGGCTGATCACACCAAATATATTTTGGATGTGTTCCTGTGCCCATTAGATCTGGGATCAAGTCCATCAGGAAGGTAAGGAATCATTCATTTAAAAACTGAAGATGTGTCTCGGGCTGTATGCTAGGGCAGTATCAATGTCTTTGTTTAAAAAGAGATCTCTCCTTTGCTAAATTAATACACTTGCTAATTATTCTCTAGTTGCTGTTCTGTATTTGCCTAATTAGTTTAACTGTGTCATCCTATTGTCAACTTGCAAATGATTCAATTAATCTTATCTTGTCCTCCCAATAGCCTTATGTTAAAATGAACAATGGCCCAGCATTTGTGTGCATCTATCTTTGGGTATAATAACTGGTCTGCATTCTGCTATAATTTTTTCTTATGAAGATATCTCTGTATATCTTTTTGTACTAAAGCTTCAGCTGTCTCAATGTTTAAACTCTTCACTAAAATAAAATAGCCTATATTCTTAAATTGAAGTCATATCCGAGGGAGGGAGGGAGGGAGGGAGGGAAGGAAGGATGGACGGACGGACGGACGGACGATTTGGATCATTTTCCACTGTGCAAATGTTCTAGCATGATGCATATCCTAGAAGCTCAATAAAAACAGCTTAGAAGAAATGAATTCTTTATTCCTTTACAGATTCTGGAATAAAATGCAGCTCTGTGGTCTCCAAGATAATGAAGATCAAAATGGTGCCACATATGTAATAATTAAAATGTCTATGTAATCCAATGGTGCATTCATTATTATGAAAGATACTTATGGCATGAGATTTTTAGTAAGAACATTCCAGTAGGAAAATGCAATAAATTAAAGCTTGATAATACTGCATAACTTAATAGTAGTGCTTTATAATTTCAGCCCCACCACTCTCCCAAAGTACATAGTTTGGGTTTTTTTTGGGGGGGTGTGTGTGTGGAGGATTGGCAATGGAATTACTAGAGGTCTAAAACAACATCTGTATCCTTTTCATGACTAAGATTCTATTTAAATATTAATTTGGAAAGTCAGATTCCTAGGGATGATAGTTCTAATGTAGGAGAACACAGAAATCCTGCCAAATTTAAGAAATTCGGGTACCACTGAACATGGGTTTAACTCTCCTGTTGAGATCAATAGAACATAACATGTTTTTACCTTGTGCCTGAAGTTTATTTTGTTTTTGGATAGAGATTGCAATTAACTAACTTAATTGCTTTTATGGAACAAAATTCTTTTAAGCCAAGCAGGCTAATATCATGGACAAGAACATGACTCAAGGCTGTGATATATAAAAGGTGTGTTAATGAAGGGCAATAGATATATTTGTGAAGCCACTGACACTATTGCTTACTGGCATACTCAAGGCATGGAATTATTAAAGTTAACTTTTCCAGTGGGAAAAAAGATCATATGTATTCAGGTATCATCAAACTCATTCACTGCATGAAACAGTGAATATACACTGATATTTCAGTAGCCTTGCAACTCGCTTCTTCAGAATAAGTGTACCAGGGCCGGATTAAGGCCAACTGATGCCCTAATCACAGCCCAACAATGGCGCCCCTCAGCTCTTCCATTGCTTAACTGTCAAAACATTTAGACTGAATAAGTGCTGAAAACTAAAGTTGAGTGTGGCAGTGAAAGAGTTAAGGGCATGATAGCCAGGCAAAAATACTCTGTGATCCCCCCCCACCCCCCACCCCCCACACACACATTTCCATTAAGCACAGTGCTTGTTTTGCTTAATGTTTAATCCAGGGATGAGGTATACACACATAACTAAGATAAAAATTTTAAAATTCCTCCAACTGGGTGGCTCTTTAACTGTTACAGTCTTCTTGGATTTTGGCAAACATCTTGCATCATTATTTAAAACTTTCATCATTCTTTGTAAGAAAGTGTTCTTCTTGTTCCTTAAGAATTAACTGGAGGAGGAGATGTTGGCTATGACTCTATGGATTTTCTGTCCTCAAACAAATGAAGTCTTCTTATTCAAGGAATGCTCACTAGCTTAGATTTACCTCAGCAAATATGATATCTTTACTAGGTGAAACCTAATACACTTTTCAAGCAGTTTTCTGAATTTTCAGTCTTTAACAATGTGCTTGAAAACCACCAGCTAGAAACTGCAAAGCTTGTAGACTTCTTCAAAGTAGATGTCATTTGAAAGTTCTGCTTGTGGTGGAGGGTCTTCCAAGTGGCTAGACAGCCTCATTGATGTGAATTCTGCACGGGTCCCACTTCACTGTGTTGCTTCGGTTGCGGACATATGATTACTACTGACCCTGGCTACAAAAGAGGGTGAGTGAATACTTTCTCATCATCATGAATTTTGCATAATGTAAATTCATTATGTGTGTAATGGAACTACATTATACTGTTATTGTGGAATTATATAACCTTTTGCAAAAATAGTGAACACAAGTACGTATAAGGATGAAAGTACTGTAAACATATGAATGGGAGATATCATGTCAGGTTGGCTATCCGCTAGCTAGGATTTTGCGTAAGTTAACTAGCACCATAAGGTTGCTTCCCTTCTGTAGATAAAGTGAGATCACTCATCACAAATTACAGAAAGACAATAGTCTTAAGTTAAATCTTCACATCATTCTGCATTTTAAAAAAATGCAACACTAAAGGCATATTAAGAGAGCCAGTTTAGTGTAGTGGTTAAGGCATCAGGCTAGAAACCAGGAGATTGTGAGTTCTAGTCCTGCCTTAGTCACAACGCCTGTTGGGTGACCTTGGGTCAGTCACTTTCTCTCAGCCCTAGAAAGGAGGCAATGGCAAACCACTTCTGAAAGCTTGCCAAAAAACTGCAGGGATTTGTCCAGGCAGTCACTGGGAGTCAAGATTGACTCAAAGGCACCAAACAAGAAAAAAGGAACATTAGCTTTTACGCTTGTGAAGTGCTTTATGCTTGATTTGGAAAAGGTGTGGCTGCTTTAATGGGTCAGAGATAGGTGCTGCATTTGTGATCCCCTGTGTTTCAAAGCATCTCATTCAAATGAAGTCGAAAGTATTGTACAGTTCTATTAGTTTTTGTATGCAATCTTATTGCAAAGTTAGGAGATGTATTCAGTCTGAAGAATAGTTACATTCCAAACAGCATATTGGTATAGGAAGTGCAATTTGGTTACTTTGTTTAAAAATGCAAATCAAATTATATTTTGTAGCATCTCTCTTTCTCTGTATACAATATTCACACATACTAAAAAATGAAACAAAAACATAAATTAGGATGATATATAACTTCAACAAAAAAGAAATTAACAGTAAGGAATTAGGGACATTGATCATTTAAGAAGCAGAAACCCCATAGTAAACTTTAATATTTTATAAAGCTGGCAGAAAAGCTAAGAAATGTTAACAGCTGGTGGGCTTTGTGAGACATAGGAACATAGGCCTAGAAGTCTAAGATAATACTTTTCCTTTAAATCAATGTTAAACTAATTAAATCATCCTTAATTACATTTAAAACATCCTCCAGCAAGACTTAGAGAAAGAAAATGACATCAATTCTAGCTATGAAACAAATGGAAGAGATAAGACAATGGTTTACTTTTAATTACATAGTTTAATATTTCTGAAAAGTTGAAGAATAGGAAGTTTGTTGTTCCATAACTATCTAGTAATATTTTGCTGAATTGCAGTGTTGTTTGCAGAGTATAAGCGTGTATTGCACATCCATAAACAACTCTGTATTTTAGCTTTGTATATTTTTGTAAAGATTTTTATCAATTTTTACCACTTTTTACTTGTAAGCTGCCTAGAGTCACTTATACAGTGAGATGGGTGGCATATAAATTTGATGGATGGGTTGGGTAGGTAGGTAGGTAGGTAGAAAAATAAATTGCTGGACTCAGGTTGCACAAAGGTTTGTTCATCTTTAGATCACTGTTCAAGGCCATCTCTCTCTATCACACACACACACACACACACACACAACATGCAGAGAAGGTACAATTATATAGAAGATTGCATTAATACTTCATATATTTGCCATTTGGTGATTATGATAGCTTGTGTATCTGGCTATTTACATATGCAATAAAAGTGCAATGCTTAATTATACTTTCAGAAATATACATTATACATAAACTTGGCCTATATATGTAGTACTGCCAGATTTGGGCTGCAAAAATCCAGATGATAACAAGGTGGCAGCAAATATACAAAATACTCTGCTTTCTTGATTTATCTGAATTTTTGCAGTCATCACCTAGAAGCCTGAATATGTATCACTATGTGTTCCTCTGAATAGAGCTTTTGTGAAGTCAGGGGAAAAAAGTAGTTTGTCACAACTCTGAAGTACAATTTATAGTATGAATAAACTAAAAGGTGAATGTAGAGGCTCTCCTGCTTTTAGTGAGGAAATAATTGTTGAAGATTTCAGTGGTGTCATGATTTCAGGCATACTACACAATAATTTATCTAGTCATTTAGTGACAATTTTTGCTTCTCTGTTAGTTCAGGTAGCAAAAAGATTGTAATCAAGAGCTGTTATCTTCATATTAAAGATGTTATGAGGCTGGTTCCTTGGCAGGCATAAACTATTTCTTTCTCCCTGGGAGACGTCCATGGCCTCAGTGAACTTTGGATACATAAAGCTAAAATTGACATTTTGTCCCATTTCCTATAGCAGTTTTCAATGACATTTCATGGCTATAGGCGACCCCCTAATGCCAGAAGGCATTATGACTCAGCATTGTTGGATATGGAGTATACTTTGAGGAGTAATGTAAATATAGCGTGTGTGCCTATGCACAGATAGGTACATGCAAATAGAGATTTTAAACCTCGGTTGTTTCCGAATATCCAAGGAACATAAAATAAGGTTTTGTATCCATGAATAATACATTTCTAAAATGTTTATAAGAGTGCTTAGCATGCCAGGCATGTCCAAGAATGTCTGGCAAATTTTTGGAAACAGAAAGAGAGTATGTAATCTCCAAAGATAAGTAAGATCTTGGTAGGGGAGATGGGCGGGGACAAATCAAATAAATAAATAAATAAATAAATAAATAAAATAAAGAATGATGACTGGTGAGCATCTGCTTAGAAAAATATGTTTTGAATATGTGGTTTAAGACTAAGCTTATCCATGCCTACACATGGCAAAGGAGTGAATATAAATTATAGCATAATGGAGTTGAAGGAGTTCTTACAGGTCTGTAATCCTACCTCTGCTTGGTCAGAATCCACTGGGTCATCTCTGACAAATGGGCATCCAGCCTGTTTGAAGATGTCAAGTGAAGGAGCACTTACCACTTCATGAAGCAGCTTGTTCCATGGGCTGATAGCTCATATTAACAGGAAGTTCCTCCTGAATATACTTCCTTGGTGTTTTACTCATTGGTTGGTCAGTTGGCTGGTTTAACATATTTATATGGCCACCCATCTACCAAAGCAGTCTAGGCATAAATGAATAAAAACAACAACAATCTGTAAGTGTAAAAAATGTCATAAAAAAGAAATAGCAATAGCAATTGAGCCCCCATCTCACAACAATAAAACAGGCCTGCACCCTCATCAGAGCTCCATTAACACCCTAGCCCCACTACCTGGAGGAATAGCCAGGTCTTTACGGGGGGGGGGGGGGGGGGGGAGGGGCAGTTCCACAAGACAGTCACCATGACACAGAAGGCACATTTCTGAGAACTCACTGAGTGACATTACTTCACTGATGGGGCTTGGAGCACGCCCTCTCTGCCCAATCTGGCGTGATGGGCAGAAACCATAGGAGAGAGATGGTCCCATAAGTAACCTGGTCCCATGCTATGTAAGGCTTTAATGATGTTTGTGGTCCTGCTCCCTGTGGAGGTAGAGAATAACTTCACTCTCTCTTCTTCACAATACCCATCAGATATTTGAAGACTGCTAGCATATATTCCGCAATCATCTGTTCTGTAGGTTAGATATAAGTAGATTCTTTAACCATTCTGGACATCCTACCATCTTGATAGCCCTCCTTTGAACTTGCTCCAATTTGTTACTTTCCTTTTTGAACTGTAGTATCCAGAATTGGTTACAGTATTCCAAGATGGGCCTGAGTAGGACAGAACAATTACTTCCCATGTAATTGAACTCTATGCCTCTGTTACTGTTCTTTTAGGAGCTACATTACACTGTTGGCTTGTGTTTAACCTGTGGTCCACAAGGACACCTGGATCATTTTCATGGGTATTACTACCAAACCAGGTTTTCCCATCCATTTTCAATCCAGATGCAGAATTTTACATTTATCTGTTAAATTTCATACTATTCAATTTAGCCCTCTGTCTAGATCTTTTTAAATCTTCTGTCATCTAAATTATTAGCAGCATTGTGCCATTTGCAGACTTGATAAGCATCCACTGAAATCCTTCATCCAAGTCATGGATAAAAATATTGAGAAGCATAGATCCAGAACAGAGCTGTGTGGCCCCCCACTTAGTATTTCCCTACAAGCTGAAATGGAGTCATTAACAAGCAGTCTTTGGGTAGCAGTTGTTGATGTTGTTGTTTTAAATTTATGGGCCACCATCTCTAAAGATTCTATGGGGTGTACCTAGCATAATATATGCAATACACAAATATAGTGCATTGGGGAGAAAAATACAATTAAACAGCATCATCCACCAGTCAGGATCAAAAACCATCCTGGTCTCAGGTTGTTTCAAAAGCCAGGTTTTTAAAACTTTCTAAAGGATGGCAAGGCCAGGGCCAGATGAACCTCTTGGGGATGATATGATAGAGAAGGCACAGCTCCATGATCCCCTGAGATGGTACGATTTAGGTATTGAATTATTTGTGACTGCATCTAACAATAGTTTCATTTATGCTATATTTTAGTGCTGAAAAAAAGTGGTAGCATGAGAGAGACTGCTGAAGGTTTTGCTGAAGTCCAGGTACACTATGTGTATGGTGTTCCCCAGGTCCACTAAGCTAGTAATGCTATCAAAGAAGGAGATCAGTTTAGTCTGGCAAGATTTGTTTGTGATAGACCCATGCTGACTACTAATTGTGGCATGCTTATCCAGCTGCTCTGAAACAAGCTGTTTAGTAATCTGTTCAAGGACCTTGTTTAGTGTAAATATAAAGCTGATGGGTCTGTAGTTTCTTGTGGCTTCTTCCTTCCCCTTTCTGAAGAGAGTGATGACATTTGCTCTCTGTCTTCTGGAAACTCGTCAGAGTTTTTAAGATTACTGAAAGTAGTTACATGACCATCCCCACCAATTCCTTCAGTAACCTGGGATGTATTCAGTCTGGTCCTAGAGACCTGAATTGATTCAAATTAGTTATTTTTTACTCTGTCCTTGTATATCCTAAACTGCAGTTCCCTCTTTTCCCTGTGGCCTAATGATGGCCAGATAGGGTTCTTTTTCCCTTCTGAAAGAAGAAAGAGGCAAAATATGAGTTAAAAGTTCTGTCTTCTCACCAATACCAGTTCATCATTTTCCTCTTTTCAATAGACCTACAAACTCTTTGACATTTATTTATTTATTTATTTATTTATTTATTACACTGCCCAACTCCCAGCAACTCTGGGCAGATCACACATAGAACAATAAAATAATACAATTATACAAACAATAAGACATAGATCAATAAAATAATACAGTTATAAAAACAAAGAACAAAAGATGTCAGAAACCAGAGAACAACCAAAGCAAACCCACATTACCCAGAACTTTTAATCACTATCACCAAAAGAATTCTGGTGTCTGTTACAAGCTGGAGCTTATTTTGAATATACAAAACTTGCTGGAACAGTTGCTGAAATTTTTGGAGACTATCTTGTATTCTTCTTTGGTTAAGTCTTTTCCTTCCTTCCTTCCTATTTAAAACTATAACCTAATACATTTTTAAAAATCACAAAAAATACCCACAAATAGAACCAATAAATAGGGGGGCAACATTCATAACCAAAACTAACTGTGTTTTCAATAATATCCTAAAATGGGAGCTGATCAAATTTCAGGAGAAGTGTATTCCCCATAGTAGACATGGTAACAGAAAAACAGTACCTATGACCCACCATCTCCCTTATCTCTACTACTGCTACTAAATACTAAGATTCTCTTGGGACCTTCACACTGAGCAGGTGAAATTGGTGGACAAGATGGTCCTGTAGATACCTTGGCACCCAGCCACACAGGGCATTAAAGGTCAAAAACAGCACTTTGAGTTGCTCTTGGAAGCCAATAGTAAGCTAGTGTGGGTGCTGGAGTATGCTGGTGTTAACCCAACCATGGAAGGCAGCAGAAAAGATTGGTCTACAATGTTATAAAGTCAGTGAGAGCCCAGATTTACAATCTTGAATCACGGATACGTATTTGCTCTGTCTTTATGAGCTGGCTCTTTACTGATGTAATGGAAAGACCAACTAGTAGTATTTCATGTGGTTGAGGTTTAATGACATGTTTAAAAATTAGGCTGAATGATTTTCTGATTCTTTTCTCTCTACTTTTGTCTTGTTTTGGTTTTGGTTTCTCTCCTTCTTGTCTCTTTTCATCTAATAAGAAATTTTAAAATGGGTTATATACATTAATACTCTGATTCCTGTTCTCTTCTTTCAGCAGTCTTATTAACTCCAGCTGTTGGGTTGTTTGTTTTCTTTTTTGCATAATTCTTTCAAAATCAATGGCACCTCAGTTGATTAAGTTAATTGAGAGGCAAGTCTTAAGTGTAATTGAGTTGACTTAGAATACAATATACCTGTAGGCTAAAAGAGTACCATGTAAGATACCAGCTTAACTTCTACTATTTTGTATGTAATCAGCCTAGCACAAGCTGACAGGGCTGGTGTTCTCCAGGTCCCTTCAAATAAACAATGTCATCTATTGGGACCCAGGAAATGTGCCTTCTCTGTCACAGTGCCTGCCCCCTGATATGCATATGGCTTCCACCCCAATAGCATTCCAGAAAGCCTTAAAGACCTGACTGTTCTCTCAGGCTGTGGGTTGGACCAGTTGGGGCCTCTTCAGATTTGTTTGGGGGTATGGGTGTTGTTCACCCTGGTTTTTGTTCTTCATTCTTTTCTTATTCCCTTTTTTATAATTATTATATTGTATTTTCTATAGAATAGAATAGAATAGAATAGAATAGAATAGAATAGAATAGAATAGAATAGAATATATTGCACAACACCCAGAGTCAGTTTGGAATTGGGTTAATAAAACAAAACAAAACAAAATAAAATAATCATCTTTGAGATCTGCTGGATTTTCAGAAAGGAAGAATTGCATCCAGCAGTAATATTCAGAACTACATGTAAATAACAGAGCTGATGCAAATTCTTTAAAATACACCCACCATTTTATCTTGAAATTGCATCATCTAGTCCATCTCCAAAGAAAGTTTGGTCATCTGACTCTATATGCCAACTCAGCCTTGGTAAATGAGACAGTTTTTTCCATGTTTTCAGTAGTCTATCAAATCAATACTATCTTGCAGGAGCAGGTATTTTTAGAAAGCCCAAAAGGGGGGGGGGGGAACTGGGTGGTGGTTTTGGTGGTAACACTCATGGTTTATTCAAAAAGACAGTGCGTTCAGCTGAATGCTAGTCTCAACCACCATTAGAGGTCCTGAGAACCACAATGAAAGATGTCCTTTTATGCCTAAGTAACACATTTCTTCTAGAGCTAACATTAGAACTTAAGGGAATTAGTATTGAGGAAATCAGTAGATGACACCTATGAATCAATATTAAATCATGTTTTGGAGGAGTTTACAAATATAAAGAGTTCCCCTTTCCAAATTCCCATCACAACTGACACAGACTATCAATCCAAGGTTCTGTCTCTGACAGTGAAGAATTTTATAATATCATGACAGTTACATCGATTACCTGTCACACTTGCCATAATAACTTCCCCAATTAATATAATATAAATAAATGTACATCAAGGGAAAGCCTGTTTCAAATCAAACTCAACTCCTAACACATTAGTGCGGTTTTTTGTCAGTAGCATGAAGTAGCTTGCCACTGCTTTCTTCTGAATGTTTTTCTACTTCCCAGCCTAGACAACAACTCTTGTAATTTCCTATCGAAATACTTTGTACTGAAGTATTGAATGAGATAATAATGGACACAGATTTACCACATCTTCTGACCAGGTAATTAATTATGAAAATGAGGTATGTTTGTGTGTACTTGCTTAAAAGCAGGATTTTGTATCTCAGTATTAAAGGGACAGCAGAGACATACCCACTGGTTTCATCCTAATAAGTCATGGTTTACATTCAACATCCATGTGTTTGGTATGCATATTTGAAAAGTGAGGTGTAATGCACATAGGCTTTCATGGCAAATTGAGTACATGGAAACAGAGGTTGCTAGGAATCTTATATAGGGAGTACTCAACTACAGTACAGACAGCGGCCAACTTTCCATTCAAAGGAATGCTTGTGAGAATCTGTGAAGAAACAGCCACCATGACGTTGCTAGAAACATGCAGCAGCCATAAAGCATTCTGAAAACACTTCTATTCAAATTGCCATTTGACATCCCATTATGGTGCTGCTTAGGGCTATCAGGTTTAGATTGCAGACAACTATTAGATGGCATCAGAAAAATGCAGGAAGTCTAGCTCTGTGCTCCATCTAGATGTCTGTGCTCCAAGTAGTTATCTGGATTTTTGCACCCAATTCTGGTAGCCCTAACCTCTCTTTTCCTTCCTCATTCCTTTCCCTATCTATCTTTAATTCTTTTACTTACTATTCTTATTATTCCTGTTGATGGGAATTTCCTTCTTCCCAACATTCCATTATTTCTCAGAGGCCATATATGCTTGGAACAGTAGGATTAAGGAGTTAAGCCCTAGTTCTGCTCTCATACTGATGGATAGTGGTTTATCTGCTTCAGGATTTTAAAATGTTGGTATAAGTTTGATTGCCTTTTAAATTAAGATGTAAATCTGAGGATACATAGCTGGCAAATAGTACAGGAATATTTTAAATGGATAAAGTTATGCCTTCCTTTCAGCATCACTGTGTTTCTCAAAGTTAGTTATAGTCCTTAATATTCCCCATTATGATGTTCCTTCACATATAAGACTGGTCCATATGAACACTAATATAACTCTGTGTTTTAATTCTTGCTGTTGTGCTGAACCCATGTAGCTCGCATGGGTTTTGTTTTGTTATAAAATGCTGCTGCAGTGGTGGCATATTGTCATCTGAGAAAGGAAATTCTTAATCTTTTCCCTTGTATTGGATGCTTTCTAAAACCACAACCCCAAGCTGCTTTTTACCATACAAAAGGAAAGAGTTGGATGTTCACCTATTTGTGCCTATTGTTTTACTTTACAATCTCCACAACAAACCTACATGGGTATCAGTTATATAAAGCTGCTTGACCATCAAACTGCAGTGGATCTCCTGTGTGTGGAATGAATGAATGAATGAATGAATCTCTATCACCTTCTTATCTCTATCAAAAGTAGGTAGGAAGAGTTGTCCTAGCTTGCCCTCTTTCCAAAGACATGTTTAATCACACGAGCCCCCTGTATGCAGTTTGAAGTTTTTCATCTTAAGGCACAGCTTCATCACCTCGGGGAGAATTAGGCCTAAGACATGACATAGTATAAGCCTTTGTTCCTTAATGAAGACATCATTAAAAGCTACAAGACTGGCTTATACTCTATCAATCTAGGATAACGTCTAGAAGAATAGGCACTATTAATTATACAACCTTATTTATCTAGAGAGAAAGCATTAGAATGTTACTTTATAGCAGTAGCTACACACACACACATGCACACACACACCAAAAATTGTTGCATGATACCAGCTAGCCAGCCATATCTTTTCCTAGAATATTCCTGTTACTGTCATTATTCCACCCGTTCCATGGGTTTCATATCAAGCCTTCAAAAATCATTTCAGACTTGCTTCAAGCTGCAGATTTCAGATCTGAAGAAAAGGCAATAGAATTTGAGCCACACTGAGACTTATTAAAAAAGAAGAAGAAACAATATAAAACAAAGATCCATCCTTGGTAGGAAGTGTCCTGCATTTATATTTTGGGGGGGAAGGATGGGATGAAAATTAACCCTGCCAAATTTCAGCTGCGTGCATTCAAGAATGTTTAACACAATACATTTTTGAATTATTCCCCCTGCACATCTTTTTTTTTTTTTAATTTAATATGGCCACCCATTTCAAAAGGTTCTGAAAAGCTTACAAAAGCCACAAAAAAGAGAAAAATAGTTAAAATAAAACCCACAAACACAGGCAGCCTGGACAGAAGCAACCAGAACACCAAGCAATGAAGAAAGTACAAAATAATAATGCAAAAGGGGCCCCACCAATAGATCACACCCATGTTAACCCTAGGCCTAGGACCCAAGCCAAGTCCTTCCAGAAGCACAGGAGGGAGGGCAACATGCATATCTCTGGGGTAATGTTGTCCAGGGCTGGGACCATGGCAGAGAAGTCATGTTTTCTTGGTCCCACAAGAGGAAAGCATTTAATTGAAGGGACCTGGTGCATACCTACTCTGTTTGAATGTACTAGGTGGGGAGACGCAACTGGAGATAGGCAGTCCCTCAGATATCTAGGCCCTATGCCATGAAGGGCTTTATAGGTGGTGACCAGCACCTTGAGTTGCACCTGGAAGCCCAGTGGCAGCCAATGCAGCTTCCATCTAAATAATCAATTTCCTCCAAGATCTTCTGCAACTGCCAACCAATGACCTTTTCCATAATCTTCCCCCAAAAGAGAAGTTTGGAACTGGCTAATAATTATCCGGAAAGGGAGAGTTAACAGGGATGAGAAAAGGACAGCCAACAAGAAGCCAAAATTGTACCTACCAATCTACTCCAATCTTTCAAAAGTAGTTAAAAAGTAAGCTCTTCCTTTTTTACTTGCTATGTTGGCCTGATCCTGAAGAATGTCGATTGACTTGCCTACTCTTCCACCATTGTATACCACCAATTTGTATCCCCAGCCCCTATATAGTTGTGCAAAGTCATCCCTCCACTGCTTCAGGGAAACACTGTTCCTACAAGGCTGCCCTTCAGGTGGTGGTTGCACCTGCCTACTAAGAGATATACCCTCTCCCTAAACTGGCTGCATTTGCTTCTCAATCCCTCTGCACAGCCTGCATTGATGAAGCCAGAGACTCCCCAGTCCTGAAACATTGAGTGCAACGGAGCTGTCCAACTGGTGCTGGAGAGATTTCACAAAACAAAGCACCTAGCTATGGAGGAAAGAAGACTACACTTAAAAATCCGTGGCTTCAAGAAATGTCTTAAGCGCATACATCATCTTGCAGATTTTGTGCCAGACCTGTTTGCTAAATGGTACACTGATGCCAGTTTCTCCACAAAATACTTGTGGATTGCTCACAACTCTTCAGCCAATGATGGCTTCAGATATGTGCAGTTCCATTGAGCCTTCACATGCTTAAAAAAATCAGTTCTCTGGGAGACATCACTGACTACTTCTCACACAGAAGCTTTCCACCTTTCATGTCACAGTGAAAGTAGCATGCAGCAGAACTCAGTGGGATGGCATGTAGTGCAGGGGTCATTGCATACCCTCCTTTATATTGGCACCATTGTCAGTTACTATGAAACTATGGGTAAATTTGCCATGCTTTGTAAACCACTCCTCTACCAGCCAGTTCATAGCATGCCTCAGTTCACAGGCAGTGTGGGACAAGTTCATCTCTTTCAAGCAATCCACGTGAAGGATGGATTATGTCCATTAAAGAAGAAAACCTTTCATTCTCTACCAAACCAAGAAGTGTTATCTAAGCCTATCCCTTATTCTCTGAGTAATCTCACAGGCCTTGGGATCTGCTTTGCTTTCCAAAGATTCCCAACATTTCTGGTAGGTGGGGTTTGTGGAAATGATACTCATTGGTCAGCTAGTCTGGTCATATCAATGTCAAAGAGCCCCTCCAGCATTTTCCATAGAGGGAAATGAAATTGCAACACTGTGCATTGCAACAACTCCAGAAGTAGCAAAACATCCTTTGAATCTGCAAGGCATTTTACAGCCTTCCAGTTTGATTTGTTACATTGAAGCAAGTCACTGCTTTGATTCATAAATCTGCTTTCATTGGTTGATTTGATCAAATCTTCACAAAATTGAGTCACTATTTCATACCATCTCATGCCTCTGAAGGGTGACAGGTTGGGGAAAAATTATTCTGGTATGCAGACCATGAATGTGCAATCTGCAGGCCACATGCAGCCCCTGGTCTCACTGGGCAACCTGCAGAGGACCAGGTTGGATGGGCCTTATTTGATACTCATGTGATCCATATTCTTTAAAATTACCTTAACAAAGGGTTGAATTTTTGGCTTCAGCCCCTAAGGCCTCTGCTGTCTTCCAGCCCTTCTTCCTCTACTCAAAAGGAATCTAATAATGATCCTTTGTCTGCATGCAGGAAGGAAGAACTTGATCTCCCCTAGCTTCCACCTGCTCAGCATTAAAAGATTTTCTCATCTGCCAATCAAAGATAAACTCTTTTTTTCTCTTTCCCAATAAAGAAGGGATAAAGGGCAGCAGCTGGGAAAGGGAGGGTAAGACATAGTTCAGAAAAGTTGATGGGACAAAACGTGGAACCCCTGTAATTCATTTTCAGCCCAATTTCACTATAACTAAATTGGATCTCATAGATCTCTAATGGGTCTATTCTATGTGTCCCTAATTTTGAATCCAAACCTGTATTTCCCAACACATGGAGGAGGGAGGCTCTTTTAAATAAAAAGGTATAACTAATTTTGTTTGACTTTGTCTTCTGTGTAGTGCTTTCAAAGTCAGTCTTAATTAGCTAACTTTTCCACAAAATGCAGAAACCCTTTTCACACATAGCTACCTATTAGCAGCAGGGTAAGCTAGCAAGCTCTTGAACAGGTCCTCAGAGAAATGTCGTTTGATAGCCATAAAAATCACAGAGTCCTTGAAGGATTTGTAGCGCTGTAAAGGTTCAAAATGTGACTTGCAATTTTGGACACAATTGTTTCTGCCCAAGTGCCAGAGCATTAACCAGCATTCTTGGCATTATTGTGTCAATTATGTGTCAAGAAACCCAAATGTCACATGAAATCCTTTCTCTTGTGTTACTGCTGTGCAAATGTTATTCCAGCCATTTTGACTGGTGCCACCATCACTGACATTTTCCTTTTCAATGCTGTACAGCTGCCTTCTTTAACAAATTCAACCCATTCTCTGGTCAAAATATTTCACAGGAAGCGGAAAATCAATTCTGTTTTCTTGCCCAGCAGTTCAGTAAATACCAAAAGCTTGACATTCTGTCCTTGTGATGGAAAGCAGAATGAAAATGACAGAACACTTCTTGGTTCATGGCACCCACTGCAACAGAAAACTACTTGTTCACCGAGCTTCAGTCTTTCCTCTGAGACTAGCATCCTAGTGCTCCTTATGCTGTTTCACATTTCATATTCTACAGGGATCCATAAGGACTGTAAAGCCTTTGTTGAAACAGAATTTTTAGTTCCAACATTAGTCCTGGAAATAGTTCACCCCAATCTGTTCCTAATTCTGGAGCTCCACTCTCCCATTATCTAACATAAGAAAACCTAACAACATTTAAAAAAAAAATAAAGCTGGACAGCTAGACCATTTTGAAAGATGAAGGATGCCATATTTCCTTCAAAACAAGGATAGGAGGTATAACCCCTTGCTCAGACCTCTTCTACAGCTTTCTCAAAGCTCCAAGTGATCCTCTGTGCAGTTTGGGTTAACCTATTACTTACCCTTCCCATCCTTGATCTCTTTGATGGCCCTGCCTAATTTACAAACTTGTATAAACACAGGCATTGCGAGGGCGGATATAGGATAGGGTGGGGAGTGATGCTTACAAGAACAAAGGCAGGAAAAAGGAGATTTAAAATGCTATACAATAAAACAAGTTATTGAATGATTTTCAGGAGGGATAAATGAAGAAGGGGGTAAAGAATAAAGATAGCTGTACTTAAACCGAAGTATGTATGTCTGTGCCTGTTTTATATATACACAAACACACTGGGAAAAGGAGGGAGGGTGAGAAAGGATGGGAAAGGGAATGAATGAAATGAGAAGTTGGCAAAATGAAAGAAAATTAAGTGGGAATGAGGATGATGAATTAAAAACAGACAAAATGGTCATTTGCAAAGAGAGCACCATCACATGCAGAACTGGTAACATGAGTTTGTATATCAGTGAAATATTATTCCAGAAACCAACTGTAGCAATGAAAGAAAAGAAAAAGGGTCATGCAGGGTAGTAAAAAGTCCATCTTTTCATGAAAATCTTGTTTCCAAGAATGACCTGGAGGGGATTACAAGCAGCCTCGACACAAATCATGGATAGTATAGTCCTCAACCATTCTTTGTCCCCAAGTTGATAACCAAGATAATCCCACCCAAAAACCCTATTTGGGGGGAGGGCAGTCTTCCTCAACTAGTTTTTTTTCCCCCTGTGAAAGTTAAAAATTTGAAATAAAGTTTGAGATTCCTAAAACAATTATGAGATTATTAAGTTTACAGTAAGATAGAAGTTCACAGCCTTCATCATTTCTATGGCACAAGGCACTAGTTGAACTACTTGATTTAATCCATTTCATATCTAATGAAGTTTCTCTCAAGGGCCATCTTGGAAATTGGAAGCACATGTTTAGCTATTTGCACAGAGTGCACATACATACATGCTAAAATACATAATGCCTGTAGCTACTAATGTAAATGTGTTGGACAGTTCTCACTGGTATTGGCTTTCCAATACCTTTACATGTATATTAACATAGATTTATCACAGTTCAGATCACTTCATTTGGATAAAAGCATATTTGATGTTTTAGAGCAGTTTTTTTCAAACTTGGCAACTTTAAGATGTGTGGACTTCAGCTCCCATACTGGGGAGTTCTGGGAGTTGAAGTCCATGCATTTTAAAGTTGCCAAGGTTGAGAAACACTGTTTTAGAGAAAGCAACATTTATATAGGAATACTGTGCTCATTCTTGGACTTCAGACTTCGTAGTCTTGATTAAAATCCAGTGTAAAGACAGGTTCCATTCTAGAGACCAGCTTTCTTCTCTCCATTCTGTTACACATGACATTGCATAGTGCTTGTTAATTAGAATTAGAATTCAGATCTGATCTATATAACAAAACTACCAAGTTTGGAAACATACCAAGGAAATCCTGTGAAATTGACATTCAGTTAAATGCACAATAGCCGTAATACATTTGCTCTTGCTAAGATGCCACAAGACCTTTTGTGATTTTTGCTGCAAGATATTAATGGCTGTCCCTGTAGAAATTGCTACCATATAAGGTTATTATGAGGCCAAAATCAGAAAGGAGGGAATGGTGCATACTCAGAAGAATTCGTAAAGGTAGTATGTGATATATCATTAGCACCATTATCATGGGGAACCTATAGAGAAAAGATGAGCTTGGGAATGTTATATATAATTGCAAAGTTCATCAAATAAAATCAGTAAGTCTATACTTTAAGGGAACCTTGAATTAAAAATAACAAAACATTCCAAGTTTTTGGTAGGATGTGTTTTTCATTTTTACAACACAGATAGTAACTCTCAAGTCTCACTGAAGATAGAAGCTAGTAACCTTTCTTCCCTGTCTCAGAAATTTTTTTTTCTATAAGGAAGAGTGAATATATCCCTTCAGAATTTTACTTCAGGTTTTTAAAAATTTAATGTATATCTCTCCAGTCATTAAATTGCAATATTTTCCCTGTACAAGGAACGGGTAAGGATTTTTATGAAACAGCAGAGGTGAGTAATAACTGACAGTACCTTCCAATCTTCTTTGATATTCTTTTATTTTATTATCCTGGGGTTTTTTGAAGGAAGCAAAATTGGGACAGAAATTCAGAGGTCTATTGATTCTTTTCCAGGCAGTAGTAACAGCAATGTTAAGTACAGTATGAATTTTGAAATTGTCATGCTCAAAGAAAAGGGTGAAATGTCTATTAAAAGCACCCTGTCAGCTGCTACACATTCATCTCAGAATGGAAACCTACATGTGTGTCTACTGAGAATTCAATCCCACTGAGTCCAGTAGGGCTTACCCTTGTAAATAAGTTTCTATGGCATTACAGTCTTAAAAATGCAGCAGCTCTGATTTTGATAAAAGAACAATTTGTATTCATGCTTCAGGGAGAGGAAGAAAACCTGTCATATTAGTTCTAATCACTAAACGGTTTCTTAAACTTCAACCCAATTACCCCTTTTCCTGATCTTGATTAATATTCCACCCCTGCCCCACACACACCTCAGACTCTTGTTTTACACAAGTGTCTCAGCAGCGGCAGTCTCAAAATGGATCCTTACTCACAAACAAGCCATTACGGATTGTTCCATTACCCCCTGAGATAATTATTCCCAGTTTAAGAACCACTGCACTACAGCATCCTTTCTTAACTGGGTGCTAATAGGATTCTGATCAGAGCCGGATGGCCTGTTGAGGATGGGAGCTGCAGTCCAACGTACCTGGAGGATATCAGGCTGGAAAATGCAGTGCAAATTCACAAACAAATCTCATAAGAGTCACTTACGGACAGAAATAAAAAGGGAGACTCAAGTAATGATGGAGAAGTATCATGAACTGCTGACAAACCCATTTCATGTGCATAAGGCTTGACAAAAATGTTGTTTACCAATACAAACTTCACCACCTGCAACATTAAAAGAAGAAAAGGAACAAGCTTCAGGGTAAGTTTGTTGGATTGAGTTTATTTGTTCAGAGGTGCAGAGCAGATACATAAATTTCACAGAGTCTGCTTTTATGGGAATAATACTTCTCCCTCATACATTTCTTAGTGTTTATGTGGCTATGAATACTTCCCTGTATGTGCATCATTTCCTTTTTGGTCTGAATATTTTCTTTGTACTCCTTTAGTGAGAAGGACTAATGGGAATACAATTCCTCAGATGAGGTGGGAGACAACCCCATGATCGTTACAATTGCATTTTAATAGGCACTTTAAAAAATAGGGTACTAGATGATATTTAAAAAAAAGTTCTTAAAATTACTGTACAAAAAGGATTTAGAAAACCTTTCACGCAAATTGTTCTTTCCTACGTTCATTATTGCCAACACTGAAGAAGCCACATTCAAACTCTCAACTGAAACATTGTATCCATTGTATTTTAGACACTGTTTCTCCTATCGCCACACTATGGATGTAGTGTAGGCAGCTGAGTCAAACCTCTTTAGTTTAAAAATTGCATTTGTCAGATTATCTTCATTTTAATATGTACAGATTACATATTAGATTTATTACATATTAGTATTTATGCCAATCTGGGTATTTTCATAACCAGTCAGTTGTCATGGCTCTTGGAAACTTTCCACCTTGATTACTTCCAGTAATGGAACTTGGGTGAAGTTCAAAATCCTTCTCTTAAATGTACTAGGTTTAATTTGACTTTTGATATGCTTACCTATTATATGAACAACTTAATTACTTATAACAGTTACTAAACACCATTGCCAGCTTCATGAATGGGAATCTATACATTCATCTGGTAGTAAATGTCTGGCAGACTGTGCCCTCAATTCCTTATTCTTTGACTAATTCCACTGCTTATAATATATTAGTGGTTGAATATTTCCTTTTCATGGCTGAATATTCTATTTCCAAATAGCAGTTGATATAGGCAGTATATTGGCTCTCTTGTCAACTTTCTTTGATTGCATAATTGGATATAAATCAAGTTAGGCAACTTCCAAACAAGAGTTTCCCATTTTTTTATTTTTCAGTTCTATACTGACAAATATTATAAGAATGCTGTTCTTTGTACAGTGTTATATTTCAATCAGGTTTGGAATTTTCTCAGGTTCTGTAGAAACTTTGTATCTAATATGTTGATAATTCTAACTTTGGGATTGTTTTTAAGAATGTATATATAGATTACTAACTGCACAAAAAACAAGTAAATTAATTATCAGATGTACTAAGAATGGATAATCAGTTTTAAAGAAGCTTGGCGTCACAAGAGTTAATGCATTACTGCATCTCATCACTTTATTTCTGCAACAGATGACCATGTGTTGCCATTCATAAATTTTCCTAACCAATGGATTTTTGTACATAGTTCATTCATATGTTACATTTTATACTTTTCCCATGAGCATTTTTAAAAAATGGAACTGCATCTTATATAAAGTGTTTGGTATATACTTCTTTTTGAATGTCATGTTTCCCAATAATCTACACTGTGTGGAAGATAACAGACTCTGTTTGTAGTCCATGTCTCTGGAGAATTCATTTTGGGAGTTCATGCCAATCCATTCCCATTGAATGCTGTATGGCTTCTTTTAGATCCATAACTATAAAGAGCAGATGGAGACCTGTAGAATTTATCCAAGAGAAGTGATGGTGTGGGCTGGGGTGTCTGAGGACACAGTAAATTTATTTCTCTGCATCTGAATGTAATATATATAACACATATCCTTGCTTTTTAGAAGGGACATCAAGTTTGAACTGGTCACCTAATGCGAAGAGAGGACTCTTTGGAAAAGACCCTGATGCTGGGAAAGATGGAAGGCAAAAGGAGAAGAGGACAGCAGAGGATGAGATGGCTAGATAGCATCACTGAAGCAATGAGCATGAAATTGAGCAAACTCAGGGAGGCAGTGAAAGATAGGAAGGCCTGGCACAATATGGTTCATGGGGTCACGAAGAGTCGGACACGACTTAACGACTGAACAACAACAAGTTTGAACTCATCTAAAAAAGCTATAAATATAAACTGTAGTAATCATTAGAGGCAAAGAGATGCACAGCATTTCTGTTGTTACTGACAAGAATAATAGTTTTGTAAAAAGCTCCAAGAAGAACATAGCATCTTATAATTTTTGCTTACCCTTTTCATTTAATTCTCTTCAGTAACTTCTGCATTTCATCATTTGGCTGAGAAACTGGATAGCCTGGGGTTTTGTTTTTTCATCCACTAATAAAATGAAAAGAAACAGATCCTTTAAAAAATTGTCAGAATAGAGTCTGCTGGTAGGCATTAGCCTCAGAAGTGGTATGAACTCAAAGAGGTTGTGTTGCATTAGAATACATTAAGCATTTATTTGTTTCAGCCAGGTAAAGTTTCTTGGTGTTTACATACTTTAAGTTTAAAGACTTTTGCAATAGAAATAATAGGGTACTTTTGATTAACTTTAAAAATGAGGGTGGGAACTAATATAAACTACTTATCTGTGGGGAGTTATTTGCCTATGCTGATCTTCCTTTGGAGCTGACCTTATTCAAGGGAGAACAAGTACAAGTCCTCACCTCAAATCTTCATAGCTCGTCTGACATTAAGCACATCTCCACATCCTCCTCCCCCCACTCAAAACAGAGTGACTGTGTAGTACATGTGCAGAAGCTGTTCTTCACGAGGGGGATCTGCAAACTGAGGCAGATTGGCCTTTCGTCAAGTTTTTGTTGAGATGAAGCAACATGCCTTTGCAAGACACTTCGCTTTATTGGGGCAATCAGACACGGCTCCTCAAAGCAAATGTCCCAAGATCTGCACACCCTAGTAATTATATTCATAATTTTGGAATGGTTTTTCACAACAGTTTTCTCAGATGGATCATTTCTTTTAAATAAAGAATAAGTGAAGTGAGACTAAGATGAAAAACTATTACACGGATGGATGTAACTATTTATTGCAAAGCACACAGTATATATTCCTTTTAAAGATTGAGAATTACTTGTTTTATGGGTCACAAGAACGATACAGTGCAAGCCATCTTTCAACTTCACATAGTTTTAGAATCCTATTTCTCCTACGGTTCCAATTTAAGGAATAAGTCATCATAGCAGATCCAATTTAAGTTATCCATCAGAATGAAGGAATGTGCAGATAAAGTGAATGGTCCTTTTGCATATCTCTCAAATTTTAGGAATGCGCTCGGTCAACAAACACAATACAGCCTTATAAGAGGTCAAATATGTTTATGGTGTTTTTAACTGTTGTTAGCCACCCAGGATCGTGATTCTGAGACGAGTGGCCATATAAATTGAAATAAATAAAACAAATAAACTACTATTGAGAAGAAAAGAATACACTGGGTTTTTTTTAGTAAAGCTGTATTAAACCTATATATAAGCTGTATTAAACCTATTTAATTTATAGTGTGGTTCTGACTGTTGATAATAAAGTTCCTATGTGCACTGGAAAAAAAGGATTTACATATGCAGCCTGTGTAAGTCTAACTCACAATTTAGTCCACTTCAAAGAAGGTATGCAGTATGCCCTTCTTATGCACTCAGCAGAGTGGCACCTGTGAAACAAAATGTAATGAAAAGCACATCAAATAAGCATATCATTGAATGTTAGAATGATGTTTCTTTTACAGTGACTACAAGCAAAGGGGAAGTAAAATGCAAATTTCTTAGCTTTGAACAGATGTGCTTTTAAAAGGAGTGCCTCTTAGATGAACCAAAAAAAAAAAAAAAATCAGATATACACAGTAGAACTAAAAAGAAATAGATGAGAAGCCCAATTTCTATATTTGAAGCAGACGCAAGGGAGACAGACTTACTGGTAGATGGATAAAGGATGGAGGGCAGCTTTGCCTGATATAAAAAACAAAAGAAAACCCATCACAATTCAAATGAATTGATTTTAGGTCATGCAGAACTGAATCTGGTGAACAGATCATACTTTTTTTCAGGGTCTGCTTTTTTCCGATCAATTGAATGTTGATCCATTTGGTTGTGACAGGAATTGACCAACCAGCTTGTCGCCCGATCCTGACTTTGTGGGCTGAGAGAGAGTGACTGTCCCAAAGTCACCCAGCCAACTTTCATGCCTAAGGCGGGACTAGAACTCATCGTCTTCTGGTTTCTAGCCTGAAGCCTTAACCAGTAGACCAAATTGGCTCTCTATTCAGATCATTCAGCTTCATAAGACAGATCAGAAATTCAGATCATAAGACAACATATATTGAAAAATCTCCCATGTGTACTTCAAGCCAAGATCAAGCCATCATGAGTTAAATATGATTTTAGTGTTATATCAAGAATGTTAAGTTTCATATTGAGTGGCTCTTTTGTGCTATTTTACAGATCTGGGTCTTAACATTGGTGCTGGGGAAAATAGGAGTAGGAATGGCCTTCTCTAGGTCAAACTCAAATTACATTAGTTATTTAGCATTCATAAAATAGAGTGGAGTTTTAAAAATATTTAATTACAGGCATGAGGCTGCCAGATTTTATTGGGATTGAAGAGTATAGCCACTGAATACCCACTTAACCCAGGATTTTATTTTGAGAATTAGAATTTAAATTACAGTCAAGTTCATGCCTCATTTGCTGTGAGAGAAATCTCAACTTTAGGAGTGCCTTTCATTAAGTTTTTAAAGTTCATTAGTTGCTAATCTTGAAAGATAAGAAGCCAACAGGCACCTGCAAATCTCCCAAAAGATTTACAAGAAGATTCTGATCTAGTTTAGGAGTGTCACCTATCACTTGCATCATGCATGGAACTTAATGACAACTGAAGACCAACTTTTGATTTCACTTAATTTAAGCTACAATATGTTCCACTTCAGCTAAAACCTTATGAAAAATTGGAGCCCAGATTAAAAAGGGAATGACCTCCTTCTGTTTCTTAGGTAATTTGAGCCAGTCCATCTTTCAGACATCTATTATTGAAGATCTTGGATGAGTAATTCTAGAAAGAAATATTTGCAGCCATGTCCCAAGGGGGTTTCAAAAAAATTAAGATGGTAGTCATGACTATGCAGTTGAAGCTCCAACTCTGTGTGCATGCATCAAACACATGTAGAAAAGTGGACAGGACTTTGATTGTTTGGTTATGACTTCTACCTTGACTTTTTTGAACCCCCTATGAATACTGTATCGCTGAACATATACACTATCTCTAAGCATGGATTATCATAAATCTTCCTTCCAACACTGCTGATAGCCAGAGTGAGCTGTGAGATTGTAGTGGATTTTAGACTGAAGACTTGGGCTTTAGTTACCCTGATGGCAAATAATACAGTACAAACACTGGTTAATTTTCATTGAATAATTAGGCAACAAATTTTAAAGAAAATGTTTCAACAATGCATCCATTTAAAGAGAAAAAGGAAATAGTTAACGAACAGTGTAATTTATTAAAGGCAACTCACAGCATAGAAATCTATAGTGTAGAAATATCCTCAACAGTTTGCTTATTTGATTTAAAAGAAAAAAACCTGGGGGAATCAATAATGGCTTTCTAGCATAAAATTTGATTGTTTGCTATATGTAATGGATAAATACCAACAGAGTAAAATGTTTTAACATAGATTTGACCCCATGTGGTATGGGGATAGATTGCTGATAGGAAAAGACCTCTAAACCTAACAATGGATCAATTATGAGAATGACATTTTTTCTAATAAAAAGCCAAAGAAGTATAGACATAATTATCTGAATGAAGGGTGATCCTGACTGAAATGGGATAATCTTTGTGAGAGAAATTATGTAATAAAGGCTTGTAATAAGTCCCTCCCCCTGAACTTAAAGCCGAACTTAATTAGCATGATGTCCACTGCTGTTTTCAATGTCTAGGATAAACCTTACAACTTATTATATAATAAGGATGTAAGTAATATTTCTGAGCATATTAAGATTATACTTTCTTCATCCATATAGTAGGTACAGGCAGCTGTCTCATAGTCAAGATTTTTGTATTGGGCTGCAGGTTCAGAAGAGCAGAAGGAAATATTCAAGAATAGAGAAAGCCCTATGGGGAAAGGCTAAGGGAACTGGATTTGTTTAATATGAAGAAGTGGCTGACATAATGACATTATTCAAGGATTATACCGTAGGAGGAGAGCCAGTTTGGTGTAGCAGCTAAGGCACCAGGCTAGAAACCGGGAGAATGTGAGTTCTGTTCCTGCCTTAGGCATGAAGTCAGCTTGGGCCAATCACTCTCTTTCAGCCCTACCAAGCAGGCAATGGCAAACTACTTCCAAAAAACCTTGCCAAGAAAACTGCAGACACTTGTCCAGGCAGTTGCCAGGAGTCAACACTGACTCAACACTGACTCGAAGGCACACACAAAAAGCAACATGGGAGAGGAGAAAGATTTGTTTTCTCCTGCCCAAAACTTAGGCCCTGATGTATTTAGACAGATGTTACTGAAAGCACAGAGTTCTGCTGAAGTTTAAGAGAAAATTCTTGATTGCATGAACAATTAACTAGGGATCTCAAGTACAGCATTTGTTGTAGATGTACAGCTGTGTGTTTCCTGCACTGAGCAGAAGACTTAGTGGATGAGTTTAGAATGGGGCTGCTGAGCACACACAACAGCTCTCTCTTTCTTTTCCCACTGGAATATCATCTTATAGGATTCACGTAACTGATCCTATGCAAGAGATGTAGTCTCTTAGCCATGTTTATTCATTCCAATGTATTCTTGCTACAGGATGATTACATACTTACGTGCTACTGCTGGTCACAATAAAGCAGAAGCTGTGCAGAGAAAATGGACTGTGAATGTGCATTTACCCTTTAAAAAATCTAGAAAGAGCAAAAGACCTCGGTGTCATTTTGCAAGCCTTTGGCTGAAAGACTTTTATTTTAAGCCCCAAAGCACAGAAAGACACAAGAGCAACCTACACAGAAAAACAGCAATAGTTTCTGCCCTAATACAAGAGGATAATAAAGACAGAATGGGAGGCATCTTTTGCAGTCAAGAAACAAGTAGACAGACACAACCATCATCTATGAATTTAGACAAGGTAACATTAAGAAAGAAGAGAAATGATTGTATTTATTTATTTACTTATTTATTATCTCGGAAGATTGTATCACAAAATGCAGTGACCAGAGCTACACAAGGAAAGGATTCCATGAGATTAAAAAAATCTTTAACAGCTACAGCAACTGGGAAGAGGCATGGATCTATTCAAAGAGACATTTAAGAACTATCTCTCCAAGGTTCATGTAAGACTCTGCTGGCTAAGCTGACATAATATAAAAGAAGAATGTTACTAATATTTTTTGGAACAAAAGTCTACCTATGCTGAATTGAAAGAGAAGTTGAAAAATGTGCCCACATTGACGTTACAATCCCTTCAGCATAGCGTAGTGCTGTCAAACACAGGAGGAGGCTCCCAGTCTCACTCCAGATGTTGCTGAATTACAACTACTCCTGGCCATGCTTCCTGGGGATTCACAAATTAGTAGAAATGCAGTAAAGAGAAAATAATTTTGCCTGTTGTGGCATAGCGGAACAGAGTAAGCTCATACAACTTGAATGAATCTGCAAAGAACATCTAACGGAATAACTCAAAAATTAGTATAGTGTCATAGGCATCAGTGGGATTGGGTAGAACAAGGAAGGGGCAAGTAACAAAGTATGCATTGGAATATTACGGCACAAACCTCATGACTTACATACTTTTATCCAGGACAAGATGCAAGTATGAAAGACTGGGATTTGAACTGTGACATTGTGATGCATATTTTGTTGTCTTTTTTTTTTTTTTTTTGGTCATCAAAATTTGTACCAGATGCCTATATATGGTGCAGGGGTTAGTGATCAAATTATCTGTTGACATCAAATCTCAATTTAGCCATAAATTCTCTGGGTGATTTATAATCCCTGCATTTACAATCTCACTTCAATCTCTACATCTGTTGTAGTTTACTAACTTCTTTTTATGTCATCCTGCCTGGTTAAGATCTCTAGAGAAACAAACAAACCAAAAAAACACACACTCATTACTGGCATTTTGAATGGTCTTAATAAAGGTATTGGCCAACCATTGTGATTCTTTTTGGATTCTATGGTCCTACGTAGAATAAAATTGAGTTGGGAGGGGGGTAGAAATATATTCCTTGAAGGAAAGCTGGGTTGAGCAGTAGCATAGTGGGAATAAAATAAAGCCACAAGACAGATCACTTAAGTACATAAATGAATGAATGTATGCAAACCACAATCTTGGCATGGTGAATTAAAAAAAATTCAGGAGTCAAGCTTTCTTAATGTTAATATGGAAAGACCCATGTAATTTTCTTTACAGCAATAAGGAATTGGTTTATTATTATCTTCTTCAAGGGTAGGGTTTTTTTTGTTTTTTGTTTTTTGTTTTACTTCCCAGTCTAAGTATGAGATAAGTACACAGGTAGTCCTCATTTAGTGACTGCAATTGGTTCCAGCAAGATGGTCGCTAAGTGACATGGTTGCTAAGCAAATCATGTGACTGACAGAGTGACACTGCAAAGATCACTGGTTGCTGCTGTCTCTTTCAGATAAAGTTCTTTCCTGACTCACTTTTCCCCCCCTTCTCCCCCCCCCCCCCCACTTCACAAGGTGGAGAGATTGCTTAAACAAACTTTCTCTTCCTGAGCTGGTTTTCTCCACAGCACAGCACATCCCTAAAAAGTGCTGACTGCAAGCTCAGCTCTATAACCTTCATTAGTGGCTTAGAGCCCTCCAAACCTACAGCTGCTGCCTGAAACTGAACCGACTTTAATCAGTTTCACACTGAAGGCTTTTGTTGTTGTAAATGTGGGCATTGGTCACAAAGTTTCTTTTTCAGCACTGTCATAATTGTGAACAGTTGCTGAGGCAGTCGTTAAACGAGGACTACTTATATGCTAAGTATGAGTATGAGCTAAGTATAGCTCATTATCCACTAGCTGGATAATGTGACAAATGAAATTTCAGAATGCATCAATCGAAGTACAGGAAGTAAAATAATCTAGAATGTATAAAGGTATTTCGAATCTTTGCTGGAAATGCAAACATCATAAAGGGACATTTTATCATGTTTGGTGGATGTGTAAAAAAGCCAAAAAAATTTGGACATACAGCGGTACCTCGAGTTACGAACGCCCCCCTTACGAAATTTTCGCGATACGACCAGCTCCAGCCCCCAAAATTTGCCTCGCCATGCGACCTCTGTCTCGCACTACGAACCGGATCCACGGCCATTTGCCCTGCTGCCATGTGGTCGTGGCTTCATGTGGGCGAGATCGCAGTAGCAAGGAGACGTTCAGTGAGGCTTGTGGTGTGTTTTGTGGCGTTTGGAAGGTTTTAGGTGTGCTTGTCAGCATGGCTCCAAAGAAAATGCAGAGCGGGCTTGGCAAGAATAAGGGTTTGAAGAAGAAAGTGATGATTGAACTGAAGAAGGAGATTATAGAAAAGCATGATGGTGGTGTTCATGTGACTGATCTGGCCGCAGAGTACAAGATGGCGAAGTCGACCATTTCGACTATTTTGAAGAATAAAGATGCCATCAGAGAAGCTGATGTGGCAAAAGGAGTAACGATGTTAACGAGAAAGAGGACACAAGTGCTGGAACAGGTGGAAAAGCTGTTGTTAGTGTGGCTGAATGAGAAACAGCTGGCAGGTGATAGCGTGAGTGAAGCTATCATCCGTGAAAAAGCCAGGAAACTCCACAGTGATTTACTGCAGAAAAAACCCTCTACCAGCGCAGCAAGTGAGGAATTTAAAGCCAGCAGAGGCTGGTTTCAGAAATTCCGCAGGAGAAGTGGCATCCACAATGTGGCAAGACATGGAGAGGCTTCCAGTTCTGACAAGGCTGCTGCAGAAGCCTACAAGGAAGAATTTGAGGACTTCATGAAGGCGGAAGGATACGTCCCTCAGCAAGTGTTCAACTGCGACGAGACAGGGCTCTTCTGGAAGAAGATGCCAAACAGAACCTACATCACGCAGGAGGAAAAGGCACTGCCAGGGCACAAGCCCATGAAGGACAGACTGACCCTTTTGCTGTGTGTGAACACAAGCGGTGACCTGAAGATTAAGCCGCTACTGGTGTACCATTCCCAGACCCCTCGTGCATTCAGGGAACACAATGTGAACAAGGCCAGACTGCCTGTCATGTGGAGGGCCAATGCGAGAGCGTGGGTCACAAGGCAGTTGTTCATGGGATGGCTGCACGAGGTGTTTGCACCCAGCGTTAAAAAATATCTTTCTGAGAACCAGCTGCCTGAAAGGTGCCTTCTTCTGATGGACAATGCCCCGGCACACCCTCCAGCCTTGGTGGATGATATGGACGCTGAGTATGACTTTATAAAGGTCAAGTTCCTCCCCCCCAACACAACACCTCTTCTGCAGCCCATGGACCAGCAAGTGATCTGCAATTTTAAGAAGCTCTACACAAAGGTGCTCTTCACCAGGTGTTTCAATGTCACTGAGGAAACATCCTTGACTCTGGCAGAGTTTTGGAAGAAACATTTCAATGTCCTCCACTGCATCGGCCTCATTGACAAAGCCTGGGAAGATGTCACCTGCCGGACCTTAAACTCAGCCTGGAGGAAACTGTGGCCAGAATGTGTCACTGAACGTGACTGTGAAGGGTCTGATGCAGAGGTAGTGGAGGAGATTGTGTCCATGGGCAAGAGCATGGGTCTGGTTGTCGATGGTGCAGACATAGAGGAGCTTGTTGAGGACCATGAGGAGGAGTTGACCATGGAAGAACTTGCTGAGCTCCAGAGTGAGCAACAGAAAGTGCTTGGTGAGGAGCATTCCACTGAGGAAGAGGAAGACAGGGAGGAGGTGAGCAGTGCCGAGATTAAATCCATTATGGAACAATGGAATGCGTGCCAGGACTTCTTTGAGAAGCACCACCCCAACATAACTGTAACGAACAGAGCGTTGAACATGATGAACGATAACGTGGTCTCTCATTTCCGGAGGGTTATGCAGCGCAGGAAAAAACAACTGACGTTAGACAGGTTTTTCCCCAGAACTGAGCCTGCAGCTAAGAGGCAAAGAAGAGAGGACTCTCCCTCCAAACAATAACTGCCTCCCCACCCCATTCTCTCTCTTCGTACTGTGCTGTACGTACTTTTTTTCATGTTTTTGTGGTTTAAAAATAAAATGCATATGCTTCAGAACTGTTTGTATTTACATTGAACCTTATGGGGAAATTTGCCTTGCGGAGCGACCAAATTCGGAGGGCGGAATGGATTAACCGTATTTACATTGAACCTTATGGGGAAATTTGCCTCGCGGTGCGACCAAATCAAGTTGCGATCAGAGTCACGGAACAGATTAAATTTGTAACCCGAGGTACCACTGTATATATATTAATTCAAAAGATTAAACTGAATCCAGAGACTTTTCTTTTGGGACTAATGGACAGGCAAATAGAAAAAAGTCATGGAACTTTATTTTTGTATATGACAAGAGCAGCAAGATTATGATATGCTCAAAAATGGAAAGGTTCAACATTACTCATAATGGAGGAATGGTGGTGAAGATGATGGAACTTCATCTGACTTCTTTGATCAGAGAAAAAACGATATCTACATTCATGGCTGACTGGAAACTCCTTACAGTCTTTTTGCATGAAAAAAAAATGCACTTATGATTTGTGGTTTTAATGATTTAAAAAAATGGATAATAGAAAAAAGTGAGCTTTTTTTGTACTCAGAGAGTAAGAGATAATTTTGTAATTTTACTTATATTTGCTGCAAAGGAAATTAGAAGCTTCTTGTTTTCTTTTCTTTTTATTCTCTCTGCGCTTTTTCTTTTTTCTTTCTTTCTTTCTTCTTTTTACTGTCTATTAGTTTGTGTTTTTATTTTCTTTGTAAAACCGTTTAATAACATTAATATTAATTTTAATAAAATTTATATTAAAAAAAAAACAAAGCCCAGGAAGTAAGTGTTCTACCCTATTCTACTTTAGTCAGACCCCATCTTGAATCTGTATTCTGTTTTAGCATCACACTTTAAGATTTAGAGAAATTAGAACAGATTCGGAGAAGAGCAAGAAAGCTCATTGAGGGACTAGAAATGAATCCCTAGGTAGAGGCTGAAGGATATGGCTATATTTAGCCTTCAGAAAATGCAACCACGGGTAGATATAATAGCCTTCTTCAAACACTTGAACCGATGTGACATAAAAGGTCAAGAGCTGTTTTCATTTGTTTCCAACTGCAGGATATGTAATGGATTAAGGAAGGCAGGTCTGCCGGAATGTTAGAAAAACCTTCCAGAGCCGTTCAAACGGTGGAACCAATTACTCAGAGGTGGCACACTTCTCTTCACTAGATGTGTTCAAGCTGAGCTAGACAGCCATCTGTCTGGGATATTTAATTGGGATTTCTTCACTGAGCATGGGGTTATGGCCTAAATGGCCCCTTCCAATTCTCAGATTCTATTTTGACAAAAGCCTTGAGAAATGTAGCCAACCATTGGTTTTTATGCAACATGGGTTAGCCAAAGTGGAAAAGACTTCAAAGCTTGTTCAGTGACTTGTTAATAAATGGTTCGTATTCTATGTATCAGGCAATTCTAAAGATGCTAGGACATGAACTTTATTTTTTTTAGTTCAGAACGAGAGAAGCCATCCAAAGAAGTCGAGATGTCCTTTCAAGTACATGAAATGTAAACATTTAAGATAAACCTCTTTAAGTTATTTTCTTAAAAAAATGAAAATAGAAAAATATTATTGTGAGATATCCATTTCTTAAGTTATTTTACTTGCACAGAAAGCTAAAATGTTGGCAGTTTTTTCCCCCCAGATTTGGGAAGTAAATGATCAGCATCTGGTTTCATCCAAGAAACATAGCTGAGAAACCCCTCATTTTGACGAATTATTTCAAGCCGTTTTAATCATAGGAATGTTGATGGCATATAGTAAATATTTTCAAGTATATGGGCCTAGGATTGATGGAAGAAGTGCAGTAATTCTTCTATGTAAGTTGTCTTCAGGAATCTATGTTTAACCAACAGAACTCTGTTAAGTTAAGTAGCTTCAATTCAGTTCAAATGTATTTGAACTGAATGCATGAATCAAATCAATTTTATGAATTGAATTAGAAAGTTGAATTAAATCACATATGAATTGTTTTTCATCAGAAATCTGAATCAATTCTAATTGGACAGTTTAATTTGGATATCCTAATCAAATTGGATCTATTTTCCATATCATCCAATACAATTGGATCAACTTTTCAAATTGATTTGGATCGTCATATAGACTCAGGTTGATTTTCCAAATCAAAAGTATAATTTAAGTTGAAACAGTACTTATTTGCACAACTCTACTAACCAGTAACATGTGACCCACTTTTTAAATACAGTATTTACTGTATACGCCTGTCTTACTGATCTTCTAAGACACTTTATGTTTGCAGGGGCTTTGTATAGACATAGCAAGTTGCCTTACATGGACCATCTCATTAGATGGACCATACTGATCCAGCTAATGAGCACTTACACTGATTGGCAGTAACTCCACAGGTTTTTATGCAATTATTCTTCCTAGCTGTATTTGGAGATACCAATCACTGAATCTGGCAGTTCTTGCCTATGAAGCCCATGCTGTAACACTAAGCTATAGCCTTTTCCTTGGGAGGATGTCATGGGATTCTAAGGGCCTGAGTAGTTGCAAGATAGGAGAAATTAGGAATATTTCGTGAAATATGCTTATTTCAGTGCAACCATTGATCTTCTACATGTGACTGGAGGCTATTCTATGTGTCTGTGTGTGGAGTGGGCAAGTATGTTTTTCAGATATTTATGGCCCAACTGCTTTCCCCCCCAACTTTCAGCCACCTTTTTCATTCATTCCACTGCATTCATTTTAAGTCCTATGCTATGCAAAATAGAATTGAATGTAACTGGACCTAGACTTCAGCTAGAATCACTGCTTAATATTCTTCTGCAGCTGGTCATGCTGAAGATAAAATGCAATTTGTCTTATTTATGTCAGATACTTCTTTTTCTGACATGCATTTCTAATTTTTTTTTTTGCAAATTCCTTGCCAAATGTACAGGATTTTTTAGATATATGTTTTCTTTAGTTAGCTAATCTATCTACAATCAAATGCCTTCCAATAAATGCTATACTTTTCACAATTTATTTCCTGTATTTTCAAATATTCCCAATCTTCTGGCAGCTATTTTATGAGGTTGCTGCAAATAGCTTATGAGGGATGCAGTGTCTGGCAATCTGAGTTTTACCAGTCTTCCGTAATGAACTTTTATAAATCCTAGTATTTCTTTTGGCAGTTCTTTCTGTGTGATATTGTGATTCCTACCTCCTCAACAAATAATCGTTGAATTCTGCATAAAAAAAAAAAAAGACCCCTGCAGCTGTTATCATGATTGCATTACTTTTACTATGTTGTTTCAGTAATTCAGTAGGCTTTGTGCAAAGTACATAACTCTCAGTAGGATTCTCGGTAGGTTACTTCTGATTGTACAATTTTGGAAGTATTAGAATATAAAAACTCAACTATATTATAAAGAAGTATGACTGTAATTCTATGGTCCCTGGAAGGGTAGCCCAGAGTTCATAAAATATGTAAAATCTCCCCATCTGAACATGGAATCCAACTGCCACAGAGGCCTCCAACATTATTACAGACAAGAAGTGGATGTTTGCCAGTGTGTCAACCACACTAGATAGACCAGACCAGCAAACCAATTCCACAGGAAAACTAAAGTACTTTTACTGAGATTGGCTATAGTAACAGAATCTTACAAGACTATTTATACTATACCTTCTCCTTCTTACACTCAGGGAATTAGGAAGGCATCTTCCTGAGCCATTTCCAAAGGTTATCTTGTTTCTCTAGACTTAAAAAAACACTTCAACCCATTTTGCCTAAGTAATGGTTCCTGCAAATCTCCATCAAGGTCATCTTCCTTACTCTCTATGCAGTTGGTCTGGAAGGATCAGGAAGTGCAAACTTTTGCATTTACTAGCATATGCCAACTGCTAATTTTCCAGCTGGATATTAATTTCCTTTATCTGGAATCTGCCTTCATTTTTGTCTTCCCTCAACAACTTGACTCAACAAGATAGTTCTGCCTTGATCATAATTAGAGACCATGAAGTGGTTCACAGATAATGCTAAACATGTATTCCTCAACCCAGTATATTTCAAATGTTGGAAATATAGTTTCTATCACTCCAACCTACTACAGTATCATGTCAAGTCTAACACATAAGGATCAAATTCATGAAACACATATAACTAACCTAAAATAGGATTGAGTAATTTGTACTCATTGAAATGAAAAACCTAGTCATTAGTTTAACATGTTGTGTAAATCAGACTATCATAGTAAGCTATAATATAGTCAATTTGTTCTATGGAATATGAACATAGGAGCTTTGTTTGAGGTTAAACATATGATATGAAACCTGTTATGGATGGTCTGGTTTGGGAAGAATAACTTCACCTATAGTATAGTGCTCTATACTATTTATCAAAACAGGAACAAGTCAAGATGTTCTATGAATTTTTTTGCTCTGATGTGGAGATCTGCATTCTAACTGCAAAATGAAAATGAAAAAAGAGGACTGCCCTCCATGTCTTCTTAATATGAACCTGCTATTCCACACGTACTATTACTTTTAATATTGGTGCTAAAAGAACTAGCGTCTGCTGATATATAACCAGCTCAGATTTAAGATGTTAATGATGACTGTTAGAGATATAATAGAACTCAACACAATAGTTCTGGAACCAACTCTCCTACTCAGTATTTGGCTGAGTATTATGGTCTACTAGAGCTCTATCCTATGCAAACCTACTGTTAGGCATTATACATTTCATAACTATTATGCAGGAGAAGGCCTTCTTGGGTATGACACTCAGTTGTGCCTCTTGCCATTGGAGATTAAACCAACATTAACATTTTGTCACCAGTTTAATATTAATGTACAAGATTAATCTTTGGGTCTTCTTGTGTGCAGTTAGTTGTTCCCCTTTCTTTTTTGCTTGGTTTGGTTGCAGTTACACCTCTAAAAATAATAGTTATCAACAATAAGTTGACAAATTGGTATGTCTGAGGGTTATGCATTCAATTTCCGTGATGTGGCAACTTTTTTAGGTGGAACGTTCAATTGTGACAGTCTTCAACTTAATGGGCATGCAGTATTTTATATTTTAAAGAAAAAAGGTAATTGGGGGTAAGTGAGGTTGTGCACGTAGGCAGTCAGTAGTTCATTAAATCAAAGACATCTTTTCCCATGATTACACTGCAGCTGTGAAGGGCCATCATGCTATCCATGGAAAATATGCAGCTGTCTTAAGATGTTGCTATTAAATGTTACATGAGCAATCTCCATGCACTCTGTAGTACCTTTTCCCCTTCAAATCTGAAGCACAGCATAGCCTTATCAAATTTAATCTCAAGAGGTACAGCTGATCTACAAGCATACTACAGTGAGAAATATGTCAAAACATGAATTAGCCCTAAGCTGTCCACTCTTAATTATTGAGTATTGGATCTAGAATAAACTAGTTAGCCTTAAATCCCATTGAAATCAGTTGGACAAATTTATAAAGAGAAGTCTGGATCCAAACTTGAATGTCTGTTTATGGCAAGAATGAGCAAAAGATAGCTAGCATCACAATGTAGCTGATTCCTGGGGCACCAGTGTACAATACGTTATTTCTGGTAAAAAAAATACAACGCTATATTGGTAATCATAGCAGAACAAATTTATTGGAATTTAAGTAATAAAAGCTAGGGGATCAACCAGAAAGCTTTTTTTTTAGACATCTATAGCATTGTTATCAACAAAATAAGTTATATTCACACTTACAAAAATCAAGATTAATTTACATTTCCTGCAGTAGGATATCAGCCTGGAACTCTTCAAATACTAATTACTCTTAATATAATATCTAAACATCTAAAATTAATTGTTTAGATACCATTTTGTCTGCCTCCAGGCAGCCATATTTGCATTCAGTCAGTGAAGCAGTGGGAGTTGGTTAGTAAAATCTTTCTGTACCCTTGTAGAGTTCTGACAGTTCAATTACAGTTTCAGCTTCTCTCCTTCTGACATCTTCATTTTTCTTCAAAGTGGATCATTTTTGTGCATCTATGTTCCTCAGGGATATAGTTAAGGCCACAGAAGCCCTTTGCTGAATCAATTCAGGGAACTATTTTCGGACTCATTTGGCATATTTACTTGTTATCATGCTGTTGCTGAAATATACAATTCCCTGGTTTAGAATATTGAATGGCAGAAAATGCTCACCACCCCCAACCCAGGCAGTCATTTGGACTTCAGGATCTGCCTGCAATCTGTAAAAGAGGGGGGGGGGGGGAATCAGTCACCTTACCTTACTACTACAATACTTGTTGGTGAAGTAAGGTAAGATATACCTAATGGACATGAAAGAGAAGTCTTACTAAAGATCTCCCTCCCAGGTATTCTTAATACTACTGAAACAACAGGTCCATTCCAAGACATTTCTGCCTTAGGTGAAGGAAAATGCCTTTCCTCAATATGCAGAAGCTAGTTACTGTGGAGTTCTTGGTGCTGTCTGTGCTTGGTTGTTTGGAGACATTTCATTTCCCAACTAGGTAACATCATCAGTGTGAGTGATGATATTACCTAGTTGGGTAATGAAATGTCTGCAAGCAAACAATCAAGTTCAGAGATCACCAAGAATTCCACAGTTCAACCCTAAGCTACAGATATTCTCTTCTAATAGAAGCTAGTTAAAATGGTATCTTCCATCACATCAGAGTTAGCAGGGCAATATGATAGATATAGCTCTGTCTTCCAAAAGGTAGTCCAGGAGAATGAGCTAAGAAATTGCCAGAGATCATGGGAAATGGAGTTTTCCAAAAAGCATGAATTCTTTGTACAGACATGCAGGTTATGTCTGGTGTTAGGTAGTATAAACTGGACTGAGAATAAGCTATTTTTGGTGATTTTTGTTCTGTTTTTCAACTCAGTTCCAAACTGAACAGGGAAAATTCATCTGTCACTAATCTGCTTACACCTAAGTATATCCTTTATTTAATCTATTCTTTCAGGCTATAGCAAATCATTAGAAAAGATTATTCAAAAATAGGATAACTATCTCCCTTTTGTCTCTCCTACAAAATTCATAAAATGGCATCATTATGCTCTGAATTTCTTTCCCCAATTCTGTTTCATCAGCTGCCACTTGTAAAGGCAAGAAAACATTCAGTATATGATATAAAATTCAATAGGGTTTGCATTACTAGATGTTACAGAAGAGCTGGGGAGAGCAAGATGGTTTAATTGCAGTCTGATCTACTTAGTAACACTTTTTAAAACTTTAGAGTTAGAAGGGTGGTAAGGATCAGAAGGAGATAACTTCATGCGATCTCATCTCACTGCACCTTTTCAGTTTCCCAAATACACTCTTTTTCATGCATGAAGCTTAAATAATCCATAATCCTCTCTTTCATTTATTATTTGAGTAGGAAACCATTTTCAAAGTGAAACAAAAAACAGAAAGATGAATCTGTAATGCAGATTAATATTCAGGCCAATCTAGGCATGACATTAGCCCTATTGACATATTCCAGAGAATAAGAGTTCAAAAATATGTAGTGGAAAGGTGGATGTGGTGGCTTAGATGAATAACCTCTTTCATTCCATCTGTGAAAAAGTCCACAGTCATTCTCTCTGTTAGATTGACTTTGGATATCCTATTTTTGAATATGAAAGGCATTTATTTAATTTTATTCTTGTGATTTCAAACCCATTGTCAGGCCTGAACAATCAAAACAGCCCAAGGAGAAACCCAACAAAGACTGGCTTCAGAGATAAAATAATACAATAGGCTCCAGTTGATTTGATGCTCAGCTCTGAAGATTTAAGCCAACAGTATGTTCATCATTGCTTCAGCTGATTAAACAAGATGAGAAGAATTGTAGTAATAAATGCCTCTGTTCCCAGTCACTTCTAGTTACCCAATGTCCATCCCAAGTAAGGACAAAAGCCTAACAGATTTTATTCACCTTGATGGCTTTGGTTGTATCAGGATAAGTAGGAAAACATTAATACTGTCTTAAGCTAGGGATAATTAGAGCCTGTCTTAGTCATGGGCTAAGGCCAAAATGAAGGCAATGTGATGGAGATACAGAAATAAAAACAGATTGCTGGGATGAGGTTTTTTATGCTATGGTTAGATTCAAGAGGGGAGAAGCACTTTTGAATTGGTCATGCGATTTGGTAAAGGGAATTCCCTATATATGCTTCAGATTTGGCTTGGGGATACATTATAAGGCAACTTCATGTCAAAGGCCATAGTATTGCATGTGTTAATGTTCCACATAATTTTTATTTTATTTTCCCCTTTTGGAGACAGAGAAATTGATATAGTGGGCACTATATACAGTTATAAATAAATGAATAAATAAACTTAACAGTTCATCCATCTGAAAAAAAATGTACACTGATTAATGAAAGCTTCAGTTATGCAAATATATATATATATGCAAATATATATATATATATATTTGTATATATAGGCATCCCTATTTGTATGTTTTTGCAAAATTCATTGTTAAAATAGAGAAGATACAGACTAGGTTAACTTCCTTAATAGTACCTATGGTGCAGGCAGCATTCTTGCTCACAATAAAGACGGTATTGGTCAATTATGGTGCATTTTGGCCAATGTATCACAAGTACAACCAAAGTTTTACTCACAGCAAGCTCACACTATTATATGCAAGGTAGGTTCTATAATCTAGAGACTAATTTACAACCGAACATATTGTTGTCCACATCCCAACTACAAGGTAAATGCGCACACTCAGGGTACAAAAGGAAGAGGGAATAGGTTGAGAAAAAGAGTAAAATTGAGAAAGTTGTTCTTGAGTGAAACTGAAGAAATCCTCAAAAACAGGTGAGAAGTTAAAAGAACAAAAGGCAATGTTTGAAGTCATGTAGTGACTGGATGGAAGCAAAGATGGTTTGTAAGAAGAGAAAGATGTGGAAAATTATAATTAATAAGGTATGTATGTTCTCTGCTCTCATACCTGTCTTATTAATTATACTTAATATACTTAATATAAATTATGATGCAGCATTTTCATGCTGGCTGGGAAATTCTGGAAGTTAAAGTCCACACATCTTAAAGCTGCTGAGGTTGAGAAACACTGAACTAGAGTTGGCTGTATTTTTTTTTCTTATCTTGTATCTTTAATTTCTTTTGCCTATTATTCATTACTCCTTTTCTTAACTTTGAATAATGTTGCTTACCCTGAAAGGGAATCACTTGCTCTGTACATACTGTATATATATATGCGTTTTAAATATACGTATGTATATGTGCATTTTATATGTAATTCCAATAAATTAAAAATCAAGCAAAAGTAGCAAAATTATGGGAATGATTATATGTGGCCATTAGTTGTAAAACACCTGTCACTGAAAAATCAATTTCTTATTATGTTCCCAGATGATTTTGAGAGTCCTCTTTTTAGTCTATGAACCAATAATCTTTTTTGGAGTTACCAGAAGATGGAGCTGTATTGATAAGCCTACTTTGCTGAATGGCATTTAGAAAATGCAGACAAATTGCAGCCGAAGGATTGGAAAAAAATTGCTTTGTTTTCCCTTGGACCTGAAAATATTGAAAACAGGTCAGTTATTTAGGCTTACTCTAAATTTGAGAAAACAGTTTTAACATAATCAATGCAAGAGACAATGTATCATCTTCAGTTTTATCCTATTGATTCTTTCCTTCCCTAACATGGAATTTAAAGACCCTGCTTTGTTTTTGCCTACATAGCAGAACCAAGTTTGACAAGGAAAGTAATTCTGAATCTTAAAATATTGACAGAGGAGATTTTAAAACTTTGGGTTCATAAAATATAACATTTATTTCAAGCCCTCTAGATCTCAGTTTTCATTTCCAAATAATACCACTCAGTGTATAAATACCTCTACTACAGAGGTTACTTATTACAGAGTAAGCTGCAAATATTTCCACAAGAATTTTATGATTATGGAAAATGTTTTGAGATCAGGGGACATTTCCTTCAGTGGGCCTTGATTCCTTGCAATTCTCAAGGTTAATTTAAACCAAACCATCAGGTAACATCTTACCACTAATTATGAATTGAAATCACCAATTGTCACTTGGAATTTCAGTGGTCTATGTGTGATAAATAAACAGGACCTGCAACGATTACATGCCAAACTTGTTGCTGTGAGCCTTGTTTAGACAATAAATGCTGATTGCATTCAATGCAGAGAATTGTCTTGAAAGAAAGACCATTAGTTGTGTTCTATGATGACTAGTATGACATAGATGAGAACATTATCTCTACCTTCTTCAATTTTACTTCTCGGTCCCTGGCCATGTTCCACTCCTCATGTACTTCTCAACATACAGGTTTCCCACATCATGTGTAACTCCAAAAATAAGAGTTGATTGTTTAGTTTATTTATTCATTTGCTAACATGCATATCCTGCTCAGTTCCAGAGACTCCAGGAAGTTAACTTCAAAATTAAACTCATAAAATAATCATCATAACACAAAATATCACAACAATAACATACAAATGAGAGGGAAAAAAGGGCAAAAACACAGATTAGATTAGAGATATCCACATTGCAGGTCTCAATCTTTAAATGCTCTCTTAAGAACCAAGTCTCTGAAGTAAGGTAGGAATGTGGGGATCATATGGATTTTTTGGGGGGTGATGTATTCTACAGAGATGGCAAAGTCCTGTCTGGATCCATGAGAATCCTGTCAGGGATTGATTGAATGGGACAGGTACTTTTCATTTGGAATTGATGGTACATAGCCTAGACCAATGTTTCTCCAACTTGGCAACTTTAAGACATTTATTAAAAATTAAATCTTTAAATGTTAGAAAATGAAACTAAACTTTAAGAGGTTTTTATTTTATTTATTTACTTTACAATCACATTTATACACTCCCCATCTCACTATATAAGTGACTCTAGGCGGCTTACAAGCAAAAAGAAAGCAATAAAAATCTTTATAAAAATATGCAAAGTTAAAGGGTGGAAAGAACATCCTCAAGCTACCAGCCACCCCCAGTGCTGCGGGGGAAGCCTAAACCGTGCAGGGTTTTATAGGAATGACCAGCACTTTGAACTGTATCCAAAAACCAACTGGTAACCAACACAGCACCATAATGTTGGTGTCAATCTGCTATATTGTCTCACTCCTAGGATATGGACTGCTGCATTATGTACCAGCTGAAATTTCACAGTAGTTTTCAAGGGTAGCAGCAAGTAGGACATGTTACAGTAATATATCTTAGAATAACAAGTGTGTGAATTACTTGCTAACACCTGGTATAGGAAGAAGGGTTGCAACGGGTATACTAGATGCAACTGGGCATAGCCAACCCCCTAACCAATTGCCTCCACCTACAGTTCTGGCAGGAGCCATGAGTCTAGGTACATTGGAATGGAGAGGCAGTTGAATCATGACTACACTGCAACTAAGGAGTTAATTCTTAGTCTATATATGTTCATGAGAGGAGAGAAAAGGGAGGGGGAAGTGTGCTGCTCTCAGTCATGGCCAGAAATCCTGTGTTGAACCTTAGAGATTACATATTTAACTGTCTCTTGTAACAGAGGTTGAAATTGCAGATCCCTAAAAACTCTAATTGGTGTAATTTGAAAAGTGGCAACCCCCCCACCCCCGGTATCATTCTAAGTAGCATCAAAGCAATAGTTAATTACTGTAATTCTATGTTCTCCACTCTCTATCAAACCTGTCTCTACTCTTTGCTCCACCGAAGATTTCTTATGAAATGATGCTGAACTAGTTAAAGATATTTCCCCTTTGTAATTCTAAAATATCTCTGAATGTAGCTGCTTCTTACCTATGAGTGGTACTGCTTACAGTTGCTGCAAGCAGTGGATCTCCACACTGCTTCGTCAAGGAGATAGGTACTACCTCATCTCTTATTTTCTGTATCTAGCTACTTATTCTCTTCTGATTAGCTGGAGAAACAAGATAGGACCCAGATCCAGCCCACAGATGCTCATGCTGCAGAAAACTGTCCATTTCATCCAAGTTCATGGGCTTAAAAGAATCTCAAATCATCTCACAAGACTTTGCTCTGTGCCAAAATGTAGTCAAGATCTGAACAAATACAAGTGATTTCATCAGTGAGGTATGTAGCCAACTTGTTAACAGCCTGATGGAAGATAAGAACATGCTGACATTTCACTATCCTTACTGCCAGTATAGATCCAAAAAAGTTTTATTTATTTTTTTAAAAAAACCTTGTGTTTGGTCATGTTAAATCCTTATCTTTCTCTACTCTATTTCTAGGTGCTGCTTCTGTCACTTCATTTCCTAGGATACACAGGTATATCACATAAACAGGCTTTGTAGACAAAAATCTCCGTGCTGCAGAAAATACCTTGAACATGAGAATGCCAAGGCTGAGGTCAGAAGGAATCAGAAACTGAGCTAATTTGAATAGAATTCTCCCACTGACTACTTAAAAAAAATCTATTTAGATTTAGTAATTTCTACGTTATTAGAAGCCTTACAGATCCTGCCCTGAACTCACATGAATTAGGTACAATCAAATAGTATGTCTCTTGACAAAATCTTCATAAACAAATACCAAGTTCCATAAATATGGTATAACAAATAGAGAAAAGAAGCAAATTGATAAAACTGATGAGCTTTGTCAAAGGATAGAGTTTAGTGTAATGATTCAAAGAATGCAGGGCAGAGATAAATAGCTTAAGTCATTGTAAATACAGAAGGAAGGAGGTGGACTTCCAGGGAAGAAATGGCAAACTGAAGACGGCTCCGCTGACTGTGGTGGAATGAAGAGCCGGCAAGTGGACCAGCACTTTAGGATTCCTCTCCTGACAAGGAGAGGACTTGAGATCACCCACAAGTGCTCTAGACAGTTGCTCCTCATGAGGAGACCACAAAACAGCAGTCTCCAATGGGTTTAGAGCTCTGGGAGATGAGGGAAAGCTAGCTTTGCCCAAACCGTGGTTGGCACCTTTATGTACACAGGGTCTGCATACTTCCTTTTCTAATCACTTTTGGAAATTGATTATTAATTGCTTTTCAGCTATTAGGAACCTTTGGAATGACATGTTTTACAGCACTGGGTGAGTTTCCTTCAATCCTTAGTGAAAGAAGTTTGAAATACAGATTTAAGAATTAAAAAAAAATCTTTTTTTTTTTAATAAACAGCAAAAGGATGATTAGAACATTGATTCTAGAAAGTTACAAATGGACTAAGGTTCCAGATGGATTTGAAATAAGATTTTGAAATTAATTATAAGAATCCTTCCCATAGGAAAATGCTGCTGTTTTGAATTCTTATATATATATATATATATATATATATATATATATATATATATATATATGTGTGTGTGTGTGTGTGTGTGTGTGTGTGTGTGTGTATGTATGTATGTATGTGATAGGACTTTAGTATTGGATAGTGTTGGACACTTCAAGGAACCAGAAGAAACTAAAGATTACAATTAAAGAAGAAGAACACTTAAATTTGACTTACTAATACAGAATGGAGCAACATATTTTAACACTGGATGTATTGAAGGATATTTTTGAACAATGGACCCAGAAATTAAATTTAAGAGTGTCTGCCATTAGACTGTCTTTAAAATATGGTATGGAAGAGGAACAAGATTTACTGGACAAGACTGAGACTGATCTGAAAGTGGATTTAAAAATGACAGGCTATAAGCACGATATGGAAAAAGATGCTACACTGGATATACAAATGAAACTGGCTGATGACTTAATAATTAAAAGGGATATACAAATAATAAACCATAAGTGTGACTTGGATAACTCTCCTATATTGGATTTACAAAAGAGACTTGTTAAAGTTTTGAAGAATTTTGTGAAAAGGGACAAAGAAAAAATGGAAACAAATCGAGTTCTAGGATATTATTTGAAGGGATTAAAGATCAAGATTGTTAAAAGTAAAAAGAAGGAATTTAAAGTAAGTTTATTTGATCGAGGTTAAAATAGATATGTTGTTATCTTTGGTAACACTTAATGGACTTTTGCTTACAGCACTGAATGATGAGATTTTAAGGACTTGTTTATAGATAAGACATGAGATATGGGAAGAAGATATCATTTGTTGTATTTTAAGAGAAGGTGATAAATTACTAAAATTGTTTATACTTGTTGGGATGAAGGGGGAAGTCATTTATATTTTTTTTCTTTTTCTTTTTACTATATTCTTTTTTTTTCTTTCTTTTCTATTTTTCTTTCTATTTTCTTTCTTTTTTCTTTTCTCCACTTTCTATTTTTTCTTTTTCTTTTCTTATTTTCTTAGTTTGTATTAGTTTGTATTTTTTAAATTTTAATGTTTAATAAAATTATTTTAAATACAGAAGGAGGTGTAAAGGGATGGCAGTTTTATGAAGTATGTATGAGTTTATCTATGTATCTATACACACAAATACAATCATACCACCTGGGGCAAAAAATCAAGAGTGTGATAGCACCTTTTTTCATCAAATGCACAGATGGGCTAGACTGATGTAGGATTTAAATTGGGATGAGATGGGGGAATGTGGGGGCACAAGGCTGGTTATACAGATGCAAGTTACGTGTGAGACAGATTTCAAATACCTTATCAATTAACATAATGGCAGAAAGTGAAGAAGAACTAAAGAGCCTCTTGATGAGGGTGAAAGAGGAGAGTGTGAAACTCAACATTAAAAAAACTAAGATCATGGCACCTGGACCCATCAATTCCTGGCAAATAGAAGGGGTACAAATGGAAGCAGTAACAGACTTCATTTATTTGGGCTCCAAGATCACTGCAGACGGAGACTGCAGCCATGAAATTAAAAGACGCTTGCTCCTTGGGAGGAAAGCTATGGCAAACCTAGATAGCATAATAAAAAGCAGAGACATCACCTTGCCGACAAAGATCCGCATAGTCAAAGCTATGGTTTTTCCAGTAGTAATGTATGGCTGTGAGAGCTGGACCATAAAGAAGGCTGAGCGCCGAAGAATTGATGCCTTTGAACTGTGGTGCTGGAGAAGACTCTTAAGAGTCCCCTGGACTGCTAGGAGGTCAAACCAGTCAATCTTAACGGAAATCAACCCTGATTGCTCATTGGAAGGATTGATAATGAAGCTCAAGCTCAGATACTTTGGTCACCTAATGCGAAGAGAGGACTCTTTGGAAAAGACCCTGATGCTGGGAAAGATTGAAGGCAAAAGGAGAAGAGGATGGCAGAGGATGAGATGGTTAGATAGCATCATTGAAGCAATGAGCATGAAACTGAGCAAACTCAGGGAGGCAGTGAAGGACAGGAAGGCCTGGCACGATATGGTTCATGGGGTCACAAAGAGTCAGAGATGACTTAATGACTGAACAACAACAAAATCAATTAACAACTGTAATGTGTTAAAAACCCATTATGTTTGTTGAGGCCTTCTGAGATTCCCTGAAACATTTGATGTCTGTGAATTCAACAATGTCTCACACATTGGTTGAGGTTAATGCGGTTAAAAGTCCCATTTTTTCAAAACAGTCACTTTGATGTCTGCTATGGAGTATCCTGGAAGGTTCCAATGCTCTGATATTATTTGTCCTTGTTTTGAATTTGATGTCAAACTTGTGTCCATTCATTCTTTTGTGCAAAGTTGGTCACATTTGTCCTACATGTAATCCAGAGGGGCATTGCTGGCAGATAGTATATGTATTTCTACAGATTAACCAGATAGCAAGATTGGTAAATTAACTTTCTCCCTCGATAACTACACTGCTTGTGGGCTAGATGACTTAGTCTCTCATTGCACAATTTTACACCAACCACAGGATTTACTACTTCTATAGGGGTTTACTAGTGGGAAGCTCCAGTTGTTACTCACTGCCTGCATTTATTGTTCATTAGGGTGGGTGTATTCCTTATCCTTTCAAGACGTTATTTTGTTGGCAAATCGGTTTCTATAGCTTTCTATTCTGTCTGAAAACTACAGTTTGTCCCTTAATAGCAGTCCAAGCTTTTCTCAGCAAACAAATCTATATTTATTTATTTTTTTGCTTGGAAAAGACCTTTCCCTCAGATCTCCCCAGGGCCAGCTGCCCTCCCAAAAGGCACCAAAGTCTCTCATTGGTTGACATGCTTCCCCAGTGTGCTCTGGATGTATGAAGGCTGCTGGGAAATGTGGTTCAGGCACACTAGAAACTAGTCTGGAGGTACAACTGCATTTAATTTCAGGTTACAACAAACATGTTGCTTTGTGAGATGGGCAGCTATATACATGTGATGTATAAATAAATAAAACATGAACATAGCAGTTAAAACTTTTTGCATATATGTGCAGACACATACATGCTCACACAGAGACACATACCTGTGTGTGTCTGTAGGTACATAAGTGTATGCACGTGTATCTATCTTCTGACCTTCATTAGATCAACATGGTAGACTATGGTCCATAACTTTCAACGAAGAGACTTTCTTCATACTGCAGTGGATTGATTCAGTCTGATAATGATGAGAAACAGAGATAGAGATGATGTAGATATACAGTAGATGCAACATGCAAGTCATATTATTTTAACTGCTATGGGCATTATATGTAACCTTCATCTGTAGTAATTGTATGTACAAGTATGTAACTGAACTACTCAACACTTTCTGTTATAAAACACAAGCAAGCAAAACATGGACACAGAAATGGCATTCTTTTGCTTGGCATGTTGTCCAAATAGTTATTCATATGTTCATTTCCCAACTGGAATCTCTTTGTGTGCTCATGCAGAGTCTTATGAGAGTTTGGTATTCTGGCCAGAAACCATGAGAACTTAGGCAAGAATGCCAAAATCTCATGAGATGTGGCAATGTCACCAGATTTGGGGCAGTGTTAATTTGGGGGTCTGCAGATCTATCATGGGGTCTTGTGGGAGTTCTGATCCCATTGCTGCTACTTTGTTGACCCCTCTCCCTTTGAACTAGAAGACTTAATTGACTAAACTCAAGTCCTTTACCCATGGTTCCATTGGGGAAAAACACATAATTGGAAATCATTAAGTTAGAAGCTTTTGCTATAATTACCTTGAAGCCACTTAGAAAATCTGCATCAATTTGACATGGAGTCTTAACTGTAATTGGAGCCTATGGTATACAGCTTCCCCAGATCACTGTGTCCATTTTTGTTTTTTACAATTAACCTTTCCCCAAAGGTGTTGGACATCAATCTCCTTACGCTGCAGTTGTTTTGATTACCATGGGAGATATCTATAAGCTGCTTCTTAAAGGATACAGGTGTTTTCATAAATGGATTTGCTTGTAAGGTATTCCTGGCTACTCTCTGTGGGTTAGAAAACATGAAGTTATACATATTTATATCTTATTTTGATGGAATTATACAATCAATTCATTCATGTGTTTCCCTTGGATTCTGTTGCTAAAATAATTAAGAAAACAATCTTTTTAGTACAGGTGGTTACTGCTGTTATTATTACTTTGAGTATTGTGGAGCTACCATATCTGAGATGCAAATATCTCAATGACCCACTAGATGACAGCAAAAAGATATAAAACTCTTTGCTGTCATCTACTGGTCCTTGGGATTTTTACAGTCCAAATATGGTACCTCTATATGTCTTAAGGGTTTTGTTTCCAATTTCTCAAAAATGCATTTGTAGATTGTCTGAACCAGAAGGGGTTGACTGCATTTATTAATCATTTGCCATTATAACAGAGCCAGTTTGGTGTAGTGGTTAAGGCACCAGGCTAGAAACTGGGAACCATTAGTTCTACCTTAGGCACAAAGGCAGCTGGGTGACCTTGGGCCAGTTACTCTGTCTCAGCCCTAGGAAGGAGGCAATGGCAAACCACTTTCAAAAAACCATGACAATAAAACTGCAAGGACTTGTCCAGACAGTCTCCAAGAGTAAAAAACTGACTCAAAGTCAGATATATACGTATACATATACATTCATACACACACACACACACACACACACACATACATGCAAGAATTAACGCCAAAAAACCAGGGGGTTAGGGGGTTAGTTGAAATTTCCTGCTATGTCATTAACAGTTAGTAACTATAGAAACTCTGCCTAGAGGAAGTCAGCAGAAAAAAATAATGGTTCTCTCAGTGAAAGTTGGACTATAATATAGATAGAGGATACTACAATTTTACTATCAGTGGGTAGTAACATCCATTTTCTTTATAGGATATCCTTTTTTTTTTTTTTTAATCCCCAAGGATGTACAGTGTCTGCTTCCTATTGCTATTTTGATTGCAGATTCTTCCTGTGCTGAGTTGCTGTTCCAATACCTACTGAAGTCAATGCAGAATGTTTTGGGTCCCTCAGTGGGTGAGAGACTCTGTTCTTGCCAGCCTTTAGGGCAACAAAGCATCTTTCAACTTCTAAGTGACAGATCTATAGTTCTCTATTGATACTGCTCATTTGACCTCTCCAGTTCAAAGAAACTATTTCTGAATTGCTCACATCCCAATAATCTACTGCTTTAGATTGCTATCTTATGGTGAAGTTGCCTTGAATGAAAAGAAGCACTCCCCCACAAAGGAAGAATTTACAATAAAACTTCATTTATACTTCTAAACCTGAGATTGTTGGCTTTCACCTGCAGAAATGGAAATAGTTTCAGTTTTGGAGTAAAGATAATACTCTTGACTGTTTCATCCTACATTTGCATACTATTTTTTTTTTTTTTGTTGTCTGCGCTCAGTCATTACTGACCCTGCAGTGACTGCCTGAACGAATCCTTGCAGTTTTCAAGGCAATTGTTTTTCGGAAGTGGTTTGCCAGAGCCTCCTTCCTAGAGCATAGACCAGCTGGCGAGCACAGGAGGCGGGGTTTCCGTTGCTTCGCACCCTTTGCAGGCGAGCATGGTTTTGCGCTTACCGGCAACTGGTCCCGTCTCTCTGTGCAAGGCGCTGCCAGCATTTTTCCTCCCACCGGAGTGAGAGTACCCATTTATCTACTTACGTGAGTTTTCGACCTGTTGGGTTGACAGGAGCTGGGGAGGAAACAGGAGCTCACCCTGTTAACGCGAAGGCTGGACTCGAACCGCCGAAGCGTCAGCCATTTCTGGCCGGCAACTTTCAGCATCATTAAGCCGTTGTGCCACCGCGTCCCCTTCGCATACTATATTAGCATGCAAATATTTAAGCTTTTGAATGTCCCAAAATCTTTAGCCAAGCATAAATTCTATCTACTTAAAAGTATTACATGTGCGAGATTTTTACTAGTCAGACTTAACAAATTTGCAATAGAGATGATCAGATGGTAGATTACTCTCTTCTAGAATATTGGCTGATTTGCAGTACAGAAAGGCAAAGATTTCTGATTCCCAATCATTTAATGGTAGCAGCAAAAAAATGTTAGGTAATTAGTAGTGGTTTTTGGGGCTTTTCTTTTCTTTGTTTTTACTTAGTGTGATATATGGAGAACCTGTTGCGTGTAGTTGTTAAGGCACCAGGCTAGAAACGAGGAAACTGTAAGTTCTAGGCCTCCCTTAGGCGTGAAAGCCAGCTGGGTGGCTTTAGGCCAATTACTGTCTCTTAGCCCAACCCACCTCACAGGGTTGCTGTTGTGAAGAAAATAGGAGGCAGGAGTATTAGGTGTATTCGGCACCTTGAATTGACCAAAATATATTTTAAAATAATAATTTAATAATTTAATAATAATATGAATCCACCTATTAGGCTTAGAATTATTTCCATAGCAGGCCATCCTGGCTTCTTAAAAAATAGTTTCCAAAGATTCTGATTTAACATTATGTGTGAATGCAGCCAATGAGTTGTCCCACCTGCCTTTAAATATGTTGTAATAAGGATATCTTGTTATAACTATGGGTGGATTTTTATGTAAAAGGACTGTGGCTTGTGCTGAGTTTTGCCATTCCTCTTCTCAGAATGTTTAAATTCTGACAAGCTCCAGTATATATGTCAGAGAGTAGTGTAGCTGGTTCAAGACCTCATTGGACAATGGAACTTTGGGCCAATTACGGTACAATCTCTTAGGCCAAGTTATATTACAAGATTACTCTGACCATAAAAAAAGAGGAGATCCCCAATGTGGCATTCTGTGTTTGTAAAGATTGGATGTAAATGTAATAACGTGAACTGAAAAAAAAAAAAAGGCAAAGTACATGTCATAAACTGGTATGGAATATATAATGTCCTATGTCCTTTGAGGAATTAAAATGTATAACTAGGACTCAATTCCAATTAAACATTCTCTATTCTTAGGAATCCCTTGACTTTGAAGGCACTCTTAGTTTGTTTTCATTTTTGTTTTTTGCTTCTGTAAAAATGGATTCTACTTTCGCTCATCATGACTCTGAAGATGAATGAACATACATAGAGGCAAAATCCCTCTACCAGAACAAAGGAAGGCCTTAGAGGAAATTAGAGGACAGGTTCAAAGTTGCATTGGCTTCTCAAGGACATAATTAAGAACATAATGAACTTTTAGTCTAATGTATGACTATTCTTAATTGAACGTAGTTTGGACTTCATATAGAATTGAAAACCAGGTTTGCTTGCTCTAGATTAAACAATCCATTTAAAAAGATTTTTTTAAATATGCAAGGTCTCTTTTGCTGGACTTACCCAAATAATTAAGCTGCAGTGCAGTAGACTCTGGGCCCCCTATGAGTTCATATCTCAGGAACAGATTAGAGATTTATCCAGTAAGGTAATTTGGCCTGGTTCATTCCTACATTACATCTTACTTGAAGACTGGTATTTTTACTGAGCACTAAGATAGGAGTGCTATCAGTAGGAGAGAATGATTCAAGGCCTCCTTCTGGGATTCCTGAAAGCTTCTTTTGGCTACTGGGGGGAACAGGCCATTTGATTAGATGGAAGGTCAGATCCAGCAAGCCTTTCCTTTGCTTATCCTCTTATAGCAATGCAGCAGCTCAGGGAACCATTTCAAGAAAATGTTGGCAGTCGTGGATGCCAGTAGCAAATAAAAAAACTCTTTGAAAACATAAAATCTGTAAAGAGAATTAGCAAATAGAAAAGACGCATAAAATTTTAGAGAAAGATGTAATACGAGAACTCCTGATCTTTCCTGTTTCACTCAATCTCTTTTTTAAATGCTCATTTCCAATGATTTCCATGGCCCATTAGTTTCATACTTACAGAACTGCAGCGGTAATGAGAAAGTGTAGAGATTTTTCTCCTTCTACATATGCTCATTTGACTTTATTTCCCCCTCTAATGTAGCAAGCTCCCTTTCTAGTATGGCAGCAGTTAGTAATTATTGTTATATCACTGTATGGCTTTTTATGTTCTCCTAACTACAGAACACTGTGGCATTCCCTGAAAAATATTTTTATCCTATAGGTTAGGCAAGTCCAAGATTTTGCTACAGTAAAATAATGTGGGTAACTTCAAAACTGCTAGGCAATTTTCTTTAGGATGGATTTCAAATTTTAGCAGGCAATGGATTCAAATGTACAACTACATTCAGAGTTTTCTTTCCCCCAAATCCTATTCAAAAAGAGAAGACGGGAGTGTCTTACAAGTTAAAAAATATATAATGGATATCCTTATGCCTTGCTTTCAGGGCTTCCCTAAGACATTTTGCAGCAAAAAAATTGAACATGTTCACAGCAGGCCATTTCACCTCTAAAATTTGTCTGGGCTAGCAGCTGAGTCTTATTCAAGACTGGTAAGGATACCATACCTGAGATCAGCAGATTAGCTGTCGATGGTGAGGGAGGGAGGGAGGGTCAGAGTAAGCTAATTTAGGAGACTCATAGAAAATTATTGCAGTTATAGCTGCTATCACTTTTTAGTATTTGCTGTCCAAGATAGGTGTCCTATCTTGCCATAGGATGGAGCCAATTCTATCTGCTTTACTCTGCTTATCATACTCTCAACAAGTATGATAAGGTGGCCTCTCTTCTTCCTCTTTCCTTAATAGAATCCAGGGTCCACTTCCTGGGCTCATCCACAAAGCCCCCTCACCCTGGTTTTGCCTTGGCCCATTTGCTGTTTGTTTGAGTGTGTGTCCTCACAACAGAGCCTCCATTTCAGTGCCACCTGCTGTTAAGGCAAGTCAAAGTCAGATCAAGGTGATCCAGCAGGGACAATGATGTTTTTCATGGGGAAATGGAAGAAGACCCCCATGCAATCATTCTATGTTGCATGGAGGAGTTGTCTTTGGAGGGTCAGTGATCTGCTGGGCTCCATGTAGCCTGCTGGAGGACTATTTGGCCACAGGGCTTTGTGGCTCTTTGGCCATTGCTACTACAGCTGCCAGAGAAAACAGACTCCCCCCCCCCCCTTTTTATTATGCTTTGGTCAGGGAAATATTGACTGTGGAAAATCAAATGCCAGTCTTCCATGAGATTAATAATATTAAGCTTTGGTGCTTTGTAGCATGTAGCATGTAGCCTTTGATGACTGCTTCGACCGCTCAGGGAATGGTGGCTTGCCCTTGGTTTCCCAACAAATAATAGAAGTCTTCATGGGCCTCATGCTGTTACGGCTGATAAACTGAAACAGCTGTCAGATGGGAGTCCCTGCCTGTCACTGAGGTTGGAGCTCCACACAATCCTTCTCTCCTCCCTTTCCAGCAAGGGAGGTCTGTAGGAGCGTACCTGGGGAAGAGACAGTGACTTCCACCCAAGATGCTCCTAGCTTTCATTTGAATCCATCTGCCTTCTTATTTTCTTTCAAATGGCAGAATGTACTCTGAAGCTTCTAATTCCCCTTGTGTCTACAGAGCACCACTGCCATCCCCAACAGGACCTCCAGCAGCAGCAGCAGTAGCAGCAGCTAACTATGGTTCCTGTGTGAGGCAGCAATTCTGTCAGCTTTATTTCTGATGCAGAATACGAAGCCTGTGGGAATAGTGGTTCTCAAAACAACCTACTTTCTTCCCATCCCAAGGATGGAATGAAAGCACAGAATTAGGGCTATGGTGGATGAGGCATTTCAAGTCACAGAGTATTTTCCTCTTCCTGGTTCCATATAACCCTTGTGCTCCACACCTATTAAACCCTGGAACGCTCTTTATGTCTCATCTCTGTATTCCTTGCCTGTTATTCTTTCTGTATTGTGTCCATTATCTTTTCTACCACATCAGTTTTATTAACATTTTTTTCCGATAACTGTTCCAGAGGCATGCAAGCATTGTTCAAATGTTAAGATAAGACTCACATGTTGCTATATAAGAATATCATTAACTGCAAGTGTTACCTAGACAGTTGTGCAGAATTATTTAATAATGACTGTTTAATTGTTCCTAGATGCCCCCAACCCTGCCCTATGTGTTGACCACTTAACATTTGTGTATCATTCTAACTACATAGTTAGAACTGAACCTCAGCAGCACAGAGGTCTAAAAAGGTTAATTAATTTTATTTCCTTTGTCATATCATGGCACGGCAGTTGGTGAAGCTAGACTGTATTTGACTAAGTTAACATGAGTGTCAAATAGAAATCTGCCCAGTTTGCAATATATTGTATGTCTGGAGCATACAACCAGTCATGCCATATCTGGAGCAAGTTCAGTGGGTCTTACTTCAAAGTAAGAGAGAGAACAAAGATGGTGGAGGGAGCAGGAGACTGGAAAGATCCTTCCTCTGTTAATTGGTTGGTCTGGCTGTAGTATTGGTGCCTATGTGGTGGTCTGTGGACAGGATGCACTGGAGCAGAGGAATGTTCAGGCTGACTCCTACCTGGACTTGGACCTGGACCTCTTCAGGCTGTATTGATGGAGGATGGGACCATGTTTGCTTGTAACATCTTGGGAGGATGGCCCATGCATTTTCTCTGCCCCCCCCCCCCCATTTCTTTCTGTTCATCTTTGGCCAAGTTGGTGTTTTCCTGACAGGTGGTGGCATTTTCATGGCCAGTGGCAGTGGGAGACTGAGTGTTTTGGATGGTGGCAGTGACATTGGTGGTGGAACCCAGTCAAAGGCTTATGATGACAGGTCTTTCACTTGCTGCAATGGTGTGTGGCCCTGTTTTGGCCACAGCTGGGAATTGCATCTCTTGTAGTTTTCAGCTTTCAACTGAAGGACCTACCAGGATTCTTGAGACAGCTGGTGGTGTCTAGCAGAGGAGGGATAGCGGTACAGTGGCAGGCTACTGTGGATCCCTCCCCCCCCACCCATCCGAGGCCCTTTTACCTTTTTCCTACTAGGCCCACAAGGGGTGACATGACACAACAACAATGGGGCTTCATCTGCTGGACAGGTTGCCAATGGTTATGGACTGTGGACTGTGGGTTTCCCACTGAGGTACCGATTCTCTTCCCTAGGTGAAAGCTTGGGAAGGAGATTGGTTGGGCTGGGTATCAACAGAGAGGGAGCCCTGACCAGTCTGGGAGGTGTGATTGAGTTGTGAGTGGAAAGAGGAGGTGGTCCTGAGAGCTAATGGCACTGAGAGCTAAGGCTGAAGTGTCTCAGGGGACTCGGCTTTCCTTCCCTGGGATGTATGGTACTAATGACAGGGGGAGATCCCCAGTCTTGGGAACTAGAAGCATTGGAGGCTGGTGATGCCTTTGGTGGGGTTGGGGCAGGTCAAAACATCATGGTGGTGATAGGCATGGGTAGTTATGGTGGGTGACTGGGAGCAGGCCATTCTCAGGGAACACAGGCCTGGTGTCTTATAGCAGTTTCATGTTCCAGCTCTGATCTCAACCCCTGTGCCTGGTCAACTGATCTTCAGAGGCTCTGGCTTTCGGCTGCTGTTACTAAATGCCAGGTCAGTCTGTAATAAAACCTGCTTCATCTATGCTAAATCACAGAGTGCTGACCTGGCATGTATTACCGAGACCCGGCTCGGTTTGGAAGTGGGGTGGCCCTTTTGGAAATGTGCCCAGCTGGGATTCGGATGTGGCATCAGCTGAGACTCCAGGGCAGAGGTGGAGGTGTGGCAATTGTCATCTGTGAATCTCTTAAGGCTTTCAGGGTTGCTGCTCCACAGGTTGTAGAATGTGAGACCCTGTTCATTAAGTTGGGCTTTAGGGATCAGTTGGGATTGTTGCTGCTCTCACTAAAACTGGACAATTTTTGTCCAGTATCTAACCTTCCCTCTTTAGGGAAGGTGGTGGAGAAGGCAGTCATGCAGCAGCTTCAGAGGATCCTGGGTGAAGTAGATTATTTGGATCCCTTTTAGTCAGGATTCAGGCCTGCGTATGGGATGGAAATGGCATTGGTTCCACTTTTAGATGATCTCTGGTGGGAGCAGGATGGGGGTTGTGCATCCATCCTTGCTCTGCTTGACGTCTCATCAGCCTTTGATACCATTGACTATGGTATCCTTCTGGACTGGCTCTGGGGATTGGTGGTGTGTGTGGCACGATACTGTGCTGGTTGTCTTCCTTCCTCTGGGGTTGATACCAGTCTGTGATGATTGGGGAGGAAAGATCCCACCCTCTGCCCTTATTTTGTGGGGTTCTGCAGGGTTTGGTGTTCTGTCCTCTCCTTTTCAACACATACATGAAGCCACTGGGTGAGTTCATCCATCACCACAGGTGAGGTATCATCAGCATGCTGATGATACCGAATTATACATCTCTGTCCCTGGCAAATTAAGCAATGCTGTTGATGTCTTATCCCAATGCCTGGAAGCAGTGGAGGTCTGGATGGGGAACAACAGGCTTCAACTGAACCCGGGCAAGAATGAATGGCTTTGGGTTTTGGGGCCTGCTGATTCTGGGACCATACCATCTTTGCCACTGGATGGGGTTGCACTACCCCAAACAGACCTGGTGTGCAACTTGGGTGTCCTCCTGGATTCATGACTCCTACTCAAAGAGCAAGTAGCAGTCGTGGCTAAGAGGGCCTTTGCATAGCTTCGTGTTGTGCATCAGTTGCACCTGTTCCTGGATCAGCTCTGCTCATGGTCACTCATGTTCTGGTCACCTCCCAGATAGACTACTGTAATGTGCTCTACATGGGGTTGCCCTTGAAGAGTACCCGGAAGCTTCAGCTGGTGCAGAATGTGGCAGCACAGGCAGTTATGTGTGCTCCTAGAGCGGTACATGTTACACTTCTGCTTCGTGAACTGCACTAGTCAACTTTTGCTTCCAGGTCCAATTCAAGGTGCTGGGTTTGACCTTTAAAGCCCTTCATAGCATGGGACTGGGTTATTTGAGGGATCGCCTCCTCCCCATTATATCTGCCCATCTCATTAGGTCCTGCAGAAGAGGTATGTTGCATGTCTCATTTATGAAGGACCTGATGGGACCCAGGAGATGAGCCTTTTCTGTCATGGCACCCACCCTGTGGAACATCACCCCCCCTGAGGTGAGATTGGCCCCATCTCTCCTGGCCTTCTGGAAATCCCTTAAAACTTGGTTGTTTCAACAGCCTGGGGATTGCAAGGGTATGGTCATTTGATTAGGTGGCTCCATTGGTTATAATTTGATGCTCTTGCTTAGCCTTTTACAATAATAGTAATTTTTTGTACTTTTGAATGTTTTTGAAATCGTTTTTATGGTTGTTTTGCACACCACCCAGAGTCACATTGCATGAGATGGGTGGACATATAAATATGATTAATAAATAAATAAAATAAATAAAATATCAGGTAGACTTGGATCTGTTCTGTAAGAAATCTATGGAGAATTTCTTCAGATAGAGTACAAAAACCTGTTGCTTAGTGCCTATTCCTAAACATTTATTTTCGGTTGGGAGCCTAAATCTTCAAATTGAAATATAATATATGGTGTTTAACAACTTGGAAAGTCCTGGATTTGTAAACTTTATGAAGACTAAGGCTACTTTCTTCACAAATTCCTCATAACTTACATTTCAGTCTGGCTTCAGTGCTGAAATACAAAATAATTATTTACTGGGTCAGTAACGGAAGTCACAGACACAAGTCCTTTAAAACTTCCCCTTTGATATGCCTATAAACGGGACCTTTTTCCTCTGAATGATTCATGTGGACTTCATAAATGATGCAATGAGACACTATTTTGTATCTGAAAAAGTGAAAGCTGTACTGTTCAGTGGGAAGTTTTGAAAAGGCAATGGGAGTAGATAGGAAGCTTTTCAGTGATGGTATGTAGTCCTGAAGCTTTAGGCTGTACACACCTGTTTTATATTCTTCATTTTAGAAATGTAGGTCAGGCACACAGGATTAGGGCTTAATTTGATAACTGAATATAAATCCAACTGATTTATATACTCTTAGAAGAAAAAAAGAAAGAAAGAAAAAAGCAGATCACTAATAATTTGCATTTCTAGGAAACTTGAAAGATAGTATTAAGAAGAATAGGTTGATAAAAAGCTGAGTTTTATTGTTTCAATCTCCTCTCTTCTTTCATCATGCTTTAATGAAATTAGTTTCCTAAAGTAATTTCACAACCTAAGTAAATAACCAATCCCTGAAAAATTCTGTTAGAATCCAGGAAGAATGAATGTAACATTCAAGAACAAATCCAGCAATGTATACTTTATAGCTATCCCTCTGTAATCAAGCCATAGCAGAAGAGTTAATTTAATTTAATTTATTTGATTTAGGCACCACCTAAAACATAACAAAAATCATAAGGAATTCCAACCACCCTAATCCAAGGCCTGACAGAATATTCAGGTCTTTAAGGCCCTCCAGAATGGTATCAGTGTGTCAGTAAATGCTATCCAGGGTCACCTGGATCTCAAAAGGGAACTTTATTCCAGAGAGCAGGCACTGCGACAGAGAAGGCGCATCCCCGGGTCTCAAAAGATGACACTGTTTAGTTGAAGGCAACCCTGTCAGCTCTTATCAGCTGGGCAGACACACAGGAGGTAGATGGTCCCTCAAAGAACCAGGCCCTATGCCATGTAGGGTTTTATAGGTCATAACTAGCATCTTGAATCACAACCAGAAGCAAACCATTAGCCAGTGCACTTCACTGTGCACAAGGTGTCACATGGGCATACCAAGGCATGCCCATCACTGCCTGCATCAGTGCATTCTGGATCAGTTGAAGCTTACAAGTGGTCTTCAAATCAATCCTTTGAGGTAATCCAAACAAGAAAACCAAAGTTATGAATACTAGTACTACTTTTAATATAAGGTTACAGTAACAGAATCTTGCAAGTCTGAATGAGCCTCTCCCCTCCCTACCTTTATGTTCAAGAGAACTTGGGAGGGTCAAGTCTGAAATGCTTTCTCAAATTACATTTCTGCTTTGGACTCAGATTTCTCTTATCTGCCCATTGTCTTGGTAGTGGCTCTTCTTTCTGTTCTTCGAGGTTATTCTTAGAGCCCATAACATCAAGGGTAGCCTCATGTACAGTGAGTGCATTGCAATAGTCAAGCCACGAGATGACTAGGGCATGGCTGACTTCCTGGATCCAGTCTTTCTACTTAATCTGATAATTTATAAGAAAATGTGCTTATCTGCAACTTGGTAAATTGACATTATGCAAAGTTTTGGAAATTTATGTCACTGGCTTTTCCATCCAATTTGCTAAATAATGCATTCATTTCAGAATGGCTTCAGAATCCAACACCACCTAGAAAGCAATCCAAAACTTTATTACAGCATTCTGGTATGCTCTGTGCTCTGCTGGCTGCAGAATGGCAAGATAGGGGTGAAGACGGAGAAAAGATGGCAGTTCCTAAAAACATTCTCACAACAGTTTCCAATCAGATGACATATATTCAGAGCTGCTATATCTTCAGAGAGAGATAAAACCAAATTATCCTGTGAACTCTGGCAGACTGTCCCTCCCAGTGATCATAGAACTGCAATCTTAGCAACACTACAGTGTTCACGTTACTACTAATTAATGGTGTTATTGTTTTTGTTTTATTAATTGGGTTTGGGGTTTTTTTTTGCACTGGAGCCTTTACGTAATGGTCACAGTCTGTATTTTTAGCTTTTGTTTCTCTCTGATCTCTATGTATATGTTAACTCCCTGCCCACCCATCCCCATTCATTATCCAACAATAATATTTCATGTATCTGATGAAGTGGACTGTAGTCCACAAATGTTTATATACCAAATAAATGTTAGGCACTAAAATGTAACAAGGTTCTCGTTCATCTTTCACTATTACTCATTTCCTTTATTGTGATGTATCTGTTTGTACTGACTCTGATATATGCTAAGATGAATAAGAAGCCGGTCTGCATGTGGTTGTAAGCTAGAAAAAAATTATTTCTATTATTATCCTACTGAACTCAATGGGACTCAGTTTTATCTGAACCAGAGCTGTGCGGGGTAGATGATAAGGCTGCCTATGAATATTTAAACTAACAATAATAGTTGCACAACATACAATTTTATCAATTCTGCTTTTCTCTATGAATTTAACTTCTGCGTAAACAGTTGCTTCATATGAATGTTTATAAGGTATCATCTATCAATCATAAACCACGTTGATTCTATACATAGCTTCTGGAATGGTTCATATATAGATTTATTAAGTCATAACTAATTTCAAAGTAGGCATGATTGAACTTGGATTCCAAAATTTTGTTTTTCTCTTTTTTTCTTTTAAGCACTTTATGATGAACTATCAAGCTAAAAATATATAACGCTTTTTCTGTGTACAAATGCTGTAGATAAGAAAACATTTAAAAATAAATGCATTCTATTGCTTTAAATCACTGTACTTTCCTGTACTTATCTCCTTCAGATCTTTTATATGTAGCTTGTTTAATAAATCTTTATTGATCAACTTTTACTCTCACAATGGAATTATAACAAACTAAAACATAAAATAATAAATCACTTGATGTAATAAAACCCAAAACATAAAGAAACTAAATGTATACATAGTTTTGCCATCATAAAACACAGAGATATTAGTCTGAAAATAAAGAAACATAAAACATGTTCAGCAAGCCATTTAAGCTACACATAATTCTTAAATGACCAATAGCAGGTGGTGCGTAAATCACACAGTATTAGAAGCTTAGTTTCTTTAATAGGTTTGTGGCTCAGGAAAACAAAACAGGGTTTTAATTATCTATCATCCTTCATATTCAATGAAAAATCTACATTGCTCTGAGGGAGATGTAAAACTGCTTCCATTCCTTGTGAATTGAAATTCAAACAGACTTGCGTTCTGGCCAGAAGATATTTCTCAGCATAAAAGTTGATGGGAGAAGGGCACTGATTTTCCCTCCCCTCCCTCACTGTATCACCATATACCACAACATGTGTCCTTCGGGAATGTACCCTGTCTCTCAGTAGTACTTGGCAGAGGATTCAAGGGATTGTAACAAAAAAGGGGGAGGAAATACAATTTCTATTTCAAATGCATGGCAGTCCGTTTTCCAGCTCTTCTTTAAAATGAATGCAAATGCAGTATTGTTGTTTCCTTCCATGACAACATCCTTGCACATGCAGAAAGTGTGAGTGGTAGCTTGGGTGCTGCAGGCATAAGGTGGTGCTTTGGACTTTAAAAACTGGAAACAAACCTGGTTGTGGCCAACCATGGGGTTGGTGTGGGGACCCATAGGGGGAGCCTAATTTGCCTGGGATGGTATGATTGGTAGAGGTGGAGTGGCAGGTGGAAACTACTGATGTCCAGAAGCCGCTGGTGGTGTTCATCCCCAAGAGAATGCCTTGTGTTTTTGTGAGCTGCTACTTTGCCATTCCAGCCCAACAGATTGTATGCCCTGGGCCCTGACCAAATTCCTGGTGAGTGAAGGAAGAGCCACTGCTACAAATCAGCCAAAAACAGGGCAAGGAAGGGCTGGACTCTGGTGGAAGGCCCTGGCAGCTTCTCCAGCACTTCTGCTGGCTGTTCTCTTCTGCTCTTCCTGGACGTATCTTTTCTCCTCCCTTTCTCCCATCCACCTTAGTTGCAGCAAGGCTTAATGCTCTGACTAACCTCCTCATTAACTCAGTTGAGCAGGACCATTAACCAGCTCTTGCTATGCCCCAGCAAATTTATCCTAAAGCACAAAAGATAGAGGCTATGTCTACATAACGTGCTATCATACTTTGATTGATTATGGTATATTATATTGGATACATAAAACCTGTTCACCAAATTGTTTCTTTAATAGTGCAGAATAGAGGAAGAAGTTTGACTTTCCACCTCTATTCTGCTACTGGTATGCATGTAAAAGAGTTCAAGTTGAAACAACCAAAGGCGATTCCTTTGGGACTGTCCATGTAAATTACTGTCAATATTGTTTCCAGTAGCTTTGGAGACTTCTGTGCCTTTTGATAAATTGATAGGTATAGATAATGATAATTCTTCGCTATTATTTGTATCTCTCTCTCTCTCTCTTTGCCATTTCCCCCCTCTTTTTGCCAGTTAACTCTTTTGATATTTGCTGATTTGAATAAATAAAACCAAGCTATATTTTTGCTAGTTGAACTGAGTGGCATGTCTGCTTGCTCTGATTGACTGGAATTGTGCTGAACGCAAACTAGACTGGATATTACCCACAGTCATTTTCCAACATATTAAGCCAAAATCATGGTTTGCATATCACAGAGGCTCTGTTTACACAATGAACCAAACAAACCAAATTATGGTTTAGGGCATTCTGAGAACTTAGCCATCTAATATTTCTGGTGTGTGTATGCATGTTTGTGTGTGTGTGTGTGTGTGTGTCTGAGAGAGAGAGTTAATTCCTCAGGACCACAGTACTGCAGAAACTGGACAGCCTACTAATTTTTGCTTTATGAAACAATCCTATTGTTCATTATGAATCTAGCTGATTTTCAAACAGAAAAACTAAAGCAGGCTTTTTAAACCAGGCTTTTTTTTTTTTTTTTTTTACTGAGCAAGCCACAGGGTTAGTTCACACATTAGTTACTTAGTTAGTTAGTTAGTTCAGTTTAGGGAGTTGAATTATAATCCATGAAAGCTATTCATTTTTTCTTGGCCATCACATTTAACTGAGAACAAGCAAACCACATTATGGATTGGAGGACCATAAGTCAGCCACTGTATATTGCCACTTTTCCTAAAATGCCTACCATATAAGGGATGAGTGCTATATAAAGAACATGATAGCCGTCATTTTGTAACTAGGTTTGACCTTCAGCCTAGTTAGTTAAAAGAAAAAGGAAGCACAATTACTGATAGCAAAGTAAGAAGCTGCTAATAATTGGAAATGAGAAATGGACAGGCAGTGTGTTTTGCCCTTATAAAGGTGGATGGAGAAGCAGTATGTTTTTACACTTACAGGATTGAGAAGGGGATAAAGGGAACAACTAATGTTCAAATTAATGGTGATTGGTGGAAAATTGTATAAATACTATGTGCCTTGGCTTATTAAGTATCTCCCTTCTTCAGAGAGGATACAATTTCCTTGCACTAAGAAATAAAGCTTGCTGTATCATATTTGGTATGATTCATTGTTTCTCCAGGTCAGACAGACCCATTGATAGATTCAGGCTAGCCACACTCTGTCCAGGCTAAGAAAAATCCTCTGAGGCCTGGTCACCCAGTCTGTCTGTAGATTTCCTTAACGGTCATAACATCCAAGACTAGCCATTCCTATCTATCACAAACATTTTCCATAGTGCTTTGTTTGCAAATAGTCCTGTAGGATTTTGTGCACTGTGGAAGACCAGTTGCATTAGTTTAGAACAGACTTCCTCAATCTGGTCCCTATATTTTCTCGACAAGATGATTGATTGGGAATTATGGAGACTGTATTTCAACTCATTCAGCAGTTGCCTGGATGGGAAAGGCTGATTTAGAGCCATGAAATAAATGATTGCAAAAATGATGCATCCAGAGCAGGGGAGAATAAGAGTGGCAGAGATAAACAGCAGAACTTTTGCTCATCTCACACAGGCCTGTAAGCTGTACTGTGGTATTCATGCAAACTCCTCCTTTGCAGGAGCGAGCGATGACTGCCTGTCTCCTAAGACATCAGTCCTCTTGCCAACCAAGGAAAAAGCCTAACAAATGGCTTGAGCAAATTAATTAAATACCTTAAATGTAATTTTTTAAAATGACAATAGGGGCATAATCATGGCACTCAAGGTCAGGGAGGCTAAAGATGTAATCCAGAACATGAAGACAACCTATTTGTCATCTTGGAAAGGAGCAGATTTTGGAAAGATGAAGCAAGCACATCAGTTTCACTGGGGCTAGCATGCCAGAATTTGGGGCCTGTGTGTCTCTGTGTATGTGTACGTGCATTTTCAACAACTGCTTGCTGAGCCTATTTGCCAAATTCTCCATGAGATGCATGAAACTGGATGACACAGTATTCCCACTGAATAGCACTGAGTTGGTAAACCTTCCACGAACAGGATAAAAAGTACTGTAGCTTCTTTAATTTGCTGAAACCTTTCTTGCACCAAGAAAGACCTTCTTTCTCTGAGACCTTTTTTGTAGTTTCTTTTAATTAAGATATCTACCTTTTCTGAATTGTGAGAAAATGCAGCTCTTTACTGAGTGAATCATATAAGCCTGGTGCAACAAGATTGAACAGCTTAAGATAGGAAACAATAGCAGAGCTATTCGGGATGCTATGAGGCTCTTTCATTTTGCAGCAAGGATATCCTTCATGGCTTCTTGATAATTGTAGCCATCAGTGTTTTCATAGCATCATCCAGCTATTGTTGAAGTAACATTATGGGCTCATCTTCATGGGCTCCTAACTGCAACACAATGATGTATCACTGCTTTTAAAGGACATGTCCTTATGACACTGCCTGTCTGAGCCTCAACCTAGCCACAGCAAATTCATATTTAGCAGTTTAAAAGTGGCATTTTTCTTCTTCTCCTGTCACAAGTCTTACCATGGAAATGATCCATGACTCTGATAAAAAAAAACCAGGGGTGTCCACCAGTTACTTTCCTCAACTTGTCTCACATTCCATATCCAGGGGTAGCACCAGTGGGTGGCCACATCACTGAGGGAGAACAGGGCTCAGCAGTTAGCAAAAAGCAATTACTGCAAACATACTTTTCAGCCAGCCCTAGGGCTGAAAGAATACACATTAAAATGGCCAGGAGGAAGAACCAAAAGCCTGTCCACATTACTATTATTTTGGCATAACAGTGATTGGATGACTCTGTAAGGAAAATGACCATACCCTGGATCTTGCAAAGTGGCATTTTGGACAAGGTGGAACAACAAGGGTAGAGAAGGGGTGAGGAAAGATGGTAGAATGTCTGAAAGGCCACTTGATCATTGCAGAATCATTGAAAACTGCTGTAAGAAGAATAGACATAATGATCAATCTTGCCTCTTAAAGACTGAGGTTGAGTTGAGTTGAGCTTGATTCTTGGTGATTTCCCGCCCATGCAATCTTCTTGGCAACAGTACTGAAGTGATTTCCCTTTGCCTTCTCTGAGGATGTTTTTTGATTTCTTAGTCTAAACCAGTGTTTCTCAACCTTGGCAACCTTAAGATGGGGGAACTTTAACTCCCAGAATTCTGGGAGTTAAAGTTCCCCCATCTTAAGGTTGCCAAGGTTGAGAAACACTGGTCTGAATTAGACTCCTGGTGTTCCTTACATGTTTCCCACCCAAACATTATTTAGTCCTGACCCTGCTTAGCTTGTGAGCCCAGACAATGTCACCTATGTCCTCTCATCTACTGAGGCTATATAAGGATACATAACATTCTGCACTTTGTTCTTTGCTGCTTTCCTCTCTGTGTTGTTCTCTTTAGGACTTTTCTCCCTAGACCACAGTTCATCATTTCTACATTTGTACAGTCTTGATACTTCTCTAGCTTTCTACAACCCTACAATCTTCCTGTGCCTAGTGTCAATATCTTGAAATGAAAACTGCTCTAAATGTTTTGGATTTATGTGTTATATTCATTTTTTTTTTTTTGGTCTGCTCTCAGTCATTACTGACCCTGCAGTGACCGCCCCCTAGCGGTTTTCAAGGCAATTGTACCTTTTTGTTTTTCGGAAGTAGTCTTTGCCAGAGCCTACTTCCTAGAGCATAGCCCGGCTGGCAAGCCAGGAGGCGGGATTTCCGTTGCTTCGTGCCCGTTTTTCGGGCGAGCGCGGTTTTGCGCTTTACTGGCCACTGGTCCCGTCTCTCTGTGCAAGGCGCTGCCAGCATTTTTCCTCCCACCGGAGTGAGAGTACCCATTTATCTACTCACGTAAGTTTTCGATCTGTTGGGTTGACAGAAGCTGCGGGTGGAGAAACAAGAGCTCACCTTGTTTAACGCGAGAGGCTGGACTCGAACCGCTGAAGTTTTCAGCCATTTCTGGCTGGCAACTTTCAGCGTCATTAAGCCGCTGCGCCACCGCGTCCCTGTTATATTCATAATTCCCTGTATAACACTTCAGCATGCACCTTGGTTTAAAAGTACCTTAGTGTCAAACCAAATTTTCCCTTTCAGAAGGCTCTGTGGGGTTTGACTGTGTTCAGTAAGAACAGTTTTGTTCAAGCATTAATAAAAGTTGCTGCTCACAGGAACACTGTGGCTAAGTCCTGCCTTCTGCTGATGTCACTCAAATATCCTTGTTTCTCTGCAGGCAGGCACACATTTGGCATGAGCATCTATGCTGCACATACAGTTTGCTTCTGCAGAAATCTCTAAAGCAATATTTAGCAAGAGGATTATTCAGAACACTCCTGTATTGTAACGATATGTGGGAATGACTTTGGGAGGCAGGAGGAAGTGCCACAGACTGGACAACCGTCATGTAAAAGATACCTCAGTCCACAGAAGGAGGGGACGCTAGTCCTGTCTCTAGTGCCACCCAGTTGCTTGGCAACAAGAAACAGAACTAATGGATAATCCCTGCTGGTATATTTTTAGACCTCTAAGAACTTTTAGCGGTGAGTTCCTATCATCCACTATTAACAAATATGCTTCCAATGTGGTCCAATATAGTAACCACCCAGAAAACTGGTAGCCACATTCAGTCTGTGAAAACTGTAGCAAATTTAGGTTGTCTGTTATCATTTGTTTGTCATCTATGTTTGTTTCTCAGACATGAATAACAACATGACACCCTCCCTCCTATATACTTGGATGCAACTATCTGAGTTGCCGTTTTATATGTTGGTGAAAACTTCTCCCTGGTAAACACTGAGTTGGATGCCTGTAAACCTTACTGGAGAATCTGAGAAACGTGGATCATAATAATTCAATTTCTAAAGCTTCCCACAATTTTTCTCTTTGCCAAGGGTACAAATCCAGGTTTTTAGATGCTGCAACTGTTATTTGTCAGGTTCTTCTTCAGTCTTGAACATTACATCACTGTATGCAAAAACACATATGGATGTGGTCATACTTGCTGCTATATGATAAGTAACATTCTAATTTCACAGCTGGTTCTAATATTATACAGAATGAACCCTACTCAGATGTGTTTACCACCCCACAAGAAAAGAAACAAGCAGCTTCCTCCCTCTCCTAATTGCTCTAGTGATATACAGATAGACCTCACTTAATGACTGCCCTGTTTAGCGACTGTTCAAAGTTATAATGGCACTGAAAAAGTAACTTTGCAACAGGTCCTCACATTTATGACCGTTGCAATGTTCCCATGATCAAGTGATCGACATTTGTGTGCTTCGCAACTGGCAGGCATTTACAACCATCTCAGGGGCCTGTGGTCCTGTGATCACCATTTGCGCACCTCACAGCCGGTTTCCAACAAGCAGAGTCAATGGAGAAGCTGGCAGTAAAATTGGAAGTCATGGTCATGTGATGTCATGCTGAATGACCACAGTGGAAGTTAGGTTGTAAGTCTGTCACAGTCATGTGATGTTTTGTTTAATGATTACATCGCTTAGCAACAGACTTGCTGGTCCCAGTTGTGATAGTTAAGCAAAGACTTACCAGTAAACAAAGAGACAGTCTCCATGCTTATGGTGCAACTGACTGGGGAAGGAAGCCTTCTCACACAGGTGAAAGCGTCCAGGTGAGTCAGAAGTCTCCACTCCTTAGTTTTTTCTCACATGGAAGCAACCAGTGCAGTCAGTTGTGAAGAGACAATTTCACACTTAGGTCATCAGTGTGAAGAGGAGCAGAGAACTGTGGCTTACTGCTCTTCCCATGCTGGATTGGTAACATGACCCTTGAACAGGCTATGGTCTTTCACGGTTCTGCATACTATGGGGTGGTGGCAGTGATGTCCTGGTAGAGAGCAAAATGGCTTCCCATTTGTTAGCTACCATGCTACCTTTGGTTGTGAAGGGGGAATGCTGCCCTGTAAAAGTAAGATTCTGTCCAGTTGTGTATAGAGGAGATAGAATTTTTTTTCCTGTTAAGCCAGATTTTACTCATTTTCATTCCTGCACCTGGGAAAAGAACTTTGAAACTTACAGGGGATGTAGCACTTCCATCCCATAAGAGCAGAATGGGTATAGCCTTCCAACTAACTAAACCTTGACCAAATTCGTATTTTGTTACTTACAAAGCATTGGGGTTAAAGCTGCCTGCAAGTGAGAATTTAAATGTATTTTGCATGTTTGTTTTTACAGCAGACATTACTGCAATGATCACAGCCCTAGCAGAAAGCTGGTGACCATATGTTATTTGGTCTGACCATCTGTAAATGAAGCTTGTTATTAGATAAATAAACAAATGAACACAGGCCAGAAACTGAATATATCCAGTAGTGACCATATAAGTTGATTCATTCTTTTCTCTCCTTTTTGAGAGAGAAGAGAGAGAGAGACAAAGGACTGAATATACAGCCTATAGCTACAGGTGCACAAAACATGTAACCCAGAAATTAAAGAGGATAGATAAGGAGTTGCATGGATACCTTTGAGAATTAAAGATTGAACTCCTTGATGTTTTATGTTATTTTTCACGCTGGATGCTTCAGATTTCAGTTTTCCAGATTTTAGTTTATGTTATATCTTCTGTCTTTGAATAATTAATGGCAAGTTATATCTTGCCACGGATAACTTGGAATCAGAATATTCCATATAAATTGGAGAGTTTTAAGGTTTAATTCTTTTGGAGAATATGGAATATCTCCTCCTTCTGCATAAGCTAGTTGGGAAGCATGAGTGCAAAACTACACCAACTCTTCCTTCCTTCCTTCCTTCCTTCCTTCCTTCCTTCCTTCCTTCCTTCCTTCCTTCCTTCCTTCCTTCCTTCCTTCCTTCCTTCCTTCCTTCCTTCCTTCCTTCTTATTTAAATGGCCACCCATCTCAAATACATGACTAGCTACATGATTGGATGGCTAACAATGAATAAAAACAAAAACATTACAACATAATAAATAACATATACAGCAGCTGAGATAAAAATCAATCAACAACAATTAGTACAACTGTGATAAGGGCTCAACCACACATCCAGGGCCACAGGCTTCATGACAAAACAGTCTTCAAGGCCTTATGGAAAGCCAGCAGGGCCAGGGCAAGTCTTATCTCCAGGTGAATGATGTTCAGAGGGCGGGTGCCATGTCAGAAAAGGTTCTCTTCCTGGGTCCTGCCAGATGACACTCCCTAATAGATGGGACCTGGAGCATGCTTCTCCTGCCAGATCTAACACGATGGGTAGATACACCCAGGGAGAGGCAGTCCTGCAAGTAACCTGGCCCCATGCCAGGAAGGGCTTTATATGTAACTATACATTTGATCTTGTGATAGTGCTAAATTAACATTATGGGGTATATACATTTGAAAATAGGAACATACAACTTTTGTTGGAGACAGTATAGAATGTGGCTCTATTAACAGAACCAGATGATGACTGTCAGGGCTGCTGCAAGCAGGTGTGCAAATTGTGCACTGCACATAGGCGCCATGACACAGATGCTGAACGATGGGAATGGTGGTACCCCAGTGCTGCATTGCAAGGCTCCAGGTTGGGAAAGAAGCCCATCCAGTTACTACTCGGTGGGTTTGCGTGTGCCTGTAGAAAAGGGAGAATGAGGCTCCAGGAAGCTGCAGCTGCCACATGACATGACTTGGCACTCTGGCAGCAAACAGCTTTTTGCACAAAGGCACCTTACAGGTCAGCAGCAGTCCTGATGGCTGTCTGGCATGTGTGGAGTTGTAAAAACTGAGGTTGTCAGTATCTCTACTTAAAATGTCATTTTGACTTCTTCAGAAGTTTATCTGTCATCTATCTACCTACCTACCTACCTATCAATCATGTATCATCTCAATCATAGAATTGTGGAGTTGAAAGGGATGACAAGTCCAAACCTCTTCAACATTCAGGAAAACTAATGAAAACATCCTCAAGAAGTGACTATCCTGGTGACTGTATTTATACAGGCTTGAACACATTCTTACACAGTGGTAAGACTACAGTGATTATTTATGAGTGTTTGTTAGATTAGATTAGATATTTAAGAGTACTAGGGGGCATGGAACAGGAATTCCAGTGTCCAAGATATTCATGCTAATAGGAAACTAGTTTGGCATTCATAAATTATATATCTTTTCAATTAACATCATTATTCAGATCCTATGTGATCATTAAGATCCCCCATTTTCTGAAATTGGGGCAAAATACATATACTTCTCACTCAAATAAATTGGCAGTTTTTGCATCATGATGCCCGCTGTCACTTGAGCGCACCCCTTGCAGGAACCACTTTTTATCAAGTTTTAAATTGTAAATGGTTTTAGTATTAGTGGTATCTAGTTTTAAATAATCTTTATTGTGTTTTTAATTTTGTTAGCTACTTCAAGTACTTGCCTGAACAGAAAGGCAAGGGGTAAATTGAACAAATAAAGGAGGCAAAGGACAGTAGGCTTTGTCCTCAGGAGATGTGCTAGAGAATGACCCAGGGCAAAGTTCTGTCATCGGCTGTTCAGTTGATTCACCCGTTTTCAGTGTCTATAGAGAAACTCAGTTTTCTCAAATTAGCATTTTTTGGTAGCTGTCCTTGAAAGTCAAGGAAAAAAATTCTGTGTATGTCTCAAATATGCTCCTTCAGGAAGCATAGCAAACCACTTCCTCTGATCCTTTGCTCTGATCCCTGGCATTACCTGCTGTTTCTTGACTTATCATTAAGATTTATACTCATGCTATTCTTAGGGCTTACAGATATTTATAATGATGCCATAATGGGAAATAAATCCAGCCCCAAAATTTAATAAAGTCTGGAGACTTTTCAAAAGTTAGAAGCTTTTTCTACAAAATGATCTGTTAGATATGGAAATAAAACATCTTTTTGCCTGCACATTTGGGTAAATCATTCAGACCCCCAAATCAGAAAGGATGTGGTAGCATTTTTTAAGACTATAGATTTGATTATCAGATGTGTGGCATGGCTTAGCAAATGTAGGATTTAAATACATAGGGATGAGGCAGGATGGGGTGGGGGGAAAGGGAGGGAAAGAAAGGATGGTATTATGGATGAAGGAGGGAGGATGAGGGAGAAGTTGCAAGAACCTTATCAGTCAACAATTGCAATGCATTAAAAAGCCATTGTGTTTCTTCTGACCTTCTAAGATAGCCTGAAACATACTGAGGTATGTAAGAACAGCTGTCTCATACTTAATTGTGCTAGCATAGTGTTTTTTTGGGGGGTTCCAGAATTGCTACTTTGAGATCTATAATGGAATGTCCTGGGAGGCAACAATGCTCTGCTATTACTTCATCCTTATTTTGAATCCTGATGTCAGATCTGTGTCCATTAATTTGTGGCCTGCTCATCTTACATAGAATCCAAAGGGACATTACTGGAAAATAGTGTGTATCACATAAGAGGAAGAACACCTAAAGACACCTCTAGCCTTGTGTATGAAGTTGTTTAGTGCAGTGGTGCCTTAGTGTGAATATGGGGGCACAGTAAACATCTGGGTTTATTACAGGGTCCCATGTTAGTATCATTGTCCTGTTGTTTCTTGTTGTTTGTTTGTAACTGCTTCATGCTGGGCAGTTGTATGCAAGTTTGGATCTGCCACCAAGTATCTGAGAAAGTGCAGTGTCATAGATAATAGTCTAGGTTAACAAATGCTTGTTAATACGGCATTTGAGTAGCTTGAGCTGCAAGCTGTAGATGACCACCAGTGGTGTTCTACTGTTTGGTTTATGTGGTTTTCCTGTTCTCCCTAATCCCCAGTGAAATCCCTTTTCTGGAAATTCTGCCTGGAACACTCTTTCCTGGAAATACTAATGCCATCATTAATATGTTATCGAAACCTGGTTGGGCCCATGACTGTAGGACAGTGGTGAATTGAATTAGTGGATTTTCTGATGAATAAAATTGCTCCTGACCTAGGAGCCAGTTGGACAGACTCTTTTCCGATGAGTGATCGAATATTTTGTGTCGTTATTTGGGATACTTTTTATCTTGTAGAAACCAAGGAAGTGGATATTGTCCACTTCCAGGTGTTGTATGAGCCACTGGCTTCAGATAATTAATTTCTCTCTGTGGTTAGGTATAGTGCTGCCTGCTTTAGAAGAGGTGATGGTCCACCATCTCATGAAGAGGCCTCCCCTTGACCCAGCTGTTTCAGACAAGCCAAAACTATAGACAATGTGAATTTGACCACAACCCTAGTATAAAATGTCCTCTGGTTATGATTGAATAAGGCACAGTACCAACAACATACCATTTTTTCTAAAGTCACACCCAACCATTACAGTGCAATGATTCAGAGTTTGGTGGTTGGTAGTGCCTGAAAAGGGAAAAGCAGCAAAAATGGAGGAATCCACAACTGATTTATTTAGAATGCTTTGCACAAATGAAATCATGACACAGCCAAGCCAGGGGTAACTCAGCTGGGATCAGAACAGAGATAGCAATTCATGCTGGCGTACTGTTCTGCTGGTTCAAGGATAGGTAGAGAGAACTTTAACACAGGTGTGAGGAAAGGCTCATAGTCTCATCTGAGTTTTTACTATACACAGAAGATCTGCAACAAAAAGCTATTGTACCATAATAAGTAACACAATCCAGCCCTGATACCTTCTCAAAGTTCCCCTGAGTCAGATGATTCAGATAATGGGAATTGGAGGAGGGAAATTGTTATTATCAGGGCCCTTTTCCTTTCTTGAACTAGAAACTTGTGGGGACCAGTGTTGTTAGGGAAGGGGATGAGACTTCATTTGAGTTCCACAAGCCAGACTGATGGCCTGAGGTTTCTCATCCCGCTGTAGTGCATTTTTCCTTAATAACGTCAGTGTTCATGTTTAGGATTCCAGTCAGCCTACCAGGTCCTCCTCTGTCCCACCCCAATTTTCTAGTTTTGTTTCCATTATGCTGGAAGAGAAAAAAAGGAGCAAAGATAGATTCTATGCTGTGTTGAGATTCTGAATGTAGACCAAAGATTGAAGTACCCTGGGATTATCTTAGCAACAGGAACATGTCAAAATCAGAAAGTATTCAAAAAATGTCTCAAATCCTTTCTGCCATGTTAGTACCTTCAAACAGTAATTCTAGTGTTTGTGTTCATCCTTGTACACAGCAGATGTAGAAAGGAAGCGAAGGGCAGAGGAGAGGAAATTTCCTGCTGTTGAAAACAAACAGGTCTTCTAATTAGAACTCATGTGAATTCTAAAAAGCAGAAGGAGTGTCAGCTTCTCAGCTGGCTCTCACAATCTGTTCTCTTCCTTGCCAAAAGCATTTGTGTTGGAAATATGCTAATGATATATAAATAGACAGGGTTTATTGGAAGAAAAAGTAACATAAGATTAATGGTAGGGGTCTGAGACTCTGAGCCAGCTGCCATTGACTCCTAGAGAAATATGTCCACTTGCCGTAAGTGAAATTGTTTATGCCTCTGGAAATGACAGAGGTTAATGGGCCCTCGGAGGAAAATGGAAGCTATGCTTTGCATACAAACAAGAAGAAAACTGACAGAAACGAAGAAGCAAGCAACCCTAATTTTGCTGATTAATACAATTTAATTGCAAGTTTAGCTCTGATCAGATGACGCCAGAGGTGTTTTATTACACTTTTATTGTTACTCATAATAGATTACTAAGGGATGGGAGGAAGAAGCCCATTTCTGGAAAGGCCAGCTGACTGCAGGCCAAGAAAAACTTTGCTTGGCTTGGCTTCTGCTGCTCAAGTCTTTCCATGGACCTCTAGGGAGAAATTCTGTTCTGGCTGGGTCTCTGGACTAAAGCCCAACCAAGGATTTTGTTTGTTGGCACCTACAAAATGAAGTCTTTGAATCTTGTACCTTTTCCCTAAATTTCCCTTTTCTCCTTCTCCTTCTCCTTCTCCTTCTCCTTCTCCTTCTCCTTCTCCTTCTCCTTCTCCTTCTCCTCTTCTTCTGGTGCAGCTGTAAATAAAAATCAACTTGCACCATTTATCTTTCAATGTCCCTGTCAGAGTCTGCACACTCATTCCCAAAGTTCAGTAAATCTGCTGGAGACCAAACTGTTCCATCAAAGATTTCTGGAGACCAAACTGTTCCATCAAAGATTTCCTGACAGTCCCCTTGTATGCTGGCAGACCTATGTTGTTAAAACTTGCTCAACTGTCCCTCTTAATTAAAAAAGGATGAATTGCAGAAAGGTCTGACAGCCCAGTCTTTTACACCTTACATTTAATTTTTTTTTTTCCTATTCAATACACATACAGAGAGACTTTATGTACCTTAGTTCTAATAAAAAAATCAATTCAACTCTGACTTCAACTTTGTGGAGAACAGCCAAGGAGAGACATCAACTGCAATGATTTACATGGGCTCAAGATTTGATTTTGGGTTTTATTTATTTATTTATTTATTTATTATATTGTGTCATGTTATTAATAAATAACATGACACAATATAAAATAGCAGCCAAGAATAATCAAACACCTCACGGTCCATATAACCAAAAGTCAAGCCCACCCACAGGGCCCATCTCATTTCCTTGACTCTGGATGACTAACAGTTAAAAACAGAATAAAAACATAGTAAAAACAACACAAATAACATAAAATAACATAGCAGCTGAGGATACTCCGTTAACATAACCAAGACCAAGAAATGGGATCACCCACACTATCAGGGCCCCAGGCTTGATGGCAAAGCCAAGTTTTCAATGCCTTATGGAAGGCTAGCAGGATTGGGGCAAACCTGATCTCCCAGGAGATGATATTCCAAAGGGCAGGTGCCATGGCAGAAAAAACTCTCCTCCTGGGTCCTGCTAGATGGCATTCTCTTGTGGACTGAACCCAGATCATGCCTCTCCTGGATCTAACAGGATGGGTAGACACAACTGGGGAGAGAGGGTCCCATAAGAAACCTGGCCCCAAGCCATGAAAGGCTTTAAAGGTGACAATTGACACCTTGAATTGCACCTGGAAGCATACTGGTAGCTAATGCAGCTTGTGGAGCAGAGGTATCATATGTACTGAGCGACCGGCACCCATAAGTGCCCACGCGGTTGCATTTTGCAACAGCTGAAGCTTCTGAATACTCTTCAAGGGCAGTCCCATGTAGACTGCATTGCAGTAATCCAATTTTGAAAGATACATGCCCTTCTTTGAACATTATTCCTCCATGGTAGAGATGCTGAAGATTGCAAGTTGGGGAGAGGATAACAAGAATACATCCCCAGCTGTGAGTTTCTATTATTCATAAATAATAGAACAGTATATGTCTTTCAGTAAAGCAATGTTTCTGAATGACGTCCCTGAACTGTATTGCACAAATGCCCATACAGCAGTCAAAAGGGAACTATTGGCTGATCAAATTTTATATGACATTTCCTCTGTCCAGAGTAGGTTTGGGAACATAAAGAAATCAGTCAGAAAACAGAAAAAGCTTAGTCTCTTTGTGCAGTTTGAAGTCCTCTTACAAGGAACTGGATATATCTTATTATCTAGAATTATATCCCTTTGTTTTAATTTAATATTAAAATAAAAATAGATATGCAAAACAACAGAACAGGCAAAAAGGGATTAAAAGTAAAATTTACATAATTGGTTGCTGGATAGACAATATCTAGAATCCCATTAATCATAATCAGAAATTGCTGTTATAAATTAATGATAATGCTATCAATTTGCCAGACAGCTACCTGAATAAACTTTTAAGTAGTTTATATTGACATTTGGCTGTGAAACCATATAATGGTTCAGCATAAAAAAGAAAACAAGCAAAGGAGAAATAATTTTAAAAATCACCCCAGAAAAGTCAATTATTGGCACAAAAGAGCTGACAATGATTTTTTTAAAAATATTCATCATTTATTGAAATAAGAAAACTGCCTTTAAAGTTTCCAGCTTTTTTGTCTGCAAGTTTTGTCACAAATATATGATTTAATTAAATAGACATTCTTTCTGAACTATAATCCTTGTGCTTTTCTCTGTTTATTAGTTCATTTTCTTTACAAGCAACAAAAAAGCTTCTTCCAGATTGTTCTACAAATATGTGCTGATTAGTTGTACTTTAAGTATCCTGGAGAATTCTTATAACATAAAAGGTAAATGTTTTCAAAGCATTTCCCATGCATAGGTTCTAATTTATATTCTAATCACTAAAAAAAAAAAGATATGTTGGGGTGGAAGTTAATCTACAGGGGGCTAAGACTTTGTTATTGGGAATCTATGCTCCAAACGATGATAAAACAGCATTTTATAAAGGACTTATGGATAAATTATTGGACTTCCCATATGAAAATTGGCATCTCCTGGGAGATTGCAATGGGGTGGTTTCCCCACAAAAAGACAGAACTTCTGAGAAAAATATTAAAAACACACAAGGCAAACTATCAAAGATTTTCTTTGATTTATGGACAATTTGATGCTTGATGTTTGGAGATATAAAAATGGTGACTCAAAAGAATACATTTATTTTTCTGAAAGAGATAGATATTTTTCCATAAGAGATATGATTTGGATTTCTAAGACTTTGACTACTAATGTTTATAAACTGGAGATATTAGCGAAGACTTTCTTAGACCACAATCCAGTGACTTTAACTTTTAAAAGGAAAATTGGCTCTTTTAGATGGAGATTGAATGAGATGTTGTTGCAAAACTTGGAGCAAAGTAAGACAGAATTTGAAGTACAATTGTGTACCAATGATGAACATGTAATTGCTAAAATGTATAAACTTCTGTTGAAACTTGAAATGGAGGAAAAACAGGTTAAAGAATGTATGATAAAACAGGCTAAGAATTTTGGTCATAATATACAGATGGATCAATGGGAAATTTGTGGTTAAAAGGGTTGAAATTTACATAATGTTATGATCTTAAAAAGAATTTTTATAAAGTGATGTATTGTTGGTACATGACACCAGGGAAATTATCTAGAATGTATAAAGGCATTTCAAATGTATGTTGAAAATGTGAACAACATGAAGGGACATTTTATCACACTTAGTGGATATGTAAAAAAGCTAAAAAAAATTGGATTCAAATACATATTGATACAGAGGATTTTAAAGATTAATATTCAACTGAAGCCAGAACTTTTCCTTTTAGGACTGATGGATAAACAGAAAAGAGCCATAGAAGATTATTTCAAGAAATGATTACTGTGGCGAGATTATTATATGCACAAAGAAGGAAAGATTTTGCATTACCCATCATGAAGGAATGGTTGGTGAAATTGATAGAACTTGCTGAGATGGACAAACTTATCTGATTAGAGAAAGGTCATTATTGACATTCTTTAATGACTGGAAACCCGTTATGGACTTCTTGCGTAAGAAAGAAAATGATTTTGTGACTTATTGTTTTAATGTTTAGAAAGAATAGGTTATAGAAAGAAGGGAATTATGATGAAATCGTAGAGAGAGAGGAAGATCGGAAGCCACTTCTTCATATATGTATCTTTTTTCATGTTTTCTGTTCTGTTTCATTTTCTTTTTTCTATCTTCTTTCCTCTTTGTCTTTTCTTTTCTCTTTTTTTCACATTTTACTTTACTATATTTTTCTTTCTTTAAATTTCTTATTATCTATGTAAAACCTTTTAATAAAAACTATTTAAAAAGTAAAAAAAAAAAAGAGAGTGAATGGAATAGTGAAAAAATTGTAAAGATCTGAGAAATGTATTTATCTTAATGTCTGATAAAGGTAATCAAAATAAGCTTTCTTTTAATTTTTGAACTTAAATACCCTAACCAATTGAATTGAATTTGAAGCAAATCTTCAAAATTTTGTTGTCTGGAGTGTGACATTAAATAAATAAATAAAACTGGTATAATTTCTTGTTTTAGTTCCATTATTTGTTCTCATTTGGATTTCTAAGATACCTTCCTCATAAAAAATGGTAGGGCTTTGATGTTTTGACCCCTCCTGAGGATTCTGCTGCTTCCAACTGTGATTATGAACCAATTCAGAGCGCTTATGTTAGGAGGAGGAGCTCAAATACAGTTCAGTTTAGAGGCAGGGAATGGTTAACAACATTCTAACAATTTATCAGAAAGGGGGTGGGAGCCACTGAATTGCTGTTCATCAAATATGAATATTATTGATCTGACATACTTGGTGAATCTATGTCGTTGTAATTTTTGTTCAATATTTAGTTGCCAACAGTGCTGGCAACGTTCTAGTAAATAGATTGCAGTTTTACTCTCCTTGTTAACAACATTAATGACAAAAAATGTCTGCAGGGCAAAACAGGATTGATTACTACCTTGTAAATGAGCTTTTATTCCTGTATTATTTTTATTACACTCCGTTAGCAGAGACCCAAGATATTTACATTGACTGAATTTGATTAACACCCTCTCATTTTTCTTTTTCTTTACTAACTCTTAGTCTTGCTGTTTGTAATAATTTCTTCTTCTGTCCTTTGATTCATATCTAATACTATTGGCAACAAAGGAAGGTAGAACTGGCATGTATATTTCCACACCTTCTTCTCACATGTAGATGTTATAAAGAGTTCCAGTACCTGAAAAGAGAAGTAAAATAGGATCTTGGAAATATTAACATTGAGGAAGTGAAGTGAAGCATGAGATGGAGTTTGTTATAGCCACATTGCTGACATGTTTCTTCTGTTATTTGGCTAACAAGAATTGGATTGGCTATGATTGGATCTTCACCTCTCATTTTTTGCATTTATTTATTTTAAGACAGCTGTCTCTTGCCCACTTTTTCCATCAGATTCAGTGACACATATGCCTGAATAGATTCATGTAAGACTGCATTGTGAATGTATCATGTACTATTTTCAGCATATATTATATATTTCTACACATGCGTTTATTTCTTGGATTACACCATTCTTAAATGGTATAGCAGTTCTTGGGTTGAGTTTTGAATCTGCTATTCACTGTATTTGTGCTTCACTTTCTACTGATGTATCTAATATGCTGACTGTTCTTTATGATATAGACTTATAAGGTTACAACATGTGCTTCCTGTATTTGAAAATATTCTGTATCATCTGTACCATCTGAAGAAGCTGCTTGGACAAGTAGCGAAATATCTCTAATCAAAAAGAAAAGAAGTCCAGTTGCCATGACTCAACCTCCAGATATGTATCACCTGTAGTTTTTAAATTGACTCTGGCAGATATAAAAGAAAGTGTGATGAGATAATTGGATACCTTACCTAGGAGAAAGCCTTGTATGAAGAGATTTGTAAAAATCTAGGCTGTAACAATTAAGAATTTCTGAAAGACAAAATTCTGAAACAAGGAATGGACTATGGTTGGGTAAAAGGGCAGAGGCTGAAGTAACAAGCGGAATTTAGGGGAAATGCTCTTCTCATCGGTCACATGGTCATTCCATGTACCTTCAAGTCCAAATAATACCTAAACATCTGATTCCATGCCAAAACACAAAACCTAACAGAAAGTTTTCATTATGTTGCAAACACAAAGAATGGGTATAAATTCCTGTCTCAAGTCATGTAGGTGATACTACAAATTAGTGCTGCCGATGCATCTAAGAGGTGAAACATTTGCAAGGGAGGGGGAAGAGGGCAGAACAGATTGGTGAAGAAACTGAATGAGCTAAGCTACAGTTGTCTGAGTAGACAGAATTTCAAAAGCTCAATGGGCAGAGTGTCTAAGAGGCTTTTTACTCATTACCTGTTCATCCCTCCATATTAAGACATACACATCCATAGTGCTGGTAATAGGAATGATATGGCAGCTGGCTATGCTAGTCAAGAACAGTGTGGCTTCTCATTGCCTTGATCTTCAGTCACCTTCTTCTTTTACCACAAAGCTGAACATAGATCAAATTCAGTGATGTCATCCCTTTGCATGACAGAGCATGCCTACATGATATGCAACCCACCCACCCACAAACACAAACACCAAGTTAAAAAAAAAAATCATGTTTCACATTTCATATTCAGCAAACCTCCAGTGAGCTGGCAGGTACTGTAGTTGATAATCCTATCATTGATTTTTTCCAAGGTTAGTGTGAACTGTTCTGGTCTATATATTTTACAAACTGCCTAGATTAAAATTCAGGAGGTGTTCAACATTCTGAAAGATTATAGCTTGCTTGCTTTCTTGCTTGTTTTTCTCCCCACTGAATTTTGTCTTATTTTTGAAATAAAGTTAAAAGTACAGGCAATACACATGTGTATAAGAATGCAGCAATATCAGTAAAGAAATAAAGCATATTCATCTATTTTTATTACTGTTTTCTACTTTGGTTCTTATCTCTGCTGGGTGAATATACATCTGTTTGGGTGTAGCAGTTCTATGTGTATTTACTTGGTCTTAACCTTTTTAAAAAAACATATTTGATTTCTATTTTAAGATTCTGCTGTTCTACTTTGCTCAGTTACATAGGTGCATATATGTACCTTGGATACACATTCTTTTGTCAACAGTCTCAGCTGATCTCAGTCTGTTAAGTTATTCATTTTTATTGTCTATATAAAAAAGTTACGTTTCACCATCCTCTTTTAGAATCATTGTTCTATGCTTTTCGCCTCAGTTTTATCTGTTTCTACCCCTGTTACTTATTTGGCACTAGACTGCTATTAAATTTTAAGATGCTTCCAGAAGGGAAGCTTCTAGCATTGTCAAACAATGTCAATAACAGTTTCACCTTTCCTTGTTTAACAAATTTTCTTTTGGAAAAAAAAAATGATGGAAGAAGTGGTGGGGAAAAAAACCTAGAAACTTACAAATGGAGGATACCATGATTTGAAGTATTTACATTATTCTGTGAATAAGGGGATGTAATTGTAATTAAAGCCTTATTTGGAAATTTACAAGGGTTCTTTCTGCACAAATATCTCTCAGCCCTCCCTAGCCCTGTTTGTAGCAGATTAAAACACTTGGGGACAATCTATCTGTAACATCACAACCATCCTGAACTGCATCTTCTTTTGTTCTGTCTGAACCGTAGGTAGATGTCAGCTACCTTAGATTTTGATTAATCCCAAACTGACTAATCCCCAGAACTTCATGTCCTTCCTTGACCTTTCTGTGTCTCTCTTATCTGAGCAAGGTGAGAATGAGTGTGTATGCCACAAACTACTTGCTAAGAAAATCCTTTGAGAAAGGCTTATAAATGAGCACAAACCAACAACTATCTTTCTGATCAGCTAACAAATAGATCACATCTGTGACATTCACAAAACTCTTTTTTACTGTTACGGAATTTTCTTCCTCAAGTTTTGTTTCTCTTGCAATATTTACAACAAGCAATTTATCCAACCACTGCTGAACTGAAGCAGTTCTTCCTTTCATCCTGGTAATTTTGCATAGTAAGAGGAATGGTATGTCTGAACTGTATTCCGAAAAGAAATGTTTTCAGAATAAATACCATTCACGTTTTAAAAGATGTGCATTGGGTCTTACATAAGATGCTTTGCAGAACATAAGAGTCATACTATGTCTTGCTGAGAAGGGAATGACTTCCAAATCATTCTATTTCAGATTTGAGTGTGAAATAAAATATATGTAAACTATTGCTATTAATGCTTGCCTACTGACAAACAAAACAGAAACCATGAAAAGTGTACTGTAAGTACACTGCCAAGAAGAAGTATGATGCAAACCTTGAGCGGGACACTTTTGCTATCATAGAGATGTAGGTTAAAAATGTTACTTGATTTAGAGTATTTTAAACTCAATTCATCCATGGGAATACATGTATTTCTCAGAAGCTGAAAAAATGCTTCTGCCTAGATGGACTTCATAAATTGCAAATACAATTAACTAATATGATAATCTTGTAGTTTGGCTACATCCCTTGTAAAACTAACAGCTGCATTGCTTTTCATAAATCCTGACCAATGTTGTTAGTTCGTCCTTTCTCCACATCTATTTTACTCAAATCGTTCCCCAAACAGCTTCCAAGATTCAAAAATATAATTTTGCTGAATAATATCTTAGGCAAATAAGAATGGTAGTTTATGATTTCATGCTTGTATTACAGAAGAGGAATGTCAGTTTCTAGGATTCTTGGCCTCTAGGATGCTATTACTGTTGTAAGTCTGCAGTAGCTACTTTTCTTGCCTTCACAGGCAAGGACAATTTGATTATAAGGAAAGAGAGAACAAAGGCTTGCAAAGAGGCTGGACAGTCTTGTAAAGTTCCCCAGTTAGTCTGCAGTTTGAAGTAGGAACATCCAGATCTTAATCCTGAGACATAAAATTCAACAGATCTGTGGTTTGAAAGAAGACATATTCATACTTTTGAGTCCTGATTAAACATTAAACATACACTATCTGCAAAAATCTGGAACACCATTAGATGGCAGCAAAGCAATTAGTTTCTATATCACTTACTGTCATTAAAGGCTGTCTGAGTTTTTCCATCCCAGATAAGGTAGCCTTAACAAATGCTTGATCTATGGGCTAGCTCTTCCTTTCTCTTTCAACACTGGTGCTACCTCCAGGCAAAGTCCAGGACCTGATGTATCACCATATGTCATATACCAAGCACAGGTTGTCCTGAATATCAGTTGATGGTTAACAGAATTGTTAACATTTACAACACAAGTGGGAAATCTGCCTTTTCAGACACTGTTGAATTACAGCTCCCAGCAGTTCCTTGACCAATGGTGGCAGATGCTGGGAACTGTCATTTAGCGACATCTATAGAGTCAAAGGTTCCCCATCCTGTAAAAGTACCCAAGGCACCAAATTTACCTATGATGTGTGGCTAGGAGGACTTTCTGGCATTTGTGCTGATCATGCTAAAGCTCTTCTGGGAAGCTGAAAAGTGTGTTAGTAGAGCTTATGGTGGTACTCTTAGCATTTGTAACTATGAGGATCCCTTATTGAGGAAGAGAACACTGTTGCAAGGTACATAATTCATTGATGCAGAACCGAGTTTAATTGGCAAAACTAGCTAATTCAAAATTGGACTCTTTCCAAATCAAACAGGCCGGTGAGTGGACTTGTCCATTTCTGTACCCATGATTATCTACATCAGGACATCTTTTCCCCCCCTTAACCTCCGATTAAGTCTCCTGTTTCTTTTTGCAATATTCAACTTACTCCCTTCAAATTTGTAGGAGTGGAAGCCAACCAATATTTCAAAGGGAATTTGTTTCAACACAGGAAATCAGCTTGCCACTAAACATTTACTATAATGTCTTCAGTATTTCCCTTCCTCATGAATTATCCATTCTTTCTGGTTTTTACTATTCATCTTGTGATAACCTTTATTTTGCAGTATATTCCTTAGTCATTTTAACATCTTTAGAAAGCTACCCAAGGCATAGGAGAAAGGCAAAATGGATTAGCCTATTTATCCATACATCATGATGCCAGCATAAACCTAAAGAAATTGTTGATTAACCTGAAAAGAAATAAAAGTAAATGGATTTCACTTTGTAAGCATTTTTCTTACTGTTTATCTTGGTATACCTTCCCCAATATAAATGAAGTCATAGATCAGTCCATTAAGAGATGCCATTTTCTTCCTCCTTACTATCCCTTGTTCTGACTTTCTCATCCACAAAGGAACCAATCATTTCTCTGGCTTTGAGTTTGCAGTGAGATATTAAATAAATAAGTGCACTCAGGAATTCTAATGGAGGAATTCTAAAATGGTCCTCCAATGAGTTCAGTTAATTGGATAAATGCATGGACACTTATTAAACTTCTGGGCAGTTTGCAATCTCTCAGGAGATGTGATGACTAAGCTATCTTGGAAAATCCAATGCTTTGCTTGTGAAAGTCCATTTTAAAGTAATAGTTTCCAAGCATACATTTACTGGGTGTGAATCTATCTGTACAGTTGAATAGCTTGCCACCTTCTATCCTACTACTACACAAATAACATAATGTGAGAACCAATTTTTCTATCCTTGTTCTGAGGGTAAAAGTGACATGTGATATATTGTACAGTACTCTTTGTCGGAAATAAGGAGAAGTACAAATATAATTAAATAAATGGTATGCCTTCCTTACTAAATGTATAACCCACCTGACTCCATCATGACTTTCAGTGGTATACAATATAAGACTTTAAAACAATACAATCCAAACACAAAAGGAAACATCTGGAAAAAATAAGAACAAAATCTCATGGATCAAACAGTCCACCAGGGTCCACAACCCACTCTAGCCCTAGGTCTGAAGAAAGAACCATATTTTAAGGGTTCAGTAGACCTTAAGTACTTCAGACCTTAAGTAAGGTCAAGATGGGGGACATATGAATCTCAGGGAGGGGGAATGGTATTCCAGAGGACAGTGCTACAAAGAGAAGGCTACTTCCTGGGTCTCATCTGATGACACTGTTTAATGACAAAATCCAGAACATACTGGCTCTGTGCAATAGTATAAGTTGGGCAGAAACCATGGAAGACAGGTGACCCTATGCCATGAAAGGCTTTAGAGGTGATAATCAGCACTTTGAATTGCACCCAGAAGCCTACTGGTAACCAGTGCAGCTCATGAAGCAAAGGTATTACATGGACATTCCATGGTATGCCCATAATGGCCAATGCTGCTGCATTCTGGGCCAGCTACAGCTTCTGAGTGGTTTTCAAGGGCAGCCTATGTAGACCACATTGCAGTAGACTAAACACAACTTGACCAAAGCACAACTGTCTTTAAGATCCTCTTAGTCCAGATGTGGATACAACTGGTGCACAAGGTAAATTTGTGTGAAGGCCTTCCTGACCACAGCTGCCATCTGCTCAAGCTGGAGCTGTGAGTCCAAGGGACAAAGGAACAATACTTTGATAGCATCACCTAGTCTGGCTGGGGTTGAGATGTACAGCTAAGTATCCCTTTTGCCTAGGTAACAGTTCCTGCATATCTCCATCAAGATCATTTTCCTTACTCCCTACATTGACCTAGTATTGAGTAATAGCAGCCAGAGTTCAGGACTACTAAGGAACTGATCACATGGCCATGGGGATGAATACTGAGGCTGGAAAGCAGGGCATGTCTCAAACATTGGCCCTGCCATCCTTGCAAATGACCTGCCCTTAGTTTTCCACCAGACCCCCTCTGTATGCCTGCTCTTTCCTCCTTCCTGACTCCCCTCTTCCCATCTCCCATGCCCTAAAGACATCCAGTCATTCCCTGCTCTTACCCACTCCCTCAGATAAACCACAATAGCCTTCCTAGTTGCTCCTGTACCAGGCATTTAGTATCCTGAGGGGTAAAACATTGCCATGGGGTTACTAGCCACCCAAACTGACTCCCACTCATTACCCAACTGTCCCCAACCTTATCTCCCTTCACTTCCTGGGCCACCACAGGAACATTCCAGGAGATCATGAATCACAACAGACTCAGTACACCCCAGATACTTCCAATATGTAGCAGCAAGATGATAGAGACTAATTGGGATGTTGGAAATTGTAAGAAGTCTGGTGGAACAGGTAGGCATAGAAGCAAAAAGTCAGAGTGGCTGTGGGGCTCATGTCAACAACTAGTCCCTTAATCTGCTCCTGCTTCTGCCACCCAAGGTCCCTCCAGCTGTACCTCAGGTCACCTGAATGTGTGGATTGGGTAAATTTGCATTAAAAGGTGACCCTCTTTCCCTGTCCCATTAAACCTCTGTCCCTTAGCACAACTAAAAGGGCATTTTATTCATTTACCACCTACCTCCACTTAGAATGTGGAATAAGGCCAAAGATAGTTTAGATGGGAGAAATTGATTCTTTTGGTATGCAAGCCATAAACTGCAAATGGATTTAAAGTGTCCCAAAATTGGAGGCAATTGTCTGTCATAGACTATTAAATTGGATCTTGAAGCAAACCACCTCTATTCTAATTCAACCTGTGCACAGATGGATTCTTAGAACATTGTTGAACTTGGAGCTGACAAATGGAACACTTTAATGCATTCAGACTGCTCAGGTTTTTGACCGTGATATATCTGGCTATGATAATAAGAAAGTAAAATTTGGAGAGATTCTGTATATTATCTTCATACAAAGGCCTTGTCTTCCATCAGAACTTTGTTAAGTCCACAAAAGGAACAGAATAAGATGCTATCAAAAAGATCTGAAATATATTAAAACAATGTTGAAATACTCATTATTGCTATAGCTAAAAAGAAATACTTCAAGCTGTGTTCCAGCTAGATTCTTTTTCCTGCTGAAGGTATAGCAGCATCCAGTTTGAATCACAGGAAATGGCAGAGCAGAATAACTTGCAAACAAAATTGTCAACTATATATTTTATAAAAACTAATATCTTCAGGAGAAAGTCTTCAGTAAAGGAGATAACTCATTGATAAGGAAATTCCAGTGCATATTCATGGTGTAGCTCAACCATAACAGAGCTAAAGCCATTCAGGGGGGACATTAATCAAGCTGATTCTCATTGATTTTGCTACACGGATAAACATTCCTCTGTGAGGGCAGGAGAAGGAGTTGTATCTTCTTTCACCAAATGAAGGCATTTGATGGAAGACGGTTAAAGGATCTAATAAATTAATGGAAGTAGATTCACAAGTTTACACAGCGTGGAAATACTCCTATCGGTCATACCCATGTCAATTAAAAAATGCATGAATAATATCTTTCTTATTGGAGATTCTTAGTATCATAATTCAAATGAGATTTTCAGACATACTAGTGTCATTGAGAGATCAGCCTTGTTGCTGTCTTCAAGGTACATAGAATTCTTTGATTCTAAAATATCAATGTTGGTGAGAAAAGTAAAACTTGGTTACAGAGAGTTAAGTGCACATGGGATTATCTGTTTAGGAGTACACAGCACACAAGGTTTCCACAACTATAAAATTGATATAAAACTGTGTGTGTGCATGAGTGTACGCATGCATACACACACACATGTGCATGCATTCCCTAAGATTTAAATCCTGAGCCTCTTTCCCCTACCATTTTTGCAGTGGATGATTTGCAGTTCTTTTCTCATGCTGGCCTCCTTGGTCTTTGTTTACAAAATGTCTTAATCCATTTCAAGGCTCTTTGTTCCCAACCTTTCCAATTTCAACTCTTGTGTTTAGGACTCAATCCTTTGGAATCTCATCAATGTTCCACTGAGAATGTAGTTTGAGCACTAGAAACATAACAATCCATAATACTTCTGTAGTGCAATTGCTGAAGTCCTCAGGGTAGAAACCTTCTAGGGCTCTATTCTACATTCTATTTCTGGTTAGAAGATTGGTAGGTCCTACCGCAACTATTTATCTTCCACGGGGTGCTTCATCTGGTATCCATCTTTAACTGTCATGTGTGGCTGTGGTGACTTTCTGGTGATTAAAGGGTCAACATACAAATGCTGAAATAATTTCTATGATTCCACCTTCTTTCTAGCCATATAATGTAGAGGTGTGATTACTAATCCCCAGCCCACCCCTGGGAGATAAATTATCTCACTGAAGATAAACAAAATTGAAGCTTACTTTAAAAAAAACTAAACCCCCCCCCTTAAACTTCATTAAAATTCAGTGTTCATTGAGATAATCATAGGCCTACTCTGATCACAAAAAAGCAATTTAAAATATTTCAGATCACAAGGAGATTCTAAAGAAGTTATATCTTCATAGATGTAGCCTGAGATATGCATGAAGCCTGATATCAAGATATCAAACACTAAATTCCATCATTTATAAAAACAAAGAACATGAACTCTAGCTTAGCAAAGTAAAGAGAAACCCAAAACCTAACACAAATCCCTGGCTAGAAGTATTTCCCTATTTCTACAGAACTAGTTCTGGTTTGTAGCCAGTTATCTTTCCTTCAGTTCTGTGGACTTCTTCAGCTTCTTTGGAACTTCCAACTTGCCCTGTCCTTTATCTAGGAACTCCATGGACTTTTAAATCTGTCTTTCAAGAAGACCAAACCATTTTTATCTCAAGTAGAGGGAAGGACGGGGGTGATCAAACTCTGTACTTGAGAAGGAGCATTCATTTGTGGGGATGTGGATTGTGGGCTACATTCATACTGCCTTCTAAAACAGTTTTTATAACTTTGTATTTCTGTTCAGTCCCTCTCCCCAAAAAGGATTAGTCATTCATTAAACATAGCAGATATGGAGGGATCTTCCTCTCCTTTATTCATTTTTACCATAACATAACTGTGTCCAGTCTTGCCTCTATCTTTTATTTATTTCCTTTTCCATGCTAACTCAAAGAATGTCAGTCCTTTGAAGTAGGCAAGGTCAGAAAACAGGAGTCACTACTTTAATGCAGTTAGGGTATTGTACCACAATCTTGGAAGCCCGTCAAAGCCCTTCTCTCCCTCAGATTAACACAATCAAGGCAGAGTTGTTTTGATTTGTTTCTCCTCATGCTTCCTACTTTTCCAAGATTCAGCATTCCCCTCCCCTTTCTCTGAGTAAAATCCTCATTTCATCATTGAGATGATTTACTGCTGTCCCTACAGGTCTGTTTATCATTCAAGTTTCAGTTATTATATATATCGAGTTCTTTTAATCCTTTTTCAAATAGCCTCTTCCTTTTTTAGCTTTCCTAAATATCTCTGGTGACATTCCATTCCACTCCAAATTCCTCCATTGGGTCAACTAAACAGTTGCTACTCCTGCTGGAATGCCATCTATGTGAATAGTCTTCTTCATATTTGTAATAAACTATTTTCAGTTATGATTAGATTTCTCTAAACACATTGCTAATTTCTTCTTTTAAGTCTGTTGTTGTTTTATCATTTGGGAATCCTCCTTCTTTCCATTGTATGCCAGTACTCTAAGCTAAAACCCCATATTCTTCAATGGGCAATTAATGTTACCACATTCCTTGAAGGAATGAATGAACATACATGCTAACATTAGCCAATTAGTTACATTTCCTATACTACCAGAGTGTAGCATTAGAATTGTGTTGAATCACTGTCTGCAAACATGACTTTACTGTTTTAAACTATCCACACAATATCCTGTCCAACTACAAATCAAGCATGAGATATTTATGTACCAGAACATTAGACTCTGGATCCATTTAGATGATCAAAGATATCTGAGGATCAGAATGTCAATTAACTACAAATGCTCCCTAATTCTATTATGAATGACAGTACCATAATATGGCAATCAATGGAAGTCTTGATTTCTTCTGTGCATTTTAAACTGCAGATTGAAAGTGTAGCAACTTAATTTTAGAGTGGCTCCTTTTCTTCATTAGTAACATAAATGGTTTCATTTTTTTAATGAAAGGTTAAGTGTACTATTACAGCGCATGCTTTCAGAATGTAACTTAACTCAGTTCATGTTCTGACATACATAGACTGTGGGAAACATTTAGCTTTGGCTTTGGACAGAGTGCATCCTGGTGGAGTTATCCAACATGTCATACCTACATTTGCATGATGATAGATTGGAGCTAAGAGAGAATGAGATACTTTGATTGGGATACATTAGCTGTCAGAGTGTTACTGGAGGCAAGGCTAAATAGATTAGAATAAGAAGTGAGTGGATGAAATGGAGGGCAGGAAAGATTGTTATTGTGTTTATTTTATTGAATGTTAGCCTATCAGTCACATGTTGATTGGGTGGCTATATAAATCTATATAATAAATAAATAAATAAATAAATAAATAAATAAATAAATAAGGAAATTTAACATCCATACATGACACACACACACACACACACACACACTATACAGAGTGTATAATAGCAAACACTGTTACCCTTGCAAAATAGTCCAGACAAGAAGCGTAACCCAGAAAACTAACTCTATCTTTATTGTAAGGTTACATTAACAGAATCTTACAAGTCTGAAAGTACCCCTCTCATCCCTCACTTTTACTCTCCCAAAAACTAGGGAGGGCCCCTTCTGAGATGCTTTTGCCACCCCTCCTCCTTCAGACTCAAATTTTGTTTGTCAGACCATTGTCTAGGCTACGGCTCTTCCTACTGTGTCCCTAGGTCATTTCCACAAATCGTTACATACTCACACAAAGAGAAGTTTCCTAGCATGGAAAGAGGCTTTTACTTACCCTGGACACTGATGAGCAAGCAGAATGACAAGATGTCACTCCAACCTCCCTACATGTTCAAATAACTTATGCGGAGATAGTGAGTTTGCTTAGCTTTTCTCCAGATCAGCCAAGGTTAGCTAGATGCTTCCACCTAGTATCCAGGATCCCATCATATATAGGGGAACTCTTATTTACATTTGTGCTATTTAAACAGTGGATTTTAATATAGCTGATAGAGCCATATTGCTCAACTCCATGATCCTTTCACATGATCTTTATATGAGGAAAGGTCGAGTGGATTTGTAATGTTTCTAGAAAGATTTTCTCTCTAGGACTTTGTTTTTTATTCTCTGTACACTTAGATAGAAAGTTAGATTATAAAATATACAGAAAGATAAGTCAAGTCAAATGCTTATGAACTTTTTTTTAATTTAAAAAGCTCTGCTGTTACTGACGAATTCAGACATGTCAGCAATTTATTTATGTAGTTTTGCCTTGCATTATCCAGACAGCTTGGCTGAAGGATCCTTTTTGTTCTGGAGCAACTACCAGAACCAGAGGCCTGGGAGATGTGAAGGTACAATCAAAATGCCCTTTCAGATTGCAGAAAGAGCCCAATACTTTATCCACATCTTTTATTGATTGGTTTAAGAGAGTTATATCTTTTTTGCACTGATTAAGTTAGATGATGCTACTCATAGAAAACTGCTGATACATGTAAATCCTGAGGACCAAGTTGCCACCTAGCCACTTTTTAACAGTGATCCCAAACCCAATCCTGAAATGTTCCCACCTACCAACTGGACAGAATACCTGCTGGTCCCCTGGTGATTAGGGATGCACAGAGTCCCCAAAAATCTAATCTGGTAGCCCAATTTTCCAGTTGGGCATTTTCTTCCCTAAGGATTCACTAGATCAGTTAGAAGTGGATGGGGACCGCACTAACTTTTGTTTGCAGTGGCCAAGAGATCTCTTTTTTACTTTTTTCTGGTCAAAACTTTTATTAAGATATATAAAAAGTACAACTTAAATACAAAGCAGAAAATATAGAAAAGAGAGAAGATAGAGCTAAAAGAAAAAGAAGGTCTCTTTTTTACTTTTGATGAACATTTAAAAAGTCTGACTTGTTCTTATCATTACCAAACCCTTTACAGAGGGGATTTTCTCTTTCCCTGATTTATTGCAGAATGAGGGAATGATGCATAGGCATATTGCCAAAAAAGAGAAGAAACTTCCCTAAAAAGAGCCTAAAATGTCCCTTGACTATCTTGTACATTTTTTAAAGTGGAAAACTTTAGAACTAACCTCCTTCCCCCACAATGGAATTTTCTTAAGGGAAGGATAACCACCGTTTTTGCCCTGCTATGGATTCTTCTGGAGTTCTCCAAGGAGCCTTCAACAAGAAATAATAGCTGGATTCTTTTACATTCCTCCTTGTGACATCTTTCATTTTGCTCAAAGAGAGAGAATACATGATTAGGCATGGCACAAATGATTAAAAAAAAATCAACACTGGTGTGGTAGAAGAGATGGGCCATGTCCTAAAATGGATGCTGGTTTGTAGGCCATTAAGTCCATATGTCAATGCAGCAAAAGGTTCTGGAGCATGAAAGACATCTATAGCACATAAAATGGATATCGGAAGATATAAAAGTCTCCATATTCAACAGCCTGCCACACAGTTATTTCTCTCTTGATGGAAACATTAATTTCATGTCAGTTGATCCATTGGTTGACTCCCTCTCACAGTGAAAGAGTAAATTATGTTGAACCCCGTTTGTCTTTCTACTTATTGCTAATAAATTTGGCTAGAGAAAAAGCAGGGGAAATATACAATTGGGTAATCTTTTTGTAAGTTTCTAAATCAGAGTAGTATATTCAGAAGCCATCTATTTTCAGCCCAGTACTTAAAGAAAATGAGTCACATGGCATTAACTTGCTTTACTCTCAATCCACAGGTTGAAAAAGAAAAAAAGGACTGTTTGATTGCTAGCATTGTGATAAAGTCATTCATAATGGAATTAAGGACCACTTATAGTTAATAGAGATTCTGATCCTCAGATGTCTTTGGGGTATAAATGGCTCTAATGTTTAGCATTTGGGTAGATAAACATCACGTGCTTTTCTTGTACCTGGGCAGGATATTGTGTGAATAGCTTAATAAATAATAAAAAAAGTCACGTTTGCTCACAATGATTCATCACAGTTCTTGTCCCAAAGGAAACACCTTGAAGGGACTGAACTAAACAAAGAAATCAATAGTCCTTTTTTTTTTTTTTTAAAGAGGCCCACTGACAGGTAGATATTTCATTTTTTAGCAAGTGAAACAAATTGTAATGTAAATAGGAAGATGCTAAATAAATCATTAGGAAAGTTTGGGGGAAGTATCCAAAATGCCTTTTCCCATTTCAATTATTTTTGGCAGTGCCTGAAAAAATTTACACCCATTAATTTATAGGTTCTTTTTTGGGGTTGGTCTTCCTATGCATTTACTTTAGGTATTTAATTTATTTCTATTTATTTTGACTGTAAGTTTTAACTTGGTATCAGTGACTGTGATGTCACATGGCTGAATTCCTATTGTAGTAAAATTATTTACACAGGATGTGATTTCATTGATAGAGATATTATTACAGATCCAGATATGATCAGATAGGTAACATCATTATTTCATCCTAATTATTCTGTAATCTCAATTATCTGGGAATCAGAAATATGACTACTTTAGCTATAAGTAATTAAAAGGAGTGAAAAAATGATTAAAATTGGCACTATGATTCTGAACAAAATGTTAAAAGTCAGATATTTCATTATCGAAATATTTCTTACAAAACATTTCTGCTCCATTGTTTTGGCATCTAAAATAAGAACAGAAAAATTTTTGGTACTGCCTTGGTGCAGTAAGAAAAGTAGTAATTAGCAATTCCTTGTGTATATAATTTTATTTCAAGTTTTAATCTGTGGTGGCATGTGCAATACATGAAAGTGAGTCAATTTTTGATACATATAGCTTTTTTATAGTGATATCTGTAGATTATTAAATTCAGAAAACAATTCCATAAATTCTTTCCATATGTTCTAAGTACAAATTGTCTAAGTAAAGGTGGCTAAGATCTTATTGTTGTTAAGTATTATTTAACACATTCCTAGATCATACAGCAAATCCAGGCTGATGTTGAAAAAAATGAAACCAGATTAGACTGGGTTAGTCCTTAGATGGGAGAATGTCATGGTTTTTTTTTTAAACCATACCCTATTAGATTGACCCAGACTCAAGAGACACACAAAAGCAATGAACCCTGGACCAGGTGGTTACTTTATATCTCCCTATAAGGTTGGGGAGATGTTTTATTTTTCAAAACAAAGATATAAAAGTGATATGTGAAATTTACAAATCTATATGTGAGTGCTTCCTATTACCTCTATCCTATATTCTGTTCTATTGCTATTGTTTCTATACTATTACCATGATAACTACTATTACTATCATGGTTACTATTCTTTATACTATTACTATTTATTTACAATTACAGGTAGTCTGACTGCTCATTCAGCGACTGTTCAAAGTTACGACAGCACCAAAAAAGGAGATTTACGCCAATCCTCAAACTTGCGACTGTTGCAGCATCCCCACGGTCATATGATTGTGATTTGGGTGCTTGGCAGCCAGTATGCATTTATGAAGGTCGTAGCATCCCTTGGTTACGTGATTGCCATTTTGTGACCTTTGTAGCAGGCTTCTGGCAAACAAAGTCAATGGGGAAGCTGGCAGAAAGTCACAAGTTGTAATCATGTGATGTCACGCTTAACAACTGTGGGTGATTCACTTCACGACTGCAGAACTGATGTTGTAAGTCAGATGCAGTCACATGATGTTTCACTTAATAACCACGTTGTTTAGTGATGGAGTTGCCAGTCCCAATTGCGATCAATAAGTGAGGACTATCTATACTATTACTACTCCAATGTTTCCTCTATATGCTGGCTGGGGAATTCCTCATGCTGGCTGGGGAATTCTGGGAGTTGAAGTCCACACATCTTCAAGTTGCCAAGGTTGGGAAACACTGTTCTGTACAAAACATATAGCAGTGTTTTCTTCTGACAAAGCCTATTCTATCTTAATTCATCTCTCTGGGATTTCTTCTATTTTTTTCTTCTCTGTCAATGGCCAGCATGTAGAGCTCTTAAGTATTTCCACATTGTGCTTTGCCTTGCTGGGCAAAAAAAAATATATATTTTTTTCTTCTTCTTTGGACTGTCCACTCCCTCAGAAGAAAAAACACTTCTGCTGCTGCACATCTCTGTTTGCTGGTGGCTGCAGAGCTCCAAAACAGATTTCCTCCCATCTCCTCCCACATCTGTATCAAGATTGCTGCTTTACTGGCAACTCTTCCAGGCTGACACTGGGAGAAAGGCTCAGATGGGAAGCAGCCCAGGTGGCTGCAGTTTTGTCAAGCAGCCTGCTCTTTCACAGAGACTGCTGGGAACTTCCAAATCTGATGGCTAGATTGGGAAGTTGAACAAAAGTGTGGAAGAAGGCAATGTTGCAAGCCACTTCCATCTTGTCGCCAAGAAAATTCCATGGACATGCTAACAGACACTATGAGTCAAGATTCATTCAAAGGAGACCTTTTTTTTTTTTTTGGTCTTCAAGTCAGTTTTTCACTCCTGGCAACTGCCTGGACAAGTCCCTGCAGTTTTCCTGGCAAGGTTTTTTAAAAGTGGTTTGCCATTCTCTCCTTCCTAGGGCTGAGAGGGAGTGACTGGCCCAAGATCCCCCAGCTGGCTTTGTGCGTAAGGCGGGACTAGAACACACAGTCTCCCAGTTTCTAGCCCGGTGTCTTCACCACTACTCCAAACTGGCTTTCTAAGGAACCTCACCCTTATCTTAAATAGCTTATCATTCCCAAACTTTATTCTTATACTTTGGATTTCTTGGGACATGAGTCTGCCATGAAAGAAAGAAGACTTATTTTCATTCATGGGTTTCTTTCTGAAAATGTTATAAGTAGTGCTTTCCGATTTTACCCATCAATATACTAAGAAAACAAAAACAAAAAACTTTGTACTGTGACATAGAAAAATAATTCTTAAAGCTGAACAAGATGTGGATTTTGCAGCAGCAGAGAATGAAGCAACAATTTAGAGGACACCTAGGAGTAATGGCATTAAATTGATATTATAGTGTCAGGGGAAATTTCTTAAAAATGAGATCTGAGCATCATGTGGAAAGAGATGGGAGCTGTTGAAACTCATCATACAAGTCATTCATTTTGTGCAACAAAGAATTCTCTAGATTTAAGGGAGAAGTCACATCCTGGGAGATGACTAACAATCAAAAAGTTGAAATTTCTGATTCCTTCATGGGAAACCACAGACCATTTTAAAACTAATTTAATTTTGGGTAGTGTGACATGGATTATCTTCTGTAGTACACACAAATGCAAATACTAATTATAAAGGAGAATTTATGTCATCTAAAAATATCTAACTGAGAGATTTCAAGCAAAAATTATGAGGATTTATAGTAGAAATCAATCCTGGCAGGGAGCAGAAAGTTGTTTATATTGCATCTCCAGATATTCAGTTGTATTTTGAATATGATACTTTATTGGACAGAAGTTTACTTTTTGAGGAGGGTGATGTTTCTGACATTTAACAGCACATGGCAAGCAGATAAAACTTTCTACTGTAATTGAATTTGGCCCTGAGTATGCTGAACAGCATTTTCTTGCAATCATTTCTTTAAGCTTCTGAGCATTATCCAACTACTTCCTCCCTGTGACAATTAACTATGCTTGCTAAGACCAGCATCTTCCTTATCCCTGATATGACATGCCATGAATAAGCTTTGGGTCATAGGTATCTATATGACAAAAATGATGTGCATACGGAGATTTAATGACCCACTCTTTGGTACTTGTGCCCTGATTTCTGATGCAGGTGCATAAGTCATGGGATTTGCCTAAAGATGGTGTGATAAATATTTTGTTGCTTGATTCCCTCCATTCCTGCCCTGCTCCATATGCTTGGCTATACATCAGAGTAGTAAAATAAGTAGTTTGAAGATATCCTGGAGCTGTAAAGGTAATGATCAGGACCTTGAATTTCACCTGGAACTTACTGGTAACCAACACAGCATAGTAGAAGTGTTACATAGGCAAATTGGGCAGAGCCCATTATTACCTAGACTACTGCATTTGGACCATCTGTGGTTTCCAAACAGTCTTCAAGGGTAGCCCCATGTAGAACAAATTGCAAAAATCCAGACATAAGATGACAATGTGGTGAGGGACCATCATTATAGCCTCCTCCAGGAAATGCCACAAGTGGCACACTGGATGAAGCTATACAAATGCCTCCTGATCACAACTTCAATTTGTTCATCCAGTAAGAGTTGGAATCCAGAAGCACCCCAGATTGTGAATGCGACCTCATCCTGAGCCAAAGGCGGACTTAATTCTAGAATCAGAAGACTTCTGAATCAACAGCCACTCCATCTTGCCTACATGTCTCCCCATTCAAATCCTAACAATCTTCAGGTACTGAAAAATCTTAGACTGCATCTCCTTTTTAAGCCAGGATGGAGAGATATAACAGGGTATCATCACTATACTGATGACAAGTCATCCACAGCTTCATGTAGTTGTTAAACAGCAAGGAGAGAGAGTTAACCCCTCTGACACCCCACACTGAAGAACCCGAAGGCTCTACATCTTCCCTGCCCAAAATGGAACCCTCTGTGAGATGGGTTTTACGTTACAGTAGTACTCCTCCTTCCAGAGGAATTACATACTTTTATTTCCTAACCTCCTGTGTTTCATTGGTTTTCCTTCTGATCCTTCCATAGATCATTGATAAGTGACAAATGAAGTCGAAGCCCAATAATTAAATTCAAATTAATTGCAGATGACTTTGCAAAATGTCATTTCTACTCATTTTGACCAGGCAGAATTCAACCTGAAAGAGAGGAAAGGATGGAGTACATTTACTGGCCATGCTCCCACTCTCTCTAATCTCTGCATCTTCATCTGGGAGAACTAAAGAGAGGACAACCAGATTTGTGCTGCGGAAATCAGATGCCTACTAGATGGCAAAGTGAGACAGAAAACCACAGCTCCTTACTGCCATCTAGGGATCACCCAGAAATTTGCAGTCCAGCTCTGGTAGCCCTATCTCAAGACAGATGTTCTTGTGCTTGCTTGAATAGAAGTAGAATTCAATCTGAGACTGTTTTATTAGATTGTGTAGAATTTTGGACATATGTTCAAGCCAAGGTTAGTACATTTCTCCTTCAGACCTCCCAGATGTACTCATGAAAGTAGGGAGAGAGGACGTGGTGCTCTGTTATAGCTCTCTAGTCTGAACTAAGGAAGGAACATCTTTGCTTGGGTTAAAACCCTCACATGTTCAGGTGAGTGAAGGCTAAAGTCTTAACTCAAGATCTACAGCACGCAAAGCCCCAAATGTAAATATATGAAAATTGTTGTTGCATTCATCTAGGTATGAAACACTAGGGCACATCTAGAAAATAATCCCCATGGGAACTTGCTTCTATCTATTGACTGCCCTGACTAGATTGATGCAATTACATAGCCTACCTATGACATGACAGATGTTGTCAGGCTATAAATCCCAACTTCTCTAAAAAAAAAAAAAGCATGAAGAATGGTGAGGGATTTGGGGAAGTGTAGTTCAGGAACATCTGGAATACCACCGGTTGCTTACTTCTGAAGTGGCCTAAAAATAGCCCTTTTGAAATTCAAGTTCTAAAAATACTGTTTTCAGCAGGCTCTCCTCTTTTGATTCTTCTCTGGTACTATCAGTTCATGATTGCTTTTTTGTTCATTGCCAGAAGTTTTTTTTTTTAATTACCAAAATACCCTGGTTTGTAGCAGAAAATCAGTGATTATTATCCCTTGCTGAATATTAAAAAAAATTAAATTAAGTCATGGAGCCTTAACAAAATATGCTTGCATTTGTTGATTTACTTCAGCTAAGTCTGAAATTGCTGTGAGACAGAAAATAGATGGAATAATATCAAAATTTCTGACTACGTGAAGAAAGCGATGAATTCTAACACCCTGCAAGAAGAAAGCAGTTGTGATTAGAAACTATAGGCAATTAAAAAGAATTCATGGTAAATGCAGCTTTTAATGAAACTTTTCATTCCAAAACTCTTTCCCTGATTCATGAAGGGAATATGATGCAAGCAGCCCTACATAAGACTTTTCTATATAGCTCTGTTTTCTTTGATAGTCATAAAAAGGATGTTACACCAAGAACAAATGCAGGATCTCCAAATGCAGTATATTTAGGTGCATCTCTTTGCCAATATATTGTGATCAGAAATAAGGACAAGCCTTATGTAATGTGTTGTGGATAGCAGAGTGTACAAATAATTATTTATTTTTGGTCCTCTTCCCCTACCTTTAGAAGGAAAGATCCAGCTAAATAAAGCATTAATAACCAAGGATGAAGTGGTGTTTGCCATTGCTAGAGCATTCTTCCCCAAATGAAAATCAAAAAAATTTATCCAAATAATGAATGAAAGCCAACAGGAGCTAAAACAGAACTTGTGGTTGATTAATCCATCCATTCTCTTAAGCGTCTTTCTTGCCTGCAAGGTTCTATATGTAGCAGATTTTGCTTTGTGAATTAGATCAGTGACTGATGACCCTTCCATACAGCCATATTTCTTGAACAGTTTGATTTTGAATGTCATCATCACACAGACATGACTTTTCCTTGCACTTTCTGTATAAGCTCTGACATGTCCTTCTGCTGACTACCCTGAGGAGCTTCTAACCTTATTTGTATTTTTTTCTCAAATCATGCTGAAAATACCTTCAGAGAAAATCTTACTCTGTGGAATGAATAACACATTTTTCATAAAACAAGAAAGTGCTAGAAACTGTGGTTGCTCAGTAGCTGAATCTTACAGTTTGATAGCTGATGTCAAAACTGATCAGACCTTATTTCCCCAAGGCACATGGCCAGTAGATCTGTGAAAGTTTAGTACTGCATGAATTATGTACCATGTTTTTGCTTGTTCTAGGGTGAAACCTCAAGAAATTGATCCAAAGGACTATCTATACATGAATAGCTTCTTTCTGTACAAAATCAAATGCAATTTTAATACTGGGTCACTGAATGGGAATTTCTACTTAATGAATAGCAAGGAACCCTATCAAAATCTTCTTGCTCATGCATGGATCTTGGCCATTTCATATGATCTATCAGCATCCAGCTTCTTGATCTGCTGTGATGCAGCAAAATCAATAGACCTTTAACACCATACTTTCTCAGTTACAGTGCCTGCTCTCTGGAACACCATATCCCTTGAGCATTTCATAAGTCTTTCAAGACCTGGAGATTGTCTCTGGCACGGGGTCTGGAGATAGGTGAGCCCATTATTGTAATGTTGTGCTTTTTATGATTTGAATTGGGTTTGTCCTCAGCCACCATTATTTTATTACTAATTGTTTTTGGTTTTGTTTTAATCTTATGGGTACCACCCATGGTTGCAATTACAAGATAGGCAGCTATATAAATAATAATAATAATAATAATAATAATAATAATAATAATAATAATGCAAGAAGATCACACAGACTAACTACAAACAATAGCACGACAAAGTAGCAACAATGGTGCATTGGAATATCTGCAAGAATTACCATTTGTGGGCAAGCAAGAACTGGTGGGACCACCAAACAGACAAAGTAATAGAAAATGAAGAAGCTAAAGTACTCTTTAGAATTCAAACAGACAAGCAGCTGTCACATAACACCCAGACTTAACCATTGTTGATAAGAAAGACAAAAAAGTCTGGATAGTGGACATTGTAATACCTGGAGACAGCAGAATAGAAGAGGAAGAGCTGGAGAACATCACAAAATATAAAGTCCTGCAAATAGAAGTGGAATAACTATGGCAAAAGAAAGCAAAGGTAGTACCAATAGGTATAGGCACCTTGAGTGCAATCCCAAAACACCTGGAGCACCACTTGAAGACCATCAGCATTGACAAATTCACCATCAGTCAATTGCAAAAGGCAGCTTTACCTGGAACAGCTTACATCCTGTGTCAATACCATTCATATTAAATAACCACATCTGCCTATCCCAGGTCCTTGGGAAGGACTCAATAAGTGGATAAAAAATGCCAAATCCAGTCTAAACATCTGGCTGACTGTGTGACCACCACCACCACCACCACCACCAATAATAATAGAGATCCACCAGAAAATCATGTCAGTCAAGGATAAGGAAAGAGCCTCTACTTCATAGTTTGCTGCAGATGTTCTAAATACTATAGATTCTCTGCTAGATGTTCTAAACACTATGCATTTTGCTGCTAGAAGTTTTCAACACTGGCATGTTTTCCTTTTACTTTGTTTCAGAAGGTAACAAAGGTTCAGAATTCCTTTGTCCATGACAGTAATTACAAAAGTATTGTCTGAGACAAAAGCCACACAATGCTCTAGTTTAAATTCTGTATTAGAGAACTATTTTTCAACTATATAAAAATATGTGCAACATTGTAAAATTTTCACATTAGTAGTATTTAACTTTTAACCTTTTACCTCCTGCTTTTTAAATTTTGTTAGCTGTTCCGAGTACTTTCCTGACCAAACTCATGAAATGTTTTTAGCCTTTCCATGGTTTGTTTTGGGCATATCCAGAAAATGAGTCCTAATCAAACTTTGAGAATCTTCAAAGGTGGCTACTACCAGGAATAACTTGCTGTCTGTACTCAATGTTTTTTTTTTTAATCACTAGAACTTTGTGATAATTGCTTTTGGATTACACCAATGCTCTCTTTTTCAGTGCAGTGGATAAGGTGACTCACTTTTGTATGTCTGTGTACATATTTTCTAGCTATTTCACTGCTTGAAACATTCTGCCTACCAATTTAATGAAACTGTCATTCACAACAAATGGCAAATTGTGCTGCAATTTAAAAAAAAAAAATCCCTGAAAAAACATCATTCTCTATGTTCACTGTTCTGTCACTGGGTTGTCTGGATTGGATCAAAGGTTTATCAGTGTTAGGGTGGATTTTAAGCTCTTTGAACTTTCCACATTTGTCTTGTGCTTGACAATACCCGTATGCTCCTTTACATCACGAAGCCCAAGATGAAATACTAAGAAGTCACAAATCACTGTGTATTTCCTTTGCTTTATAAAACCCGTTCCCTGAAGAATACAAAGACGTGGATACAGTTTCATAATGCTTTGTTTGGATTTCTGTTTCATCATAATGGAACAGTAAGATTTTGAAAATAACATACTGTTTTGAATAAGCAAGGACTAGAGTTTTGACAATCTAATGCTGTTCTTACTCTTCTGTTAGAATTAGCTTAGGCAGCTTCTCTTGAAAAAAGAGAGTCCTCCCCCCCCCCCCCCCCCCATAGAAGAGAATATGTTGAACTGTGGGGTCCTTGGTGCTCTCTGAGCTTGGTTGTTTGATTGCAGACATTTCATTACCAACTAGGTAACATCATCTTGCTTTTTTAGATGCTGCATTACAGTCTCTGCTATGAGTCCTGAGAGTGGTGACCCCATGGGTGTTCTTCTGATTTGTTGGTATATTTTTCCTTCATACTGAAAGTAGGTAGTGAGGCAGATGTTGATGAGGTCCATGATTCTGGATATTCCAATCTTAGTGTATTTGGTTAGGTCGAGTGTGTTGTGTAGTACTGCTGCCGTGGATTCTTTCGGTAGGTCTGGATCTATGGATATAAAGAGTGCTGTCACATTGAATGAAACCATAATTTTGTCTTCATCTATTTTTAGGTCTTTGAATTTCTGGAGGCACTGTACTAGGAAGTTGATAAAATATTCACTCCCCTCTGTGAGATGTCCAAGCATTTTTGTAAGTTCTTTCGTATGTTGTATGTTGGGGTCCCTGGTAATGATACAATTGGCTTTTTATCTGGCTTGGCTCTCTCTTCTGTAATCTACTACACTTCCCCAAATCCATACCCTTTTCATCCTTATACTTTTAAACTGTTAATCTATTTTTCTGACCTGTTATATAGTCCCTACTAGCCTCTATGTCTAGTTTGTCTAGTTCTTCAGCTTTTTCACATACACACACACGCGCTATTATCTTTTACTAACTCCAGTCCATTTTAAAAATCATGCTGCTTTCTTCCTGCTATTTGTCTGTCTCTGTCTTGCATTGTTCTGAATGACTGACTTTACTGAGTAACTGAGATTAAGATAGAGTGATTAAGCAATTGTCTACCTATGAAATTCCTTCATCTTGCAGTATAGTATACAAGCAATATAGATACTTCATTTTTTTTTTAAATATATTTTTGTACAAGCTGCACATAACTTGTTTTCAGAAGTCGACAAAATGAAAACTCACAAGGTCACCGTGGAGAGTGTTGGTGGGGAGGCTGAAATAGAGGTTGGCTTTCTAACTTCAGAGCTTTTCTGCTACTATCTAGTCCTTCTGCAGGTAATGTGTGGTACTGTGTCATAAGTGTATACAGCCTACCTTGGAAGTACTTGTGGTAGAAAAATATAGAGGCAGAGAAGTAGCAGTTTCCCTGTTTTAACAGCAGCAAATGTTGCTAGGCCTATAACACAAAAGAGCAGAGAAATGCTTTCCTTACCTGAAGGAGGACATTGGAGAGATGGAAAGAGAAAAATATTTCTTAGATACTTTGGAGACAGATGTGTGGTTCTTTACTCATGGCTGCAATCTCTGCCTGAAAAGCAGTGAAGAGGAAATTTTCAAAACTTTCTTGTGGTGAAATCCTTGAAGTTCTCTAGATGACACTCAGCAGAATTAATGACTTCTAAAGCGTCTACTATTTTCATCTCATTCTACCAAAAAAATGGAGCAGCTGAGGGCATTTTGATACTTCCTCCTTAGAGCCCATGCTGAATCTTTGATCTATGATTTAAATCCCTGGAATGCAATCTCAAATCAATTCAGATCAAACCATATTGCCTCTGAGTCTGGAATCTACAATTCAAATCAATCTTGACACCTTCAGATTTTGAATCTGAAGTGTATCTTGGTGGATTTGCACAGCCCTATTAATCCCAATTAAATCACACTTACCTCTAATTAGCTGTGATTAATGTCAAAAGCCCCATCTTGTATGGAAGATTCAGCAGTAGGATTACAAGGATGGGGAACTGATATTCCATGAATTTTGTGGCACCAAAAATGTATAAAGAAAGGTGTACATGTATGTGTGTCTGTGCATATTTGATGGCGATACCTCAAGATACGAACGCCCCACCTTACGAAAATTTTGAGATACGACCAGCTCCGGCCGCAGAAATTTACCTCAACATGCGAACTCCGCCTCAATCTACAAACCGGATCCACGGCCATTTGCCCTGCTGCCACACGGTCGCGGCTTCCTGTGGGCGAGATCGTGGTAGCAAGGAGACGTTCGGTGAGGCTTGTGGTGTGTTTTGTGGCGTTTGGAAGGTTTTTGGTGTGCTTGTCAGCATGGCTCCAAAGAAAATGCAGAGCGGGCGTGGCAAGAATAAGGCTTTGGAGAAGAAAGTGACGATCGAACTGAAGGACATTATAGAAAAGCACGATTGTGGGGTTCGTGTGACTGATCTGGCCGCGGAGTACCACATGGCGAAGTCGACCATCTCAACTATTTTGAAGAATAAAGATGCCATCAGAGAAGCTGATGTGGCAAAAGGAGTAACGACCTTAATGAGGAAGAGGACACAAGCACTGGAAGAGGTGGAAAAGCTGTTGTTAGTGTGGCTGAATGAGAAACAGCTGGCAGGTGATAGCGTGAGTGAAGCTATCATCTGTGAAAAAGCCAGGAAGCTGCACAGTGATTTACTGCAGAAAAACCCCTCTACCAGCGCAGCAAGTGAGGAATTTAAAGCCAGCAGAGGCTGGTTTCAGAAATTCCACAGGAGAAGTGGCATCCACAATGTGGCAAGACATGGAGAGGCTTCCAGTTCTGACAAGGCTGCTGCAGAAGCCTACAAGGAAGAATTTGAGGACTTCATGCAGGCGGAAGGATACATCCCTCAGCAAGTGTTCAACTGCGACGAGATGGGGCTCTTCTGGAAGAAGATGCCAAACAGAACCTACATCATGCAGGAGGAAAAGGCACTGCCAGGGCACAAGCCCATGAAGGACAGACTGACCCTTTTGCTGTGTGTGAACGCAAGCGGCGACCTGAAGATTAAGCCACTACTGGTATACCATTCCCAGACCCCTCGTGCGTTCAGGGAACACAGTGTGAACAAGGCCAGACTGCCTGTCATGTGGAGGGCCAATGCGAGAGCGTGGGTCACAAGGCAGTTGTTCATGGGATGGCTGCACGAGGTGTTCGCACCCAGCGTTAAAAAATATCTTTCTGACAACCAGCTGCCTGAAAGGTGCCTTCTTCTGATGGACAATGCCACGGCACACCCTCCAGCCTTGGTGGATGCTATGGACGCTGAGTATGACTTTATAAAGGTCAAGTTCCTCGCCCCCAACACGACACCTCTCCTGCAGCCCATGGACCAGCAAGTGATCTGCAATTTTAAGAAGCTCTACACAAAGGCACTCTTCACCAGGTGTTTCAATGACACTGAGGAAACATCCTTGACTCTGGCAGAGTTTTGGAAGAAACATTTCAATGTCCTCCACTGCATCGGCCTCATTGACAAAGCCTGGCAAGATGTCACCTGCCAGACCTTAAACTCAGCCTGGAGGAAACTGTGGCCAGAATGTGTCGCTGAACGTGACGGTGAAGGGTCTGATGCAGAGGTAGTGGAGGAGATCGTGTCCATGGGCAAGAGCATGGGTCTGGTTGTCGATGATGCAGACATAGAGGAGCTTGTTGAGGACCATGAGGAGGAGCTGGCCACGGAAGAACTTGCTGAGCTCCAGAGTGAGCAACAGAAAGTGCTTGGTGAGGAGCATTCCACTGAGGAAGAGGAAGACAGGGAGGAGGTGAGCAGTGACGTGATTAAATCCATTATGGAAAAATGGAATGAGTGCCAGGACTTCTTTGAGAAGCACCACCCCAACATAACTGTAATGAACAGAGTGTTGAACATGATGAACGATAACGTGGTCTCTCATTTCCGGAGGGTTATGCAGCACAGGAAAAAACAACTGACTTTAGACAGGTTTTTCCCCAGAACTAAGCCTGCAGCTAAGAGGCAAAGAAGAGAGGAAACCCCTGAAGGAGATCTCCCCGATGTCCCTTTGGAGGGGGACTCTCCCTCCAAACAATAACTGCCTCCCCACCATTCTCCTTCTTCATACTGTGCTGTATGTACTTTTTTTCATGTTTTTGTGGTTTAAAAATAAAATGCATATATTTCAGAACTGTTTGTATTTACATTGAACCTTATGAGGAAATTTGCTTCAGGATGCGACCAAATTCGGAGGGCGGATTAGCCGTATTTACATTGAACCCTATGGGAAAATTTGCTTCAGGATGCGACCAATTTGACTTGCGATCAGAGTCACGGAACGGATTAAATTCGTATCTTGAGGTACCACTGTATTTGGCTAAATTTAGTGCAGCCCTGAACTCTAATACTAAATACAGATTCTGTTTTTTGTTTGTTTGTTTGTTTTTGTTTTTCAGAAACACTTTTGTCCACCTTATTATATATCCATTTTTTTTTCCTGATAATAAGTTGTACATAAAATGCCCACTCCCGAGCTCAGTCTTTGTGATCCAAACATTCCTGTGGCTTATACCCATCATGTTCACTGGATGTTTCTCTAATATGGAATTTATTTTGTTTTTTACCTGTTGTACATGCATCCACTGCCCATAGGAAAATAAATGATGATGATGATGATGATGATGACAACAATAATGTAATAATAATATTACCTGATGTTGGGAAGCACAGTAATAGGGAAGGTTGGTTGGTTAATTTTCATTAGTGTCAAACGTTAGGCTTATTTAACGAGTCAAATAACACATTTCAGAACTTTTTATTTGAGGTATACCAAACTTGCAAACTTTTTTTTTTTTTAAGGTATGGTGGTATTGAAATCCAGAACGTTTGTCTCATTCACAATATGCTTCTGACAGGCTTGAACACATTGGAGAAATAAAAATAGTTTATTAAATCTATTTGCCCATCTCTCTTTATAATGCTGCCTTTTGAGAAATATTTTCTATGGCATTTGGGGATTTTTTTTTTCCCACTGTAAATCTGAGTTTATTACTAGTGAATGGTGTGATAAAAGTACAGCCAAGTTGCTGAACTCCACTTATTTACTTCGCACAGCATAAGCACCAATACTTCACATTCACCTATGATGAGCTCCTAATGGGCTTCGGTCATAACTGTGAGGTTTCGCCTCTCAACATATACATCACTGTAGTGTCTCCTTTGATTCCTCTTAGGAAAAAAAAAAGAAGGTCAAAACAATGTTGGCTTATTGCTTGTGAAATGGACTTCCTGTTCATTACTGGAATCTGTTCACACAGGAAACTCATCTGGTGTATCCAGTTGCTTCATTCAAAAGAACAGTGATACAGTTGGGACTAGTATTTGTATTCAATTGCAAGCAGAATGGAAACCGGTTTGATTTGCCCCCACCCCATACATTGAATATTGTTCAGTTACTGAAACATTCTGTAATGTTGACACTGTTGGCTACTTTCCAATTTGAAATTAAGATTCATATTTGTGCTTGTCTGGTAGATTTATCTCATGCCTTTTCTTCAGGAGCTCAAGAGAGTAGATCAAGCACCCCATCTTCCTGTTTTTCCCCACAAGGCAACTCTGTCTAGCCACCAGTCCATAAACTCCAATTCATGATACAATTAAATTTCCTACACCTGTGTGGTGAAGGAAAACACCAGCCTCCTTGTAAGTAAGCCACAGCTTTTGACTATAAGTGCCTTCAGGCTCAGGGCTGGTTAAGTTTAAAGGCTGTTCTGCTGAAAGGGAGAAGAAGAAGAAGAAGAAGAAGAAGAAGAAGAAGAAGAAGAAGAAGAAGAAGAAGAAGAAGAAGAAGAAGAAGAAGAAGAAGAAGAAGAAGAAGAAGAAGAAGAAGAAACAACAACAACAACTAGAGCATGATGGCAAAGAGAAGCTTGCAAAGGAAGTGCTGGAAATTCCCCTAGCAAGGCCTATATAAGCAGACTTCCCCACCTGTCTATGCTGTCTGGTTGGGATCTGGCTCATTTCTCAGGCTCTAATACAGCTGGTTCCTCTATTGGAATTCCTGACAAGAAGAAGTCTTGAGAGTCTTCCCAAGTAGGGAATTGCCTGTTTCCTGAGGCTGGGATGCCCATTGACTCTGCTGGTGTGAAGGAGGATAACAAGCCTCAAACTGCTGCTGCCTGTCCCATTTTCCTCCCTTGGTTTGATATTCTATATTTGAGAATTTTTCTTTTGTATCATTGGTTTGGACTGCTGACATTCCAAAGAGACTGTGTTGTTTTCAACTCCTGATCCTGAATGGTTAAAGGTCTGGGAAGAATAAACTGCAGAAGGTTTTCTACATCTTTGGAGTCCAGTGTTTGTTTGCTGTTATTCATGAGTTAGCTCCTCACCTCTCTGACTACAAGCAACTTTACCACAACCTGTCCATTTCTTGTGTGTTAGTTTGTAAAAGGATGGGGTAGCTCCTCTGTTTGCCTACAAATAATTGCCAGTGATGCAATGATGTTTTTCCCCATTTCTCTAAAATGCTCCAGGTCTTTTCCCCTGCAAATAAAACAGAATATCCTGAAAATTGGACAGAATATATGGAGCTTCTAAATTATGTCATTGAAAGCAGTGGGAAACATTATGTAAGAGGAATATTGAAAACAGCTAACTAGTTTGACTTCACATTCTGGGTAGTGGAGTGTATTCCAAGTTTGAAACTGCATGTTTTCCATGTTGGACAGATCTCCTTTCTTTTCCAATCTATTTGCTATCCTGCCTCTTTGGCAGGTTTTAAAGTAAGTTTTAAATCCCATTTTGCTCAGCTTTTATCTGTGAAATAGGGGTGACTGTTGTATCTTCTGCCTCAGGTATCAAAACTTCCTGAGCCACTTCTGCTTAGAAACGGCAGTTTTTATTACTGCTTGTACTAACTCCCTTGGGTGGTAATGCAAAGTAATCAACAAACTCTTATTTTCTACCTTTGCTTCATTCAAAATATGATGGGGTGCATGATTTCGGCAGATAAAAACAGGAAGAAGCTCAACTGATGCAGCTTTTCCCTGAAAAAGAGACATACTGGTGAAGAGGATATCATGTGAGATGGGTGGACATATACATTTGATAAAATAAATAAATGTATCGTCTACTACGGAAGGGTACATTATTCTGCACTTGTCTAAGTGCAGCCAAATTATAACAAACTGCCTTGTAAAAACAAGATATAATGTCGTTAAACTCATATCCCTCTGTAGATTTCCATGTAATTTACCATCTGACAGCAGTTTACATTAGAAAGAATTTTTCACAGTTAAAGTTGTTTCTCCTTAAGACAAATGAGGCTTGATAAGTCATCTGTGACTCCCCCCTTTCAGGTGTTTTATGCTTCCCCTGCCCCATTCATGGAGCACTTGGCTGACAGCTCCCTTCATTCATCAAAGCTAGGCTTTAAATCTGAAATGCATATTGTTATTTCTATACTTTAAGGTATATCAGTAATATCCAATAATATAAATATAAATGGGGCATTATGACATCCAGTCACTCTATTAGTAACATATACAAGTTGTCTAGGTTCAATCAAAGAGAAAATCATGTCGAACATTCATTCATGGGCATCCAAAGGGGTGGTCAAAATGTCAAGATGATGGTTGTCACCAAGTGATTGAAGCCCTACCCATTTTATTCATGTGTCAATATCATATGAATATATAGAGGGGCAGGGTTTTGATTGCAGAAGTACCCACTACCTCTTATTACCTCTTGGATGCTATAGGATCCTTAGGATGTTTAAATAATGTCTGGAGGGTTCACTGAAATTCAAATTATGATCAAATAAACCTACAACAGGATGTTACAAATTCTTTTCTTCTTTCCTTCCCATTTTTACATTATTATTTCTCTTCAGTCTGATAGAATTCTGTAACCTATAAATACACTGGGATTATTTTAAGATTTTCAAAGTTCCCCTGTAATATTCCCAAGAGTTATTTTGTGGAGGGGACCTGTATATCTATATACCATGTGATTTTCCTACTACTACCACTGATTACATCAATAGTCATATCCTGAACATCTTGATATGCTTTAAGGTGAGATATTACTGCATGTGAATAATGCACTCCTGTGTAGGTAACTTTGATTTGCTGAATTAACTCAATTTTTTGGGCTGGCATGACATATTTGACCATAAACTAAATAAATGGGCAGGGCTCACTGAACATAGTAGGCTAGAATATGGTTTGCTAAAGGCACAAATGAACAAATCAGTAGATTGTGTGACTGCACGTAGCAAATCTACTGAATGGTGAAAGTAAGAAATCATTCCATATACTGTTTTAGCAAGATTCTGGTGTTTGAGAAAAAAAAAAAAAAAGGTTAATTATTTGTCCTTTGCATTAGTTTCTCATTTTTCTTCTAGGGAGTCAAAGTTCGCACAGTGAACTTCACAGCTAAATGAGATAAAAACATTGATTATTAAAGATCTACAGAACACTTCAGCCACATGAATCACAAGTTAACAGCCTTTTAATGGCACTATCTAGCATCTGCCTTTAAAAGATATTTATCAGGCTGTGTTAAAACCTTTTGCTCTGAACCCTTTATTACACAGAAATAATGAATGATTCTGGGAAAATTTCAGCCCTAATTCAGAACAAAAAAAAAATCATATTTGAATATAAATCACTAGGGTTAGTGGAACAGATTGATCCACTCTTTAAATAGCCAAATTGAGTGAGTCAGTGGATTGATTCATACATTCATATTACTCTCTGATGGATAAATCTAGTAATAATCTGTATTATGGACCTGTCATTACAGATATAACCATTCAGTTGCTTTTCATTCAGTGGGCACTGCAGCTTTGTGAAATGTGGACATTTGATTGAAAAATAATTAGATAATATTTTCAAAACTGTTGAACTGGATACTTCCAGGTTGATTTGGACATTTGCATATGCATGTAAACAGTTTTGTTTCCCCCAGATGGAATTAATTCTTCAGATAGAATCAGCCTGATTTGAAGAGTCAATTTAGAAGTTGAAACCACTCTGAATTGCAAATCTGAAATGATTTCAAAGTCCGAATCAGATCAGATTTACAAGCATCACATCTGTACTGAAATATTTACATGCATGTGGGAAACAATTCACGGAACATGTCCTTTGCTAAGCAGCTGTATTCCAGTAAGTCAGTGCAGAACAGTGAATGCAATCCTGGACTTTGGATTCAGGGAAAAAGAAGGGACACCAATTTTGCAAGGATTGGAAATCATGTGTACGGCGGTACCCATGTAACCCTGCCCTATATTGTACTGTATGCATATATACAATATCTGTGAATGTGTTCACAGTGTGCACCTTGCAGTTTGTCTTCCTTGGCTTAGCTACACAGACATTTCTGTGAATGCATTTAGAGCTCATCTACTATAACTGAATGTCTTTCATAGCATTTCTACTTCTTGAAACATAGTAGAGATACAACACAGGGATAGAATTTCCGCATAGAAATAAGCAATCTTACGTTGATTTCTGGTCTGTGCATATATTTTCTAGGATCAGAATGCAACCTTTTGAAAGAAAAATGTTAACTTGATGGAGATATTCTACTCATATTTCAGGAGAATAATTTATTCTCCCATGAAGAAGGAGAAATTGGAATGAGTTTAAGGAAGGGAGAGATTGCAATGAATTTTTGAAAGGGCTGGGCAATGTGGTGGCTCAGGGTTTTGTATACCCTTTTGAAACAAGAAAAGAAGTCCTCAGATTTACTCCAAGTGTTAGCTAGACAGGTGCCTGAAAGCTTTCCCTAGCAAAGTGGGCCAGGATGCTTTGGGGGAATGACTTTAGGTTGTGACATTGCTATGTTTCCTGGAAGGAGGGAAAAATGCCTTCTCTTGCCCAAGCAGGCAAGGTGTGCACCAGAAGAAATGAAACAAAGTTCAAATATATTTGCTAAACAGAGCTAAAGGTAAACAAATGAAATAGAACATGAACTTGAACTTGAACAACAATTCACATTTTAAGTTGTTTCCACTAATGAATAACGAGTGGTTTTAATCAACTCAGGATAAATCTTATCTTAGTTAAAAGCAGTGCACATACACACATTTACAAACAAACAAAATTGACAGGGGAAATACCATCTTTCAGGAATGTATTACAGCATGTTAAGTAGAACTTTTAACCAAGGAACAACCCTCAATAAAAACACTAAGCAAGCTATCTTGGCTCTAAAAAAAAAAAAAAAAAAAAAGGTTAGGGCAATATTTGTTAGTCCTGAAGATTCATGGATTTTTATGTCCACCAATATGAACTCCACAGCAATATAGATGAGCAGCAGTGAACTGAATCTTCTGGTGTTCATTTCCTCTACTCAAATATTTACACACAAAAAAAGGATATAATTGGGAAGAGTATATCTAAACAGCATGTATTCATTCATGAATATTGTGTTTTGCAAACGCACATATTGCATAAAGTTGTGTGCCAAACTTGGTGTAAGTTGGCTTCAAGAATAATTTGTAGGATTGCCATCAGTTAAAAAGTGTAACAGAACAGTATGATATATTAACCTGTAGGACTGACAGGAACCAATTTAGACGCATTCCTAATTTGAACTCAGGAGTCACAAAAATGTATGAGTTTTTCAATTGTCCTGATCTCATTAGTTAATCACATTGGTTAATTACCTAATGTGAGATGCATCTCATTTAACTCAATAGGTGTCAGCCTTACTAGGTAGACCAGCCAGGAAACATGACCAAATGAGCTAATTCTACTTTATTGTAAAGCTACATTGACAGAATCTTGCAAGTCTGACAGCACAAATCTCCTGCCAACTCCTTTATAGTCTGAGAAACTAGAAAGGGTCCCTTCTGAACCTCTGGCCCTGCCCATATCCAGTTGTGGGCTGTTCAGTTGCTTATCTGACCATTCTCTAGGTGGTATCTCTTGGCCCTGTCTCCCAAGGTCTTTCCCACACACCATTACACTAGGACTTAAAAATGAACAGCATAGAAACTAGCATAAAATAAAGAGGAAGGGCCTACAGTATCTGTAACAAACTCTGATGAAGTCAGAATAACATGATTATGTCATCATGGAAGTGCTACAATTATATATCTGTCTTTTGCATTATCTCGTTTGCACCCTGTCATGCAGACACCCATAGAAATGATATTAAGAGAGTTAGCAATGAAGCAATTCTCTTAAATTAATATTTTTGTTATGGGTATACAGTTTATTCTCTTGGTTTTGTATGTATTGTTTTATAAAGTCATGTTTTACGTGGGTTGACAAAATTGTTCACTGAAAGCTAGTTCCTTAAAAACCATACACTGATCAAATCCAGCCAGACAGTGACCTGTAAAAAGGAATTGATTTTTCTGTTTTGTCTTCACAGAAGGAACCACCACCTACATATTAAAACAAGTAGTAGCAGCTAATAAGAGAAGAGAATGCCATGTGAAGAAAACACCCTATAGTCATGCAAGGAAAACAGGACTACTAGGTAGCCAAAGGAGGGGCAAGATTGAAAGAAAAGGGTCCCAACTCACTATTCCATATCCCTGACCTCAAATGGGAAAGACACTTGAAAGATCTTCAATTTCAGCAATATCTAAAAACAAGAGTTCCAAGGAAAATAATGTACAAGTCAATGTCTTAGGTCAATTAGCACCAGGCATTAAAAAAACTTAGGAATAGGCATGACATAAGTGTATTATGATAAACCCTTCAGTTTTAAAAGGTTCTGTTCTGATCTTAATTTAATATCCCTGCAGGTGTTAAAACCTTAACATTTTGATTTGAGTTACGAATGCTAGAACCTTGCTCCTTGGGAAGGGGTAATCCAAAGCATGATTTGAGAATGATTAATTTAGTTGATCACTGCCAGGATCTTTGGTAACACTGCTTTATAAATGGTCTCTATAATTATTTTACATGCTTCTTAGCTTACTGCTATCTTTATTCTCGAATCTGCTGTTGCAGCTGATCAATATAGCAGTTTAACCTTCTGGAAAGTATTGGGGTACAGCTTGATTTGATACCTTTCCTGGTGCTCTGGTAAAGTTGAGCTAATTTTGTTCCATGTAATGACATCATCACCTATCACAGATGGTGTTACTGGAGGTTTAACTCCTTCTCCATGCCTTCACAGAAACAGGTAGGTTGCCTATAGCTTTGGCAAGTCTTCTTGATCCTTCCTTTGCCATCTTAGCTCCTTGCTACCCACTCTACCTAAAGGTCAGCTGACAGCAAATTCTTCCTATGGATAAAGATGAGGATCTTTGTGCTGATTTCAGCTGTGAGCAATGAAGATGGCAAGTTAGGAATCTGTGGTTTCCATTATGTAAACTTTGGGCAAGTGCTTCCCAGATTTGCAGCTTGGAAGATAGTGGCCAATTTCCATTGCCTCAAAAGGGTGGGGGCTTGGATGTAAACCTTGGGGGGGAAATATATATACATACACACACACATGCATACTGTGTGTATGTGTGTGTATAGGCTTTGATTTCTATATACTGAAGATCTCCTGTGGATATATGGCTTCTTTCTTGTCCCCAATAAAGCTACCAGCCTAGCCATGTCATGTCTGTGAGCTTTTGCCATAAGCAGGTTCCTGAACACAGAGTTAAGTATCTGAAGAGTCAAGATTTATTGTCATGCCTGGCATGAAGCCTGATACCAGCAAGCACCTTGCTTAGTAACTTGGAAGAGGGGGGGACTGGATTCTCCAGATGTCTTGTCTGAATTATATCTCAACAGGTGAAAAGTTTCAAATATTCTCCTAATATTTGGTTATGATCTCACAACAAGCCTATGAACTAGTCTAGTGTGGGAGCAAGTATACTTTTGACCCTTCAGACATTATGAAACTAAAACGACCAAAAAGCCTCACTATTGGCTGTGTTTTATGGAGTCACTAAGGGTTGGAATTCAGCAATATCGGGAAGGCACCATTTTCCCCATCTCTGGGTTAATCTGAAAAAGGGTAAATGGCTCTAAGATTTCCTTTTAACTCAATGGCTGAATGAGAATTTGAGTTTGGGTCTCTCCAGTCTGTGCCCTGCACTCTAAATATTATACTGTCTTTTTTTAAAAAAGGGTAAAAACAATAATCTGATCAACGGGATAAATAAGGAGCATATGCGAGGCTCTTTTTTTAATTTGTTAAGCATGAGTCAAGATACCCATTGAGTGCAATACAAGTGATGATATTTTAAGAGCAATTACAGTAACCTCTGCTGCAATTTATCAATGCCAGCTGTTTTGAGAAGATCTCTTTCCTCCAATCTCCTCTTCTTGTTTACATTTTCTATCATCAGTTTCCAGAACAGTTATGGATGTATCATAAGCAGATATTTTTCTCAGTTTAAATTATTCTTAGAATCTGAGAGCAGAAACATCTGATATTCTCTGCAGGGTAAACCACATCAGGATTTTGAAATTTTGCAAGATGATACACTATCACGGTTTGAAATCTATCCCTTCCTTCCCAATTATTTGTTCCCTAGGCCAGCATAAAAGATTAAAACAATTATTCTGAAGGTGGTTTATAGGAAGAGATATATTAAAAGCCTGGCAAATGGTTTCATAAAAGTAAAAGCCATGCACAACTGATAATGGGGAAGATGCTGTTGCTTATTGGAAGCAGAGTGCAGCAATTACATTGGGCTGAAATGCATGGCTGATCAAAATGCAAAAGATAAAGATATGGAAGCGCAGCTGTGAAAAGTCCATCTAGCCACATGCATTCTCATTCCATCCCTCAGAGTCTCTGAGCCTGGCTTCCACTTCCATAATACTTTGCTCCAAAACAATTATGTCCTTTGAAATTACCATAAGATGGCAGTTGTTTCACGAGACTCAACTGAGAAGCTCCATAGTGTCCCTAAGAGTGAGTTCCTCAGTACTTATTTATCCAGCTCAGTTCTACATGACATGCTCCCAGCCTCTAAAGCCAGCTCAGTGCAGGTAGCCACAGAACCAATAAATAACAATTGAGACCATGAATAAAGCTATCCAGAGTAAACAAGCAACTTCATCAAGCTACCTAAAATCCTAAACTGTGTTGGAATGTATCTACAAAGAGGAGGGTGATGTGGTGGATAGCAACAGAGAGCAAGGCTATTAGGAATTGGGGGGGGGGGGGGGGACATTCCAGGAAGGGAAAGGAGAGAAAAGACAACACAGTCTGCAGGGGAGAGTGAGAAGAGTAAGAGATTCAGGATAGCCACTCCCTAGAATCTCCCAGGGTATATCCACTAGCTGCAGTAAGTATAGAGTTTCTGTCTATGTGGTATAAGCAAATAAAGGAACTTAACTCAACTGGACTGTTTCACTGTTGTTCTTGGCCTGGGCCTGACATAAGCAAAGTTACTGCATCAAAAGAATAAATCAAAGGGTGGGATGGTGGGGGGGGGGGCAGAACCATTAATATATATCTGGATCAGTAAGTAACTTCTGGCAGCACTTAAAGCATAGCTATTATAGGAGGAAAGCTAAGGAATTAAAATACTTTTCAAGACTTTTTCAAAAGCATGCCAGTGAGAGAACTGACTGAACTAATGGGGAGGGGAGTTCCTAAGTGCCACCATAAAGACCCTACCCTAGTTGATTCCTAGAATAACAAGCACTTTGAGTGTGGCTTGGAATGCAACTGGAAGCCAGTATGCTTTAGCAAAAACAGGTGTTATATGCTTCTACAGGGATATATCTAACAGAGGTTTGATAGCAGTAGTAATAATATGCTTGATCGGGGCTGCACATCAGAAGGAGCAGAACGATGGGGCAAATCCCATTGGCAGGCAGGTGACTTCCTGTTCTACATTCCCTTGTTCCCTGATGACTGCATATTATCTGATGAAAACTTCACACATGAGTGCTGCATCTTGGGTAACTTGGAAAGAATATTGTCCAACCATCATTTGTTGGAGACATGCATGCATTTTTGTGAGCATTTCAATTTATTCAGCCACTATGAAACAAACTAATTAACCTGCGTAAGGTCAGTTCAGACTCAGCGGTCATTAGACTGAACACATCTCTTGCAGAATGTGATCTTTAAAATTGGCAAATAAATCAGGCTAGGGAATTGCTTGCAGAACAATGTGATATGGTCTGCATGGTATCTGCCTCATTGTTATTCCAGATTTTATCTTTATACAAGTTCCTCATAAAAATTTATCAAATTCAATGATATTTGTAAGGGAAAAGTGAATTAAACTGAAGAAGAAGGATTCCATTGTAAATGAATGGACTGTAGATGTAACCATCAACTACATTTCTATTGTCTTATATAAGACATGTCAAGTAACAGCAGATGGATGTGCATGCTATATAAATACAGTTTTTCATTATTATAAATAAAAACAGTGATTTGTACGCTGCAGTGGACCTGTTTGGAAATGACCTTTTAAAGTAGGATCAGGAGCTGACGGAAGCAAATGAGAATGTATCATCATTCTAATTTGCAATTGTTTAACCATATTCTAGACCAACTGATGCCTCCAGAATTTGGACCTTAAAACATAATGTGTCAACAATTCAAATAGAAATATTCCAGCAGCACCTTTAGCTGAAAAAGTATTGGACATAGACAGCTTTAGGATAGGAAATGTGGTGGAAAGCTGGGAAGAACAGCAGAAAGAGGAAGAGGACCTCTTATGGCTACTGGCCCTATTTAATGTAATGGTACCTGCAGCAGCCTAAAGGGGCCAGTAGGACTAGGCTGATCTTAGCTTTTGACTGTGTCATCAGCCACATCATTGATGAAGCATGCTCTGTTGAGTCCGTAGCAAAAATTGTGTGAGAGAAAAAAAGGAATACACTACTTTAAAACTGGAGCATTTATAGACAACTTTAAATCACCTCAGCTGTGGTCTAGGGAAAGGACAAAGGCTACATCATGAGGTTCATATGCTGAGTATATACTGAATACTGAGGAAAGCTGGATTGGAAGATGAGTGTGGTTTTAAAATTGGAGGAAGAAACATCAGTAACCTATGCTATCTTGATGCTACTACTCTATCAGAGTCCAAGCTCTCATAATGAAAGTCAAGAAACACAGTGAAAAAAAATGGGACTAAGATTAAATATAAAGAAAGCCAAAGTAATGGCAACAGATACTAGAAGCAGCCTTAGAACTGACGATGAAGATACTGAAGTTGTGGATAGCTTCTGCCCTTTAGGATTGACCATCAACAGTCAAGGAACCAGCAATTAAGGATTATGCTACACACCAACACTTGGCAGGGTAGTATGAAGAGCTTTGAAAACATATGCAGATGCTATGATGTGTTCATACTCACAATGATCAGAACTGCACAGGCAATGGTTTTCCCTGTAATACTCTATGAAAGCAAAAGTTGGACCTGAAACAGATAAAAAGAATATTGATGCTTTTGAACTTTGGTGTTGGAGAAGACCCCTGTAGAAGGCATACAGAATGGCCTTGAAGGACAATGGGAAGATCTGCCATCAAGGCAATGATCAAACAAACACAGCTCAAGCCCATTCCAAGAAACTTGAGAAAATGCCTCAGATGGGCCCCTCCCTAATTCACATGAAAATAAAATGAGGGAGGATGGAAGCACATTCAGATTTGCAAGATTCCATTACAATTGCTGTTCTTATAAAAGTAGTTTTAGACTTATGTGGCATTCAGCTCATCTGCCCTTTATGGCAAACAACACCTGAGAATAGCCCAAATACTCAACAAATGGATTATATAACTATTATTCCAAAGTTCTCACTCAAAGACCAGATGACCAGGCTCAAATGATCACATTTTGAACGCATGTGAAGACCTAGCTCTCTCTTCCACCTTGGACAGATCATCCTGGAGAAGATCTATCTATATGGTCACTAAATGTCAACTCCAGCTTGATGGCACATAATCACATCATGAGTATATGTAACAAAAATGGGGCATATTTGTGTTGCAGTTCTGGGATGAAGATGAGCTCAGTGTCTTTGGATCACATCTTATATACTTCATTTAGCAAGACATGTCAGAACCTTAATGTGCCTTATATGACAATGTTATGGTCATGTGGTCTGTTTGGTGATATTTCATAGCTTTTTGGATTTAACAATGAATATAAAATATTACATACACAGCAAAGACACGTTTCTAATAAGGACTCCAGTATATTTTGCAAAAAACATTTCTAGGTGAGTACCTTTTGGTGCTAACAATTATGCATCTGTTCCATCCTTTCAATGCTTTTTCCTTTGAAAAATAAAAATGGATGAAGCAATGAGAAAAACATGAGAATTACAAGTGGAAAATGATCCCCATTTTACAAATGCTTAATTCTTCGATATGGTTTTTCTAACATGTTTTGTGTGGCATGATGGAACAAGTTCAGAGGAGGTCTACCAAGATGGTAAAGGGTCCAGAAACCAAAGCCTATGAGGAATAGTTACAGAATGTGGATATATTTAGCCTACAGGAAGGACAAGTCTTCAATTATCTAAAGAGTTGTTTCATAGAAAAGGGAACAGACTGATTCTGTATTACCCCAGAAGGCAGGACCAGAACCAGTAGATTGAAACTATAAGAAAAGAGATGCAGACTAGATATCAGGAGGAACTTTCCAACTATATGAGTTGTTAGGTGGTGGAAAAAGCTGCCACGTGAAGTAGTGACTTCTTCTTCCCAACAGGTTTTCACACAAAGGCTGTCAGAGATGGTCTTGTGGTTCCTGCACTGACCAAAGGATTGGGCTATGTGATCTTTAAGATCCCTTCCTATGCTATAATTCTATGCATACTTTTTTGGGTGAGTTCATATGTTTGAATTATTGACTGTTTAAATGTTTAGTTTTTTATGTTGTGCTTAGGATATATCAGTCAATCTACAGTAAATCTGCTATACATCAATATGACATACTAGTCAGTCCATTCTGTCAACTTTCCACAAATCATTTTAAACAAGGGGTACTACACACACACACACACAAACACAAACACAAATCAAGCATAATATACAGTATCAAATACATTTTGCATGAATCTTTGCTACATCTCTTTCCCTAAACTGTGCAAGCTCATATGCTTCCCCCCCCCCCCCCCCAATATAATCTTTCTTGCACATAGTTTCTGGTACACAGTTTTTGGACTGAGAAATGTTCCAAAAGAGGATGGTAGTAGAGTCTGTGAATTATATGCCTATTCATGCCATGCAAGCTTCCATTTCTGTGGCTTACACTGTATCACTTGGAAAGAAATCTGTGACTGATTTGTTTTATATTCCAGATCAGACTAGTTGGATTGTGGTAGCAATAGCCTTGAATCATCCCTGGAGATAGGACCAAGGTGCATGCTGTTCCTTGACTATGGTGCTCACTGGGTGACTTTGGGGCAGTCACTTTCTTTCAGCCCAACCTACCTCACAGAATGGGTATTAGGCAGTAAACCAGAGGAGAAAATGCTAAGTGCCCAGCTTTGAGCTCCCAGAAGAAAGACAGGATATAAAACAAATGTATAAATAATAAGCAACATGCATAGTTTTGGGCTTTCAGAGAAAATGCAAGATGTAACTGCAATAATAAATATACAGGTGAAACTCGAAAAATTAAAATATCGTGCAAATGTTCATTTATGTCAGTATGGCAACTCAAAAGGTGAAACCAATATATGAGAGACGCATTACATGCAAAGCGAGATATGTCAAGCCTTACTTTGGTATAATTGTGATGATACAATTATACCAAAGCTTATGAAAACCCCAAATTCACAATCTCAGAACATTAGAATATTACATTCCATCAATAACACAAGGATTGGAAATAGAACAATATCGGACCTCTGCAAAGTATAAGCATGCATATGTACTCATTACTTGGTTTGGGCCCCTTTTGCAGCAATGACTGCCGCAATGCGGCGTGGCATGGATGCTATCAGCCTGTGGCACTGCTGAGGTGTTATGGAAGACCAGGATGCTTCAATAGCGGCCTTCAGCTCCGCTGCATTGTTCGGTCTCATGTCCCTCATCTTTCTCTTGGCAATGCCCCATAGATTCTCTATGGGGTTCAGGTCAGGCGAGTTTGCTGGCCAATCAAGCACAGTAATCCCATGGTCATTGAACCAGCTTTTGGTACTTTTGGCAGTGTGGGCAGGTGCCAAGTCCTGCTGGAAAATGAAGTCAGCATCCCCATAAAGCTCGTCTGCGGAAGGAAGCATGAAGTGCTCCAAAATCTCCTGGTAGACGGTTGTGTTGACCCTGGACTTAATGAAGCACAGTGGACCAACACCAGCAGATGACATGGCTCCCCAAATCAACACAGACTGTGGAAACTTCACACTGGACTTCAAGCATCGTGCATTGTGTGCCTCTCCATTCTTCCTCCAGACTCTGGGTCCTTGGTTCCCAAATGAGATGCAAAAGTTGCTCTCATCAGAAAAGAGGACTTTGGACCACTGGGCAACAGACCAGTTCTTTTTTTTTTTTTTTTCTGTAGCCCAGGTAAGACGCTTCTGACGTTGTTTGTTGTTCAGAAGCAGCTTGACAAGAGGAATACGGCATTTGAAGCCCATGTCCAGGATCCGTCTGTGTGTGGTGGCTCTTGATGCACTAACTCCAGCCTCAGTCCACTCCTTGTAAAAGTCCCCAACACTTTTGAATGGCCTTTTCCTGACAATCCTCTCCAGGCTGCAGTCATCCCTGCTGCTTCTGCACCTTTTTCTACCACACTTTTCCCTTCCACATAACCGTCTATTGATGTGCTTTGATACAGCACTTTGGGAACATCCAACTTCTTTTGCAATTCCCTTTTGGGGCTTTCCCTCCTTATGGAGGGTGTCAATGATGGTTTTCTGCACAACTGTTAGGTCAGCAGTCTTTCCCATGCTTGGGATTCCTACTGAACCAGCCTGAGAGACCATTGAAAGGCTCAGGAACCCTTTGCAGGTGTTATGGATTCATTAGCTGATTAGAGTGGGACACTTTGAGCTTAGAATATTGAACCTTTTCACACTATTCTAATTTTCTGAGATTGTGAATTTGGGGTTTTCATAAGCTGTATGCCATAATCATCACAATTATACCAAAGTAGGGCTTGACATATCTCGCTTTGCATGTAATGCATCTATCTCATATATTGGTTTCACCTTTTGAGTTGCCATACTGACATAAATGAACATTTGCACGATATTCTAATTTTTCAAGTTTCACCTGTATGCAAAAGATTTTCTTTCAAAAATATTTTCATCCATTATAGAGCATTGTGACAGGAACGATTGTTTCCATTGGTTTTCAGTTCAAAACATTGATTTGCTTTGCCCTGGTTCCAATACTCATACACTTTATTTATCATTGTGGTTGACAGCTGGCCATGTTTTAAAGTCTGGGTAACAATATAGAAAACACCAGTAAATGGCAACAAGGCAAACCCTACCAAATAGTGAAAACAGTCCATAATCTATTGGTCGAGAAAACAGAAACATAAAATACATTTAAAATGAAATTTTGCCACGGCTTGTCCCCAGATAAATAAAAGTCTCCAGTGTACATGTATACAGTGTTGGTATATTAATAATACAATGAAATGTGCCTGATAGAATTGCGCAGGAAATCAGAAGGAACTTATTATCCTGTCAATACAGTGTATATAAAGATGTAGATGAAAGTGAAATTTGACAGAAACATGAATGTAGCATTTTCAACAATGTCAGGTTCTGCTTCCCTTGGGAATATCTGTAAGCCCTAAGATTGATCATTATAAAATATTAGAAAAGCTCTGAAATCCAGTCGCAGATGCTTGCTTTTTGGTTTTCACAAACTGATCCTTTTTCCCAGGATAACTGCCCAATGGAAAGAGTAAAGTAAAAATGGTCTGCCAGCCTAATTAGGATGTTGTGAATCATGGCTAAGGTTTTTCTTCCTTCCTTCCTTTAATTTGTCAAGGGGTCTTACTTTTAAAGAAATCTATGCTGACAATCAGACTGTCCCTCAGGGACTTTTGCAATTTATTATCTTTATTATCCTTATCCTCATTGTACAACAGTTACATCTGAAAAAGCAATTGAACTGATAAATAAGCTTAATTGCAGGAAATGTCAAACTAAAATCAATTCCTGATGGGATTGTGTTTTGTGTAGTAGTAAGGGCACGAATGAAATTCTATTTCTTATGATCGTTAAGTTCATTGCAGTATAACCCATGTGTTTAGTCAAGAATTAAAACCCACTGTGTGAGATATGCACTAAGAATTACAGATCCAAACAATATTGATGTTCCTTTAGTGATATAAGCTATTCATTTAGAAGGCATAAGTAGAGATAAGGTTAGAAACAGAAATCAGAATGCATGAAAGAAGTGAAAGAATTTTTGATAAGAAAAATATTCTATACTCCATATTGTTGACATCTTCTCAATCTGCAAAACTGACATCAGTATCAAGCAGGTACTTTACAATATCTCAAGTATACGGATGACAAACAAAAAGCAGGAACATAGTACAGGTAGTCCTTGGTTAACAACAGTAACTGGGACCAGAATTTCTGCCACTAGGCAATGCGATTGTAAAGCACGATGTCACAAGACTGCATTACTTAGCAATGGAAATCCTGGCACTCCTTGTTGCTGTTGTTAAGTGAGTCCCAGGCATGTTGCAAGCAGGCCGGCAGGCATGTAAGGTGTGGCCAGGTTGGGGGTGGCTGCTGCTGGACAGGGGAGGGGAGAGTCTGTGGGTGGCCGCGAGGCATGGCATGAGCATAGCTGGAGCTGGCTTCTGCCAGGTGGGAAGGGTGTGTGGGTGGCCTGAGAGGTGCAGCACAAACACAGCTGGGGGTGGGGGATGGTGTGAGCAACTTACCAGAGTGATTTGTGATCTTCCCAATTGACTTTGCTTGCGGGAAGCTGGCAGGGAAGGTCACAAATGGCTACCACATGTCCACGGGATGCTGCAACCATTGTAAGTGTGAGTCAGTTGCCAAGCGCCCAGATCGCAATCACAAGACTGCAGGGGGGCCGGGATGGCTGGAACTTCAAGGAACTTGTTCAGTGCCATCGCAACTTTGAACAATTGCCGAACGAGTGGTCATTAAACAAGGACTATCTGTAAAATAAACCTCCTACATTTTATGCTATTCTGTGATGTTAAATGAGTACCCTGCTGATTATGAAGATCATTCTATTCATTCTTCATCTCAAATGGGAGGAGTGCAGTTTTGAAATTCTGCTGAAACAGATATCTCTTACAGAACCACTGGCATATTCGTCATTAATACCCATTTTTACTTGGGTATTAAATGATGTCAAATCCACTATAGAAGTTAAGGCATTTGTTACCATTAGGATAGCACTTAATGGGACCTTTAAGCCAAGTGGAAAACTATGGGAGTTCACCATATTTTGGTCTTATTTCTATTTCATACAGAACATTCCATTTGAGAGATCGTAGCTGACTAAAACTTTTTTTTTCTTTTTTTCTTTTGGAATAGTTCTGAAGCTCTGTGGAATATACAGAAAGAACAAACACATTTCAGATCCAGTTTTTATTGATTTTAGGAATTCGAGATTTTGGTTAGGTTCCATTGATGGTTGAAAAGAAGAAAAGAAAAGTTTACTACCTCACAACTATACCATACCCTTTTATTTTAAGATCAAACCACCCATCATACCTCCTTCTTGATATAAATGCTTAAAAATCCAATTTGATACAAGCGCTTAAGATCTTGAGCTTGTCCAACTGCCTTTGAAGGCCATATTTATACATGTCATAAGGTCATAGGAGTTTCCCCTACATCCCTCTTTTCATATTTAAACCCAACATTTGAGAGTAAAGGATCTTCTTAAATAAAAATAGATGTGCATACTTAGCCTGGATGGACTAACTCTTACTGAGGATATTTGATGCACCGAAACAGAAAGCCATTCCTATAAATACTGTTGAGTACAACACAACTTTGCCTTCTGGTTGACAATTCAGTTAGATAATTTTGGATCAATGGTCACAAAGGGAACTCTTCTTAAATCATAATATTATAATATTTACTTTGAAAGATAGTAACCTAGGCCTATTGATTGGGGCTATGGTTTTCATCTTCCACCTGGCTTTATAACATTTCTACTTTGGCATTTCATCACCTGATATCCATATAACAAACTTCTGGTGCCTTGCTTTGTACTAAATAAATCTGTGTCATTGGACCTCCTACTTTCCCTTCTTTCAGCTTTCCCCACTTCTTGGCTATTGCAGCCGATATATAAAAACAGCATTTGGATCAGTAGGTGAGGTCATGATGAGACTGGCTTTTATTGTTGCCAGTCGAAGAATATTTTCACAAGTGGTACAAATGGAACTGAAGTGTCTCTATTTACCTGCTGATATGGAATACCTAATTAGTTTTGGCCAAGATGCATAAATAACTTGTGAGTCCACTGCTTTTGGACAGTTTATGTTTCTTTTGAGTTATAAATATGTTGCTGGCATTACAGTCATCTTCAGTGATGGTCACTGGTATCAAAAAGGCAGATGCAACTAGATGACCAAACCCCACCCATTTTTAACTTGTGTCACGTTCACTGCACTCACAAAACAGGGGCAAAGCTTTTATTTCTGGTCATGCCCACCATTTTGATGCTGTTTCCCACTCCACCCCCCAAGATGCCCCTGGTGGGCATAAATTTGTTCCTAGAAGTTTAAAAGAAAAATATATGCCTGAAATATAATATGACCCTAAACTTTCTCTAAAGTATTTCCATTCATATTTCAGATACTTTAAACAAACATAAATTTGTAGACAGTGGAAGAGAGAAAGAAAGAATGATAAATGGAGGAAAAGAATAATCTGGGGACAAATAACCTTCCTTACGAAAATGTTAACGAGTCCCCAAGTTGGCAAAATTCACCAGGAGTTTTAACTGTATTACCTATGCATCCTAATTAGAAAGTACCAAGAAATGTAGTGTGAATCTGAATATGTCTTTCCTAAATAATTGTACAGATTAGTTCAAGCTTGTAACAAAATATGGTTACATTCTCAGAACACACATAACTGAATTAACTGATTTTCTTTATTAGTATAAACTAACCAAAAGGTTGGATTTGCACAAAATTCTAAAACAGTAAAATAAAATAAAATAAAATAAAATAAAATAAAATAAAAATAAAGCTTACCAAAAACTTGGCATATAGCCTCTCATTTGTCACTTATTTGGGTGGGCAAGTTGAGCCACCCAGTCTGTTTCTTTCTGTGACAACCTTGCAGTTCCAATGGCTTAGTTTTTAACATCATTTTTCATGAGCTTCAAGTTAAGGTGGTAAGCTGCCACAGTAAGCTGTCCTGTATCATATAACAATATGGACAGTTTATGTTTCTTTTGAGTTATAAATATGTTGCTGGCATTACAGTCATCTTCAGTGATGGTCACTGGCATCAAAAAGGCAGATGCAACTAGATGACCAAACCCTGCCCATTTTTAACATGTGTCATGTGCACTGCACTCACAAAACAGGGGCAAAGCTTTTATTTCTGGTCATGCCCGCCATTAGCTAGTGAAGTTGAGATGCTACCTGCCATAACAGACAATGCTGTATTCTGTCAAGCAATGGTCCAACTTGTAGAAGACAATATTGCACGTGCGTTATTGGCTTCTTGTTTTCCTGTTGGCAATGCACACCAACAAAAAGAAATCAGGACAAGTGACATTTGTCAGAATAATTGAAGAAAAACATGGTTTTGACATTGTAAAACAGACACATTAACAGTAATTATGGCACTATTAGAAAGCCATTTTTATTCGTAATTCTTTGGATATTTACTTTGGAAACTTCCTAAAATGCTTTTTTTTTTTTTGTCTGCGCTCAGTCATTACTGACAGTGACTGCCTGGACAAATCCTTGCAGCTGGCGAGCGCAGGAGGCGGGGTTTCCGTTGCCTCATGCCCTTTTCGGGCGAGCGCGGTTTCGCGCTTACCGGCAACTGGTCCCGTCTCTCTGTGCAAGGCGCTGCCAGCATTTTCCCTCCCACCGGAGTGAGAGTACCCATTTATCTACTCACGTGAGTTTTCGACCTGTTGGGTTGATGGGAGCTGGGGAGGAAACAGGAGCTCACTCTGTTAACGCGAAGGCTGGACTCGAACCGCCGAAGCATCAGCCATTTCTGGCCGGCAACTTTCAGCGTCATTAAGCCGCTGCGCCACCACATCCCCCTGCGCCACCGCATCCCCTAAAATGCTTTACTACTCAGCTAAAAATTAAATGTGTATTACCTAGACATGAAAGTTTGTACAATTTTAAGTGCAATCACTCACACTACAGCATTATGTCACAAAATCATCTGTTATTCTGCAACTAGTGCTTGGAAAATGATGCCTTCTAATGAGTTTCTTACATACCAGGCCATCTGCAGATCCAACATCATTTATTTTGAGGCTCATTTTTCAAACTGCTTGTCTTTCTTTCTGTTGTAGCTCTGCTGGGATTAAAATTTTATATACATAGTATCTTTCCATTGCAGATACGGCCACTTCAAATAATTTACAATCTACCTCTGATGTTCTTTTACAGCCTAGATTGCAATAAGCAGTTTGGCCATATATATTTATAGTAGGCTGGTACAATTCACTATTTATTTATAGCAAAGATTGATTTTGCTCTAGGTTTGTCCTGATTAGAGAAATAACATATGATAGAGACAATGAGAAATATGGACCAATTTTAGCTACTCAGAACATAGTGCATCTACTCACTATGACAACAGGCTGTTCTGACTCTTGCTGCTGTCCTTGCTAGTTAATAAAATGTTTTGTCCTCATTAGTGGTGGTGAGGGGGGAGAGGAGGGGAGAATTTTGAGATTATTTGATGAATAGTCAATAGTATGTATTCCTTCTCGCCTCTCCAAGATACCGGCATCTCCTTCAGAATTTACCAATGACTAATCTAGGCAAGACTGGTTATATGAACAACCTCCTGTATGGGCATCTGTGGGGAACAGGGAGGGGAGAGAAATGATGAAATGTTCTGAACCTTCTGTACTTGCATTGCAACATCCCTTGTAATTAGGCAAAGTTTGGAGCTTGCATCATGATGTCACCAGGCATGTTTCATCATTTTACAAAATGATCTCAGCTTGTGGAAGATAAGCTTCAATTCTCAAAAAAGTGAGGATGGAGATAAATAAAATGTACACCCTCTATGTAAGCTTAAGCATGGAAAACATATTATTTTCAGGAACTTGAAGGACTAGCATAAGAATGTTTAAAATATGGGCTGGGAGTGGGAGAAGGTCAACACTGTTTTTTCAAGGGGAAACACTGGAATTGCCAGGGCATTTAGATGTTAATGTAAAGTCAGGAAAAGGAGTAAAATCTAATAAGAGAGAAGAAAATGGGGAGAAGAACAGACTAGGTTCCATCATCTATGGTTATTCATTCTGATGCATGTTTATTTGAGAGTAAATCCTACTGGATTGGATCCAAACTAAGCTAGTCAAGATCTACTCATAGTAAAGTGAGCTGGGCTTAATTTGGTTATAACTTATTTTTCATATTGATTTCAGTGGGATCTCCTTGACATGAACTAACTCTGAAACTAATTAAAGTAGGCCAGCTTATTACTGACTTATTTCTTAGTAAACTTCCATAGCTGCACTATTAATTTATTAGTTTCAGTTACAATGTACATTTGCACATGAAGATGAACCATCTATTGTACTATAGCATTTGTTACAAATGAAAAACATGAGATTATTATATGAAAGGCACTATTTCTTTTTCTTTTGCAAAAAAAAAAAAAAAGATGGGATAAACTTTTCAGGCTAGATTTGCAAGCTCAGGAACTAAAACTTAGTGATTTTATATCTATTCATTTTCTATGACATTAACAATGTTGTGCAACAAACAATGTCATTCCCCATATATACTGTAATGCATACAAACAACCCTTTAATGATTTCTTTGTAAAGTCTTACAATGCAGTCTAACTAGAATATAAAAGGAAATCATGCATAGACAACATACTGGATTAATCATTAGTGCCTGGGTGAATCATCCCTTGATGAAAACAGTATCACTGTTAGTATACTCTGCATTACAACAGATGAGTGTAAGGGAGGAACTGTGCGCTGTGCAATACAAACAGATTCCTGTGAAAAATTGGCTTTTCATCCTTTGCTTCACAAAACAACACTAAACCAACAAACCAACCAACCGAAGCAAAAAAAGCAGAATAACTACCCCTTTAACTAATGTTAAGCATAGCTGATGTCAAGAAATCCCTCTTAAAAAGGTTCAAATGAATGCATCATGTTAGCAGAAATGTCAGGGTCCAAGGGTGGATCTCAGTAAAAGATATGTGGACACTGAACTCAGCGCAGCTCTCTAAGAATCTTCATTCCGTAATAGAAAAATGTTGGTTTAAGCAGTTGTTTGCCCTCTCTCAATATGAGAATACATATCCTTCTTATGTGTAAATCTGGTGCTTCTTTTAAATATTCCAAAATGCCCAGTTGGCCAGCTGTCCTGGCAGAGCTGCAACACATCTCTCAAGTAGCGGGGCATATAACTGGTCATTATCGCATAGTTCTCCATATTCCCAGGAGAAGGGGGAGGGAGAAGAAAAGGGTCCCCTGAAGCAGGGTTCCTCAACCTTGGCGACTTGAAGATGTGTGGACTTCAACTCCCAGAATTCCCCAGCCAGCATGGGTGGCTGGGGAATTCTGGGAGTTGAAGTCCACACATCTTCAAGTCGCCAAGGTTGAGAAACTCTGCCCTGAAGGTTCAAGACTACACGTATGCATACTACTGTACTCTTCCTGAGCAGGAATTTGATCCATAAAGGAATGAGTCTATCTTCCATCCCTGAGTGTCTCACAGGGCCAAACTGTCGGAGCAGTGAGCTAAGGTTTTTGAAGCACAGAATAGAAGTTGAAGGGTTTTAAGGTAAGAAATATCCCTATGTGACAATGCACATTCTGCATTCGAGGAATATCAAAGATGCAAAAGTTAAATGAGAGGGAAAATATGTGCTTACCTGACCTTGGGCTGCATGAGGTAGTGAGGAGTTTCTAGATAAGCCAGAACCTTGTGGTCCATTTGAACCACTTTAGGATTTTCAGCACCTTTGAGGAGGGTTCCAATGCTGAAAGTCTTACTTGATGCCCAAGAGTTTATTGATAAAAGCATCTGCTTTTCTTTGGGGTGTATCAGAACACTGTGAGTAATTAAAATAGAGACCTCAAGCCAGGCTCCCTTAACCTTGGTGCCCTCTAGATCAGGGTTCCTCAACCTTGACCACTTGAAGATGTGTGGACTTCAACTTCAACTTCAAGTCCACACATCTTCAAGTGGCCAAGGTTGAGGAACCCTGCTCTAGATTGTGCGGACTTCAACTTGCAGGATTTTCTGCAATGTTGGCCTGGAATTTGGGGAGTTTAAATCCATATATCAGAGGGACCCCAGACTAAAAAAGGCATCCCTAAGCCTGTGATTTCCTGTGAGACCCGTTGCTAAAGTAGAGCCTTTTGCCAAAAGTGCTTCATATATAGAGCTAGTTCAGGGGTTGAATCCAGGTAATAGTATCTGAATTTGGAATCTCACAATATATACACCGAATGGTTGTAGCATATATAAATGGGCAACTGTAATTTTAAAATGAGGCATGCAGAGCAAAGAGTGTGCACATGACAATAACAGTATTTTGGTCTGTTCCTTTGTCACTTGTTCTGAGCTTACTTCAAGATTTCTAAATCTTGAGTCCACACATCTTCTAAAATGAATTCTGAAATTGGAGCATACTCAGTTAACTGCAGGGTTTCATTTCTTGCATTTATTTAAAATGTATTTATTTATAGGACTGGGCATTCAAGGTGTCTAACAAGAACAAAACACAATGTTCCAGAAAAACAGGAAAGATACAATTCAATTAGCTCAGACTGAAGTGAGCCAATTTCAAAATGGCTTGGCTGAAGAGGAAGGTCTTGATTCCTTTCCTGAATACGGAAAGAATGGAGACGCCCAGTGTACTGGTACCTCTCTCCCATCTACAGTTCATTGCCAATAAGCATGGACCTATTAGGAAAGTTCTGAAGAAGAAATGACGTTGATATGATCATTCAGATGAATGCATTTTCTGTATATAAGTTTGTGTAAGGCTGTACAGTAACACACAAGTACTCTTGAGGTGACAATGATCCTTCTAATATAGAGGGGCTGGGAGCAAGAATTTCTCATTTAACCCTGAATCTACAGCTATTTTTGGGCCAGGTTCAGCTATCAGGCACAAGAGGAAAAGGAGTGGGAGGAAAGCAGATCTCTAACCTGCTTAGATAACAGAAAATGAATGCTGGCCAGCAGCATGCAACAATGAGAGAAGAAGGGAGTGCCAAGTGAATGGGTGCTGAGATGTCTAGAATCAGTGCCGCAGAAGGAATCTGGCATCTTTAAAGGGACATGGCAAGCTCAGCTCAAAACTTTTGAAGCTTGGTTAGATGCCAATGACAAGGATGCGGAATACCAGGCAACACTAGCCTAGAAGCCAAGGAGAAAGAGCAAAGTATCTTCCCTAAGGGTGGGATGTCAACAGCAGTTTAAAGACAGCAGTAGGAATTGGCAAGCTGACCTAGAGAGATGCTTATTTTGGGATGCTTGCATTATTGCTGCCAAGAAGCTAGCTGCCAAAAATATTCTTTATGTTAACTTTGAAGTACAAATTATTCTATTGCTGCAAGGCTCGAGAATGACACAATGTGTAGAAGGACCTGAGCTTCATCTGAGCCACCACCTTTATACTAGCAGTAAAAACTACCTCAGCATTTTATATTTAGCCCCCTTAACACTGGAGGACAAATTTCAAGCTATGTGGAAGTCAGCATTTACAGTAAACTTTCTCTTCTAAGCCTTTCACCCTCTTACTTACTCTTAGTGGGCTTCAAGCAAGCAACAGAGGTGTTCAGGTAGCCCTGCTGGATACAGTATAGAATGCCAAATTCATGCAAGCAATACCCTCCAGCTTTTTATGGCCAGCTGAGATGCATCATGGCACCAGCTGCATGTCTCACGCAACTGGATGTCCTGAGTTGAAAAAGGGGCTTCCCCCTAGCCAAATGTAGCCCTCCCCTCAGTGCTGTTGGAAGGTATAGTAGGTACAGGAAGATACTATCATGGTTATGATGAGTTATACCCCTGCTAGGCAGAACAGTGAGAATTTATTATGTTCTCTTCTGTTGTCGATTTTATAGGGGGAAACCCTAATTGCTCCACTTCTGAATAATATAATGGGATAAACTGCCCAACAGTTTGCTTAGTTCCTGCTATCTGACACCAATCCTGAGACAACACTGCATGTAAAATAAGCAATATGATAACTAAAAGCAGCCGAACCTGTTTGATTACAGTCTGCTAGATTTGGCTTATTCCTAAGATTGAGTTTAAGACTAACTAACTTCTTCATTAGCCAAAACCGCTTGTATTTTAAATAAAGCTTTTTCTTTTAGTCAGCATTTCTGGTTCCTATTTACCCCTTGCCATCTTTTTTAATTCTTTTAGTTTTATCCATAGGTAGGTCTACTGTTAATGAAACATTTTCTCTTTAAAGTTATTTTAGTTGAAATTACCGTTTTCCCCTCTGTCACTTGTTTTAATTTTAGCAGCCTCAGCTTTTGGCCCACTGGTATATTTGCTTTGTGCTAGTTAATGATGGTAGTAAAGATTGATTATAGTTTTCCTCAGGGTTGTGTCTGCAGCGTATAGTTAAAAAAGTCAAATGGTAACTAGGATGGTGCAACTGCAGTTCCACCCATTTTCAAGTGTGTTGTGTGACACATGTGGAAATGACTGCAGCTCGATCCTGCCATTGTGGCCTCCATCTTGATTTCTTTGACCATAGCTTATGGAGATCCCAGGTCCTGCTCATTCTGGTGGGTGAACAAGGTTGGGATCTGAGTAATCTTATTAATGCAGCTTTCCATTCTAGAAAGAAGGCCACGTCAGGAATCACACTGTACCTAGGAAAAGGTTTCTCAGCCAGTAGCCAAGCTTCACTTTTGGATAACTCTACTAAATGCCTGCATTAGAGAAAATGGGAAAATAGAAGCACTAAGGGAACAAATGAGGAGTAACCCAAAAGCTGTGGATTGCAGGGAAACTAGAGGAAATGCCTTCCCTGAAACCCTGCATGGCAGACATGTGCAAAGCATGTTTCTGTTTTGCTCCACTCAATGCGTCACTTACCATTAGAAATAACAAAGGTGAGACCCTGAAATAATTAATTAAACAGTGAGATGTATGAGAACAGGTGAGTAAATATTTCCCTCCACTTTACTATGTATGGCAGTGTTGTCCAAACTTGGCCACTTTAAGATGAGTGGACTTCAACTCCCAGAATTCTGGGAGCTGAAGTCCACTCATCTTAAAGTGGCCAAGTTTGGACAACACTGATGTATCGTATTAAGGCGGTATTATGGTTGGCAGATTTTTGTAAAGATTACAAAAAAAAGTCAACGGAACGTTTCACAAACATTTCAGAGTAAAATGTTTCCTGACATACAGAGCATTTGTATACGTTGTCCGCTAATCTATGTAACTATTAACATAAAGACAAGAATCTTTTTTTAAAAAAAATGCAAATTATTTTCCTGTGCCTTTTGTTTTGGCATGTCATCTCCCTACAGCAAATTTCTTTGGCTTATATCTTCCCAGTGTAAATGCCTTTAAAGCCTAGTTCCTCTGATTTGCATACAATTTTCAGTATTGTTTTCTTTTTAGACACAATTTTCAAACTAGCCAAGACAGCATCGTGATGATGCTTTCATCATGGTGTCTGATTTGACACATCCTCCATAGATGCTACTGCTATCATTTCTGCTCAAAGAATATTCCTTTAGAGGCTTTTGCTTTGTTCTTACTATTTTTAAAATATCAATCATATCATCTGTTAGTGTTTGAAAAACAACACTGCAACATGTTGAAGCCTAAAAAATAGTCATAACGATAACAAAAACCATTGATTTAAAACCTGAAGTTTGAAAGCTAGAGGCTTCTCCCCAATTTCAGAAGAAAGGATAGATTGAGCGAGGCATATCAAGGCATACTGACTTTGTGACTGCTCTGTCAACCACAAGAGTTCATTGGCTTTTAATTCAAGCTCCTGGACTGTTGGTCCTGTTGGTATCTAATCACAAATCACCAAAGAAGTAAGCATTTAAGTTTAGAGGTCCACATCAGCCACTGAAGGTGAAAAGAAGCACTTGCTGTGTGTTGTATTCCCGAACAGGAGAAATGTTCTAGATACAAAATGATATAACTGAGATTCCACTTCTTTCTGGAACTGGAGGGATAGTTATCTTAGCCTGATGTAGCAGAAACAACAGATAGCCCTGTGGCTCCTTAAAGGCTTTTGCTGTAATCCCATGCACGTCTATAGAGTAGTCCTTTGAATTTGAAGAAGACACACTGTTGTGCAGTTCATCTGTGGACATGGAGGTGGCTCTGCATTCCAGTCTGGATGCACAATGGGGCGGGGGGGGGGGCATTGGAAGTCCACTGTTGTAGTAACTGTGGGTGTTATTCTGTGACACTGTTCATGGTTTTCTATCAGTTTTTGGCAGTGCCTGTCTTCAAAGCTGGTAGAGGCTTGCCACCCAAACCCTTGGCGTAGGGTTTCCTTCACAGCGTCTTTGTAGCCCTTGTGTGGTTGAACTCAAGGTCTCTTCCCAGACTCCAGTACACTATAGAGCAACTTGCGAGGCATACGGTGGTCATCCATTCTGATGATGTGTCCCTGCATCTGGGATCTGATAATCAGGGATTCAGTGCTGGTGGACTCCGAACAATCTAAGACCTCAAGGTTGGAGACATGGTCTTGCCAATGAATGCTGAGGATGGAACAGAGAACAATGTTAGGATACCTTGTCTAACCCCCTCCCTCATGCAAGGGTGGGCAGTGCTATTCAGTCACCCTGGATGCTGCTGGACATCTCTGCTGCTCTGGGTACTGAGATGAATGAACACTGGTCCAAGGGCCACCCCCATGCAGGTTTGGTACTACAACTGCCAGTGGTTATCTCCACCTGTTGCTTTGCCATTTCCCCATTGCTGCGGGGCTCAATGAATTAGGTCTGAACTGAGATGATTTGCAGATGAGTTGTAGATGAAGATGAATTACACAGCAGAAACCTGTGTGTGATGGAGTTTTAAGTGGAACAGCCATTGCACAAGGCAGTTCCACTCTCTCGGCATAAGAGACCTTAATCCAATGGTACAGAGAACCATTATGTCTGGAGGCTTCTCCTGCTGCAGTGGATGACCAGGTGTGATGGAATGGAATTATGAAGAAACACTCAGGGAGGCAAGCATCCTCTTTCGTCTCCAGAGGGGCAAGAAAGAGATAAGAGGATGAGGCTGGCACCTCCCTGAGGAATTCACTATGTTTTCATAGCTACTGTGGGAACAGAGTTTTCAGTCTGGGAAGATTCTTGATAGAGGTTGTAGCTAATAAACGTTGAACCTACGTGGTCTCCTGGAGTTCCTCGGGCTAGGCCTGACACCAGGACGTCTAAGTGTCTTGTGCTCTTAGTGCTCCACAATGCCTGTCGGGCCTGCCTTCTTGACTGTTGGACTGTTCATCAATCTTCTCTGCTCAATCTGCCAGGGCCAGACTTTACCTTCTGGGATAGACAAATCCCTTTTCTCTCTGAGGATCAAAGATCCATCAACTACCCTCACCTGGTTTGGCCTGTCTGCCAAGATGGTTTACCAGGGTGTGGCTGCTGCATGTATTACAGCTATGGAGCCACAAGTGAGACCTGAGTGCCAGGTGGGGACCAAAGTTGATTGAGCAGCCCTAGAAAGGGCACAGCAGGCCCCTCTGCCAGAGGCGCTACCCCTCCCTGGACACCCCATAAACCCCCATGTGTGTCTACTTGGCAGTAAACTCCACAGAATCCAGTGGGACTTATTTGTAACTCAGATAAACACATCATTCAAATTCTCACATACATAAAATAAGAGGGCAAATATTAATAAATGTAAGTGGGTAGAAATGTAATAGTAGAGTCAGATTATAAAATAGAAAACAAAGCGTCTGTGATATTTTGGGACATGTTTGTGGCAGTTTGGATACCAAAGGGCAGCTGTGCTCTTCTTCGATGCTAAGGAACCAACTTTAGATGGGTACAGATATGAGTCCCTTAATGTCAGAAGCCTTGAACCAATTTGCCACTTGCTATTTGCTTCCTGCCTCAACTTGGCAACAATACTAGCATACTTAAAAACATTCACTATGCTTTTACATCTTGTTGATGGGATTAAAATGTACCTTCCACTGAGCTGTCTACCAACAAAAGCCTCAACACAAGAAACAAAGAACATATTTGTTAATCATCACAGCCAAAATCAACTCAAGCTAGCATTCTGCACATGGCATTAGCTTCCCTGTGACTTGTTTCATGTGACATAGTGAGCCCATTAAATGATGGACCACCATCTTTTATTTGAAACAATTGGCTAATTACTTTGACCCACAACTGATGAGATGGAATGAGCAATGACCTGCTTAACAGTTCTCCGTTTTAATCATCTACCATTTGAGAACACACCGTTGTCCTTAACTATGCTGTAACTATGTGTTACAGCAGACTCACAGAGAGCTTGTTCCGTACCTCTGCCAGCTGCTTAAATATTGAACAAGACAGAAGAAATTTAGTCAAAACTGTCAAAGCCATCACTTAATAGCAACATTAAGTTTCTTTGTTATAGGCCTTGGAAAGCTATCAAATGTTTAATATTCCCAGGTGCTGAAAAGCCTGAAAGCAAGAGGTGATAAAGCTTTAACATCATTCCTAAAAATAATAACCATCAGCCGATTCATCTTGAACTGGATGTACTTGGTTTAAACAAAAATGCCAATACTTTTTAAAAGCAAGATACCATTGCACTCTCATTGCTTCCAAACTGGTACTTAACAGGCACAGTACTCTGTACCTTTGTAAGATATGTTCCTGCATGCATAACCTTGAAGTCCACGGGTTCTGGATGCAAGTTTCCAGTAAATAAACAAATGCCTTTCGACAGCACTTAAACACAAGAGAAAAGAGGGGCCAGATTTCCCCCGTCATGCTGGAGAAGCTCTCCATTGAGGCCTGGAGATGGTTACCGAGATGTGCAAGCTGGCAAATACAGTCTTGAACACTCATACCACACCCCCCGGTAGTGCTACATAATTCGATCAAGCTATTTGTGCCCAACATTTAAACCATCGCGTTGTTGTTAAACTGTTCATTTACTGAGGGAGCCAAAAGAGCTCCATTATGATTCCAAGTAGCTGAACCCTTTGCAGCCAGATGGTGCTCAAATTGGCCCCGTCTCAGCCATACAGATGTTCTCAAGCCCTCACTGAGTTAGCATTAGGCATCTACGCTTGTTGCTCATGCAGCTTGCAGGGTTTCTCTTACTTAGTCTTGAATTTTCCCATCAATATGTACTGAATGCCAAGCGTGCCCAAACATCCTGTCCTCATTAGCAAATAAAACGAGAGCCTTTTGTTATCATATGAATGCCTGACATAGGAAAGCAACACAGCACATATAAAAACAGAGGATCTGCACAAGTGAACGTTCAGTGGAAATTAAATTAGTCATCCTGCTTCTTCAATAAATACAAACTGAATTAGGCAACAGCGGCTTTGTAGAGTCTGGTCCTCTTGGGTCTTGCCTTCCCCTGCAGACATTTGTTCACTGTGTAGGAACACTGAACTGTTTGTGCCAAATGGGCTAGGATAAAAGATCGACATATTCTGTTTAATCACTGGCCTCGCGGTTTCTCTTTCTGACACAAGCTTTTCGTTACAATGATTTTTTAAAGCTTTAGGAAGTAGCTGCTGGAGGATATTTCAGAATTCAAACATCAGTTTTATAGTATGAGATCATGGTTCCTCTGGTTTCCAAAATCCTGGGGCGCAAGCATGGACCCCCGTATAAATCTTTGGACAGGAATTGATGTATACCTCTTTTGCAGTGCAATTCATTTTCCAGACACAGTGGTCACTGTGTGGAGCAGTAGCCATTGTGTTTACAGTGTGAGTGCAGAGCACATGCCTCTGAAACTGCAGGAGAAGTAGAAGGTGCTACGAAAGTATTGGATTTTTGGCAACCAATAGTATGGCAAATACCATTGGGTCTGTTTGTTTCTGTGGGTTTCTGCATACAGATTCATCATATTGTTCTTTGTTCCTACTGCTTTGATGTAGATTTTGAAAAGGCCATCAATCAGGGAGAGAAGTAGGGATCAAGGCCCTTCTCCTTCTCTTCCTCCCATTGGTGGATAGTGCCAAATTCGCAATGCAATAATATCAAAGCAACCAATTTTAGCCCTTCTAAATCAGATTCACAATGGTGTTGAACAAGTCCTCAACCTGTTTGTTTCTGCTTATATAAATCATATGTGCCTTCCTCTAGGATTCTGCCTTGGGTCTCAACAAACCCAGAACTTTGAGGCAGATTCCTATAATTGGGAACAGATGCTTATTTATTCAAAGTGGACCAGATGGCTGAAACCCCTCTCACAAATGAAAAGTCACTTATGAAGCTTCAATTCCAACTTGTTTCTCTGGAGTTCTGGCTGTACCACAGTAACCATATGAAAAAGGGGACTGGGAGGAGCCTTCTCACACACTTGGGAGTAAACTGCAGAAGAGAATTATGCCTCAGGGGTGCTATCCTCTTCCATATTTTGCAACAGAACACGCAATTCTGTATTTAGACAAAGCCCCAAATGGGGGAGTTTAAAATATACCTAAATGTAATATAGAGCAAACCCAGATCCTTCTTAATCTGAGTCTGATCTTGTATTGCCTAACATTGGGATTTGTTAGTTGCTGCCATTTCTCTATGTTGATGAAGATTCTCAGTCATCCAGGTGGAATTATCTGGAGGTTGAGTCATGGCAACTGGACTTCTTTTCTTTTGGTTTGATACGTTTCACTGCTTGTCCAAGCAGCTTCTTCAGTCTATAAAGTTGGTTAGGGGGCACCCCATAAATGTCTTCCAGGGTGGCTGCGTTTCTAATTAACAGGGTGAGTGGGTCTAACAGGATCAGTAACAGTGAGAAATGCAGCCATCCTGGAAGACATTTATGGGGTGCTCCCCAACCAACTTTCTAGACTGAAGAAGCTGCTTGGACAAGTAGCGAAACATATCAAACCAAAAGAAAAGACGTCCGGTTGCCATGACTCAACCTCCAGATAACTGCCATTTCTCTGTTTCACTGATATCCCTTCACTTTGCTCTTCTCAGACTTATTGAACAGAAGCAGCAATGTCTTTCCCCTCATCTCTCCCTTACATTTCCCTGCTCCCCACCTTTTTCTGCTGCCCATTGTACTGCAACAGAAGCAAGTCAGATGTAGGAACCCTGGGAAATTCTGTTTTCTGAAATGGTTCATTGGGAAAGGGGAAAAATAATGGAAGAAGAGAGCAAGGGAATGAGAAGCGGCTAGAAAGAGGAGGATCAGAAAGAAAGAGTGGAAAGAGAGGGCATTCCTAGGAATAGGAAAGAAGCAAGTGAACATGAAGAAGCTCCAAGGAGAATTCACCCACAAATAATAGACTTGCTTTCTGCATCAAGAAACCCATGCATTTAGAGATGAGGTATCAGACTGATATCACAGAACCATGCCTAGAGATATAAAAACAGTCCCATGGATATGAGCTCTTGTTGGATTTCAACAACAGGAAAGCAACAAAATAATGGCCAATTTTTTTTTTTTTACATTTGAAGATGATTTGATTTATCTCTTTGATTAATAAGCTACATATCTACAGTTCTAATAATGAATTATTACACTGTTGTTCTGTGTTTGCTGTTATATTAATTTTTCAAATATATTAGGATTTAGTGTGCTGGGTCACATTATCTCTTACTCTTTCTTAGAGCTACAGACATACTTTTAATTAACTTATCGCTAGTAAACCTGCTGGAATTTACAGTTTTAAGGGTCTGATTTAGAAGATATCTATGAAGATAGAGTTGAGAAACTTCCTATACTTCTCTGTGTGTGTCAAAGAGAAAAGAAATTCATTAATTTAGTTACCTGGGGAACGAAGAGCATAGCTGAGATACTAGAGAAAGACAAAGATGAAGAAGGGCTAGAATCTACCACAAAAAGATGAGCAATTGCAGGTACCATATACATTCCTAAAATATTCTGTATTTCAACTGAGTGCAATCTGAGGGTCGAGCGAATTAGCATTATATTTGACAAAGAGGTAGAATCTATCAGGTGAAACATATAGGATAGCAATATCATGTGATCATTTTCATAATAGGTCACTCTACGTAAGTGAGAAGCTGCCTATAAATATTGTTAATAAATAAATAAATGAATAATGAAACATTTAAGAATGTTCAGTTTTGAGAATTGTGAAAGTCTGGAGCAGTTGAAAACTATAAATATTACTTGGTGATCAAATGTTCATAGGAAGAAAGGACAGGGGGCCCTTGTCTTTTTTTAGCTGTTCTTTCTTTAGACAGCTGTGAGGGTATTATTGGACTAAAACTGGGAAGATAAGGACCAGATCTTTAATTAAGGAATTCATATTTCTCCAACCTGAATATTAGAATAAGTCCTGGAAAAGTCTTGTGTGAAATTACTGATAGTGGACTTCTTTTTATGCACAGAATGTAGCCGATAAGATTTGTGCAAAACTTTCAAAGCACCCTTCCAATGATGCTTCTAAAAATAAAGCCACCCAGTTGCCTCACTGTGTCACTTTGCATTGCTCTGAGCCTCTTGTCAGTTACTTGCAGGAGCTGGAAGACCTTCTGTGCACGTGCAGAAAATTCTTCTGACTCTTTCAGTCATCTATGAAAAGGAAAGACAAATGTTTTGCTCAAATTCAGTACATACAAAGAAGACTCTTCTGGCTAGTAGAAGTGCTGAAAGAAAGGCTTAGGGAGCCATGGGGCCTTGTCAAGAGGAATCACATCAATCCTTTCCTTAATGGGAGCATCCTGTTCCCTCCCTAGTGCAAAGTGCCTCCTTGAAACAAAACACAGTTGGCTTGCACAAGCCTACTTGGTCCTATTTTATAACTTGCAGGAACTGGGGAGACTGGCAATTTGAATATGAAGTATAGTTATTAGAGAGGTTTATCAGATTTGTACTGAATGGTGGAAAAATGTGCAGCTAAACCTATTACAGAGGATAACATACATACAATGCTGAACAAACATACACAACTGCATTGTGAAAACTGCACATCTGCCTCTGTAGATAAATAATACCAGAATTTGGTAAGGCAGTCATTTCATGACAATAAAAGAGCAGGTTTTACAAGCCCCTCGTTCTGTAGGGCATATAGCAGTCTCAGTGGGAATGTGCTGTAGCATCTTCAAGGAAATGCTGAAGCTTTAGTACTTCAGAACAGTGTTTCTCAATCTTGGCAACTTTAAGATGTGTGGACTTCAATTCCCAGAATTCCCCAGCCAGCATTCCCAGAATTCTAGGAGTTGAAGTCCACACATCATCAACTTGCCAAGATTGAGAAACACTGCTCTAGAGGATCCACCATAATTCTTGTCTTCCTACTGTTGCCTCTATTTCTTGCTATCTCACATATTTTCTTTTGGTGACTGAGCAACAGCAGCAAGAAGAAGCTAATATTTGGTTAATTTGATAAGAAGGTGAGAGATGAGAGGATCCAACAAAAAATCATAAGGTACAGGAATATCTTGCCGAGGATGTTCCAAAGTCATTACCTTTAGAGCAAACAATGGTTAGCATTTATTTTTAAGCATGTTTGTCCAGTGGAGTTCATTACATGATGGACATTCTTCTTTTTCTCTTTATTTTTTTCCTTTTTGTCTTGAAGATTGATTTCATTATGAACCTTACAAAGCTCAAATATTACCCTGTCTGTTAGGGGTGGAGGATGGTATAAATCAGGGTTCTCCAAAGTGGTCAGTACTGGAAAATATGTGGCAGAAAGGACTGAAATTTACATTGTGTTATAACCTTAAAGAGATTTTTTATAAAATGATGTATTGTTAGTACTTGCCACAGAAAAATTATCTAAAATGTGTAATGGCACTTTGAATGTATGCTGAAAATGTGAACAAGAAGGCATATTTTATCATCTCTGGTGGACTTGTAAAAAACAAAAAAAAATAAAAATTTAAAAATTGGAATGAGACACATATTTGTATACAGAAGATTTTAAAGATTAATATTCAGTCAAAACCAGAGACTTTCCTTTTGGGTTTGATGGACAAACAGTTGGAAAAAACTCATGGACCTTGTTTTTATATATGACAACAGCAGCAAGGCTTTTATATGCACAGAGGTGGAAAGATAAGGCATTACCTACAGTGGAAGAATGGATGGTGAAGTTGATAGAGTTTTAATGCTAACTGGAAACCTTTTTTGTACTTTTTGCAGGAAAGAGAAAAAAATGAAATTATGTTGTATGGATTTGATGATTAGAAATAATATGGGTTAAATAGAAATAATGGAAATTATGTTTTAAATTTAGGGTAAGAGTTTGATGTATACTGTTACTTGTATCTGTTGCAATGAGGGTCAGAAGTCAATTCTTTTTTTTTCCTTTGTTATCTCTTTTTCTTTTCTTTTTTGCACTTTTGATATTTTTTCAATTTTCTTTTTTTTATTATTATTCTTTCTCTTAATATTAGTTTTGTTAGTTTTTACTGTGTCTTTTTAAAAATTTAATAAAGTTATTATAAAAAAAAAGTGGTCAGTATTGACCCTCAAGGGTTGATGGGACTATTCAAGAGGTCAGTGTGGATATTATTATTATTATTAGACACAACAATGTGAAACCACAGCTGCTAGTACTTTAGCTGGTGTTTGCTTTCATTTACATCAAGTTCTTCCCACGAACCTAGGATGTTACACAGATAGTCCTTGACTTACGGCCTTTTGTTTAACAACCGTTTGAAGTTACGACAGTGCTGAAAAAAAGTGACTTATGCCAGTCCTCAAACTTACAACCATCACAATGTCCCTGTGATCAAAATTGGGGCGCTTAGCAACCGGCATGTATTTATGATGGTTACAGTGTCCCGGGGTCATGTGATCACCATTTGTGATCTTCCTGGGGGCTTCCAACAAGCAAAGTCAATGGGGGAAGTCAGATTTGCTTAATGACAGTATGATTCACTTAACGACTGCAGCAAAAAAGGTTGTAAAATCGGGCACAGCTCACTTAACAACCGCATCACAGTGGATTCAAGCAGTATGGCCTTTTGTAATTGACAGATGGAAATTTTGTCAATGCACAAATTTTCTAAGTGCCATCCAAGGCTTTTTGGTATGGCACCCAGTATGCCGATAACCATTGGGACCACTGCTGCCAGTTTATGCCATAATCTTTCAGTTTTGATTTCAGATCTTGATACTTTGTGATCTTCTCCAATTCTTCATCTTCTATTCTACTATCCCTTTCTTCTTTCAACCACAGTTAAATCTGGTGTGTTATGCACCAAGACTTTATTAGTTTGTATTTGGAAATCCCACAATAAACAAACAAAAAAACAAACCTGCTCATTTTCAACTACTCTTTCAGTTATATGTTCCCACCAATTTTTCATTACTGGCAAATGATAATTTTTACATAAGTTCTAGTGAATCATTTTGGTGACTGTGTTATGTTGTTGTTTATAGTCAGTTTGTGCCATCTTCTTTCACAAGCTGAGTATATGATCTATTTCTTCTGTTTCTTTGCACAATCTGCACTGATTTTTTCAATTTTGACCATGATTGCATTAGTTCAAATAGCTTGCTCTTGAGCAGCCAAAATCAAGCATTCAATTTCTTTTTTTTTAATGTTCCAGTTGTAAGCCATTACCAGGTTTTATCTTTATCCACTTTCCCCTTGATCTTTTGTAGAAATTGACCATCTAATGCTTTTCCTTGCTAGTATTCTATTTGTGTTTTTATTATGTTTCCTGTACATTCATTAAGTTCCAATTTTTAACTTGCATTAGTGATTGTTCTTGACTGTGTTTTACACAATCAGTCAATGAATGCTTTTTTTTCTTCAACAGTTTGTTTGACTTGAAGTAAACCTCTGCTTCCATTTCTGTAGGGCAGGTATAATCTATCAATATCACTACAAGGATATAAGGTATAGTGAATAATCATGAGTTTTCTTGATTTTCGGTCCAAACTGTCCAGTTCAGCTTGTGTTCAGTTAATAATTCCAACAGTGTTTCATATACCAGGTATGTCCCAGGCTTAGATGGTGTTTCCACCATTCAATTTTGTCTTTAACAGTTTTCTCACTCTTTGGATGTATTCTTTATTGATCACACTTTTAACTTGTCCATGCTTGATGTTGTCCAACTGTAAAGTGTCCAGATATTTGTAGGCTTCATCCTGATGGCTTCTGATGGTTTGGCCATTTGGCATTTCAATTTTATTACTATTTGTGATTTTACCCCAATTTATTGCTACTGTAGCACATTTTTCTAGGTCAAATTCCATGGCTATATCTGTGCTAAAAATGCTTACAGTATTTGTCAATGACTGGATTTTGATTTCTGATTTTCCATAAAGCTTCAGATCATCCATATAAAGCACATGTGAGGTTTTATTAGCATTTTTTTTGCTGTTTGGTAGCCGAGATATATTTTCTTCAAAATCACTGAAAGTGGGATCATAGCAATGCCAAATAAAAAGGGTGATAACAAATCACCCTGGAAGATGCCTCTCACAATATTGACAAGCCCATATTTTTCATTTTCCAACCACCAATTCTATCTTCCACTGCTTTATTATTGTTTCTATAAACATTTGAATGTTTTTACTGACACCAGTTATTTCCAAACATTTGATGATCCAGCTATGTGGTAATGAATCAAATGCCTTTTTATAACCAATCCAGACTATATGTAAATCAGTTTTTCGGCTTTTGCAATTCTCTAAAACCATTTTATCGATCAGAAGTTGATCTTTTGTACTTCTGCTTTTCCTTTTATTTCCTTCCCGTTCTACTGGAAGGATGTCATTTTCTTCCAAATAATCTTGGATGTTGTCCACTATTATGCTGGTAAATAATTTAAACATTGTAGGTTAGCGTGTAATTGGCCTATAGTTTCCTGGTGTTGTCCCTTTCACTGAGTGTTTTTGAATCAGGTAGGTTTTGCTAGTTATTAACCAGTTGCTGATGTCTCAGCATCTTTATATGATACTTCATGAAGCTGTTTAGGTATAACTGGATGTAAGCTGGTAAGACATTTGAGTCAAAAGCCATGTAATCAATCATTTCCAGGAGACATCCAGTTTTTAATTCTTTTCACTTGATTTTGAACCATTTCTGCTGTTATTATTAGTTCTTCCATTTGATTTTTACTAAATTCATCTTCAAATTCTTTTATCAATCCAGCATTTTTTATAAACTTTTTGACTTTCCCATAGATCTTTCCAAAACTGGATTGTTTCATTTTTGTTTGGTTTTCTATTTTTAGAATTTCTATTGCCATTTATCATCTCTGGTCTGATTGGAATATCTGATTTTGCTTAAACTGGGTGATTCATGCCTCATAGCATTCAGTTTTCCCAACCGTTGCTGTTGTTTGTTGTGCTATGATTTCCAACGCTTCTTCAGTTTTTCTGATGCTGAACCGATAATTTTTTATTAGGCTTGTCTTGATCCTCACATTCTTCAAAGTTTGCTCTTTCATGTTCTTTAGATAACTTAATTTCTCTATCTTGGCCTCCAGACTGATCTTCCATTTTGGGATTGAATATAATTTTGCTTTTGGTTTTTTAATTTCAATACCCACCTTCTGTAACCACCACTGCTGTACTTTAGGCAAGTTGATTGGTCTGTTAGATAAATATTATTTTAATCCTTGCAAGTGCCTTATTCACATCCATCATTATAGGTACCAGGTCTTTTTTTTTTTTTTTGACTACTTTCAGTGCTGGAACTCTTTGTCTTTCTACTGGTAATTGTGCATATGCCATAATTTTCTCTTTTAATTCTTCTTGTTGGAGAGACAGTTCATAGGTTGTTTCAGTGCTGACCTGTACTGGTTCTACTGTGATTACTTCTTCCAAGTTATCATTTCTGTAGTTCACATCAGCTGTTTCCTCTATATTTCCAGTTGTATTTATCTGAGTTTCTTCTACTATTCTACTATTGGTTTTGGGTCTTCCATTTTCACAATTTTTCTGAATTTCTTCCACTTCTGCATCCCTGAATATTTATTCCCGGCAATGAATCTCCTTTGTTACAGTAATGGTTATTCAGTGATATTTGAGTCTGGATAAATTCCTTTCCACAGTTCAAACATTTGCTTTAAGGAGCCCTGCTTTTTTGGTTCTGATTTATAATAGCAGGCCATAATGGTACTGTTTTCAAATGCGGTATGCTTTTGTCTTTTCTGTGGTTGTTGTTCTTCCAGTAAACCTACAGGGTGAAGCCCTGGTTGCCCAGCCATAGTTCCTGTTGCCCACTTGTCGACAAATGGCCAGGAACACCTGATGCGTTCCTTGTTGACCTGGGCAACAACCAATCCGGTCATCTGGATATAGGATTCTTTTTCTGTTTTCTCACGATAGTTAATGTGTTAATAGCTACACTTAATCTGGCTCTTTTGCTGCTACCTGTCTGGTTTGGGTGACCTTTCTGGTGGAATACACGACTGCCAGCATGGCTTTCAACCTCATCAGAGCATCACAAGCCCCTCCCCCATGATAAGGGTGTATCCATGGAAGGGATGATGATGATGATGATGATGATGATGATGATTAGCAGTACTATTAGTTACAGTAGTATTTATTAAATTATTTTCATACAATAAATATTTGGGGGTTGATGAACAATCTGAAATTTAATGAATGGAGTCAATGAGCTGAAGAGTTTGGGTACCCCTGGTATAAATAGTAGTTTTCTGAATCTGTCCTATTATATTCCATCTCTGCCTCCTGCCCCAAGCAAGTTTTCTGTTATGTTCATTAATTATCAGAAAAGAGGATTGAGTCTGTGAGCCATTTCTGCGCAATTAAGCTTCAAAGTAGGCTGTGGCTAAGATCAGTACAAGCTCATATTTAATGGTTATGTCAGCTTTGCGCAAAGCAAGTATTACATTTTTCAATTTTTCCAAACAAACAAAAAATAAATAATCTTTTAAGATGCACAGATTACATGTAGGCAATTTTGTCAGACCTAAATAAGACTCCCTTCCTGATCCTAAAGAGTGAGGCTTTTATCTTTGCAAATCTTTCCTTGTACTTCCAAACTACACAGCTGGGGTCTTGTATATTTGTTAATCTTGTATATTTAATAGAAATGGTTGCTATTCCCAGGGGAAAGCCTATGTCTATAAGTTTACATTAATTCTCAATACTATTAGGTCTTGATCTTCCTTCCTTCCTTCCTTCCTTCCTTCCTTCCTTCCTTCCTTCCTTCCTTCCTTCCTTCCTTCCTTCCTTCCTTCCTTCCTTCCTTCCTGTAGTTACTACTCATGCATGGTTTGAATTTCCTGCTAGTTGTCAGAATTATTACTTTCACTAGCTCCATATGAGTACCAGAATCTTTTGACAGTAAGTGTCTTATAATAAAGGCTATCAGTAACAGTAAATATTTGAAGCTTGTCTTCTCATGTTTCCCTCCCTTCTTGTATTATTTCCCAGACTAACATTGTAATTGCTGTTCCCTTGATATGCACTGAGTCTTTACTATTTGGATGGATTGCTAGATTGTTATCTAAAAAGAAAACTAGTATTATGTGCACTTTGTGGGAGATATCTATTACTGATTACTTACCATCATACAGAATGCAGTTGAATAGCTTTAGGGCTGGTTTGATATATCTGTAGAGGCTGCAGATGCAAGATCTTAAAAGCAAAATATCCAAGAAGCACTATTTTGAATACAAATTTGCAAAAAGATTGCAGCTTTCAATAGTTTTCAGTGCCTAGAGGAGCTAAGACACCCAAGCTGAGCTTAAAAATGGTACGTAGATTCATTCTATTGTAATCCACAAATTCAGCTGAAGAAACTACTCAAAGCTGTCTGCAGCCTTTCATAATTCTAGCCTTGATGAAATGGCCAGGATTATCAGATAATACTCATTTCCAGGCTTCAAATAATAGAAACCTTTTAATAAACCAAATAACACTTCTGTAGTGTTGAAAGAGCAATGCAGAACTGCCCTCAGTGAAAGATATCATTCCATCCAGACTCTTCATTTCTTTCTTGTCCCTTTTATCTCTAGGTTCATTGTCAAATTTCCTTCCTAGTATTTCCTAAAATAGACTGCCTCTAAATCCTAACAATAACTCCACTTAATAATGTTGATTCTTTTTTCCAAAAGACAAACAGCAACATCTTACTATTAATTGACTACACAATGTTGCTCTGAAAATTGGCTACATGGTAGAATTTAAAGCAGGGTTCCTCAACCTCAGCAACCTTCCCCAATGGCTGGCTGGGGAATTCTGGGAGTTGAAGCCCACACATCTTCAAGTTGCTGAGGTTGAGGAACCCTGATTTAAGGGATTAGCTACATATCCTTGGATCAATTTACTCTTGAGCTTACTTGTTGGTTGAAACCAAGCCACTGTTTCCCCATCAACATCTACACTAATAGTAGATATGGGCCACCTGAGCCCCCATGTGCATCCTCAGCCCCCTTTTTGCAGCTGCTATCTTCCAAACACAGTTGCTGAAGATTTGTGGCATCTTTACCTGTCATTTTGTAGTAGAAAAAAACTTCCACAATTGTACTATAAGCCTTAAAAATTACTTAAAAGGAAAAATAAATCTCATACCATGAAAAATCCAGAAAATCCTAGCCCCACCATGTGGGTCACATGACCTATCCACTTTGCATCATTGACCTGCCCACTGAGGTCTTTACTGTATCCAGAAAATTTACCTCTGGCCACCAGGATGTTGCCCACCAATGTCAGTTTAGTAATACCGGTTAGTATATAAAGGTCTGGTAAACACCCTGAAGTAGAAGTCAAAATCAACTTTTATTCTTCCTTTTCCAACAACTAATTTTTATAGGACAATCACTCATACCTGGAAATACATGAGAAGTTCTATGCAACATAATTTTAGATTAATATACCATTTCAAAACAAATAAATCCAGAGTGTTCACACCCACTGAAACCTACAGTTTTGACACATCTGTAATATATTTCATTATTTTTCTTAAAGAAGCACACAGAAAGGCATATTTTGGAAACTCTACATAAAAGCATATTTAATTAGCGAAAAGCATATACCAGACTGCACTTTTCCATCCATACAAAATTCTGTATATCAAGAGAGCACATGCACACACAAAATACAGATATTGTGTTCCAAAAAACCCCCCACTAACAGTACAGTTAAAAAAAAAAAACTTACAGAATTAATAAGCTATCCATTCTAAGACATTAGCATAATAATGACAACTACCATGAATCTTGAGATTTTGGCAATACTGTATGTAAATTAAATAATTAAATACCTGGTGAAAAAAATGAGTAAATAAATAACAATAAGAGATTTAGAAGAGAAAAAAAAATGGATCACTATAAAAGACAAAGGAATATCACATATATTTTGTAAATATATTGTATAACAATAAATCTCTTATTGTTATTTATTTACTCATTTAGATTTTTAAAAAATATTCTAAAGAGAAGTACAACACCTTTCACTTTATTGGGGAAGATTGTGATGAAAGAATCATTGCTTAGTCTACAAACCAACAGTTTCTGTCCAGTTTCAATCTTCACTCCTCCTTAAGAGCAGTGCTACGACATGTGACCTAAAGATTATGGCTGCCAAAAGCTGTGGGGGGATCAGCAGCTATGGGAAAAAGTTGTACATTGTATAGGCCAGTGCTGCCTATGCCACACCCGATGTATAGGGTGGAAGGGATAACCTTGAGAAATAGGAGAAAGAGCCACAATCAAGACAATGGTAAGATAAAAGAAATCTGAGTCTGGGGCAGAAATGTAATTTGAAAAAGCATCTCAGACAGGATCCTTCTTAATTCTCACAAAGATAAAGGGAGGGAGGGGGGAGACATATTCAGACTTGCAAGATTCTGTTACTGTAACCTTATAATAAAATAGTATTAGCATTCATAACTTTGGTTTCCTAGTCTGGTCCACTTTGAAGCACTGACATCTGCGTACACACTGTTGAGACCCAAGTCAACAGAAATCTGCTTCAGCCAGTACAGTCTTTTGCAACCTAAGGACTTACCACATGGGGGATCCCACACTAGCATGGTTGATAACACACCATGTGGGGGACATCCAGACAGCAACACCACTCCATGCAACCTACTGTACAGCCTGTAGATCATGCCCGTGTCAGCAGGTCACGCAGTGTGATGCTGTCTAAAGCATGAAGAATACCGATTCAGCCCACACTTCCTCCATGATGTGCCAACATTACATGCCAGCAGGTTGTGAGCTTGTTAATCCTACTTCAAGCTGCACTGCCACAGTGTGCCATTGTTGGCACAGCTGCTGATATTCCACATGGAGATTCCCCCATATGGAGAGCCAACAGATATATGGAGATTTCTTCTGCTTCAAAGAAAGTCAGCCCATCCCCCCCCACCTATGTTGGCAGGTCATGAAGTGTGTCTGGGAGGAAAGAGAATGATTAGTGGATCAGACACTGCAGGTGACCCAGGGGGTGGCTATCAGCTTCCCCGTGAGGCAGGAAGTGAGATCCTGATCCACATGGGTGAGGCAGACAGAAGTTGCAGTCTCCATCAATCAGGTACCTCACGGGAGCCGGAGGGTAGATACAGGCTTTCCGATAAGGCAGGAGCTGAAAGCACCACCTACCCCACCAATCAGGCTCTCTTAGATGACTAAACCTACCACTCTAGCCATTTGTGATAACTCATCTCCTCCCACAGGCTAACATTCATTACACTTTAGGGAGAATGACTGATGGATACTTTTTCCATTGACAGGGAAGTCTACCATTGTTACATTTTAATTTGCCTTGCAGTAAACAAGACTTACCAACCTCATTCATAAGGCAGAGTTACCACTGGCTATGGGGATAGAACAAATTTGTGTATGCAAACCTTGTACTGCCTCACAGCCTGGAGATCCACATGTTAAACTGGATATCTGGAAGCTGTCTTTCCTCCTTCCATCCAGTGGCCATAATGGTTCTACAGCTCTACTGTTCAAATGATTGTTTAGAAATCAGCTAAGTTCTTCAATAATATCTCAGGAGGCGCTTGTCCAGGCAGTCACCAGGAGTCAGCACTGACTCAAAGGCACCAAAAAAAGAAAAAAAAATGATTTAGCTATGCAAATACTAAATTCTATTACTCATCAACATTTTATGAGAAAAATGTACTTAATTATTTATTTAGAAGATAACACATTGGTTATAAAACTTGCGAGCTGGGTGTCTAAAAGGCTCAGCAAAATCACAAAGTGCAGAAACTGATAATTAATGTTGTATTATATATACTTCCATTAAACAGCCTGGAAAATGTTGTCTCCTTTAACATCCTGCTGTAACATTTTAAATGTTGTTTACGCTTCCTGCTAGAGATTTAAAGATTCAGCCTTCTGAGTACATCTCATTTTAACGCAGAGCTCTATCAGTAAGAGTTGTCATGCCATGCATGCAGAAGAAAGTGAATTTCTGAACTCCCTTTCTTTTGTGGCAATATTGCCTACAGCTAGGTGTAGCTGACATAATGGTTTTGTCTCCATTCAGTCAGAAAAGACTAGCTCATACTGCTAGCAACAATTCTGAGTTTAATTAAAGAAAGATTTCATTCCCACTGAAGTGAAACCTGGAGCAAGAGTTATGATTGTCATTCTTAAGGATTAAGGGAGGGGGGAAGAGAAACAATCAATGGATTACTAAGGAGTGTGCAATATTTCACTCTTCTAGGATGAAATAATGATTTACTCAAGAGAGTTAATGCTGGACTGTTAGTCCAGTGACTTCCATCACTTCGGACAGAAAAGAGCTGAAGGGAACTTCTACACTGTCATGATTTCCATTACCCAATTTCTATAAAGCATTTTGAAGCTGACCAGTAATATTAATCATGTCTACTACCCTCAAAATGCTGTGAATACCCCAGTGCTCCTTTAGCTGGCCACTATGAGAATAAACGTTTTTTAACAAATGTTAAAAATCTCCATACATAGGAGACTGCAGCTATAACTGCACTTAAAAGACCTGTGGGGGAAAAATAGCATTTCAGAATGAATCTTTACAGGAAGGAACTTAAACGAAGAAGCCAGAGTTCCTGCAGAGTTCCATTGCTCCCAATGAAAACTTCATCTTTAGTGTGATTTCAGGTACACTGCAACTGAGTTGAAAATGAATCAGCTCAGCTGCCAAACACAGATAATTGAATGAGATCACATAGGTGGAAGGCGGATTCTGGATAAATAGAAGCAAACCACCCTTTATTACAGCCATAAGTCCAGTTCTCTCTCTCTCTCTCTCTCACACACCCCCACACTTATCTACATATCTATATCTATAGATACAATGGTAAAAGGGAAGACATAAATTCAAGTCTTCACTCACAAAGAAAGATGAATGATACATATGGAGGCATTAAACCAAACAACCTAGGAGGATTTATCTGGATACTGGTCAGACAGGAAAAGCAACAAAGGGAAGTCATGCTTTCTGCCAGAGAATTTTTTCAGGATTAGGATAGATGATAGTCAACTGGGATTCCCTGTAGAGAGAGCAAAAAATGAACATATGGCTCAAGGACTTTAGTTATTTTTTTGTCAGATTTCTAGGCTGCCCAACTCCAAAACAATCCTGGGCAGATTCACAGAAACAGTAACCCTTTTCAAACACACACACACAATTCATCTGAGAACAATTCAGCATATTTCTACATCACCCTCTCCTTCCCCCAGTAAAAGGGGCTTGTTTAAAATATCCTAATCCAAGGCCTGGGGGAAAATGCCTGGTTTTTTAAGATTGCTTGAAGGAGAGCAATATGGGGGCCACATGGATCTCTGATGGGGTCCTATTCCAAAGGGCAGGTGCAGTGACAGAAGACTTGCTTCCTCAATCTTGCTAGATAATTTTGTTTCATTGTTAAGACCTGAAACAAACCAACTCTGTTGAAGTAAACAGGATAGGCACAATAGAGACAGGCAGACCCCCAAAGTGCTAGAATCTATGCCACATGGAGCTTTATAGATGATAACCAGCACCTCAAATTGCAACGGAAGCCAATTTGCACCCAGTGCAACTCATATACGCCAGGAGTGTTATATGGTCATAGTGAGGTTGCCCACAACTGCTCATGCTGCTGCATACTAGACCAGGTGTAGCTTCTGGGTGGACTTCAAGGGCAACCTCATGTAGACCGTGTTGCAACAGCCCACCTCTGAGCTGACTAAGGCATGAATGATCATGAGGAGGGCCTCTTGATCCAGGAATGGGCATAACTGGTGCACAAGCTGTCAGCCTTGCGAGGTAGTCCAGACAAGAAGCACACCCAGGAAAACTAGCACTATTTTTTATTATAAGGTTACATTAACAGAATCTTGCAAGTCTGAAAGTATATCTCTCCCTCCTTGCCTTTACAGTCCAAGAAACTAGGGAGGGTCCCTTCTGAGACATTTGCTATACTCCCATTCCTTCTGTAGCTCAGCTGCTCTTATCTGACCATTGCCTAGTCAGCGATTCTTCCTCATGTCTCCCAAGGTTATTCCCAGTATTACACAAGCTAAACCTTGCAAAGGCCTTCCTGGCCATAGTTACACCAGCTACTTGAACAGGAAGAGAGTCCAGGAAGACTCTCAGGTTGCATACCAGTCCTAACTGGGGCAGTAGAACCTCATTTAGGACCAAGGGTGGAAAGTCCACAGAACCAGGAAGACCAAACACCCATAGCTACTCAGTATTGCTAGGGATGGGCCTGAGTGTCAGCCCCCACCCCCAGTAGACCAGATCACGAAATCAATTCCATAGGGTGGCTAAAACTACTTTTATTGAGATTGGTTATTATAACAGAATCTTGCAAGTCTGCTTGTACTGTACCTCTTCCTCCTTCTTATTGTTCAGTCTGTCTGAATCACTTTCTAATGTTATCTGGACATTCTATACTTAAAAAAAAATGCTTTAGCCCCTTTTGCTTAGGCAACCACATCTGCATATCTCCATCTAGGTCATCTTTCTTACTTTCCACACTGATCTTGTTCTACTCCATCCAGGCACCAACAGTCACCAGGCATTGGGACAAGATCTTGACAGCATTGCTTGGTCAGGCAGGGGTTGAACTATACAAATGAGTATCATCAGCATAATAATGGTATCTGACCCCAAATCAAAAGATGACCTCTCCAAACAGCCTCATATAGACAAATAGGAAGGCGAGAGTGTCAAATCCTGAGACAACCTGAAAATCAAGCACTTTCAGCATAACGTCCTCCCTCCTATCAATACCACAATTCTAGTGAACCATTCCAACAGGAACATATGTGCTGGGTGTGGAGGGTATTTTTGCAGTGCCCCAGCAGAATGATAGAGGACAATGCATCCAGCTTGGCCATAGTGAACACCTGGCAAAATTTCTGAACTATGATGAGGAAAGGTAGGAAAGCCTGAAAAAAAAAATCTGTGAGTGATGAGGTTGCAAAACAGACTGATTTGAAAATCAGCGTCCCAGATATGCTGCCTAAGAATATATTTTCAAGGCCCAGTGGGCAGATGCTCTCCAATAAGAATCTTAGGGAACACTAAGGGAATCTTAGGGGACAGTAACTCTGTTTTAGCCAATTTGACTTAAAATGTTTTCTAAGAACCAGTGGGGCCAAACCCCCCGGGGAAAAATTAACTTTGGCAAAGGTTAAGAAGACAATACCCAGTTGTAGCATCTATGGAAACCAAATCTGTCTCTAAACATAGAGTTGCATTCTTAATACATCCTGAAACTGCAAGGATAGCTCTACTGAGAAACGATCTTGCCTACAAAGACCTAGCAAGCTGCAGAGATGAAGTAAGGTCCCTTTGAATTCTCTAGATAACTGAAGAGCTATGCTGGGCAATACTTGCCAGATAGAAAAAGCATCTTCTCCAGGACAGTGAGGCCTAGAACAGTACTCTGAGGTATTTATAAGTGCACACCTGATCAGTAGCATTTCCCTTAGTTTGCCAATTATGGATTTCATGCTAATTTTATTTATTTATTTATTTATATGCAAAAACTGATATGGTTTTTGATGGTTTAGTTTTCTGATGGTTTACTACTAGGCTTTCTTCTAGGCAAAAAGAAACCAAAGCCCTCAGTGCCCTTCTCATCCCCATCTGAGAGACAGACATGATTACAACGTTGTCTGCATACAAAAGTGTTGAAATGACTAGACTGGCTAATAAACAGGGTGATGAGTGCAAGCTGAGAGGCCTGAATTATTGCTTTAATATACAAATTAAAAATGGAGGGGTTGAAATACATCCTGCCTCCCTCTTTCTGAGTAGTGGCATCTCCAGAAAAATGTCTCAGGGGAAACATCTATCTCTCAAAGTGGCATTGGAAGAGAGAGACTGAATAAGGAGCAACCTTTAGTCTATTGAGGATCCTCTTAATTTTTCCCACAGCCTCTCCCTTGGGAATAAATCAAAGGCTACTTTGAAATCAATGCGGGCTGGGAAAAGGAACCTCGGGGCTGGGTGGAATATTTCTCAGCTAACTGGTGAAGGAACAAACAGAGGTCTAGAGTTGATCAGTCCCTTCTAAAACTTGCCTGCTCTTCAACAAAGATGTTTTCACTTTTGACCCAACCACAGTAGTTTTAGGTAGAAATATTTGGCATATAGCTTATTGATAGTACTGAGCAAATTAATGGTCTAAAATTGGGGGTGGGTTTTTATAAATGGGGAATGACAATGGTATGGCTCCCTTATACCCAGTATAAAAAAATGGAAGATCCTCTGCAGGGTTGAGTATAATGGTTTCTACCACATGCAATATTCTTGTGATTATGCTACAGCCCTAGCCCCTCTTCTCCAATACAAGCCTGGCAATATTCTATTTACTACATATATCTCCCTCCATTTTGTACATCCAGTGATATTAACAGTCTTTGAAATCTCCTTGATAACTATATTACTAAATTACTACACTTATACTCGGATGTTCCACTAGTTGTTAGCAACAATTGGAATGCATGTACTGGGGGTAATGATGCCTCCCTGCAAACTCTTCTGTTTGGGGGTGGGATAAATAGGGAATTTACAAGCATCATAGAATTAGGTTTAATTGCCTTAAGGGAAGTGGGTAGATATTTTTGATCATCATAATGTAGAATGGCAGATATACCTTACACAAAACTGTTTGGATGAATTTATGAATGATGAGTGAAAATATTCTTTCTCATGTATGTAGAGGTTCCAGGAATATAACACCAAACAACTGCAAGACATTTTATTTTTTTCACTGCATATCCCCATGTATTTGCCTTTTAAAGACTGAATTTGTTTCACTATTTCTTCTTTAAAATTCCAATCATTTCATTATTCATTCCTGAAATACATTTTTGTTTCATTGCTCCTATTTTTTTCCTTTTATTTTCTATTCCTGTTTGCAATGATGAGCTTCAGGAAAAGACTTTTTGGAAGCTACTTCCTAAAAGCAGCCATTTGATTCTTCCATGATGCCACAGAATGCCTGGGGCATTAAAATGGTGATACCTTCAGGTGGCAGCAACAGGACTTTCTCTGCTGCCAGTGCCCATTGCCCAATCCTAAACGACAGATGAAAGTTGTTGATGCAGTAACAAAAACTAGACTTGGATGTTGCTACATGGATATGTTCATTTCGTTCTTGGGCACTAAGGCTAGCACAAGAGAATCTTTACCTTTATTATTTAACATAATTTGATGGATTGATTATGTGCCATCAAGTTGTTGTTGACTCTTATCATAATCTGAACATAATTGAAAAGTGGAAAAAGATTAAAAGTAATTTGTACATGAGATCTATATATGCAGATACAAAACGTTGCTTCTATATATTCTGAGATTATTTGGAAAAGCAAATGCTGAAGTTAAATCCATCTCCAACTCCTTCAATCAGAATTGTATTATAGAATATACTATATTCTGATATTTGTTTAAGCACTGGTTTTAGATGGCTGCCACAATTTGGTCTAAAGCAGTGTTGTCCAAACTTGGCCACTTTAAGATGAGTGGACTTCAACTCCCAGAATTCCTGCTGGCTGGGGAATTCTGGGAGTTGAAGTCCACTCATCTTAAAGTGGCCAAGTTTGGACAATACTGGTCTAAAGCAACATTCAAAGCAAAGATAGGGAAGGACATAAGAGAAATATCCAGATAATTCTGAGAAAAACAAACAAACAGCTTGTGTTTTGGAAAAAGTATGATAGCTTCTTTGCTAGGCCCAGGTTTTCCCTAAAGCAATGAGTAGCAACTTTAAGGTTCCTCCAGAGGCAAACATGGGGTGGGGAAGATTTAGTGGTAAGCCAAATTAATTTTGCTACGATTTCTCATAGCAGTAGTGCTCATTTGCCTAGTATGCCTCTAGACATTTAGAAATAAAACTTGGAAAATCTGTTCATCCATTTTGTGAACTATCCATTGCAATTTCCCTCCATTTCTAAAACAGATATATTAAAGAGCTAGACAACATTTTTTAGTTCCATGGGGAAAACTGAGGGAAAATAGAGTAAGTTCTTGGGTATGACAGAAAAAAATAATAATAACTTGAGTTTTGACACTAATTGGGTAAGAATGACTGAAAATGTATTGTCAATTTATATCAGCCACCATGTCTCCTTATCAACAGTGATACTCAAAAATTCCTAATTTATATTAATAAAGTATATTGCTGTGGGTAATTTATGTAGTTTACTCTTTGGCAGAGTGATTTCATTGAAATCTTCCATGCAGTTGTTACTTTTTTATTGGTGTAGGTGTAATAGATGTGTTATGATATTTGAATGATTTAAAGAACGTAAATTGTTGAGACTGGAGACAAAGTTATCTGTTATCATCATGTTATATAAATATGTGGAAGCCAAGGCCAAGGGCCATGGCAGTGAATGGTTTGGCTCCTCGGAACCCCAGATCAAGGAAAGGACTAGGATCACCCACAAGTTTGCTCCATACAGAGGGTCATCTGTGAAGAAACTGCAAAATAGTGATTTCTGGAAGGTCTGAGAGCTCTGGGACCCAGGGGAAAATCATCCTGCCTAAGCCACGGTTCGGCACCTTCAAATGGACACTGGGTTTGCCTACTTCCTCTCCTAACCACCTTAGGAGGTTGCTTGTTGTTGATCTTTTGGATGTTAAGAACCTTCTGGAGGGCAGGCTTCAATACACCAGGAGAGCTTCCTTCTATCCTGGATGAAAGAAATTTCATGTAAGTTTAAGGATTAAAAAGAAAAAAAAAGTTTTGGAAAACAGCAAAAGAGGGACTAGAATGCTGATTTTAGAAAGTTAAGGGGCAAGATGGACTTGAAAGAATATTTCCTGTGGGTTGTTTAAAATTTTATAAAAGTATGTATGTAGATTTTGAAATTAACTATAAGAAATCCTCCCATGGGAAAGTTTTGCTGATTGGAAAATAAATATATGATAAATGCAGAATTTTAAGGTTGAGGGAACCAGAGAGAACTAAGGATTACAATTAAAGGATTGTAACTAAGGATTACTACAATGGAGCAATATTTGACTATAGAAGAAATTAAAGCTGTCTGGGAACAATGTACTCATAAATTACTTTCAAGATTGTCTGCCACTATAAAAATGGATCTAACAGAGGCTACAGAAGAGGAATGGATTTTCCTGGACAAAACAGAGACTGAGACTGACTCGAATGTGGATTTGAAAATGGATTTTAAAAAATGCCAGACTACAAGAGTGATATGGAAAAAGGTGATGTGGATTTGAAATGGATTTAAAAAATGACAGACTATAAGAGTGACATGAAAAAAATGCCACAAACGATTTACAAATGAAACTGGCTGATGTTTTAGTAACTAAAGGGGACATACAAATAATAAATCAGAAGAGTGACTTGGATAGCCTTGTTATCTTGAATTTACAAAAGGGACATGTTTATTTATTTATCATATTTATATAGCTGCCCATCTCACACAAAGTGACTGTGGGTGGCATGTGACGATGAAAAAGAATAAATACATAAAAACAATTACAAATAAAAAACTATAAAACTGTTTATAACTGTTAAACTACTGAAGCTGTTCCTGAGAGGAGACAAAGAGAAAATGATAAGAAATCAACTTGTGAGATATTACTTGATGGGATTAAAGACCAAGCTTTTAAAAAGTAAATGGAAGGACTATAAAGTGAATTTATTTGATCAGGGTTAAAATATATATGTTGTGGCTTCTGATAGCTATTGATGGAATTTCTTCTTGACCAGGACTGAATGATGGGGCTTTGAAGATTTTTTTATAAATGGAGAGAGATTTCTTTTGCTTTATTCCTCAGAGAAAGTGATAAGTTGGTATACAAAATGGATTTATTTGATATAAGGTTAATATATATGTATATGTATATATTAACCTTAATCAAATAAATCCATTATTTGATTAAGGTTAAATCAAATAAACATATATATGTTTGATTAAGGTTAAATCAAATATATATATGTTATTATTTCTGGTAGATCTTAATGCACTTTTGCTGAGTAGGACTGAATGATGATTTTTTTACAATTTGTTTATTAATAAGAGATGAGATATGGGAAGAAGAGATCTTTTTTATTATTGAAATGCTAGATAAGGTGTTAAATTACTGAAGTTGTTTATACATGTCTAGAGGGAGGGGTGAGTCATTTTTTTATATTTCTTTTCTTATTTTTTTCCTTTTTCCTTTTCTTTATTCTTTCTCTTTGTACTTTTCTTTTTCTTTACTTCACTTTTTATATTTCTCTTAGTTTGTATTAGTCTTTTATCTTTGCATTTGTAAACTTTAATAAAATTATTACAACAAAAAAAATTGCAGAAAGCTTCAATACCATTCCATTTTCTTTAAAATTTTAGGATGGCAGTACCCTGAGTTTTAAAGCCCTATCAAAATTTGAACTTTTTAAAGCAGCTTCGTACAATCTCATCACCCTCAAATATGTAGACTTCAGGTCCAAGAATTTATACAGTCTAACCTATATAGGTTCCTTGCTTGTTTTTCCAACTTGCTTACAGATAAACTTCTAGTTGAATGCCTTACATGTAGGCAGTCTTACATCTTCAATGCTCAGAAAGATATAAGCCTTAAAAAAAAAAAATTAGTAGTCTAACCAATTGTTCCAAACTTACTAGACTGATCAACAACATTTGGACGCCTGGAATATTATTATTTAATTACTGAATAGATGCAAGTAATATTGTAAATATGTTAGACCTGAGTCTGTATTTGTGTATTCAGACATGAACGGACTAAAGTATTAATGTAAAGACCGTGGGGAGGAAGGGTTGTCTGGATTTATGCACCTGATATATTTGACATCAGTTGTACAGTTATGTAATTAACAATTTAACATCATTTGTGTACATTTAGTCAATTATGCAAATGACATAAATGTAAGGTTCACTGCATTCAGTGCTGAACAGAAACCTTGTGAGGCACGGGCTTAGACGAAAGCCAGTTTATTCAGGCGTAATGCGTAGCAGTTACAGACAAAGCCAGGATTGGCTTGGCACAGTTTCTTACAGCAGTTTTATATGGTTTTCCCCTTGACCCATATTTACCCTTCGGTTCTGCCCCTTGCCCTTGCCGTGAGCTACCCGTCTGTCCATTGCGATCTTCCTTCCCCTCGCCTTGATTGCAAATTCAGCTGGTTTCGATTTTGTTATGATCTTCATCCTTTGTCTCTCTTGCTGTGACGGAGTGGAATTATGAAGGCCAGGCTCAGGGAGATAAACATTTTCTTAGCTCGCAAGAACAGCGTGGGAAGAACAAGAGGATGAGACTGGCACCTCCCTGAGGAATTCACACTGTTGTGACTGGCTGACTTTGGGAACTGGGGTTTCAGTCTGGGAAGATTCTTGCTAGAGGTTGTAGCTAATAAACATAGCTGGACTGAATTTACATTGTCTCTTGGAGTTCCTTGGGCTAGGCCTGACACTTGCCCTCGCATTCCTTGAGCCTTTCTCATGTTGAGTTGAGTTTTAATCTGGTTTTGAATTACCTGCCGATTGCCTCTGGATTGCTGCGCTCCCGGTGTTATTGCAAGCTGGAGTTGCCAGGGGCACCTGGGGAGCCATCTGTGCTACAGTGTTGCCACTTCTAATTGGCTCCCTGTTGCCAGTTAACTGCCAGGCCCCTGTTGGTAATTAGCTTGCAGTTACATTGTTTCCTTGCCCTATTGCCTGAGGCGGTGAAACTGACTAACAGCTCAGTGAAACTGACCAATGGCTCTGTGCTGCAGTGTGTGCTTCCTAGGCCGAATCTGACAATAAATAGGCACAAATGATGTAAATCACATCAACTGTCCAGACTACTTTACAAATAATGGACTTTATCTGTTTGGTGGTGACATCCTAGGTAAAATATTGTCCATTGTATCCAAAATCCACTGAAGGGAGATGTGGAGTTTTGGAATCTTATTCTGTTTGTGTATATGTACACGTATATGTGTGTGTGCATGTATGCATATATTCAATTACACACACCAATATTGTTATTTTTCCCATAATAATTTACCAGTGTATATTTAGGTTTTCTCCCCCTACCACAGCTATCCTTCTGGGTACATAGCTGGAAGAATAGTGTTCTTGATTCAGGGTTTATAAAAGTCTTTCTGTTTTGTCATCACTGGCTCATGAGCTAATATATTACAAAATAAATGTGCGTTCTGAAAATGAAAATTGTTTCCCTTGGATGATGTGGATCTAAAATCTTTGTGGTGGGAACTTCACTTTGATAAAGAAAGCCAAAGTTTGTTGGATTTATATAGAACAGGACTGGCCCATATGAGTCCTGACTGTTTAATGAAGCCACAATAGAACTGGCCCCAGTTTTTCCTTTAAATGAATGGACTGGCACACCATACATTGGATGACTTTCTTTTAAAATAAATGCCCCAAGCTCCAAACTTTAGTGTTAGTCAGATTTCCTTTACATATCAGTAGGGCCAGCATGAAACTGTGATAGCATTCAGTGGCAAGGATACCCATAGATTTAGAACAACCTAAAAGGAACAAATACTTTTTCATGAAATTGCATTTTACTGTGAGAATATGAACGTGATCAATTGTACAAGGCAGTCCACTGTCTTTAAGCAGAAGTATTAACCATATTAAATGGAAATCATTGGGTAGTTTTTTTAAATGGCCTTTTTAAAAGAAAGAAATAGAAATCCTAAAATGTTACTGATGGCCAAAGAAAAATGTGTTATGATTTTTACTGGAAGCAAAATAAACACGTTAATGCAATGTGCCATGAGAAAATCACATAGAAGAAGCTAATGGGGGAGGCTGTCAATCCATTTTCATCTCAAACCTATGACTTCTACAGAAAGATTTCAGGTTAAAAAAATAAGCAGCAAAAATATAGCTCCATATATACTTTATTTTATTTTTTTTAAAAAGCACATCCTCTCAGAACTTATGATTTCTTTCTTTCTTGGCGTGAGCCTCTCAGAGGCAGACTGATGTGTGGGCTGAAAAGGGAAATAAGACAAATAATTGCTTTCAAAGTTACCTCTAATATTCTAATATCCAATTAAACTTTACAATTATGGGAGGGACTGTAAAGGAAGGCTTGGAAAAGAAGACCCAAAATTCTAGCTTCATAAAAATCCAGCACTCTTAAATGAGGAAGGATATGACAACTGCAATGTTTAATGGATTTGGAGGAAGATGAACAAATTTATTTATTTATTTGTTTGATTTGTCCCCGCCCATCTCCCTTACAACGGGGGACCCTGGGCGGCTTACAACCACTAAAATCACAATACATAATTAAATTATAAATGGTTTAAAAATTATAAAAGTTATAAAAACTAGAAATTTACAAAAAAGGATAGAGATAAAAAGCTAAAAACTCCAAGAGGCCAATAGGGCCCCACCAGGCTGCTAAGGGGCCAGCCAACCCCATTTCTGATATCCACCCTCCCTGCCCCAGGCCAGATGGCAGAGCCAGGTCTTCACATCCCTCCAAAAGGCCTGGAGTGAGGGGCCTGTCTCACCCCTGGGGGCAAGATGTTCCAAAGGGCGGGGGCTACAGCAGAGAAGGCCCGCCTTCTGGACCCCGCTAGTCGAAATTCTTTTACCGCAGGGATCTGGAGCATGCCCTCTCTATGAGATCGGGTGGGACGGGTTGAAATCGTAGGGGCAAGGCGGGCCTTCAGGTAACCTGGCCCCATGCCATGTAGGGCTTTAAAGGTGATAACCAACACCTTGAATTGGACCTGGAAGCAAACTGGTACCCAATGCAGCTCACGGAGCAAAGGTGTTATATGGGTCCTTGTTCGGGCCCCAAAAATTGCTCGCGCGGCTGCATTCTGGACCAGCTGAAGCTTCCGGATACCCTTCAAGGGTAGCCCCATGTAGAGCGCATTGCAGTAGTCTATCTGGGAGATAACAAGGGCATGAGTGACTGTACGTAGGGCATTCCCATCCAGGAAAGGGCGTAACTGGTGCACAACCCGAAGCTGTGCAAAAGCCCTCCTGGCCACGGTTGCCACCTGCTCTTTGAGCAGGAGCCGTGAGTCCAGAAGGACCCCCAAAATACGCACTGGGTCTGTCTGGGGCAGTGCCACCCCATCCAGAACCAACTATGACAACGTCCCGGATACAGAGGAGCCATTAACCCACAGCCACTCCGTCTTGCCAGGGTTCAGCTGGAGCCTGTTGTTCCCCATCCAGACCCTCACAGCCTCCAGGCACCGCAAAAGGGCGGTCACGGCATCACTTACCTCACCAGGTATGGATATATATAGTTGAGTATCATCAGCATACTGATGATACCTCATCCCATGATGGCGGATGATCTCACCCAGTGGTTTCATATAGATGTTGAAAAGGAGCGGAGAGAGAACCGAACCCTGCAGCACCCCACAATGGAGGGGCCGAGGATGGGACCTCTCGCTCCCTATCACCACCGACTGGGATTGGCCCCGGAGAAAGGAGGTGAACCAGCACAAAACCGTGCCGCCCACCCCCATATCCCTGAGCCGTCCCAATAGGATACTGTGGTCGACGGTATCGAACGCCGCCAAGAGATCAAGGAGAGCAAGGATGGTCGCACTTCCACCATCCCACTCCCACCAGAGATCATCCATAAGTGCGACCAATGCCGTTTCCGTTCCATAGCCGGGCCTGAAACCTGACTGATAGGGGTCCAGATAATCCGTTTCCTCCAGGACCCTTTGGAGCTGCGAAGCCACCACTTTCTCAACCACCTTCCCCAAAAAGGGGAGGTGGGAGACTGGGCGAAAGTTGTCCAGTACAGTAGGATCCAGGGAGGGCTTCTTGAGGAGGGGGTGCACCAACGCCTCTTTAAAGGGCGCCGGAAACACTCCCTCCTGCAAGGATGCATTAACCATCACCTGGATCCAACCACATGTCATCTCCCAAGCTGCTTTCACGAGCCAGGAGGGGCATGGGTCCAGATGACAAGTGGTGGCCCTCACAGTCTGGAGGATCCTGTCCACTTCCTCAGGAACCACAGGATCAAACCATTCCCAGATAACAAGGCAAGAACGATCCCCTGGTATCTCCCCAGACCCTGCACCACGCTCGGAGTCCAACTTGGAATGAATCCGAGTGATTTTATCCTGCAGGTGCTCTGCAAATTCCTCTGTGAGGCCCTGCAAGTGAACTACCAGATCCCCCTTACCAAGGAGGGACCTGGTGATCCCAAACAGGGCCACCAGGTGGCACTCTGCAGACGCAATAAGAGCGGAAAAGTATTGCTGCTTCGCCGCCCTTATCGCCACAATGTAGGCCTTAATAGCGGCTCTAACACGTGTTCGGTTGGATTCAGTCCTTGTCTTCCTCCAGTGGCACTCTAGGCATCTTTTAACCCTCTTCAGCACCCTCAGCTCCTCCGTAAACCACGGGGAGTGTCGGGGCTGACGTGGCAAGAGAGGCCACAAAGTCACGATCCTATCCAAGGCCCTGGCCGCTTCTCTATTCCAGGCAGCAGCCAGGGCCTCTGCTGGACCATGCAGCAGGTTCACGGGAATATCCCCCAGCTCCCTCTGAAACCCTGATGGGTCCATCAGGCGCTGGGGGCGGACCAATCACATGGGTCCAGCCTTCCTGTGGAGGGGGATGGCATAGGAGAAACTCAGGGTCACCAGGACGTGATCTGACCATGACACCGGGGAAAGCTGTACATCTCCCCTCAGATCACTTTGCCATTGCTCGGACAAGAAAACTAAATCCGGCATGTGGCCACTATCTCGGGTTGGGTCCCACACAATTTGAGACAGGCCCATGGCTGCCATGGTAGCCAGGAACTCCCGAGCTGCCTCCGAGGACCGTCCCAGGGATGGCAGGTTGAAGTCCCCCAGAACCATAAGCCTGAGGAACTCCACCGCCAACCCCGAGACGGCCTCCAGCAGCTCAGGCAGGGAGGCTGCCATGCAGCAGGGAGGCTGGTACAGTAGCAGCACTCCCAACTGTTCGCGGGCACCCAACCCAAGAAACAGTGTCTCACAGCCAGACACTTATGGAGCAAATTGCCATACAAACAACCACAAACATTGTTGACTACAGGTAACACAGATATGTTGCAGCATAGGCCATAGATATATTCATTGCATAACCTGGACTGGGTGATTTTTACCCTCATTTTGCATGTTGGGTACCGTGTTAAGACTGGAAGAAATACTAAAATCAACCTCAATACTAATCTTTTTACCACTGCCCTTTCAAGCAGAGTCTGTGCTTTTGTTTTTAGCCCTCGAGCATTTGGATAAATGTGGGAGCCAGCTAAGGTCTCCTGAACTGTAACCCCTTAGCTCTGAAATCCTCACAGGGAGACATGGGTAGTGCATAATATTTTTCCAGGTCCCAGGCAGTTACTTCACCTGAAAAGCGACTTAGAAAAAATGTAAAAAAAGAACCACCATAATGGAGAAACATGGGCAAAGAAAGATGACAACACTTAGAGCTATTTCATTTAGAACAAAGGTGAATTTGAGAGGAAACAATGTGAGTCGTAGAGACGGTGGAATGAAAAGAGGTTTTCCCAATCTCTCATAATAATAGGACCTAAAGATGAAAAATGGATGATGCAGGCAGTTAAAAAGAAATTTTCACATAACACATAGGAAAACTCTGGAATTCAATAGAGTGGAACCTTGATTTAATGGACCAATTGGGAGGAGGTCCATTATTATGACAGATAATAGCAAGTTGCATCATTTGTGTGATTATGTCATTGCACAAATTACAGCACTACAAACAATGCAAGTCCCAGAATTCCCCAGTCAGCATGAAGTCCACTCATCTTAAAGTGGCCAAGTTTGGACAACACTGGTTTAGAGGATTGCATGCCAGCACTTGAATGTCACATTTTTTTAAAAAAGGGCTCACTTGAGAGAAAATGCCTTATCATTTGACCATTCCATTCCACTGCAGAAAAACAGCCAGAAGGAGGGAATGCATGTGATCTTGTCTTGACTGCCAACATCTTGGCATAGCCGATTTCCAAACTCCAAAAATCTCAACTCTGATCTTAGCCTGGCTTCCAAAACCATGTCTTTGTCTGAGGCTTGTCTGAAATCTCCACTTGAAGTGCTCATTCTCTGTTGCCAAGCTGAATTGTCTGATTCCTTTTTCACACTGACACTGGCTGGGGAATTCTGGGAGTTGAAGCCCACTCATCTTAAAGTGGCCAAGTTTGGACAACACTGCTCTAAACTGTATCCAACCAAGAAAGACATAAAAAATCAAAACAAAACAATAAAACCTACCACCACACCCTTTTTGTTTATTCTCTGGTATTGGTCTTCATAATCTGGGATAAAATGAAGCTGAATCCTTTTATCCTCTGAAGGTCTGAATACCTCATTCTTCACAGTTCCTCCAGTCATTAAGGAGTTGGGCCCTAGTGCCTATTCTTAAAGCTCTTCTGCGATTTTAAATCAATTAAAAAAAAAATCCATCTAAGACATAACCTAATCTACATTAGATGGGTGTCCTCAATGATTGTTACTGTTATCATACATCGTCACAGACTTCATAAAGACATCAAGATCATGTAGTATTTTTTCCTCAAAGTAGTAAATGTTTTGATGATGATGATGTGCCATCAACTTGTTTTTTTACTCCTAGTGACCGCAGAGATAGATTTTATTTATTTATTTATTTATTTATTTATTTATTTATTTATTTATTAATTAATTAAACTTGCATGCCGCCCATCTCCCCCAACAGGTGACTCTGGGTGGATCACAATAACAAAAAAGGAAAAAACACCAATCCCTCCAACAATGGCTAAAATCCATAAATAATTAAAAATAGAAACATGCATTAAAAATGCCCTAAAACCCCCCTATAAATTTTAGCCCTAAAACCTTCAAGATGCTGGGGAGGGGCCAACCCATCACTCCACCAGCCATCTCCACAGATGTGAGCCCCCCTCCGGCCCCCAGGCCTTCTGGCAGAGCCAGGATTTAACCCCTTTCCTGAAGGCCATGAGGGAGGGGGCACACCGGACCTCGGGAGGCAGGATGTTCCATAGGGCGGGAGCCACAGCAGAAAAGGCTCTCTGCCTCGACCCCACCAATCGAAATTCCTTGACTGGTGGGGTCTGCAACCTGCCCCTTCTGCTGGACCGAGTGAGGCGGGCTGAAATAACCAGGGCGAGGTGGTTCCTCAGATAACCTGGTCCTGATTTTCTCCACATTTAATGTTTTAGCACTGGTTAATTCTAAAAGCATGTTAATTTAACGCCATTGTTAACACCATTCTGTTGGAGAATGGGTTGAGAACACCATTCTCCTCCCAGCTCTCCCATTACTTACCTTTCTTGATTTCAGCTGTTTCTGAAGAATTAGGGCTTTGCAACTTGGAAAGAGCCATGTGAATGAGAAATAGTGGAGTTTTTCCTCTTCATTTTAAACAAATATGCCTGCACCTTCATCCACTTAAACTTTTAGTGTATTTCCTTATGAATGCCAATGCAGTCCTACCTCCTGTACAGACCCACATGCAGGCAATATGCAGACAGCTTAAAGGGACATTGGAAAGGAATGGAAATTCCATGTTTGTCTCTAATCCTAACCTTTTTTCTGCCTCAGCCACCCTTGCTGTTTGTGCTTCAAAACATCAGTAATTTACACACTGTATTTAAGGAAAGATTGATAAGGAGATGTTTGCAGATCTGTGTTCCGCAATGGATTCTGGAGCTGTGCTGCCTATGGATAGTACATGAGTAAAGGAACAGAAGGCCATGATTAACAGAAGGCATTGGGTAGAGATCTTCTGAATGTTCTGAGTGGATAGGTTTCCCAACATGTGGAACCAATGAACTGAAAAGAAACACATGGTGTGAAGAATAATCACAAGCAGTCTGAAAAAAGTAGACAGATAGAGGATTCCCCAGAGAACAGCTGACTTTTCTAGGTTATTTGAAACATTACTGTTTGCTTTTATTAAAATAATATTAGGAAGCTTCTTTAGGAACCATGACACAGCTTAAAGAATTGTGTCATTACAACTTTCTTGAATTTTTGCTATGTGTTTGGCCTGTCAAACTAAAATACTGATTCAGGTTGCTTAATTCTTTTCTTTTTCTGTGTCCTTTAAATAGTCTACTGTCTTCCACATACAGTACAAAACACTGACATGGTTTGCTTTAAATGCTTCGTCTGTGGCATTGTAACACCCCATTATTCAATTATAGATATTTCATGGATGTGCTTGGAGTCTCACCTCTGGCTGTGGTCTGTTTTCACCAAGTCAAATATCATTCTTATAGACTATTTTACTTATTCCCTAGCCATTCACACAGCAATACTGGAACTGAAAAATGCTTGGAATAACTGTTCTTTGAAGTCAAACAAGTGCAGAAGGAAAAAATGCAATGCCTTTTGTTTCATTGTGGAAAAGATCTGTCAAAAGCAAGGATGTAAAATAATGCTGTCATAGATTTACTGCGAGTGGTTTGGCAAGATTGAACTCAGAAGCATCCATGGCAGGATGAATGCACATAGGATTGTTTTGTCATGGAAGTCAATAGTTTGAATCAGCTGAATATCTGTAGCTTAATCGTCGTTGAGAAAAGCCAAAAATCAGAAAACAGGAAATAAATGTAACCCGAAAGAAAAATATTGGTAGCTGGCATTTATTTTAGCAGCATAAAATGCTACAGATTGAAACACTGAGATTTTATCTAACACCTTAGACACTAAAGGTTATCAAGTTGGTGGCTAAGATATAAGCCTTCAGTTATAAGAAGAGTTGGTAACCTGCTACCACAAGTAGCAGCCACGTTTGTGCTCTGAATTGTGGTTGCCACCCATTTTTCCTGACAGGTTCTTCATCTTTTGCAGGGCATGCAGGTACAACCTGGTTCTCTTCATGGTGAGAAGGGCTGTACCTTATTTACTTTGGTTAGTACAGATGATGAAGGTTTAACTGGATTCACCTTTAATCAGCATTTACCAACAGCTGCAATTTTTCTGCTCTTAATAGGGCAGAAAAGTCTGGAAGTTAAAAAAGAAAAAAAAGGAAGAGATGGGAGGAAGCAGAAATGTTACATCCATTCATCCATCCATAGTCAATTATTTGTAACTCAGTCATACCACGTTTGCCCATTACCTTATTACAGAGCAGTTCTCTGAATATCTGTATGTTGTGCAGTAATAGGTTTAAAGTTAAGGTTAATCACACTTCTTTGTTGATCTTCTGGTATTATCACTCCTCTCTTTGTCTCTCTGTTCTTCCTACTGTGTTGGTGGTGGACTAGTCCTTTTCATTCTTCCTGGTTCTAATGACCCAGATTCAGTCCTGGCCCAGAATATCTGCTTCAGTAATAATAATTAAAAAAACAAAAAACAAAAACCCAGGATTTTAATGTGGATCAGTTCTAAACAGTAAATTCTCTTACTGTCTTGCTCCACTTTAGTGCTTTGGCACTGTTCCTTGTCAATAGTTGGTCTCATAAGTATACACTTGTAGGAAAACTGTCAGAGGGGTTCAGTTATGATATGACAAGAAAGGGAAATTTGGCTCAGATTCTGATACTGCATTTTGGAAAACTGCATACTAATTTGGACTGATTCAGGATTGCCCAATTGGCTATAGGACCACATTTCTGTTGTCATTTGAAAATCCAGATATTGGTATTTTCTCTTAAATATCACAAGCAAGCCATCAATGGCTGTAACTGTATGAAATTTGTATCTTTTCTGGGGTGATCAAATCTACCAATTAATAAGGCATATACAAAATGGTTTTGGTGCTAGAATCTTTGCATTTTTATTTTTAAAAAAGAAAAGTACTTACAGGTTTTTGACACATTTCAGACAGATGGAAGAGTCATTACAAGTCTGGGCTGGTAAAATAAACTTGCCTGCTTGCCTTTATTATTTGGAGAGCAATTTCTACAAACAGGAGACATGATAGACTTGTATGTTGGTAAAAACTTGACAAATTATAGAAATATAGAATAGGGAATTTTATAACAGCATTTTTGTATTATCAAACTTGATTTTGAGGCAGGAAGGCAAATTCACTTTCACCTCTGTCTATTAAAACTGATTGGGTGGAAGTCAACAGAAAGCAACCAACAAGTGGTTCAATGAAAGCTGGAATGAAAAAGTAGTGAGATTGTTAAAGTGCTGGGAAGAAGGGACTTCTATATGAAGGATAATAATAAAAAAAATGCCAGGTAGATTGCACTTGATGAAAGCCAATTTGGTGTAGTGGTTAATTTTAAGAATCATCAAGGTGAAAAAGTAGATTTTGCTGAGACAGAAAAACAAAATAAGACTCCAAAGTTAATGCAACAGACAAAACTTACTCTTTTTAAAAAGAGAGATAAAGTAAGATAATAATCCAAATACAGTATGTTTGAATTTGAACTTGCCCAAAGACAGTTTTCTGATTTTAGATACACTTTAATGCTTTATTTCATTTTAATATGATTGATGAAATATAGCACATGGTGCTTCTACTGCTATCTTCATAAGCAATACTTGAGGTGGGAAAATAACACTCTTCTGTACTCTACCCACTTCTTTCACTACTACAGAACCTACTCATTTTTCTCAGTGATGGAGGTCAAAGTCTTGCCATCCTAGGGTGCTGGTGATTATTTAGAAAGCGTCATGCAGCTTGGAAGCTTGTCACCTCCAAGGCCATCTTCCCTAGGTAGAACCTCTTTGCTCTACACAATCAAGTAAGGAGAGGGTGCTTCAAATGCTCATGTCATGGGAGTTCAGGGAGCTGAGACTCAGACATGGACCTTTATAGTAACATCCCTTCTCTATGGAACAGAATGTGTCCTAGGTCAGATTGGCCCCTACCCTGCTATTTTTTATCAAACTAGTGAAGACTATGCTCTTCCAAAGGGTGTTTGGTTAGGAAATGTTTAATGAGACAGTAATGATCACTTATGTATTATTTAGGGTTGTTTTTAGAGTTGCTCAAGGAGGCAGCATTTAATGCTGGAAATAAATAAATACATACATACATACATACATACATACATAAATAGCCTTTCGAATGGAGAGGGTGGTGGAGAGCCAAGAAAGGCTGCAGGGTGGGAAAAACAACATGCACTGTTGGTCCTTCACTTCCTTACGCTTCGCTCATTAAGCTTTCCCTTCACTGTCCCTTATGTATGCCTAACTGTCCCTATCTACAAACTATCTGCATAGGTCTGCAAACACTGAACATTTGTGACTGGGGCAGGAAGTTGCCAAAATTTAAGTTGGAAAAATGAGAAACAGAGAACAGGAACTTGACAGATTCATCCATCCTAGTCATACAATTGTGGGGACAGAACTGGTTTATGTGTGTTACTGCCTTGTCTGGAATATTGTCAAACTTGGAACTTTGCATATTTCCTACTATGATGAAATTACAGAAATTACAGATTATCTCATAATCTGGATAAATTTGTCTACCTAGGCTAGCATGCTGACTGGGATCTTATCTGACAGACACATTCTTCCTGGTTGTAGTGTGTTCATGGAGATTATTTAAGGCCCATCTTAGATAACTGGCTTCAGCTCAGCTTTGACACAGGCTTTCCTGGCATGTCAGTGGAGTAGGGTGGTGGTGGTAGTAGGTAGTAATAGCAGTAAAAAAGAGGAGGAAGAGGAGGAGAGGAGGAGGAAATGATGATGATGATGATGATGATGATGTGGATCCTTTCAGGGAACCATCATTTTCATTCCATTGACAGAAAGAATGCTCACAGGTATTTATATATTTCCTAAGTATTTAACATTTGAGAATGAATGAATATGATGAAAATTATCTGCATAAATAAATATGCAGCAAATAGTAATATTTGCACTGGGAAGAATAAATGAATAACTAAAGTCTTCCTTATGATTCGCTCGTGAAGCTTTCCCTTTGGAACAAAGATTTGCAATTTAGAAGCTTTTGGTGAAATCAATCTTCTAGATGGGGAATTTCAGGAGGACTTATTGGTTTCAGAAGATTCTGAATTTTCATTCATTTGAAGAAGAGCAATATCCTGAAGCTTGCCTGCTATAGCACAGCCAAGAAAATAGAAAATGTATGGGACACAGAAAATGAGCCATCTTGTGTTATTGAATTTGCATATGAGGAAAATGTTAATACCTTATTATCACATTTTCCTTCTGAATTCATGGAACTGTTTATAAATCAGACTACTTTTTCTAACCTGTGTTAGCAAGAGGCATTAAGAAAATTGATAAAAAGAGTCTTATTCATGCTGTCCTGAACTCAAACAGTCCCAGATCAGTGACCACCTTGGCAAAAAAAATGTAGAAAAATATAGAAATGTCAGTTTGTGGGAATCCAGTGTATGAATCAGACTTTTTGTAACATATGATCACTTCAAATCTGCACAATTGAATAAGTTGTCTATTTTCATAGACTTTGTCAGAATGTCTAGATTCCTTTTTTTAAAGCTCTCCAAATGTTTTAGCTGACATCCTTCCCCATAATTATTTGTTCTACATTGACAACTTGTGTCAAAACCAGTTATTACTACTGCATCTCTGGTTTTAAAAATGAATTGAGCAGAACTTGCATTGAAACTGCAACTCATTTGATAAAGGCAACACCCTCTGTTTCCAACCTTTTATCAGATGCAGGAAATAAGCAAGATAATGAGGAAAATAATGCAGTATGAAATTCCAACTCATAAATCTATAATTGTCTTGTCATCACTCTTATAAATGAATGTTTTAAACATATGAGTTTTTTGCTTCTCTCCTTTTGGAAAAAAGAAAGCTTCCATAACTTGAGGTTCCTTTGGAGAATATTTATGATTTTAGTGCAGTTTTCAGAGAGAATATAAGTAGTGGTACAGAAATCTTCCCTAAATGAACATTTTAATGAACGTTCATTAAATACTCACACCATCACTATGATTGGAACACCAACATAAAGCATTGGATTAGATCCAGATTGAATTGTGTTTAATAATAATAATATCATCATCATCATCATCATCATCACCACCATCTCAGGTCCTTGGGAAGGACTCCATAGGCAGATAAAAATACCAAATCCAGTCTAAACATCTGGCTGACTGTGTGACCAACCATAATAATAAGACCTGCAAATAGAAGATACAAAGACCTGCAAATAGAAACAAAACGACTGTAGCAAGAGAAAGCAAAGGTAGTACCAATAATAATAGGCACCTTGGATAATAATAGGCAATCCCAAAACATCTTGAGTACCACTTGAAGACCATCAGCACTGACAAAATTACCATCAGTCAATTGCAAAGGGCAGCTCCACAGTGCAACGCTGAGCTACATATATTCTCTTCTACTAGTTCTTTTATTGCTTACACCATATAGACAGAATCTTGCCAGACTAAATATGTACTACTACTACTAGTGGATATCATTTTTTTAACAAGATGGGCAGTGACAAATTTGATATCTAAATACATACATACATACATACATACATACATAACCTGGGAGATTCTAGGGAATGGCCATCCTAAACCTCTTACACTTCCCATGCTGTGTTGTCTTTTGTCTCTCTGCCCTTCCTGGAATGCACCCTGTCCTTCCTGATAACCTTACTGTCTACTGCAATCTACCACATAAGTTGAAGAAAGAGAGAGAGGGGCTAATTCTGGCTGCACAAGCCAAGCCTTAAGAACAAATGCATACAAAGGCAGAATTGAGAAGTCAGCAACAGACAGCCAATGCCACATCGGCAAAAAAGCTGAAGAAACAGTGGACCACCTAGTTAGCTGCTGCAAGAAGATCACATGGACTGATTACAAACAATGGCATAACAAAGTAGAAACAATGGAGCACTGGAATATCTGCAAGAATTACCATTTGCCGGCAAGCAAGAATTGGCGGGACCACAAAACAGACAAAGTAATAGAAAATGAAGAAGCTAAAGTCCTCTGGAACTTTAGAATTCATACAGACAAGCACCTGCCACATAACACCCCAGACCTAACAACTCTGGGTAAGAAAGACAAAAAAGTCTGGTTGGTGGACTTTGAAATACTTGGAGACAGCAGAAGAGAAGAGAAAGAATTGGAGAAAATAACAAAATATAAAGACCTGCAAGTAGAAGTAGAATGACTGTGGCAAAAGAAAGCAAAGTACCAATAGTTATAGGTGCCTTCGATGCAATCCCAAAACATCTGGAGCACCACTTGAACACCATCAGTATTGACAAAATCACCACCAGTCAATTGCAAAAGGCAGCTTTATTTGGAATAGCTTACATCCTGTGACCATACTTTTAACACCATCAAACAATAACATCTGGCTATCCCAGGTCCTTGGGAAGAACTCAATAGATGGATAAAAATGCCAAATCCAATCTAAACATCTGGCTGACCAACCATAATAATAATATCATATAAGAACGAATGCCACAAACATGAAGGACTGAAAGAGAAGGAATTATTAGAAATGGCTCCATCTCATTTTTTCAGTTTTATGATTATTCAGTCCCATTTTTGCTTGTCCCAGTTTTCCTTATTCTGTTCACCTGCATTTGATGCACACCTTTCCTAACAAACTTTTTCTAATCTATTACCCTAATAATATGTTTTATATATCACTTCTCCTCACAACCAATCCCAAAGTCAGGACAAGAAGATAGAATGCAAGCAATCAATTGAAAAGTTGTATGTTGTGTGAAAATTGTTGGCAACAGAAGGTTGAGAAGCTAGTTGTTAAACAAGCATAACAAACATCTGTATTTGGACCTGACATCCTGCAGAGAAGAATTCATTCTAAAGAATAGGCACCACCATATAAAACACATACTTTGGTGTCACCACCAAGGACCAATTCATAAATTGTGATATGAGAAGCAGTATCTCCCCTGAAGATCATGGATGCTGGGAGGCTGACTTAACTGCAGGTGTTTTTAAAGTGGACTGACTGTTTCAGAAGGATTTTATAGTTTGGAGCTTAAGTCCAAACAACCCTCCTGTCTATTGAATGGTGGTCAAGAGAAACAAGATTTTTCTATAGTGATAAATGATCCGATTATACTCTTTATCCTATATCAATGTGAGAAAGGAATTTTATTATGCATTTGTTGAATTAGAGAAAGTTTATGATAGTAAATAAGCTTGAATCATGGAATGCTTTGCATGAAGATGACATTGAAGGCTTGTTGCTAAAAGTGTTAACAGTGGTATAAGATGGAAGTAAAGCATACATGAGAATAAATGGAATACCTAGGTTAATACTGGGGTAGGAGTAAGACAAGGATGTGTACTGTCTCCGTGGTGTTTTAATATATTTATGCAATTCTTATGATGATGCTAGAGGTGTATCAGTTGCAGACGTACCTGCATTTTTGTATGCAGATAATGCTGTTGGCTGAGAACCAGTATGATTTGCATGCTGGATAGACTGTATAATATGGTGGGGAGTACAGATCTGAAAATTAATGTACCAAAGATCAAGGTAGCTGTGTTTGATAGGGAAAACAGAGACAGAACAATTGCAAGTTATTCAAAAACAGAGAAACACTAAGGCAAGTAAATTTATATACCTTGATATAATGTTTATTAAAAATGGAGACATTTTAATATGCCAAATGCTGGTGAAAAGCAAGTGGATAGTATGTGGTCTGCTGAGAGTAATAAATATTTTTCAGAAGAAACAAAAAATGTCTACCCACTTTGTTATATGAAAGTGAGAATTGGGAACTGAGAAATACAAGTAAATTGAATGCTGTGAATGAGTTACTTAACTCATAAAGAAAAAGAGATAGAGTCAAGAACAAATGGATGTTGAGTGAATGTGTTTTCAATACAAAGAAATATATTAAAGTGGTTTGGTCATATAAAGAGATTGAATGAGGACTGAATCTCAAAACAATTATATGAAGGAAAAGTAAATGGTTAAGAAGATGGGGAAGACTGAGAAAGATGTGGCTGGACAGAGATGTTGATGTCCTCAGAAAGGAAGAAGTTTAAAGAAAAAGGGCAATGAATAAAGTTGGACATGAATATTCAAGCAAAGATGGCTTGCAAGGATAGAATATATGGAGAGTAATATTGATATAAAACAAGATTCAACTATATTTTCTTGTCTGTTTTTTAAAAAATGTCTTAATTTCTTTGGTTTACTGTTTCTCGTTCCTTTAGTGTGAGTTGCATAATGTTGCTTACTCTGGTAGGTGAAAGTATTATTGTTTTATTGATATAAATGCATGCATGATTGACAAATTCAATATTGTAAATTTGGGCAAAAGTTTTTTTAAAAAATTTTTTTTACACATATCTGAATTAGCTTTAAATATATGCACATACACATCATGGAATATGTTATGGTTTTCATCTTAAACATTATATTGCAATATATCATGGTATATCCTTCTCTAAGTCACTGTTACTATATGTGTTGTTTTCAAAGCATTCAGCAGCTGAACATGTACAAAGATGGTGGGAGTTGGTTATTTGGTTATTCAAAATTCCATGAGTATAAAATATAAGGTACACTGTAAGTAATATAGATGTGAATAGTGAAAAATAAAGTTTGTTGGGATAAATGGTACATTTTGATTTATAATTCAGTGTTAACAGACTTGAATTTGTGGATTAATTTTGAAGTTGGGCAATGTTACTAATTCTTATTTCATGGAAAATTATATGTGCTAATCGAGTTGGAATTTTGAATGATCAGGGTTCCAGATATCCTGCAGGATGTGCAGATTTTGGGGGCCCAGGTTAGAAGAGTATAGCAAAACTGGGGGCAATCTTTTTCATTTCACAATTTCAATCCACTCATGCAAAATGTGTGAACAGACTTCAGTAAAAGTGTGAAACGTGAGTATCCTCATAGTGTTCTAGATTAGTAACCTAAATGAAAAAAAGAATGTTACCATTCAGATTGAAAATATGATAGAATTGAGCAGAATTGAAAGGAAAGGCCTAATCTATATTCAATATAAATTGAATAGTACAGATTATTATTATCATTATGCTTTGTATACCTAAGTATATTTCTGCGGCTGGATATTGATATGTCTTGTTTCAAGCTGGTCACTGACTCTTCCTTCCTTCCTTCCTTCCTTCCTTCCTTCCTTCCTTCCTTCCTTCCTTCCTTCCTTCCTTCCTTCCTTCCATCATCTATCTATGTATCGTAAATATAATCTATATTAAATCTATATATCTTTTACATACTTTACTGGAGAAAAGCCAAATTTGACATTTTGAAACTAAACATGAACTACTTTATAAGGCACGATGGTGTTAAACACAATGCACAATACACTTCTTTAAAGTGCATTTTTTTTTCTTACATTCAGTCCTGATTGCTTTGAGCATAATACAATATAATAATTATTGTTAACAGCAAAGTCAGGATTTTTGAAAACACAGCTTTGGCACTTCTGAGCTTTAGACTTTTACAAAATTAATTAAGACTTTCATCTATAACCTCCTGGGTTCAGGTCTCTTGCTCTTACTGAAACTAGGCTAGCTGTAATGAAATTTTGCCTGGTAATTCATCTTTAAGCATCCTGATTTTTAATAAAGTGATGATTCTCCACTGGTGGATTAGGAAAGCAGTTGCAAAAGATTTCTGGGCCATTCACCCGGGATTTCAGCAGGACATTGGAAAGGATTCTAAATGATTGGAGTGGACAGAGGAACCAAGTTCCAGCCAGGCACTTGGTGGTGCTACAAAATACCTGGAAAGCTGAAAAGATCCATCCCAGAATATATTGTCAGTCATGCTAGAATCCATAGTTAAAATAAACTACTATTTTCTACCTTTAATCCACTTCTTGACATTCTGTGAAATGTTTTAGAGAAGGTAATACTTTTTTTTTTCTCCCCCAAACTTAGTTTCAAGGTGTACAATGTCCAAAACACCGATGGATTTTTTGTGGACCTTCAAGAGAGGATTGAAAAGTCTGCCCTTGTAGGGGAAATTTTAATCTTGCAAGTTTCCAGCTGCCCAAAAGGAAAAAAAAGAAAAAAAGACCTGCAACTTAAAAAAAAAAATTCAGAAGCAAGAAGCTTCTGGCAGCAAGAAGAAATGTTAAGCTTCATAAATATTAGCTCTTCTCTGTACATTCCCCTAATGATAGTACTGGGAACATTACATCTTTTTGTAACTGATATAGTAAAAGAACACTTTTGGACCAAAGACAAGTTACTTCCTTTCTAGCATTCCTCTGACATGTGCATGGGTTTGGGTAAAGGCACAAAGGCTGAAGAACCAATTATACAAATGACAAGGCAACAGGTAAATGTAAAAACAGGCTACCAGAACTATCAGCTGCAGCCCTGGACTCTGCAGCATTATAAACCAGCATCTCCACTTCTGAGAGTTGCACAATCAACATAATTGGAGCTCCAGGGTCTCACTAGCACAAGTCCCTGGAAAAAAAAAAAACATATTAGGTCCCAGGACAGGATTTCCACCATCAGGGAAGGGGTTGAGTTTGAGAACAGACTGGAGTGGCAGGCAGTGAGTCTAATCTAACCTCTTAATACAATCAACTGTTCACTTGAAGTTATGCATGACTCTGCAGCCACTGAATTCCTTTACTGTATCCCTGTTGGTTACTTAGAGGTGGAAGAGGACAATTTCTTATTCCTGGGGCTTTCCACTGAATAAAACAACATTAAGGACTGAGGCAAGCACTGAGATGGTAGCTGGATTCAGTAGCAGGCTAGATGAGAGGCCATAATGGAGACTGAATCCCAGGGATATGGTGGCATTTTAGATCTATAATCCCTTGCCTGGAAATTGGAAGGGTGACTTGCTTTGGATAAGGTTGCTTGTCCACTCAAGAGGCTGGTGTATAATCCAGGGGTAGTCCTAGAACCACTTTTATTGATAGAGGCACAAGTTGCTTTGACAGTAAGATGTGTATTTTTCCAGCCCTAGCTAGGCCACCAACTATGGCTGTTCTTGCACAGGGTTAATCTAGTCATCTAGGCACTGTAACCTCAAGTCAGAGCTATTATAATACACAGTATGTGGGGCCACCTCTGAACTTGTCCTGGAAGCTGCAGATAGTGCAAAACCTGATTCAAAATTGTCAAAGATCACAACCTATTGCAATATCTTGCACAGGTTGCTGATTTGCTATGGAACTAAATTCAAGTGGTAATGTTTTACTGTACAAAACTTCATATGCCTTAGGATCTGGGTAGGTAAAGGAGCACATGCTCTCTTGCATACAAGTTATCAGCCAAAGATGTGATATATGTCAATCTGAAAAAAGCACCCCTGCTGTACAGATTTCTCTGTATAGATATGGTTTTGTGCCAGCGTAAAATATATCTGTTCACCCATGCTTTTGACAGTGTTGCTGTGCCTTCTGATTTGGTCTTGTATTACGGTTTATCATGGTTTAAAACTATTTATGGTTTCTGACACACTAAATGGTTTTAATTACAAGAAGCTGCTTTTAATTGTTCCTGCTTTAAGCCCCCCCACTTTTTTTTTAATTGAAAAGTAGGTTAACATTTCCATAAATAATAGTGCTTCTTTGGTAAAATTGCATGGTAATTGTTTTTTTAAATGGAATACCAAAAAAAAAAAAAAAAAAAAATCTACATAGACTCCTTTAAGTTGGATGGTTTGTGTGAGTGCTGGAATTTGCTGGAATTTCACAACAAATGGCAATAAATAAATAAATAAAGTAGTAGCCTTGTGACAGATGTTAAGTGCCAAGGACTGATAACATCACAAGAGAAATGATTGGGAGTGCTTTGAAAGCTGGGTTATTGAAATGTTGATTGTCAAGAGCAACAAACTCTGCAAGAGCAAGGCTGAAACAGATGAAATGTCAGTTTCAGATCATTAATCCTAGTAATTGTGCAGTTCTGACAAGTTCATCTATCTGATAGAAATAATTAGAGCCATAAGCTGACCCACTCAAAATGTGGTTAGTTCACATGCAAGGAAACACGTTATTATTTATCAGTTCTTTCACATAAGTTGTACATAAATTTGTTTCCAGTATTGTCAGAACAATGATGGAAATTCAGAGGTGGTTCAACTTCAGACTTCTGTATCTGTCAACACCATGACAATCAAGTTAAGGTAATGGTGTTCCACTATAAGCAATGACATTGGTAAAACAGTTTACTGTATGGTTGGAGCTGATCGTGTATAGAGCTCCTGTTTTAATACAGCAACTAGTCCTGTTTGAGAAGTTGATTTTCCAGCAGGATCCCTTCTGCTTCTATCCAATTCACTCTAACAAAGCCTGTTGCCAATTTGCCAAGCAGTGTGTGTGTGTGGGGGGGGGGGGGGGGTTTCCTAAGGAGTGATTTTCTCTCCTTCTTCCACAGATCTAATAAGAGAAATGTAAACTTCTAGTCATGAACAGACAGAACAGCTTTATATTACACTTGCATTGAGAAACCAATAACCACAGAAGTATATAGACAGTATTCCCCAGGCACACAGCTACTAGAATAAGATTATCAATTGAATTTAATGGGAAATTGTTCTTCTGTGGGCCTGTGAGGTTACATAGTGATAGCTATTTCTTTCTCTCTCTTCCCCAGTCTCCCAGCAGATGAAGCAGGCCATTTTAACAGGCAGAGCATTTGAACAGCACAGGATGCATTCAAATAATCCAGAGCCTCCTCTCTTTCCCCTTACAAAATGCCCACCTTCTGCACAGGGTCTTTACATAGAGTTCTTCTTCTTCTTCTTCTTCTTCTTCTTCTTCTTCTTCTTCTTCTTCTTCTTCTTCTTCTTCTTCTTCTTCTTCTTCTTCTTCTTCTTCTTCTTCTTCTTCTTCTTCTTCTTCTTCTTCCCTCTCCTCCTCCTCCTCCTCCTCCTCCTGTTTCTGGCTGCTTGATCCCTCTCAGATCTGCTCTATCCTGGCCCATCCAAATCCATCAGCCCTCTTCTTTCAGCTCTGCAGGCCACAATATTTCCCCAGACAAACCCACTGGGCCCTCCTCACTGGTGAAACTTTTTATCCATGAGCATGACACCCAATTCAAATCCCTTCCAACCCCCAAGCCCCCCAACTCCCAAGCTGCCCTTTTCCCATGCGGTGTGGGAAGCTGTTTTCTCCTTTTTTCCCTCTTCCTCATGAGTAGTCTTTCTCTCTGTCTCCCTTAATTTGAAAACTGACCCTTTTCTCCTTTAATCTCTCCAGGCTGCCTTTTACTCTAAGATAACTGTTTCCTTTTCTTTCTCCTCTTTTTTTCCTAGACATTGCTTTCAGGCTAAACTTCTGGTTTCTCTCCTTTTTCTCCTGTGCATGTATGTGTCTGAGTACATCTCTCTATGACTGAGACTCGCTCCATAGCTTTTGACACCTTTCCAAAGTCTGAGTTTTGTTTCTTCCATTTACTGTTTGGGACAAACTCCCCCTCCAGTTCTGATTTCCTTGTGGGCTCCATGCTATCTTCCAGCAGCTATTTCATCTCATCTTGTGATTTATTTCCCTTAACATCTCCAAGGATCTCTTTTCCTCTGCTTCTGTCTCCTTCCAATTACAGACCTGGGCAACCAGTTCCTTAGCACCAAGTTAAGATTTTTCATGGCAAATCTCCTGCCAGTTTGCATCAGATTGATTTCTTTTCCAATTCTACTGTAACCTTCTGGATTAAGGTACTGTATTTATCACATCCATCCTCACAGCCATTTTTGGAACTGTGGTTTGAATTGAAATGAACTTCTCTTTGGGCAGAGGCAGGTAGCCCTGTAAAAGTGCATTTCCCCAGTCCTTGAACCAGCAGAAAAGTATGCTGGTATGAAATTTCTTGCTCTGATGTCTGAGTTGTATTGTTGCTTCAGTAACCATGATTGGAAGTGGTGCTGTCCTTACAGTTTTAATGTGGAATGACTTAAGAAAAGGGATTTTTTTTCCTTCCCACCAAGAATTACTGCTGGCAGAAAGAAGCACCAATCACCCTCCTTAATGTCTAGTGGAATGGAACAGAGCAAGTGTGGGAGGAGCTTTGAATGGTGGGTTGCCCAACTGAGAGACGCCTGGCACATGGTGAAGTGGGGAGAGAAGATCAAGTTTTTTGTTTCCTAACTCATATAGAAAAAGAAGAGAATTTCAAAATTCTTTTTGTTATTTTATGTCTTTGTGAGTGTTTTGCGATGGCTGCCCTATCTCATCATATACACAGACAAAAGACCCAAGAATGTTTGCTAAATCTGGGGCACTATGGCCAAGGCCCTTTTAAAGATAGCTACTGGCACAATAGCCCTTCCCATGAGAAACTCTTGAAGAATTTATCCTCAGAGAAATGTGCTAAATGGATCCTCGCAGATAGAATGGAGAATTTCTAAAGGCCATTTATAAACAGCAATACATGTGATCATCATCTGTCACATTTCATATAGTCATTTGCAGAGCCCCCCATGCTGACAGCTTGCCGTATATGGCAATTTGTGCAGGCATGGAATATTTCAGGTCATTTTCATACCAAAGCATTTGGGTGACATTCACGTAGGGACTTTGATGTTTGAATTGGCATTATGACATTTCTACCCATGTAGCAATTTGGGGATAATTACCAGTTGGCCATCATGATGCATTCTATACTACACAATGTAATTCTTTTGCTATTCCTTTGTCTCAATGTGCCCTAGAGCTTGTCAGTCTGTATCTATCTAATAATGGGATGATAGAATTGCAAGCATTTATATTTCCAATGCCCTGTTGCCATGACAACATTGAAGGGGCAACTTTTCTCTAGAGTAATGAAAAATCACAATGCTGTAAGAATGCAAGCCAGTTTGGCTCATTAAAAGTATTTATTTAGATTTCAATAGCCAAATTAACTTGTTCACTATTGCTGGAGCAACAGTCCCATCTCTATAGTGCTGGTGGCATTTGTAGGAACAGAAACATGGGTAAATTAGGTAAATGACTTGGTTTCTTCCCATGCCAACATTACATTTCCCAAAAGATGTTGGCTTGCATAGAATGGCAGGTTGAACATTAGCCAGCCAAATATTTCTTCCATAAAGTTTTATGGGTTTGTGTATACCCAAGCTCCTTCACTATAATAGGAATGGATGAATTAATCTACTTCGAAAAATTCCTTCTGATTTTTTTTCTGCATTTCTGATTGGATGGAAAACATGGATCTCTTGTTGTTGTTGTTCAGTCGTTAAGTCGTGTCTGACTCTTCGTGACCCCATGAACCATATTGCGCCAGGCCTTCCTATCTTTCACTGCCTCCCTGAGTTTGCTCAATTTCATGCTCATTGCTTCAGTGATGCTATCTAGTCATCTCATCCTCTGCCGTCCTCTTCTCCTTTTGCCTTCCATCTTTCCCAGCATCAGGGTCTTTTCCAAAGAGTCCTCTCTTCACATTAGGTGACCAAAGTATCTGAGCTTGAGCTTCATTATCAATCCTTCCAATGAGCAATCAGAGTTGATTTCCTTTAAGATTGACTGGTTTGGCCTCCTAGCAGTCCAGGGGACTCTTAAGAGTCTTCTCCAGCACCACAGTTCAAAGGCATCAATTTTTCGGCTTTCAGCCTTCTTTTCCATTTAGCCTCATGCCAAAAGCAAAGCTTTTGAAAACCTGCTTTAGAAAACCTAGCTTCTCAAGCAGGCTAGGGGCCAAGGTGTTTTGCTATCAAAACTGATGGTCAAAACTTTTTTATGTACTTTCTCACAACACAATTTAATGTTTATACTTTTTGAATTCTGATTGTTTTTATTGAATTTTAATGTAAGCCACCTTAAGTCTTTTTGATTTGATGACCATATGTCTATATAATAATAATAATAATAATAATAATAATAATAATAATAATACAAAAGAGAACACATTTTCAGAGAAATTCTCACAGATGTCATTACAATTCTTGTCCTTACCTTAATTTTGGGATGACTGAGTGCCGTGTATAGATTTTCCCAATTATTCTGCAATCATTCCTCAGTTTTCTGAAATTACTGCCTTTCCATTAAATCCCAAGGGACAGAATGTCTCCTACAGACTTTGAATAGAATGGAAAAATAGCCATTTAAAATGCAATGTTTTTTCCCAAATAGTCTCAGGTTCCAATTTTAATTCTCTTTTTCAGTGTATTTCCCCAATGTGCTGCTATTACTGTATTCAGTTCTTTTGTCTTCTATTATGTTTTTAAACTTCTGTATGCTGCCTTGAGTCATTTTTTATTAGGCAGCCTTATAAATCAATGACATCATCATCATCATCATCATCATCGTGCCTGCAGAATAATAAATACATAATAAATTTGATATTGATGTGACAGATACAAATTATCGTATACTTACTCTGATAGCACAGATTTAAATCAGAGATTCTAGGTGTTTTTGGTCAGAGGTGCAATTTTTTTTTTGGTTTGTGTTTTGTTTGAAAGGCCTTCAAAGGTCCTAGTTGGGTGGCCTTTGGTGGCACTGAGGTGGGTGTAGCCAGTTTAGTCATTTTGCTTTATGGAAAGTAAGGGAGTTTAAAAAAGCAAAATGGGCTTATTAAGCCTCACAGATTATTGTTTTGCCCAAGTAGTATAAAAATCAGTGCTTTGTCCATTGAAGATCACTGATGAAGAAGTGGAAGGGAGATTCTGAGGTCCATAAAAGCTAGTCTAGGGCTGCAGGTTACCACCCTTAATCTGGAGAGTAACGGGCCAAGCTTAAAGCTATCAGCATGAAACATAAGGAGAGGGATCCTAGTAAACTTTGGGGAGTATGTGAAACTAAAATTTTCTGTCCCCTGCTACACTGCAGTTCCCTATATTCAAATTATGGGTAGTCCTCATTTAGCGTCCACAATTGGGACTGGCAACTTTATTTTTAAGCAAATAGTCGCTAAGTGAAACATCATGATTTTACAACCTTACTTCAGTTTTCCATTGCTTTACAGACCTGTGAAGGTTGTAAATGCAAGGAAAAGACTGGTGACAAAGTTATTTTTTCATCACCTCATTTAACAACCAATTGCAAATGGTTGTTAAACGAGGCAGTTGCTAAATGAGGACCACCTGTATAGAAAGCTGCATTATCTTCCAAAGAGTGATGCAGGGTTATGAGACAACAGCAAAAAAAAAAAAAAGATGGAAAACTTTTCTTACATCTGTCTTCTTAAATTGGAGAACTTTTCTTGTATAAATTCCCCTAGATGGCTTATTTTGAGATTTAATCTGTTATATATACAACTTGTTTTTTTCATATATAAAATTCTAAAATTTGCTTAACAAATATAACTATGTCTGCTTCCACCATCTTGCAATGTAGGTGTTTAATGTTTGACTTAGAGAAGTGTTCCACATCTCCAAATTAATCTCTTGAAGAAAAAAAAAACTGGTTACAGAAAGCATAGGAGGGAAGTCAGAACAAAACCAGGGGTGGAGTTAATGGGGCCCAGCTGTGTCAAAAACAACAACAACAACAGGGAACCATTGCCCCCAGCAATCCTCACCACCAGTGACCATGTCAGCTGAGGATACTGGGCATTGCAGTTCAATTACATTTAAAAGGGCCCAAGTTTCTGTCCCCTCCAACTTGCTTTTTTGGGAAGTAGCTGAAGAAAGGTGGAAGAAATGACAAGTAGTTCTAACCCAGGCCAGTCATATTTTCTACTGTGATGGCAATCTGGTTTTAGCCAATAATCTACAATTTTTATTTAAATAGATTAAAAAGAACCTGGTGCATATCTGCCTATATTGCTCCTAATCGTTTTAGCTTCTATTTTTATGGCAGCGGATTTGCTAATGATATCTATCTAGCTGTACATTATTTCAGTAAGGCATTTTAATGCTCTGTTGCATTTCAGGTTCCATCCCACTGAGTAGTATTTCAGTTTATTTTACTGGAGTGACATTACCTCCCATATTTAAAGGATGAATGATTCTCAGTTTGTGTCTTCAGTACACATTTAAATTATGGTCTATCTAGTTATCTTGACAAACCATTTTCTACCTTTTGAGAATGTTATTTATTTTTGGTTCCTTTTCTTTTGTAGATTAATAATTACAATTTTGACAAAGGCAGCCACAGCTTATTATTCAAAACTCAATTCACTGCTCACTTCGTGAACTTTGAATTAAGTCTATAGACTTATAAACTATCCAGACTTAACTGCTACTTCCAAATCTAATTCAGACCAGATGACAGTGAAGTCCATGTTGTTACTTTCAAAAAGGCACATCTGAATTCATGAACTTAATCTTCCATTCCCTTACATGCTCATTCCCAATGTTTTACTCAGACCAATTAGTCTTTGCCCATAACCATTATGTTCAAGTGATGGAGAATAGTGGTGAGTCACTTTACTTAACAGCCAGGGTATTCGGTCTAAAAGTGGTAGTTCCATACTTTGCTACAATCATTCACAACTTATTCTCCACTTATGTCAGGTTCAGCCCAAAGAACTCCACGAGACAGTGCAGATACAGTTCTGTTGCGTTTATTAGCTTCCACCTCCAGACAATAATCACCCCAGACTGAATCCAACTTCCCAAGCCAGCAAGCCAAAACACTATGAATTCCTTAGGGTAGTGCCAGTCTCATCTTAACCGTCCCATGCTCCAGTTGGGGGCTAAGGGAATGCTTATCTCCTCAAGCATGGCCTTCATCAAACCATTCCTTCACAACTTAGGACTTCATGAACCACTCCCCTTGGGCTGGATGAAGTCTATCTGAAGTTCTATATCCCTCTTAGCTATCTATCAGACTTTGTGTCAGAATCCTCACAAGATTTTATAATAGATTATTATATGGCTAGTTTAAAAAACGGTTTTTTACATGCTGTGGTTCTGCCATTGTAAAAGCGGGGGGGGGGGGGGAGAAGGAATGAGAAACCGTTTAAAGCAGATAGGTCCTTATCACAGGCTCTGGCATGCTCAAAGCCATGCCAGCAAGGGAAACAGAAGACCAAGAACTAAGGGCGATGTAAGGGAGGGGGGGGGGGAGTAAGAAAAACAGCTTTTGGCACGCTTTTGCTCAGTCTTAGCAATGCTTTGGATCTGTACATTTATTCTCAATAAATGAACTTTCTTTTGAATCAATATTGGTTGCAAGGAAAGTTACTGGATTTGGGATCAACAGGTGGCAGTTCGTTACATTTTGCTAAGACTTCCAGTGCAGACTTCCACCAGGGAGATTGCCCTACGGGGAGTTCAAAGCCTCACGTTGACCGGGACCAACCGAGCAGCGGGATGGCTGACGATGTAATTGAGGAAGAAGAAGAGAGACCAGTCCCTCCTCCATTGGAAGTGAAGGTGATAACCCAGGAGCGTCCGGTGCAATCATCGCACCAAGCCCGAGCGGGGCCGAAGGCAACGGCGACGAAGGGACGGGGCCCTTTGATGAAAGATCGCATGGGGAAATTGGAAGGGCAGATGGGGTCCCTATCTGATGATATGCGAGCGCTAAAGGAAGCGGTAGATCAACTGCTTGGAGGGGGATTTACACCCCCCACGTGAGAGTCAGCGGCCACACCAGGAGGTACGGAGGCAGCAGAGCAGTCAGCCGAAGATGAGACCTCCAGCGAGGAGGAGGAGGATCTCACACCTAGCAGAGCCAAGAAGAGCCCGATGCAGCAGTGGGGCATCTCCATGAAATTCGGGGGAGATGCTGAGCAGCTTGCTTGCTTTATCACCCAGGTTCGGATCTACATGGAGGGCTATGGGGGTCTGTTCCACAGCGAGGAGGAGAAGGTCTCCTATGTGTCCAGTTTTTTTGAAGGTACGGCTGCAGAATGGGTGGTTGGCCTGCATAGGGTGAAGGACCGGGCTTTAAGGAGATTAGAGGATTTCATGGTGGCTCTCTGCACGCGCTTTGAAGACCCATGCGTGGCGCTTAAAGCATGACGCGACCTGGAAAGGCTGAAGCAGGAGTCCAGGTTGGTATCAGAGTACGCCTATGAATTTCGGGGGTTGGCTCAAAGACTGCCTCACGTGCCTGAAGAACTCCTGATCAAGTTCTTCCAGAAAGGCTTGCAACCCGAATTGTTGCAGTGTGTGGTGTGCCGGGGTTTCCCCAAAACCTTTAATGGATGGGTCGCTATGGCCGGCGAAGTGGAGGAGCAATGGCGCACCATAGAAGCAAGAACCTGACTTCCACCCTTACCCGGCACAAAGAAGGCGGCGCCCAAGGCGAAGACCAGCGTGCCGGAAAATAGCAGAGCCAGCGCGTCTGTTTCAACTGCGGGGAGCCGGGGCACTTTGCTGCCGTGTGCCCTAAAGCGAAGACGGAGCAAGGAGGCAAGAAGACGGAGTGGAAGGGGCTGAAGTCTTCGAAGCCCGGCAAGAAGGAGTCAGCAGCAGTAGGCAGCAAGATGGGAGCTAGAGCAGCAACACGTGGCAGCGGCAAAACCCGGAAGTTGTTAGCTCCGCTCTCTCTCCGACAGGCGGCCGCTCTTCCAGAGAAAGAAAGCAGCTCACAGGAGGACTCAGAGAGTGAAGAGATGGGGGTGAGTCCCATTAAAATTTGGGTGGAACTAAGGGTGGTGAGGACTAATCGAAGGGCAGAGATACGGGCACTGATAGACTCTGGCTGCTCCCAAAATCTGATTAACCCCGCCCTTGCCCGGGGTTTGGGACTGCGCTTAAAGAGACTCAAAACCCCTGTGACTTTTACCCAGCTTGGTGGATCCCCAGTGGGGGGAGGGCCAGTGGAATATCGTACTGAAGAGCTTGAGCTAACTATGGGGGACCACAGAGAGACTATTAAATTCCTAGTGACTCCCATGGCATGCAACCCAGTGCTTCTGGGCATGAACTGGTTAAAAAGGAAGAACCCAGAAGTGAACTGGGAGGAGAAGATCTTAGGTTTCCGGAAGGAGGGGGGAGTGGAAGTTGAAGGAATTACCAAAACGTTGTCAGATGGAGAGATGGGCGCTGTGAGTGGGGAAAAGGCAGTGGAGGCTGCAACTCAGATTCCCAAGCAATACCATGACCTGCAGGAGGTGTTTAGCGAAAGGGAGTCAGATCATCTACCCCCCCATCGTGCCAGTGACTGTACCATAGAGATTGAGTCTGGGGCTAAATTTCCAAGGAAGAAAATGTATCCAATGACACCCAAAGAGTTGGAAGCATTGCAGGAATTCATTGATAAGAATCTAAAGAGGGGCTTTATTGTACCTATGCATTCTCAAATTGATGCACCGGTGCTATTTAGGGAAAAGAAGGATGGCTCCCTACATTTGTGCACAGATTATAGAGGGCTAAATGCCATTTCTGCTGACAACCAGTACCCACTCCCCTTGATGAAAGACCTGTTGGCCCATTTATCCAAAGGGAAAATTTTCGCAAAGCTGGATTTAAGGGAGGCGTACTTCAGGGTGTGAATCCGGGAAGGAGATCAATGGAAATCCGCCTTTAACACGTCCCTGGGGTGTTTCCGTTGTGAAATAATGCCGTTCGGATTGAAAGGAGCACTGGGGGTGTTTATGCAACTTATAAATGAGGTGTTACAAGAGCATTTATACCAGGGGGTGTTGGTTTATCTGGACGATATCCTGATTTACACTGAGACCATGGAGCAACATGTACAATTGGTCAGGAAGGTACTAAAAAAGCTACTGGAGGCTCAATTGTATGCCAAGCTCTCCAAATGTGAATTTCATAAACAGCAAATTGACTATTTGGGGTATAGAATTTCACATCAGGGAATTGAAATGGACCCGGTCAAGGTGAGGGACGTCACGAGTTGGGAGGCTCCCAAAACCAGGCATCAGCTTCAAAGTTTCCTGGGCTTTGCTAACTTCTATTGGCAATTCATACCCAACTTTGCCCAAGTAGCACTCCCACTCACCGATTTGTTGAAAACCAAGGGCAAGGACAAAGCGAAGGCATCAAAACCTGGAGCCCCCTTGGCCTGGACTAAGGAGTGCCAGGAAGCTTTTCAAAGTTTAAAGCGTCTGTTTACGGCTGAACCGATCTTAAAGCACCCTGATCCAGAACAGCCATTTGTCATACAGGCAGACGCTTCGGATGTGGCAGTGGGAGCTGTGTTGTTACAGAAGGGGGCGGAGGGGGGGAGCTGTTTCCATGTGCATACATATCCCGGAAATTTTCAGAAACCGAGAGACGCTGGTTGGTGTGGGAAAAGGGAGCGTTCGCAGTACACTGGGCGTTAGTTTGCTGGAGACACTTGTTGGAGGGATCACCTCATCCCTTTGAAATTTGGACTGATCACAAAAGTCTAGAAGCTTTGACTGCACCGAGGAAGCTGTCACCCAAGCAAATGAGATGGGCAGAATATTTTCATCAATTTAACTTCTCCCTGAAGTATATTCCTGGGGGAAAATATTTTCTGGCAGACGCCCTGTCTCGATTGCCTCAACACAACAGCAAGTGGGAGGAAGTAGTCGCTCCTGTAATTCCATGTATCCAAGCAGCCCTAAGAGTGGTCACTAGAGCTCAGAAAAAAAGGGGTGAAGAACAACCAGAAGGAGAGTTGTTGAAAAAATTAAATGCCCAGATTGCTCAGGATGATTGGTTTAAAAGCAACAGCCAATTGCTAGTGAACAAACAAGGGGCATGGTGGTGGCAAGATAAGCTGTATGTCCCTGCAGACGCTAGAAAGTGGGTCTTGCAAAGAAGTCACGACAGCCAAACAGCTGGGCACTTTGGTTTTGTGAAAACATTACATCTACTCAGTCATCAATTTTGGTGGCCAACAATGAGAAAAGATGTAGGGGAATATGTAGCTACATGCCCCACGTGTGCAATGGCCAAAAAGAGAGGGGGCAAACCAATGGGGCTTCTACAGACAGTAGCAAACCCTGGGGCTCCTTGGAAGCAAATTTCCATGGACTGTATTGTAGACCTGCCTGAAAGCAACAAAAAGACAATCATTTGGGTAGTTACAGACCTTTTTTCCAAACAAGCACATTTTGTGGCATGCCAATCCCTTCCATCAGCCCCCAAACTGGCTAAGTTATTTATACAACACGTCTACCGAGCTCATGGTGTCCCAGAATGAATAATTTCGGATTGCGGGGTCCAGTTTACTGCCAAGTTCTGGAGGGCGTTCCTAAAACTACTGGGGGCATCGCAAGGCTTGAGTTCGGGGTACCACCCCCAGATGGCGGGATCATGCGAACGTCTGAACTCAGTGTTAGAACAATATTTGAGATGTTTCATTAACTACCAACAAGACAATTGGGATGAACTATTACCGTCTGCTGAAGTAGCTTATAATAATGCAGTGCAGCAAAGCACTGGCCTCACCCCTTTTAAAATAGCTACAGGACAAGACTTTGTACCCATCCCAGAACTACCTAAACAATCCACTCAAGTCACTTCAGTTGATGAATGGGTCCAACAAATGACACAAGTGTGGCCTCAGATTGCTGCGTTGTTGAAGGAGGCCAGAGCAACGTACAAGAAATTTGCAGATGCTAAGAGAACCCGAGAAAAAGACTGGAAAGTAGGAGATAAAGTTCTTTTATCTACCAAGCATCTTAAATCATTACAACCTTCCAGAAAGCTCGCTCCAAAATTCGTAGGGCCTTTTGTTATAGATAAAGTAATTAATCCAGTTTCACAACGATTACAGATGCCTACTACCTTTAAAAGAATCCATCCAGTGTTCCACTGCGACCTGCTTAAACCCTATAAAGAGTCATCTCAATGGCATCCCTCCCCAGTACCTCCTAAACCAATGATGGTTGAAGGACAACAACATTTTGAAGTTAAAGAGATACTGGACAGTAGAAAGCATGGGGGGGGGGGGGTTCAATTTTTAATTCAGTGGAAACATTTTCCCAAATCAATGGCTGAATGGGTTGACAAGAAACATGTAAAAGCTCCACATTTAGTTAAAAAATTTTATGATGTTCATCCTACAAAGCCTTAACAATTAGAATGGTTATTGCATTATGTTTCTCTTTGCTTTTTCTTTTTTAGAGTGAAGAAGAGGAATCATCTGACTGACATCCTCTTTTGTGGAGGGGCAGCATGTCAGAATCCTCACAAGATTTTATAATAGATTATTATATGGCTAGTTTAAAAAACGGTTTTTTACATGCTGCGGTTCTGCCATTGTAAAAGGGGGGGGGGGGAGAAGGAATGAGAAACCGTTTAAAGTAGATGGCTCCTTATCACAGGCTCTGGCATGCTCAAGGCCATGCCAGCAAGGGAATCAGAAGACCAAGAACTAAGGGCGGAGTAAGGGGGGGGGGGGAGTAAGAAAAATAGCTTTTGGTGCGCTTTTGCTCAGTCTTAGCAATGCTTTGGATCTGTACATTTATTCTCAATAAATGAACTTTCTTTTGAATCAATATTGGTTGCAAGGAAAGTTACTGGATTTGGGATCAACAGGTGGCAGTTCATTACACTTTGCTTGAATATCTCCAGTGAAGGAAACCCCACCACATTTCATAGTAGTCTGTTCCACTGTGAATTAGTTCTTACTGTTGGTACTTTTATCCTGCTGTTTAGCTGAAATCTGCTTTCCTACAATTTCTACCCATGACTTTTGTTTCTGCCCTTTGGAACTACAGAGAACAACATTACTCCATCTTCTTTGTCATTGCCTTTCAGATATCTGAAAACCACTATTACAGCTCTCTGTAATCTTCATTCTCTGGTTTTTACATACTCAGCCATTCCTATTATTTCATGTAGGATGTTGTTTCTGGACTTCTCATCCTTTTGATCACTAGTCTCTACTTGTTCTCCAGTTTACTAATGTTATTTTTAAAATATGGTGACTCCAACTGGATGTGGTGTTCCAGACAGAATCTGAACAATGTAAAATACACAATGAACCTGTTACATCTTGTGGTCTGGACACTATACTTCAGTTTATGCATCTGAAGTATGCATTTTGAAAGGCAGCTGTATTGCACTATTAACTCATATTGTTTATGATTAACTGAGATCATCTTGGGATTGTATTTAACATTTGGCAGGGGTGCTAAGAACTACAATGTTGATGAAACTATGACATACATGTGGATGGGGAAGGTTTTTAATGTGGAGTTTGGGTTTTTTCCACTATATTCTAACTACAATATATCTATTCTAGGGTGTACTTTTTGTATTTCTCATCTCAAAATGGCAGGAAATTCTACTGTCAGTTTTCAGCAAATATGGTCAGAGAGGCTTTCAAGGACCACAAAAGGTTCTTGACATTGGATATATAGATCCTTTTCATATATAGCACAATAAGGTTTTTCCTATAGTGGATTTAGGATCCAACATTAGCTTAACCAACTAGGCAATTGTATATTCACCATGGACCAGTCAACTTCTTCATTGGCTAAATACAGATATATAATTGAGTCCCAAAATGCATAAATTAGGCCTATGCATTATTAATATAATTAAATTGCTGATTACTTTAATGATCAGGTCGCTGTGAATGTTTGTTATACTGGTCCCTTGGCAATGATAAGAGAGTAAGGATGTGCACTTTGTGTGGGGGTGGGTGGGGGGAAATGAAGACCACATTTGACCTTTTGAGTGGTGTCCCAGAAGCCTCAGTCCATAAATGTAGACAAGGACTGGACAAAAATTGAATTTGATTGAACATATTAAAATTAAATTGATAAAATCAAAATTTATTGATGGTTCAAGACCAAACACAATAAAAAGACCAGCAATACAATAACAGTAAAAAGGAATTTTACACTTGGAGCCAAAATCTTTTCAGGAGCATTTAGTATGGCAGATATTAAATTTTCACCCTCTGTTTTAAAATGTTTTCTTTCCATAAATCTCAAGGTACCTTCGATAATTTGATACTATTTCTGGAATCCTTTTATATATGTAGTTCAAGTAATCCTTGTGGATCTATCTGAAAGATATTTCAACAATAGATTGATCCCAACTGTATTTTTAAATCATCAAGTTAGAAGATGCAGGTTTAAAAAATTATGAAGGCTATATTATACATTCATCAACTAGAGTTCAGTGCTTCAGGCATTTTATTCTGTCTGAAGATGATATGAACAGTATCTGTTTAGTAAATGCTATTTTTACTAAAATGGTGAGTTGAAATTACATACTAGAAAAAATATATGGAGAGATAACCTTGATGTTCATAATTGCATTATAGCATTTTTGCAAAATATCTTCAGATTTACAAATGGAAAATATGTAAAGTATTTATATTTTAATCACATTCTTTTTGTTTTGTTTTGCATAATAATTCATTATTATTTTCATAATTTTAGACAATTAGTTGAAAACATCATTGATTATAACCTTTCCATCAAATCAAAATGGATCGTTATCTTTCTCTTTTTTTTTCTTCTTGTATTTAATTTATTTTCTTGGCTTGGTATATTATCCCCATGTCCCCTACAGCTAACTATAATAATTTTCACTGTGGTAATAAGGGCAAAACTGATTAAACAGAAGCTTCCCTCTTGCTCAACTCAGCCAACAAGCTGCCTTTGAGGGCCCAATTTTTCTCCTAGTAAATGAGGATTTTGTGATCAGAGCTTTGTCTTCCTGTCAAAACCTATATGAGCAGAATAATTATCTTTAGAGCTGCTAATGGATGGCAGGGTCAAGACACAGAACTGCATCATCTGCAATGGAAAATACCTGAACTGGAAGAACCTCTGTATTTCATGTGTTTGGGAGGTTGGCTGCTTTAGGTGATGAGGAATTGTAGTGTATGCATAATGAAATCTTAAGAACCATGTTCTTAGCTTGAAGAATGTAGCACAATTCTGCACATCTCAATTCAGAAGTAAAGCTGTATTGATTTAATGAGTGCAGCTTTGCTCACAGAATGTTAGGAAGATTTCTGGATACACACCTACTTTTAGGTTTGCTCATCTAGGTCTTCATGTATGTCTTGCATGTTTTATTTATTAGGATATCTCAATCAGGCATATAGGATAATTTAAACATCTATTATCTGAAACAGAGAAACACCAAGGTCTTAATGAATTGAAAAACCTCAGTTTCCTTTGGCCCCATTTCTCCCTTAGTTCTTAAATATAAGGTGAATGTTACTCAAGCACCAAGGCAGGTTGCCATAGCCCCATTTGGCCTCTTCTCTGTTCATGGATTAGAGAACTAGACTGAGCAGAGGAGGAATGAATATGTCATGTAAATTCATGGCTACAAATACAACTACGGTGCCCTTCCTGTGATGATAGCTTCCTGTATGAAGCACTAATATTATTGTTGGTTATGTATTATGATGTAATTGGTAGTGTGATTTTTTTTTTTTTTTTTTTTTTGCATTGCCACAGCATTGAGAAGATGCTGGTAACCCTTGTGGCAGTGTGTGATTTAAACTTTATGTGGCCCACTTAGTAGATATTGATTTTATGTATCCTGAGATGATTAACCTATGTATTCAATTTAGGTTCTATTAGGATCCTAGTGAGAGCTGTGATGGGACTTTGTAGCCATTCTTGCTATTTCTTGCAAGGATGCTGGGGTTGTGTTTCAAATGAAACTAAGAGCAATAGTAGATAGCAGACCCCAGAATGGGCATTTCTTGGAGAAGTGTGAAGAAACGCATCCCACAGATATGATTAAACAAAGAAAACTGAGGAATCTTTATACTATTATGTTGATGGTGTGTAAATATGGGTGGTAGAGAGCTTCCATAACGATGAAGAGGTGCCAGTGTTTCTAAGTTGAGGGCCATCTGCCTATTTTATCTGAAGATGCCTCTTCATCTACTGGATCATAAATTAATTAGTCATGACATCTTTGTGATACATGTGTATCCTCCTCTTACCTCTATAATTCTTTAATCATGGGATGTTTGAGGCTTTTGGTACTTTGGGCTGGGAGCCTGGTGATCACTACACCTTTTTGCATGCCAAAAAGTATGTTGCATGTTTCAGATCTCCAACTGCTTTGGTTCCTTAAGAGGTGGTTTATTTTCATCACAACCCTCCGATGGTAGCTCTTCCTAGGGCTACCAGATTTGACCTGCAAAATACTGGGTAACCACTTGATGGTAATAAACACATTCAGGACATTCGAAGTCCTTACTCTTATCTAGTGTTTGTCTGGCTGGAGGTCTGTCTATTCCACTCTGGCTGCGTCAAGCCCTTTGAGGCAGGCAAACTCAGGAAACAAAAACTACTTCTGGAAAGTATGTTTGTGTAATTAAGGCAGAGTTGCCCTGGGTCTCTTTGTCTCATTTCCCCCTTCTCCTAGGCTGAGGAATCTCTTTTACAATGGTCCTGTTTCCCTCTGTGTTCCATGACATTCCATCACACCTTGCTAATTGGAAGGAGGCAGCTACATACTGTCCATAGTTCAACCAAAGGGGCAAGCCTTATTTCATTACCAAAGAACTGCTATTTCATTACAGAAGATCTGCAAGAATATTATGGGCTACAGATAGTCCTCACTTAGCAACCACAATTGGGACTGGCAACTCTGTTACTAAGTGCCACAGTCATTAAGCAAAACATCACATGACCACAACTTATGATTTTACTTCCACCTTCTCTGTTAATTCCGCTTGTCACAAGCCAGTTGTGAAGTGCCCAAATGGCAATTACGTGACTATGGGATGCTGCGATGGTCGTGCATGTGTGCTGGTTGCAAAGCACCTAAGCAGTGATCACATGAATGTGGGACTGTGCAATGGTCATAAATGCAAATATTGGCTGCAAAGCTTTTTTTTTTTTTAAATGTTGTAACTTTGAACAGTTGTTACATGAGGCATTCGGTAAGCAAGGACTACCTGTGATGGAATTGTGACATATGGTTTAGTGGCCTGGCCTGGCCTGGCCTGGCCTGGCCTGGCCTGGCTGCTGTTCTGCTGACCATATGGAGTGAGTAAAAAGAGAAAAAGCAGCTGTCAGGCCCAGCCCAAGAACAACAGAGAAACAGTCCAACCAGGTTCAGTTCTTTTACTGCTTACCCTGTATAGATAAAATCTTGCCAGACTAAATCTGCACTATGCTAACCTAATAGATATAACCTGGGAGATTCTAGGGAGTGACTATCTTAAGTTTCTTCTTCCCACACTCCTGCTCTGGGCTGTGTCATCTCTTATCCTGCCCTCCTACCTGGGAACCTAGATTTGTAGTGCATTCCATCACACCACCTTCTTCTTCATAGATACATTCTATCACTGTAGCTCAGTTCTGGCCTTGAAGGGCAGCTGTGCCATCACAAGGCCTGATGAGCTGACCGGGCTGCTAGCCAGGGCTGGTGTGATAAGATTTGGAGACAGCAGTCCCATTGGGCCAGCCTAGTAGATAGGAGTTGGGACTATAGCTCTGGTGGGACAGCCACTTCCTCAGTTACTGGGAGACATGCTGATGGTCTAACCTAAAAATTAGAGAGAGAGAGAAGGAGAGGAGAGAAAAAGTCTGTGCATAGAGTGAATAGAGTAGCTGGAGAGAGAAGTTAAGTGCGCAGGGCAGTTGTTGGTTCCTGGTTGGGAACTATTGGCCTTGTAGGGCAGACCAGTTAGGAAACATGGTCCTAATTCTGCTTTATTGTAAAGCTACATTGACAGAATCTTGCAAGTCTAAAAATACATTTCTCCCCTCATCTCCTTTACAGCTCGAGAAACTAGGGAGGGTCTCTTCTGAGCCTCTTCCCCTGCCCTCTATCCATCTGTGGGCTATTCTATCTCTTATCTGACCATTCCCTTGGCAGCTTGTCTTTGCCCAGTCTCTCAATGTCATTCCCACATACCATTGCAGGAAGGGAGAAGAAAGGTTCAGGGATGGCTTCCCTGGAACAAGGGAAGTGAAGACCCAGAGGGATAAGAGCTCCACCCAAGGCCCAAGAATGGGAAGAAGGGACCTGGCTGGCTGTAGGTGGCAGCTTCACCCAAGACCCCAGAGGGGAAAGAGGAGAAAGGTGGAGGAGCTCTGGTCTTTGGGGAAGGACTAGGCAGAAGATCCTGAGAGAGGTTCTCTCCCCAACAGAGAAGCAGTAGGTGTTTGGCTGAGCAGGAGAGAGTCAAGCCATGCTGAGTACATTATGTAAATTCCATCCCATTGTTTTCTTTTCATCTCTCTTTTAGAAATGGGGGAGGGAGATGGAGAGAAGGGGGTGTAATCAAGACAGCTAGAGGGTGATAGTGTCTGGGAGGGAGACTTAGGACACCTGACACTGGGCGAACACTGGGACTGTGTTGTAAATACTTGCTGTAAATAACGCCACTGAATATAGTAAGAGCATTAAAAGGTTCCACTGTCTTGTTTACTGTGTCAGTTGCCACCCTTGCAAAAACAATACACCTCCAGTTAAAAAAAGAACTATTACTGTGACAGTAATAAAAAGCTGAGCCCAGAACTGCCTTTTGATCTTTTCCTTTTGTTATATCATTGAGGGGAGCCTAAACCTGCCCCCTACCTTTCACGTGGACCAGGGCCAGATTAAAGCCAAGCGATGACTAAGCATAGCCCAACAATGGTTCCCTTGGCCTTTCCGTAGCCTGACAAGACATTAAAACTCAAAAAGTGCTGAAGGTGAAATAAGAGATTAAAAATTCAGTTTTCTTCCAGGCCAGACTCCACAACTATATTAAATACAAGCTTTAAAAAAAAATCAACACTAAATAGCAGCAAACAATATAAGCCAATTATTCACTTATAGCTAGAGCAACAACAACAACAACAAAAGCAAATTTTCAACAGTTTTTAATGCGTTTTAATAAAATTGTCATAAGGGAAAAATGCATATGTAAAATTTTATTGAAAATGATTTTTAATCACCCTCCCAAAGATTATAAGGCAAAATATGTTAAGGGCATGATAGCTGGGGAGGGAGGTACCCCCCCCCTTCCTTGGTGCCCTAAGCACACACTTATTTTGCTTAATGGTTAATCCAGGGCTGATGTGGACATGATTTTCAGTGTTGTGGAAAGTCATTCTGAACAACTTCTTCTTCAGCACCAAGACAATGGATATGTGTTCAAGCAAGTTCCTGGCCCAAGAGTTCTTCCTTATCTGCAGGTTCCATAGACCAGAAGGTAAATCCCTGGATTCTCATTCATTGCTATAGTGCTTCTAGATGCTCATGGATAATGTTTAAAATCTTTATGAACTTCCCTACAAGATACCTGTACATTCTACAACAGGCTAGACTGTGAAATTGAAAACACATTAGAAAACATTGCAGTGTCACATCATGTCTCTCTTATTGTCTAGAAACTATGTGGTCTTATCTATGAAGTCACCAGGAGCCATTCATTGGAGACTACATTTTCCTCATAATAGTTTAATGTAATGCCTCAAGGACTATGCATTTAGTCTAAAGCCAGTAAAGACTAAGAGATGATATGATTATGATAAAGAGGATTACTAATAATTTTTTTCAGCTTCATTGATTGTTTACCTGATCAAAGCTTATGTTCCATTTTGCCTTAATAAATGAACATTCCCAAATATTAAGAACTGATGTTATCATTAGACTATAAATAGGAACATCCCTATTGACCCATGATAATGTTAACATTTTCAAATGTCATTTATGACCAAAAATCCTAAATACCTTTATTTCCTTTTATCACAACGTTTTGGAACAAATTCATAATATACTTGTTCTTTCTGGCATGTGTTGAAACACCAGGAACAAGTCTTTCTCCAGGAGAAATTCCAAAAGCTCATGCATGAGCACACAGATACATCTCATAAAGGAACTTCTATTTTTGATTAATGGACTTCTAATAACAAGGCTCAGGTGTCTGTGAAAACATAACTGGAATGAGATTAACCTTTGCAGAAAGTCTATGCACATTCTCTTGGAAATGCAACTCATTTCAGGCTATATTGCACTCTGTACATTGTTATCCATACTGCTGACCATACTTCATATTGCTAATAGATGAATGTAATTCAGTACCTATATTTCTGAATGTTTATTAAAGCATGAGATTTATTTTGAGAGAGGGTGGATTTGCTTGAGAGTGGATAATTTTAAATAAGGGTTTTTTCTCTGCAGGGTGCTACCATCTTGCCAAAAATCTTAGGAGTTATTATTATGTTCATATTACTTTGTATTCCCATCAGATGAAGGGTGGGTTCCTTCCTCCTTCCTTCCTTCCTTCCTTCCTTCCTTCCTTCCTTCCTTCCTTCCTTCCTTCCTTCCTTCCTTCCTTCCTTCCTTCCTTCCTTCCTTCCCTCCCTCCCTCCCTCCCTCCCTCAGACCATATGGCCTGTTTAGCAATATGTAAAATCTTGCTGCATTTTGCTTAAAGCCTAGAGCATGGAGAATAATGGATGTCTCTTTGTAGCTGCCATATATCTTGTCAATCAAATAGCCTCAATTTTAATAATAGGGCCAGACTAGAAACTGATAAATATATGAATTATAGTGTGGTTCAATGAATAAAGTAGTTCAGTCAAGGTCTTGCTTTAGCTCTAGCTGAATACATTATCTTCAAATGCACTCTGAGTGTAGGATAGAAATTGGTGAGTCAGAATTTCAAGGAGAAATCCATGAGGTGATCCTAGACATAACTTTATACTATTATGTTTAGGATTCCTTCTTAATTTGGTCAACTGATCTCCTGTGATATTATGGACATTTAATAATAAGGCAGTGGAGTTTAGATTTGTTTCTAAAAAGGTGTTTTGCAGAGTGCAAAGGAAGTATCTGTCTGCAACACTTTTTTGAAACTGAATCTAAAGCATTGGACAGTCCTATTGCACAACAGAAAACAACATTTTCTGCCACCTCTCTGTCCTGCAAGCAATAAGCTCCAAAACAACACCTAAACAAAATCTGAAACACTGTGGAAATGAGATGGAAATACAGAAGCCATTATCGCAGAAGGAAAAAAAAAAAAAAAACCTTAGGAAATGAGACCACAGATTTTGATTTATTATTAGACTTTAGGGAGTTTTCTTTAACAAGTACTTATTGTTGTATGGTGTGGCTCCCAGGAGGCCAAAAAATGGAGAACAGTGAAAGAAGCCAGTGAGGCTATAATAAAAGGTTAGTGAAAAATCTGAAAAGAAGAAAGGACACATAAATACATGGGGAAAAAAGTCAGAACAGAAATGAAGAGTACAGATGGATAATATGGAAGTAAAAGCTCAGAATGAGATGAAGTTTCAAAGGTTGCTAAGAATAACAAAAAAGGTGTAACAGCAGATCTACTTGTAAGCTTCATGAAAACAGTTCAATGATTACTAGACATTAGCATGGATTAGTTAAGAAGAAATCTTGCCAGACTAATTTTATCTCATTTTTTGATTGGGTAGCATTCTTAATAGATTATGGGAATGCTGTAGTTATAATATATCTTGACTTCATCAAAGCATTTGAGAAAGTAACCCATGACATGCTGAATCAGCATTGTCTGGATGGCATGACCATTAAGAAGATAAATAGCTGGCTTGAAAATGAGATCAAAAAGTGCTCTTCAATGTTTCCTCACCGCACTAGATTTAAGGATTTAGAGAAATTGAAACAGATTTAGAGATTGGCAACAAAGATGATCAGGAGCAAGAAATTAAGTAATATGAAGGGAATATGAAGGAGATGGGTATACTGAGAAAAGACATTTGAAGAGGGATATGATGCTACTCTTTAAATTAATGTTAGGAAAAAATGGTAAGAATATTTTGACATAGAACCCAATACTCAGAGAAGTGGTGGGTTCCCCTTTGTTGGATATATGCAAAGAGAGGCTTGACAGTCATATGCTTTAATCTAGATTCCAGAACTGAGCACAGAGTTGAATGGTCTAAACAGTCCATTTGAATTCTATGATTCTCTGTAAGCCTATATCCCATTTGAACAAATAGACAGAATTAAGGCCAACACATATATGCTTCAGTTATCTGAATGCACATCACTAAAGTGATATGAAAATAATATTTGTAAGAGAAAAATTCTTGGATTTTTTTAAATTAAGTAAAATATTTCATCAACATTTTGACACCTCATCTATCAAAAGATTTTTTTTTAAAAAAAGAAATACCTCTTTTTTGTAATATAAATTAAATGTACTTGTGATATATACCCTCTGGCAGTTTTTAAACTTCTGCAGTTTGAAGGGTATAGATGTAAACATGCATAAAACAGTGTTGTCATTTGTACACTGTATGATACCTAAATGGAAAATGGAAGTTAAAATGACATGGATGTTGAATTTGTATTGTGCCTTCAAGCTCTCTCTTTTATATAAGGATAATAAGTCTCTGAACCCATGTAGTCAAATCCCACTGAGAGTAAGGTATAAGGGAGGGAAGAAAAAGGAAAATGCCATTTTTGGTGATTTAGCCATGCTTTTTTAGCCAGGGTTTAGCCAGGGTTTAGTTTTAGTTTTTGGTTTTTTTGCACTCTGACTGATTCAGGCTGCAACTCTGAAGAGAGTTATTTGGGAAGAACAACATTTTTTCTCCCTGTATTTCTTGAAAAAGCATAAAAAAACCCTTTTAAAGAGACTAAAACTCCTCAAAACACATCATTCTTTTATGGTATTCAGTGCAACAATGTACCTCATATAGGTTTAAATGTGAATCAAAATTTCACCCTTCCACTGGCCAATTTCCAGTTGGATTTTTAATTTAAAAATTGGGCTGGAAATTTACCCAGTCAAAAATTCCTAAAAATGATTTTAACCAATTAGGCTTGGGATACTAACATTGGCTGCTTTTGTATAAATGTGAACCATTTAAGTGTATTTAATATAGAAGGAGAGTTGCTAGCAACAGAGAGTCAAGACATTGTTGACCTGGCCTGGTCTGTCTGCAAAATGTCTTGTATCATTTGTACTTATGGCACTTTCTCCCTTCGTTCTGAACCATGATCTTCTCCACCTATTTATTTCTTTAGCATATGGCATCTCATACATGGGCTTACATTAAATAACATGGGCTTACATTAAATAACAACATGTAGCCTAAATTTAAAATATGAATGTTAAAAAGATCTAAATTCAGATACTAATGTCTAGGCCATCTAACCATTCAAGTGCAACATCATTTATACAAAAAAAATCAAATATTGGGCCAGTATATGCCCTCAGCTCATAGCTGGTCATGACGTGATCTATAGTTTGACATGCATTCCCGCAGTCTCACTGAGGAGACGATACCCCATTTATGCAGTGAATCCTGGCAGACGCCATGTAAGTTGCGAATCCTATTCAAGGTCATCCATTGCTGGTGAGATAGATCAAAACCTGGCACCTTTTGCGTAGGATCATCTATGTGTCTTCCTGTATCTGGGCATTCAACAACCCATTTAACTTTCCACTGAGAGTTGATGTTGAAGTTGTTATGCAGATGTTGTGCGAGTACCAATGGAGGCTTCCTTGATTTAAGCCTTCCAAGTGATAAGTAGGGAAGGTCAGCATGCACCGGAAGAAGTGGGTTGTTCATAAATTTTCTATATTCTCTCACTAGTTCATCTTGCCTTTGTAAAGCTGGTGGTGCTATATGGCTCAGAACAGGAAGCCAACAAATAGGAGTGGCTTTAAGGCACCCGGTTATAATCCTCATGATGTCATTAAGTCTGGTCTCTACATTGCTAGTATGGCAACTATTAAGCCATACAGGGGCACAGTATTCTGCTGTGGAGTAGACCAACCCTAGGGCTGATGTCCTGAGGGTGGCAGCTGAAGCTCCCCATTTTGTTCCACCTAATTTCTGGAGTATGTTGTTCCTAGTATTAATTTTTGCAGCCATGTTCTCTAGTGGTATCTTATAGGAAACAATCTGATCCAATGTTACCCCAAGGTATTTTGGATAAGGGTTATAGGGAAGTAAGTTGTTATTCAGGTAAACCGTCCGGGCTTTTATTTGCTAGTTTATTATTAAGGTGGAAACATGTAGTCTCCGTCTTACTAACACTAAAGTAAACAGTAAGCCTCCAATCAGTAAAAATTTTTCCCAGGATGTTAAGATCTTTTGAGAGGAGGCTGTCTGCCACCTCCATGTGTTTTTCTTGCACTGCTATGACCAAATCATCAGCATATCTAAATTTGCATCCCCTTGTCACTGGCATATCTGATATGTATAAATTAAATAATGCAGGTGCCATTACAGAACCTTATGGGAGGCCATTATTTAATCTTCTTACCCTACTTATGTTGTCTCCCATTATAATCTGAAAGGATCTATCACTCAACATGTTATTAATTGGTCGAAGAAGATTTTTACAGGGGATAATGTGGCATAATTTGTATAACAGTCTATCCTTCCAAACTGTATCATATGCCGCCATCAAATCTGTGAACACAGCTGTAGTTTTTAGGCCTCTTTGAAATCCCACTTGAATATAACCTGTTAAACTTAGCACCTGGTCTACACAGCTTCAGTTATTTCAGAAGCCAGCTTGTTCCACAGGCACATGTTTGTCTATTATAGGGCCTATTCTGCTTATAATTAATCTTTCCAAGAGTTTGTAGCAAGAACTCAAAAGGATGATTAGATGGTAGCTTTCTGCTCTATCTTGCAGTTTACCAGGTTTTAAAAGTGATATTACCTTAACTTTTTTGAATTCCGATGGGAGGCATCTGTTGGAAACAACATCTGAAAGGAATTTACCAGTCCAGATTCATGTACGCCTCCCAGAATTTACCAGGAATTCTGGATGGATACCATCGAAACCTGGTGCTTTACCACATTTCAGACTGCGAATGACAGTATCGATTTCCTCTGTGGAGAAAGAGCAGGAAAACTCGGGACACATTCGTCCTGACTGCCAAAAAGCTGAGAGTGCTCTCTTAATAACGGTGGAATGCTCTTTCACCCTTGGAGCTTTGGAGAGAGTTATGACTCGAGAGGCTATTTGATCTGGAGTTACATTGGATATTTGTCATGCAGGTTGTCTAGTACCACGCAGTTTCCTTAATAAGCTCCATGCTTTCCTACTAGATTTTCTGAAATTTAATGATTCTATGGATTGTACCCACTTCTTACGTCAGGCTACATCCAAGCTTTATAAGAGATCATCAGCAATCTCCGGGTCGCCACTCTGTAGGAAAGTCTGATAGAGTCCTTTGATCTCTTTATTCCATCCTGGGATATACTCTCTTCTAAATCCTTGAGGGATATGTCTTTTCGCCAAGGCAATTGTTGCCTTCACGAATCCATGATAATTCTGGCTAATTGGTGGAATCCACTGTAAAGTTTCATCGAGGTTTTCAGCAAATTTAGGCCAATTTGCTTTTTGGAAATTTCATCTTGGTCTGGGGGTAGAACAGATTAAGGGAATTTGGATTCCAATTTCAAGCAAGATAGGACTGTGCTGACTATGCGGAAATTTGTCCATTACTATCCTAGTTATGGGGACTGGCTGCAAATTAGGGTCTTCTGTAACAAAACATAAATCTGGATTAGTTTCACATTTCCATGTCACCGAATGGAACATTCCATTGTCTTTGGTGTCAAAAATCAGTTGTACTTTTTTTGCTACAGTCCAATTGAGTAATAATTCACCATTAACATCAGTAAAGTGATATTTCCAATTAACATGGTGGCTATTTCACCCACGTAGGTTGCTGGATGTGGCTTAATGTCCAGGATGGGCTGTGGCCATGCTATCTGCGGTGGCTTATAGATGTTCACAACTGTAAGATCTCCTAGTTTAGAGACTACTTCATGAATGTTGTTATTTATAGAGGGTGACAATAGGGAGGCATTCTCTATTTTCCTTCTAATGTATGTTGCCACACCATGACTGCAATGGTAAGTGGCTCCCAACAAGTCGTAGCCTTGAATCTTGCCTCTGCTGAGTTGCTGTTCTTAATTTTCTATGTGCGTTTCTTGGAGGATGGCCATGTCTGTGTTACTTTCCATTAAATGTCTAGAGATGTATTGGCTCTTTGATCTATTGAGCCCCTCGACATTGATTTGGGAGATTTGGATGATGTTCCCGATCTCTCTTGTCATTTGGGCCTGAAAAGGCCTGTTTTTTGTTTTCATTTCCATATATTTTGAGAGCCAAGAAATCTACAATGTAGATTGGCTGGCTGCCAACTATTGCTAGTTCATTTAGCTCATGCTTTTATGCTATCCAGGGTACACCATAAGGAGGCAAACTAGCTTCACACCCTACCTTTTCTCCACCTTTTTCTCCCTCAGTGGAAATGGAGGAAATTTCTCAAATATTCTAGGGGAATAGCTTTTCCTTTTCTTAAAACCCATCATGCAGTAGAACTGAGGCATACACTAGATGTTCCTCAACTGAGCCTTTTCTTGTGATTTGTAAGTTCTGTTGGCTTGTAGATAAAGCATTCAACTCTCATGCTGGTCTATGACCATAATAAAGATTTGATTTGATTCAGCTCTCATCTACTACTTCCTATGTTGAAAAATGAGTCATGGGTAGGAATGAACCAAAAGCTAATTCACAATTGATTAGAGGTATGGTTGTAAAATACCACAGGACGTCTCGGTTCTTTGGTAGCTTATTGCCTCAGTAACATTTCTTAAACCTCTGTGTATGCGAGGCCTCATTACACAGCTTAGTTTTACTGGCCTCAAGCATTTAGTTGATAATTATACTGAGCTGCTGCAGTAGACTGATTAAGAGGCTGAGCTGTGAACTGCAAATATCTGCTTCAAATCTCAGTTTAGCCAAGGGGGACTTCAGGCAAGTTACCATCTCTAAGCCTTAACATCCCTCCTCCTAATCTGTATAGGGATAGAATAATGTCGACTGATTTTACAGAGTTGATTAAGGATTAGTTAGAAGATAATGTATGTAAAACTAGTTGAGTGCTTACAAAATACATATGTAAATAATATTACGTATGAGTAATTATACGTACCTATCAAGCTATTAAGAAAACAGTTGTGAACACACCAACTGGGAAAGAAATTCTGTTAGAAACAATTGTTTCTACTCTCAAGGAAATATACTGCCCAAGGTTTCACTCCCCAATCCCTCAAAAACAGTTTGAGTTTTTGTGTTCAAGCTGCCATTGTCTTCATTTCTGCTGACTTCAGAATCTTGAAGACAAGAAACATGGCACATTGCTGAAACACTGTTCTGCCTTGAGCTCTTGAAAGTTCTAGAGTTATTAAAATCCCCCGACCTCTACCCCACACCAAAGGAAAAAATAATATATTGACTAAAGCCCACCCATCTTTGCTTTACATTATTTGTATTAGTCTAGTTATATGAAAAAAAAATCCAGTGGTTCCTATAAAAGGAGATGAAAAGCAGTCCAATCATCTTTCACTTAAAAAACTGAGCTGAAATGGATAAACGTAGGAGTCAGGAAGCTAGATGAAGAAAGAATTCCTGCAAATGGGAAAAAGGATTACTCCACAAGCTTCACAGAGCCACAACGTATCAAAGAAAATATTAGCTTTTCTGTAGCTTCAAATAGCTCAAGCTGAGGCAGAAATAAATAAGCTGAGCTCTCAAAGTTAGTAATCTTACAGAAACACAGAGATCTGCTTTTGAATTGGCACAGAATCCTCATATGGAAGAAAATGGAATTACTGGATAATGATTCTGAATCAATGCCACTAAAGCTGCCTGTCGGAAAGCATCTGTTAAATTCAGAAACGTCCTTAATTTGTGGGGCAGAAATTGTTAAGTGCTTCCTTTCACATCTCTTGTCTTCAGCTTTAAATGAAAGCTGTAATTCCATTTCAGTGGAACTCATTTTCATCTTTTATGTCTGGTGCATGTTTATTTTATCGTGAATCTCACTGGCTTATTCCCACAGGTTTATGCTAATTTCCTTTTACAAAAATAAATGAAAAACATTAAATCCACTGAGGAACCATTGAAACCCAACACTTTTTTTTTACTGCCCATGTACAATTTTGACTTAGCAATTGACCAGGATCAACCATATTTATCTCTACTGGGTATTCAGTTGGGCTTCTGATAATGCTAGTTAGTGCTGGGCAGTATGTATGTGTTCCATCCTCTTTAGAGATGGCTGTTAAAAATGTCTGTGATTAACCAAAGTAATTAAAGAGTACTGCCATAAAATAGTTCTGATTTTTTCTTCAACAAAATATTTATATTAAGTCAGAAATGTGATTTTTGCAAGGAGCAAATGAAATTGCATTCTGAAATGATATAGTAAAGTGTTGTGTAGTACAATATAGTACAGTATGTGGGAGTCCTTGCTTTGCTGATTATATTGCATATGAAGTATAACATTGACATATGAAAGGAGACAATCAAATGTTACATGGTAGAGCTTATAACGTCATTGAATTATACATGTGGTAAGCACCTGTAAGCCTGATTATATGGCCGGCTGGAGATAGAGTCTCTCATTAATTCTCTCCCTTGTGCCAATTCTACCATATACAATTTTCTAATCTTTTGCACTTAGTGTAAAATACTATAACATGATCAAATGCTGATATGAAACGAATAACTCGTATGAGTTAGAGAAAATGGAGTCCAAATGCCAGAATAGATTTTTAGATCTTTCAAGAAATAAAAAATCAAGGAACTATACAATTCCTTTTGGAATACTGGGATTAACCAGAAAATGCTTTGTATTCTACTAATATTAAATGTATCTGAGCATGTATAAAGAACATGCATTACAAATATTTTATAGTACGCAATACTTCCTCTTTCTTCCTTTATATTTTCTCACAGTGGCTTTTTCTGACATATGCTGCAACAAATGGCATTAAAATATATGTGAAATTGTAAGAAATTCCAAGGCCTATCAACATTAAGGGAGAAATTGATGAATTTTATGGTTTCCATATAATATGCATAAAGTTACTCTAGTAGAACATGGTACATGATTACATAATGATAGCAATACATTTTAAGTCTTTTTTTCCACTTTTAAAATCACATTTTACACTTTTTTATTATTCTGTAGAAACATTGCAGAGTAAATGCAATTTACTCTGCAAATCAAGCAATTTATTGATATAGCAATAGCATATACCTCGTACCTCGCGTTACGAACTTAATCCGTTCCGTGACTCTGATCGCAACTCAATTTGGTCGCGCCATGAGGCAAATTTCCCCATAAGGTTCAATGTAAATACGGCTAATCCGCCCTCCGAATTTGGTCACACCGCGAGGCAAATTTCCCCATAAGGTTCAATGTAAATACATACAAAGCCTTATTCTTGCCAATCCTGCTCTGCATTTTCTTTGGAGCCATGCTGACAAGCACACCAAAAACCTTCCAAACGCCACAAAACACACCACAAGCCTCACCGAACGTCTCCTTGCTACCGCGATCTTGCCCACAGGAAGCCGTGACCACGTGGCAGCAGGGCAAATGGCCGCAGATCCGGTTCGTAGCGCGGGGCGGAGGTCGCATGGCGAGGTAAATTTTTGGGGCCGGAGCTGATCGTATCGTGAAAAATTCATAAGGAACCCGAGGTACCACTGTATACATATATGTATGTGTGTGTGTGCATATACATACATACATACACATATACACATACATACTGCACATACATACAGGTAGCCTCTGGGTTAAGAACACCTGGGTTACAGATGACCCAGAATGGAGCAGAATGGGCAGAATGGAGTCCATTGTAGCAAAATTTAAGTTAAATACACAGTGGTGTGAGTTCATTACACAATACTACTTTTACAGTATTTTACAAAAATACTGTTCCAGCTTACATACAAATTCGACTTAAGGACAGACTTTGGGAACGGAACTCGTTCCTAAACTGGGGGTTACATGTATCAATAGAGGCGAATATGTGTAGCTCACGGTTGAACTGTGGAGTCCTTGGGGTTCTCTGAGCTTGGTTCTTTTCTTGCAAACGTTTCATTACCCAGCTAGGTAACATCTTCAGTGCTAGAATGGGATGGGGTTTGCTCTCTATATAGTGTGGCATGCCTTGCCAGTGCTGATGGGGGTGGGGGTTTTGTTCTGCTCTTCTGGTAGTTCCTTGATTAGCATATGTTTACTGCTTGATTGCATGCCTGGTGGTAACCTTTGCTTATCTGGGTGATGATTTCTGGTGAGCAGATGTTCTGGTCTTTTGTCTCTTTTGAATAGTATGTAGATGCTGTTTATCTCTATGTGTCTGTTAATTGCTGCCTTGTCTGAATACCAAGCGTCCAAGAATTCTCTTGCATTTTTGGATTTAGCATGGTCTAAAATGCTGACAGTTTCCCAGTTAAAACTATGGTTGAGTCTGTCCATGTGTTGTGAGATTAAGGAGTTTTCATCATGTCTTCTGACTGCTAGTTGGTGCTCGTGGATGCGCTCTGCTAGTCTTCTGCCTGCCTGTCTACATAGTGTTTGTTACAGTCCTTACACTGTATGTTGTAGATGACTCCTGTTTTCTCTTCTTGTGCTACTGGGTCTTTTGGTTTACTTAAGATATTTTGGAGTGATTTTGTTGGATTGTGTGCTACCGAGATGCCATGAGGTTGTAATAGTCTGTAGGTGGTTTCTGAGATGTTTCTGATGTATGGCACTATGGTCCTTTTCATAGCTTGTGTTGGTTGTGTTGTAGTAGGTTGAGGGGTCAGGCACTTTTTGATAAAGTTGCGTGGATATCCATTTTGTTGGAAAATGTTGTATGGGTTTTCTTTTTCTGCTGTTCTGGGTTGCTGCATGTGTTTGTGCTCGTTTGAATAATGTTCTTACACAGCTCTTCTTGTGGGAGGTTGGGTTTGGTAATGGAGTACTTGATTAGTGTGGGATGTCTTCCAATAAACTTGGGTTTCTAATTTACTGTTGTTTCCTCTGCTGATGAGGGGCAGTCAGAAGACATGATGAAAACTCCTTAATCTCACAACACAGGGACAGCTTGGTATTCCTGGAAGCTTGGTATTCAGACAAGGCAGCAATCAACAGACACATAGAGATAAACAGCAGCTACACACTATTCAAAAGAGACAATAGAAAAGAAAACAAAAGACCAGAACATCTCCTCACCAGCAATCATCACCCAGATAAGCAGTGATTACCACCAGGCACACAATCAAACAGGAAACATATGCTAATCAGGGAACTACAGAGAAGCAAAACAGAACCCCCACCAGCACTGGCGAGGCAGGCCACAGTATATAAGCAGAGAGCAAACCCCATTCCATTCTAGCAGTGAAGATGTTACCTAGCTGGGTAATGAAACGTTTGCAAGAAAAGAACCAAGCTCAGAGAACCCCAAGGACTCCACGATTACATGTATGTATGTATGTATGTATGTATGTATGTAGAGCAATCAGGAAAGCCACAGCATAGAGATTTGGTTCCAAAAAATGTTTTTGAACTCCAGTGGGAGAATAGAATTCGAATTTCAACCAATAATTTAACCAGTTAATCAATAACATTTTAATATTTCTGCCCTGCTATACTTACTTTTGAGATTTCTTTTAATCCAATAAAGTACATTAAATCCTCATACTTTTGTAGAGTATTGGGCACTTAGAAGCAAGGTATTACTTTTAAGGTATGGCGGGGGGGGGGGGGTGTAGTGGGTTTTGTATTTGGGATTTTTATTCTTGTAAGCCACCTGCAGTCACCATGAGTGAGTTAGGCAGCCATATAAATTGCTGAAATACATACATACATACATACATACATACATACATACATACATATTAAGACATATTATTTGCAATTTCAAATATCCAATACAGATTCCTGACATAGGAAAACATAATAGTCATCTAGTCCACTCCTTTCAACAAGGATGAATCAGATTTAGTAATGCTTGCACATTGATCTATTTTTAAAAATCTGCCTTAATAAGACTAGTGGACCCATTAAACATTTCTGAATTTCACCTTGACAGAACACTTTGCACTATGGAGATAATACACATGAAAATGTGCGCCACATGAACAAAATTGGCTTCATCAAGAGATTCCATATCACCTTTTGGGCCTCCTTTAGCATTCCATGAACCTGCTTGGAATTGTATTTCCTCTTAGAAATGTTTCACACCCCTAAAGATCAGAACTCAGCATTATAAGGTTAGAAGCTCTGTTTAGTAAAGGAATTGTCCAGATGAGTATGTGAAGAAAAAAAAGGCAGCAACACTGGGCTTCAAATGAACTTCATAAACAATAGGAGTCTATGTCTTGATTCCTATGAAGACCATGATTCAGAACATTTCTGCTCAGTGTTATCTGAAGTGCAGCATTAGAACATCTCATGATGAAATATGGTCTGTGATAATGAGTTTATACATATGCCATGATAATTATTAGTGTTTTCAAAATGATCCTAGTGAGTTGGAAATTGGGAAATGGGACTAATCAGAATACTCTGCTTCTTTCAATTCTGTGATTTCCTTTAATGGGGCTTTCTCATGGATGGTGATCTGGGGAGGTATTGATATTACCTAACTCCCCTTGATCCTATTAACCCTAGGACCAGGTAATTGAATTTTCCTCCTCCCAAAACTCAATCCAGTTCTGGAATGATTCTCCTGGGAATATGGTGATAAGCAAGGCATAAAAAACAAGCAGGAAGATATAATCCTTCTGACATTTCAAAGCATTCAAAACCTGGATATCCTCTGGATATCTAGACTTCAACTTCCAAAATTCTCAGAAATGGTCATAGTGGCTGTGAATTCTGGAAGCTTAAGTTCATCCACTGGGAACATTCCAGATTAGAGAAGTCTACTCTAAAGTAGCTATTAATCATTCAGTTGATTGATTATGTGCCATCAAGTTGACATCAGGTCTTAACAACCACATGGATAGGTTTTCTCCAGGATGATTTGGAACTCAACCTAGTCCTTTTGGGTCTTCCAATGGTATAGCCATCACTGCTGTTATTGAGTCCTTTCACCTTGCTGCTGGTTGTCCTCTTTTTCTCATTCCTTCCACCTTTCCCACCATTATGGACTTATCAAGAGAGCTAGGTCTTTGCATAATATGTCTGAAATATGATAATTTGACCCTGGTCATTTGTACCTTGAGGAAGAAATCTGAATTGATTTGTATGATCCATTTGTTTTCTTGATTATCCATGATATTTTCAGGAGTCTCCTCCAACACCAAATTTCAAAAGTGTTTATTTTACTTCTTCAAAGTCCAACTTTCATTTCCATAGAGTGTCCAGAAAAAAACCATTAACTGCATAATTCTGATTTTTTTAGGTATAGATATGTCATGACATCTGAATATCTTCATTGCTGCCCTATGAAATGTTAGTCTATGGCATATTTCTTGACTGCTGTTTCCTTTACTGTTGATCATCAATCTTAAAAGACAGAAACTGTCCGCCACTTAATTATCTTTTTCTGCATGCCTTGACTTTCATTACTAGAATTTGCAGATCATTTGCATTTTCAGTTATCTTAGTAGTGTCAACAGCACAGCATAGGTAATGGATGTTTCTTCCTCCAGTTTTAAAACTACACTCATCTTCTTCCAATCCAGTTTCCCTTAATGTATGTTTAGCATATGGGGGGAGAATATAAAGCCTTGTCTGCTCACCATATTCCATTTAAACTGTGGCTTCCTAACTTATGTATAGGTTTTGCATGGGGACAATGAGATATTCTGGATTTCCCATTTTCTAAAGGACATTCACAGTTTGACATGGTTGATACATTTGTAAGCCTTCTTATAATCAATGAAACACATCTTGACTTCTTTTCGGGTATTTTCTGGCTTTCTCACTTATCCTGCAAGCTTCAGGAACAATGCCTCTTGTTCCTCAGCCTTTTCTAAAGCCAGCTTAAATATCCACCATGTTCCTTCCCATGTAGGAATCCTTCAATTATTCACTGTATATTTCTGCTTCTACACATTGAATTACTGTTATTCCCTCCAAAATTAAGCAAACCTATTGGCTAAGTCTTCACATGAATAGCCCAGCTCTCCCTTTAAAACACACACACACACACACCCGATAATAATCACATTGCATAATTATTATGAAATGCAAAAAACACACTAGAAATATTGCATATTGTTGGTACTTGATTTGTTACTTGTTCTGTTTTCCAGTCTTGTCCTGAAGTAAGCAAAAGTTCTCCTGGTTTTTTCCAATTCCAGAATATGAAATTATATGCCTAACATGATTCATTTCCTCCTTCTATAATAAGTGAGGTACATTTCTTCAGTTAGACTAGTGATTTCCAGACTTAACCCATTTCACATTGGTGCACTTGAATGAATATTATTTCAATCTACAGATGCACTTGCTTGCTCAGTCACAAGGCAGAAAGTGATATTAATACTAATGTAGAGCAAAGGGTGAGCCGAGTAGAATAATACCAAGTTCATAAAAAATAGTGCTTGTCAAAGATGATATAGGATTTAAGTCAACCGCACATCGAAAAGAAAGTTAGGCATTTTTATGCTGAAGTAGAGAAACATATGGGAAGAATCAATCAAGGTCATTTCTGTGATAGAGGATGATGTAGCAGAAGAGTTAATAGAGAAAACTGAACGATGTGCCAAATGGAAAAACTATCTGGATGCTCTTTTACAGTCTACCAACACTTAACAGTGTAGCAGCATTTTGGCTGCTGGTATATTATTTCTACACTTGGTTATGAAGAGCAGAAAACACCAGGTTCCAGCAATCATCATCATCATCATCGAATGGATTGGACTATGTTATTTTTATATGGATGCATGGAATGATACAGAGGAAGCCATGAATGTGTATAGACCCAGTAAAGCAAAGCAAGTACTAAATGATAACAGTGGACTTGTATAGTCAATAACAGGAATGGGTTAGAATGGAATAATTGCCAATAGTGAGTAGGACTAGATGTAGATGAAGAATTTACATTCTATCAGGAAAATAAGACAGATGAACTAATTCCTTACACTGTTACTTGGAATAGTAATTTGTACATTTCTCTAATTCTCTTCATATATATTATCAATCCTAGTATTTGGGAGTATGTCTTTCAATAGTTCATTTTGTGTTGTTAGGTAAAAGTCTGTTGTTTATCTTCATGACATTTTTGTGGAATCTGGGTCACTTTTCCTGAACTTCAAATGGCAATGTACTAAAAAGTTAAAAGATCAAATAATTATTATTTTATTGGAACAAAGTAAGAATACGAGGTAATGAACTCTTAGCAAACCAACAGATTTTCTGCAGAAAATGTTGCATGATAATAAGTCATTTTTTCCCCCAGCTGTCTTTCTATTTTTGGATCTTGGCTATTAGAAAGAGAGAGGGAGAAAGTATGTGGGTTTAGCCTATTACCTTTCATTGTATTGGTATTAAAACGTTGAATAAAAGGCAGTTAATTTTATGGCACAGTCAGACAAATTATTTCTCATGCATTGTAATTGTGATATTTAGGTTGGAACAGCAATGATAGGGATCACATTAAGATTGTAAGATAAGGGTTAAATGAACATTCTCTAATTATCAGGGTAGAAAGCCAATCATATGCTTAGTCCACTAGTTAATTCTAGAAGTTTCTTGGCTGGGAACCTGGTCTGCGTGACTCTGTATGTATGCCTTTTTTAAATGCCAGCTTGTTCCTATTAAATCTTTTAGATTTCGTTGAGAGAATAATGTATTATATATCATGTGACTGTTTCTGTAGGAAGGAAAGGATTCATTCCAAAACAAGTACTCTGTTTCTTAATTTCTTTGCAGTTAAAAATTTATTTATATTAAGATATTTATAAGCCATTTCTCAAAGCATAGTACCTTCTTGAGGTAACCTAAAAGATACTTGTATAATAAAATAGCTTAAAAACCATATTCACTTTAGAAATAAGAAACAAAAGTCCTCATAAATAAAAAGAGCAGTAAAATCATGTCATTTCAGCTAGCTATATAATAATGAGACCTATAAACATAGCCATCTCTGTCTGTCTGTCTCTCTGGGAGCTATATATCTTCCGAGAAGCTTGGAGGCACAGGTGAAAAGATTTCTGTCCTCACCCACCTAATCCATGAGGGAATATTGCTTATGAAGATGGGATATAAATTAATAAATAACTAGAATTTACCTGATATAAAATTGAGAGACTGGTTAATTTAGATTTGGTGATTAAAATGAAACAAACTGGAAAACAAAGGGGTGAGCAAGAGATAGAAATGGTATGGATATGGATACATGTTATACCTCTCAATGATTATTACCCTGAACTTCTTCTCATATTATTCATACTGTTAACTTTAAAAAAAAATTGGATTTTTGCTAATATTTTATCCATCCCAAGGCTTGCTAATTTAATTTCTGATTTCATTTAGCAAAACCTTTTATAGCTGTTTGTGATTACTTGAGGGCTTCTTGGCAGTCAAGAAGAAAGAATTGAAGCTCAGTTCTCGGGCAACACGTTGTTCACCCTAAAATGACAGGCCAAGCATTGTAGAATATAATGGGATTCTAAGAACTTCTTTTTCAGCTGATCTCTGCTGACTTGCAAATGTAACATTACCTGGCTATCTGTAGTAATGGTGCTGCTGCATAAAAGAGTCCTACGAACACTGTTTATACTGCTAGCATGGTGGGGGGATAGGTGTGCTAATCCTGCTGGCACATAATGAGATTATGTGAGTTTGTTTCTAATGGTAAAGAATGAGGCCTTATTTCCTGAAGTTTATTTGAATACCATTAAACTACTTAAATGAGTAATTTCCAGGACATAATAAAGTTGGAGGTTTCAGAACAATCCTTGGATAGGGAAATAAGTAAGAAGAGGCAACATTCCCAACATGTAAGGTCACAACTTCAACATCCTAGTGAAGAATACGACTGAAAAGCAACATAGCCCAAATGTCGTCCTGGGTGTACTGTGAATATCAATATTGATGACAAATCGTATAATCCAGTGCAAACTTTTTCAGTTTAATAGAATAGGAAGAAATTACATGGAGATTGGATCCCTAAAGTAGCCATTTCAATATATTTTGGATAACTTTACAAATTTACAAAATAAAGGAATATACCACATCCTTTATTCTGGGTGAGCAGAATGGAAAAATCAAAAAGGGGATAAAAAGGACATGCAAAAGAAAATCCACTTCCTTTTTAAATATTAAGTGCAGACACCGAGCTGCAACAGATGGCCATCTTCTACAAGAAAATTTGCCAGTAAACAGCCATTTTCAAATTCATTGAAATGTGAATCTAAATATTAATTAGTATTTAAAAACTGAAGCCAAGATACCAAAAAATACATGGTACTGAAGTCAAGAAATCCAACTGTGAAGCCCCAAGAGCTTCATTAAACTATTAGGACCTGCATTATGGGCTACACTATTTGAAATAGGCAAAAACTCCTTCATTTAACTGGGAGGCAATCAGAATTTTCTTAATTTAAAAAAATAGGAAGAATTTAAATATTTTCCCCCAAACCAAATGGAAAGTTTAGAAAAACATATTTGCCTGTGCCTGCAAATGGAAAACCCTGTTACGTTCAGGTTCCCCAAGCATTTACCTGCCAATTTGCAACAGGAACAACTATAGCATTAAAATGAAATGAGAAGAAACCTTCTCCATTCTTGCCATCTCCTTTACATACTAGAAATAAAATGGAGCTATACGAACATGGGAGTCTTGAGGAATAATAATCTTTCTAATGAGTACTGCAGTGCCTACTAGACCAGGGATGCAAAAATGTGGGCAACTATCAGCAGCACAAAGTTAAAATTGTCAGCATCACTTTCCTGATACCTAGTGATTACCTGGATTTAAGTCTGGACTTAAGCCTGAACAATATCACCAAATTTATGTCTGATTTTGACTTGGGAGAACTTCACTGACATCCTTACAGTCACAGGCTCATCAGTGCTAGACTGTTTAAACATTAAAGATGCTCCTTCCATTTCTTTTCTCATTGTGTGTGTTGATAGCTAAGAACCTACCACCAAACACCACTCTGCCTTGGACCTTTGCTAGCAACTGACTGTGCTAGAGCCTGAGTATGATATGGTGAGCAGATGTGGTCGGATTAGAAGATATGACCATGGATAACCTGGAGACAGATAATGCGGTCAAAAACAGTCTGGACATTAGAAGGTATGCCAAGTATCTGGCAAGACAATCTGATTGCTTTTCAAGCAACAAATCAACAAGCTGAAGAGATAGTCTGGAAATAAACTTTTTAGAAGATCTGGCGTTTCTCCATTGGCTTCTGAGGTCAGTTGACTATCCTCAGAACATCACAGCAACCATGTTTTTAATCAGCAACCCCTCCCTCCAACATAAATGGCACCCACTAGTTATTCTCTTATTTCCAATGGATAAAAAGGTTGACCGTGGAATCTGATAGAATCAAGATCAATATTGGACCATTGCTTCACTGATTCTAGTCAGGCAGGCTGGCTGACTGAGCAGCAAAATATATATTAGTAAAGAACTAAGCATGTTGCTCTGAATATATACAGAGTTTTTTAATAAAAGGAAAGTAAAGCCACAGGATCCTGATCCAGATTCAGAACACATTGAAGGAAATGGGCAGGCTTTTCTCCCTCCCATCAGGCCTCAACAAAGTTATACAAATGCTGATAAAGCGGGAAGAAAGAACGCACTAAAGGGAAGTTTTTATCTTAAACTTAAATAGTACAAATTATTTGATCGAAAATCCTGGTAAAATGATGTTCATGAACAGTTGGAAGTGATTGAATGATTGAAAAATTCATGCTTCAAGGAGTTGTGATCATAGTAGAAAATAAAAAAGCATATATGGAATCTGTGACAAGTACTTGTTTCTTAATATGTTTGATTCAGAGCCGGTATTGAACTTTTCCTGGTCTCTCTGAGGAGCTGAGTATTTCTTCTCCTTCCTGCAGTGTTGTAGAAAGGTTGTTTTGTAGACATGTGTGTGTATATATGTATACATGTGTAGGAGAAAGAGAGAGAGAAGTTTAAACTAAATTGCTCGCCCACTTCTGTTCAGTACGATGTAAAACAGATTCGTACACTTGTTTTATTATTCAGTTACAAAAAAAGCCTGATCATTGTAAAGGATGGTTCACAAATATGGGCTAACATTTATTCAATTTCCACTCTTTCTTGAATCTTTAAGACAGATTTTAAAAATATTTACTCCTTTTATTTTCATCAACATACAATAATCCCGACCTCCTTCTTTAAGTCTGATGTCTCTCCACACTCTTTTTAAAGTGCTGAATAAAACTGATTCAGTTTAAAATGTTCCCTCCCCCCCTCTTTCTTTTGCTAGTGGCCTTTTGTCTTTTTCTCTCTTGCTGGTTGCAGGAGCATTTTGATAATAAGTTGCTATGTTCAAGGAAGTCAACGCCTTCCTTATTAAATCAAATATAACCAAACAACATTCACTGCAGAACTGTGGGGCTGTGCTTTAACTTGATGCAGCCCCAAATCTGATGCAGATAGGGCAATTTGGGAAGATTTTTAATTAACCCAAGATGGAATGGAAATGGCTAACTTATTTTAAATCCAATTTAAAATCTCCTGCAGTTCTGTTAGAAGCTTGCAGAAAAGAGGCAGGCATCATGTTTCAAGTATGGAATTTCTAGGAGAAAGGGCAGAAGTAAACATGTTATTTCAAGATAATTCTATTTCTGAATGAAATAGGTAACAAGTCTAGAAGGAATGAACATTAGAACTTTGATGTGTATTTCCCCGTACTGTGTAAATCTTGTATTTTATTTCTCTGTGCAAATTCAGTAGTTGTGTGTATTTCATCCTTTTTTATACATATCTTTAATTGGGCATGAAAATTAATTTATCTTTAAAATCGACTGCCATTTGGAAGAATATCTGGAGTCCTGTGCTAAAGGTCTTTTCCAGTGGGTTCTTTTATAATTGTAGCAGACCAATGCCATCTGGTGATCTTTTGGGTTTTTCACTTTAACAAATTTGCTGGGAGCAGTGCATTTTCCTTTTGTCTTTTAAACCAACTTTTTCTATGAATTGGACAGCTATGGATTCTTCCTTTCTCAACATCAAAATGTTTTATATTTCAAGCCAAGAAGTTTTTGTTTAAATTTTATCTGATCATTTTGAAAAGAGTTTTGCTTTGTTTATCTCTCGTGAGATGGCCTGTGTCCCAAGAAAGGCCTGAAACCTCTAGCCATACGTCTCAATCCCACACGGGATTGAGTTTGTGTTGCCTTTTTTTTCCTTTTCTTGATTTCTACCTTTTAATTGCCAGTGAGACACTATACATTGTATAGATTGTTAGAGAGCCTCCCCCTCACATACACTGAGGTTAAGGGGAAGATGCTAAGTGAGGTGCCAGCTGGAAAACAGGTAGTGGCAGTATTTACTACTAAGCAACTATACCAAGATAGGAGGTAGCCATCCAGGGCATGTACACAGAGTAGTCTTTGAGAGAGTATCTGTAGAGAATAAGGAAGATTATTTTGACAGATATAGGAGATATCTGTTATCAAAGCAACAAGGGGAAAACATATTTTAAGTCAAAACAAGCAGGAAGTATGCAGTAGTGGCTCAGGCAGACACTTCCCTAATTCACATGGATATAAGAAGAGGAGGAGGTACAGCATAATGAGATTTGCAAGATTCTTTCATAGCCACTGTCAATAAAATTAGTCTTAGCCTTCCTGTGGAGCTGATTCCTGGATTGGTCTATCTGGTGGGGCTGATAGTAGGTTTGAAACCTCAAGCCTTCTACACTATGGGTTAAGCTATTCCTTCCACAGTACCTTTTGGTTACTGTTCATATAACATCTTAATAAGGAGAACAGGATAACTGTCCTTCAACTGATCTTTGTAACTGAACAACCAATCACAGCCTTTTCGATGGATGGCAAATCTCTCTTGTGAATGGCCAGCTGATTTTTTTCATTATCTTTATTCCTGTTTCCATTTTATCTTTTTCTGTTTGTTCATCCAATTCTCTATTCCTTACCTCTTCTTTCATGTCCCTCCTTTTCACAACATATTCCAATCTTTTATTTTGCTTCAAAACAATACTTTTTCAATTATACTAGATTTTTTTTTTAAATTAACACTCTCTATTCATTTATCCCTCCCACGCATTGTAATTGATTATTATTAGCTTCTATTTTATTTATTAGCAAAGGATAACAGGAAACAAAATAGATGTGCTCTGAACAAGAAATTTGCTATTATCCCAAAAAGTGCAAAACATGGGAAAATACTAATCTCTAGGCAATTTGGCATTGTTCATCAAATCATAAGGACTAACCTTTCCATAAACTGCAGAATGTTTTGTAAATAACAAAACTGTTATGATTGTCTTTATGTTTATATAAGGGGATCTGGTGGTGCAGTGGCTTAATGATGCTGAAAGTTGCTGGCCAAAAAGGGTCGACACTTCAGCAGTTCGAGCCCAGCCTTCGCACTGCAGGGTGAGCTCCTGTTTCCTCCCCAGTTCCTGTCAAACCAACAGTTCGAAAACTTATGTGAGTAGATAAATGGGTACTCTCACTCTGGTGGGAGGAAAAATGCTGGGGGCTTCTTGCAAAAGGAGTCGGGAGCAGTTGCCGGTAGCGTGGAAGCCATGCTCGCCTGAAAAAGGCGCGAAGCAACAGAAACCCTGCCTCCTGTGCTTGCCAGCTGGGCTCTGCTCTAGGAAGGAGGCACTGGCAAACCACTTCCGAAATACCTTGCCTTGAAAACTGCAAAAAGGACTCGTCCAAAAAAGCAGTCACTGCAGAGTCGGTAACGACTGAGTGCAGATAAAAAAAAAACAAATGTTTATATATTTTCTTCACAGTTGATCATGGGGAAACAAAGTGTTAGTCTTCCTGAATAATACTCCAGAATAAATAACAACTTAGACAAGCCCCTGCCCCTAACTAAGTCCTGTTGCACTCAGAAGATAAAATATTCATGACTGGGCTGCTGTAAATTCTAATCTGAGGTTCTCCCTGGTGCTACACACAACTATGTTCTCCTCTACACAGTAAACTGTCTGCCTTAAAATATCTACTGGTGCTTGCAGAGCATCCAATAGCTGAGAAGAACCTTGCAACTATTTGTCCACATTTGTCCAAAGAGCAAATTAAGAAATCAGCAGCAGAGGACTGCTCAAAATCTGCTTTTTCCCCCAAGGCTGCATGTTTCTCCCTCTTTTACAGTACACCCAGTGATGAGGTTCTTAGAACATTTTTTTTTAAATTACAGTGCTATAATTTGACTTAATAAATTTCCATCTAGTGCTAACTTTTAGTGAAGAAAATGTCAGACGTGTTTCCAAAGACTAATGGTTCATTAAGCATTACATTAATTTGCAGAAGAGTAAATTGCAATTTCCTCTGGAGTAGAGACACAAGATATGAAGTTTTGGCCATATTCCAAATGGTAATTACAGCAACCTAACTACATATTCTCTACTGATTACATGGTTCGTACACACACATGCACACACACACACACAGAGGCACAACTGAACTGTCATAGACGGTTCTACATTATCAAGCTATTGGCTGTCAACAATGTTGTAATAATACAGTATATACTATGTCAGCTCTCAAATATTCACATTCAGTAACTGAAATTGCTGTATCTTCAATGTGTCCATACCGCAACTGAAAATGAGAAAGATAAGCTTTCTATAAATGTAAACAAATTAGAACATATAACATCAGGGTTCTGTTAAATGTGTGTGTGTGTGTGTGTGTGTTTGCATAGCTGTAAAGACTGTATATTTTATCAGTGAAATTTAGCTTTGTCTGAAATTGTACAGCATCCATGATGTCAGAGAATGTTCTACAATCTGTAACAATTATTCCATTTGAGCTAACATTTATTTGAGTTGAACTGGAAATATTTATACACATATGACCTATCATCAGTGGCAATGAAATGAATTTATTTTGAGCACTAAGAAAATGTCCCTTTCTGACTTAGAAAAAAAAAAAAAAGCATATGTTGCAGAATTTCTCCAATTGTTCTTCATTATTTTTAGTGGCAGCCTTCATTTTCCAAAGTGAGAGTCTCAAAATGATGTCAGGATACTGAGAAAGATGGGAAAAGGTACCCAATCTGCCAGCATTTGTTATCAGTCTTACTTGCAATGGCAAGTCAAAATCAAAATCAAAAGAAAATAAAACCATAAAGTAAAACATTGTGAGCTCTATCTCCTAGAAACCGTTGGAGAATGTATCTTCTCTCTGGTGAAATTCAACAAAAGTGTTTCTCTCTCTGTTACTCTCCCTACAAATAGTATGAAAAATATTGAAAGATCACATGTGCATAGATAAAACTGTTTAAGAATTCTTCATTTAAACTAGCTAAAACTTGATTATCAGTTTGGGAAACGTATATTTAATTGTGACAGGACAGTACCAAACAATTTGTATGAAATGTTCATATGACCAATTGAAACAGACCCCAAAACTAGAGTCTAGAGCACCCTCTCAGTGTCTGAATGTTAACTTTCAAAATTCCAAGCCAGGATTTTGGGGCTGAAGTCCAGACACCAAGATAGCACCCAGATTAGAAAAACTGTTTTAGAGGGATGCTGTAATATGATAAATTATAATCACGCAGAGTTCCTGCTCACACGGAAGCCTTCACATGTATGCAGAGATTCCCTGCTGCAGACAATGATGGTGATTCTGTGGGTGCCCAACTGTTCAGTGATATCACAACGCAACTCTCATGTTTCCAGTTCTACATAAACATATGACACTGGAATAGGAAGGTATGTAGCTTTACTTAAAACTTGCCCCTAATGGATGTTTTAAATCAGGGGTGGACAACCTTTTGATAGAAAGGTCTGCACTTAAGCATTGGAGAAGGGGGGTGGTTATAGTGAACTGGGGATGATGCAAGTGGATGTAACCATGATCACATCACATACATCAGTAGGGTCAGAATTTTCTTTTTGGTGGAGCCTAGTTTAGGGATTTTGTACAGGTTAAAGTCTTTCATATTTCAAAATGACATGAAAGTATGCTACCAATTTTTGGTAATTATGGTCACTGGGGTTTTTGTGTCAAAGAGATCTCTTTATCTGATATGGTAAAATGGATATCCTATTTAAAAGTATATCATGTTGTTTGCCCTCATCTTTGTTTTACTTCTATGGGTGTGAATAGTCTTCTTTTAGGCTTCTATATGAGCCTAAAAAAAGATGCCACTCTAGGAGTTATTTCAATGAGTCAACTTATTAAAGCATCTGCATTTAATGCTTTAAAGAATAAGGGAGAGATATTATTCTGCAAAGCACTTCTTTCAAATATTTTTCAAAGCATGCACAGCCCTAACATATTGTAATAAAATATTAAAAAAAACACACATCTGTCTGTCTGTCTATCAATCTATCAATCTATCAATCTATATCTTACAACTAGCAGATGAAAATGATAGAACTCTAGGAAATATCAGTTCTACCCCAGTTAAATACTAAAAATGCCAGTTTACCACAGTACTAAATTGTATGATGATCAGAAATACTAACTTCATTTACCATACTGCATTCAGATGAATTTTCAGAAATATGTTTACTAATTTCCATAGATGAAGGAAAAGGTGGTTGTTTTTAAATTCATGCCACCGATATTAGACTTTTTTTCACCACCTAAACTGGTGTATGTTTTCTTTTATTCCATAGTTAAATGGTGCAATTATTCCAACTGAGTCTTGTGATAATCAGGTAGAAAAATCTATGTTTGGTTTATAGACTCCAAATAAACCCATTGTATTCTCTATGCATCTTTCTCTCACACATTTTTTGTACGTGTTTTCTTCAGCCATTAAAGAATCTATTGCACTGAAATGGAAAATCAATAGGAAAGCAGAGGAAAAACACAAACCAGGTGGAAGACGAAGCTGTGAAATCAATCTATGCATAGAAATAGGGATATAACATTCTACTAATCACAGGACATGTTGAAAAGACATGTTTCATGTATCCAAACTGTCAAATGCAAAGTGAAGGCCTATGAATTTTGACTCAGAAATAAATATTTCTCAAATGAACTACAGTAAACATATAGCCTTGTAGCTGCAGCTGAGCTTATCTGACTCTGAGTATGTGAGATTAAACAAAATATAAATACACAAATCACAAAATATATGCTGAATAATTAGACATCATCTACTTTTAATTTTGGATATAATCCTAAAAGGGGGCAGGTAATATTTTGTTGTTGGAGGCACAGAATGCTTTTTTGGAGGATGATGACAATGGTGGGTTGGGGTACAAAGGGGGCCGGAGACATTGTGTCCATGACCAGGACTTTTCCCTAGATTTTGGGGAAGAATTTTGGCTTCCTTCCTCCTTTTAAAAATTGTGGTAAACCCATTTTAGGGTTTACAAGACCATTTTCATGTTTTTTCTTCTCAAAATGTGAATAAAATAATCTGCTACTTTTCAGCAGTCACCTGGAGTCATGGGCTATCCATCTTTTCCTAAAAATATATTATTGTTAAGATTCACAATGTAGAATAACTGTGTGATGCCCTGTATGGTTGCAATGGATTTTATTCTTGGGACATCAGATTCTTCCTAATTCCACTTCTAACAATGGAATGGAGTAATTCAGATAATAATTTGATTTCCTTTGGGTAAAGCAAACAAATTTGAGCTTGCCCTCTTTCTTGTCTTGGCCTCTTCAGACTCCAGGCCTAATCTAATTATTCTGAACTCCCAAATGCTGCAAAGGACAGCAAAGTAGCAGGCTCAATGAAACAAAATGTTTAGTATTCACTTGAAGTTCTCTGTAAGAGAAGAGAGTATTTGGGTTCAGTGATTGAAAAGTCTACCAACAATTGGAGAGAACATTGCAACGAGACCAGTGTTAGCTATCCCAGTCAACTGGGTGGACAGATGTGATGACATCCACAGCCATCCATGGCTGCTAAAGGCAAAGAAGGAAGAAATGTAGAAGCAGTTGGAACAAGATTATATCTAAATCTCATATTAGAAGAAAAGGATGTTATGGACTCTTTTCCCCTCCAGGGAGCTAATTTAGAAAATCTCAGTTTCCTAGAATGCCATTAAATGCCATATGGGGGTGTTTGGCAGTTTCTTATCCCAAAAGGAAATAACTTCCAAAAGGAGTCCTGTGCAGTAATAATGTTAACCAAAATTAAACACTAGCAAGTATAAACTATTAACAATCTATCACTGTTCTATAAATTAAAAAAAACACGAAATTATTTCAGAATTGTATTTGTATTAGGTATTCTACTTGACTATACCTCTGGAAATATCTCCCAAAGAATCTCACCAAGTTTTTTTTTTTAAAAAAAAAACCTAAATGATGTTTTTGCCCATTTCTCTGAAAATTGTTCCTGTCATCCAAACATACAATCAATTGCAGAAGAAATTGGTAGCAAATCACTAACAAAACTGTAAGAATGAAAAAAAAAAGCTTCATTCTTTGAACAGCATCATTCCTGTGGTAGCTGTACTGATGTGTATATCCAGACCCAAAGGAAATTATTCAGGGATCACTTACAGTGCAGTAATCTCTCTAAAGTCAACTGAAGTAAAAGTAATTTGATGAAACCAGTGTAAGTGCTCAGCAAAGAATCCCTTAAGAGTATTATATGCAATCAGGATGGTAGTGTACTTATTCCCCCATGATTTTGATTCTATTCACTAGAATGTCCTTCACAAAATATATGGGCACTGTAGCATGATCTAATATTTTATTGAAAGAAAGGACCTTTTAGGAATGCAGCAGTACATTTGTTAACATACAGTAGTGGAGGATCACATTCCTGTTTCCATTAGCAAGACAAATGTTGCAGTTACTGTTGCAGTTACTTGAAATGTTAGGTCACAATCGCACAATGCTATTTTCCTTAGACTTTAGGGTCATTCAGCCTTGCATGCCAGTATGGATATCACCTGACTACAAAAACCATGACAGTGTTTCATTTGTGAATGGGTGCACATCCCTTTAAAATGATTGCTTGTCTCGGCAATCTATTTACAAATGGAAGCCATTTCTTTATTATTGCTTTCATATATCACAAGGAGAATAGCCATTTAAAAATGCATGTAGCATTACAGCTGTTGCTCTTTAGATGAATTTTGCATTAAGGTATCCGTATATTAATACAAAACAAATCAGCTTTAAGATTCAGAAGAATGACTTAAATATTCTGTGTTCTATCTTCCGTAAGCCTGCTTTTCCTGGCTAATTTCTGGATCTCAATAATATATCTGTATGTGTTCTTATTAAAGCTGTGCAAACATCTGAGGTGAGTCATGAATCCAAAGTGGACAGCCACTCAGGAGAATAATCAGCCTGCCTCTGAATTTAAGGGGACTTGGTTCCTAAGTGATCTGAAACCAAATTTTATGGATTTCCCCCAGAATTTCATAGGATTTATTTTAGGGAGGGTAGTGTTTTTCCACTTTGATAGTGGTTTCAGTCTCCTAAAAGTCCAGAATGCCTTCCATAAATGGAAATATCAGGCAGGAGATATATAGGAGGGGAGTATATTTCTGTGACGGCCAGGTCTAGTTTCCAATTAGGGGATATTTTATTATGATTATCTAATTATAATCCTTTGGAGAGGGGTGAAAAAAATACATCCTACTTCATTTGATTCTCTGCTCTTTTCCAAGCTGTGTTTTCAACTATGATTATTGGGAGAACACCAAAACACTCACAATCCTCTTTGTTGAGTGAACAGACATTTGCACAGAGGTGCCACTTGTACCCCACAAAGACACTGGACACAGCCTCTAGTGCCTATCCAGAAATTGCTACAAAATCACAATTTTTAATAAGGTGAAAGTATCATTGAATACCCTGGGGGAAAAGCATATTAATTGTATTTAATTAATTCAATTTTTAAAAATGTATTTTTAGAGGACTGAATAGAAAATGTTATCTATTGTACTGGAATGGTAATGGTATCATTGTCGGCCCTGACAATAATTCATTTATAACTATAACACTCACAATTGCAGCTATACCCTAAAAGAAATCCAATTATAAACACAGGTATTTGGGTATTCTGCTGCTCATCTAAATTGATACAAGTTGCTTCTGTCAACAAGTTGAAAGTGAACTTTAGTTCTAAGCTATTGTTTAATTTAAAACTTACAATCTTGAAAACATATAGTTTTTAGAAAAATTAAGTGATTGCACTACATTTTTGATGCAATTAATTTGGGGAAAAAAAAGTGTACGTACATTTTCAGAAATGACAAAAGACTCCTAAAAATCTCCTAAAAAGAACTTTGTTTTGAAATCAGCTTTCCTGGCCACCGAGAATTATATTTCTGTAAAATAAAAGATCAGGCCACCTACTTGAATTCCAACCCACTGTATTCACTGATTATTATAAATCACTAGCTTCAAATAATGGGCTCAAAGATTTTTGGATATGGATGCTTTAAACATATCCTCACTGCCTAAAACATTTTGTAATCTTGAGAATTTGAATACATACACTGGGCTATGTAAGCCTTTGGGTCTTGGCTCTAGGCAAGATATTCCTCATATTATCATTTGTTTGAGCTCACAATCAACTCATTACTGTGAATTGATTCAAATATATTTCTTGATTACTACCTAATTCATTCTGCCCCACAACCCAAATATACACTGTTTCAACTTATTTTTAAAATATTTTTAAAAATTCTTTCATACTGAATGTGCTTCCATTGGCCTTGTGCTTGGCTACTTTTCAAGTGATCCTGGCCCAATTCAAAAATCTCAGGCTAGCATTTTACTCAAATGTCACTGAAACTTGAATAAACATTTATTAGCCTTGGCCATGGTTGAGACACTCCTCTATTTAGAGGACTACTAGAGGACAGTTCTCTTCTTCAAGACATCTTTTCTTTGAAATGTCGTCTGCTCCAAGTTGATAAATCACCTTAAATGAGGAGTGGGCACTGAAGTTGCCTATCTTTTTAACATCTGGATAATCAGCAGGCACATAGTTCTCCTACTAATCATCTTCTCGCCTATGCTACAACATTATTTACGGAGACCCTTTGATGAGATTTCTTGACTAACCAAGTAAAACTGCTTTGTGCTTTCATGCAGTGGATCCAGAGGGATCAAAGGATCTGTAAGGGCTATGAGAGAGATTATATTTCTCCCTAAATTATAGCAGTTTCAAGAAATCTTTTCCCCTAAACCTACAAAAAAAAAAAGAAATCCATTTATACATAAGTACTATTACATTAAATTTTATGCAGATCTATGTTTATTTTTGCTTAGAAGGATATGAGTCAAATGAATTATGTCTTTGGATTAGGTCTTAAAGTAAATTAATGTTGATGCAATGAAGTGGTAATTTTAACTTTTAGCCAGATGAAATATGGCTCATTATTCTGATCATATGAGCTGGCTAGTTATTTAGATTTCATGCTTCCCGAAGAACATTTCCTGATGGATGGTGCTCATGTGTCTATATAGCAGTATTTAATTTTATTTTACAGTTGCCAAGACAGACTTTTCTCCTTATAATGAAAAGCAATTTTTAAGCTTTATAGATGTTCTTATTATTTTGTTTTAAAATTATTTCTGAAAGTAGAGAAACTTTTCCCTTGACAAATGGCTAATGAATTATAGAAATGTTATCCCTGTCAAGAAGAATACTGGACAAAATCTAAAATATTAGAGCAATGAGAAGAAAATCAAATATTTAGAATGTTATACTGGTTTCAAAAGAAGCAGTAAAATTTATCTTATTTTAAGCTACCCTTGTGTTGCTGATTGGGGTTTTAGAAGAGGGTGAAAAAAAAGATGGTGTCTAAAATTGCATGATTAATGAATCTTTTTTTTTTTTTAACTTGGGTCAATGAAGGTAAACAAAAGGATGGGGTTTCAATTGTGTAGCTTTTTCTGCCATCTTGACATTTTTGACCACTCCCTACATACACTCCTGTGGCTGATTTATGTTAAATAAAACAATTCCAGGATAAATTCATCAAGCAAGGAAAGGGGGAAAAAAATGTCCTAGATTTCACTGTGGCATTGCTAAAGAAAAGCTCATGTTTCATCGACTGCTCAGATTCTATTAATGTGTATGACAGATTGTAAAAATATAAAAACGACCTTAATTTATCTCATTAACAATCTGTCAACTCCAGCAGGAAGCAACGTTTTATGGCTGGAAGTCACACTCACCATTCTTTGGGTGGTTGCAGAGAATGACAATGCAAATTGGATGGGCCCAAGATTGTATGGGTTTGAGGGGAATTGAGGGGATCTGGTTTTCAAAAGTACCTTGAATTTATTTTAGGGTTCACATGATTGTTTCTGAGTATTTTCCCATCTCAAAATGGCAGGAAGTGATGCTGCCAGTTTTTGGCAAGTGTGATCAGAGATAACATCTGGAACTGCAAAAACAGGGTTCACAGCTGACTTAGTCCAATTTCTGTTTCTAGGAACAGCCAGTTAGATGCCCCAGTCGATAGAAATATATCAAGATGGCATTCGCATTTACATAGTAAACACCTGTTGACTCACAGCAGAAATGTAAAGATTTGCTCCATTCAAAGAAGTATCAAGGAAGCCCAAGTTGGACAAAAGTATCATGATGACTGTAGAATCTAGCAGTTCTGTGAAACGTTGTAGTTATTTCTGGCAAGATTGTTGGTGGCACTGGAGAGACAGAGGCAGATTCATTTCCATTCACGGTATGCTCTCATTCCTATTCGGATTCCTGCACAATGATCTTTTAGGTAGCTGTTTATCTAACTTTACATTCTTCTCCTTTCCCATCTCCTCTCTCTCTTTGTCCTTCCACAGCATATATAAAATATTTTATTTTATCCGAAGTCATTTTTTTCAATTGTACTAGTTTTCATTCACTTTAGCTTCATCCCTGATTGATTTATTTGTCCTGCAGATAGGCTTATTTCTCTGTGTAAAACGACTGTAAATAATACAGTTGTGTCTAGTCCTTTTAAGCAGTAGTCCTCATTCCACCAGCCCTTATAATAGGTTTGTGTCCTTGTCTTACTTCTTGGGTGGTGGTCACCAGATTACATTGAAGGCAAGCAGATTCGTGGTAGTCAAACTGTGCTGACAAGGGTTTGTTGAGAGCTTGTAAACACTGGGAAAGTGGCCTGAAGAAGCAGTTGCTCTAGTCAAAAGGCCACAGAATATGAAACTCATCTACTGGTTTCTATACACTCTGGCATACTTCATCCCTTCATAATGGACTAGCTGTGCTGTGACTTGCATCCTGTTCTAATAAAAATCAGAGAAATTATAGCTGCTATTAGAATGTGTTTTTTTCCCCCTATGCTAACTCCAATTTTCCTAAATAATTTTTTTGAACTGGGAAAGAATCCAGAGAAGCTCTCCATGACATTGTGGGGTGGAACAAGCTGTTTCCTGAGTTAGTCAGTCTGTCCAGAGTCCTAAATCCATCTGTATTTATCCACGCTTGTGGTACATAACTAGGACTCTTAGCTCTGGAGATCAGGCAGGAGATAGATGCCCCGTTTTCCTACTGTCTTGCCCACTGGGCATACAGTCAGCCGAAGTCATTTAGCTGCCTCAGGCAAATGACCAAATGATGAGACGTCCCCATTCAATATACAGAAGCTGAGTGGACTGGTATTTTATGGAAAATATTTCCTATGACACTGGAGGCAGCAGGTTAAGGAGCTCAGGACAGACCTTATGCTATTTATTGCTCTGCCCCTAGAATCCAACAAAGGAGCTTTTAATGCTATCCATTACCTTCTGTACTTAGAAGTGATAGCCGTTGGCATCTGCAGAATCACATGGCTTTTGTCCAGATGACAAAGGCAGCATTGTGACATCTGTAAAAAAGGGACCCCGCCTTGCATCCTCCCCCCCCCCCCCCACATCCCTAAAGACTACTGATGAAGGCTTCATTTTGCCTGATGATAGGGCAGGTCCTGACTGAGCAACCTTAAGTGTTATTAAATCACTATTAATAAATTAATTAGTTGGGCAGCCATATAAATTCTTTTAGTTGAATCTTTTCAATAAATAATTAATTAGGGTAGTACTCCCAATGTCTAATGAGGCAATGTTCTGGAAGGATAATGGCTCTGTTTCTGTAAGGACCAGTGACCTCCTCGGAGCTGCACTGCAAGTCCAAGTCAGTGGAAGACCCTGCCAGTTTGAGGTCACACTGGCTGGGCTCAAGGCCAGACCAGGGGAAGTGACCTGGCTTCAGACAGCTCAAAGGGGTTTCTGTCTGAGTAAGCAGAAAGTTTGGCTGTCCTTCTGCAGTTCTTCTGAGTAATTTCATTGTTCCCTGCAGCCAGTGGTTTAGACCAGTGTTTCTCAATCTTGGCACCTTTAAAATGTGTGGCCATCAACTCCCCAAATTCCCCATGCTGGCTGGGGAATTCTGGGAGTTGAAGACCACGCATTTTAAAGTTGCTGGTTTAGACCTCTTCACTTGACCATAGTTTTAAATTTGTGCAACTTAGGGGGCACAATATGTGTTTGTGTGCGTGTGTGTGTGGGGGAAACAAATCACATGGCACCACTCCAGATACCTATGTTTCTTACAGGTTTGTAAGTATAGCTCTCTGGGGCTTCAATGCAATTTTCTCAGATTATCCCCATCCCAATACTAGTCTTTATTTATTTGTTTTTATTTATTATTACATTTATATGTTGCCCATCTCCCTCAACAGTCACCAGTTAAAGAGCAAGTAGCTACATCTGATGGAGCAGGTCTGCCCCATTGCCTGGGGCTTGAACACACGTGCCATTCCTAGGGACAAAGGGCACTGATGGCCTGGAGCAATACCAGAACATTGTATCAGTTCTTGGCTATCAAATCTGGGCAGAAAGCAGTTAGGACAACCACTAGATGGAAGCAAAGAGTCTTCTGTATCTCTTTGCAACTTCATACTAGCCATCCTAGTCAACACACACTAAAGTTGGCTGCTGCAATCACTTGTAATCCACTTCCAGCTGCCACTTCACTACCACATATCCTGCCACCATGGGCAAATGCTCCATTTCCTTTGTAGGTGTGAAGTGTGCTACACGGGACCATGATTAGGCTGACGTTTTTTAAAAAGGTTGAAGGTCTGACCATTGTGCCCAAGGTTGTCACCACATTACCTTTACTGTATTTATGCCATGGATTGCTCAAATCATATATATAGAAATTGATTTAGTTAAACTACATGAATTATTAACAAGGCAATGTTAATTAAATGCTGTTAATGCAAATACAGAAGATGTTGAGTATTATCCTTCTGCAAATATAGACCACTTCTCTTGAATAATGGGTTTCTTTTGTTTTCGATTCTATCATTAAAGAGGAATTTTCAATTTTATTTGGTCCCTTCCTATTATAGAGGTTGGACATAACATATTTCATGAGAATAGTCCTGTAAGTTCTTTGCGTACGTGTGCATGTGTGCGTATTTAAACAAACACATAAACACATAAACACATACTGCATCTATATGTCTGCCTGTCTATCTATTGCTTCCACAACAATAGTCTTAGTCTTGATTTAACTGTATCTGATAATAAAATAATATTTCAGCAACAGAATCAAGGTTTCAAAAAACAAAACACACATCTAAAATGAATGAATATATTTCAGTCTTCCTGTTGTTGTGTAACTCACTTTGCCTTGTGCATTTTCTTGGCTTTCAGGAATAATTCCAGGGGCAGACTCTGGCTAAAAACTGAATTCTTGTCTGGTTCCTGCATTTTTTTAAAAAAATAATTTTTATTAAGAGATTTTACATAGATAATAAGAAATACATTCAGAGAAAAATATATAGGAAAGAAAGCCTGAAAAAGAAGAAAAGAAAAGAAGACAGAGAAAAGAAGGTAGACAAAAGAAAAAGAAACTTAAAAAAAAAAATAACAGAAAGCATATATAAAGGGGGAAAAAAATTTTTTTTAAACTTTTTTTTTTTTTTTAAAGAAAACACATTAGCCAGTTGCAGCAGTTCAGCTCAGAAAACTGAATGCCATTTTAAGGTAGATATGTAGCTGTCTTGTTGTCACTTAAAAAAAAAAATAATAAGCTAACTAAATGTCTACCTAAAAGGCTGACAGAGTTATTTTGAAAATGTGAATAACATTTATAACAAGGCTGATGCATGCCATTCTGCACAGCTCTTGGCAATCAGAAGGCATCACTGCTCATCAAACTAATATAATAGAGCTACCCCTTACTGCCAATTTTTTCTTTATCTGACATAGGAACAAGCAATATCAGGGAAGTCTGCATGCTATTGTAACAGAAGGCAAGATGGTGACCATGACGGTGCAATAGAAGCCCTGCCTGCACATAAAAAACAGAACTTCAATTAAACCATCATGGTGGTGGTGTTGTTTTTTTACCATACCCTGAGTAACATATAACCTATTTCAAGTTAAACTGTATTGCATTTTCACTACATTGCCACTCCATAGTCAGCAACCCCTCATGAACAGAGCCCCATTGATAGAAAAGAGGTCTGGCATATATACAACTGTAAGAATAAATACTGCTTTTTATCATTTTTAATTCTGACTAGACATATTTAACAATAAAAAGTGGGAGTGCTATTCTGTGAAAAAAACATAATGCATATTGGTATAACAAAAGTGTGAACATGAATGTGATCGGCAGTATATCAAAAGTGCATATTTAATACAATCCTCTGCTTTATAAGCCTATATGGGTGAACACATGCAAAAGTGAAATGGGCAGAAAATAGAATACTTGCCTAGTATCACTGTGTGCTTACACACGCACGTACACACACACAGTGCACTTACCAGAATATGTGTAGATACTTGAGCAGGTAAATGCACACTTCAAATTTAAAACAAAAACAACCTACAGAGGCCAGTAGAGAATTAGTAACTTAATAAGCCAGACATGTTTTGACATGAGAAACTTTTTTTAGTGGTTTATTTACAGTACAGCTGTAAAAGAAAGAAAAACTCTAAAAAATGAGCACAAATTAATTCAGAATTAAGGATAATGTTTATTTATAACATTAAGGATAATGTTTATCCTTATAAATAACATCCTTTACATGAAAGGCAAGTTTTCTGAAGGTTAGTGCTCCTGTAACAGTCCTGTTGTGGTTCTGATGTCATGGTCAATCCAGGAGACTGCTCCAGCTGTTTTTGAGTATGATCAGGAGTTTGCAAACCAGTACAAGTCCCAGATGCCAAATTGCTGGGAGTTTGGGCTTCAGGCTGCCACTCCTAAATGCCAGGTGTATTTGTAACAAGACCATACTCCTCCATGATTTAACTGAGGAGGAGGAGAGGTGGGCAGGGGCTGTATTACTGAGACCTGGTTGGGTGTGGACTGGTGGGGGGAGGAGTTTTTGTTTGGAAATTTGCCTCACCAGGTTTTGAGTGTTGGCATAGCCATGACACCGAGGTAGGATGGTGCAGTGGCAGTGGCCTTCTAAAAATGTTTGGAGGTGGTCAGATTCCTGTACCACAGATAACTGAGTATTAATCCCTGTATTTAAAGTTGGGTTCCCACTTTCAGCAGTGGAAAGATAGTACAGGTAAATAGTGTCTCACTCAAGCCAATACCTGAAAGAATCTTATAGCTAATTTTACTCCTAAGTTATGAGGAGGAATTCTCAAGAAATGACTGTATATTGTCAGCATTTTGACAAAATACTTCCCTGAAACCATTGTGAATACTATATAAAGGAGTTATTTTGCATAGAAATTTTTAAAAAATGCTGATAACTTGGAAAAGCTTTAAATCCAGTCCTGGGGTATAGAGTTTATATAGATTGAAAAGCTCTATTGCTTATCTAGAGGGATACTGGATTTATGAAAGCTTTTCCACAAAATGCCTATGGGAGTTTTATACCATACTTCATTTAGCTAGGTTATAAGTGCTAATACCCTGAAACAAAAGGATTAATGTAAAAGTTGAACTGTTGCTACTAAAGAAATGGAAATGTCATTGCTGGCATGAAATGTACAATTATATAGACTTTAAATTTTATAGAAGCTAAATAATGACTATATTATAGAAAATTAATAAACATGGACCAATTTGATTACTTCCTGAAGTACTCAGGTAAAGTTAGCTCCTTCATATGTTACATTCTGAAAATACATTCTTAATTCACTTTGTAGCCATTCTGAAAACTACTGATATGGCACAGATGGATGGACAAATGTGCGTGTATTTGCGTATGTATGTGCGTGTATCTACGTATGTACGTAGATAAATTTATAGACAGATATAGCAATTTAACTTAGTTGATATATGGAGACAAATTTAACTACAGAAGAATACACAGTTTTTGTCAGCTCCATATGGCACATGTTTACGTTTGGACTATTTCTTAATTCCTCAGTCCATGTTGAATTTAGCTGAAAAGTTTCATAGTGACTCAACCAGTTTCTGATTATGCTCTAGTAATTATGTTGTTGGTTCTGACCCAAGAAAAGTTAAATTAAAGGAGATGGTATTTTACTACAATGTTACTAGATGACCCTGAGTTTGTCAACCAGAAAAAAACTTAGATACTGATACATTTTAGATGCTGTGATTTTAAACATAATTTTAAAATTCACACAAGTAGAATAATTTAATGTCAGCAATATTTTCAGATCTACAAGGTTGCATAGGAAGCTTAATCAGATTCAATTTTAGAGCATGACATTTTTAAAGAACAAAAACAAGGCAGAAATAGGTTGTTAAAAATAGGAGTGTGTATGACAAACAAGAGGAAGGTTTTCAAGAACTTGAATTTTCTCCTATCCTTCAAGCCTTTCTAAGCAAGCTGTTTCAAGTATACATACTTCTAAAAACAATATACACCGCATGTGGGAGAACTTTTTAAAGTGAAGCTCTTTTAAGTGAAGCTCATGGAATATGAAATATCATAAATTATGAAGAAGTTGGAGCTTTGCTTCAGGCAGTGTTCATTTTCTCAAAGTATTTCAAAAACAAAAGAAGTAAAGCAAGTGGATGAGGGGGGATTGAGGCCATATTACAAAATTAACCTCATTTATGACATGGAGACTCAACATGTCCACTTCAATATATATGTACTGTAATTTAAAAAACAAATTGTGTTCTGAAGTGCATTATTTGCTTTCTACACCCTCCCCCAGCATTTTTAAAAAACAAACTACAAGTAACAAGCCCATTTTTTTCTTCATTTTAAAATGTCACAAATTTGGTGGATGAGATCTGTATAAAAGAGATTTCTGTAGTGGAATACTGAATTCTGAGCACCTCCCTGAAGGCACAGGAATTGGTATCACTTGAACTCAATAAGTTTTTTATTTGCCAAGTCATTTTAAGTAGGTTTTATTGCCTCCATTTGCCTTATAGTTTGGTTGGCACCCAATTTCTTCTTCATTGATATATGTAAGAGGATGTGATATGTGGTTTTCATTATGTTATAATTCGATTACTGTACACTACCCTGAGCAAGCTGGTTTAGAAATTCTCTAAATAAATAAATAGAAAAACAGAATGAAAACGATGCCTTTTAAGATATTTGTTAGAAATGAACTCTAAAAGATACAGTATCACAAAACAACGCAGCAAAACAGCCATGTCTACAGGCTCTTCTGGTTTCATAACACTTGGTGTAACACCTTACCTGGTGTCACGCTTCAAACTCCACCTCTTTTTACATAAACATGGCCAGGCCTTGCAACACTGCAACTTGATACTGATAGCATTCCTGTGATAACCCTCAGTTGCCCTGAGGATACTGCTGCAGGAAACCTTTTGAAAGTGCACAGTACTCTAAGCAAGGGTCAACTGATTTCTTCATTAATTGAACTTAGTTAATTGAAATTCGTTCATGTCTTCTAACAACCCACAGTGTAACCAGTATGGAGTTGTAGGTGCTATGAGTTCTGTGACATAGTGTAGCTTATTCCTTCATTTTTCATTGTTGTGGACCAATAGTTTTGCTTCTCTTGGGTTGAATCTAAGTTTTGTTCAATCTTTTTCCATATGCTTTAGCCAAGTTTTCTCTGGAGCTGAAAACTTTTATTTTCCAAGCTGTGGGGTGTGATTTCCAGAGCAAACCACTGCATTCAATTCAATTCACTGCTTCGGAATGTTGTCAGTTCCAGCAGATGGTTCCAGCATCATTCTTTAATAGTTCCATGTTGTAGTTTGTTATGGGTAGAAATCCCTAATATTCAACATAGGCAGCACATTTGGAAGACTTCGGGCTTTTCCAAATATTTTGAGGCAAGCTCGAAGATTCTGCACTATACAGCAGCTTTGGGAGAGATCAGTAGATGTAAATTTTGGTAGCAAGGTTTATGCCACTTTTTCACCAGAGGCACCATGTTAATACTGTAAAGGTTGAGGAAGCCTGACCAGTGCAGTCACTGAAATTGGCTGTGGCCTCTGTTCTTGGACAATTGGGCAAAAGTATTTAAATTGTTCAACTTGCTCACGTTGAGCTCCATCAAAGTGGATGGTTCCTTGAGAGCCTTCAGTTGTGAACAACTTGGTCTTGTCAGTATCAATAGTTAAGCCATATGGATAAGCAGCAATTTTTATATCAAATAAGATGCCATCGGCTTCTCTTTCACTGCCTGCAAAAATCATGTTCTTATCAGCAAATATTAGGTCTGTGATGAATTCATCTTGTCCAGATTTGACACTATGCTGATTTACAGCATGACTGCATCACCCACAGTACTGAACAGCAAGAGAAATGCAATGCAGCCTTGCCTCACACTAGTACATACAGAGAAGTCTTTGGACATTTCACCATTAATTGAAAAGAGCTTTGTGATCTTTCATAGACCTGCTGCAGGAGGCATACTGTTTTAGCAAGCACAACCTCTGCAGTGAACAGTTTCCATAATGTTAGCCAACACCGTCCAGTGCTGCTACAAAGTTAATGAAACCAGTGATAAGCCTCTTTTCACACCTGATGTGTTCCTCCTTTCCACCCTTAATGTGTTGTACAAATATTTGATCACAGCATCCTCTTCTAGACCAAAACTGGCCTTCTTTTCTTATGCTAGTTGTTCTCTCCTTTCAAAGCCTTTGTTGGAATACTTTCATAAATACCTTATACATGATTGATGTCAAGCTAACATCATGATAATTGTTACACTCCTGTTTATCTCCTTTCTTGAAAATTGACAGTTATTGCCTGTTTCCACAGATTTGGTATTTCCTCAGACTGCCAAATTGTTTGAAGGAGTGAGTGGAGCCACCAGATGAGGGTGTATCACCACCAGCCTTTACAGCAGTGTTGTCCAAACTTGGCCACTTTAAGATGAGTGGACTTCAACTCCCAGAATTCCCCAGCCAGCAGTCCACTCATCTTAAAGTGGCCAAGTTTGGACAACACTGCTTTATAGCTTCTGCAGGGACTTCACTAGCTCCAGAGCTGATGGATGGCAGCTTTTATTTCAGAGGTTCTGGGTTCACATTCTGGGCTATGAAGAGTTGGTGGTTCTACTGAAGCGTCTTTCAGAACAGGGCAATTGTAAAGTAGATGAAAGTAATCAACCTAATGATTCAGTTGTTCAATTCTAGAGCTCACATAAGTGTCATTTGCCTTTCTGATGTTCTTATTCATGCACTGAAATTTACCTCAGAGGTGGTATTAATGTGGAGAAGAGGCTGCAATATTCTCCACAATATGCAGCTTCATCAACATCTTCTACTCCAATAGGCATTTCATTTTGCTTTAAGTGGTATTGTCTTGCTTATCAAGCTCCCAACTGTGTCATAACTTTGAGTTTGCACTGTTTTTGTCTACCAATGCTACACATTCCTATGAAATCCATGGTCATGCTACCAGACAGATTTCTTTTGCACATCCATTAATTATTTCAGACAACTGTAATACTTGATCATTTGTATATTCTAGATTTTCAAGGACAGCAAATCAGTTGGTCAGGATCAGTTAGAACTGCTGCTGGCAGGTAGAGCCTTGTAGCATCACCCATCCATAAAGTTTGGGTGTGGCTACATTAGGAGTAGGAGTTGAAGGATTGAACATACAAGGTGGTCAGAACCACAGTCAGCACCACTTGTAGATTGGACATCCGTGAATGATGTTAAAAAATGGCTGCTGATTAGGGAATAGTCAAGGACTGATGTATCTTTTTTTACTGGGGAAACACTATAGTAATTGATATTTTAGTGGATTCTGAAATAAGCTGTTTCCAATTGTCAGCTTATTTGCTGCTGGGCTAGCCATTGTCATTCATCTCTCCAACACTAAATTTGCCCATAACAGTTTCCCAGCCATGCTAATTATTATTAACACAAGCATTGGAGTCCTTCCAGGATTAATCCCCTCCATGACAATCCAGGATCATTTGTAACCGTGTATACAATGTGTCTTTTGTCTTATCCGTGCTTCCTTCTGTAAGAGCAGAAGCTGCAATTATATGTGTTTTTATTGTTCCTGAAAGTGACAGAACTATTAATCAATGAGGCTGGTTGGAAGCTCATAATACTTTGGAGGCTATGCAGTCTACAGCAAAGCCAGCCCCCTCTGTGTGTTTCTGGCCTTCCAAGAGCATCCCATCATCATTGTCTGGTATGTAGATGTGGACATTTCTGGATTCAACGAGTAGTAACTCTTGATGAATAAATGGAATGAAATACAAAAAAATGGATAGCTGTCCCACTGAGCATGTGGGATCATATGCAAAGGTGATGGACTGACAAGGAATTCTTCCATCCTTTAGGGAGAGAGAGGTAGCAGCTGATTAGTACCTGGATAGGAGAGTACCAGGGAATTCCTTTCTATAGAATAAACTAGGAAGAAAAAAATATGGAAGAATGCAATGACCAACTACTTCTCTACTGTTGCCAAGAAAATATGTTCATGAAATTAGTAGGAGGTGAACAGGAGCAGATATTAGAAAAAAAAAATCTCATAGTTCCTAACATGCTGCAAAAATATTTAGTAATGATGGAAAAGGATCACCAGCTATGTTAATTTTGCCTTACCTTCACAATTCATCACGGAGACTTAGGTTAATCATGACTAGCTGTGAATGTGCATGCAGTCAGGAAGATAGGATATAAATGTAATAAATAAATAGAATAAACTAAGATTTATTTGGTTAATTTTGTGTAATTTATACATTAAACCCCTTCAACAAAGAACATCAGAGTGGTGCCCACAAAATAAAACCAATAAGATGATAACACAAGAGGGGTAAAACTATTCAGCTAACCAAGCCTATGTCCAAAGGGATTTTTAAACATTTATTTATTTATTTATTTATTTATTTATTTATTTATTTCTATTCATCCAATTTATGTGGCCACTCATCTATCCATGGAAACTCTGGGCAGCACCCAAAATAAATTTTAGAAAACACATTAAAACGAAAGAAGAAAGCAATCTGAACCTCAGTAAAAATTTCCAATTCCCACTTATTCCATAAACCTGTGACAGAGCTCTAGCAACTAATAGCCCAATCCCAATGCCTGGAAGAGGAGCCACGTCTTTACCAAAACACCAATAGAGGCAGGGTTGTCTACATCTTGGGGCAAGGGGAGACTGTTCCAAAGGCAGTGCACATAGTGGGTCACACAGTACAATAAACACTCACATGGTGTCTCCAAAATATCTGACAGTGAATAATCCATTTAACATACAAAGATCCAAAACAGAAAAGCCAATATCTGAAACCATGGCAATGTAACAATTTCCTATGTTTTTGGTGGGAATGTTATACAAGATCCTCATTATTATTATTTTTTTGTTTTGTTTTTCATGTTCATTTCTTTTCATGTTCATTTTTCCATGATGCAGATATTCAGAATTTCAAATCATTGGGTGCCCTTTTAAAACAACCACCTGTAGATGGTTCCTGTACAGTAGTTTTCTTGGTAAGTTTTTCAGAAGTGGTTTGCCATTGCCTGCTTCTTCCTAGGGCTGAGAGAGAGTGACTGGCCCAAGGTCACCCAGCTAGCTTTGTGCCTAAGGTGGGACTAGAACTCACGGCCTCCTGGTTTCCAGCCTGATGCCTTAACCACTGCACCAAACCAGCTCTCACTTTGATCTTGCAGCTACCAAAAAGAAAAAAAAAAAAAGCCATACAGAGTTCCTACATGTGCTTTAAGTTTTGGGCTTCTGGATTATTTGTGTTTATTGTGAGATGGGAGGAGGGTTGGAATTAGACCTCCTATGCCTGCTTCTAAAGTTCCAAAATTCCAGAAATTATTTTATAAACACGCAAAAAAGGATTGCAAATTCCAGGGATGGGGAAAAACACCTACAAGTACACTGGGAAGGAATTGGGGGAAAGAACAGGAAAAAGAAGTTGAGGTAGACAGGATAACTGTTAGGTAGATGAATATTCCAAAGTGAGTCACCCAATAGCATAGATGGGAATATGATGGATTGCTTTGGAATTTGGAAATGTAAACACATTAATTATGTAGTTCTGAAAAGTGATAAAGAACAGGAAAGCAGTGACAGCTTGAGAGAAAGAGCAAGTCACAGCCCAAGAGGCAAACGAATTTAAAACATTTAATATTTACATTGCCTAGGCAAAAGAGACATTTTGGTGTCAAAAAGAAAGCAAAGTTGGTGCCAATTATGTATCCCCTTTTGAAATGGCATTCCAATGAGAAAGATGCCTCTCTTTTAAGTGTATGATAGATTTCCCCTAATGATGAAATCTGGAGAATATCCTTTGTAAAATGTTTTTCTTTCATTGTTTTTAAGACAGGAAAACAAAGTGCATAATTTAATATTTCCCAATATTTTCTCCTGAATTTCAGGCAGCTGTTTTGCTTTGGCTATGTTTTAATTATACTGAAACTATAATGGGCACTTCCATATATTTTAGCTTTGCCTACCATTGCATATTATAAGGAAGACTAGACATGACTTCATAATATATAATTACGGTTTCATGGCGCAGTACAGCAGGAGCTATGTCGAGACTGACCCACTGCTATTATATTTAATAACGTTGCAAAATCTGTCTTAGTTTCATCTCTCTTACAAAGTTATGCAAGAATGCTGTAGATGACAGGTACATTGTTCATTTGAATTTATTCAAGGTCAAAGTGTAATAGGAAAGGAAATGGGGCAAATTAAGAAGAGACATGAACGCAGCAGTGTCCTGTTTATATGTTAATGCATATACCTTTGATTCAGTAGGAGACAGGCAACAATTTAGAGGCAGATGCAGCATTTCCTGCTATAGGAAGAACAGTACCAGTCAGTTTGGGCATATTTTGGTTAGTCTGACACAATCGCAACCAAAACCCAGTTTTACCAGTTTCATAGTTCACAGTATTCTGTGCATGCATAGAAATGAAGTTGTAGGTCTAATTATAAATTAGAGGGCTAAAATATATGTTACAGAGTATGAATCGGGGTCATCTTGGTTGCTATGGATGCATCTGAAACTGGAATTCATAAGTTAGTGATGGCTGCATGTTACACTCTAATGAATCATGAAAATGGAAGAACCAGATGTGAGTTTAACAAAAAACAAAAAATAAAGGGCATCAATAGATGGATGGAAATGGTACTAGAGAGCTCAGAAAAAGTGATTAGCTACTTGGGGACCCCAGAATGAACGGTGACTGTTTGGTGAGTATCTGTTTTGAAGAAGATCTGTTCTGAATATGTGGTTTATGCATAAATCTATTCATGCTTACCCATAGGGGAAGAATAAATATAATGATTCATTTGATTGTTTCTGATGAAAGGATGAGAGAATTAGTGAAGGATACAAGGATGATGAGAGGTTCTGAATGAGACACAGGCCATTTTTTGGTAGTGTCAAGAATGTATTTTTGGAAAAAAATGGACCTGGAAGAAAAGAAAAGCAGTGAAAGGAAGTATAGGGCAAGTAGAACAACTGTAAGAAAAGACAGTACAAATTCTATATGAAAAAGTATTAGAATATGGATTTATCACCAAACAGAATAAATAAAAGGGGACGCGGTGGCGCAGCAGCTTAATGACGCTGAAAGTTGCCGGCCAGAAATGGCTGACGCTTCGGCGGTTCGAGTCCAGCCTTCGCGTTAACAGGGTGAGCTCCTGTTTCCTCCCCAGCTCCTGTCAACCCAACAGCTCGAAAACTCACGTGAGTAGATAAATGGGGACTCTCACTCCGGTGGGAGGAAAAATGCTGGCAGCGCCTTGCACAGAGAGACCGGACCAGTTGCCGGTAAGCGCAAAACCGTGCTCGCCCAAAAAGGGCGCGAAGCAACGGAAATCCCGCCTCCTGCGCTCGCCAGCTGGGCTCTGCTCTAGGAAGGAGGCTCTGGCAAACCACTTCCGAAACAATTGCCTTGAAAACTGCACAGGATTTGTCCAGGCAAGGATTCGTCCAGGCAAGGACTCATCCAGGCAGGCACTGCAGGGTCAGTAATGACTGAGCGCAGACAAAAAAAAAAAAAAAGAATAAATAAAATATGATAGAAAGAAAAAGAAGTAGAAGTTGCCTGGAACTGAAGGGAAAGAATAAGTGCCACAAAATCTATGGGGTTAGAGTAAAAGGAAGTATGGAACTAAAAAGGGTGCTTGGTGGAGTGATCATCGGACTGTAGAACTGGAAGAGACCGTGAAGACCATCTACTCCAATCCTTATGAAGGGAAGAAGAGGCAATAGATAAGAAACAAATGTATATAGTGATTGATACTGTACACAGAAAAAAGAGAAAGGAATAGTTTAGATTGAAAGAGGCAGTAAACTGCAGGGCACTTTTGATATATATAAAATTGTTTTGAAAGTGGAAAAGCCTCTAGCAGAGTGAATGGAATTAAAAATAAAAGTGATGAAATGATCTGAGATGAAACTGAAGCGAGAGAATGCTGCAAGGAGTATTTTAAAGATTTGTATGGAAGTGATAGTGATATGTAGATATGTAGAAGAGTGGTATTAAAACAAATGCTATAAATGTTAGTGTCCAATAAAAAAAAGATGAAAAGGAAGTCATAAATGCAGTGAGAATGTTTTAAAATGGTAGGACTGCAGCTGTAGTAACTGTAATTGGAGAAACATTAAAATATGGATGTGATTTGTGTATGGAATGTCTGTGCAATTTGTTTAACAAATATGTGAAGGCTGTATTTGTTCCTTAGATTGTGCAATATAAGGAAAAATAACAGCATTCCTCCAAAGGGGAAGATAGCAAGAGTGAATGGGGGGGGGGAGGGGAAACTACAGGGGGGTTAATTTATTAAGGTCTGAGAAGATGTTTGGTAGAATTCTGATTGAAAGCGTATGGGATATGACAATGAGCAAAATTTGTGCAATGTGGGTTTATTTTATTTATTTTATTTATTTTTTGGATCTCCACCGCCCGTCTCCCCCACAATAGGGGACTCTGGGTGGCTTACAAAGACATTAAAATTATAAATATATATAAAATGCATAATATATATAGAATTAAAACAATACTAAAAAGAACAATCCAAGAAGATGGAACATCGGGCCGGGGACAGCCGGCCACTATGGGGCTAGCCATCTCCCTGCTTGAGATATTCCCTCCCCGCCCCAGGCCAAGTGACAGAGCCAGGTCTTCAAGGTCCTTCGGAAGGCCAGGAGTGAGGGGGCCAATTGCACCTCCGGGGGCAGAATGTTCCAAAGAGTGGGGGCTATGGCAGAGAAGGCCCGCTTTCTGGACCCCGCTAGATGGAGTTCTTTTACTGAGGGGGCCCGAAGCATGCCCTCTCTGTGTAAATGGGTGGGACAGGTTGAAGTCATAGGGGAGAGGTGGTCCCTTAGGTAACCTGGCCCCATGCCGTGTAGGGCTTTAAAGGTAATAACCAACACCATGAATTGGACCCGGAAGCAAACTGGTACCCAATGCAGCTCGTGGTGCTAGGATGGTGGTGTGGTGGCTAGGAGATGTGTGGTTCACTGAGAAATGTCTGAATATAATAAAGAAAGTTTGTTTTATGTTTACTGAATTTGAGAATGCAGATGATAAAATGAATAGGTATGAATTATGGAATTATGGAAATGAAAGTTTCAGGTTGGTTGTGGGACACTGAGCAAGGAGCAAGACAAGGATGTGTGATTAAACCCTTTCATTGTTTAATGTATGCATGTATGTATGCTTTACATTTATGGATGAATGTAAAAGCACACTTGTGGTGATGTTACACATATATTGGTTGAGACATGAATATACATGTAATTTTCTATACAGATCCTGCCATGCTGTTGGCTATGAACCTAAGGGATTTGCAGCAAATGTTAGTTGAGATTGTAAGATGCAATGAGGAGTATGGATTAAGCAAATGATTTATCAAACATAAAAGTGATTGTGTTTGACAGGAAAAATGGAGAAAAAGATTGCAAATTGAATTGGCAAAATACTAGAGCGAATATATGAATTTATGTACCTTGGAAAAATGTTTAGTAAAAATGGGAAAATGGATGGAGAAATTTTAAGATTTGCAAATGCTGGTGGAAAGATAGTAGACAGTATGTGGTCTATTGTGAGGAATAAACTTTTGTTGAAAGAAGTAAAACTGTGAATAAGAATGTTCCTGCCCACTTTGTTATATAGAAGTGAGAGTTGGGTATGTCAAGAGATGTAAACTGAAAGGAGAAGGAATATGTTACTTAAGAAGTGTGTGGGGTATAACAAGAAGAATTAGGATCAAGAACGAATGGCTGCTGAATGTGGATTGAATGCAGAAGTGAGTGAACAGTAGAAAATAACTATGCAGTGGTGGTTTGGTCATATAGAGAGAATAAACCAGGATCAAATTGCAAAATAAATATATGAATGAAAGTAAATGGGTTGATAGGATGGGACAGATGAAGAGAAAGTAAAAATGTTAAGGCAATATATGAAGTGATGTATGAAAGTAGTAGAAGCAACAAAGGTTTGCAGTGGCTCTGCACGCATTCCAGGATGTCATTTTAGGCTAGTGTTAGAGTTTTCAAGGTTTCTGGTCTTGGGTGAATTCAACATCCATGTCAAAGAAGGAGGATCTGGTGTAGCTCATGAGTTCATGGCTCTGTGGGGACCAAGGATTACTGCAAGTAATGTCAGCCCCAACACACATTGGTTAGTGCATGGTGTTACTGTGAATATGATCTTGCTATAGAGGTCATTAAACGGCTGTCCTTTGCTGTGATCAGATAATGTGCTTTTTAAGATGGTTGCCACAGAGCTTTGCATACATGGTCAGAACCTTATGTTGGTCTGCCATAGATATCTAATAGATCTGGATAGATTCCAAGGACATTTGGGTGTTTCCTGACAATTTGGAGGGCAGGTCTCATGTTTGGTTGATTCCTGGCAGATGGCTAGGGTGCTGAACAAAAGGGCTCCTGCAAGGCTTCCGTCAATCACTGATACCAAGCAGCACCCTGGATTACTGAGGAACTAAAAGAAATAAAGTGATTGAAAAGACATCTGGAACAATGATGGCAAAAAAAAAAAAAAAGGAGCACTGGTATGAGTTCAAGTATGGGCCTACACAGTGGTGATAAGAGCAGTAAAGCATTAATTATTCGCTGCACTTATTGCATCTACAGATTTCCAGCTGGTGGCCTGTTTACTCAGGCCTATTGGGGAAAATCTGGTAGGATACAGCACCTGCAGGCACCCAGGATGAATTTGTATGTTTCTTTTTTGTATAAAGTTGTTTGTATTTGCTCTGAGTTGGATGTCAGCTGGACAAGGTCCATAGTAATAAGCAAGGCAAGGTCTTATGAAATTCTCTGGAACTTGTGGAGGCTAAGGAAATGGATAGAATTTGGTATGATTTGAATCCCACCACTGGTGTGTTTGATTGTTTCTCCTGGCTCATTTTGGTGGCCAGATTGAATGTGAATACCTGGGTTTGGAAGTCAATGCCTCTCTGAGGGAAGGGGATGATTTTCATTTTTGATAACTTTCATTCAGTCTTCAACCTTCCATTTTCAAAGTTGATGGGTGCTCAACTACAGAGGGTCTTAGATGAAAGATATTATAATATAGTATATAGTGTGTGGTGTATAGTGAATGGTCTAGATTTAGTTGTATTTCCTTTCCTTATGACATGCTTTTCATTTGTTTGACTTATTATATCTTATTTCTTTTCTGCATTTTGCATAATGTTGCTTATCCTAAAAGGGAATAACATGATTGCTATATACGTATGTGACTACAGGACATCAGGCAATGCAAGCTGAAACATTGACAGTACAAAAGCTAACTTGGCAAGGAAGGCATGATAAGTCCCCAGTGGTTGGTATGAAAAAAATGAGGGGGGGGGGGAGAGGGAGAGGGAGAGGGAGAGGGAGAGGGAAGGGAAGGGAAGGGAAGGGAAGGGAAGGGAAGGAGTAACACTGTTTTTTATAATAAAGGAAATCTTCAACATCAGTAAGAAATGAAAGTAGCAGTATCGCTAGAGAAACTACATTTAGGACAAAGTCAAAACCAAATAGAAATAATTCAACAACAATATTTTTGGTGAAATGAAATCAGTAGTACAGTGGAAGGAGTACTTCAGCACCAGGACTGAAGTAGAATGAAAGGATTTCTTAAAGAAAGATATCAGCAATTAACACTCTATATAATACATACATTGGAGCCATTCAGAATAGACATTAGAGAAGTGGTTGAAATGGGATGAAGCGCCATAGACTCTGAGGGCTAGAGGGATTTCCTTTTCCTTGATCAAGTTGTCATTACAGTTACAAATTTTACTCAAGTCACTGCTGTCACTGTTTTCTTTCCTACAGCAGCAAATATTTCCATATGTACTCTCCTCTCTGGCATATCCCCCTTATCTAAATAGGCAGTAGATTGCATTCTTTCTGACCTTTAGCCTGGGGATGGGGAACTCCCATAAGCTATTAATTAATCTTTTGCTTTTCTCAAGCTATGATAAGGATGATTCATCGTCTAAAGGATTGTCTGCTACTTTTGGGTATAGGAGATATGAAATAACTCCATAGGGGTAGACTAATACTAACTTCTCTTGAGATCTATTAATTTAACATTAATTATACTGTGCAAAGGAAACAAATGTAGGATTCTAGGCAAGGTCTCCTGTTACAGTTTTGTTGGCTGATTGGTTGGTTTGGTACCAGCATCTAGAACTTGACTTATTAGTTATAAGAGAAAAACGTACTTTTTTTCTCACCAAGCACAGCCTTAAATGACACAAAACCTCTTCCATTGTATTTCAGAAAACTAGAAACCATTCCAGGGCCAGCCTGACAACTGTGCAGTTATACAACTGATGATAGTGGGACAGAGTAACAAAAGCCCTCACTTAGACTCTCTCTCTCTCTATGGCATCTGATCATCCATCTGAATTTTAATCTTCCTTCACTCCATACCAATCAGCTATATTGAAACTCTCAATTTCATTATCATTTGCTTCTCTATAGAACCTGAAGTTATTACTGCAGCATTAACAATAGTAGTAAAAAAATAAATCCTTCATCTCAAGGAGCAGTCGCAACAATCCAACCTCCCTAGCTTTGTGAAACAACCAAGTTTTCTAAAAAAAAAAAAAAAGGAGGAAAGAGTTTGATTGCATATGGGGGGACGAGTATGTTATCCCAGAGGAGGGGGCAGCAACTGAAAAGGTATGCTTACTTGGCCCCTGAAGATGACAATTTCTGATCAAGGGAACATCTAGCAAGCCCACCCAACTGGAACTTACCAGGTGAGCAGATGCTACTGGGAGAAAGCAGTCCCTTAGATACTCAGGCCATGAACCATGAAGAGCTTTAAAGGTGACAACCAGCATCTTGAATTGCACCCAGAAGCTAACTGGCACCAGTGCTGCTCTCTTTACTGTGCCAGCACAGCTGGTTGCCAGGAAGTAAATCTGCCACAGGCCAGAGATAAACAAGATCAGGCTCTATTTCAGTTACTTGAGATAAACCAGGCTTTGAAAAAGTGCTTTCACCGTACCTTTGAGGACAGAATGTACTCATCGTCCAATAGGCAAGCAGGGAACAAGACCAGTAAACTATCAATCAGGTGATGAATCCAAAGGAGAAGCAAGAGGTGAGGTCGGATGAAATCCAAAACCCAAAACGCATAATGCATCTGAACCCAAAGCCATTCTGTCTCTCTCAACTCAGTCTTCCCCATCTAGACCCAGAAAGCCTCCAGTCACCTGGACAGCTCTTTGACAGCATCACTTCAGCTAGGACTCAGGATAAAACCCAACCCCATGCCAAAGGATGATCTTGCCCAGCAGTTTTTTGTCGATGATTAATATAGTGTCAAGTCCTGTGGCACTCCCAATTGAGGGACCAAGGGCTCTCTCTCTCCATCCACACTGACTGAAACTGTCCCATCAGGAAAGAGGAGAAACACAGTGCCCCCTCTTTCAACCTTCAGAGACAGCTCAGTAGGGTAATGGTAAAGCCACTAAGAGATCAAGCAGGACCAGGAGGGTGACACTACCCTATCCCAGTCCCACCAGAAATCATGTCTAACTGTAATCAGATTGTCTATTTTCTACATGGTCCTCTGCAGCCAATCACTTTCTCCACAACCTTCCCTCAAAAGGGAAGTTTGGATACAGGTTGATAGCTGTCCAGTACATATGGGTCAAGGGATGGCTTCTTCAGAAGGGAGTGTACCACTGCCTCTTTCAAAGAAGGAGTAATTGTCTGCCCGCAGGATGCACTCACCATTGCCCCAGCCCAGTTCCCCTCACCCTCGCAGAGGCTTTCACCAAGGGCTGAGCGGATGCTGCAGAGGACCCCATCCACTTCTTCAGGACTCACTGGATCAAACTGTGAGTGACTCTTTCTCCAGATGCATAGAAACTTTCTCACAATGGTCCCTTAGATGCTCCTTCTTCTTGTCCCTGCCCAATAAGGTATGGATCACTTTTAAGGACTGCTAAATGGCAATTTGTGGATACAATAAGAGCAGTGAACATTGCACCTGAATGGCCTCTCCCAGCTTGAACACCTGAATGGCCTCTCACTTATCACTATGGTGATAATGGCCTCTCACTTATCACTATGGTGTAGGTCTGAATATGGACTCTTAACAATGTTCAGTCAGGGTCAGCCCTTTGAGATAGGCTGGGTCAGGAAATAAACCCCACAAGGACTACTGGAACTTGATTTAATTGTTAAAAAGTAAAATAACAGAATCTTGAAAGCCTGACAAATTTTCTGTCTGGCCCATCTTATACCAAAGACAATCAAGGCAGGTCTATCTTGAGTTTCATTCTCATTCCCTCCTCTTTTTCAGGGCTAAGATGATGTTTATGTAATCCCTGTTGCATCCCTTCTTGAAGGTTATCTTCGAATTCCTGAATAGTCAGATTCACTCCTCATATTGCATCAGTGGTGCTCTAGGTGTCTCTTGGTTTGCAAGCTGGGAGAGGCCATTCAGGTGCAATTCACCTTGTTCCAGAAGGCCTTGACAAAACTGCCCACCATCAACTTGAGAGATTCTTCAAATAGCCTCTGGAAATCAAGCCTCTCTATTAGACACCAGATTTGGATCAATCAAATAGACCCATAATGATATTAATGAAAATGTGCCCTTTCCTGTTTAGTGACAACAGAAAATAAAATAGAAATGCTGCAGGATTTCAGAAAAAAAAATCCAGAGTCTAACAAATATTTTGTAATATAATCTGTGCATTTAAATATACTTCAATAAAATGGGGATCATACCTCTGAAGCAACTAAAGAGTTTTCTCTTAAAACTTTTCCAGCTATGTTCATCACTCACTGTCATTCTAACTCTGTCTGCAAGAATCCCTCTGGGTTATGATAAGATATTTGTCTTCTTTCAACACTGCTTAGCTGTTTTGTATAACAATCAAAAAGTTTTAGATTGGATTTGTCACCTCTGAGTTTCATATTGCAAAGATATGCAGAAGTACAGCTGTCTTTTATTGGCAGCATCCAGAGAAAATCAGAAAATGATGGGTCAAACTGGAGCTAGATAGAGCTATTTGAGAGCTGCAGGAATGCTGCACCAAAGAAAGCCTGGAGCCTCCTTCAGGTCATCTACCAAAGATCTAACAGATGGGGCTGCTCCTACATATGCAGACAACCTCACAGCACCTGTCAAAGCCACCCAACTCTGGAGTCCCTTCAGTGTATGTCAGAGATCTTCCAGACTGGGTGGCTTTGGCAAGCCTTGTGGAAAATCCTGAAGCCACCCAGCCTAGAAAACCTTTAGCCAACATTGGGGAAGAAAGCTAGCAAGACCTTATTCCTCACAGCATTTGCCTGAAGCAGTTCAAGGCCACACAAACTAAAGGTGAATTGGGTGGCCTTTTTGCCTGGCTAAAGCAAATCATGTTTTCATAGTGCAAACACAGCACCAATCATTTTCCCAAAGCCTATAATTGTCACTTCATACACACCTACTCTTTTGTAATATATGTTTCCCTGTTCAAGGCCTCCTGTTAATGGGATCTTAAGCAACTGCACCAGAACGTTGGCTTGAAAGCTTTGGATATTTATGTTTCCTTACAGGTCTTCAGAATATTTTCATGCAGCACATGCTTCATCACTAGTACTTGGAGTATTTATTGATTTGATTTGATTACAGTGCTGTCTGACTCCAAACCAATTCTGGGCAGCTTATAATATAAAGGGAACAAGACAAAGAAAATAAAGAAAATACAATAAAATAAATAAACAAGACAGAAAATACAGACAGCCAACACCAAAACATGTGCAATGTATGTCAAACACATTTGACAAGAGATTCTATTCATCCTACCCCAAGGCCTGAGAGAACAGCTAGGTCTTTAGTGTCAGATTCAGCCAGTGCGGCACGGCTAGGGACTTGCCCAGCCGCGCTTAGTAGTTTCACCGCCTGAGCGCTAGCAGAGGAAAAGGGGAAGTGAGAAACCACGAACTGATTAATGGGCCAGCTGGCGCCGCTTACTAAACCACAAGCGGATATTTTGTGTCAATGCCAATTTGCCTCGGGCGCTGCAGACAAAGGGGAGTGCAGCGGCTTGGAGGCAAAGCAATCAGCGCATGATTGAGAACTCCCGGCTTTGCGTGCAACAGAAAGACCCAATGAAGACAACAACCACGCCATCAATAAAAAGTAATCAGGAACACAAAAGAACTGGTCTGAATCTGCCATTTGAGTAAGGGGGGGGATTACTGCGGGTAATCTGTACAAGCAACAGGGGCTAAGCGCGGGAATGGGGGAACTATAAATTGTGCTGTAAGATGTGCCAAGCCAATCCTGGCTTTGTCTGTACTTACTATATTATGCTTGAGTAAACGTCTTTGCTGAACACACGTGTCACGAGAGTTTCTCTGAGACGAACATTTAGGGCCTTCCAGAAATCCTCAGGGACAGAGCAATCCAGATCTCAGGAGGCACCATGACAGAGAAGCATGCTTCCTGGGTCCTGATAGATGACACTATTTGATCAAGCAGACCCAGAGCATGTCCTCTCTGTTGTCTAGGATTGGCTGGCAGAAAGCATGGGAGATAGGCAGTCCCTCGAGATGGATGGACTCAGTTACAATGGAGATTATTCCATTAGGAGACTTGAAAGAACAGGTTAGGGATAGATTGTCATGGAGTCAAAAATGACTTGATGGCACATAATCAACCAATGCCATGTGGGGTTTGATAAGGGATAACCAGTACCATGAATTGCACCTGGGAATATACTGGCAACTCTGACACTCTATTCTGCTAGAAACTCTACTAGATACATCATCTCTCTTTCTGTGCACAACCATACACTTACACAGAGAGAGAGGGGGAGAGAGAGAGAGAGAGAGAGAGAGAGAGATGTCCTTTATCATAGAATGCTAACTATATTGCATGTGTAGATGAAGAGATTTGTAAAATGTATTTATTAGATTCATATTCCATCTTTCTTCCAGGATATTAAAGTGGCTTATGTGGGAATCTCTCTTCAAGTTATTCCCACCAGGAAAGGTTGGGCCAAGAGAGCATGACAGGCTGAAAGTTACTCTGTGAGATTCTGTGGCAGAAGGTAGACCTGAACATGGCTTTTCCCAGTTCTAGTTCAGCCCCTTAGCCAATCACTACACCAGCCATGTTATCAGATGTTTTGTGCACTATCTAGAGTAACCATCATCCCCAATGGTAGATGATTCGTAATGGAATCAAGTGTGCATTTCACTTCATGACACTGAAGAAACCCAAGTTGAGGTTTTTGTGCTGATTTAAATTACCCACTGCTAAACATACTAGATAATAGTTTACATGGAGAGACTAGAAAGCTAGAAGGCAGCATCTAAGAATGTCTGAGTTTCTTTACATTCATTTATCTGCTTTGCTTTCACCTTACTGGTAATGACATACACTTGATATAACTAGATGTAACATTTGGAGCCAGAGGTAGGTTATGATATCTCTGAAAACAATTTTGTTATATTCTGTAAATGCTTCCAATACTTTGGTGAAATTATAAAGTGGCTTTATGCTTATAAATAGATAAACAGCATAATAACAAATTAATCAGATATGATTACTTCTGATGCTAACTTTTTTTAAGTTGGTCTGCTGCAAAAGGCAAACCATTCATATGAACTAGTACTCTACCTAAGTAAGATTTTTGGTTGTGTTCTTCCATGGGCCTATCCCAGATCATCCCGAGCCCGACACGAGGCAGTGGCCACACACCAGATCTGGTGTTACTGTTGGAGCAGTGGCTATGTAATCTGAAATTGGGGGAGCTTTTGGTGTCCCTCGTCATGGTCAGATCACACCCTGATTACCATGGGATTCTCCAGCACCACTATCCACTGCAGAGAGGCTGGACCCATTAGATTGGTCTGCTACTGGTGACTAATGGACCCAGATGGGTTCCAGAGGGAGCTGGGGGTTGTTCCTGCTGGTCTGCTGCATGGTCCATCTGAAGCCCTGGTTGCCACTTGGAATAAGGGGGCAGCTGAGGCTTTGGAATGGATTGCGCCCCTGGGATCTCTCCCCTCTTAGGGATCCCAGCACTTGTGGTTTACGGAGAAGTTGAGGGAGATAAAGCAAGAGAAGGGATGTCTAGAATGTCACTGGCACTCAATGAGGAACTTGACCTCACAGAGGTTAGAGCTGCTATTAGGGCCTATCTTATGGTAGTAAGGGCGGTGAAGCGTCATTACTTCTCTGCTCTTATTGCATCTGCAGATAGCCACCCCGTGGCCCTGTTTTGGGTGACACAAGCTCTCCTGGGTAAGGGGGGGGTGTGGAGAAACTCTTGCAGGGGCATGCAGAAGAATTTGCTGAGCTTCTGTCAGACAAAGTTGCTCGGATTCATTCTCAGTCAGATGCTGGCTTTGCTGTAGGGCTGGTGGAGATGCCTAGGGAGGAGTCTTGCCTTGTTATCTGGGAACAGTTTGAAGCTATTGGACCTGAGGAAGTGGACAGGGTCTTTGGGCTGTGAGTTCAGCACCTCTTTTTAGGTCCACACCACTCCTGCCTGGTTAAAGCGGCCTGGGGGATGTTGTGTGAATGGGTTCTAGCAATGGTTAATTCTTTGTTGAGTGAGGGGGTTCTTCCTTTGCCTCTTAAGGAGGCTTTCATTAACCCCCTTCTCAAGAAGCCATAGCTGGACCCCACTACACTGGACAATTTTTGTCCAGTACCTAACCTCCTGTTTCTGGGGAACGTGATTGAGAAGGTGGTTGCATAGCAGCTTCAGAGGACCTTGAATGAAGTGGGTTATCTGTATCCCTTTCAGTCAGGATTCAGGCCTGGATATTGGACAGAAACAACATTGGTGGCATTTTTGGATGATCTCTGGCAATGGCGTGATGGGGCTTGTGAATCCATCCCTGCCCTGCTTGAACTCTCTGCAGCTTTCAATACCATCGACCATGGTATCCTTCTGGATCGGCTCAGGGCAGCATGGTGCTGTGCTGGTTCAGCTCCTTTCTCCAGGGCTGATTCTAGTCAGTGGTAGTTGGGGAGGAGAAATCCCACCTCAGCTCCTACTATGTGGGGTGCTGCAGCGTTCAGTACTCTCCCCTCTCCTATTTAACAACTACTTGAGGCTGCTGGGTGAGCTCATCTGTTGCCATGGGGTGAGGTATTATCAGTACACTGATGATACCCAACTATACATCTCTGCCCCTGGTGAATTAAGTGATGCTGTGAATGTCTTATCCCAGTGCCTGGAGGCTGGGAGGGTCTGGATGGGGAATAGCTGAACCCTGGCAAGACTGAGTGGCTTTGGATTTCGTGGCCTTCCAAAGTCCCATATTCTAGGACTATGCCATCTTTGGTGCTCGATGCCCAGATAGACTCAGTAAGAAATCTGGGGGTCCTCCTGGACTCACAACTCTTGCTCGAAGAGCAGGTAGCAGTTGTGGCTAGGAGGGGCCTTTGCATAGCTTCTTGTTGTGTGCCAGTTGTGCCCATTCCTGGATTGGGAGGCTCTGCTCACTGTCACTCATACCCTAGTCACCTCCTGTTTGGACTTCTGTAATGTGCTTTACATGAGGCTGCCCTTGAAGAATATCTGGAAGCTTCAGCTGGTGCAAAATGCAGTGGCACGGACAATTATGTATGTTCCTAGAACGTTACACCTCTGCTCCATGAGCTGCATTGGTTCCAGTTTGCTTCTGGGTCCAATTCAAGGTGCTGGTTTCAACCTTTAAAGCCCTTGTGGCATGGGGTCAGGTTATCTGAGGGACCGCCTCTTCCTGATTATATCCACCCATCCTGTCAGATCTGGCAGAGAAGGCATGCTGTGGGTCCTGTCTGTTAGGGATTTACACTTAGTGGGTCCCAGGAGGCGGGCCTTCTCTGCCATGGTGCCCACCTTATGAAATCTTCTCCCCCTGGAAGTGAGGTTAGCTCCATCCCTTTTGACATTCCACAAGTCCCTCAGGATTTGGGTATGCCACCAGGCCTGAGGGTCCCAGGGGACTGGGGAGATTTTGCAATGGCTCCCTTTCTGCAGCTAACATCATCCTCTCTTGATCATATGCTTTTTTAATAGTTTATATACGGTTTTTTTTTTTATAACTGTTTTATATGTTTGTTTTCTTTTTAATTGTCTGTGGTATGCCACCCAGAGTCACACTTTTGTGAGATGGGCAGCCATACAAATATGATAAATAAATACATACATACATACATGGAATTGTTATGTTATAGCATGTCCTCTCACATAGGCTAAAACTACCGCAACTCCCCAAGTTTCTCTCAACATGTGTTTTCCTTCCAATATCTTTTTTGCAACGTGAATATGAAAAGTTCTGGTGATTGACCATACTTGTTTGGGAGAACTCCAATAATATTTTTAAGTTGAAAGTGTGCTTCAGAGAATTTCTTATTTAGCCTTAGGATTGTTTTCCTTTTCTTATATTATTTGAACATATAAAAATATTAAAAGATCTTTGGAGCATATTCTTTGTTTGCCAGACTCTGATGGAAGAAATAAATCCTCCAGACAATTAAAATTATTATTCAAGCCGATTAGCCTCTTTTATTCATTTCTCTAGAAGTTCTGATGCTTGATTTAGATTGGATTGCCCTTTAGTTTTTATAGATACTTCTCTCACTTGTTCTAATTAAATGTGTCATTTATTGGTGTAGTTGCTACTGTTTCTATTTGGAGGATATTCAAACTTATACTTTGTACTTGAGTAGGGGTTTTTAAATCTCATCACAGTGTCACAAGGCAACTTATAAAAAGTGAGTCATCCTTAATGTGTGAATCACTTAAGAGGTAATGAATTAGGCCCCCTTGCCAGAACAAGCTTTGTAATTTTATTTTTATGAAATGCAGGTGTGAGATCATTGTGATTCATCCCAGGGAGCACTTAAATAATTGTGATATTGGGTTGCTAAGGTGATAAAGCAGATATCAACATCTGGTCTTCAATGGGGCTCCATAAGTGTGGTTTGGAAGTCAAAATGTATCTGGACATTCTGCGTGCCTCTCAACAGAATGTCCAGATATACAACAAATACAGCAGAGACCCTTGTCAGATTTTGAAATGCAAAGCAACACATATTACCATTAAAAGAACCCATTTTGCCCCCAAATAAAGCTACGCAGTCACGAATCTAAAACTCTTCAGAGGCTGCTTTCAGAGTCTACAATTTCTTGGTAGTAGAAACCGGATTAGCATGCTTCCTGTTGTCTTAGTCCAAACAGATGGAAATATTTTCATTCAAATAGGTTTTGGCATTCAGCCTGGTTGCTGAAATAGCTTTTAATTGGCACAGTTCTGTTTAATTAAAAAAGTGTATATTTTAATTGTATCTTAATGAATAATTTAAACATCTAATACTATATTTTATTTAACTATTTTTAATTGCTCATTGTTTTGTTTCCAATTTTTGGTCAAACAGTATGGCATAAATGTGGGAAGTTAAAAAGCAAGGCATATCTCTAGTCACCCAGTCATTCTACAGAAGTGAATTTTAAAAATCAAATCATACAGGTAGTCCTTGCTTAACAACCACAATTGGGACCAGAATTTAGGTCGCTAAGCGATGTGGCCATTAAGTGAATCATCACGTTACTGGACCCGATTTTAAGACTTTTTTTGCAGTGGCCATTAAGTGAATCATGTGGTCAGTAAATGAATCACACACTTCCTCATTGATTTTGCTTGCCAGAAGCTGGCTGGGAAGGTTGCAAATGGCAATCACATGACCCCAGGATGCTGCAACTATCATAAGTGCAAACTGGTTGCCAAGTGCCCAGATCGTGATCACATGACTACAGGGGTGCTACAACGGTTGTAACTTTGGGCACCGGTCATAAGTCACTATTTTAGCACTGTTGTAATTTTGAATAGTCGTTAACCAAGGACTACCTGTATATTATTACTACCACTGTATTTATATATTTCTGGGGAAGGGGAACTTCAACATTTAATGCATCATGTAAAATGTGGCAACTATTGTCTGCAGAAGCTGCTGTTCCCATTCTACTTTTCCTAAGTGGAAAACATTATGGGGAGGTGAGAGACAGAAAGAGCGATGATGCTCATGATTGGACTTTTTAAAAAATATAAACTAAAATGAAAACTCTAAAGCTGCTGAAGTGAACTCCTGCATATAGCTGCTTTCTATCCCTGATAAATGTAATAAAGATCTGGCTTACCAGTTGTTTGGATGTATGGACTTCAGTTTTTATCAGCTCAGCTATCAAGGGCAATGGCAAGGAATTGCATAGTGCAACACAAGTGCAAGATCAAGGTTGCTTCTTCCATGACACCTTTGGGAGTGGGGTAAAGAGAAATTTAATGCATCATCTCATCAAGCAAATGCTGCATTATGATGTCATTTTGACATAATCACAGCTTCTACCAGATGCCTATACTTACTCCTGGCATAATGCATTGAAGTGACCCTGACAATGTCTGATTATTCCTAGCCCTTATGCAAGCATTGATTGCTCATGGATTAATTGTTGGAAATATAATTCTTTGCATCCTGAATTCATTGTTCATCATCTTCAGTCTGTTTCTTCTATGCATACAGAACTTATTTCCCTTATTACCCAGTTCCTCTTCCACAATACCTCCTCTTATTTAAAGACTTCCATATTGCCAATTTTACCTTAAAAAAGGAAAGGAGATGCTGTACTATGCAAAACTAAATACATAATAAATTAAATCAAATTGAATCAAATCAAATCTTTATTACAGTCATAGATCAGCATAAGGAGGGTGGGGTACAGTCAATTAAAAACCATTTAATTATTTTATTATGGAAACATAATACATTAGAAATCATTTATTTACTTATTAAACAAATGTATATGGCTGCCCATCTTAACCAATACAATTTTGGGTAGTGAACTGAGAGAAAAAAATACAATGAACAGACAGAAACCTGTTAAAAAGCTAGTTGAGACACCCTAAAAAAGTTTCTAGCAACATCAAAACAAAAGCACATGCCGGGCTCTACTAACATGCCAGTCCCAACAGTTGGAGAAAAAGCCAGGTCTTCAAAGTTTTCTGGATGGCCAACAGGGTCAGGGCCATCTGAATCTCAGGGATAAGGTTGTTTCCTAAGGAGGTACCATGACAGAGAAGGCACACTTCCGGGATGCACCAGACACATTGTTTCACAGATGGGCCCTGGCTCATGCTCACCCTGCCAGATCTGATGGGATGAACAGGAACCAGAGACAAGAACTTCTATATGTAACTTAGCCCTATGCCATATAGGGCTCTAAGGTGAAAAACAGCACCTTGATTTATACCTGGAAGCCTACTGGGAGCCAGTGAGGCTTACGTAGCAATGACTTTACATGGGTGTACTATAGTGTGCTTAGTACTACATGTATTGCCACACTGTGGACCAGCTGAAGCTTCTGAATGCTCTTCAAGGGTAGCCCCATGTAGAATGGGTGTTGCTGAGAAATAGCAGATTATTGAATTTTGAAGGACACAATTTGAGATTTGGGTGGCACGGCTATTTATGGTACGATAAAGTTAAGGTTAATGTAGATTTTAAGAATCACTTTATTAGACATACCATTTTGAGAATTTGGAATAGATATAAACCTAGATTGTGCCTGAAAATATCCCTATGGTTATCTCCACAAGAAGCATTTTATAGGAAAGAAATGGTAATTAATCAGAAATGGTTAACTTATGGCGATATTCTTGATATTCACCAAGGAGAAATTAAAATAAAATCAAGAGAGGATTTGATATCTCAAGGATATTCATGTCACTGGTTTTCATATGTACAACTCAGAGAAAGATTTAAAGTTGATAAAAAGACATACGGCTTTGAATGAAACAAAGCTGTTTTTGAAACTGAATTGTATACTAATGATGAACATCTTATTGCTAAAATGTATAAGCTTTTGTTGAGATTTGAAACAGAAGATAAACAAATTAAAGATTGTATGATAAGATGGGCCAAACATTTTGGACATAATATACTAATGGAACAATGGGAAAATATGTGGATGAAATGGTTAAAATTTACACTGTGTGATAACTTGAAGGAGAATTTCTATAAAGTGATATATAGATGGTATTTGTCACCAGAAAAAATATCAAAATGTACAAAGGGTTTCAAACATATGTTGGAAGTGTGAACAATAAGAAGAGACTTTTTATCATCTTTGGTGGACATGTAATAAAGCTAAAGAATTTTGGACCCAAATTCATATATTAATTCAGAAGATTTTGAAGGTTAATATACAGCCAAAAACCAGAGACTTTCCTTTTGGGACTGATGGAAAAACAGTTGGAAAAAGCTCATGGACCTTTGTTTTTATATATGATAACTGCAGCTAGACTTTTATATGCTCAAAGGTGGAAAGACTCAACATTACCTACAATGGGAGAATAGATGGTGTAGATGATGGAATTAGTTGAGATGGCAAAATTGACAGCTTTGCTTAGAGAAAAAACATTGACTAACTTTAATGCCAATTGGAAGCCCCTTTTGGTCTTTTTACAGGAGACAGAAAAAAAATGAAATTATGATGTATGGATTTGATGATTAGTTAAATTAATGCTTATACAAAATATGTATACAAATTCTTTTTGTAATTTTCCCTTTTTTCCTTTTTCTTTACTTTCCATCACTTTTGTATTCTTTATGTCTAACTCTCTTGCTCTCTACTTTTCTCCTCGATTATTAGTTCTTGTTTGCTTTTACTTTTATGCTTTTTATAACTTAATAAAGTTCTTACTAAAACAACAAATGGGTAGCCCCATGTATAGCACATCATAGTAGCCCAGACGGGAAGTGACTAAGGCATGAGTGATCATAAGCAGTGTCTCCAGATCTAGGAACATTTCATACCTGACACTGTCTAAAGGGCTGTAATAACATGTGGGACTGATCTTGGGAGACAGGAAGAAAAGCCGCCACCTAGACTCTGTTAAATGTAATCTGAGTCCAAAGGAGATATGGGGGTGGAGAAGTACCTCAGAAGGGACCCTTCCTGGTTTTTAGGACAGTAAAAGTAAGGGAGGGGAGAAATACTTTCAAGCTTGCAAGATTCTTTTGCTTTAACCTTACAGTAAAGGTGGTATTATGGAATAAATAATAATAATAAAGGTAGTATTATAGAAGCATGCTTGGTGCTTCTTGTCTGGACTGCCTGAAAGGGCTGACATTAATCTTGCAAGCCTGAAACTCCTCTTTCTGACTCAGATTTCATTTATCAGACCATTGTCTAGGCTGCAGCTCTTCCTCCTGTCTCCCAAGGTCATTCCCACATACCATTGCAAGGGGAGTTCTCAGTGTATGTAAATCGATAAAATACAAGCACGGTGCACAAATTACCTATGTTAAATATCTATTAAGAAGTGTGCATGCATCTAGCCTTTGCTAAATTCCTTTTTTAATTTCAAGATATTTGTAGTAGCAGTACACATACACACATATACAAAACATACTATTGTAACCAAGCTATACATGTATTTCACACTTACACATCCATAATCAAATCCTTGAGAAGTAGCTCAAGATTAGTAATGAAGGTGCAAGAATGACCTCAAGGCAATAGACTTATGAGAAGCAGCCGCAACACAAGGTTGTGTGTTGTGCAAAGACATGTTCTGATTTGTTTGTGGAGTAAAACGAGATATACAAATAACGATTTTGGAACCTGATGATATCAAAACTCAAGGACAAATTCATCTGGGGTGCCTATATGTAAGAAAATATGCCTTTTTAGGTTTTTTTATAGTTCTCTCAGAGTGATGGTTAATTGTTTTCTCAAAAGTTGGCCAAAATGTATAGGAACAAGTAATTGGTTTTTATTTCTTGTTATGTAAATACCAGTGGCTGAACATCACCTGAATGGATTTGATTTATATTTTACAGTCTCTTAATTAATGCCATTGAGAGAGCAGGCAGTTCAAAGAAGACCCTGTTTATATTACTATGATGCTGCTGAATGCGACTGTGAGTCGTTCTGTTTTGTTCTGTTCTGTTCTGTTCTATTATCAGAGAGGTTGTGCTAGTTTCACTGTCATCTAGATCAGTGTTTCTCAACCCTAACCCCTCTGAATGCTGTATATTTTACATTAACAGTAAAATTATATTTTTCAGTTGACATAGGAACATTTCCCCATAGTCCTTCAATACATTGGGATATTTAAAAAAAATACAAACTTCCTGGTCATTAGGGAATTATATGAGTGTGAATTCCCTCTTTCAAGTGTGCATAAAACAGGAGTAAAACTGTCAAGGAAACAGAACAGGACCTGGCTTCCAGAGTAGGAGGTTTTTACCCCCCATAAACCTACAAGGTTCAATTTCCCTAGAAATAAAATTGTCCTGAAGGGCCTAGATCAGCAGTGGCAGGCTGATCTCATAGAGGTTGTCATTTTTTTCCAAAGAAAACCTGAGAAAAAAGTTTATCTTATAGAATGATAACTTACTGTCTAAATGTGACTAGGCCATTCCTTTATCAGACACATTGGTGAGAGAAATAGCCACCACCTTTCAGAATATCTTCCAAATAGTATGCATGCCAGAACATGTAACTAACATCTCCTTTACTAAGTGACAGATATTTACTCTTGCAGAGTATGGTCTCCCATGTTTAGAGAAGTTACTCTGGCCATGCTTGGAGATATAAGAAACCAGGACACGGTTTATGACGCTGAGAGTACTTGCATTAGACATGCATGGACACGAAATAAACCTCCTCTTGCAGGATATGCTTTGTGCATGTGTACAGTCATGGTGAAGGTGTGTCAATGCTCTGTATTTAAGTCTTTTTAAAAAACCTTTAAAATTGAAAGTTTTTAGGAGCTCGGAAGGTTTCAAAATAGGGTTTACTCACTATGTTATTTGGAGCTGGGGGTGGGGGGCGATGGATGTGTGTTTCCAGTTAAACTTTGCAAAGATAAGGTTTTTAACTTTCAGAAAAGATAGAAAAGCAGGCTTTAGCTTAAAAATCTTTTTGCCTGAACTTAAGGTGTTTTTTTTAAAAACACAAAACAAAACCTCATAATAGAGTTTACTTCCAAATATTGGTTTTCAATGCAGTCAAGCCTAGGGTCACCAGAGGTCAATGCAGTCCAGCAGAGAGTTATGTTAATGATTAACTTTAGGGCTGACAAGTAGCCTTTCCTGATGGAATTAGGCAACACATCATATCTCGTAAGGTTCATAAGCTGGTGAGATCTCCATCACCTGAGTTTTGATTCTTTGATAACATCATTGATTAAAATGACTGATAAACTCCTCATTCAGCTTAAATGTATCATTGAGCTCTATTGTGGCAAGTTTTCCAACCACACAAATATTTTGTGCAAATCTACATTTGAAAACTAACTAGTAGAGCTCATTTCATAAATTTGTCATTTATGTAATGTCTATAATTGCTTCTCAGATAATATGAAAAAATTGTAACACTTTCATATAATCCTTATACTATATAAGAATCAATAGTTTCCCCTTCAGTACTACTGCTTGATTATCCTTTTTAAGACTATTATACTAAATCTTGCACTTTGCAAAAGAGATTAATTTTCTGTGAAAAATCCATGGGATTTTAATGTGTCACCCCTATAGCCAAATTCCTTTTTATTACCTATGTTTTCTATATGCACAGTAAGATTCATACCCAATAGTATTTCTACCCTGGAGTGTTTCCGGATGGATGTCACTTGGTGCAAGTAATTAAACGTCATTGTATAGCTATTATATCTTTTCTTCCTTAACTAATTTTTCAGGAAGGGGGATGAGAAAAAAAGATCATGAGAAAATGAGAAGAGAAGAGAAGAATAGAATTATACAACAGTATCTTGACTTTCTAAAATTTCACACATTGACTGAATGATATAAGCCTCACTATATTCCAGTTATACCATTAAAAATTCACATCCTAAAGCAATAGTTTTTAGTGATTGGACAAAATTACACAAAGCAGTTGCATAGAGATTCCTGTATCGTCATCAGCAATATATGATAAATATGACAAACACATCAATATGGGGACAATGCAATGCTTCTTATATTGGCATTTGGGCTTTAAATAAATTCCACCAACATCAGGATTTCTAACAAGTTACTACAGTTTTGCAACACTAGTTCTCACATGTTCTAGCTCTTACGTTTAACAAGACCACAACCCACTACTACTCAAAAGGGATCTTTGCATGGTTCCTTCTTCTGAAATAAATTCATTAACAATATGGAATAAAATATCTCTAAAGAACTCAGTGACAAATTAGTTACATGGTGGTGGAATATCAGTTATTCTTTCTGGTGTAGAAAGCTTAAATAATTGTTAAATTGTTATTTAGCATTACCACTGAAAATCCCTATGTGTTTTCTTTGATGTTATCCTTATTATTGGAAACAACAAATACCTTCTAATTTTACAGCAAACCCTCAGATGCCCATATCTAGCTAAACTGAATATCCTGCCATTCTTAACGCATGAAAAATAATATTTATTGCTTGGCTTTGAGCTGGATATATTTGTAATAAAAACAAATTTTACCAAATAGATAACCACTGATCTTAAGAAACAGTTTTTACAAAAAAGGGTATCTTCCATCTAAATCAACAGAACAACAATCTTCTAAAAAGAAGGTCTTTAGGAGTATGGTACGTGAAGCAATAACAGCAAAAATAATGGATCCCACTGGTGGTTGATTTTAACCTGGCATTTCTTCCCCATTGTCAGAAATCATTTTTAGTCCACTCTACCTATTTTAACCATTTCGAAATACTTTACTAAAGAAATCAGCAAGTCCCCTGTTGAGGTGTTACACTAGCCACCAAATCTATTACTAGTCAGACAATCATCAACACTCCTTGATCACATCCTTGCGAATATAAGAGCTGCATCACTTGCCTCAGAGAAGCAAACTTTTTCAGGAGCACCAGGATGATGGACTTGACTATAGAAAACAAGATCTCATTTGCAGGTGAATGGCAATGCCTATTGTAACAGGTTCATCATGTAGGTAAGACAACTGACCTATACTTGAGTCTTGAATCTATATATGTGAGATTAAAAAGCAAACAAACAAACAAACAAACAAATCAGAACAATCAAATGCAAAACACTTCAGTTTGGAAAATCACAGCCAATTAATTTGCAAGCTCTTGCAAATGATATCCCAATGCTAATACAAGTGGAATATAAGATATACGATTTCCAAAAACATTTTAAATAACACAATTTGTGATCATTTTATATGAAACTGTATCTATATATATGTGTGTGTGTGTGTATATATTATGTGTGTGTGTGTGTGTGTGTGTGTGTGTGTATATATATATATTCATTCATTCATTCATTCATTCATTCATATAAATAAAACTTCAGACAGGAGGATAATATCTATGATCACTTCTATACAAAATATACCACATTTGGAATGTTTCATTGAAATTGTTCAATACTGCCAGATTGATGATGCCACCCTATTAGAGTTTCCTTTATAACTGAAGTATTTTACTTGGTATTTACTTAAAAAGCAACTTCTCTAAAAGACTTATTCTTTTCAGGTTCAGAACGTGACTGAAATCATGTAAAATAAATGTCCTACGGAGGTCAAAATTTAGCTTTACCAGTATTGTTCCATGTGCAAACCAGCAATTTTGGGGTGAATCTATGTCTAAACAGGTACTTTTCGGTGAATTTTTTTTCTTCTCTGAACAGAATATAATGAGGGTGTTTTGTCCTGGGCATAAGTAGTGGTGGAGCAGGGAAAACCCAAGAACATTGTCAGCTGAGGAGGCAGGGGATGACAGGCAGGGAGGGAGAGCAGGCCAACAAGACATTGGTGGCTCAGGAAAGTGAGGGAAGGGAAAGGACAGGGAAACTGTGGCTAGTGGGCCAGCAAGATATGCTGCACTGGAAGCAGCAGGAAGGAGAGAGGGGATGGGACACACCAGCCTTATCTTATTTGCCCTACCTGATTTTTTTTTTTTTTAGTCAAAAATCTGGAATAACCAAAATGTTCCAGGTTCTGGTTCTATCACTGAGTGATCCACAATGGTTCAGCAAAACCTCCAGAATGTAATGGTTTTATTCTAGATTCCAGAAAAACATTTTCCCACTTTGTGCATATCCCTATCCTCTACCATTTTGAATACTGACTTTGCTGACACACTTTTGCCAGTGCTCCCAAGAATCCTCTCTGGTGCCTAGCATCAGACTGTACCTTCCGTCTCACGTATAGCTTGATTCATGCTACGAACCTACCTAACTTCACTGTTTCTCAGCAGTAATGTATATCATGCTCTTCCAAAATGATATATTGCTGATTATTATGAACTTCAAAGTTGAAATGGGAAAAAAAAATATAATGAATCTGAATATAAAGTGGGAAGATGTGATTTGGAAAAGATTGATGTACTCATTCACTTTTGCTACATAGGAAGATTTTATGATAACATTAAACATCAGTATCTGTGAAACGGACTATTTGAGTCTGTTGACAGCATTTGAACAGTGATTTAAAAACAAACAAACAAACAAAGAAGTTGAACACTTATTAAATACACAAGTCTCACAAGTATTGGTATTAATTAGAATAACCAACTTTTTACCTCCTTTCCTGCATCTCTAAACATATTCATTGGTTCACAAATAAGCTGACTGACATAAGAGATGTAGCATGTGCAAAAAATCCAATTAGCAAACAGTTTGATGTGTAGCAGAGTGTTGGGAACAAAAGCCAGAAAATGAACTGCAGGAACAGATGGAACAGCTATTTGCTTGTGCCGTAAGCTATCCTTGCAAGGAAAACCTGAATGGAAATAACGACCCTGCATTTCAAACTAAGCAAATGAAATAGCAGTGAATTTTTCAAATAAAGAATTCCTGAATATCAAAAAGTGCACAGCAAGATCAATGTAAGAAGATGTGGCGGCATCGTAATTATGAAAGATGACATATTATTCCACTCTCAGTACTTGTTGAAAAAAGGGTTATTTCCCCCCTCACAATGACGCTCATGTCATGACCATTTCGTGTTGTGTAGGCATGTCAGTTTGGTTGATCTGATAACCTCAGATCGGACAGTGAATGACTCTTACCAATATTACCGAAACAACAACAGAAAAGTTCTGCAAGGCACTAAAGGGTTGGTTGGCTTTTTAACCAAAAAAAAAAAAAAAAACCCAACAAAGGTTATTCAAAACAGGTCAACAGCATTTACCAAGTAGAAGTTTCACCTATGGAAAATTTGCATTTTGTTGCCACAAAAGCATGCAAAACGTAGCATTACACAATTTAGTCAGCAGAAATAAACAAACGGGAAGTTTCAGAGGAAAATACTGTATAAATTCTAATCATCCTCCAGGAAAGTTTACAGCATCACCTGCTAATGATATAGACCAATTAATGCATTGCCTAAGCTCATTTGCATTTTCCTGCCTCTCTAACAAAATAAATCTACTTATTTTAATATTAAAAAAGTGAGCGTTGAAATTGGAAAAATAAGAAACACTTGAAGGGAAAATTTTAAAAAAATAATCCATTTCTTGGCATATTTGTCAAGCCTTACAGTTCAAGCAATTCATTAAAAAGCAAGTATTGCAATACGAGCAAATTATGTGGTCTACCAACATTTATTTTTCATTTTGAAAATCCTTTGTGTGTGGGAAAAAAACAGAAGGATGCGCAATATAGGAATATAATAAGCACCAACTAATATATAAGATTAGTTAGTGGCAGAAGATACCCTTTCTTCCTTAAGGAATTGATATACCTAACAAGAACTTGAATTTATACAGAATATTTATTACATTTTTACATCACCTGACTCCCAGCAATTCCAAAAGTTTCCAGAAGATAACACAAAGCTGTTTTAGACATTCTGGCTAACAAGAACTGCTTCTAAGTTACTATATTAGCTGATGACTTGTCAGTCAATCTCAGAAAAGATTTACTTCTAAAATGGAAAAGTTATTACATTTGTTCAGAATAGGATACTGAAGGTTCGACAAGGTTTCAGTGGCATCTAAATGTGATACTTGGTTCCCTCATCAGAAATTGTCTTTTTATTTTTTTCAGCTTTTTTATGTTCACCATTTTACTTCTTCCTTGCCTTCACTGTCCTCTTCTGCATTTATCCATCCTGCTATTTAATCCTACCATAGCAACAATTTTTATTATGACAGTATCTTTATAAACTAGATTGCATTCTGAATATGCTTCCTAAAGCACTATTTCTTAGCATCATGTTTCCTCATAAATCATAACCTCTCTGATACAGGAACTACTCTGCAATAGCAGATTGTGTTCAGATAACTACTCTTATTCAGGGATTTCTAGAAGCTATTATTCAAAGCAATTTTCCATTCCCTTCTCCAACCATCTCTAAAGAGGAGGCTCTAAATGTAACCTTTGAGGGTACTGTAAACAAAAGAATTCCCACTAATATTACTGGTATCAACAGTCTTATGCAATTGGAGAACCAGGGAGGAATGAAGTAAAGAGCCAGTATTAGATAAAGTACTATAACAGCAGCAAGAGCAACATTTCAGAATAATATAAAAAGGAAGGTACCGATTTTACCCGTCTTTGGATCTGCTGTTCCACTTTATGCACCTGCAGAATCAAATCCATAAAGGAAATTGAGGTGCAACCCTTAGGGTGGAAAAGAAGAAGTTCTCATCTCTGGATGTGGATTTCACAAAGCTAGTAGACAAAGCTGGTGAGATGATTTGCTGGTAGGACTAACCCATGCCACTGCTGCCAAGGGGTGAGTAATGCAGGGAAGGAGAAGACACATCCAAAGTGATAGTCATTGGAGCAGTTGTTGAGGCAGGCAAGTCTAAGATTAATCCATTCTTTGATATACCTGTGGTGCTCTTGAAAAGACAGCGCCAATGACAGTGAGAACGTAACGTAACATACTTATAGCAGATCCTCAAAAATATATGAGTAGACCATTACATGGTGAATTTTATTTTGAAAGATTTGTTTCCCCTGTTGTTTTCTCTGTTCATATTTCATCTTTTGATTTCCTTTCCTCTTCATTTAATCCTTTTCTAGAATTCTGATTTAGAAGAATTTTGTTACTACTACATCTAGAACGTCCATGCTTCCATAAAACTTTTTGTACTTTTATGCCATCACATTAATATGCTTAGTCAACATTTTTAAAGGGTCATTTTTCTAATGAATATTATCTTTCAAGCACATTTAGCTAGTGGTAAAAGTTCAATTTCATGTTTTCTCACTGATATGCTTCTTTCAGGAGACCTACAAACTCCTGGCTCTCTTCCATTCAAATGCTGAATTATGCTGAATAATATGACATTTTGCTGTATGGAGAACAACTAATTATATTCTTGCCCCTCCAGGTTACTTACTGTTTGCATTTGTCCCCTACTGTTTGCTGCCCCTTCAATTTAGCTTTCATGGACAAATTTAATCAGTGATTTTTGCCTGCCTTGAACACTATTATTGTTAAAAATCAAATATTATTTCATATGCTAATCCCCAAAGTGCACCACTTAATTCTCTGGCAACACAGAGAACTTAATATACATCAGTATTCTGAGTCCGTCACTTTTTAATCTGCGATATTTTTTATCTGCCTGATACTTAACCAAGTGTTCTAGCCTAAGATGCAGCACCCAGGAACTTGCCGCATTTTAAATTTATCCACAGCAAAACCATATCCTCCACAGTCTTGAACTCTCAGTCTCCAAAGCCAGCAAGCCAAAGGCCATATCAATTAATCATCAGACACTAGGCACTGGGGACAAAATCTTGCCATCCCCTTCTGAAAGTGCTTCTATTGAAGTCATTTGTTTGGAGGGTATATTCCTTCTCTGAAGACTCACCCCAATTTGTTTTTACAATACAGGGCAGTCAGATTTTTTCCTTAGTGTCACTCACAGTTTTTTCTGAGGCTTAAAAAGCTAATCTTCTGCTCATCTTTAGGAGGAAAAAGGCAAGAGATCTAACTTCGACTCAGAGCTCTAGCCATCTAAGTGGCTTTTACAGTTGTGAGGCCACAACAGCTTGAGATACCAAAGTTATATTGAAGCATCTCATTACAGATGCTTATCTGCTGTGCCTAGTCACAAATCAATGCTTTTAATAAGTCAGCCTAGAAAAAATGGTGAGAAAGCTCTCTGCAAGTGCTAAAGGTTATGGGCCAATTCTGTAGGCCCATGGGGGGCACTGTGTACAAAGGTACATGCAGGGTGGGTCAAGAGGAGGCAAATGACCAAAACAGAGTCCACTGTAAGCATATCCCTTTGGAATATGCATCTAGAAGGGGCTGTACTTGCTTTGCCAGTGCAGTCGACTGTTTGAGCAACTCCTGTGTTTTGTCCAAATGTAAAGGATTTTTTGGTCTGTTTTGGCTTGAACCTGCTGCTTTGAACATTCAAACTGTAGATTCACAATCATAAGACACAAATCTGTTCAGAGATGCATGGATTGTAAACTTTTGGTTAGTTGTGTCATCTGTGCAAATAGGGCAATTTTCTGATGTTTGGGTTTCTTTTTATCAATTTTTCCCCCAAAAAACATCCATAAATACCTGCAGGCTTTTTATTCACAACTTCATCTAACAAGCAGAGTGCTTGTTGGCACTTCCCACAATGTATATAGTTTTTAACATAAATGTCACATTTTAAAATATTAATTTCCCCAATATATTCACTATTGCTTTTAAAGTGCTATATCACCTCTATAGAATTATAGAAGCATCTCTTTTTGCATATGGTCATTTTAATCCCAAATGAAATTTTAAAAAGGAGAGATCTTCTGAAAATGAATAGAAAAACATTTACCAGTTTTCCTAGCAGTCAAGGGCTTTTAAAATGTCCTTGTGAGGCCTCTTTCCTCCAGCTTCTTCCTCCTTTCCTTATCTTCCCTTGGAAGAAATAAGTACTGTATGGAAAGATTACATTTTTCACTTTCTGACATCTTGGTAAAGGCACATACAGATCAAAGCTGAGGACACCATTGGAGAGATGGCTCTTCCAAATGTTTATTTTATTTATTTATTTGTTAGAGTTATAGCCCACCATTATAACTCTAGTTCTAAAATTTCTGCACAGTGTTCCCTCCTCCAGTTGTTCCTCCCAACAAGCTGAAGCAGGTTGGACTGAGAAGCAGTGACTGGGTCAAAGTCACTCAGTGAACTTCCATGGCTGAAGATGAACTAGAACCTGGGCTGCCCCAGTGCTAGTGGAACAGTTAAGTCCAACACCTTAACTACCATACCATGGACCTCTGCTGCATTTATTTTAAGATATAAAAGACTGTAAACCTTGGAGATCCTGTAAGGAAATAAATGCCATTGCTGATACAATGTTCAGAGTTTCCAGTAGGATGACCTACAACCCTAAAGCTGCGCACAGCTTCTAAATCCTCCCCTGCCCCTATTGTGTGTGTGTCTGTGTTTTGGTATCCTTGCAGTCCCTCCAATCACAATTGCAAAACATCAACAGAAACCCAAGAAAGCTATAGTATAAGTCCTAAAAGAAGTTAAAGGATCAAAAACACGTAATACCGTTCTTCTAAATATTCACACACACACACACACACACACATCAGTTGCCACAATGTATATTGTTTGTAAGCTTGCCCAAAGCAGCTGAAAACAATCTGAGATGGGCTTCATAGCCATTCCATTCACTGCTCTGAAGCTGGTCTCTGCTTTGATTTGTGAATCTGCAGTGATGGGATGATCTGTTCAAAATATCATAGAATCAAATCTTCCATTCCAAGCTGCACATCCCTTCCCTTCTGTACCAGGGCAGAAAAAGTTGTGTTATTCCTGACTGAGTAAACCTGATTGTGGTACAGAGAAAAGTAAGGTGCTCCAAGCCAGTTTCTGATTGGAATAGTATGTAAGCCAAATCAATCAGTAAATGGAAGCTTCCCTCTGACCGTCACCTGAGGTTACCCAGTAATTGGCCTACAGAGGCAGAGCCATCAAGAACTCCATGTAACTGTGTAATTCCATCAGCAGCTTCTTCTTCCGTGAAGAGAAATGCTGTGACACAGCTTCCCACATTTTGAATGAAGAGAAGGAAAACTCATTACAACATACGATAATTACGTTTACATTTCAAATTACTTCACTGCACCCTCAGCTATAGCAATGAGATTTGGCTAATGCTGAAGCCACTAGATCCCTGTTTGATTCCCACTTACACAATGATTTATGGGCTGCTAGGGAAAGAAAAACAAGGATTAATTCCCAAATGCTGGTTTTGCCAAACTCAGAGAAACAAGCCAAGGTGGTTTTTGTTCCACAGAGACAGGAAGACATAGAAAACAAATATCACTGCTATCGCATAAACATAAAATTGTTTTCTTGTGTCTGTAAATATATCACATGATTGAGAAAATCTGCTTTAAAAATATGCAAAATAGCTTACAATGCAGCGTAAGAGATAAGCCCAGATGGTGGCAAGCAGTAATCTACCATGCATTGTTGAAATGACATTTATCAAGGAAGAACAGGACAAAAATGAGTTAAAAGTCACCCTTACTACATTGTGTTAAATGAAAAGCATTAAAAAAATCAATTTTGGTGACATTTTTATGATGAAAAAATATTGCTACATACACAGAAGTTATTCTCATCCATCACTTGAAGAAAAACATGGCATTTTCTTGGTTTCTTCATTGTAAATCAGGAAGAGGACATAATTCATATAATATAAGAACTAGAAGCATGTGTTCAGACTGGTTAAATAACCTAGTACTGCATTTGATTTAAGAAAGTTCAGAAAATGTCCAGACTGAAGAGGATCTCCTCCAAAGCAGTCAAAACCCAAATCTAAAAATTCCCCAAGCTTTGTTGAGATTCAGGGGTTCTAATCACAGAAAATGTACTTATAAGAATATGAAAAAAAGGGTTGCAAATTTAGAAAAAGGGCGGGATAAAAGCAATTATAGCTCCATGGCTACTTTTTTCATCACTGTGAATTGTTTTATCAGAAGGATACAAGCATAGTGCTTTTGGGGGCTCTGGGGAGAAGGATGTTGGAGGCTGAGATGACTTAGAATCTGGAGGATTGAAGGCAGCAGCAGAAGACATCCAGAATTGGTCACTGCTAGCACTGAAAGAATAAAAATAATCCTCATTCATTTATGGAACCTATGTACAATCCATATTTATGAACTATGTTCTTTCAAATGAATGATATACTCATGTTAATAATAAGTTATGTGAGCTATGTTTTGCCAACTTAATTTTTTTAGAGTTGAGCTGAAATTTCTTATTCATTTTTCCTAATTAATTCATGCAAATGTCTTTCTTCTTTCCTTCCTTCTGAAGCATTTCAGTTCCTACCGAAATATATTAAGCTAAACAGCCTCTTTGCAAAAATGATTTTCAGAATTTCATTTTAATGTGCTTTCATACTATCTTTTCTACTGTCAAAGAAAACAATAACTTTGTCCTCTACTCTCTTCAGTTCTCTTCTCTTAACTCATGGCTTCATTTACCCACCAGCATTAACTAACAAAACAACTACATTCAGTAAACAGAACCATTTTCCTATTATTTTCTTAATAGTTGAAGAGGTGTGTTTTTTTTCCCCCACTTTCCCCAGACATTATTTTCTAAAATGTCCCTTCTCACACATATATGGACACATTTTGGAAATTAAAGAAATCAAGAGCCCAGCTGAATAAACCAAATTTGTTCTGCATTTTGTGACCAATATTGGCCAACCAGGAAGCTGATGAATACAACTTGAGGATGATTGATTTCTTGTAGAATAGTAGTCTCCCAGAACTACAACACCCATCAATTTAACTATCATGGTTAAAAGCAAGGTCTGTCAGAACTGAAATTCCCTACAGCTTGGAGGACAACAGATTGCCTGTTCCTGTTCTTTATGAAATCATATTTAAGATATGGTGCCCTTGACCATGGTGTTATTATGTAGCCTTCAAGACTAAAAACTCTTGATAATATTATCCTCCAGTTATACTACATGTATTTTTTAAAAAGCCTTTTAATTTGGTGGTAACATCTTGTAACAACAAATCCTGTACAAAAGACACAATGGAATTGTTGTGGAATGGAAATATCAGGAGGCCCTTCTAATTCAACTCTCCATGGCATCACATGGTTATAAAACATTTCTGTTTTGTTTTTTAATATAATTTTTATTAGAGATTTTCAAACAAGTAAAAGAGAAACATGAAAAAATACAGAAAATGAGATTAAGGGGAAAAAAAGGTAAAGGAAAAAGTGCAGAAAATTAAAAAAAAAAAAGATATTTAAAGAAATGACCTTCAATCTTTACAGCAGTTACAAACAAATTTAGTATCACTCCACCCTCTTTAAGATTATTTTACATAGTTCACTTCTTCCTATACAGGTGAAACTCAAAAAATTAGAATATCGTGCAAATGTTCATTTATGTCAGTATGGCAACTCAAAAGGTAAAACCAATATATGAGATAGACGCATTACATGCAAAGCGAGATATGTCAAGCCTTACTTTGGTATAATTGTGATGATTATGGCGTACAGCTTATGAAAACCCCAAATTCACAATCTCAGAACATTAGAATATTACATGACATCAATAACACAAGGATTGGAAATAGAACAATATCGGACCTCTGCAAAGTATAAGCATGCATATGTACTCAGTACTTGGTTTGGGCCCCTTTTGCAGCAATGACTGCCGCAATGCGGTGTGGCATGGATGCTATCAGCCTGTGGCACTGCTGAGGTGTTATGGAAGACCAGGATGCTTCAAGAGCGGCCTTCAGCTCCGCTGCATTGTTCGGTCTCATGTCCCTCATCTTTCTCTTGGCAATGCCCCATAGATTCTCTATGGGGTTCAGGTCAGGCGAGTTTGCTGGCCAATCAAGCCCAGTAATCCCATGGTCATTGAACCAGCTTTTGGTACTTTTGGCAGTGTGGGCAGGTGCCACGTCCTGCTGGAAAATGAAGTCAGCATCCCCATAAAGCTTGTCTGCAGAAGGAAGCATGAAGTGCTCCAAAATCTCCTGGTAGATGGCTGCATTGACCCTGGACTTAATGAAGCACAGTGGATCAACACCAGCAGATGACATGGCTCCCCAAATCAACACAGACTGTGGAAACTTCACACTGGACTTCAAGCATCGTGCATTGTGTGCCTCTCCATTCTTCCTCCAGACTCTGGGTCCTTGGTTCCCAAATGAGATGCAAAAGTTGCTCTCATCAGAAAAGGGGACTTTGGACCACTGGGCAACAGACCAGTGTTTTGTTTTGTTTTTTTTTCTGTAGCCCAGGTAAGATGCTTCTGACGTTGTTTGTTGTTCAGGAGCGGTTTGACAAGAGGAATACGACATTTGAAGCCCATGTGCAGGATCCGTCTGTGTGTGGTGGCTCTTGATGCACTAACTCCAGCCTCAGTCCACTCCTTGTGAAAGTCCCCAACACTTTTGAATGGCCTTTTCCTGACAATCCTCTCCAGGCTGCGGTCATCCCTGCTGCTTGTGCACCTTTTTCTACCACCCGTTTCCCTTCCACATAACCTTCTATTGATGTGCTTTGATACAGCACTTTGGGAACATCCAACGTCTTTTGCAATTCCTTTTTGGGGCTTTCCCTCCTTATGGAGGGTGTCAATGATGGTTTTCTGCACAACTGTCAGGTCAGCAGTCTTTCCCATGCTTGTGATTCCTACTGAACCAGCCTGAGAGACCATTGAAAGGCTCAGGAACCCTTTGCAGGTGTTATGGATTCATTAGCTGATTAGAGGGGGACACTTTGAGCCTAGAATATTGAACCTTTTCACACTATTCTAATTTTCTGAGATTGTGAATTTGGGGTTTTCATAAGCTGTATGCCATAATCATCACAATTATACCAAAGTAAGGCTTGACATATCTCGCTTTGCATGTAATGCGTCTATCTCACATATTGGTTTCACCTTTTGAGTTGCCATACTGACATAAATGAACATTTGCACGATATTCTAATTTTTCGAGTTTCACCTGTATTCAACCCTTTTAAATTGGTAACTCCAGAAATAATCAAGTCATTTCAGTCCATTTTCAGCAAAAAGTCCATAAAAGGTTTCCAGTGTTTTATAAAAGTACTTATTATCTTATCCCTGATCAAACAAGTCCATTTTATATTCTTTTCCCTTATGTAGAAAAGAATATAAAATTCTTATGCAGTATTCTGGTATTATGAATCCTTAGCTTAGTGTTAAGATGTTGTTGTAGAATCTGATTTCTTTCCTTCCTGACAAGGTTCACAAGTATATTTTTTACTACATTTCTTAACTTTTCATCTCTTGTGTTAATTCTATACACCTTGTCTACTTCTACATCCATGCCTTCTTCCTCCCATTCTAAAAAAAATAAAAATAAAAATTAGAGCTTCAATAACCCTCTTCTTATTACCTTTACCAGGCTGCTCTGTAGCTGCTCTCTCTCAGGCAAAATTCTTTCTCTTTTAAATCCAGTAGTGTCACATTGTCTAAATCTTTTTTCATTTCTTATTGTTTCTGTCTCACTTATTTGTACTGCAGATTCTTCCAACTGTTTACTCATCTTTTCTTCCATATTTGCAAATCTTTGTTCCATTCTCCCTTCAAATGAAATCCAATCACTCTTAACAGATTCAATCATTGATACTGCCACTGCTGCTGTAATATTCCATTCAATTTTTTCCAACTTCCTTTGTACAGTCTCTGGAATAATCCCTGTTTGCTCTGTTGATGGTCCTTTCCTCCCTTCTTTCATTGCTTTCCTAATATCAGCCATTTCTCCCCCTAAATTTGTAATCCAAAAAGTTAAAGCAACAAAAATAAGACTTTCTTTTTTCTTCCTTAACTCTTTAGACCCATCCATCTCCCTGTGATTCATATGATCTTTCACAACTTTCCCTTATCTCTTTGAGAAAATCCACCAGTCAGGACTCTCTTGAGAAAGTTAAACAGTTTTCTTTCTCACGAAGATATTTAATTTGTTCAATTAAGTCCAAAGTATTTGGGGATGGCTGGTTCCCTAGTCCTACCTGACCAATATTATCTGGTCACAGGCTGCAACAATACCACCATCACTTGAATTTTATCATATTTAATAATTGTATTTTATGCTGTGCTATTTATGTTTTTATTGGTTTTAACTGTTTGGTTGTGAACTGCCCAGAGTCCCTCCTTGTGGGGGAGTTGGGCAGTGATATAAATTTGATTTATAAATAAATAAATAATTGTAAAATAATATTCCAAATTTAACTGGTCCCTTCATCCATTTTAAATTTTCATAATTCAAACTCTTGATTAGCTTTTTGCTTTCAATTAGTTTTAAATCCTTATAATTATTTATTTTCATTTCACTTTGATCTTGTCCCAGATAGAAGGATCACTCACCAGGTGGTCTAGCTGCTCTGAGGCTGAGAGCTTGATGTTTCTTCCTTGGCTCCTGCACTCCTGCAGTTTGCCCACAGTTTCTCTCTGGGTTCTGTGGGTTTCCTCATGAGGAGCAGCCTTCTGGAACACACATGGGCAATCTCTTGGCTTCTCCTTGTCCAGAGAGGTTTCACTGGTCCAGGCTCACTACCCAGTCATCAGTCTTTGCCTAGGCAGCATCTCTGCTCTTCAGAGATGTGTCAGCTCACCATTTTCCTTACCTGCAAGTCCATGGCTATAAAACACATTTGGATGATGCTGGAGCTCTTCAGAATCTATGTGACCCTGTGGAAACTTCCTGCAATTTTATTTTCAAATACAGTATTCTTGCTATTTATTATCACCACTCCTGAAAGGGCTATCACTGTGGAGCTTATTCTATCTTTATTTTGATAGGGATAGAATACAATACTACAGATATGCAAGTAGTCTGCACAAGGGTTTATTTATTTTTTTTAATAGATCCAGAATGTCTCTTTCATAAATAAAAGGATTTCTTTTTGTTTTTGTAAAGATTGAAATTCCAGGAATTGAGCTTATGATCGCTATCTTCAGTGTTCTACTTTTGAATTAAGTTACATTCTTTTCTTATAGTATCATAAAGAAAATACAACAACTGATAGCTACATACCAAATAGAAGATTTTTCCTAGCCTGTAGATATACACCCAGGAAAATTTAATCAGCCTGAATTTCTGTTTTTCATGGTTCTGATTACAAACAGCAACAGGAATCCCATCTTCAAGAGGTCGACAATCTTATTGACAAAGCTTGTACCCAGGTAAAATGTATGTATCTCTCCCTGCCACACATACAGTTTTATAAATGATACCATTTTAACCACCTGCACATGACTGAGGGTTTTTTCTTTTTTAATCATTACAAATGAGTATAATTGGGACAAGAGTGGCTATCATATTGCCATAGCTATGCATGCGGAACAATCTAGTTTCACTCTTGAGGTTTGCAGTATCATAAAGACCTTACTGGAATAGAATTATAGCCCAGTAATTTACAGCAGCTAAGTATTTACTCTCTGGGTAATTGACTGTTGATAAGGCTGTCTACAAGCCATATGGCACACAGCCACTTTGTCATTGAAGTCAACCCCTTTGTATTTAGAATCCCAGTGTTAAATGTGATTCACTAGCTCCTAGTGAGGCAGCAGTGGACTGACATGACAGGGTTTGATCTTACTTTTTGCCTCTGTTCAATTAATATTTTATCTCCCTCTTGTCCTTCAATATGGAAACACGTTATGTATTTTTCCGATGAATTATGAAGTGCAGGCAGAAGCTTCTTCACTACTTACTTGGCTTACAGGAAAAATATATCACAGGGTCTAAAAAAACACACACATGCACACACACACACACACACTACAGAGGAGGTCAGTTAGAACTGTTCTGCATCCAGTGGCCTCATGCATCAAAGGATAGGAAGGATTTGTCAGATTAAAACTAATTTCAGTTTCATCTGGAAATATATATTTTTTTCTTTGATTGGCTCCTGCTCTTGACTGCAGAGAAACAGCTCTGTGCACATGAAATTGCATTACATCTCTGAAGATAATAACTTAAAAGTGAAAGGTGGACATCATGCATCAGCATGTTTTGTTTCTTCCTTCCATGTGTCCAATATCTCCATTGAGAAGATGTAGGGATTCTGCAGTGATTCTATCACAATAGGAATAATCTTATGTTTAGTCAACTGAAGATATGACTTGTTAATGGATGCCAAATAGTAATAGGTTTGCTGAAGGTGAAGATGTTTCTTAATAATTTTTAGTACCCAAAATATATTTCTTCAATGATAGCTTTGGTGCTGGGGACATAGGACTTTGTAACCAGCGCAGATGACAGCAAAATGACTATGACATGAACTACAAATTGGAGTCTCCCACAGTACTAAATCTTACCCTATAGGTTGTTCAACAGATGTATGTTCTAGAAGTCCAAAAATGAAACTATCAGTATAATTTTAATTTTTTAGACTAGTTCTATAAGGGTAATTAAATACTAAGTGGCTGACAATTTATGGAGGATGTAGCTCAAAGAATATTTAAAGCAAGTCTATAAAACAACCAAATAAGAAGCAGAACTTCTGTAACCTATGAGAACTTGGCACATTATTCATTTCAGTGAGGAAAGCCAATAGTTCTCAGATTAGCACCCTGAGTTCAATGAACAAAAGGCAAGGATTTCAGGAAGCAACACATTGAATTCAACTGAATTGGAGATTTATGATTGAAAGTTTATGATAAGAGATTCAAGAGATTCAAGAATCTCATCCACTTCAAGGATTAAGATTCAATTTGGAAAACAGAATTCTGGATTCAACTAGAGTGAGAAACCTCAAACTGTCTGAAGGAGCTTCAGTTTTTAGTAGAATAGAAGGAGTATAACAAGGATGGCAGACTCTTTAGATGTCAAGCTTCAGTCAGGTACCTTCAAGCATTTTACTGCAATAAATGTTTGCAATTTCCACAAATATTTCTTTTAGGGCAGAGACAGCAGGCTTGAGTAAAGGAAAACACAAGAGCTTCCATATTGTCCTCCATTTATAGTGTTGCCATTCCACCCCTTTCTGAGTAATAAAAGTTTGGGGCAGTACCTGGCATTGATGAGATAATTTGACTGAAATTTTCTTGAATCCCAACACTCCTTTAAAGCTACATACATTGTACATTTTAATGCCAGATGACAATTTTTTTTTTATTTGCACATGGATAATGCTGATGTTTTTACTGATGCTTGTGTATTTGATGGATACATAAAACATGGTGCTCTTCTGCTTTGTAAAGATGTATTGTATTCTATTGTGCATGTATTGTTTTCCCATAAAAACTGCCACTAGAACTTTCAGCTAAAGAAATGCTGAAAAGAAACATCATGCTGTGATAGATAGTAGTTTTCTAGCCTGAATCACTTCTATTACAGGCTCATGAGAGAGAAGAGGCTATTTGCATGTGAGTACAATATTCCTCTAAACTGTCAAGCCATTCGTTACAGAGGGGTTCAGCTGAGCTGGTTTTTGAGGCTTAGGAAGAATTAAACCTCTTTCAGTATGCCCTAATCATTGGTCTCTAAATGTATGAGCTGGCATGCATTCCATTAAACCAATAATGGGAGCAAATATTTGAAGGCTTACACATCAGTCACCATCCTATTTCTTCACATTTCAGAAGCTTTAAAAGATGCTTTTGTTAGATATTTTCCAGATAAGCTGGTCCATGTGTAGATTTATCTGCAGCTGTCGTGAGCTAGCTGCATATATTAACTGCATTCACATTTTAATTCATGTTATCTAGATGCCATTATCATTTTTTGACAGTACAGGAGTACTGAGCTGGCATTTTCCTATTTCTTACAGAATGAATTCCGTTTAGATTTTTTATTTTAGCAGGGAGATTTTAGTTTGAGGCTGTACCCTGTGCATTCTGTCCCTGGCAGTCTGTTGTGACGTCAAGAAGAAAGAGTTTTCTGGAATTCTGTATCAGGATCAAGGATCCATTTCCTGTGCTGTTCTAGGATTTTCTTAGTGTACTTTTATTCCCTTCTATACAAAGCTGCACATATTTGAGAGCTTTCACTTTTGAAGGAAAATCTTTATATCAAAAAAGAAAAGAGCAGGATTTCGGCTGTTTGTTAGGGTTGCCGTGAATGAAGATCTAATAAGAACTTTTCCTAGCCTTCTTACAATAACACAAAACCCACCAAGAGAGCAATAGAAAAAAATGGCATTTTTATAATATTTAGATGCACGTCACCAAGGAAATGCCTTGGAATAAGCAATATCACAAACTATAACTTATTTTGGAAAATCTTTGCATCATTTAGTTACATCCTTCTCTGTTACTGCAACTTAAAACATAAGCCTACTGTAGCCCACAAGGGTTTGAGGCTTTGGATACTTGTTGGGGGCCTTTTTGCAGTTTCTACTGTAGTGGTAGTCTAGGGAAGAATCTCAGCCCTCTGGAAGATCTCAGACCTGCATTAATGAACCAGTGCATCAAAAAGTTTGGTCAATATTAATATATTGTGAGTTTCATCACCTTTACTGCTTTAGATGAATCTATTACTTAGATGTCCCTTAAATGCGTGTATGTACACATATACGCATGCACAGACACACACACAAATACATATATATAGAGATAAAATGATTAAGATGGATTAGAAATAATGCAAAAAAAAAAAAGTACATTTTCATGAGGGATGGTGGATTTTTTTTAAAAAAAATCATAGATAATGGTGCCCACAGGAGAGGATATAGGAGTAGAGGTCCAGAACCTCAATTAACAGAATGAGCAAGAGGATTCCCAAGTGAAGCTAGTTCATCACATCAAATGAGATAATGGGCATTGCCATCCAAAGCAGATACATAATACCATGAAGTTCACATTGTAAAATTACCAAAATGTATTACTGATCACTGGTCCTGAGTCATAAATGAAGAAGTATGAAACTGATTTGGGCTAGAAGTAGATTGGTTCACCCATCTTTCCCCAGTGATAGGGAATTAGTGATATCACTGCCTTTTCTGGTTAAGTCTTTTACAGTAAATAAGTAGAATGTTTTAACAATGAATTAATGTTCTCTTGAAAGTTTCTTATTCTGCTCATTGCTCTCTTTTGCTCCATCATTATGGAATGGATTGACACAAAGCAAAACAACAGAAAAGAATGAAGAATGCATTATTCATGAAATATGAGGAAATCATTGGGTTATGTTATTTATTCAACCTACAGATTCTGTCTCAGTGCCTTAATTGTGTGTGTTTAAAAAAATTGTAAAATTCTTAGAGATCTCCCAGTGGAAAAGCACATGTAGGGCTGTTGTCAAGATATTGTTATGGTCTCTGCACACCCAACATCCTCCATTTATATCCCCGGAGGTAACGAGATGAATGTAGGTTTTAAGGATTTGAGAGCGGCTATCAGCTTTTTGTCAGCTCTTAATGTTTGCCAAATTACTGCAATTTTTCCATTTTAATTGCTGCTGCTTCATAAAAGTTTGTAGTATGTAAATCTATGCTTATTATTGTCATTTGTCTGGGACCGTATTCTCATTCATTACTATTCTTAGTCAAGGTTTATAACTTGCTATATTTCTAGTCACCCTAGGGGAAAGGCTGAATAGATATAATTGGAGGAGGAGTGAAATGCATCTTTCTATTATCAGCTCTCAGTTTGTTTATTAAGTTAATGCTCCAGTGAAGAAGGATTTTTTGAATCTTACCTCTTTTCATGACCCACATCTAAAAATGTTCCTTTATTACTGAGATACATTTTATATAGTCATAGAATACCTTGATAATATTTTCTGAAAATCTGCTGCTAGCTAACCATAATTGAAATTGAATATCTCCTATAAAAGCTTTGTTTTTTGTTGTCTGCACTGGGCATATTCACAGGAAAAATAAAGCCTTGAAAACCTGACTGTAAGAATCTGCCAAACCCAATTTCCAGTCTAAGCACCTACTTCAATGAACCAGAGCAAAGTTCAAAGGAAAGGTCTTTATTGAGAAGTAGTTAAGAGTTCTAAGGCATTGCCAAGACTAAAAGCCTGCGTGTGCCAGTTGTTGATGATCTCAGCTCCTGAAGACTCTCAGGCTGGTATGACCTTGGTTGTCTGTGAGACCCTGATAACAGTCTACCTGTTTCCAATGGTTTCTCTCTCTCCTCCTTTCCATAATGGCAAAAATGTAGCAAGCAAGCAGGTGAATTGATTGATCGATTGATTGCGAGGCATCTGACACTGACTTTGTGCTGAAGCGTGGGGTCCTGGTTGTGGGTTACAGCCTGCCTCTTGGTTGTGTGGATGATAGATTAGATTATGCCTGGCTGCTATGTGTTTTTATTTTTGTTTCTTTTTATATTGTGTATTTTGTGTTTTTTATTTGTTTTATTGTAAGCCTCCTAGAGTCACCTAAAAGTGAGATGGGCAGCCATATAAATCGAATAAATAAATAAATAAATAAACTTACTAGGAAAAAAAAAAAAGACTAGTCTTAGTTCTAGAGCAGTGTTGTCCAAACTTGGCCACTTTAAGATGAGTGGACTTCAACTCCCAGAATTCTGGGAGTTGAAGTCCACTTATCTTAAAGTGGCCAAGTTTGGACAACACTGTTCTAGAGCTACCTGATTGACCAAAATAAACTGGCAAAGCTTTCGTTGCAGTGTTTACCACTGTCAAATGCACTGCTGTGAGGACAGTAGAGAGACCTATTCAGACTTCCATGTATATCACTTGATCACTCCCTTTTAACTACTGTGGTGCCTAATGTATCAATCAACCAAATCTTTATTATGGTCATAGACCAGCATAAGCCTAATGTATAAAAGGACTCATTTGACCTCATGACTGATAAGCTAAAAGTGGTAGGACACGGCTACAGAATGGGTCATATTTCTGTTTGTATGATATGTGTATAATGAAGGAGAAAGACACATTTGTCAGCCCCGCTGCTTGATGTCCATGAATTTAGGACCCTGATAGAAAAAAAAAAAGTATCTACACATATTTATCAATAGATTCTACTTTCCAATGTTACTTTAAAAAATCAGCTTTGGGGGGGCAGGAGTTTCAAATTCATAGGAGACATATCTGGAGCAATTTCATTCCCCTCAGAGAGAGTCTGCGTACATGAATATTACTTTAATATGATTAAAGACATTTGGAACAGCATATCTACAATCTGTTTTACTTTCTGCTTTGCAGGGCAGTTTTCCACTCTGGTAGATTTAAGATCAGCATTTTAATAAAATGTTTAGGAACAGAAAAAAATTGTACTTACTTTTGAACAAAGTATGAGGTCGCTGGGGCTCATGTTTGTTTATTTTCCTTTCTATTCATGGTAATAATGTCCCATATGCTCACAGCAATGTTGGGCGTTCAGTAGGCTGTGTTCCTCTTTTCAGCACTTCCTGGAATGACCATGTGTTAGTAAAAAGCTGCAGGAATGCTGCAAATTAACAGCTGCTTCTAAAGAGACCTGCCTTGCTATGACTATGTGGTACATTTTTGCTGTATGAAGATAAAATGAAATCAAGAACCACAACTATGTCATATATCAGCTTTTATTTTTCCTGGTTCAAGGATAAACATTAGCTGGACTTTGTTCCTGCTATAATTTATCCTTACATTACAGTGACTGTTTGCCCTTTATTATTAAGGATAGCCCTTTATTATTAAGGATAGCCCTTTATTTCAGAAAGCTGATGATATATTTATTTTTCAAAACTCACTTTTGTTCTCACTTTGGTCATTTAACTTTTACCATACAAATGGTCCCACCTAATGCACAGTCTTTCACATTCATAAAAGATATGGATATTGAATTATCTTTTAAAAATAAATTTATGTATACTGTTTTAGATATTTTTATTAGAATATGCATTTTTGTACATTTTGCCTTGGTTTTGCTCTTGAATTTTCCTTTGTAAAGCAAAGCTATTAACATAATTGATTTTTTATATATTTATGAAACTCTTCCAGATTTGTCCTTTTTTCAGGTTTGTCCTTTATTTTTTCCAAGAAAATATGGCCACTGTACTTTACATGAATCTTCTAGGAGTGATAAAGTTAAATCGATTCCCAGAAAGATCTGATTGTTTTACATCCCTTACCAAACATCTCTTGTTGAATTAGATCAGGGGTAGCTAATTAACACATGGAAGTCATCATCTCATCATTATCTACAGATTCAAATTTATGTATGAATGAGTCCTGATTCACATTTATTGACATGCTATAGAAACAACCATTCTATCTATCTATCTATCCATCTATTCATACAAGTTTGTGCTGGGACAATAAAAAGTTAAACAGTTTGGAAAAATAATCTTTTGAAAGCGTTATTTTAGTTGGTCCCAAGATGCCCATGTTTCAAAATGCAAGACCTGTTATAATAGTTGGCCAATGGCAGAGTTTTCTTTCATGACATGCACTTCTCTGTCCATTTGTTATGGAATATAAAGCTCTTTATTACAGATACTCTGAAAGCTAGTAGAGCATAGAGATTCCAATATTTTAATGATTCGCCATTTGAAGAGTTAGCATAAATACAATACATTGGATTCAGTCTGTGCAGCAGATGAACAAGAATGTTTACAGAGGCCATGAATGGGTATAAAAAGTTTCTTTTTTTAATAAGTAAAGAGTATGATTGGGGTGAGTGGGTGTGTGTTTTAGGTCCAAGAAAAAGAAAATGAAGGGTCATAAATCTTGATCAGTAGTGAGAATTTCTTTGTCACAAGATTGTCTGAAATACAGCTAAGAAAATTATAATTTGACTTAGTATTCATTAAAATTTATTCAGTGGTTAATTAAACTCATTTGCATGAGTTTATAAAACCTTGCAACAACATTCATTTTACAGGATAGTGGGGAAACTAAGATTATATAGATGCATTTACATGGCTGCTTACCACTGTGCCTTAATTCAATTGTTTATAACCTATAAATAATTGTTAAACCTTTTGGACTATAAAAATACAAATATATAATTAGTAAGTCAGCTGTTAAATAAAGTTAAGATCTTAATTCTATTTGGTAGCTATTATGTTTTGGCATTCCAGTCTAAAATCCGGAGTTCATCACAACTGAATCTTCAAAACAATATTGATTATTTTATCTCTATTTTAATCATTTCCATGTCTTCAAATATTGGTCCTTTTTACAAAAAGCAATTCATAAGCAACAGAATAAATAAATTTGATCAATAATAGATTTTTTTAAAAAATAAATATAGATATTTAAAAACATCCCATCAAGGTGAAGACACAAAATTTTACCTTGTTCTAAGGATCAGAAGATGTAAAGTATACTGAATCTTTCAATACATCAGATTGTAATAAATATTAATTGTTGGTCCTTTGGAGAATTTCTTTTGTTGCATTTTCTTTTTTAAAAAAATTCTTGATTTTTGTTTCAGTTGAGCAGAAAACCCTGGAAGAGTAAATGGTTAGGCAGCTTTTCTTATGCTGTTTCAGTAAACTGTGCTTGTTCAATTACTTGAACCTATAAGTGTGCATTTGAGAAAGACAGATAGTGAATGACAGAGAAATTTCTTGCCACTCAAAATATCAATTTGTTGTTTTTATGTTTATCTTGTCACAAGTGCCAAATCCAAAGTTTTGCATTTACTCTAAATGTGCTATTAGTCATATTCAAAATAATATGTTATCCCCCCCACATGAAAATATGCAGATTTTTCAAAAGTTAAAAAAAAGAATTTATGTAAGAAAGATCATAACCTATTTGTGAAATTAAATCCCTTCAGCATGATCAGCCAAGTTGAGAAAAATAGGAGGCAAGACCTTAGTTTTACCTGCAGTGCTATGAGCTTTTTTTTAAAAAAAATCTGAAATGAAGAATCTGTAGCCCTTTAATTGGCAATGATACCTGGAGGGAGGAGAGTAGTTTAGCAACTTCTGGCAGATCGTAGATGTTGACCTGTTTTAGAACAATTATAATTTTAGATTGTGGAACTGATGTTTTTCTCTGCTACTTGTGTCAAGGAGTCTGTCATAACTAAAAAAAGCCATTTTTACAAGAAGCATCTTTATGCCACTTCTAACTATGTGGGGACCCATACTCTTAGCCATGGTTTGAATAAACTATAATGCCTGGTTCACACATTACACCTAAATCTATGGTTTGCATACCACAACTACTGGGTTCACACATCATGGTGAGCCCAAACCACATTATGGTTTTAATACAACATGACCCAAACTGTCATGAACAGCTAAGAAGTGCAGCACCCTCAGGATCAGACAGACAAAACCACAGCACCCAAGAACTATCTTATGAACCAGTTCAATTTTTTTTAAAGAAATATCTGTAATATTTCATAATAGAAAGTATTGGATTCTCTTTCATCCATGCAAAACTAATCATCTAAGTGGCATTTAGTTTAAGCAGATAAACAATTCCCTCCCTTTATCCCTCACCAGCCTACAAAGACTTCAGAAGAAAGGTTAGAATGCAGCAGCTTAATTTATAGCTTTATTGCTCTACCATCCCAAGCTTAGCTATTTTCCTGCCAGCAAAAGTAATGCTTCTATTACGATGTCACTGTGTCCATTCTAAAATGTAACAATGCATGCAGCTATAACTAAGTTCTTCTTAATCAAGGACTTCAGATAAAACTTAGCTGGCAATCTCTTGTGGATAGCAAAATGTTGACCTTTGGATCCTCTTCTCCTACCTTTCTCTGCACCAGGGGGACATAATTCCACACTGTCATTTTTCTCCATCTTTGGTGATCTGTCCTTTTCTATGGGACTTCGAGATCAGTGTTTCTCAACCTCAGCAGCTTTAAGATGTGTGGACTTCAGCTCCCAGAATTCCTCAGCCACCACACTGATCTGGATCTTCAGTAACCCAAACTGCCTAAATCCAACTTAGTTTGTCAACCATCCTTCTTTCCTTTCATCTCTTTGACTACAGCTCCTTTCCTGCCAGTTCCTGAGCCCATTTCAACTTTCTCTGCCCCTTTCCATGAGACAGTGTCTATGAAAACCTTATTTGTTTCATTTCCAGCTATTCTTTCAGATAGATTTACACTGCCAGGTACAGCTTGTATGTCTAGGAGATGATGTGACAGGATGGCAGAAAGTGTTTAGCTTCTGCATTCTATCATGCTGACATTCTGACTTATTCATCACTCTCTTAATCTGGATGGGAAAAGCTCTGTAGCCAAGGTGTATCTCATAATTGATCTCTCATCTTTATAACTAGAGAAACCAGGAAGTACACCTAGACCTTCTCCATGAAAACCACTTCCTCATTTTCAGATCTTGAGAACGGGAGCTGTTTCAGGTTTCATTAGCAAGAGTGAGGTGAGAATTACAACAATGAAGTCCTAGCTAGAAGAGAAGAGTTCTTTCTGCAGAAAGATAGAACTATGATATGTTCTACACACAGCTTTTTAACTGTAGCTGTTGTAGAATGGATGCTGACTAAGAGATAGAAAGGATTTTTGGGTGGCTCGGCTTTCAAAGGGAAACACAATATTTGAGAGTGAAGCCTCACCATAGCACTTGCCGTTTGCAAGGGAGCATCAATTTCTCCTCTATTAAAGGGCAGAAAGCGTGGTCAGGAAGGATGATGGCAACTTTAATCTGTGAAACATTATACTTCCTATGCAATTTCATTCTGCCTGAAGCAGAAAAAGATCCCTCATTGTTCAGCCTCTTTGAATAACTTTTCATGGGTAACCTTAGGTTAGGGAACCTGAAATTACATACAGAATTGTGTATGTGTGTGTGCATATGTGAGAGAAAGAATATAGATATATACATATGTGTACGTGTGTGTGTGTTGTGTATATACACATGTGTGCATGTAGATATGCATGTGTGCACACATGTGTGTATGTATAAGGGGTGTGTGTATGTATAGTCACATATATATATATATATATCGTATATTATAGTCACAAACATATATATATGTTTGTATGTATAGTATATGTATAGTCACAAATAAATAAATAAATAAATAAATAAATACACTTTCTAGTGGTTTGCGTCCCCACTTGACTAATTTAACATAATGTTTAATATTGGCAAGAGATTATCAAGGAGCCACCAGTAAAAACCTGCTTCTCAGCCTGGAGCTCCAGGGTATTTGAATTTCCTCTGAATACAAAATGAGCAAAGTACCAGAACTTGAATGCCAATTTCAGCACGAGCCATTTTTCTTCTTCTTTTCAGCCAATCTTATGAACACTTCCATCCCTGCCCCACCTCAAAATCTTATTAAAATTTCAAGGAGAACTGAATTGGATAACTGTATGACTATTCCCCCTTTTAAATAACATTTAATTTGCTGTTCATGTCCATGGTCGTCATGCTGGCTGTTGGCCCCTGAAAAGAGTGGGAGCCAAGCTGTCAATCCCACTGCCACACAGGAGACAACATATGTGACAACAAACCAGGAAGATAGCAACAACTCAGAAAACTCCTGTCCATTTTAACACCCCACGCCAATTCCTTTCCTTCTTTGGGAGCCACAAGAGTAAAGCTTATCAGTAAAAGATAAAAATCCTGGGAAAGAAGACACTAGGGTGATTCCTTCCTTCTACCTGAGCCAGCCATTCCAAATCCTAGTCAGCTGTTCAAGGTAGACCAAACTAGGAAACCAAAATTACAAATGCTAATGCCACTTTTATTATAGGGTTACAGTAGACTCTTGCAAGTCTGAATAATTGTCCCCCTTCCCTGCCTTTATTTATTTAATCACCCAGAGCTGGGTGGCATGTAAATTTAATGTATTATTTTTATTATTATTATTTATTGTATACAACGTGAAATCACAGCTGCCAGTTCTTTAGCTGGTGTTGGCCTTCATTCACATCAACTGCTTCCCAAGAACCTAGGATGTCATCGTGTATCAGAGTAGTATATGTGTAGATCCAAGCAGTGTAGCCTTTTGTAATTGACAGATGGGAATTTTGTCAATTTCCAGAAGATTTTCTTAGTGCTGTCCAAGGTTTTTTGGTATGGCAGCCAATGTTCCCATCACTACTACTGGTTTGCACCATGATCTTTCTGTTACGGGTGGGAGCAACGCAACATTTATTGATGACGAGACTCTCACTGGGTCATTCAGGGAGAAGCTTTATTTGCGCAAAGGTTCAGTTAGGACTCGCAGGTCCCTGCAAAGAACTGAACCCCGAAAAGGAGTTCAGCAAGCCTTTTTATCATTACAAGAGCCGTTTCTCCCCAATCCCCCCTCAGTGCCCTCCCCATGCCTTCCGTACTCCAAATTTGGTCAATTGCTGGTAGCTAAACCACAAGTCCTTGTCTTCACCGGTCGTACCTTGTTTTGGGTACATTTCGGCCTTGCTGTCTAGAGCATTGCTATCTGAGGAGGGAGGGAGATAAGAGCACTCAGCATCAGCGGAAAGGAAAGTTACAGAGAGTTACATTTAAAATGTAAAACTTCACAAAATACAAGTTTCATACAAAATATAGGATATAACAAAGACTTCTTCTCATATTTGCTTCTGAGACTTATCACTGCAAAGCCTCTAGCTAAAAAAAACACTTCCAGAGAAGAGGTTCACTACTTGGTTACTAGTTAGGACTACATAACCCAAAAATGTAGGATAAAGATCAGAATGAAGTTACAAATAATTTTCCATTTGTATCCTGCCACCTCATTCCCCCCTTTGAAAGTCCTTTGGCTTTGCCGAAGGGCTTTCACTCATCAGAGTGGGAATGGGGTCATAATGCCACAGAGCCATTATTTGAGTTGTTGCTTCCCTTTTGGCTATGAGGGAGAGGGTACTTGTGATAGTGCGAATAAAAATAGGTAAAATGCAAGGAATAAGCACACAGCCAGCAGCAATTATTCCAATAAGTACAACTATAGCTTGGAGACCTGGGAGTTTGGGAAACCAGGACCCAAAGAGATTTTTCATATTGAAACCCTCCCATGTCTGAACAAAGACATGGGCAATTTTGACCACCCGGTCAGCAATTTTCTTAATAACCTTTTCAGTATCTTTTATCACATACGCCTTCTTCCTTTCCTTTTATCTCTCTTCTACTTTCTCCACTCCCTCCTTCTTATACACATACACATACTCAGCCATTGCTCATCACATATCCTGTTGCCTGCATCTGCTTGCTCTCTTTCCCTTTGCATATGAACCATCAAAACCACTATAGAACAAGCATTTACATCCATTCTTATCGTATGGGGTAGAGTCTATGATGCCAAATCTTCTGGTTGTTCCTGAATTAGGTCACTACCGGTGGACCTAATTAGTCCTTAAAAAGATTTGCTGGTGAAGCTAGAGAACGCTGCAATTTTAATTTAAGTCCATCGACCAAGGAAACTTGCCAAATGTCTGGGGGTTCCTTCACCTGCCTGATCCTGGATCCATGCACCCAAGCTTTGATGTAGGACTTTCACAGCAGTTGGCATGCTCAGTAGGACTTGCTTCGGTTGGGACCACTTCAGATCAGTGCAGGATGGGAACAGCTCTAACCCACTGGTCTGGCTGGGCAATGGGTTGTACGTCAGGAGTGACTGGCAAGGCATCTCAGACCTGCAGGGAAACAGAGGATAGAACGTGCGCCAGCTTCTGCAAGTATTGAGAAATGTTCTTTTCACCAGTCCAGGCAGTTTGTACTTCATGAGATCCAAATAGTCTCCCATAAAGCATTTCAAAGGGGGACAGTAAATAGCCCTGATACGTGTTAAAGCAAGGGACAGTATTTTGGGCCATGGCAACTGAGTCTCCTAACAAAGCTTTGCAAGCTGAGCCTTTAAAGTACGATCCATGTCTTCAGCCCCTTCTTCAGGCCAGTTGACTCCAAACGTTGGCCATTCTTGTTTACAGAAAATCTTCAGGGTATCCGGGTCGCACCTGGGATCCCCATAGTCGCCACTGAAGGCAGCTTTAAAGTTTTTCAGCATGCACGACAGAGGGGTAACTTTACTTCCTGTGTTCCCCATGGTGTGGGTCTCCTAACGTGTACCTGATGTTAGACTTTGGCAAGGGGTTCTCCTGTCAGGCCTCGGTCCGGCTCAGGGAAACGGCGAGACAGTCCTCCCAGCACTCGCTGGCTCTTCCTTTTAAAGGACCTGTCCCCTCCTGCCTTGGTCTCCCAGCAATCGCTGGCTCTTCCTTTTAAAGACCAATCCCTGCTACGGAGCGTGCCAGATTTCCAATCCCTTACTCCTTTAGGAGAAGGGATGTTCCCAACCCACTTGCCTATACACTACAGCCGACCTACGGTGCCAGACACTCAATGGTCACCAATAGGAACTGAGACTGTTTAACCACCCACACAATCCTAGAAGGCACCCACTCTTGGGCCCTTCACCCCCAGGAGGACGTGCTTTTCCTTCTCTTCCGCCTCACCAGTTATGGCGGGTATTCCCCACTGAGTATACTTGCCTGGTCTGGTCGCTAGTCAGCCCACTCACTCCTCTGTTCCTCCGGCCGGCCGTCCACTCACTCCTCTGCTCGTCACTGTGAATGGGTCCTTGAATCCAGGGGAAGGCTCCCTACTCTCTGCGGCGTCCGCTGGTCCCGAGGCACAGGAGTCAAGGGGTCCTGCCAGCTGGTTGCGTCGAGCCGCCGGGCGTCGCTGAGTCTCAGGAGGTCCACTGGTCCTGCTCAAAGGGCCAGGAGAGTCCCATCTGGGTCGCCAGAAATGTTACGGGTGGGAGCAATGCAACATTTATTGATGACGAGACTCTCACTGGGTCATTCAGGGAGAAGCTTTATTTGCGCAAAGGTTCAGTTAGGACTCGCAGGTCCCTGCAAAGAACTGAATCCTGAAAAGGAGTTCAGCAAGCCTTTTTATCATTACAAGAGCCGTTTCTCCCCAATCCCCCCTCAGTGCCCTCCCCATGCCTTCCGTACTCCAAATTTGGTCAATTGCTGGTAGCTAAACCACAAGTCCTTGTCTTCACCGGTCGTACCTTGTTTTGGGTACATTTCGGCCTTGCTGTCTAGAGCATTGCTATCTGAGGAGGGAGGGAGATAAGAGCACTCAGCATCAGCGGAAAGGAAAGTTACAGAGAGTTACATTTAAAATGTAAAACTTCACAAAATACAAGTTTCATACAAAATATAGGATATAACAAAGACTTCTTCTCATATTTGCTTCCGAGACTTATCACTGCAAAGCCTCTAGCTAAAAAAAAACACTTCCAGAGAAGAGGTTCACTACTTGGTTACTAGTTAGGACTACATAACCCAAAAATGTAGGATAAAGATCAGAATGAAGTTACAAATAATTTTCCATTTGTATCCTGCCACCTCATTTCAACTTTGGTTTTCAGATCCTGATAGTTTATAATCTTCTCCAATTCTTTGCCTTCTATTCTACTATCACCTGGTATTGCCACATCATTTATTGGTACCTTCTTCTTTTCAACCAGAGTTAAATCTGGTGTTATGCACCAAAACTCCATCATTTCATATTTGGAAATGCCACAGTATTTTAACCTCCTCATTTTTTACTTCTTTTTCAACTATATGTTCCCACCAATTTTTCATTATTGCAGATGATAACTTTTACAGATGTTTTTATACTGAACCATTTTGGTGACTATTTTTATGTTGTTGTTTATAGTCAGTTTGTGTGATCTTTTTTGCATGAGCTGAGTATATGATCTACTGCTTCTTCTGCTTCTTTGCACAATCTGCACTTTGAATCATTTGATGATTTTTCAATTCTGGCTTTGATTGCATTAGTTCAAATGCTCTTGAGCAGCCAAAACCAATCCTTTTTTTTAGTTTTTTTTTTTAGTTTAAGCAGATACACAGTTCCCTCCTTCTATCCCTCACCAGCCTACAAAAACTTCAGAAGAAAGGTTAGAATGCAGCAGCTTAATTTACAGCTCTATTGCTCTACCATTCCAAGCTCAGCTATTTTCCTGCCATGATGATGATGATCATCATCATCATCGAGAACTAGGGAAAGTCAAGTTTGAGATGTTTTCTCAAATTACATTTCTGCTTTGGACTCAGATTTTGTTTATCTGACTGTTGTCTTGGCTGTAGTTCTTCCTCCTGTTCCTCAAGGTTATTCTCACAGCTCATTACAAAACTGCAGTGTTAAGACAGCGTGAGGAATGGTTTGGGAATTAATACTGATTTAATAACTAGCAGATGTGGCTGGAGACTGCAATCAGGCTAGTCTAAGGGAAGAAGAACAGGGCAGAAGTCCTCTACCCTTCCTCTCAAGTTGTAGTCAGAGGCATCACAGGAGGGGATCAAGATGGCAGGTGCCACCATGTGATCAAAGCCTTGGCCCCTTTTGGCATTCATTGCATGTGGCTCTTCAGGTGCGTGGTCATGGCCTCCGTCACGACTTTTTTAACTGCCTCCAGCAGATACCCTTGGTTGTAGGCTAATCAAGGAAGTCATGGGGACAGCAAAAGTGAAACTCCACAGCTACCAATTTTGAGTGTATACTGCTGGGTCTGGATAGCTGGATAATGTAGATATTAATGTATTGTCTTCTCTGCTGAACAGCAGTATGTCTTCCTAAACTGGCCAAGTTTTAATTTGATTATAATATAAACGTTGCAAAAAAAGCATAAAGAAAACCCACAAACATATATCAAAATATCAAATAGAAGCTGGTGGGGGCGTGGGTGAATAAATCTTTACTTGGGCATCAGAAAAACCCAGATTACACGCATTACAATAAATAATGTCAATTCTGTTTTTAAACAACAAAAGAAGTCTTCCCCATACAAAATCATATTGATCAGCCTTTCCATTTCATTGATAAAGAGATCATATCTTTATTGAGTACATAGATCTTTAGATTTGGAATAGGTTTTTTTTTTTCCCCAACCCCCCCCCCCCGCCCCCAATCTTTTTGGCTATGTTCAAGCTTGGTAAATCCAAAGTTCATAAATTAAAATATTCCTAGATTTAATGATACAATTCACCATCACATTAACATTTTTAAACCTTATTTCACTTTGCAAAATCATGTTAACAATATCAATACCAAATGGAACTAATACAGAGCAGCCTTAAATCATATGTATCAAAGTGCCCCATATACATGATATTTTCAGCATAAAATGTTGACACCTAACCCTTCCTAAACAATTGAAGGTTTTTTTTATGAACTAGTCTCACTGTAAAATCATAGGAGACAAGTTTAACTGGGAAAAAAAAAAATTAAGTCCTCCATGGCAAGATATGCAGGATAGTTCATCACTATGCTATGTCATGCTTATCTCTGGTGTAACAATGGACTAACATAGACTTCTTGTCCTTGGGGATGTCAGTGACCCTATTGAGATTGCCCAGGATTTCATATCTACTATGATAACCACAGGCCTGTCCCAGTGATATTTAGCCCCATGAATGAAGCAGGATACACATTGGATCTGGCATTCTGTTCAGCTGCTGATAGTGATGAAAAAGTGGAGAAGCTCTCTGTGACTCTGTTGTCATAGATGTGGAACTTTCGGGCCAATTTTAGCCTGGCAATGGCTGTTCTAAACTTGGGTTAAAATGATTCAGTTCAAGCATCTGCTGGATCAGAACAATCACCTGAATTTGCTTGGAGAATTCCCTGCCCCAGATCATCTGTGGATGGTTGACACTACAGGTAGCCCTCAACTTACGATGGCAGTTGGGACTGGAATTTCCACCACTAAGCGATGCAGTCATGCAGTGTGACCACATCGCTTAGTGATGGCAATCCCTGCAGTCCTGGTTGCTGCTGTTAAGTGAATGCCACAGTCATTAGACAAGAAAACTTCCTGCCAGCTTCCCATAACCAAAGTCAGCAGGAAGCTGGCAGGAAGTTGCAAGTCCCAGGCCAGCAGGCAGGTAAGTAGCTGCTGCTAGGTGAGGGAGGGAGTGAGGATGCATATGGGGGAGGCACAGCAAAGGTCAGGGAGGGGGTGCAAGGGGGTACACAGGAAGCATGGGTCAGGGAGCATGGGTTGGGGATGGTGTGTGAGGGGTGCAAGAGGTGCAGTGCAGGTTGAGGTGTGTGAGGATGCGGCATGTGTTGGGGTAGTTATGGGTCAGGGAGGGTGCATGAGGGGGCTGGGGGAGGGGCACTGGTGGGGGAGACTTATCCAGCAACTGCAACCTTCCCTGCTGGCTTCCCCATTGACTTTCTGGGGAAGCTGGCAGTGAAGGTTGCAAATGGCAATCGTGATTGCAGGGTGCTGCAACAGGTGTGAACCGGTTGCCAAGCACCCAGATCACGATCACATGACTGTGGGAGTGCTGGGATGGCTGGAACTCCAAAGACCAGTCTTAACCACTATTTGTTCAGTGTCGTCATAACTTTGAATCATTGCTGAACAAATGGTCATAGGTTGAGGACTACCTATATTGTTCTTAGAGGACTTCTTCCCTCTAGCAAATCTGAATCAACCACTTTCTTTACCGGAAGGGTAGCAGCAATGAAACAGAAAGATAGAAGATTGAAGAGCAAGTTGCAGAACTCTTAAAAGAGATCAGATTGGAGTAGGGCTATTTTTAAAACTCACCTGAACTCATGGATGTGGATCTAGTAAAGAGAGTTTACTTCTCATTTTCTATTTCATCAACAGAAAAGGCCAGTGATACTTTTTTGTATTTTCTGCAATCTCCTCTATCAAAACGTTGAGTAAAGTAGCTAGAACACTCTGAAACTCATTGTGAACAATTTTCATTAAACTTTGCAACCAATTTGATTAGATTTTCCTTGACTTGGATTCTGGTGTTAGGACAGATCATTGGAAGCTAACCTTCCAAGACAACAGCTTTTCATTTGTGTGGATTATTTTCAGCTTATAGAACTTGAGGATGTTTAGCAAAATGGCTATTTGTTTTTAAGAAGATGAGTTTTAACTCCAATTGCTGTCAAATATAATCTAAAAAGTTGCTTCCAATGCTTCCAGTTGTCTGCAACATTGCCATGAAGCATCAATGAGGCAGGAGAACTAAAAAAATGTCCATAACAAACAGTTACTTGGGTTTTCTCAAATACTAATTATCCAGTCTGTTCTGACACTACGTAATATTCCTTATAACTAGAATACAGTCATTAAAACATAGAAAACTCTCCTCACTTGAGGTTTGTGCTTTCTTCCAAGTCAAGAGACAAACAGCTCTACCAAGAAACCTAAATACTTCTTCTGCCAACAGGAAATAATTACAACACGTGAATGATATCCATGATTCTTAAAGAAACCATGGATCATATGACCTGACCATTTGAAGGATCACCTTTCTCACTATGATCCTGCCCAGTTCCTTAGATCAGCAGGAGAGGGCTTTTTGACAATGCCCCTGCTTCTTCAAGTTTGGCTATCTAGGATACAGCAAAGAGCCTTTTCTGTGTCATTCCCAACTTATGGAATGGTTTTTCTAGGCATTTCTTGCCTAAATGTTTAACTATTTTAAATTCAGTTTGGTTTTGTATTGATTTTACTGTTACTGCTCATGTTTTGCAGTTTATTTAATTGTTGTAAATATCCTTGAGTGCTTATAGAAGCAGAAAGATAGAGTATTTGCCATAATTTAGATTAGTGTTTCTCAACTTTGGCTGCTTGATGAAGTGTGGACTTCAACTCCCAGAATTCCCTAGCCAGCCATACTGGCTGAGGAATTCTGGGAGTTGAAGTCCACAAATCTTCAAGTGGCCAAGGTAGAGGAACACTGATGTAGATTGTCTAGTTTAGCTTAAATTGATGGACAAATCAGTTATGGTGGTTTGTAAACTATGACTCATGTGTGAATAAGGGATTATAGCTTATTCAACAAATCATGGCTAAAAGATGATGGCTCAGCAAAGGAAGAGCCAATCTTTGGAGGAAAAAGTTAATATTTTTGGAGGTTGGGCAATAATGCAAAGTAAGTGAAGCTCTATCACACATGCTGGGATTTTTTCATTCTTTCTTGGAGTTTTACATGTGAGGAGAAGTGGGGGTTCTCTTCCTCCTCTTTTTAAAGATGATAAACACATTTTCTGGCTAATACTAGAAATTTATTGAGCTTCTTAACTCTGTAATTGACCTAGAATTTTTCTTTTCTCCCAGCTTAGCTAACTCGACCTCTGTCAAATAATTCCAAACACTCCAGGTGAGAGAAGTATTAATACCATGTATATCTAATTATTTCCTTCTTCCTTTCTAGTGTGAATCAAAGATGAAGGTTTCCTATAGTTTTGTGTGGTGTAAAGGAGACACATTTACCCCAGACAAATTTAAAAGAAAAAGAAGCACAGTCTTAGTACAATACTTTCTCTAATCTTAGTACAATACTTCACATTTTAAAGGATATTCAGGAATAGACAGAAGAGACAAAGATGGAAGGGATAGGAAAGGCCATACCTCCATGCATATCATGGAAAAGATATGCAAGAAAGGACATAAATATAATTATTCACATAAGCTGTGTTTCTGTTTACGCAGGGACTGACTGGTAAGGACTGATACCCAAGCAAGATCTTTTAACTAAAGAGTATATAAAATCATGCATCCTGGATAAATTGTAAGCGTGAAAAAGGGGACTGCAAGCATTTCTGATAAAGGGTTCGGATTTTATTGAGGGATGGCCATGGCCATAATATAGAAGTAGCAGTCATTGGGGAAAAGGTATTCAGTGGGGAAATAGCCTTAAAAATAAATAGCATTGAGGGAATAGCAACAAAAACATGAAAAACGTTCAGGAAACAGTTGGGGAAATAACAGTTAATGGGAAATGAGAATGAATGGCAACATAGCAATCATTGGGGAAATAGCATTCAGTGGAAAAAATAGCATTTAAGCAGCACTGAGGGAATAGCAGTGAACAATCCTTGGAGACTAACAATGAAATAGCGTGTACAGTGCAGCTTTTAGGAGAGACAGCAGGTCCAATAATACTTTATATCAGCTTTTCTTCTAAGGCAAGGCAGAAGGGAGTTTTGGAGAAGCAGGAAAATGGAGGGATGTCTATCCTTCAGTATTCAGGGTTAGGAACTATAAGGAAAAAGAAAGTTGGCTGATATGTAACAGACTTTTTTTTTTTAAGGGATGGGGAGGGAGAAAGAAGAAGAAAAAGGCAAAGAGGTTGAGAAGCTTGCCTGTATAATAGACAGATCATTGGAGAGAAATGAGGACTGATACATTGTTCTCTCACAGGATCGTGGTTCTTGAGGATTGATGGTAGAGAAAGCTAGCTACCAGAAAATTAGGGGAGGGAGAAAAACATTTATTACTGATATACTGCTCACCAGTGCTTTTTGGGGGAATCAACATGTTCCTTGGCTTCCTTAACCCATGCTTCTCCTGGAGCTAGGACTCAGGCCAATTCAGAAGGTGCATATTTGCATACCACTCCCTTATGTGAACTGGACCCAGCTGATCAGCTGAAGCTGATTGCATCTTCCATGCTGTGAACCCTAACTTAGTAAGTGCTATTTATGGACTCAGGAAGGCTGTGCTTTTGAGGTCAAAGGCAGTAACAAACCAGAGGGGGTAAGTTCATTGGCTCCTTGAGGCTGCAACTGCAAGTCAGGTTCAGTGCAGAAACCTGAGAAGCCTCTCCTCATTTACTAGCTCACTGGCTGGCCTCAAGCCAATCCATTAAGGAGACTTGGCTTCAGATGGAGTAAAGCAGAATCTTACCATTAGAGGGAAACTCAGATGCTGCTGTTTCCCTTAATTGACTTCAGTTACAAATGGAGAAATGATTTCTAAATGAAGGGGTATTTTCTTCTCTGTGGAGCTGAAAAACTATGGTTTTTATAACATGTCTTCCCACATGTGGATTATTCAGAACTGTTGAGTCATACCCTCATTCAGGACAAGAACACAAAGCCTTTTGATTGTCTCACAAGTGTACTTGGGGCTCCTTGCAAGATTATCCCTTTCTTCTTACAGTCAAGGTGATCAGTATTGATCATGTAACCCAGTCAGCCTTGCAGCACAATGCCTATGGCTTGTTCCATCTCCCCCAATATGGATATATTTATATAGCAGCATTGGTTTTAAACCTGAGCAAAAGATCACATTTTCAAGGGTGGGATAAAGGAAGTAAGGGAAGAAGGATTCTTCATAAGCATTGCCCTGTAATAACTATGTCTTCAATATTTACTATGTTATGAAGACTTTTATTTTTGAATAAGCATAAAATGGTACATTATTGGGATTTCATGGGTGAAGGTCTCTCAGTAGATCCTGAAGGGAGAAGTTTTCTGACCAAACTGGGGCTTCATTATACTAACCAGGGCAATAGTATTAGTCTATCTCTCAGTTCACATACTCCTCCATGTGTTCAGTTGACAATGTGGAGAGGGTTGACCGCGTGGACACATGTAGAGTTCTAAATATGTTGGGCTTTTGGTGTTCTAAGCATGATTGTATTCCTGCAGATAGATAGATGTATGTATATTTCACATTTGTCATTGCCCATCTCCCTGAAGTGACTCTGGGTGATTTACAGTAAAAGAATAAATATTAATTAAAATACAATAAAACAATAGTCCTACAAATAATAAATATCTTCCAAGATTGATGGTGAAATTATTAGGCTTGGGAAGCATCTTCAAGGTGCCAGCCACCCCCAAGGTTGGTTATGTGACTTCTCACCCCATACAAGTTGGCAGAACCAGGTCTTCAGTTCTTTCTGGAAAGCTGGGTCAGTGGGGAATATTCTCCCCCACCAATATTCTCTGGAGGGAGAATATTCCATAGGGTGGGGGCAACAGCAGAGAAGGCTTTCCTCCTGGGCCCCACCAGTTGATATTCTCTCACGGACGCGATCAGCAACATACCCTCTCTGCCTGACCTGGTGGGATGGGTCAATGTGATTGCGGTGAAACAGTCCCTCAGGTAACCTGGACCCATACCATGTAGGGCTTTAAAAGTGATAACCAACACCTTGAATTGGATCCAGAAGCAAACTGGCACCCAATGCAGCTCCTGCAGCAAAAGTGTTATATGTGCCATCCTTGGGGCAACCAAAATTGCCCACACAGCTGTATTTTGAACCAGCTGAAGCTTCCGGATATTCTTTAAGGGTAGCCCCATGTAGAGTGTATTACCATAGTCTAAATGAGAAATGACCAGGGGATGATTCATCTGGAGGGCCTCCTGATCCAGAAAGGGGTGTAACTGGTGCACAACATGAAGGTGAGCAAAGGTCCTCCTGGCCATGACTGCCATTATCTGCTCTTCGAGCAGGAGTTATTGAATCCAGAAGGACCCCCAGATTACACACCAAGTCTGTCTGAGGTTGTGCAACCCCATCCAAAACCAAAGATGATACACTGTTTTTGTTGGTTTTGTTACTAGTCTAATTAAACTTCAGAACTCAACAGTTCAATCCTGATCTATGTATAGTGAGTGATATCCATGATTCTTAAAGAAACCATGGATCATATGACCTGACCATTTGAAGGATCATCTTTCTAGAGTTATAAATACATGGAACCATCAATATAGAGATATATGTGTAGTGAGGCCATTTCATAATGTGGTCATTTATACAGAACACACAAATATTGGATGGTAGAGATATTTGGTTCTTATTTTTAGTCAGACATACTAATATTTCACATTTGAGCCAATGTATAGACCAAATTTGGGTGGTTTTTTTTTTCCTTTTCTTTTCCAAATTGTGTGACAGAGTCTTCCCATCAAAAATTATATGTTAAGCGATGCTACTTGCAGAAAATGTACCTCTGAGGCTCTTATCAGTCATGATCTTCTGGGAGCAAAAGAGTTATACCTCATTCTGCCTTCCAAGGTCTTCTAGTATGGAAGTGTTTCAGATCTTCATTAGAGGTCAAGATAAAAATGTTTTATAAGTAGTTTAAATTTAGTGTATAGAAAAAAGCCCTTCAAATTGATGCAGAAACTAGATGAACTGAATTTAAGAGTGGAAAAATGAGACACAGAGAGAAACCAATTCTTGACAGCTTTGCCTACTCTTTGAAAGATTTTGTCTGAAAAGGAATTTATTTTCTGTCCAATCTGCTAATTAGGAACTGATGCAAGGGCTCTGTTTGCTCAAATTTATCATCAAAAGCTTCAACTGTGGTCCCAGAGTTTTAACTACATTACCAGCAAAGCAAAGATAGAAAAGCAATTCATTAGCAGCTTCTATACAATGTTCCTTGTTAATATATATCCCTTCCCTCAACTCATGACATACAGAGGCTAAATTGTAATTTATACTGAAACACCCTTTGTGGGTTTCCCCCCTCTATATTCATCAGAACAAGATGGAAGGGTCCAACAGGAGATATTAATGACATATGGATGAAAGTCTATAAAGGAGACTATTTTCCCTCCATGATTAAGATAATATTGCAACTCCCACTGTTTTAGATTGTAGATTTTCTGAATTATTAAGGAACTTCATCAGCACAAATATGGGACTACTCAAACACAGTGACAATGAAGAATTCCCTGCTATTTTCTTTCCATTTTAATTAGTGTGCAGCTTTTTGTGCAATATGCATTTCTGCATTATTAAGTGAAAAACAAATGAATTAAAAAGATGCTTAGGTTTCATTACTGGATCATGGATTTGTACACCAAAAGCCTTCTACAATAAATAAACCTCTTTTATCTGTAGCACATCAATTACTATTTTTGATGCCATTTTTTTTTTCTTTTTGCTGCAGAATTTTAGTATGGAAAGAAATTATTAGCTATGCCACTAAACTATAAAGAAAATAAATGGATAAATACGAGCATATCACATCCAACAAATTTATGGTTAGTCTTGCTGTTGAAAGATTCTAAAAGGAACATTCTCAAATTGACCTGAATAATGATTAGGAACATTGTTTGCTTTATTATTCATCTTATAATATATCCTGAACTCAAGCACAAGTAGTGCTTAACCATAGGATTTTTTAACGGAAATGAGTGGATCTCTTCTTCTTAGAAATCATCTAGGTAAAACTCCTTAATTAGTTCCTCCTTGACTGTGATTAGTGTTATGCTATAGTAATAGAGGAACAAAACTCAACTTTTGTCTCCTGGTGACTTATTCCATGCAAAAAAAAAAAAGCTAAAATCTTTTGCTGTGCTGTTAACACATTATGTTGTTTTCCTACATTTGTATCAATTTTTCCCAATAAATATGGAAGAAGAGTAGCAATCCAATTCTCTTCCTTGACCAACCTGAGTTGCTAATAACTTGCTGCATAGTGTGGTAGCTTTATATAAGTGGTGTAGCCTGTTTATTATTACTGACCTTCCAGATAAGCACTTTATCGAATAATACCCATGCTGAAGCATTATAGAGCAGTTCCACATGAGAACTCTGTGCCAGTTCAAAAGGAACAATGACATTCTCTGGTCCTGCAGAAAAATAGTCCTTTTTTCTGTTGAACTGGTGCTGCTCTGCAGAGCTTGTAGGTGGTCCATTTCCCTATTTTTAGGAACATCATTGTCTTCCTCCCCTGTCAGAACTTCTGAGATATTTTTATTTTCCCCCCATAACCAGACAAATAGATACAACATTAATGATTTATTTGATTCCCTTTTTGCACAGAGGAAAAATGAGTGGGGGAGGAAGGTTGTTGTAAGATTTCCGGCAACTTCAGTGTTGACTGTTTTCAGAATTTCAGGGCTGGCAGGCTGCTTTTGAGAGATTTCAGAGTAGAAACAATGGTGATGTGGACATGCCTTCAGCCTCCTCATCTTAGTGTTTTCCCACACCTGTGAGATGTGTTTCTCCAGGGAGAGAACAGAAATGAGATGTCAGTGCCTTTTCCTGGTACTGTAATCATTCCATATTGTAGCAGCTGCTCTTGATGATCTTCCTAATGTTATAGCAAAGTGGAGACAAGTGTGACACATGTTGCATTGTCAGTTACATAATTATCCCCCGCAAATGAAGATGCATTGGCAAAGTGCCACACAGAAACCAGAAGAGTTCTAGGACTTGCAGTTACTCCTCAAAACCTCTTCTGCCTTCCACAGCATGGTGCTGTCCCCCTAACTGAATGGATTGGATACCACCGCCATGTTGCTTGCTTGTCTGTCTCCTCTTCCCACTTCTCCTGCATTTAATTGCCTTTTCCTTTGAGGATGTGCAGCTTATAAACCTCCTTTGCATAGATCCATTCTTACTCCAAGTAGATTCTAAGCAATTTTCCCAGTGTTTCAGTTTTCATGGGTTTAGCAAATAAAGCCACAAGTCTTAGGAATGGAGTTTGTCTTCCTTGCATCAAAATGTATAGAACAGAACTATAGCAACTGGCTACTACAACTATCATTTCATTTCTTGATTATATTGAAAGTCAGGTGGCATACAAGTTTAATAATTATTAGATGTGTGTATGTGTCTATATATATATAGAGAGAGAGAGTCAGATAAGTCCTCCAGAACATCTTAAGTAAACCAAAAGACCCAGTAGCCCAAGAAGAAAAAAACAGGAGTCATCTACAACATACAGTGTAAGGACTGTAACAATGTGAGGAGAAAACAGCCTTGCATGGATATTCACCTGTGAATCCATTCAGCCTGATTACTGTGTGAGTAAGGTTAAGACCATTACAAATTTAGGAACTGATAGAATCATCTCATTGTTGGTTTTGTTGCTGTTTTATTTGGACATTTCCTAGAGTCTCAAAATTGCAGGGCCTGCAAATGAGGGTTTCAAGTACTCCAACACACACAACTGTAAACTATGGAATAGCTACAGGCTTTCTGCAATACTGGAACAGTTGAAATTTTAAAAAATGTGACTGTTGTGCAAATGATCAAGAATTTACCACATTGCAGGGGTGTTGATAAATGGATCAGGAATGGGACTAAGGATAGAAGGTTAATGCAAATCCAGTTTATGTCAATGCTGTATATAAGCAATTTTTACATTATACCATTCAATTTATTAGCACACCATTCACTTCTCAAGTAAAAAGTGTTTTCACATGAATTTTTTATGCATTTTATGCAATGCAAGCTGCAACTGGTCTGGAATATAATGGTAAGAACAGTTTTGGGTGTTCCATGATACACTCATGTTGTCAGATTCAGCCGGCATGGCACGGCGAAGGCACCGCTCAGCTTCGCATAAGTCAATTTCACCATCCAGGCGCAAGCAGAGAAAAAGGGGAAGTGAAACCGTGAGCTGATTACAGCCAGGTGGCGATGCTTAACTCAAAACTGCAAGCGGATACTTTGTATCAGCGCAGCTTCCCTCGGGCGCTGCAAGCGCAAACAAGCAAACCCAACAAAGGCAACAACAGCACAATCCATAGACTGCAATCAGAAAGACAAAAGCACCGGACTGAATCTGCTATTTGGGCGAGGGGGGATTACTGCGGGTAATCTGTAACTAATCAACGGGTAAGCGCAGGAATGGGAAACTATAAAATACCATGTAAGCTATGCCAAGCCAACCCTGGCTTTGTCTGTACTTACTGACGTTACGCTTGAGTAAACTTCTTTGCTGAACACACGTGTCACGAGAGTTTCTCTGAGACGAACGGGGTAAACCTTAGACATGTAACATTCGTGCTCCTTGAGCTGCACTGCCTCCCAGTAGGTTTCCAAGTGCAATTGAAGGTGCTGGTTAATGCCTGTAAAGCCCTGCATAGTGCAGGACCAAGTTGTTTGTGTGACTGTCTCTGCTCACACCACTAGAAATGGTGGAGACAGGTCACATCAATTAGGCAATGTCATCTTGGGTCACTGTGCCTGCCCTGTGGAAGATCCAAATGGATTCATACCTGCTGTCATTTTGTGTGTATGTGTGTATAAAAATTTGTACTAAGAATTTTGATTATAGTAGTAGATGTGATGGAATGGAATTATGAAGGCCACACTCAGGGAGGCAAGCATCCTCTTTTGTCTCCAGAAGGGCGAGGAAGAGGTAAGAGGATGAGGCTGGCACCTCCCTGAGGAATTCACTCTGTTTTCATAGCTACTGTGGAAACAGAGTTTTCAGTCTGGGAAGATAGAGGTTGTAGCTAATAAACATTGCTGAACAGAACTTGCATGGTCTCCTGGAGTTCCTCGGACTAGGCCTGACAGTAAACTCTAATACAAACTAAGCTTAAAGAAAGAAAAGAGAATAGAAAGGGGTAAAAAGTCCAAGAAAAAAGAGAGAGAAGAAAGAGAAAAGTAGGAATATAAGGAAAGAGGAAAAAAATATATATAAAGAAGTGACTTCCAAACTTCATCACAAGTATAAACAAATTTGGTGACTTTTCACCCCTTCTAAGATTACAAACATTTATCTCTTCATCTATAAACAAATCCATAAAGCATCATCTTTTTTAGACCCGATGTCAGCAGAAAGTCTGTAAAGGGTTGCCAGAGGTAACAATATATCTTGTTTTAACCTTAATCAAATAAACCAACTTTGTATTCGTTCCTTTTACTTCTAACAGTCTTAATCTTTAGTTCATTCAAATATTGTTGTAGGATTTGATTTCTTTTCATTTCTTCTTTGTACCATTGCACAGAGTTCTTCAAGACTTTAACAAGTCTCTTTTGTAAATCCAGTAGGATAAAAAAAAATATCCAGGTCATTCTCTTGGTTTGTCATTTATATTTCTCTTTTAAATTTCAAAGCCTCAGCCAGTTTCTTTTGTAGATCCAGTGAAACATCCTTTTCTAAGACATTTTCTTGGCCTGTCAGTTATAAATCCACTTTCAATACCATCTCTATCTTGTCAGCTAAAATTTGTTCTATATCTGTCATTTCTTCAATAACATCTTTTGGATATGGTCTATCCAATGAAGCAGACATCATTACTGACATTGTTGTTATTGTGACTACTATTTTCTGATTCCATTTTTCAAAAGTCTACTTCAGTATTTTCTTTGTTAGAAATATTTATAGCTGACAACTGCTCAAATAACAAGATAACAATTTGTATTATATGAAGACATTGCTTTGCCATAAACTCTGTTGTATTTTCCCAAGGGAGTCTCTCTAAATTCTGATTTTTAAACTTATTTTTATTTCCCTTGAGGTTAGTAGGTGAGCTAGCTAGTTGTACTGGAGACATTCAATGAGAAACTGGGAGGGAATCCAAATTTTCATTTAACTCTTCCCTGACAGTGAGAGATCTAACAACTGTTGTTTTTCCAGTTCTGTTTGAAAGTCCCATTCGAATGATTCAAGGGCTGCAAATTTTTGGAAGTGGGAGGAAAATTTGTTTTACTTACACAGTCCTTTCATGTAAAATGTTCTCTCTTTGGTTGTTTAGCAGACTTTGATAAGGAGAAAGAGCCTGGACTGACGCCATGTTGCTTCTTTCTTTTTCCATGTTGCTCATATCCACTCAGATTCTTTTGCTTGCCCCTTTTGCTGTCACACCGTAAAAAGTTGTGAGCATATTTAAAATAGTCTAGTAAGCCCAGTAAAAATCTTAGGGTTAGGGTTAAGGGATCTTAACCTTAATCTACAGTAATCTAATATACTTATTTAATAAAAACTAACTAAAAGAAAGCAAAAGTAGCTAAAATATACTATTTAAAAATAATATAAAATTGAAAAGGGCAGGAACATGGAAAAATGTGTGTTGCTGGGCTGCTGTGTTGTCTCCACCCCTATTGTTAGAACATTTTGCAACATTTTATAGGCTTGTAAATCTTTTCTCTACCTAAAAACTTTAATTCCCTCTAATGTCCAGTTTTTGAAATACTGAAATTGCTTGTCTTTGTTTTGTTTTATAAAAACCCAAACAAAATCTGTTTCCCATGAGAAGCTGTTTATTCTTTATAATTAATTCAAAAATTGTATTGTAAAAGTGTCAATATTCGAATTTTATCTGGACCCTTGGTCCATTTATAATTTTCTAAGATCAACATCTTATTTAGCTTTTTGCTGTTTATTTCAGATTCTTAAAATTCTTAAGCTTATGACTAAAATTCTCTTTCATTCAGGATTTAGACAGACTCACTTGCATTTTCAGACTTGTCAATAGCTTGTCAAAGGTCTCTAATAGCTTAGAAGTAGTAATGAGCAATTTCCAAAAGTGATTAGAAAGTGAGGTTTGCAAACTTAGTGTCCTTTAAAAGTCTCTGCTGCAACTGTGAGCAAGATGACCAATCCTGTCATCTCCCAATGCTCAAACCCATGGAAAACAGCTCTCCTGAAATCTCCTTATGAGAAGCAGCCATCCAGAGCACATATGGACAATCTCCTGTCCTCTCCTTATCCAGAGAAGTTCCAAGGACTGGTCTACTCACTGGTCTACCTCCTCCGGGAGTCTTCCTTTTGCAAAATGTTAAAAGACCTGGATGTTCCTACAGACATTTGGACTGGGAGGTTAAGCTACCCCTGTTGTCTATTGTTTTGTTTAGTGATTGAAAGGGAATGGGTTTGTTACCCCAAACATGTATCACAGTATGGTTTGTATATTGATTTTATGAAGCATGTTATTGTTTTCCGACTTTAAGTTGTATACCACCCAGAATCATCTTCATGAGATGGGCAACTGTGCAAATTATTTAAATATATAAATAAATGCACAGGTCTTTATATATAATCTACGTTACTATTTCCAAAAGAAAAATGTGTCCAATGCATTTAATTTTATTACACAGCTTCCTTGTATCTTTTTGATTTAAATACTATTTAACTTGAACAGTCTTTTTAAATACATCTTTCCAAATACACATTTGTTTGTGCAAGCTTTTCTTTTGGGAATATAGATTGCCAGCATACTTCATTTATTTACTGGTAGATGATGAAATTTCAAAGAAAAATAAACCCATGATGGATTGCTTCTAGTAACTGGATGAAGTAATGCATGCAACAAGTTTAGGCACTCCTTGTCAAATTGTATGTTTCATTGAATTCTTAAGTGAACAGATACTGACACAACCTCTTTATGGTACAAACACAAATATATTTCTGCAAATGTGAATACTTTATATACACTTATTTACAAATTCAGAATAAGAACAGTCTATATGTCAGGTATGGAAGCTTGCAGTGGAAACTAAATAAAACGGTTTAAGTAAAAGCAAGATATGGAAGGGGAAAAGAATCTGCTAGATATACGTCAAAACTGGTCTGATCTACAACACAGAATCAATGCAAAGTCCAGCTGAAAAGTTTAGGTGACCCTGGAGCAGTTGCCCACTACTTCACAGTATAATGTTGCTTATACGACAGAGACCTTCATGGGAGTGTTTCAGAAGGAGCCTTTTTTGTGACCTCATCACAAGGGTAAACTATGCAAAATAAAGCTTTGATAAGTCTGAAATATTTTGGAACAAAGTGTTTAGTCTGATGAAATCAAAATTGAACTCCTCAGCCACAACCACACAAGATATATTTGCAGAAAAGAGGATGAAGCATTTGAAGAAAAAAAACAACTGCTAACTCTTAAGCGTGGGGCTGGAGAAAAAATGTATTAGAAAGGCTTTCAGTCCCCAAACTGAAAATCTGGGGACAGATCTTTCTCCATGCACTTGCAAGTTGGAGATATAATAATATTTCTGAGATACAAGTGTTTTTTGAGAAAGAATGGGAAAAAAAACATCCAAAAGCATGAATAGAAGCATGTTTGGAAGCTATTATTTCTAATGTAAAGAAAATTACAAAGTACTGACTGAAAGGATGGCCCAAATTTCTGTACGTTCCATGTTTATTGTTTTTGTATTTTTAATCTGTAAGCAACTGCACTTGAAGTACTCAAATTTGCAGAAGGATGCTATATTTAACTTTGTAAATGTAGAAGCTGGGTCAACTTCTACTTATTCAGACATTTACTGAAACACACCATTTGATCAGGCTGCCTAAACTTTTGCATTCTACTGTAGATGATAATATCTGATATGTGAATGGTGAACAACCATACTTCTTGCTTTCCTATTATTACTAAAATATTTTAGGGAGAAGATTTGTTCCCTGGTTAGCATTCCTAGAATATTTCTCCTGTATACAGGCTTTCATATATCTTCAAAAGTTCACTCTAGTATAAATTCAGTGACAATTCACATCTCCAGATCTTAACAGATTTCCACTACATGGAATATTTGTTCACTCCCATGTTCCCCTGTGTGGGACTTCTGTTGAGTAGAGGGTCTTGAAATAAAACAGCAAGAGATCCCACTAAAATTAAATTTTATGCCAAGGTTTTAAGCACATATTAATCAGAGCCACTCTGTATACAGTACTTACAAGAAGCTCAGTTGTACTTGTTCACTCAACAATTAAGCAAGGTTACAATTAGGGCTGCACTATCCACAGAGTGCTGTTTTCATTCTGCAATGTCTAATCTACTCTGATGACTTCATCTGAAAATTGTTTTGTTCCTTTCGATTTCTTCACTATGTTTTCTTTCTGAATCAATTTCAAGTTTGCCAGATTCTTAGTTCACTGGATTTAGTCTGCTCATTCAAAGATATTCTGCTAGCTCAGAAAATACAAGCACGCACACACACAAATGTAACTCCCATTGTAACACAGAAGCCAGTTCTGAGTAGGAGAGTTGATTCCCCCCAAGGTTTCCCAAGGAAGATCCTTTTCAGCAGCTATTTTAATCAATCCCGCTGCTCAAATTTACACCTATAGGAAGCTCTCTATTCTGGAGTATCTAATAAGGAAAAAAAAACAGTTCTGAGTAATTGTTATAACTTTTATTTAGGTAATTAAGAAATGGCATACAGATATGTGAACAGTATAACATGGGTACAAAAGGTATTTCAAAAGCTATTAATCTTCTACTTCCTCTTTCCCTCACACAGTAGATTAAACAGCCTCCTTAAAGGTGTAGCAGGTTTCAAAATCACAGTTCATACTTAATCTCTCGCGCCCTTGGTAAATGGGCTCATGCCATAGAGCTGTCTTCACAAAGCCCTATATAGCAATTCTTCTCTCTCTTTTTCTTCATGGTTGCTGAACTCCTCCCTCTAAATTAGACTTCATTTCATCTGGCCTGTTTGAATCCAGTCTGCTGTTCCCCCTCTCAGCTCTCCTGGTTGCAAATCTCTCCCAGCTGAATCCACTGGGCTGTTTCCTTATAAGTAAAATTTCCAGCCTCTCTCTGTCAAGCTGCCAAGTGATGCTTTGGAATTCTTGCAACCTCCAAGCTACAGTGATCAGCCGGGCAAAGGAAGAAAAGCAGAATCCTCTCCTTTTAACTCTTATCACAAGTAGCCTTTCTTGAGCAGAAGAGGCCCACTGGTTTCCAATATTCTTCCTTTCTACTTTCCATCTCTCTTCTTCTGCCCTGCCACACAAAACTTGGGGACCTTTATATGGGTCTAAGCTAACTCTCTTTTTATCCCCAAACTAGCTTCTCTCTACCCCTAATGCTGATGTACTTAGAGACTGGTTAAATCTTAACTCTAGAGTCAGAATGTCTAGCAAGGCAATCCACTTTTGTTCTTACCTTGTGCAATTTAGCTCTTTAAATGAACAGTTATAATATTTCCTGGTGCTTTTTAATTCCTTTATACTTCAACTCTCTTGCAACCAACTTTATTGTAACTATTTGGTTGCATGCAACTTAACTGAAAACCTGTAACTATGGGTTACAGATGACCCATAGTTAAGAACAGAGCCGATTGTAGCAAAATTCAAGTTAAATGCACAATGATTTGAGTTAAATACACAATGGTTTCAGTTAATTACACAATACTACTTATACCATATTATACAATAATACTGTTCCAGCTTACATACACATTTGACTTAAGGACAGACTTTGGGAACAGAACTTGTTCTTAACCTGGGGACTACCTGTATTTCTCTATTTAGGCATTCAGAATCTTTGAGAACTTTTACACATCTCATCAAAACTAATAGGTTTCTCTCAAAATTAATGAAATATTTCAGCTGAGCAGTAATCACAGAATTCAGGTGAAATCTGTGATAGCCCCATAGTTGAATAGAAAGGCGATGGAGAAATATCCTCAGGCATTTTATTTTGAGTCACATGCCTGGGGCATATACTTTTTTTATAGAAGAAAGAGGCTACTGTTGGCAGTAGTTCAGGTCATAATAAATAATTTATGTTTAATATTCCGCAGTTTGAATGTGCAGTTTGAATGTGCAGTTTGAATGTATTTGTGGATTGCTTTTTTGATGAAACTGAACCAAATTCTCTTGATATATTTGCATTAGTGGAATAAAAAGGGGATGACACTTTTCCCTCTTTGCTTGTTTGTACATATGAACAGGCCCTATTACAACCCTTCTTCCTCCTGTTAATTTTAATTTGAACAGCAGCATTTTTGACATGTTTTTCTTTTTTTCTTTTCTGCTCTAGAACATGTTTTTGAGATCCCCACAAACTGATGAGAAATTGATGCATGAGAATTCTCCTTTTCTTCAGCCTTCTAAATTAAAGGGCCTGCTTTGCTACATAGGTAGAGACAGATGCATTCTCCTGATTTATGACAGTAATTTGGTTTTCTTCTGCAACCCAACTTGCAGAATAATGTCAAAATTATTGGTTTTCTTTTCAGTTGGCTAACTTAACTGTTGAGTAGGCTCACTGCTTAAAGGTGACCTGAAGGTTTGTTTGTTTGTTTTTAAAGCTTCCCTATTTTGCTTTGCTTTCAGTTGCAGGTGAAATTTCAAAGCATCCTCAGTGAAAATACAATTTGTAGACTACAGTAGGTAAACAGGTGGGCCTCCTATTGTTTTTCTAAAACAAATAGGTATATTAGGCCAAGAAACTAAATGGGGGACAGAGACACATTAGAACATTATGCTTGAATTGCACAAACTATCTAAGAAAATTTTTTAGTGACACGGTTAGCTAACAAGGGACTGGGACTGAAAAAGGTAAAAATCAGATTCTTATACATTCATCGCCTTCTGTGACCTTGGCTGAGGTATTCTTTGGACATAAAATGGGAGAGTGGCAGGAAACATGTACATTACCTTAATATTCTTTTAATAGATGCAAGACATAGCTGTATTATATAGAATACTTAATCATACTATGGATGTCAGTCAATTTATTGAAGTCTTAGACCAATACAAGAAGCGGTTATAAATCGATCTTAAGAAACATGTAAATAAAATTTGAGACAAAATGAAAATACATCTATAAAACAAATTGACTAGAACCTACAAGAGAAATTCAAAAGGAGCAATCTATGTCTAGGCTAGTAATGAGATGGTATCTAAAATTGCATAAAATGTGATAACATCAAAAATTTCAAAAATGATATCTACCAATAGAAGAGAATATATGTAGGTCAGGGTTGAACTGTGCAGTCCTTGGTACTCCCTAACTTGGTTGTTTGCTTGCAGACATTTCATTTCTCAACTAGATAACAGTGTGTGTGTGTACGTACACACATACACTTCTAAAAGCAAAGTGGAGGGGGTCACATTTCTTTCCTTCTCTTGGCAACCTACTGCAGCATCTGTAATAGCTGGAAGGCATCTTGTAGGCCTTTTGCAAATGTTGGAGGTGGCTAAGAGAAAGCTGAAGTGATGTCCTTTGAGGTATATGATGTTGCTACTTCCACTCAGTAAGGCTAAACAACAAGTGGAAAATCAACCCCATCTTGTACTGGCCTAATCACTGGCATTAAAATATCCAGGGCTGAGATAATTTTTCCATCAATATAAATTATAATTTGTAATCTCAAGAAATAAAACAATGCATTGAATTAGCACTCACTTAATGTTATTTGAATTTCTGGGCATTAGATATAAAATTGGATTTTTCTCCCATTTCTTTATTCTTTCATCTATACTTGTCAGTCATGTATGGTTGAAACTAATTCCTGAATTTAGCTGCTGCTGTTACTAGGATGTAGCAGTAGAATGCCATTATTGGATACCACATATTAAATGGATATAAGATTTTAGCAACAATGGAATAAGATTTTATGAAGAGTAAATTTGGATTTTTATTGCTACTTCATTTACTTTTTCATTTCATATGGTAATTTTTCTCAGTCAGTCTCATATATCACAACATAACTCTTTTGAAAATCTCAGCACTATGTTGTATTCTTGTCAAAACTTCTCTGTGCTTTATAGAAACTTTCCAAGAAAAAGTTATGAGAATACTTTTTGTAAAGCAGGTATAATAATTGTAATAGATATATATTGGGTGTAATTCAGACTACACTGGTTATATTTATTAAATCAAAAGGATCTCTTAATTCTTCTAAAGTATGACAATTAATCTACATGTAATCATAGTCTTTAAGAACATGCTTTTGAAATTATGTACAGTGCTATTAGACCAGTCATCACAATATCTTACAATTTATTTAGCACTTGATACGCTGCTAAGGATACATGTAATTTGACATATGCACAAGAAAAACAGAAGATTGAAATAATATTCAGATGGTAATGGATAGCCACTAAAATATGTTGAATTGAAGGGGAGAATTGATAGTCCAATCTAGAATTTCCTAGGAATTCTGGCATTTGCAATCCAAACGCACCTGGATAGCATCAGTTTTGAGAAGTCCACCATATACCTAGATACAAAACATTGCCGTGTGTGTGTGTGTGTGTGTTTATTCTCTTTTAAATTCATTTTTTAAAACATGTATTCAAGGCATCTAGGTTTAGAACGAGGTGTCCAGAAGGGGAGGTCAAGAATGTCAAGATGATCACAACCATCTGATCAAAGGTCTAGCTTTAAAAAAAAAAAAAAAAAAACATGCATTGCCTGTGGATGATCCTGAGTAGCAGATGATGCAAAGAGCGTTGTTTAAAAACCTGGAGAACATTTGACAGCCTAACTAGACAACAATGAGTTATGTTGTTGGATATGGTATTATGCTGCTTCCTGTGCCTGTGGATTAATTTAAATATTAATTAATGTTACTGTATAAAAATAATTAATAGTACTAAAACCTAATCCCATAAATTTATGAAGTGGTCAAGGCATACAGCATATTTTATATTCCAGCATCTGAAATGCAGCAGGGCAGCTCTGTTCATTTTGATGTAACTAACCTGCTTGCTAGATTTCCTGCACCAAGCAAATATGATTATTTGTAGGGTGTAGCAGAAATTCTGATCTGAGATCCCTCCAGCCCTTGATATTTCTTTTCGTAAATTATTCTGCATTATATTCCCTGTAAAATTCTTCTTGGAAAAAGGATTGTCCTGCTGCTCTATCACTATTTTGTACAAATAACACAAAATACTCTCCCATATTTTCCTCAGTGCTACCAGAAGTTCTGCATCCAATCTGAAATGACTGAAAATGAAACAACAAAGAGACACAAGCATGTTGTTGACTCTAAGGAAAAGGGAAAGAAAAAAGAAAACCCTAGGAACTGCAACTGTATTTGAAAAGGAAAAAACAATCCCTACAATATTTTTCATTTCATATGCTAAACAGTCCATTAGTACTAGCCAGAGAGATGCTCCTTCATTTTTTCCTAGCAATTCTCATTCAGTTTTATGAAGGAGAATTGGCTTTAGAATTTGTTTGCAAAAGAGAAGAGAATGGTTGGAATGTGATAGTCTTTCATTTAATTAGTCATTGGATGGCCTAGGGCTGTGTATTGTGAATGCCCTGTCTGTCAGTGAATAATCATCTCCCCAAGGCAGTGTTTCTCAACCTTGGCAACTGGGTTGGCTGGGAAATTCTGGGGGTTGAAGTCCACATATCTTAAAGTTGCCAAGGTTAGGAAACACTGCCCCAAGGGTTTACAGCATTCCTATCTTCTCATGTTTCCATAAAATTCCAAGAAAGACTTATCCTATGGGTCTTTTTCCTTTCTATCATCCCTGCTAAGAGAGACTTCTGCCCTTGAGGTATTGTTGAAGAGTCTCTCCTTCTTCTAGGGAAATTTAAAGAAATTGCCCTCCGGTCTTCTCTGTCTGCAAATTTGGAGAAGAATTTTGCAAACCATTTGCATCCGACTCTAATCAGGGCTGTTCAAAGCTGTGAAAGGATGCTTATGTTTTAAGGGAAACACATCTTTAAAGCTGCTTTGTGAAGCCTTGACAAGATAAATAGTGTAACCCCTCTGATTGTGGTAAAGTGAATAGAATCAATCACATACATATGGCATTTCCTTATTCCATTGGTTGTGATATTGTCTAGTTCTTGTATGGTGTACTTTTCATCCTTTAACAAGTGAGGTAGCATTGGATGAATCAGATTTTTTTCCCACATTCAAACGTTTAAAATCTCATCTTCTTGTCAACTCATAAGCAATAAAATGTGCAAGTCTGGCAAATGTTTGTTATTCATTCTTAATCTGGTTACATCTCCCTCTTACTTTATTTAGCTTTCAGAATTTATTATTATATCAAGATGGACAACCCAATCACAGGTATCAATGGAAAGAGAGTTTTGATACAGCCATGACTATGGGGTTGTCTCAGTAAGAAAATTGAGCTGGTTTGCCCCAAGGGAAGAAAAATTCTTAGCATAGCTTCTTTTCAGGCAAGGATTGCTATGGTGGAAAGTGAAATACATCTCTTCCCCAGTAAAGCAGATCTCTGTAAATTCACTTCCTTTCTCTTCCCCAATCTCATTGTCAGCCCCAGACCAAGAAACTAGGGAGATATCTTCCCGAGCCACTTTCACATTCCTTCTGATTGTTTTGGACTTAAACCATGTTTTCCCCTTTGCTGTTTTGGTAAAGGATCTGGCCTATCTCTGACAAGGTCATCTTCTTACTCTCTACATCCCTTCATTAGCTGTCTTCAGGAGATAAGTTCCCATGTGAGGAAACGTCTTCTCTTCTCCTCCAAGTTGTGAAGACATCACTGAAGAGTCAGTGAATGCTCTTTATATGTTGATTTGCATATAGAAACAGGGTATATCATGGGCATTTCAGTTGTGATGAAGGCAAATTTCAGAACTGTGAATTACTTACATTTGGTGTGTTTAGTTCAAAAATCAAATTGCTGAAAGCCACAGCTATGTATGCCCACTCTAAACAATTTCTGAAGTTGTATTTGAAGCTAATTGGACTCCCTACCAGATAACTCTGCTGTCCAGTCCTTTATCTTGCTAGCTTGCTGTTAAGCCTTGGAGGCCAATGTACTTAAAGTCTAGATTCTGCTGAGTATTCACAAAATTATTATAAACTAGTAATTGTGGATTCTACCACTTCCTGTTTCCACTGCTTCCTAACTCAATGATTTGGAGTAAGTACTCATTGAATTGTCTGAAATCTAATCTAAAAAGTAATAAGTTGTGCTGATGAAGTCAATATCTAATTATACTTTTAATAACAATATGTTCATCCTAAGCTTATGCAATGAAATCACAAATATTTGACAACTTTAGCTACTAATTTGAATCTCACCCCCTTCCAAACTTTTCCCCCAGCAGTCCAAAAACCAATGGAAGACCTGATGATACCATCTTTTTCTTGATAACATCATTAAAATATAATTGGAAAACAGCAGTGAAATGAAATTGTGCAGCCCTTTCTTTCAGGATTCTTGAAATGTATCCCAGGTTTTGCGCATTTTTGTGCTACAGAGATTCTCAATATTCACAACCATTGTAGTCCTTTCTTTTGAAGCTGAGAGATGAACAAACATCCATGACTTTAACTTGACTGCAATTAGTATTTTATATCAGTTAAACATATTATAGTGCCCTCCCTAGCTGTACAGCATGTTGCGTATCATGACAGTGAGTTATGGGTTAGCATAGATTAATGACTTTTTTTCTGGCAACAAAGCTGTCATAAAGGGTTGCATTGGTGAAAAATGTAGTTGCCCTTTTGTCCTCTGTGTCATCATCAAAGTGCAGAAAGGGAAAGGAGAAGATCTGGGACCTCTTTACCAAGTAAGACTGTTCATGGATCACTCTAGAAATGTTTTTCACCTTTGTGTGTTGCAGTTTTTCACCATGAAATTTTATTGCTGTGACCAATTCTTGCTGTTTGCTATAATTTTTATTAGCGATTTCTATGTAGGTAAAAGACAAACATGAAAATATAAGAAGAATTAAGAAAAAAGAAAGAAAAAGAAAAAAAATGCAAGAAACAGTACAGATAGAAAAAGAATAAAGGAAAATATATACAAGAAGCGACTTCCAATCTTCTTTACAGCAGTTACAAACTTATTATTTCTCCTCCCTATTGAAGATTACATTACATGGGTCCCTTCTTCCCATATTCAACCCTTTTCAATCAGCAAATCCATAAATCACTAATTCATTTTTTCCCCATTTTCAGCAAAAAGTCCATAGGAGGTTTCCAGTCTTTTATAAATGTACTTATTGATTTATCCCTGATCAAACAGGTCAGTTTTGCCATTTCTGCAAATTCTGCCATCTTTGCAATCCATTCCTCCATTATGGGTATTTCAGTGTTTTTCCATATGGTAGATTTGCTGCAGTTACCATATACAAAACCAATCTTCCATAATCCTTTTCTAATTGGCTACCAATAAGTCCCAATAAAAGAAGTTCTGATTTCACCTGAATATTAATTTTTAAAATTCTTTGCATCATCATGTGTATTTGTATCTACATTTTTTGTTTTTTGCAAGTCCACCATACGTAGTAAAATGTCCCTTCACATTTTTCACATTTCCAACTTTGATTAGAAGTACCTTTATATATCTTAGATAATTTCTCTGGTATATCATTTTGTAAAAGTTCTCTCTTAAATTATAGCACAATGTTTGAATATAATTTCTATTAAGAGTTTTAATTACAATAGTAAAACTAATACAAACTAAACTTAAAGAGAAAAGAATGGAAAGAAAGAATAAAAAGTGCAGGAAAAAAGAAAAAAGAAAGAAGAAATAAAAAAGAAGTATAAAGTGACTTCCAACCTTCATCACAACAAGTATAAACAAACTTAATAAATCTTTACCCCCTATAAGATTAAACAGATATCTCTTCATCCTATATCCCATTCCTAATTTATAAGCAAATCCATAAAACATCAACTTTTCAATCCTGGTGTCAGCCAAAAGTCCGTAAAGGGTTGACAGAACTTTACAAAAAAAAAAAAAAAAAAAGAGTCTTATTTTAACCTTGATCAAATAAACCAACTTTATATTATTTTCTTTTACTTCTAACAGTCTTAATCTTTAATTCAATCAAATATGCTTGTAGGATTTGATTTCAATTCTTCTTTATCCCATCACATAGATTTCTTCATGGCTTTAACAAGCCTCTTTTGTAGATCCAATAAGAAAATATTTTCCAGGTCATTCTCTTGGTTTATCATTTGTATTTCTCTTTTAATTTTTAAAACTTCAGCCAGTTTCTTTTGTATATCTAGTAAAGCATTCTTTTCCAAACCATTCACTTGACCTGTCATTTGTAGTTCTGCATTCAGTACTCTCTCTGTCTTGTCAGATAAAATTTGTTCCACATCTGTTATTCCTTCATTAACATCTTTTCATAGAAGTAGACATTACTGACAGTGTTGATGTTATAATTACTAATTTCTGGCTCCATTCTTCAAAGATCTCCTTTAATATTTCCAATATTATAACATTTTGTGTCATTAATACTTGGTTTAATGACATCAAGTACAATGTTGTATTTTTTTTTTCCTTCTGCTTAAAATCTTTAGTTCTCTCTGGTGTCCAGATTCTACAATCATCACTTATCTTTTGATATGACTTGCAACAGCCAGGATAGCCAAAATAAATGTTCCCCACAAGAAGCTGTTTATTTTTTATAGTTAATTCCAAAATCTTATAGTAAAAGTCAATATTCCAAATTTATCTGGACTCTTCATCTGTTTATAACTTTCTTAGATCAAAATCTTATTTAGCGTTTTGCTGTTTATTTCAATTTTTTAGGTTTTTAAGCTTATAATTAATTTTTCTTTCATTCAGAGTTGAAGATAAGCTCACGTGATGAACACTTTTCAAACTTGTTGTTCCAAAGGTCTCTAATAGCTTTAAGATAGTTAATAAGCAATTTCTGAAAGTGATTAGAAAATGAGGTTTGAGAATTTAGTGTCCTTTAAAAGACTCTGTGATGGTTGCAAGCAAGATGTCTGATCCCGTCATCTCCCGACATCCAAATCCATGGGAAAGTGCTGCCTGCAGTCTCCTCACAAGGAGTAGCTGTCTGGAGCACATATGGGCAATCTCCCATTCTCTCCTTATCTGGAGAGGTTCTGCGATGGAATGGAATTATGAAGGCCACACTCAGGGAGGGAAACATCCTCTTTCATCTCCAGAAGGGCGAGGAAGAGATAAGAGGATGAGGCTGGCACCTCCCTGAGGAATTCACTCTGTTTTCATTGGCTGCTGTGGGAACAGAGTTCCAGTCTGGGAAGATTCTTGATAGAGGTTGTAGCTAATAAACATTGCTGAACTGAATTTGCATGGTCTCCTGGAGTTCCTTGGGCTAGGCCTGACAGGTTCCAAGACCAGTTCCTTGGTCTTTGCCATGGTCGTTGGTTCCACTTTTGCAGAGCTGTCTTCAGTTCTCCATACCTCCCCTAGAAGTCCAAATTATAGCACAATGTGAATTTCAGTCCTTTTAACTACATTCTCTCCCACCGATCCATCTGTATATTATAACCAAAATTCTTAGCACATTTTATCAGGCACTGCTTAACTTGTTCTTCTTTCATTTCAAATCTTCACAAAAGTTTATTCCCTTTAGCAATCACATGTTCATCATTTGCACATAATTCAGGTTCAAATTCTGTCTTACATTGTTCAATTCCAGTAACTTTTTTATCTGTATTAAATCTCTCTCTTAATTATGCCTATGCAAAACACTGAAAACTAAATCCCTCTGCAATCAATTGTTCTCTTGACTTCATCTTAAATTGTCCATGTTCCTGTACTAACAAATCTTGATATGTTAACCATTTCTTTTCCCTCCCCAATTCTTGGGGTGGAATGCTTTCTTTTGTTTTTCATGTACCCAAAAAGAAAGATAAAAAAGGGCTTCTCCAAAATTCTTCTTTTATAGCTTTTGATCAAGCTGGATTGAACATTTAGAGAACACTGATAATCCATCAACTTCATTACAGTAGAATTCCCACAATAGATGTTTGCTGTTGCTGGAAGAACTTGTGTCAAAATCAGTTCAACCAAAGCAATAAGAGATTAAATATTAAGCAGCACAACCGGGATATGTAAGAAGTTCTGAAATGGATGCAGGAATGAAATGATCATGGAGAAAATCTATCTGTGTGGTTGCTAAGAGTCGACAGCAACTTGATGGCACATAATCAGAGTGAAATGAACCCATGACAAAGGCAGCAATGTGGCACTTCACACCATGTACAGAGTATTGTAATAACAATGTGAATAGTACTCATCAATCATTTAAAACAATTGGTGAAGGTGATTTTTTTATATATTAATTTAATCAATTTATATGGCCATCCAAAATCTCAAATTTTTAACTGCAGATTTGAGTTCAAGATCATACCACATGTCTAATAATAACATAAACTGGACATCGAGTCAGCAAACTGTACCAAATCTTCACCAAAAATATTAAACAGAGGTAACAGTTGCTTATCATGCAGATAGTCAGGACACTCAGAAGCTGATTGCTCTTCTTTCTCTCCTTTTCTATCTGGGCTGTGCATTATGCTGGTCAGAACACCCATGTTGCAAGTGTGTGCTGTGCAGCCTCAGAGTCAGCACATCTTATACAATCCAGTTTAGTCAGTAATGGGATCCAGCAACATTATTCTTGCCCATGTGCAGATTGGGGCCATAGAAGTGAGGGTATAAAGAGTTACTCAGATGCCTTTTCATCTACAGACATGCTGATAATCCAGTTTTCTTGCATATTTATTCTAAGTTAAGGGCACCAACGTGCAGATTTCTCTAAAGCTCAATGACAGACTACTGTTTTCTGTGTTAAATTCCACAGCTTTGCTTATTGTTATTTTTTTAAAAATATCAGATTTTAGTAATGATCCTAAAGATAGCAATTTCCCAGGTTCCCATCATATTTCTTGATCATAAGTTCTCCAGCTGTAAGCCATTTCTTGTCATCTGTTGGCCTTATGGTTATAGAGCATAAAATGCAGAACCCATTTTATCTAGGCCTGCAAATCTCTGTTTTATCATAAAAACTGCTATGTCCTTTGTTGTAAAGAACATACATTGGTCCTCTGCAGATGTTGGTCTTTGATCCTTATAAATGTCATTGTGAAACTCTTTCACTTGTGGTGGACATTTCAGCTTGACATTTCTGAGATACATATCAAGACTGGACCATTGCCAGAGCTATGCAGTAGTTAAGAGCTACTATACTAATATACTATAATATACTATACTAATAGCTAAGAGGGACAGAAACAGCTTAGAATTGTATTTTATTTATTTTATTTTTTGCCCCTTTCCTATTGGTAGTTGGACTGATAGTGACCCCTGATTGCTTCATGCGTCTTCCTCAGTTCTCAGTATTTTGATACCTTCAGAAGTGAGCTATTGTTGACAGGATTCAGATGGCTTTGTAAGGAATTTCTATAGTTAACTTTTTCAGTGCATGTGCCCTGAGGTAATGCTTCATGAAACCTGACAAAAAGTAGTTAATATCCAGTAACATTCTGATGATGTATGTCAATAAGACCTAGGTAAACCATTGATCTCCCCAATATGTTTGTAAGTTTATCACAGAAGTACATCAGTCTCCATTGACTTGATGGAGACATTGATTCCAATGGCAGCACTCTGAAACTTCTCACAATTCAGAGGTTGGGTACACTTACATAATAACAATATTCTGCAGTCTTCTGCATTTTTACTCTGGTTTTTCTTCTATTCATACAGATCTTTTATCTTTTTACTAATACTTAAAAACAAATCTGATTCTGCTTCTTTATTTCCAATCCTGAACATTCAGATATGAAACTCAGTCACAATTCCATCACAAATGCAGTTACTGTTGTAGAATTCAGAATACTTTGCAGGAATTCACATAGGGTACTATTTTTACCACCCCAATGCAATTTTCAGGAAAAGTCAGTTTTGCAACACTATGCCAAAAATCATCTAGTCCGCAAGTGAGCTGCTCTATTTAAACATTATTATTAGACTATATAACTATTATATAGGGTGCTGGAATTTGCTTTGCTTGTCTTCTCACTATATCTCCTTTCCCCTTTTGTTATGTTTTTTTGAATTAAAAGACAGTGGCCAAGGGGTATTCAATTTTTTCAGTGACTATATGTAAGTTGCTATGAATCCTTTTAACTAAAAATCAGGATATATGCATGCATATCACACGATCTTTTGGGGGTAATTGAAGTTATAGAACACAAAACAACAACAAAAAAAGTGTGAATAGTAGTGAACAAAAAAAAGGAGGACTTAAGATAAGATTCCACCCAGTACTATCCACTACACATCTCCCCACTTTCTATCCTTACAAACCCTCATTGCTTCCACCATATCCATAAACTGCTTCATACATTGCCTTTCGTTCTTTAAATTGCTCACCTCTCTCATTTTCAGGATTTCATCAAATCCATCCAACCATGACTCTTGTTGTCTTCCCCTTCCTTACGCTTCCTTCATATAGTTGCTTTGTAATTCAGTCCTCATTCCCTCTATATGCCCACTTCAACATACTTCTTTCATACTGGTTACTTTGGATTCAGTCCACATATAGCCCATACATCACTTATTCTTTCTTGATCTCTCTTGTTTTACTACACGTGCTTCTTAAAAAAGCCATTCCTGCGACATTCCTTTGATGTTTCTCCTGGCATATCCAACTCTGAATGGTCAATAGGGCACTGTGAATTTCAAGGGAAATGTAATATTTGGAACACATTTTATACAGTAGCTGACAGATGCTACCTGAGCACTTCTCCTCATTTTGAATCCCCATTACTAAGAGCTATGTTATTTAATTTTATTTGAATGTTATATTGTTGTTCATGTTATCTTTTGAGTGTATGAAGTAATGAGTCCTAATGTAATAAAGCTGAAGTGAATTAAGTCATAAAAACAGATCAAGTACAAAAGAACAGACAAATAACAGAGGATATGACTTAGTAGAGAAAAATAAATTATTCTGAACCGATACCAAAATTGTTGCAATGTTGCTATCAGCTCTACAGTCCTTTGTCAGGGTACCAAGTCTTATCTTCCAATTAACTGTGCAGCCATGTACTTGGAGAGGAGCCTTGCCTAATCAAGAAAAGCGGCTTATAGCGGCATATCTAGGTCTGTTGAGAGCCAAAACGTTTAGCTGTTGTCCTTTACAACAGAAGAATATTACATTTCCAGTCTCTCAGAAAATTATCTATTTACAAAATAAAGCAAAACAAAGTTAAGTTTGTTTATTAAAATTAAACAAAAAGTTGCAAAAGACCACATGGTTACAGCTTTGTAACTTCTTTAGAGGTTATTGTACTATTTCAGCCAATCTGGTAGCTAGTTGAGACCCTACATATGTATCTAACATATATGATGATGATGGTGTACCATAGACATACAAATGCACACACTTAAGATATACTAGATGGTAACAGCTCAGAATACCAGAACATTGTATGGATTTTTATGATATGTCTTGTTTGTCGTAAAGGATTTTTCTCAAAATTGCCATATAGTTTATTCTTCAAATCTAATGGGAGAAATACAATACAGTATAAAAGGCTTAGTCTGAGACTAATGGAAATTAAAACAGTGAAAACTTGGTAGAAGATTTTTGTGTGCAATAAATCCAAAATTCAATCCAAGAATGTTTACTTCAAGCCAAACTACACATTACCATAGAGAAATAACCACAAGTTCCAATTTAAATTTCATTTGGGCTGTGGGCCATGTTGTTTTAAAAACGCACAGAGATGTATAAAATTTTCCTTTGCCAGCTGTAATTTGCTTCTGAAAGCATTGTGTCAGGAGCAAATAGCAGGCAGAACAACTTTTCTTTCCCACCATGAGTGTGTCAGAGAGCCTATATCTAGATTGGAGGTACATTCCAGACTGGAGTCTCAAGGCTATTTTTTCTTTAAAAGTAATGTCTATATTAAAATAGCCTAAGACTACCCCTGCTGAATTAGACTAAAACCTAATCTATTTTGACATTCTGTATCACCCAGTGGCCAACCAGATGCTTTCCAGAAATCAAATATATCTCTATCAGAACATATGGTTTGGTTCTTAAAATGGATATAAGACAGAAGGATTGGGAGGAATAATATATTTATTGATTTATTGTTTATTTATGCATAAATAAACCACCTGACTCTAGACAGGCTCTGGGCAGCTCACAATATGACAGCACAAGATTTAAAAAAAATACCCAATAAATAATGGACAAAACAGGAATTCCAGTCAAGCAACATACAGAAAACATATAGAAAACACAACCAGCAAGAGGACTTAACCATCCTAGCCCAATATCTGGGAGAACAGGCAGGTTTTCAAGGCCTTCTAGAACACCATCAAGGTGGGAGCCATATGGATATTGTGAAGATCTCATTCCCAAGGCCAGGGGCCTCAACAGAGAAGGCTTCCTGAGTTCCAATAGGTGATACTATTTAACTGAAGGCAGCCAGAGCATGCCCATAGTTGCCTCTAGTCAGAAAGAAATGAACCGGTGAGACAGCTAAGTTTCATTTCAGGCCTAGTCAGGCAGTTATTCTGAAGGTATAACAGCTAAAGATGTGTAGAACCTAAGGGCGTAAGCCTGCGCCCCACCACCACCACCAGTGTCAATATGTGTCTAGATTCCCAACCTTTTCACATTCAGTATGACAGCTTCAGGGCAAATACTTGTTTATTTAGCAACATCTGCAACCCTAATCCTAATGGACTCTGGGCAGGGAAACAAAGCGTAAACAAATAAACAATAAAAAGCACTGCAAGCAACAATCTGCTCCAGATTCCTATGATGGCCAGTCACAGTCAACTAAGGCCAAAGCCACATTAGAATAATATTGATTTTACTCACTTGCAAAATGCAAGATGGGTTGGGTCTGTATGGATGTCTGGAAGAAGGGTGATCTAACAGGCCCTCTCCACATGACTGGACCTTGTGGGCAAATTCAGTTCTGTAATATTAATTGGATTAAACTGAATGCACTTGGAAACCAGCAGTCAGGAACACTATGTCTGGGAAGCTTTGCAGCATCTTTAGATGAATGCACATAAAATGCCATTTTAAGTTTCTGTAGTCAGAAGTGAAGTAGATGGACCTGAATGTACAATCCTACCTGTTAGCACTATGGCTGGGCACATGGATTAGGCTCTCTTTGCTCTCTTTGGGCTTAACATAATATATAATCACAGCCACTGTGGTTTTTAAGCCACAATTTGTGGTTTGCTCTTATATGTGAACCAGGCAACTATGGCTTTCCTCACAAACCATGGTGTTGGATGATGTGTGAACCTGGAGCCACAGCAATATGAGTTATAAGGTGAGTATTGAAATTTAGTTATGTGGGGAAAAAATAAAAAGAAAAGGAGAAAGTTTGGGATTATGGATAGGGATAGGGAAGGAAAATAATGTGCCGCAGGAGATATAATTAAGAAAAAAATGTCTGTCTATAGTAGTACTGTGCTGTATGACACCCAAAGAATGAGGCATGTTGTGAAAGTGTATTGTGTACTGTGATTTAGTCATTTGTTCCATATGGACTAGCACAGTCACTGAGAAACATCCGTATTCTCAAAATAGCAGTTAGGCTAGCTATTTCTTGAAAAACATATAGATTCAGCTCATTCATTTTGGGCTGCTTGCCGGGTAGCGGAAATGAAGCAGCTTTCCTATCTCCAGATCTTTAATTAATATAATATGGGTCACTCATGACAAAGGTTAACTTGGAAAGAGCATCTTGCAACACCTTGAAAGAGAATATAAAGTGCCATGTTGGGCCAGAGTAAGTTCTTTGACTTAATTTCTCATTTTAGTTATTGCCAATGTTTTAATAGGAATTGTCTTAAATGGTGAAAACCTGTCCCTCTGGAATCCGAAGTATTGAAAGTGGACTAATGTTTATAAGGTAGTTCTAACTCTCTCCAGGAAATCATAACTGTGACCTAGGTCATAATCAAATTTGTCTGTTTTTGGTTTAGTATAGTATGTAAATGTAACAATTTTGGTTTATTTGATCCACCTCAATTAAGCAAACAATATCATAATACAATGTATCCTGCCTCCGTCTCCTCTGTGTTCAGTCTTTCCATTTTGATGAAGAAAATCTTCATAAAGATTCAATGAAATAAAATGGTTGCAATCCTGTATCTGGTCAGAACTCAGGGCAAACAATATGCCCAAGACAGGAAAACTCAGATTTGATTCAGTTGACTAAAATTACAGTCTTTCCTTGGGCCTTTGTGTTCAACCTGAAAATGTCTGGAAATGGAGGAGGCAGGGCCAGAGATTATGATCCATTCTACCCTTTAAGAGAGTAATAATGAACATTAGAAGAAGATTAATACAGGTTAGTACATTCTAACTTGCAAATGTCAGAACAAATAGAAGTGGTTAAGAACTGGGTTCCATTCATTTTTTTGATAATTAGATTTGCCATTTTTTTTTCATAAATGGGACAGAAAGAACTTGAATGTCGGGGGAAATAAAACCCACAGAATAATCCAAGCAATTTGAGAACGAGCAAGAATAATCAATCTGCATGAGCAGATAGAAAGGAACATCTCTGGTGGCTAAGCTGCATACTTCAGGAATATACAGGTAGTCCTTGACTTATGACCATTTGCTTAAGGACTGTTCAAAGTTATGATGGTGCAGAAAAAAGTGACTTATGACCAGTACTCACGCTTATGACTATCACAGCATTCCTGCAGTCCCATGATCAAAATTCGGGTGCTTGGCAACTGGCATGTATTTACGATGGTTGCAGCGTCCTAGGGTCACGTGATCACCATTTGGGACCTTCCCAGGGGGCTTCCAATAAGCAAAGTCAATGGGGGAAGCTGGATTCACTTAATGAGCATGTGATTTGCTTAATGACCATGGCAAAAAAGGTCATAAAATTGGGTGCAACTCACTTAATGACCACATTGCTTAACAACAGAAGTTCTGGTCCCAATTGTGGTCATAAGTCGAGGACTATCTGTAAGTTAATTACTTCTCTCAAATGGCAGACTTGATCCTTCAAACTGACCAACATCCAGCTAACACGAGCTAAAAGTTTAAAGCCTGAACCTACAAACCAAAACATTTCTGCTTTGTCTGCAATTAAATAACTTTATTGAAGCTTCTTGATTCATTAAATAAAAAGCTTGCTTATAAAAAATCCTGTGCCTTATTTACGCATCAAGATATCCAATATCTTCATCATTAATGAGTCTTTCTTCTTTTGTTCTATATATGATATGGTTATCACTTTATTTACAAAAGATATAGACATCAACAGGTCACATTTTTATATGCATATGAAGTCTTACAAGATGTAGCTGCAAATTCATTGTTCAAAGAAACCCGAAGGAAAAAAATATTCATGTAGCTTTCTTGTGAATACTCCTTAGTTATTTTAAATATTACAGAGTGTTAATTTTAAGTGCCCCAAGGCTAACAGGAGGTTACACTGTTGAATATACAGATTGTTGAATACACAGATTATTTAGTGGATGAGAGAAAAAATGTATTTCCTATGGATATATTTTTTTATGTTTTCAAAAATATTTTTAAAATGGGCCCCATTTTATGCATCCCATTTACTGTGGAAGTCCTGAGACAAAAAACAAGAGAGAAGCAGCTGGTCCGAATTCCCTTTGTTTGCTAAGGCTGGAACATTTGAAACATTTCAAGTTTTGTTCCATCCAGCATGGAATACTCAAGTGGTTTTACATTTAGTTTCATTGGAAGATAGTCCACTCAAAATGTTCTGATCACACATTTTGAGAATTATTTTATGCCTGGCTTAAAGCAACATACATTTTTCTTTTAATGGATACCCAAAATCTATACTTCTCCTTGAATATGATGCTGATCATGTACTGCTTGGCCATAGTCAGGTTCCCTAGTGGATGTTCTTCCACAGAGCAAGTCCATCCTTCATAATACCTTTCCATATTTTCCCCCAATCTTTGCCCATCATTTTAATATACATACCTGCAATGGTATTTCCTTTTTCTCCTGCAGAGGACCAGGCAGGGAGGTATCAAGGTTGTACCCAGAAAGTTCCTGAAGTGTGACTCCTGTGTACACACATACGTCCTTAGATCCAGCACAGATACAACAAACTTCACCACTAGAAGCCAAATCAAAATTTGGCTGGGGAAAGGAAAGATCTACTTTATTTATCATGGACATTTGTTGGAAGAGAAATGGAAGAGAACTCCAGGGAGGAATATTTTTCCATTTATTGATGCTGCTCTTCCCATTACACCCTTCTCTTTCCTTCATTACTTCTTCAGTTCTGCTCTTATACTGTGCTTTGACAATACTTTCCAACTTTGTTTTCTACAGAGAACTCAATAAGCACTTATAGTGTGTCTTAAATATCAGAGCAAAGAAACCACATCCAAATTAGGAATATTTGTAAACAGCAAGTGTACTGTACATCTTATAACAAGAGTTCCCTTACTGAAAAAGCCTAAAACAGGCATTGTCTTTAGCAAGGCTTTTCCTTGATTTCAGTCATTGCATTGATTAGAAGTCATTAAATCTGACAAAATTTGATTAAACAAGAAGGAAAAAAGAATGCATGCATAATTACCATTGGTTTTCCCTGATTAATCCTTAATTGTATCTGTTCCTTTGAAAAAAGATTATTAGGACCATCGTACAGTGAAGCTATATTTATGACAGAACCATTCAATTTTGTTTTAAATTATAAAGATATCAGACTCCACCCATCCGTGCTAATAGAGTGCCTTGCTTTTGTTTTGCTTTTATGAAAATTTAGAGTTGACTACCTTCAGTTTAACAAGCACCAGAGTTATGATCAAGAAATATTAAGAATGTATGACTATCAGTAATTATGTATGCTTTACATTACTCATTCTAACACTCAATCTCATTTGTATGAGTTCAAATGGCAGTCCCTGAACGATGGCAGCTGCTAAATGTGTTTAGCATTAACACTGGGAAAATTCTACAGTATTTTTCTAAATGTATACAGTCTCTATTATCATTCCATATATATGGGAATGGCCAACGCCTATTTGAAACAGGCCCCAAATTGTATTCTTAACTTTTGGCAGATAACTGATTTTACTTGCCATTTTGCTTCATGTATATCTAACACTGAGACAACCTTTGCAACACTTAACAGTTTCATCTACATTTTCCCATTTAAACTACATTTGTTTTGACTGTACATAGTTGACCAAACCCCAGATGGTTGCATTTGTAAGCCAAAATCAGTACCATCAAGAAATCACTGTGAACCCAGCTTGTTTGTTTTGGATACTAAATGATCAATCAGTTCCTTTGTTTCAATCAACAATTGGATTACACACAGAAATCAAGGTTAAAAAAAATGTAGAAGTGCAATTAAAATACATCAATGAATAAAAAAAGAAAGGGAAGAAGAAGAACATGTTATATAGATGAGCAATAAGATAGACTAGGCTTATTATAATAGGTTTTGGCACAATACAATGACAATAAGACATCTTTATATATATTTATTTGTGAAAAAAATTATGGCCTTTGGTCTATCAACAAATACAGTAAACCCACAGCTGGTGTTTCATCCTTAAATGGATAAAATTAGCTTACTATGATCAATATAACAACAAAGACTATCTCTTGTCTTTATAATAATATTAAAAAAAAACACTTTGCAGCCATTTTGGTTATGCTTGGGCTCACATCTGGAGGTCAAAAAATAAATAATTTATTCCTTGGAACCTTAAAAGTAGTAGATCCATAAGTTCCCTTGTAATATCTCAATAAAACATATAGTATAGAAGGACATATGTCACAGTTTCCAAGGCCCCAGAGTGATAGGAATAGATACCACTGGAGAATTAATACTTTGAAAATGTCTTCTCTAGGCTGGATGAAGGAAGTTTGTTAAAACAGGTCTTTGTAAAGGAAATCCTGAATTTAGATAATATAAGTATAGACCGGTAATTTGCTGCTTTGTTGTTCAAAGGAAAGTATATGCAGTACCAAAGTGAAGGAGAACAGATCTGAGCCTGAGATAATAAATTCTCTCAATATCATAGACACATTGGAGAGGTTCTCTTTGCTTCTTTCCCCTCTAGACTCAAAAATTTGAATGGGGAGAGTTTTATTACCATAATTTTCTGTTTACAGTAGACAATACAATGGCAATAACTCTTCTCATGCTCACCAAACAGTGATCCAATAGCAAAATATTGATATATTCCTCCAGTGTTCTACCAGAGATTTATAAGGCCAGAGTGTATAATCCTATAGAAAGGACAGTGTAGAGGTTTGTGGGCTAGATACTCAGTTTCCTGAACTTCACATGGGAAGCTTCACATGAGAAAAATGATATCTTACTTTCCTTCTAACACTACCAAGGCTACAGTGTTGAAGTGAGCTAAGGAGAAATCTCTGTGGTAGCTTAAGTACATAAGACTACTTTGCTGGAGTGAGCAACCTTCTATTAATCCCCAGCCTGATTCTGAAGAGCCTGGCAGAGGTTCTCTGATATTTCTGAAGGTCTTTATCTTTTGCAAGAAGTTTTGGCCCTATTGAACTCCAGTGCTAACAAATACTGGATTGAAAAGCCAATTTCAACTTCACTTACTAATCCTTCTGCAAATAGATCATCCAGATTCACATCAGGGGAACATGGAGAATCACAGCAGCAAAACCGAGTATGAGCTAACAACGGAGTTAGCAAATAGAGACCCTTACTGCAAGGTAAGGGTTACAAGGGAAAGCAACCCAGGTTCAAGCCTTATGAATATGTTAGAGATCCAATCAAGGGTTTGGATTTCACTTTTTGTGGGCACATACTTTGGAATCATATAACATGTGGCCATTGTTTTGGGTTTGATGACCTTAATGAATGGTCCTTGGTATATAATGTCCTTCTTGTAAATAAAAGAAACCCAATATATGTCCTTGCAGTCCTGCTGGCCTTTTCAATAGTTGACCTGATTTTTTCCCTTTCAAGATCTGGAGAAATAGAAAGTCAGCCCAAGATGTTATAGTGAATTTACTCAATGGCTAGGATGGGATCACACACCAATTAATTCCAGGGCTAGACACCTTTTTGATGATCAAGATCTGCTCCTTATATTTCTTGTGAAGTTGGAGACCACAGTGAAAGGGTTAGTCATGTACAGTGGGCAGGTTCTTGTCATGCATATGGCCGGGGGTTCAATTTTCAGAGTTTAGGTGGGAATTTGGGGCATTTTCATTCTTTTAATTCCCTATTAAGCTTACTTATTAAGGGCTTACGCTTCTTGTCTGAAGTGTCCAAAGTGCCATAGAAAAACAAGAATGGAGAATGTCTATCCTTATCATGTCATGGCTTGATTTAAACATGGTTTATAGAACAAACCATAGTCTCTTAGTTCACAAAAATGCTTAGCCATGGTTTGAAAGCCCAAATTACTAGGCTCATATATTAAGATGGGAGTAGAGCTCCTGTTCTTGCTGTTTTATTTGAAAGAAAATCACTACAGATTTCCATGTGAGCATAAGAATATTAATTACCAAGATCAGAATCAGACTGATCTTCATATCCTTACAAAGGCCATCATACTCTATGCTTCTATGAACATAAATATATTTCATAGCTACAACATTGTATATAAGAGGAACAACTGATAACATAGGTAAAAATCTAATTGGAGTAAGATACTAGCCCTTCAACACATGGAAAGATTCACATTAGACAGAGAATAGAGCCACACATTTAAGTGAAGGAAAAGCTGCTTTCAGTTGGCATGAATGTAAGTACATCTCTCTGTGCCATCTGGGACCAGGTCATAAAGCAGAACCCTGATTTGGTTAGATTGCTATGCTTACATTCAAGCCAGCAAGTATAAAGTTTATTTCCCCATCAGACCTATTAAATGAATACACAGTTTAAGCAGAAAAGGGATTGGGGCCAGCGTGTGTTTGCCGTTGTCTAGCCAGTTTTAAGCTCTGAACATGTTTCAGGAAATGCCGGATGAGGATTGTCTTGGGTTTCACTCAGTCTGTGGTTTTCTCACTTTTCACTGAGGTGACTATTTACCTGCATGATGTTTCTTAATTTAAGATAAAATTGATCTGATTTATAACGTTTCACAAGTTCAGATCATAGGACTAAAAAACAAAACAAAACTGTATTTATGTTTAGTCTACCAAATCTAGCTTAAACAAGAGTTTCTCAGGGGTCAAAAAAGTGAAGATGGCAGCTGTGCCCCTGTTTTTACATGCATCACTGCATATAGAAAAAGGTAGTGCTTCGATCATGTTGCAGCCGCCATTTTTGACACACACACACACTTACCCATCTGTGGGCTACCCCGAGTGTAAACATCTACTCAGTGATTTTGAAGTAAAAAGCAGAGTGAAACCTCCACCAAAGCATGTGGGGCAAAAGAAAAACAGTGATGTTCAGTTGGTTGCAGGCGCGACAGCAAAAACAGAAACATTGATTTTTTAATATGTTGTTACCTTGGAAGATTGTGCATGTTAGTCACTTAGTTACAGCACAGAAATTTAATTACTGGGTATATTAACCAAATTTCAGGTTGGGAGTTAAAATGAGCTGACAGTAAATGTGAAATAATGAATCAACCTTTTAAAAATGATATTTCAGGGTTCCTGTCAACTTTTCATATTGCATTGGCTTTAAACATGGTTCTCTTCCTAGGACAGTGTTGTCGAAACTTGGACACTTTAAGATGAGTGGACTTCAACTCCCAGAATTCCCCAGCCAGCATGGCTGGCTGGGGAATTCTGGGAGTTGAAGTTCACTCATCTTAAAGTGGCCAAGTTTCGACAACACTGTCCTAGGAGAACAGCAGCTGAGTTTATCAGTAGCTACCTGATCATCCAGGTGCCTCTTTCCCCAAAGAGGCCTAAAATAGCATCCAGCATGTTGCTAATGGAAAAAGCACAACTTTCTTGTATTACTTCTGGGACAATGATGAAGTGCACTGCTTTGATCAGCCCTTTATTTATCCTGTAGAACAACTTTTACCATAATTTCTTTGATTCCAGAGAGGACCATAAGGTTGCAGCTTAATGTTCATTAAATTGCTAGTTTTATCAAAATAACATTTTAATCACCATTCAAACTCTTAATTTTTTAAACAGTTTTTTATTTTTTTTTAGAATTTGACTTTCACAGACTTTTCTTAGATCTAACAGAATCCTTTTGTTCTCTGGCCTACTTTGGGAATTCTGGCTTGGAATAGGATTGCCACTCTAACTGTCAGTTCCTGAAATTATTTTAAATCTAAAGAGACTAGACTTATGGATGACTTTTCTAGTGGTTTAGTCTTTTTCAAAAAAAGCGCATTCCTGAAGTGGGTGGCTTGAATCATTGGATACAATAAACCTGAGCTTTATAAGATTCTAGGAAGATCTTCTGATTTATTACTCAGAACCTCTTTTATAAAGGCATGCCCCTTGTTATGAGCAGAGGAGATGCAATTTTTTTATATATAAAATGACTGAGTCAGTTATTTATAAGAAATATTTTTTGAAGTTCCAAGAGGAATTTAGATTTTTTAAAAATCTCAGATAAGATAAAGTCAAGGAATGTTTTTTTTCATTTTGCTGTAATCGTACTGCTACTTTTTAACACCATCCTGAATTATTATTTACACATTCTCCTGCATTTTTAATAGATGAAGTTAGCCCCACTGCAGGAACCAGCTCTGATTTGTTCCTTCTTCTTTGCCTGTGCCACAACCCATAAAAGATAATGTACTCCCAATTACCGCAGGCTTGTGTATCATTATTTAAATGAACCAAATCATTGCTCTGACATGAGATGATAATTTTATGCCACATGTTCCTTCAGTCATCAGAGTCCGTTGGCCAGCCTGTTGCCCATTTACAAAGCACCATAAAAGGTCCTAGGAGGCACCTGGGAGCTCTTTTGTAGCTCTGAAGTATAGTTTTCATTTAAACCCTTCAATGTGGACTTTAATGATCTCTGGGCAGCGGCCCTGTCATGTAAAGGGACAAAAATAATCATTGTGGATAACTAAATGTGCCCGGGGAACTGATGTCGCACAGCATGTGCTATGAGGAAAAAGGAGGGAGGGAAATCCAAAAGATAGAATATAGGTCTGTGGCAAAGGAGTGGGTAAAGCATCTGTTATACAATCAGAGTGTCTAAATAACCTTCCAACTTGCATTTTCTTTCTTTTTCTGTGATGAAGTAATTGTTCTCCAGCTTTCACACTGCAGTTCCTCAGGTTATCATGTCTTTAAGTTCCATTTCAGGAAGAAAAATGTACTGAAATTTTATGTTGTTACTTTAAAAATATTTGTGTTTTACACACTGAGATGTAGCCAGATTTTTTTTTTCTTTTTAATGCTTACAATGGAGGAAAAGCCCTGGGTTCAATGGACTCTTAATTAAACAAGCATGGGTTTACCATTTTATTTATACAGGGAGGCAGAATGTTACAATTGTCAAGCAGCTTTCACCTCAGTTATAAAAGTTCAAATTAGGCATTTACACTATCCAAAAAGCTGGTCAAAATGTTTCCACATCAGATACCAAAGTTCAAATTTGGCATTTACATTGTTCAAAAAATTAGTCAAAATGCTTCCACATCAAATAGTAAAGTTCAATTTTAACTTTTACCCTGTGCGCAAAAACAGGCAAAATGTTTCTAGATCAGATATAATAAAAGTTCAGTTTTGGCATTTACATTGTCCAGAACACTAGTCAAATTCTAATCTGATCTTTCCATATCAAATATAAAAAGTTCAAATTTATTATTTTTTGTTATAATTCTACTCTGCCCAGGAGATCAAGGTGATGTGCATAGCACTTCCTTCTTAGAATTTCCCCCCAAGTAACCCAGTCTTATATATTGGACTGAGAGGAAGTCAGCCAGGGAGCTTCCATGGCTGAGGCTTGACTTGAACCTGGACCTTCCAGGTCTTAGACTAGTACCTTAACCACTGAACCACACTGGCATCTACAGTACCCAATATCTATGGCTTGAAACCATCCATGGTTGCAAGCTATCCATCCCTATGCTACACTGGAGTAGAGTTGACATCATGCTGTACAGCTATCATAGGTTCAGGGATGATAACATATCACAGGAAGGAAACACACATATCAATTCCAGTTGGGATTTTTAAAAATTCATTTCAGAAGAAATTCTACATGTTGCTTTCAAGTTTACATGCCAACATATAGGCTGTATCCTATTTTCCTTATTTATTTCTATTGTAACTTCTATTTTAATTTTCCTCTTATTGCTTCCTAAATTCTCACTGCCTGACTCCTATTTTTTACTTACAGTCTACAGCTCTCTAATATTCTTCTAATATTCTTACTTTTTTTCTGAAAGTGCAGAATGTTAAAACAGAGAAAAGGATGTGGGAAAGTGGGGATGTCACATACAAGTTATCATATGAGGGATCAGGGATCATATAACTAGGGATGAGCTGAGGTGTTTAAGAAGATGCCCTCTGAATAAACTTTCTTAGCTTCTTTTTCTCACTATCTGAGAAAAAGGCCTGCTCACATAATGTTCCTTGAATATTGTATACCATTTCTCATTCCCCTGTTCCCAATTTTCTACAGTGATGTTAAATCTGGGTCATTGTAGAAGGTACATTATGGTGACCAGGCAGCTAACAAAGCTTCACAAGGGAATCAGCTTTAAAAAAATGAACCAAGAGGTGAGATGGGGACCATATTAGGAGTTTTCTAATATATATGGGAGCCACCTAGGTGACTTTGCTGATCTTGAAAAGATAAGCAGGTTTAGAGTTTTTTATACTTGGACTGGAGATTGCTAGAAATTCCTAAGGCAGTAGGCTAGACTTGTAATTAATTTTTCTTAAAAAAAAAAATCCTTGAAGAAAGAATGGCAAACTACATCTTTTTTGCTACCAAAAAAACTACACAGATATTTCCTTGAAATGACCAGGAGTCAGCCTCAACTTGAAAGAGACTTTGTTTTTTTAAATCCAGATGAAGATGTTAGAAGGACAAGAAAAAGGGTAAAAAAAGCCATTACTTATCTAATCAATAGGATACATCCTGTGGAATACTTTCTAGAAGAGGGCTAGTTCAAATGGGATCTTCCTTATAGACATAGCAGGCTACTTCAAGATACTTTAAGCTACGCTTCCTGGGGCTTTGATGCAAAAGCCATCCCAAAGCAGACTATTAGAGGTAGTAACAGTTGTTCAGTCTCTTCCCAAGCCCTATGAACCATAGTCTTCCCCCGCCCCTTTCCCTACAGCAATAGAAACAGTTCTCATATGTGTATTGCTGTGGCCCCAGTCTAATTCAGAAAGGGTTACAAGTGTAGGCATCTAGTAGAAGTCATAACACATAGCAAGGGTTTCAAATTTTTATTTTGGAGTGGGGGTACTGTGGAATCTGTGGTTAAAAAAACAAACAAACCTGAAACCCTTGATCAGGAAGCAAGGTCCAGTTGGCTGGGTTTGAGTGAATGTTTCCCCTCCTTAGTCTCTCATAGAATGCCATCAAGTTCTCACAGAACCTTAGGATTCCATGAAACAGCTTGAAAACCATGGTATTGAGGCCATGTTTAAAGTGACCCATTGCCTGCTGGAGAAGGAGGGGTCACAAGAATATTTCCAGAGCTACTGTAAAGAATACTGTAAAGAATACAGTATGCTGCTGACATAATTTGAGTGATGACAGATTTCCCCTCTTGCCTGCTTTGTGGATTCCTATAACCTAAACTTTGTGTGTGTGTGTGTGTGTGTGTATGTGTGTGATAAATAAAACAAGATTTATTCACAATGTATAGAAATTGAAATATTGAGTAAAGCTCACTATTCTCTGTAAGGCTGTATGTTGGAATAAACAGTATCTACCTACTTATTTCTTTTGATGCAGTCCTTCTATCACAGGCTTTTCGGTAAATTCCTTGCTTTTGAAAAGTGATTGATCGATTGATTGATTTAATGCTACTTCATCTGTAAGACTCTAAGTGGCATATTTATTTATTTATTTATTTATTTATTTTTCAGGCTTGTATGCCGCCCATCTCCCCTAGCGGGTGACTCTGGGCGGCTCACAATAATAAAAAAGAAGAAAAAACACAGTTCTCTCCAAAGATGGCTAAAATCTATAAATAATTAAAAAATATATATTAAAAATGCCCTAAAAACCTCCTCTGATTTTAGCCCTAAAAAATCTGTAAGATGCTGGGGGGTGGGGGGGGAAACCCACCATCCCACCACCCATCTCCACAGGTGCGGGACCCCCTCTGGCCCCCAGGCCTTCTGGCAGAGCCAGGATTTGAGCCCTTTCCTGAAGGCCATGAGGGAGGGGGCACACCGCACCTCAGGAGGCAGGATGTTCCATAGGCCGGGCGCTGCAGCAGAAAAGGCTCCCTGCCTAGACCCCACCAATCGAAATTCCTTGACTGGTGGGGTCTGCAACCTGCCCCTTCTGCTGGACCGAGTGGGATGGGCTGAAATGACCGGGGTGAGGTGGTTCCTCAGATAACCTGGTCCCGTGCCATAAAGGGCTTTAAAGGTAATGACCAACACCTTGAATTGGACCCAGAAACAAACTGGTAACCAATGCAGCTCACGCAACAGCGGTGTTATACGTGCCCTCCTAGGAGTATTAAGAACTGTCCGTGCCGCCGCATTCTGCACCAGCTGTAGCTTCCAGATACTCTTCAAGGATAGCCCCATGTAAAGCGCATTACAGTAGTCCAACCCGGAGGTGACCAGGGCATGAGTGACTGTGCGGAGGTCCCCCTGATCCAGGAAGGGGTATAACTGCCACACCACACGAAGTCGTGCAAAGGCCCTCCTAGCCACGACTGCCACCTGCTTTTCGAGCAGGAGTCGTGAGTCCAGGACAACCCCCAGATTATGCACCGGGTCTGTCTGGGGTAGTGCAACCCCGTCAAGAACCAAAGATGACAAAGTCCTAGATCTTGAGGCTCCCCATATCCACAGCCACTCCATCTTACCAGGGTTCAGCTGAAGCCTGTTGTCCCCCATCCAGGCCCCCACAGCCTCCAGGCACCACGAAAGGGCAGTCACAGCATCACTTAAGGCACCTGGGATGGAGATGTATAGTTGGGTATCATCAGCATACTGATGATACCTTACACCATGGTGCCGGATGATCTCACCCAGCGGTTTCATGTAGATATTAAATAGGAGCGGTGAAAGCACTGACTCCTGTGGCACCCCACAAAGTAGGGGCCGGGGGCTGGACCTCTCGCTCCCTATCAACACCGATTGGGTTCGGCCTTGGAGAAAGGAGCTGAACCAGCACAACATTGTGCCACCCAGCCCCAACTCCTGCAGCCTATCCAAAAGGATACCATGGTCAATGGTATCGAAAGCCGCTGAGAGGTCAAGAACAGCAAGGATGGATGCACTCCCCCCATCCCGCTCCTGCCAGAGATCATCTAAAAGTGTGACCAATGCTGTTTCTGTCCCATAACCGGGCCTGAATCCTGACTGATAGGGGTCCAGATAATCCATTTCCTCCAGGATCCTCTGAAGCTGCCACGCGACCCCCTTTTCTACCACCTTCCCTAAAAAGGGGAGGTGGGAGACTGGACAAAAATTGTCCAGGATGGTGGGGTCTAGCGACGGCTTCTTGAGGAGTGGGCGGACCAAAGCCTCTTTGAAAGGCTTCGGGAACACCCCCTCCTGCAAGGATGAATTAACCACTGCCAGGACCCACCCTAAAGTCACCTCCCTGGTAGCTTTAACTAACCAGGAGGGACAAAGATCTAAACCACAGGTGGTCGCACTGACAGCCCCAAGGACCATGTCCACTTCCTCAGAGGCAACAGGATCAAACCGTTCCCAGATAACTGGGCAAGAACGCTCCCTGGGCAACTCCCCTGGACCTACTCCACGCTTGGCTTCCAACTGAGAACGGATCTGAGCGATTTTATCCATCAGGTGTTCAGCAAATTCCTCTGCACAACCCTGCAAGTAGTCCTCCGCCCCCCCTTTTCCCAGGAGGGCCCGGGTGACACTAAACAGGGCTGCAGGGCGACACTCTGAGGATGCAATAAGAGCGGAGAAATATTGGCATTTCGCTGCCCTTACCACCACTAGGTAGGCCTTAATAGCAGCTCTAACCCGTGTTCGGTCTGATTCGTCCCCAGTTTTCCGCCAGCGGTGCTCTAGACGTCTCTTAGCCCTTTTCAGCTCCCTCAACTCCTCTGTGAACCATGGGGAGTGCCGGGAGTGATGGGCCAAGAGAGGACGCAGAGGCGCGATCCTGTCCAAGGCCCCAGCCGCCTCCTTGTTCCAGGCTGCGGCCAGAGTCTCCACTGGGCCATGCAGCAGGGCCTCAGGAACAACCCCCAGCTCCCTTTGGAACCCGTACGGGTCCATCAGTCTCCGGGGGTGGACCGTTCGAATAGGTCCCACCTCCCTGCGGAGGGGGGCAGCATAGGAGAATCCCACCGCCACCAGGGAGTGATCTGATATAGCATAACATACCTTACAAGACCCCAAATAATCAAAATTATCAGACATATCAATAAGAATATCAATAATAAATATCACTGACATGAATTCAAAATAGTAATATCATAAAACAATAACATAACATCAGGCAGCCACTCATTTTAGTAGTTTGATATAGCAAATCACCAAATCCGGTTTTTTCAACTTGGACTTCAGTAACTGAGTGCAAAAACCTTCAATATTACATCTAAAATAGATCTGACAATTCAGGGTTTTTAAGCAAGAAACAAGCAGGCTCTATTCTCTTTCCCAGCTATGCCTGTAATAAAAAGATAGGTAAAAAGTATCCAACCTATGATATAAATTACTATATACTGTATTCCCTCCCCTTTCTACATAGTGAGCAGTGATGGCCTGCTCCTCGGGCCACTACAGGTTGAACTTTACGCTTACTGAGTCTCTTGACTTTGACTCATTATCTGATTCCATGTGGGATATTGATTTGGTTTGAGCCAAATGGGCTATATATCATTGGTCTTTTTTTGTTGTTGTTGTTTACTGCCCAGAAGCATAATGGTTCTATTTATCTTTAAGAAAAGCTTCAGTCTTTACATTTGGCCTTTGTCATTTGGAAAACATCCTCAGCACATCCCCCTGAATAACCAGGAAAGAGAGATTCTGTCAGTGTTGTTTCTACTAAATTTATCACCTTGCTCAACACCAGTTTTGTTCAGCACTCCACTACATTGGCAGAAAAAGTTTCCATGAATATTTTTATCTATTTTTTCTCACACATCTCCAAACTTAATATATATGTTTCCTAGTATCCTTTCAGCAAGTAACACTCCTTAGAAATTTGCATTTTTGTGTGCGGTTTTCTGACACATAACAAGGTATCAAAAAGGCAAGTCTGGGTCTATTGCCAAAGATGACACAAGCTGAAGGGCCAGACAACTTACAAAATGAGTTCCGGGCCTGTGAATGTTGTGTCCAAAGCTGAAGGGGTGGATGGAACTACCATCAGAAAAGCATTTGCTCGGATCGCTGGGGAGCAGAGAACATAAAGGTAAGAAAGTGAAGTGGCTGGAACAGCTTCTGCCCCATTTGGCTTAGGAGAAGGAGGAAGAGAATTAGGAAAGAAATAACTAGAACTAAATTAGAATGAATGCAGGAGGAAGAAACAGAAGAACAGAAGGCAGAAGATGCACAGGTGAAACTCGAAAAATTAGAATATCGTGCAAATGTTCATTTATGTCAGTATGGCAACTCAAAAGGTGAAACCAATATATGAGATAGACGCTTTATTTATTTATTTATTTGTTTATTTGTTTGTTTATTTATTTATTTGGCTTGTATGCCGCCCATCTCCCCCAATGGGTGACTCTGGGCGGCTCACAATAAAAACACAGCTCTCTCCGAGATGGCTAAAAACTATAAATAATTAAAAACATATTAAAAAACCCTAAAAAACCTCCTCTGGTTTATGGCCCTAAAAGACCTGTAAGATGCTGGGGGCGGGGGGAAACAACCCATCATCCCACCAGCCATCTCCACAGGTGCGGGCCCCCCTCTGGCCCCCAGGCCTTCTGGCAGAGCCAGGATTTAATACCTTTCCTGAAGGCCATGAGGGAGGGGGCACACCGGACCTCAGGAGGCAGGATGTTCCATAGGGCGGGTGCTACAGCAGAAAAGGCTCTCTGCCTCGACCCCACCAATCGAAATTCCCTGACTGGTGGGGTCTGCAACCTGCCCCTTCTGCTGGACCGAGTGGGATAGGCTGAAGTGACCAGGGCGAGGCGGTTCCTCAGATAACCTGGTCCTGTGCCATTAGAATATTACATGACATCAATAAGACAAGGATTGGAAATAGAACAATATCGGACCTCTGCAAAGTATAAGCATGCATATGTACTCCGTACTTGGTTTGGGCCCCTTTTGCAGCAATGACTGCCGCAAAGCGGCGTGGCATGGATGCTATCAGCCTGTGGCACTGCTGAGGTGTTATGGAAGACCAGGATGCTTCAATAGCGGCCTTCAGCTCCGCTGCATTGTTCGGTCTCATGTCCCTCATCTTTCTCTTGGCAATGCCCCATAGATTCTCTATGGGGTTCAGGTCAGGCGAGTTTGCTGGCCAATCAAGCCCAGTAATCCCATGGTCATTGAACCAGGTTTTGGTACTTTTGGCAGTGTGGGCAGGTGCCACGTCCTGCTGGAAAATGAAGTCAGCATCCCCATAAAGCTCGTCTGCAGAAGGAAGCATGAAGTGCTCCAAAATCTCCTGGTAGACGGCTGCGTTGACCCTGGACTTAATGCAGCACAGTGGACCAACACCAGCAGATGACATGGCTCCCCAAATCAACACAGACTGTGGAAACTTCACACTGGACTTCAAGCATCATGCATTGGGTGCCTCTCCATTCTTCCTCCAGACTCTGGGTCCTTGGTTCCCAAATGAGATGCAAAAGTTGCTCTCATCAGAAAAGAGGACTTTGGACCACTGGGCAACAGACCAGTTCTTTTTTTCTGTAGCCCAGGTAAGACTTCAGTTGTTTGTTGTTCAGGAGCGGCTTGACAAGAGGAATACGACATTTGAAGCCCATGTGCAGGATCCGTCTGTGTGTGGTGGCTCTTGATGCACTAACTCCAGCCTCAGTCCACTCCTTGTGAAAGCCCCCAACACTTTTGAATGGCCTTTTCCTGACAATCCTCTCCAGGCTGCGGTCATCCCTGCTGCTTGTGCACATTTTTCTACCACATGTTTCCCTTCCACATAACCTTCTATTGATGTGCTTTGATACAGCACTTTGGGAACATCCAACTTCTTTTGCAATTCCCTTTTGGTGCTTTCCCTCCTTATGGAGGGTGTCAGTGATGGTTTTCTGCACAACTGTCAGGTCAGCAGTCTTTCCCATGCTTGTGATTCCTACTGAACCAGCCTGAGAGACCATTGAAAGGCTCAGGAACCCTTTGCAGGTGTTATGGATTCATTAGCTGATTAGAGGGGGACACTTTGAGCCTAGAATATTGAACCTTTTCACACTATTCTAATTTGCTGAGATTGTGAATTTGGGGTTTAATAAGCTGTACGCCATAATCATCACAATTATACCAAAGTAAGGCTTGACATATCTCGCTTTGCATGTAATGCGTCTATCTCATATATTGGTTTCACCTTTTGAGTTGCCATACTGAGATAAATGAACATTTGCACGATATTCTAATTTTTCGAGTTTCACCTGTATGGTGAAACAGGACAGAGAAGCCAAGACACACATCAAAGGGCAAGAGTTTCACTAACTAGCCCATTTATGTAGAAAACCTAGTGAAACAGATTCTATTAAATGGATAAAAGGAGAATTACCTTAGTCCTACTACTTATCTATAATAGTAGAGGAGATAGTGGGAAAACAAGGAGCAACCAGAGAGAATAGAACAGAACTGAACCACAAGCTCTCCAACTAAGAGTCAAAGAATTCCCTGGACTGAGAGGGGATGGGGCAGCGGGGAGTTACCATCATCACCCCAACATAGCTATGAGTGAGTCAGCTGAGGAATGGTAGGGGAGATAGATAAATAGGGATAGGGAACTAAGTACACATGTAAGATTGCATTCTGAATTCTTTCTTGAGATTCCCATACCTAATGCTGCTTCTCTAACACAAACACTAATGCAATGGTAAGTGTACAATATTATTAGCACTAATTTATTTATTTATTAACCCCATTTATGTAGCTGCTCAACTATCCAATAAACTCTGGACAGTGAACAAAATGAAAATGAAGAATTTTATTAAGACAAAAACCAACTAAAACTGCATCAAGGCTCAATAAAAACATCAAATCAGTAGAGGTAAACATCCATGCCAGGACTCCCATGCTAACATCCCAATCCCAATGCCTGGAGGGAAGTATGCCAAAGAAACTCAGCTATTCTCCTAGCAGATATTTTGGTTGATATACATATTTCCTGATCTGACAAAGCAGATATCCCCACCTATCCTTGATGATTCATTTGTGAAATATGTGCGATGGAATGTATCTACGAAGGGAGAGGTGATATGATGGACAGCAGTAGCACAGCAGGTTCTCAGGAAGGGGGGAGCACATTCCAGGAAGGGGGGTGAGACAAGAGACAGCACAGTCTGGAGCAGGGGCGTGGGAAGAGGAAGAGATTCAGGATAGCCACTCCCTAGAATCTCCCAGGGTATATCCACTAGGTTAGAGTAGTACCGATTTAGTCTGGCAAGATTCTGTCTATGTGGTATAAGCAATAAAATATTTGAACTTGGCTGGACAGTTTCCCTGTTGTTCTTGGGCTAGGACAATATGTGTTAGAATATTTATCAGTGTACTCAGTAATAAGTCATCAAAGTATATTATGCTTACTGGTACCACTGAGTGTTATCTTCTGTATATGGTTAAGAAGTGGAACCCTATCAGTGTAATTATTGAGGTCTAGTGGAACTGCCAGAATGCTTAAGTATGTGTGCGTTGCTATGTTTCCTATTTTATCTATAGCTAATATTATTCTTTTTGACTTTACTATGAGGAATAGGTAGATCACAACTATGTTAAATCAGTTCTAGTCCTGGGTCTAGCAAGCAACTCACGTTGCTGCTAGCTCTCCATAATTCCTGTTTTGTCTTTGCTTAGATAAGGATATTAATTTTCTTTTGCTATAATCAAAGCCAAAGGCTTCAAACCTGCATGGAAAGAAATAGCTAAGAAGAACACAAAACTAAGATAAATGCACCTGGCTTGTGTTGTGACAGTGTTTCCATAGGTACAGCTTCAAAATATAGCTGCATCTACTTAGAGATAGCTATATTGGGCAAGGAGGCTATAGTAAGCAATTTTAAAATCATGTTGATATTGAATGACACAACTGCACCTGTTGCCTGACTAATGAAAGGGCAGCAGAGATATGCATCTTTGATTGATATTCCTGAAACGTGGTCAATATCTACAATAGTCAGTGGAAAAGCTCTTGTTTATTTATTTGTTAGACCTACACCTTGTTTTCCTCCAAGGGTTCAAGGTGGAATCTCTCTTACAGTTTTTCCCATGAGTGTAGAATAGGTTGGACTGAGATATCATGATTGGCTTAAGTTTCCCACTCAGCTTTTATGACTGTCCTTAGACCTGCATCTCCCAGATCCACCACCTTAACCACTACTGCATAGTAGTTTTCTCACTGATCTGATGAAGCATGGATGAACTCCCAATGCTCTGGAGCAGCATTTTATATAATGAACAAAAACTTTTCTGACTTTTCCCAAGTGGAAAACAAAAATGGTAGTTCCATAACAGGAATCTGACAGTCTGTTATAATCACCATCCAGTTACTATGCTGAAGATATAAAACCCCAAAATATTGCAAATGTTGCAATAAGGAACCCATGAAATGGGCTCAAGAGAATTTGAAAAATTACTTTCTTTTTTTAAATCTTGCAATATTTCTTCAGTAATGGATATGGTGACGCCAGTGATAGTTATATCACCTGTTGCTGATGTAACTATTGGAAGCTTTGGAGTTATAGACAAAACAGGGAAATGAAACCTGTATAAACCATTGACATTTCTGTGTACCTCTTTACTATATGCATTCTGATCATTAAGTAGATTTATTCCCAAGTAAAGCACACTAAACTCTATATAATTTAGCACTTGATAAGTAATCTTCTGATTTTAGCTATTTTCTTTTTGACCAGCATTCTAGCAAGAACTATCCTAATAATACAGAATGGGAAACCTAAGTCACTATATAAATGTTAACTAGTCTTAAGTATTAATAGTCATGGTAATGGTAACAGCAATGGCTCATTTTCAATATTCTTATTATATCCATTATTATTCTCATTATATATTATATATAACACAACAAAGAGCTTTCTGGTACATTAAATAGTAGTTCTTTGTTTATTACAGAATAGTTTCTCATAGATTAGCATCCACTCCATCCAATGTTTTATGGTCTGAAATTGACAGAACATGCAAGCAAGATGTGTTCTTGTAGTTGGTGTCTAGAAGGCCAAAGCTGTAACTACTAATGAGGAAAATGTAGTTGGACTGTGTGGTCTAGGAAACAGAAATGAAGCATGATAACAACTTATCAATTTCTGCCAATCCAATGATTTCTTCATTGCTAAGACGATCTTCAAATAACTAAAATAGCATTTATATCCATCACCAGATGGAGTATGCAGAAATCAAGTTGACTATGTTATTAGTATGGGGAGGTGGAAAAACATAGTTATAACAGCATTGATGTGGGCAGGGGCTGACTGTGGATAAATTACGAACTGCTCATGTGCAAGTTGCAAGTCAAGCTAAGGTGGAAAAACAAAGCCAACCAGCTTCCACAATATGAGCAACCAGCATGTATCTACCATTTTAAAGAAGAACATCAGGAATAATTTTGAATTCCTAAACTTCATTGACAGGAACTATAGAATGAAACCACAGATGTTATTAAGAATGTGAAAAGAGACTGCCAAAGACAGAGAAACAAAAGAAAGCAAACTGAATGTCAAAACAAATGGAAATTGCCAAAAGAAGAGAAGCCAAAGCCCTAAAAGATAAAAATAAAAATCAGGAAGTAACTTAAAAAGAAATTCAGAGAGCTGTTATAAGAGACAAGAAACAGTATTACAATGATATATGTAAAGATTTGGAAGATGGAAGCAGACATGGAAAAACAAGGAAGGTTTTCTGAAATATCTCCAAACTCAGAAGGAGGTTCCCACCTCAAACTGGTATGCTTAAAAGACACCAGTGGGCAGATAGTAACTGAATCAAAGAGGTTCAAAGAAAGATGAAAGAAGTATACTGAAATTCTTTATAACAGAGATGTCAAGATCTAAGATAACTTAGAAGATATTCCCTACTTAAAAGAACCTTTGTATTAGAGGATGAAGTTCGATCAGTAGTCTGATCATTACCACGTCAGAAGGCTACAGGAATTAATGGAATATCTACCGAAATATGGCAAGCAACAGAAGAAGAATCAGTAAAGGCTCTTAGCAAACTATGGCAGGAAAACTGGAGAGTGACTCAGTAGCCAAAACATTGGAACAGGTCAGTCTACATGTCAATACCAAAGAAAGGGACTTTAACAGAGTGTGCAAACTATTGTACAATATCTTTAATTTCCCATGCTGGCAAAATGGATGTATATAATATTTTATGTACTTTACTTAAAGCAATACACTACAAAACAATGCTGTTATTTAAAGCATTTATACATACTTCCCACATGTCCTACTGATCAGCAAAAAAGGAGACTGTCTCTATTCTCAGGCTGACAGTCTAAAGAGGCATGACATAAATGGAAAGAGGAATGATGCAGGATGAGCTTCATTGGCTTTGTATCTGCCTTTCCTGCAAGAGCTCATTTACATTAAGGCTGTGTACTCTCTGAAAATGATATTGAAGTATGTTTTCAAACTCATGGAAGTCCACTGCCTCTCTGCCGCTCGTTATAAGCGGCCACCTCAAAAGATCTAGTATACCTGCATTTTCCTTCAATTTCTTCCCTCAACAGCCCCATGAGGTAGCTGGGACTGAGAGTGACATTGCTGAAGAGTCTTCCAAATCCTTGTCCAATGGTGTAATTACTATACCATATTGGTATTGTTGTCTGTCTTCTAAAATAGTAAAGGACTGCTGGAATATTTTAAGGGGAGGTTGAAAGAATTGGCTTCTCAACACAGAGTTGACTCAATTTATCTTTACTCTCTCTGCAGAGTCTCAGAGAAAGATGGAAGAAATGTGGTACATATTATGGGATTGGAGGAATTGGACAGTGATTGGATAGACAGAAAGGTTTTGATTGATGTCTTAGCTTAGCTTGACTTTTGTCTTAGCTTAGAGTTTATATAATAAAATATCTTCTTATCTATTGTTTAATTTTGAGTGTAAAAAAAACCACAAATAAATAGTGTTCACAATGGTAAGATGAAAATAAGATATAAAAGCTATTTATCTTAATTATTTACCATTCTATGGTCTGTTGTGCAGAGTGCAGCAATACTCCCAGAAAATGTGCTCAGGAAAAAATACACATCAGCATGAGAGCTTTACAAAATGCAATGTCCATATTTTGTTCTCCAAAGAAATCCAGCCAGAAAATATATACTAACTGGTTTTTATTGATAAAAATGCAAAATTCCATAAAATACAAGTTGCATACAAAATATAGAAAACAAGACTTCTTCTCATAAATTCAGCATCCAAGACTTTACTACAAAGTCTCTAGCCAAAAACTCTCAGAGAAGAGGTATACTACTTGGTTATTAGTTACAACTACATAACCCATAAAAACTAACTACATGGTGGCTAAAACTCTACTGAGAGGCTGGGCATATAGTCCTCCCATTATATTGCCAGTATGTACCCCCCCCCCCCACTGAGTAACTAGCATACACACGCCAATAGGTGGCAGTAATTAGCAGTATACGTGCACAACACACAATAACAAGTTTTTTTCACATGCTCCATAGACATAATATTGTTGTACAGATAACGGGATGAATTTCTTCCCATGAGAAACTCCTGACATGGTCAGGTCTTATTATTCCTTTTTCTTCTTCTTATTTGTTAAACTTTTATGCTACCCATCTCTCAATGATTCTGAGTGGCTCACAACAATCAAACAAAGAAATTACAATAAAATCAATAAAAGGTAAAGATAAAAGATGGCAAACACATTGAAGTGAAGAGTTTCACTGTCCTTCACCAAAGCCCTGAGTGAAGAGCTGGGTCTTCACAGTTCTTTGAAACAACAGCAGAGTCTGGGCCATCTAGAGCTTGGATTGAGTTTCATTCCAGAGGCAGGCACTGTAGTAGAAAATGTCCCTTTGATTAAACAATGCTACCTATTCAAGGGCCTCAATAGGTGGCATCGTTTAATCAAAGGAACTCAGAGTGTACCAACCCTATTGGACTGAATCAGCCAGACAGATATGGGAGGTAAGCAGGTCCTCAAGTAACCAGCCCTATGCCATGTAGGGTTTTATAGGTAACAATCAGCACCTTGACAACCAGGTGCAGCTCTTAAAGGTGAGGTGTTACATGGGCATACATATCTCTAAATGTCCTAAGTAATCTGATGGCATTCAAAAGTCTCCTCCAGATTTAGACTCCCACCAGCAATGTTATTCAGAATTTACAGAATTATAGTAGGTTTTTTCCCCCTCCCTTGTCCTACATTTATGTCATCTAACAGACATAATCAAGAAAATGTTCTAGATCCACTGCAATCTCCCTGAGAATTTGTGCAGATCCTGGACACCTTGCATGTATAGCCAACTGTGCCGATAGGTCTGGGCATAAGCCAGGCATACTTACTGTTTTACCTTTCCCAAGAGTCATCCAACCTGTTATGCTTGTAAATTTTATCTGCTCAAATGCATTAAACCTTGTTCTTTTTACACTGAATAAATTAATAGTATTGTCATTTGGCTGGTTAAATTTGTTGAGGTATAAAATACAGCATTCAGCTGTATTTACAAATGCTCGGTGGCAAACTTTTCCCTGTGATGTGTTAAGAGGATAATCCAGAGTGTTGTGGAATAACAATTTGATACCCAATGAGTAGAGGAGGCCAACAGGTAAAGAGAAAAAAAAATTCAACAATTGTTAGATTTGTCCCACAGGAGCAGATACCACATGCGGACTGTTACAGTACTTATAAATATGCATAGCGCAATGTATCCATTTCTCATTGGTTTAATGTATGTTTTTGCCTTGAATGGTTAAACTTTATATTTTTTGCACGTACAAAGGCACTTTGTTCCCTATAGGGTCTTTTAAAATGCTGACTAGTCATTTCCCCATCCTAGAATATCCTGACATGCATGCTATTTTTTACCTTGGTTTTTCTGTATGTAACCCTACAAGAGCTGATTATATGATCTCATTAGTATATTAATAAATACAATTAAGCTGCTATTGCATATTTATTGAATGCCTGTAAGAATTCATTTCTGGTGGTTTGGTTGAGAAGGAAGCAATTGAATTAAAAGATTACTGTACATTTCAATGATGGAATAACTTTTCTCTCTAATGATGAAATAGAACTGGTTTGATCAAGTGACTTGTATACGTTATATTGTTGTAGATTGAATATCTATACCTTAACCGTCAGAGATACTTTTCTTTTTCATTCATTCCAATTATTAAATATAGATAGGATGAAAAGGTTGATCTATCCAGCTTTGTTCTTCTAATCAAGTCTATCTAACTGACATCTACTGTCCGTCCATCCGTCTATCTATCTATCTATCTATCTATCTATCTATCTATCTATCTATCTATCTATCTATCATACTACCTTCAGAAAATTTTGTGCTCTTCCCTCATGATGTTGGAAAGCATCAAAGATTGACTTATACACACTAAATGCTCAGTTAAGATCATCACACTGAAATCCTTGATAACAATGGACTGGGAAACTGTGAAGGAACTAAGAAATCAATGTATCCTATCTATATTTAATACATTGGCATAGCAACAGTAATTGGAAATAACATGAGGACAGTGGTTTTTTGACAATCTATTGACAAGGTGACAAGTGTTTCATGTATGTATATGAAATTAACTGAAACATTTCTGCCTTTCTGTTTAGTAGAAGGGTTCTTAAAGTAGTTTACATATGATATTTTTTAAAGAAATCCTATTCACAGGGGTTTCCCCCTCCCCCCAAATGCAAGATAAAAGAGGTATGGGAAGGGAAGAGGGGAACAAGCAATAACAGGAATAAATTCTTCAAGTTATTGCAGAACATTTCCATATCATCAGCACATCCATCCCTCCATCCTTCACAAAGCAATTTCAGTCTGATGCACAATTGTTTTCTCATCTGGTAACCTCAGCAAGTTGCCCTCATCCTCATGTTCTATTAACCATGGAGGTTTCTGGAGGACCTGTCATCAAGATACAGTTTTTGTCTCCTACCTAGACTATTGTGGAGACAGCCTAAATTTGTTTAGCTGTTCCTGTTTTAAAGTGGTATTTTCAGTCTTTTCCCAACACAAATAGTGGTGTATTGATGATATATGATACATCATTCATAATCTTGGAAATAGTTAGATGTGAACCACTTGAGGCTGCTGCCGGAACAGCTCTTCTCCTCTGGGCACTGGCTTCCATGACCAGTTTGGATTAGGCTGCAGGAGAAAATTGTGATGGAATGTATGCATGAAGAGGGCTATCAGGAAGCAGGGGGGGGGGGTCATTCCAGAAGGGGAAAGGAGACAAATGACAATACAGCCTGCAGGGGGAGTGAAAGAGTTTCAGGATAGCCACTTCCTAGAATCTCCCAGAGTATATCCACTAGTTGCAGTAATATAGATTTAGTCTGGCAAGATTCTGTCTATATGGTATAAGCAAATAAAGGAACTTTGCTCAACTGGACTGTTTCACCGTTGTTCTTGGGCTGGGCCTGACAAAAACAGACATCTGGTTTCTACCAGGCTTCACAAAGTGCCATTCAGACATTACACAGGCTTCTTGAATATAATGGTATAATGGACTTCTGAAAGATTTAAAGACCCATTATTAAACATACATTCAGTGGTCTTTAAAATACTGGTAGACCTCATCTTATTAAAAACAAAAAGGCTGCTGGTCATTTAAGCTGGGAAAGATGCGTATTGCTGGTTCTGTCCCAAATGAACGTCTTGCAGATTTTCTGCTGCTTCTGCCCAATAAGGGGTTTTGCATGGCTAGGATTTCTACTGTTTTTATTGCTTTGGGAGGGCAGCAATGGCATTCTTGTTTTGTGTACTCTATGGGATACTTCTCAGTGCTGCTGACTGAGTCTACTCACTGTCAGGACTTCATGCCCTTGGAGCACTTATTATTTGGAGCTATTGGAGAGCTGGGATGAAACTGAAAGAAGTTTTGCAAATTTTGTCTTTTAGGCCAAGTGACAGGAAGACCAATAAACCTATTACAAGAAATAAAATATTGGGAGAAATACAGGTAGTCCTCACTTACCAAGCACAATTGGGACTAGCAATTCTGTCGCTAAGCAGCATGGTCATTAAGTGAAACATCATGTGACCACACCGACTTACAACATTAGTGACCGTGACTTGTGACTTCTTGCTGGCTTCCCCATTGCGTTTGTGTGCCATAAGCCAGCTGTGAAGGTCACCAATGGCAATCACATGACCCCAGGATGCTGCGATTGTCATAAATGTACACTGGGTGCCAAGCACCCAAATCGTGATCATGTGACTTAGGGGATGCTGCCACAGCCACAACTTCAAGAACCAACTGGGTCTTTTTTCAGTGCCATCGTAACTTTGAACAGTCGCCGAATGAGTGGTCAATAAGCAAGGACTACCTGTAGATGAATGGAATTTGAACCTGAGGAAAATATGCAGAAGAGGCTGGAAAACAAGGAAGCCCCCACAGCTGGTCTGCATACTAGCTACCAGGAATTAGAACTGCTATGCAGACCAGATGTGGGGGTTTCCTTGTTTTCCAGCCTCTTCTGCATATTTTCCTCAGGTTCAAATTTCATTCTTCTGCAGGTAGTCCTGCAGAAGGTCATGTAATGGTCAACAAAGGCTGAGCTGACCTGGAATATGTTGTAGACAATGCTGACAAGGGATTAAAAGGAAAGCTGTCAGGAACTTCATTTGTGAGACTTCATTTGTACACTTTACCACTGGATTTTGGTGCCTCGTCTCTCCCAAATCCATTGTGAATTTGGTGAATTTATAGTGGGGAAACATGGATAAATATATGTATGAATGTATGAGAAATGCTTAAGCAAATTGTATCTGATAAAAATCTATATAAATTAACTATTTGTATTGTGTATTTTCTCAATTATTGTATTAGACCCTGAAGCTTGTGTCTCCATTGAAAGGGTGCAAATTACTTTCTTCATGAACTCAATTCTCCAGCCCCACCCCACCCCCCAACCAAGATCATGTGCTACTAAATCTAATCCACTCCTATCTAGACCCAGGTTGATTAGGTAGATTGCAAGGGAGGTGACCTTCATGCATATCAGTGGTGAGTTTGAAAGAACTGAACTATAGAACTGTAAATGGAAATAAGCAATAGTGTATCTAAAAGTCTGGACTAAAAACAAAGGAATTTGTAACGAACCTGTGTCTAAAAAGAGCTCAGCTGACAAGTTAGTGGGGAAGTGGATGGACCTTAGAAATCCCACTCAGTGAACCCTCTCCTAGATTTATAGTATCCTAGCCAATGAACCCTCACCTGGAACTTCTAAATTTATTTATTTATTTATTTATTTATTTATTCATTCATTCATTCATTCATTCATTCATTCAACTTGTCCCCGCCCATCTCCCCTACAATGGGGGACTCTGGGCGGCTTACAATCACTAAAATCATAATTAAATTAAAAAAGTTTAAAAAATTATACACATTATAAAACTAGAAATTTACAGAGATAAAAAGCTAAAAACTCCAAGAGGGCAATAGGGCCCCACCAGGCCGCTAAGGGGCCAGCCAACCCCATTTCTGATATCCTCCCTCCCCGCCCCAGGCCAGATGGCAGAGCCAGGTCTTCAACTCCCTCCGAAAGGCCTGGAGTGAGGGGGCCTGTCTCACCCCTGGGGGCAAGATGAGAGAGAGAAGTGAAAGGTCATCAACTGAACTCATCAGATGAAATCAGTTGAAGACAACATCACTCCAGGTGGATAAGCTCTCTGAAATAAAATAAAGGGTATTTGGCTTCTCACCATCCTTTATGGCACCTGTGGGATACCTAAAGGCCAAAGTAGCTGTAAAACAATATTTTGGAGAACTGATAAACAAAGTTTAACAGAATTGCCTGTAACTGTACCACCAGGAACTTTATTAAAATATCTACCCTGGCTCCTTATCTTTTCAGTGATTTCCCTCTAAGTTACTGTCATGCATTTTCACTAGCCCAGTCAAATGTTCTGCCTCCTGCAATTATCCAAGGTAGTTTTGCAAGGATTCCATATTAAGAATGAGGATCTGTCAAGTCAGTGGCACGTGTTTAATTGTATTATTCCTTTTATAAGGATTTGTGCCATCTACTAATAACATCTCTTTTAAGTAATTATCCAGGTGGAAAGATATATTTCATGGCACTCTCCTTATGTCTGATTCAAATCTGGACATTGCATAAAAGTGGCAAAAAATGGTTTCTGGTCCTTGCAAACAAATGGCATGGCAAGCGATATAAACTCTGATCCATAAGGTTAATTCCAACTCTGCTGATGTATTTCAAATTTTTTAACAATGCATTTTGTTTCTGGTGCTTTATATGTTTCCTTTTTATATCCCCGATCTTGGACCAAAATAAAATATCTATCGGTGAAGTCACTTGTTTTCCCAGCTAGATCTTCCATCATACAGGATTACTGAAAGATGTGCAGAAGTGTGAATACTAAGAAAATGATAAAGGCTCCTAGAGGCATTAGGGTTTACTCATAACTTTACAAGACCTGTTCACAGAAAGAGAGAAATGCCTTTGTTGAAACAGAACAAGCTAGAAACCAATATCTAGTTCTTTGCCCATTCACTGATACATGCTGGAATGCTATTGTTCCATTAATGGAATAGAGATGACATTCATTCTAAGAATTGGAAACCTGCAGCTGAAAATATAATTGAGTAGATCAGATCAATATGTAATTGATTTTATCTTGGCCTTCTTTTATCTTACATCCTTGCTAGTTCCCAATGTGGCAGTAAAAATAACAAAAGGCAAAATTACTCTATTAGGCTTATTTTAAGACTGTAATTAAGCAACCCACAACTTACTTGTAGTCCTATGTGATCAGTGAAATTGCGTTTGGTGTAGTCAGCCCTCTACCTTAGTCAACATGTCATGTATTTGCATAGAGGGCACCTTCCCCATCAAGCAGCAGCCTCTGAGACCCTCCGAGTCAAAACGTTTTGATCTGGTTACTGCTGTATCTGAAGAAGAAGTCTTTATAATGAAGCAATATTCAGGTTGTTTTCTTCCTGTTTTTCATTCCCAGTCTATTTAATGACCTATCTGGCCCTGTTTTACACAGACCCTGTTTCCACCCGACCCTAGTTTTTGCAGTGATCAGATTTGCTATCAGATTGTTTTTCACTCACTGGGTGAGAACTAACTCTCACACAATCTTACACATGGTGGCAGTCTATCACTACCTACTTAATGATTCCTTATCTCAAATGCATATTGTCCTGAACCCACGTGGCTACTATATGAGGAGCAGTAAGCAATGCTAGAATTAGATATGTCTCCCCTCTCCTCTTTTTATTTTGTGTCTTTAATTTCTTTGGCTTATTACTTCTTACTCATTCTCTGCATTTTGCAAAGTGTTGCTTATCCCAAAAGGGAACAGCATGACAGGCACTTTTGTAGTATTTCAGTTTGACTGGATCATGCCATTTTATGCACACTTTGCAAAATTAAAGCTGAATATATTAATATATGTAATTGTTTCATCAGTCACAACTTAAGTGTGACTTTTTTCATTCAAGCTATGCTGTGTGAAAATGTAAGGTGGTTGGCTATAACGACAATTTTAATACAACAATGAGATTCAGAGTCAACACTGAGATTCAAAGTTTAATTCAATCAATACAGTTTTTTTTTCATTGCCCTGTAGCTTCAAAGTGCTATTGTCTTCTTTCCACAGATTCAAAATCTCATCAGAGTTGAGATACTAAATGCTTGATTATTTAGAAATCAACCAGTTGCCATGAAAAACCAAGTAAATAACAGTCTGGTTGAATTCGTTCTGAAAAATGAATCTTCAATCTTCTCTTACTTGACCATTTTTGATCAGGTAGTATAGTGCTCCTCCTTTGTATTGTATAGTTCACATAACATTTCTATGTGCTCAGCTCCATATGTTCCATTCCTGCACTTAAGAAATCCATGAAGAGGAAGGGAGGCTGAGCTAATAAGATTTCTGCAAAGTTCACTGATAAATCAGCTAAACTTGCCTCAAAACCTGATCTGCCTCTTACACCTGAAAGGATGCTTCATGGCCTGCTATTCTATTTAAATTTCCAAGGGAACAATGGGAAAAAACTTTGGAATCAGGTCTATGGCCATGGGCATCTCTGTTCTAGTCCATCCTCAGCTATAGAAGCTCACAGGTAATTTCAGGAAGCTAAGATCTGAGGCAGTAATTCAGGATTGTGCATCTTCTGTCAACTACACCTGGCTCTATCTGGCCATAGCCTAAAAGTGTATGTGAATGTATATTTGTCTGTGTGTGAGGGAGAGAGAGAGATTTTATTTTTCCCTTATTATTTATTTTTATTATTTGTTTTATTGTTATTATTTTTAAAGAGTATTTTATCATTTGAGGGGATGATAATAGCACAGTCCCTTCCCATAAGTTGTGAATTCAACAATAGCACTGAAACTCTTTTTCACTGTTATTGCTCCCTACTCTTTCCCAGAGTAGGTGAAATCAAAGTTCCATTTTTTGTATTTGGGTGGGGGTCCTAAGGGTGAAAAGAATACCTTAAATAATTATTTTTTGTGGTACAGGATTTTTAAGAGTTGCAATGGCTGCTTTGCAAGGCTTAAGAAACTAATTTTGTCCCTCCCCTCCCTACTAAAACACTAAATATTTCATTCTTAATCTCTCTGGACACTGCTGGGTCTTAGGAAGTTGGAGGCTTAAAAGACATTCTATGTGCCATCAAGCAATTTTTTACTCCTGGTGGCCACATAGATAGATTTTCTCCATGACAGTCTATCCCTAACCTGGTCTTTCAGATCTTCCAATGCTGCACCCATCACCACTGTAACTGAGTCCATCCACGTTGCTGCTGGTCATCCTCTTCTTCTCTTTCCTTCTACTTTTCCTAGTTTTAGAGCCTTTTCCAGAAAGCTAGGTCTTCACATAATGTGTCCTTTAGGAACTATGGGAATGTTACTAAATTCAGTGTATTGCAGAATGTAAAAAATAAGTTAAGAAAACCAGAAACAGATTACACACTGTGTGACAGTCTGGCATCTGGGAGAAACCAAAAAGCCAGGGAGTGGGAATGGAAAAGTCAGGGAGTGAGGATGGAAAAACAAAAGCTAGAAGAAAGACAGAGTAGAGCCAAGGAGTGTATAACTGTGATCCAGGTAAGCTGGGAGGGATAAGCCTATTTCTTTCTAGCATAGTGGTATGAATATGTAGCCCATAAATAAATTCCAGTCATTATATGATTCAGAATGCATAACATTTTTAGAAATAATGAAATATGATTTTCTTAATTTTAGTTTGGGTTCCACATTTCAATTGTCTGTGCCCACAATAAGAATATATCATCTTCAAGGTTTTCAGATGGTTTTATGATGAGAAAGAACTTCCAATTTGCAGCCAAGCTTCTGTGTGTAAGGCCAGACTGTTAAAAGTGCTCAGAAATGTTCTGTGCTTCCTTTCCTTATGAATCCAGTTTGAAAATTGCTGAATTTAGTGAGATTAATTTCCAGGTGCATTAAGGAAATTGCCAGACATGGCCCAACTCTTAGAATGCTTTACACACAAAGTCCCCAAAGGGCCACTTACCATTCAACAAACTGCTTATTGTCTCTGTATTAGATTAGATTGATTGTGTTCCTCTTCCAATCCAACCTGTCTTCCTCCCACAGCAACTGAGGGCACTGGAGTAGGGTTAGATTGATTAGGTCATCTAATCTGCCCCTCTTAGTCATTGCTAAATTCTTCCTGATAGAATGCAGGGTTACTGCCTATCCATAACCAACAGCTCAATCTATCAATCAAAGAGAGAAATCAAGTGGAGTTAGTTCTCTTCTTTTCTTTAACTGCTGTGTAAGCAGCAGCTGAGCCTGGAGAAAAATGTGGAATTACAGGGATGCAATTTTGTTGTAGAATAAAAAACAGTTCAGTGTGGTACTTAAATGCACTGGAATAGGACCAGGGAGACCCAAGTTTAAAAGCCAGCTGAGTGGCTTTTGACCCAATCACTCTATCTCAACCCTAGACTTGGGGAAGTTGAAAAACTTCTGAGAAGAAGCTACTGGCAAATAACTTCTGCAATTTCCATGAAAACTGCATGGGCTTATCCATGCCAAGGAGTCAAGATTGACTTGAAAGACCATAACAACAATAAAAATAGTAATAACTGCCACCTTTTAAAAATGTGGGAATTTTATTGAGCACATGGAAGATGGTCATTTTTTTCACATGGAGTCACATTGTCCCCTTCTGCCTTCAGAAGATGAATCACTTAAGACATCTTTCTTCAATCAGAACTTCAAGTGTAATTTATAATAAATATTTTAAATATTTTGCTTTTAACTTTTGTATTTTTAGCAGTTTGTTCCTGTGTTTTATGCTGTAAGCCATTTTAAGAGTTCAGCCTGTACGAAGAGACAGGATGTGCACTGAATAAAAAAATAATAATAAGCAAATAAATAAATCAGGATACTGCTGATATTTTTAGTTTTCAAAAAGCCCAAGGAAAGAAGAGACTCAACAGACAGGACAGCCCATGGGACACATCCATTTTTGTTTTATTGGCAACAATATAGGCATGCCTTCTTTTTCAACTTTCCACTTTTGTCTTCAGCACAGTAATTTCATACTCATCTCCCATCCAAGTATTAACCAGATCTGACCCTGCTTAACTTTTTAAAGATTAGCTCTCAATGGCTAGGTACTACACAGATGCTGTGACATTTCAACATCTAGTGACCAATAAAACACTGAAAACAAAACAAAAATCCTATAAGAATAAATTCCCCTCCTACCCAGAAGAAAGCAAGCAAACCTTTCCCTGCACATTTTGAGAGTATATCTGAATATATTTGAAATCTTAAGGATAATGTAGTAATATACTGTAGTAATATTGTAGTATATAATATAGTAATATAATGTAGTAATATTTCCTCCCCATTAGGGGGAGATGGGCAGGGATAAATTTAATAAATAAATAAAAATAATATTAGACAGCAAGTTTGATGTAGTGGTTAAAACATCAGGCTAGAAACTTGGAGACCGTGACTTTGAGTCCCGCCTTAGGCACAAAGCCAGCTGGGGGAGCTTGGGCCAGTCCCTCTCTCAGAGCCCTTGGAAGGAGGCAATGGCAAACCACTGACTTGAAGGCACCTAAATAAATAAATAAATAGTTACATTAGCAGTAATTACTTCAAGAAATGCTATTTTTGTTACTTTTTTATATTTCATAAAGAAGTGTATTTTGGAAATATCTGTAAATGGAAAGATAATTACTGAAGTTATAAAATTAATGCTCAGTATAACATTAGTAAAAGATGAACTATACCAAGCAAAAGACATTGAGTTGTTTTCATGATGTGAAAAAATAAGTATAATTATAGTTATTTTTTGCCCTGACCATGATATTCTGGGGGGACACCCACCCACCCACCCACGTGGCCATGCAGGAATATACATATTTAGTGTATAGTGAATATCCAGGTCTGGCTTCAGTTGCAGCTGAGGTGACTGGGGTGACAAAATTGAAAAGTTAGGATTGCACAGGATTTTTATCTATGTGTGTGCATGCATGCGTGCACATGCACACGTGCGCACATGTGTGCACATGTGTGTACGCGCACATGCACACACATATACATTGTTGGTTCTTCTTTGTAGAGGAAGTCATCTTAAATGTAAGGTCATCTTTCTTTCAGGCAAATGCAGCAAAATACTTTTTAAATGAATGTATTTTATGTAAGTTCTTTGCTGAAGCGTTAAAATGTTTCAGTCAATTGTACTGTTAAATACCATAGCATGGTTGTTTCAGGGTTTTGCTACAGTAAATATGTCAGCTAATAACAAAAAATAAAATAATTTCTGCTGTGGGTCCATTTGATATTTTCTGGATAAAGTGAATAATAAAATCACATTAGAATTAATTATTAAAGTCTGTCACATATTTTTCCAATTTTCTCAAAGTTGTCAATGAAAATGAGTAGCGAAATAGATATTGCCCAAGAAATTTTAATATGTCGTACCATTTATGCTCTCTTTAATTCTTCTGTTTTAAATTCGAGGAGTGCCTCATCCAGTTGGAATCTAAAGGTTGCTTAAATGGTAAACTTGTTAAGGCACAGTGCCATTTAACTTATCTTTTCCTGGGTTTTTACCTTTTTTTTTTTTACCCAGCACAGAGCTAATTTATGAAATTCATATGAAAATTATGAGATCTTACTTGAAAATAGAAACTCTAAATAATAAAATAAAACTGTACTGCTACACATTTATTTAATGATTTCGATAGCAAGTGATTCTGAGTGACTGACAAGGGTTATAAACATGCCCACATGCACACCCACCCAGTCTCAGAACATATAACCCCTGGTGCCCAAGGATAAACAATCACTCCCCCCCAAAAAAGCACATTGACAGTGGCAGAGCACATCTAACCATCTCACCCAAATGTTAGGGAAACAACAAGGTCTTCAGTGCCTTGTAAAAGGGTCACAGGGTTGGGGTCATTCGAATCTCTGGGGGCATGCTGTGCCACAGGGCAGGTGTTGCCATTGAGAAGGCATGACTCCAACAAGATGACATGGTTTGATAGAAGGAACCCAGAGGATGCCCCCTCTACAAAACCTTGTGGAAAGAGCAGAAACAATTGGAGAAAGGCAGGCCCACAAATAGTCTGGCCTTATGCCATGTAGGGTTTTATAAGGGGTAACCAGCACCTTGAATTGCACCCGAGGTCCACTGGGAGCCAGTGCAGCTTTCAGAGTTGCAGTGCTATATGAGCCTAATTAGAAATGCCAACAACTGCCCATGCTGCTGCATTCTGGGCAAGCTGCAGCTTCCAAGTGCTCTTCAAGGGCATCTCCATGTGCAGTGTGTTACAGTAATCCAAACAGGAATAGACTAAGGCATGAATCTGTGAGCAAAGCCTCCTGGTCCAAGAATGAGCACAATTTGTATACAGCACAAACTGGTACAAAAGCCTCCCTAGCTGTTGCTGTCACCTGCTCTTCAAGCAGGAGCCAAGAGTACAGGAGGACCTCCAAATTGTGCACCAACTCTGACTGGGGAAGTGTACCCTAATGCAAATATGGAAGATCCCCAGAGCTAGGGGGCCTTAAAGCCCACAGCCTCTCAGTTTTGCTAGGGTTGAGCCAAAGCCTGTTCTCTCCCATCCAGACCCTCACAGCCTCCAGGCACTGGGAAAAGGAACTTGATAGCATCATTTGACAACATTGGCCCAGGGTGTCCATTGGGTATCATGAACATACTGATGATATAGCACTCCATGGCAGTGGATGACCTCACCCAGTGACTTCTTGTAAATGTTAAATAGGAACAGGAAAAGAGTAGAGCCCTGAGGCACCCAACAAAACCTCAGGCTCAACCCCTCCCCCACCAACACCAACTGGAACTGGCCCTGCATAAAGGAGAACCACCATAACATGGAGGCTCTCACTCCCAGTCCTCCCAGAAGGATGTCATGATCAATTGTATTGAAAGCAGCAGAGAGATCAAGGAGGGCCAGGATGAAAGCACTACCCCATCCTAAGCCTGCCAGAGGTCATCAATGAGCACAATCAGTGCTGTATCAGTACTATAACCAAGCCTGGATTCTGACCGAAAAGAGAAAATCCTCTTCTTCCAGGGCTCTCTGAAGCTGTAAGCTGATCACCTAAAAAGGGAAGGTTGGAGACTGAATGAAAATTGTCCAGATCCATTGGGTGCAGTGCAGTCTTAAGGAGGGGGCAGACAAATACCTCCTTCAAGGTAGATGGAAGTATTCACCACTACATAGATCCACCACCTGCTACCTCCAGGGAGACCTTAATCAACCAGGAGGGACAGGGATCTAAAACGCAGGTGGCCCAGCTCAGAGTTAACTTTTATACATGTACAAGGAGCCACTCTTGACCAATTTGGTGGGCTAAGTTGCATTTCAGGGCTTTGCAGAGTTGGCTTGCTTCACTTCTGCCAGATAAACAACCACATCAAGGTGGGGTACCCATGCTGAAACTCCATACTGTATACACCCATTGAAAGTGGCTAAAAGATAGAAAAACATCATTTTGATTTAGTAGTGCTGGAGTTGCTTTTGTGAAGGTAACTAAACAGAGGAACTGAGGAGAATTCCAGAGATGAAAAGAACAAATTTGATTAGGCAGAGGTATATACTGCATCCCATTAGTGCAATATGAACACATCCCACATTGGTCACACTTCCTGTAAATGTTGAAAATCTATTATTACGCTCTTAGTTTTTAATAATCAACTTTGACACAGAACTACATTTGGGTAAGTTACCTAAACAGTGACTTCTTTTTCAAGATTCTAGCATAGGAATGGCTTACTTTGAGAGCAGTGGTAGTGTGAGATAAAACAAAGAAAAACATTGTAATCATTTTAAAAAGTAACAATTGTAAGTCAAGGTTAAAAATGTTTGATGATTGTTTCAGCCTTTCTCCAGCTGAATCTACAAAGAAAAGAGGCTTTAGGTTAAAATAAAATTCTTCAGACTCAAAGTATGATGGATTTTATTGATCCTCCAATGGGACATCAATTTATTCATGAGTTTATTTGGTATTAGCATATATTTCATTGTAAAAAGAATGTAACACAATATCTGAAACATTCCAGGCAACAGATAATGGCATTTGTAACTTTCTTGTCCAGTGTATGTGAAGTAGAATAATGAGTGATCAGAGGACATGATGATTTTCACTGGATAAATAATTCATTTATAATTTACACTTTGATTTCTTTTGAGATTACTTTTATTACACAGTAATATTCACTTCAGTAGACATTATTCAACTGTTGTTCATGCATGGAGAAGTTAAATGTCCTAAAACGTTTAAAAAACTAAATTATCTGAAGGAGGTTCAGTCTTTCTCTTACGTAAGTTGCCTTTTATAAAGGAATATACTTTTATAACTCTGCCTTACTTTTTTTTTTTTTTTTTTGGTAGCCAATGTGAAACACAAGAGAGAAAGCAATTTTAAACAGGATAGTGTTTCTTGAGGTAAGCTAAGAAGCTTCTGATTTTATAGTTATCCATGTAGATAATCCCAAGGTTGATGGTCATTTCTATTAGGTAAGTATTTTTCAACTTTTTTTTTTTGTCTTGCACAACTAGAATTTCTTTTATTTTTTAAAATGTGTATAAGGTTATACAGAATTGTTTCAATAATGAATAACCATATGGCATTGTAATTGTTCATAATATCCTTTTGCAAGGAAGTTGCTTATATGTCACAAATAACATCAGGTCTTCCATCCATGGGAATAGGGGCCAGAAATTTATCTTTCCAATGTTGAAGAAATAATCTCTTAGCAATAAGAAGGGCATGGAGAATCCATTTCCATTGTCTGACTGTCAATTTCATGTAATACGGATGTGGTTATGGATCTCTAAAAACATTAAACCCTGTGTAAGTCAAATTATGTATGCAATGGCTTCTTCCCAGAACATAACAACTTTAGGACATTAGAAAAACAGAAGTTTTAACCAAAAATTATTCTTATTCCATTTTCAGAAACATGATGATTTACTCATTCATTTTCTATATAAATTAACAGGAACCAATAAATCATATATATTTATAAATTGATTTAGTGATCATTTCTAATGATTTAGGTATTACTGAAGCTGAAAGTGCCACTGGTCCAAATTGAGTTGTCAGAAAAAAGTGTAGTTGTTAAGTACTGCCAATGGGTGGCAATAGACAAATGATATTTATCCTTGAACACAGAAAATAATAAAAATTCATTATTATCATGCAATCATTGATCTAAAAGCAAACATGCCAGCTTCCATCCAAATCTTCTGTATAACAGTTTTGTTTTATCAATGTTAAAGTCTGTAGCATCCATTTGGCATGAGAAAAAGGATCAAGATACAATTTGGGGACATAGTATACTACTGTTTTCTAATCAATGTAATAGTGATAGGAGATACATCTAATCTATTCTATTTTGAACCCCAAACAGTCCAATTAACTAAAGGAACTACGCATAAACATTTCAAAAGTAGCCTGGAAGGAGAATTTATACTAAGTGAAGATGTCTAAATTTTGGTATTATCAAAAGGTATGAATAATGATGTAATTTGATTATAGAATTTATGCCTAATGAGGTATAACAACATCAAGAAACCTGTTAGAGGTAATTTCCTCTAATCTGTTTCCCAAAATTCAGATGTCTTTTATGACTTTTTCTCTCATATCACTAAGTAGTGTTTCATTTCCTCAGGCTTAATTTCCTACCTACACAGGTGCTCTGAGCCACATTGGACTCACAAACCGTCACCTCAGAGCATTTAATGGACTCATCCTCACATCCCTCTACCTGAGGCACAAATGTGGCCCACTGTTTTTAAATGTCCCTGTGGTGTTTCTTGTGTTTCATCTCACATATACAGCAGAGGCCACTTAAAACCATCTTTAGTTCTTCCAGCTTTAAAATAGTGTGATTTTTCTTCTTCCTCTTCTCTTCTCTTCTCTTCTCTTCTCTTCTCTTCTCTTCTCTTCTCTTCTCTTCTCTTCTCTTCTCTTCTCTCCTCTCCTCTCCTCTCCTCTCCTCTCCTCGCCCCGATACTATCTACACTCATCCATGCACAACATGATGGATGATTCATTCATTCATTCATTCATTCATTCATTCATTCATTCATTCATTCATTCATTCATTCTATCCAGCTCCTATTGACCACTTCTGGCTGCTGAAGGCAGCTGCCTCTTCCACCAAGTCATTGGGAACTGTCTCTCATTGTCAGGGAGGCCAAACCAGGAAACTGTAATAGTATGTGGGAATGACCTTGGCAGACAGGGAGAAGAGATGCAGTCAAGGGAACAGTCAGATAAAAGGTAACTTAGCCTGCAGTAAGAATGTGGGAGAGCCAAGGAGTCAGAAGGGACCCTCCCTGATTTTTTGGGCTGTAAAGGGGACGGGGAGAGAAACATACTTTCAGACTTGCAAGGTTCTGTTAATGTAACCTTGCAATAAAATAAAATTAGCTCATCTGGCCAGGCTTCCTGTCTGGTCTACCTTGCAAGGCTGATAGAAACTTATTCCAAAAGTTTGATTGGAACTTTATTTATAGGCTATAGGAACAGAATCTTGAAAGCCTGACTGTTTTTTCTTCTCTCCCTCTTACACCCTAGGGAGTTATAGTGGAACTAATTTAGGATTTCTTCCTAATGTTTTCTTTGTTCCCAGGCTTAAACACATGCTTTTGTACATGTTGTAGTAACCCATCATCTGCACTTCTGGGGACCACTAGGGGCATTCTCTCTTGCTTTACCCCACATCTCTCCTCTGTGCTGGTTATCCTGTCAGGCCACAGACAGAGAAAAATGGGAGGAGAGGTGTGGGGAGAAGGAGGAAGTAATTAATAAAGACCAAAATTCTGGGAAAGCAGGTTTCCTGAAGATTTATAGAAAATCTTTTAAAGTATACAGTTTACAACATCCCAACAGTATGGCTTTGCTATAGCAACAGAACTTTATATATGTGCTGATCATAGCAGCACAAGAACAGGCACTAAGCACCAGATCCATAGAAGCAGGGGTCTACCACACTAGACAGGACCCAAGGTGCAGATTGTGCAAAGAGGCCTCAGAGACAGTCCAACACATAGTGGCAGGGTGTAAGATGCAGGCAGGAACAGCGTACACTGAACAGCACAACCAAGTAGCTGGCATTGTGTACAGGAACATCTGCACAGCATATGAGCTAGACCCCCCCCCCCCAAGTCCAGATGGGAGATTCCACAGAAGGTCATGGAGAATAAAAGGGCTAAGATCCTGTGGGACTTCCAGATCCAGACGGACAGGCAGGTACTGGCCAATCAACCAGACATCGTGGTAGTAGACAAAGACCAGAAGACAGCGGTAGTGATAGATGTAGCAGTGCCAAGTGACAGCAACATCAGGAAGAAGGAGCATGAGAAGTTGGAGAAGCACCAGGGCCTGAAGGAGGAAATAGAGAGGATGTGGAAAGTCAAGGCCAAAGTGGTCCCAGTGGTGGTAGGAGCACTCGGGGCCGTGACTCCTAAGCTGGGAGAATGGCTCCAACAGATCCCAGGAACAACATCAGAGCTCTCTGTGCAGAAGAGTGCAGTGCTAGGAACAGCTAAGATACTGCGCAGAACCCTCAAACTCCCAGGCCTCTGGTAGAGGACCCAAGATTGAGGAAGACACATACCACCCATAGGGGTGAGAGGGGAATTTTTTTTTTTTTTTAATGTGTGTGTGTGTGTCTGTACTTTGCCTATAAAACTTTATAAGCAAAAGTACACACACACACACACATAATTGTTATTTGTTAATTAAACAGGGGTATATGTGTGTGTCTTTTAATCAGGCATTAGGAGCATCAGAAATATGTCCTTCTACTTCACCCTATGCCCCTCCTAGATATCTGCAATTTGTCACAGGCTACTTTTGGACACAGATTTGGCACTCTTTCAAAAGAGTCCTACACTCGTGTTCAAAAATAGCGTGATTGGGAGGGCACAAAGGTGGACCATCTCCATGCCAGTGACAGGTCACCTGGCCAACTTGAATGGTGGCTATTCCAGAACACTCCATCCCAGACACTCACCTACACTTGCCCAATCCCGCCTCACCACATGGTAAGGAGAATGATTATAGGTTGTGTTCCCCACTGGCAGATGATACCCAGTGGCAGAAAAAATGAAGCCAGGTGAATCCATCAATCATTTTCTTTAACGTGTCCTGTGCTGAAACTGCAAGGAACTTACACTTGCCAACCTTGTTCTGGAGGAAGAATTGGTTTGGGCCATGGAAGCAGCACACTACACCAGCATCCTTTTCTGCTGACTCAACAATTTTATTTATTTATCTATTTATTCCATTTCTATAGCCGTGCATCTCAACCAAGTGACTCTAGGCGGCGAACAATTCTAAAACAATGAAAACAATGAAAAAAATACAAAAATAAGTATATACAGCAGCATTTCATTTGCATGAGGCATCTACATTTGAGAAGGTATTTTAACCATAGCCTCTAGTGATGTCAATAAGGAAGGCAAATCAATTTGGAAGAAGGGAGGTTAGAATGCCAGCTTACAAAAGGAACATCTTCAATGTCGACCTTTTCTTCATTCTTTGATCAGCTACCCTCCTTTTCTTATTACTTTATTTTCCAGGTGACACCTTGAGAAAGGAGAATTGTGTCAGCTGGTGTTCCCCTACCATGCTAAGTTGCAGAAAAAAACCCCATATATATATATTTTTTTAACATAAGGAAAGTCAAAATGGAATCAAGGCCTTTTTTAAAACTGAAAACAATTGCAGCAGAGGATGGAAGCCCCTCGCATGAGATTTTGAAACCCCTTCCCGGAAAAGGAAGTCATTTAGAGATTCAAATTGACCACACAGTGGAACTAAAATGACCTCATCCCACTTTGCCTCATGAGATTGGGCTAGCAAATTTGGTTATTTTGCTCCTCTCTCTCCCACTAATGCTTTCCTCTTCAGGAACAGAGCTTTAATATAAGCCAGATATTTGGGATCATAAGTCCTAGAATATCTCATTATTGCTTTATGAGAATTATAGCTCAAAGCATCTCCTAAATAAAAATCACTTCCATGAAGAAACGTATTAACATTTCAATCACCCCCTGTCCTCATTTTCCACAAGAGTGCTGGGGGGAGGGGGGGGACTCTGTTTTCTTATTTAAATTAGATAAGTCAATTTATCAGCCTCGGGTTTATCATTAAAGTTTGTTAGTTCAATACCAGTGTGGCTCTCGCCTTCTTTTTCCCTGCTTCATTGAACATGAATTCTCTTCTATAGCATAAGCCAGATGGAACACAAGAGCTAATGATAGTTCTGCATATTAGGAAAGGCAAAAAGGTAGATTAAAGTACATCCGTTCATTCTTTTCAGCATAACAAATTATTCTGTGCAGGGATCCATAGCAGAGGCACTTGTTGAATGTTGATGTGACTGCTGCCAAAGCTTTGCCTTTGTGAAGCATTTTTCTGTTTTGACTTCACATCCCTTGGAACTGATGTTGATGATCGTGAATGGCATCTTACAGAAATAAATGTTTCCGTCTTTGCTGCTTTTTGATGGATGGAGGTAGGTTCTTCTGTTTAAAAGCAGAGTTTTAAAAATTGTTTTCAGGTTGATGTGGCCTGTGATTTGATTCATTGTTTGTATTTGTGGCTGCTAGTCACACTGCAAACTTTTTAAAGATGGAAAGGCAGGAGTTTTTTTTTTGTTGAATTAATAAATAAAAGTCAACATTCAAATATGAGCTTTTTATTTACTGCATATTGATTCAAACAAGCTAACTTAGCACTGATTTACACATACACAGTTGGAATACTAGGACTGCAATCTTATATAAATATACCTGGAGTAAATCCCACTTGACTGATTCTTATTTATTTTTGTTTGTAGCAAGCAAACAAAAGAGAGTGCAGTAGGACACATCTCGCACCAGATGTTTTCCACCACTATTGCACCTCCTTGCTTGGGGTCAAGTGGGGGGAATTTGTTGAGGTGCATTTCTGATTGCCCTGAAGCTATTAAAGGCACAGGTCTATGACAGCAACAGCCAATGGAGTTTACCTCTTTTATTTTATCTGTAGCTAATCCGGTGGATTTTCCTCCTAGCTAGGAATCTGGACAAAAGTATTTTTTCAGTCCTGAGCTCATCAGATCACTTCTGTTTCAGATTTCTATTTTTAAGTCTGATGATACTTCCTTGCAGTTTTTTTTTTTTTTTGGTTTCTCTTGGTCCAGAATCAGATATGATCCCCAAAAATGAGTGTGGATAGAAAGAAGGGATATCACACAATAACTTGACTCAAAAAACTTTTTGAAGATCCTTTCCTCTGTTGTATTTATTATCTTGTAATTTTAACTGAACCTTCCTGACTGTACTAAGATAATTGGCTATAGCAAATAAATAAGGCTATGCATGATAAACAAAGCAATGAATGAGAGCTTTTGAGCATTGGAACAAATAAACTTGATTAAGAGCCTGTTGGGGAAGCTCCATATGTCAATACAATATTGGCTTAGGTTTTAGGTGGAAAGAGCTGTGTGTCTCAAGGAGAAATGCATTGCATGAGTTAGCTCTTTACCCTGAAAAACTTGCATTATTTTTTTAAGGGGGAAAAAAAAAACAACTACAAAAAAACCCAATTCCCAGTCCTATTTTGAGGCTTAGCTCTTTTCCACAGAAAGTCTTCTGAGGCATGTTTATACAATAATTAGCTGCATACTGATAAAACAAATACTAGGAAAATCCATTTAATTAGCTTGATTAATGCCTATGGTGAAAGCATTGTGCTCTTTTCTATCTGATGGAGCCCTCTCCCTAGCTTTTCGTGGCTATAATTTCAAGGACATACTACGGCTCTGTGTGTTCTATGGTGCAACTGTACAAAAAGTCACTGGAAGCTTCTGATAGTGGACCAGAGACCTCTTGGCAAGACGGGATGCTCCGGTCTCCATAATGGTTGTTGTATCATGATAATTCGTTAAGACACTGCATCACATAACAGCAACCTGCAGTCTATGGACCACACACTGCACTCTGGGGATCTCCTCGTGGCCATGGAGTGCTGCTGAACTTTTTCAACTTTTCCCTGTAATTCTTATTTGATGTGCTACTTTCTCATTAGTAATGGTAACAACTAGTTACCAGCCATTTAATGGGATTGCTGGAGGGGATTAATACTTCCTTCCCCAACCATAGAATATCTCTTTCTTTTCACATATAGCATGAGTGAAGGTTTGTGTACATGAGAGACAACAAAGAATAGATGGAAATGTGTGTACAGGTGAGACATGCAGGATATGTGTTTGTACATGTGTGTGTTTCTTGGCTCCATCTATCAGTTTTACCCACCCGTGCAGCCCCAAAACAGTCCTGGGACAATCACTGTAACCCACACCTAAAAATGATTGCCTATCACTGCCTTAAACAATTTAAGCCTACCATATATTAGGAATTCTTATTTTTATAGTAATAGTAGTAACAATACTGATACAATGGGCAACAACAACATTTCTTAAACCCTTTAGCAGTGAGAAGATAGAAGTATGACTTCCATAATTTGGCAAATATTCTCTATCCTCTAGAAAAAAACATATTCCTCTATATAGATTTCTGCCAAATGACATGCACAAAATTCAACAATAAAAATGTTTGAAAAACTCTAAAATGAAGAATAGGTTTAATCAAATATGGACACAATTTATTAGTTATATTAATAAGGTTTTTCCTGATTGATTGCCCCATCAGCACAAATGTCATTTTGGATACATATATTAAGCGATGATGATTAATCTTCTGAACTCCAATTATGTATCTATTAACAATGCTGTACTCTCAAATTTCTCTTTTCTTTTCTTTTCTTTTCTTTTCTTTTCTTTTCTTTTCTTTTCTTTTCTTTTCTTTTCTTTATCCCTTTGCTTTTTCCCTATAGCTCTGCGTGTGAATTGTATTGTAATTCTGAGTTGCAATTCTCATTATTTTATTTTTTAGAGATAATTACTGTTTAGTTTTATATTTTTTCTTTGATTTTGCAAATAATAAATAAAATATGATGATGATGATGATTTACACCAAAATATTTATAATTTAGCAATTATTCCCAATCTGCTAAAAGAAGTCGTCCTCCCCTAGCAATGTTGCAACATTCCTGAAATATTCACATATTAATTCACATTGGCATTGCTCTGACTTGAACTTAGTAATCAGTCTGATTGGTGACCTAGCACAATGGCCCATTCTAATTCATGTTGGTGTGATTATTCATGGAATAATTTGGGAAAAGTGGGGGAAATAGAGCTATGGGAGAAAAAAACTGTAGCAGCAGCAGCAGCAGCAGCACAGATAATTCAGCACAATTGCCTTCGTTCCCTCCTATCAGGGCCAAAATAGACAATATTTATTTTGGCATTGTGCCCTTCTAAATTTTTTTTGATAGTGTGATTGACATTAAATCTTGTGTATTCTTCTTAATGCCCAGACACTTTATCTATGATTCTATGAGCCTAACTTCATTCAACATTATCAACACAAATATCTGAAGGGAAATTGCAAGAGCGCCATAGCGACCTTTGTTTCCCATGATCCATGATGCTGTGTTCTCTGAAGTGCATAGAATCAGCATGCCAGAGAAAAAAGGGAGAAAGGAGAAAGAAGGAAGGTAAACAAGAAGACACATTGTACTGTTGTAGTGGCTGACCCAGTGCAGAATATGGCTCGTGTTCAAAAACAAAAATTAGCATATAACAGACTTACTATTCTGAGATGCTCCAAAGGGTAAGACCAGAAATAATGGGATGCAACTGCAAGGAGGTATGATGTACTGCCCTCCAGATTTTGTTGCTCTACATCTCCCAGCATCCCTCACCATTACCAATGCTGGTGGGGGCTGCTGGGAGTTGCAGTTCAGCAGCATTTGGAAGATCCTAAATTTGGCGCCCAATGCCATCCATTGAAAATTAATGGTGATTATATGTTAACCATATTTTGGGTTAGGATACTGAAAATGAGCACATGAGTGTATACAAATTCTTATTAGTAACACTGCCTAGATGCCTGTAGCCATGTTATCCTTCTGTTTTTCTTGATTTTTATTATTAAGGTTTTGGAACAGCATGGATTAACTTTCCAGTTTTTTATTTTGGGTCTTAGCATATAAGTCCATTTCATCATCAGCTGCATATTTATAACAGATAGCAGAAAGAAATATTTCCTTTCTCCAAGATCATCTGTAGAAAAACATTATAGAAATATGGGATTTTCAGCAGCGTTGATTCCTGCAGAACAGTTATCTCTGCACAAGCAAAAACCATGCGTACCACCTACTCAGGAGTTACATGTGATGTTTATCTCAATAAAAATATAAGCAAAAAGAAAAAAAATCACACAAACAGCTATACTCTCCAGAAAAAAATAGGAAATATATGAAAAAGGAATCAGAAATATAACAAAATTGTGGGCACATTAAGCCACTGGAGTGTATATTTAAAATGAAGAGACTCTTGACAATCAGAACTATTTACACCTTTGATAAATATTGATGTACTCAGTAGCATCCACGGCAAACAAAAATAATCACAGAACGATAAATGATGCCCTGTGAGATGACGTCGTCATGAAAATGCTGCAATGCTGCATTGCCACCCCAGCATTTAACTCTGGAGTCACGTACATGTCATCATTTGTTCTCCCTTACCTTCTTCCCTAGACTCCTTTGGATATGGTTAAAATGCGCGGGCATGTCAGAGAATGCAGAACATGCTCACATGGTCACTATTGATATGTATGAATCGATATAGATGTGTCTGCATAACTGACAATCGTTTCTGTGTATGGATCCTTACTGTAAATAGCAAAATATTTGTTATACAATAATATCCAATAACGATATACACAATCCAGCAGAGGCATCCACGGGGAGGTGTCAAAAAAGTCAAGATGGCCATGGTAATTGCGTGATGGCAGCCCTGTCCCTTTTTATGTGTGACACACGTGCAACAGACGTAAACAAGGGGCAGGGCTTGTTGCCACCTTTATTTATTTATTTATTTGCCCCGCTGCAGTCCAGGGTCACCCAATTAGATTCCTTTCCTTTCCTTTCCTTTCCTTTCCTTTCCTTTCCTTTCCTTTCCTTTCCTTTCCTTTCCTTTCCTTTCCTTTCCTTTCCTTTCCTTTCCTTTCCTTCCCTTCCCTTCCCTTCCCTTCCCTTCCCTTCCCTTCCCTTCCCTTCCCTTCCCTTCCCTCCCCTCCCCTCCCCTCCCCCTCCCCCTTTCCTTTCCTTTCCTTTCCTTTCCTTTCCTTTCCTTTCCTTTCCTTTCCTTTCCTTTCCTTTCCTTTCCTTTCCTTTCCTTTCCTTTCCTTTCCTTTCCTTTCTGCTTCAAGTCAGTGTTGACTCCCAATGACTGCCTGGACAAGTCCCTGCACTTCTCTTGGCAAGGTTTAGGAAGTGGTTTGCCATTGCCCTCTTCCTAGGGCTGAGGGAGAGAGACTGGCCCAAGGCACCCAGCTGGCTTTGTGCCTAAGGCAGGACTAGAACTCACAGTCTCCTGGTTTCTAACCTTGTGCCATATAAATACATCCTCTTCTATTCCCAAAGCTGCACAGCAGACTTTGAAAATACTTGGGGGGTGGGGGGGGACTTAATATGGCTATCCTCAGAAATCAGCAACATAAAGCATGCAGGCCTTAAGGCATCCATTTCTCACAAATGGTGTCCCCAGCCTCAAGGTAAACTAATTTTTAAAAGTCTGTGACTTTATCAATCTACAATATGCCATTAAGAAACAAAGTAAACAAATTGAATCTTTTTCTGTGCTGGATTGTGAGGATCTCTTCTCTCTCTCTCTCTCTCTCTCTCTCTCTCGATGGAGACTAAAAAGCTCAACATTTTTTCTTACCTCTTCTTCCCCCTGCCCTGACGCTTGGAAGACCTAAAGTTATTTTTCCTTTTCTTTTCAGAGGACTGCACGGAACCTTTTTCTTTTCCTTTTTGGTGCTTGGAAATTGAGGCAGTGTTGGCATGAGACTCCCCAGAAGCGAGATTTGGCTCACAAATTGTTACAAGAATTTTCTTATATACAAGTTATAAGAAAAGATGCTTGTTGAGCTTGGAGTAGTACTTGAGAGCTAAGCTGTGAGATGAGCTGCACGGAGGTAGATAAGCTACCTCCTTTGTTTCCTGCACCTAACAGCCATTGCAAAAAGTTTCCTTCTAGGCATAAACCAGTGATAAAATAAGCAAGATTTAAAAGAAGCAGAGATTTAAACTTCAAGATACATTTTATTACTTCTCTTCTCTTTGATCCACAGTAAGCTAAAGTGAGGAGCGAAATTTGTAGGAGCCATAGCATGAAACAAAGTCAAGCAGTGTTCCTTTGCATGCTTACTAATATATTAAGTTTGTTTGCATAAATCGGATCGACCACTAGATGATGCAAAAGAGATGCAGAAGGAGCTCATCCTTTCCTGCCATCTAAAGTCTATTTAGATTTTTACAGCCCAGATCTGGGAGCCCCATTAAGTAAATGCTAACTGCATGTACAGTACCTTTCTGCCATACTTACACACTTTTTATGCCTCTTTAGCTTCTTGATTTATGTCCACACCCTTCTTTCCCTTGATGGAGGTGATATTTACTCATGTGCGCCAAGGTGATAAACTACAGGCCTTGCTCCTGCCAAATGTAATGTTCTGCTACTTATGATGCACAGATGTTGTTTTCTTTGAGAAGGCAAAACAAGGTTTTCAAACTGGTCTTCCCTCTTATTCTTCCACCAAGGGACCTATAGCAAAATGGCAGTAATCCAGGTGAACAAACAACACACAATACTGGCTCTTCAGTAAAAGATAAATAATTCCTAATGACTGCTTGGTCAAGAAAGGCAGTCAGCTGACTTACACAGTGGCAGGGTAGAGGGGTTTTCTGAATGGTGTCAGGAATGCACGGCATGGAATGGTAAAGATGAGTTTGATTGTTTTTACTCCCTTGGGTACACTACATTTCTATGCACAGAGCTTCAAATATGGAGTCTTCACACTTTTAACCTAAGTGGTACTGCTTAGTCAATTGTATCGTATTGTTGTTTAGATGGTCTGTTTGGGAAGTGTTGACTTTGATTTTAACCATGTCATTTACTGTTCATTGAGGCCATTACCTGGAACCAATTCCTAGCTTTTGTTGGGAGGGAGGGAGGGAGGGAGGGAGGGAGGGAGGGAGGGAGGAAGGAAGGAAGGAAGGAAGGAAGGAAGGAAGGAAGGAAGGAAGGAAGGAAGGAAGGAAAGAAGGAAGGAAAAAGAGAAGAGCTAATACACAGAACCAGAGGAGTATTCAGTACAACTGCTTTATGAAAATAATTTTTCTTCTGCTTTCTCTTGCTCATAGCAGATGAGGGAAGTTGGAGTTATAACTAGCCTTTAAATATATCTGTCATGGGGATGTTCACGGGATTTGGTACAAGACACATTGCAAAATGCCTCTTGTGATTTTTCCCCTCCTTTTATTAAGTTGGCAAGAAAAACAAATTGGCATTTACCTTTAGATTTCACAATTTTCCTTTGGATTTACAATTAGATAGATGGACTATGATCCTTCTTCTATCTGCCCTACTGCCTAATAACCACAGTGGCTTAAGCTGTTTTTCTACCGAAAATGTTTACAAATTGCAGCACTGGCTTAGCATATATGTACACATCTCTATTTCTAAATATCCTACCTTTTATTTAGAAATTAGGGCAGTGTTTCTCAACCTCAGCAACTTGAAGATGTGTGGACTTCAACTCCCAGAATTTCCCAGCCAGCATGCTTCAAGTTGCTGAGGTTGAGAAACACTGGATTAGGGGCTAAATATGCTGGGTGGATTCTGTCTTTCAGGCTGGCATTGGCTTTCTCTCTGGAGTCAGTAGAACCTGGTCTCCACTATTCTCTCTTCCCCCAGAAGCATTCTGCAAAGGGTAGAAAAGATCCCACTGTGCCTCCTCCTCTTTGGGTCTTCAGTGAACTCTAGATCTTAGCTACTTCTACTTCAGGATATTTCAGGCTCTCCTCAGATCAAAAAGTCTTTAGCAGTGTGTCCTGCTCAGTCCATCTCAGGTTCTCAAGCCAACATTACTTTTTGCTAAAACCAACAACCAATCTTCAGCACCAGAAGCTGTCTAGATCTATCTTGAGCTGCCACTCATCATACCTCCATTCTTCTCCAATTATCCTTTTCCATCAGACTTTTTATTGTTTTAAGTTTTCACCTTTGCCAGCCTACCTTTTTTTTTTCACCTTATCTTTTCATTTGGCAAATATTCATTTGGGAATAAGCTACCTTCCCTGCTTTATCAGTTCCAAAAGGACAGAGTGTTTAGGTGGTTGCAAGGATGAGTGACAGACTTGGAGGAAGATATGGATAGGTCCAGGTTACCTGAGGGACCATCTCACCCCCATCACATCAATCCCTCCCACCAGGTCAGGCAGAAAGGGCATGTTGTGGACCCCATCAGCAAGAGAATGTCAGCTGGCGGGCCCAGGAGGAGAGCCTTCTCTGCCATTGCCCCCGCCCTTTGGAATATGCTTCCCCCAGAGATGTGGCAGGCCCCTACCCTCCTGGCCTGCTGGAAAGGATTAAAGACCTGGCTCTGCCAGCTTGTGTGGGGTGACAACAGTCTTACCCAATCCTGAAGGTGGCTGGCGCCTTGATGATACTCCCTGAGTGACTGCCAATTATTCTTGGATCTATTTATTTTCTATTCATTAATAGTATATTGTAACTTTGTAATTTTAATTGATTTTAACCATTTTGTAAACCGAGTCATTTCAATGAAATGGGTGGTGACAAATTTGATATATAAATGAATAAAAATAAATAAATGTCACAACATCAATGGGGACAATAGGAACCTCCGAACCAGAGAATATATGCATTAATTGGACGTAAAGGGGCAATCTGAATCACTTTTAATTAAAAAATGTTTCTCCTCCCTCTGGAGCATCAATAATAATTACATTTAGAAAACTATTGAGCCTATTAGATCTTAATGAAGCACTAACGTAGTTTACCCAGAGCCCAGAAACAAAATAAGACCTTTGTTATTATATCCATATAGCAATATGGTTTTGACTGTGAGAGTCTAACTTAGCCCTACAGAAAAATCAAGTGTTGTTTAAAACATCTTTGGTTTTAGAGAAGGAAAGCCTGAAATATATTATGATAATCCTCCAGTATAGCGCAATGCTAATATCTGCTCCCAATTGGTTGTGCTTTTATCTCTTGGTGTCTTTGCTTTTTTAAAAAAGGTTCATAATCAGAGAGTTTCAACAGATGGCAATATTTGGCTGGCCTTGCCTGGGCACAAAAGCTAAAGAAGGTTGGTCCTGGTTGTGGTGGAAAATTCACCAATAAATACCAAAAACTAAGGGGATCCAAATGATTATTTTATGTTCTAAGGCTAGCAGGTTACAGTGAGTCCCTCATCTCTTGCCTCCACACAAGCCAAGAGCAAAGCCCCAAGATTTCATAGGTGTTACACAGACGGTTGTTCAAAAACACTTTGAGTGTGCATCATTCTTTCTCAGCCTAGAGAAAGAATTGTAATACAACTGATAGGGAAGCAAGAGAACCACAAAAGGAAGACTATAACATATTTCTCATATTATTTATAATGTACCAGTATTATTTTAAGCACAATTGGGAAAAATGATAGGGAAGCAAGAGAACCACAAAAGGAAGACTATAACTTTTCTTGTTCTTTTATAACAAGAAAATAATTTTTGTTGAAAATCAAGGCTTAGGTATTTCCATAGATGTTTTCCTCTCTAGCCTTGCCATTTTATTGGCTCTTTGTATAAATTTAGAATATCAAGCAATTATTAATTATCAGATCCTATTTCTAAAGGTAGTGAATTTCTCTGGATTTAACTAGTCCAAGGGAGTTCCAAGTAAACACAGGGAAGAGAAGAAATGTACTGATTCTCCTTCCTTCTTAGCCTCCGTGCTGCCTTCTAGAAAGCTGCTACAGGGGATTAGATTTTATGGAGAAGCAGAAAAGGAAAGGAACCCACCTTCCCCATAATTTACCAGAAAGAGCATTCTATGGGCCTCATATCTTTCTTTAAGTGGAAAGAATTTCTCTACTTTGAAACGAACATTCTGTAAATTCAGGAAGTTTATAGGCATTGTATTTAGAATCTCACAATTCTTATACAACAGTTCAATCAAAAGTTTGCAGTTCAAGGAAGGAACCCCCTTTTACCGAGAATGGTGTCAAACAGAAAACATATATAAATATGATGAATACATAACTCTTCCCTCATGCATTTGCATGCCAATAGTACTTACTGTCAGGAAATGTAAAAGTGTAGCATGAAGCTTTCTGTATAGAAATCATCTTCTTCATCTCATATTGACAAGCCAAATCAGTTCTTTGCAGAAGATTAAACCACCAAAGCATGGAGCCAGGAAGATGGGTTATAAAAACACAGAGATTGCTATTCTTTTTTCTGTAATTATTTAAATTTAATAGAATGATTAATCTTTGAAACTAAACTCTCTTGCAATGGTTGTAAAATAAAAATTATTTCCATAGATTATAGAACAAAGATATAATTAGTTTCTTTGATCTGTAAGTTAACTAAACTACCATAACAGTTAATGAAATGTTCAGCAATTGCTTTCTCTGCTTTTGTTTGTACATTTATCTTATGACTGAATTGTGAATTGCCAAGACATGTTATATTTTCCTCAGCATAGCTTATAGTCATTCCAAAGGACAATCTGGCTATAGTCACCATTTAATTACTCAATTTATCTTGGTTATTTAAGCAACTTTGGCCTTCCTTGGGTTGACAAGTTATGGACTTAGGCCTTAACTGCACTACTGCTCGCTCTTATTTTTTTTCCCCAACTTGCCAGTGTTGATACATCATATTCTGCCCACTCCCAAGAAAGATAAACTGCAACAGTGTTAGGAGGGAGGATTTTAAAAAGTCAAGATGATTAATGGCAGTAGTACGATTGAAACCCCACCCATTTTATATATGCATCAAGGTCCCTTGTGCATACAAGGATGGGACTTTAATTACACTCCTAAGACTGCAAACTTGACTTTGTGGACCTCTTTTGCACATGCCACTGATAAATGGAGCTTTGATGATAAGAATCATGAGTGCCAGGGAGCAACCTCACCAGTCTGCCTTTTGTGAATGGCCAGTACCCTCCCGCAACATAATTAATAATAGCTATTTTCTTTGAATACACAAAACATGATCTCAAAATATCAAACATGCCCAAGGATCCCAAAAGGTTTATTTATTAGGGCTTTGTGAATTAGTCAACATCTAGTTTGAATCATTAATTTGATTTGAAAAATTGAACGAATTCAACATTTCAGACTGATTTGCAAAACCAATTCAATTTGATTTGGAGGTCTGAAGTCAAAATGTCAGATGGTGTTGATTTGATTTAAATTCAAAGTTCTGATTGACCTGAAAAAAAAAAAATCTCATTCCTGCAATTGGGCAGAAGCAGCCTAACTATCTGAACTGATCTGAAAACATCTCTTTCAAGATGATGGTTCAGTTTGACTTTCCAATGTAAATTAGAAATTTATTGTTATTTGGATATTTGATCAGTTCGTTCTCCAGTTAAATTTTTGGATTGAATTTTTGCATAGCTTGCAATTTGCTAAGTAAGAATCTTCATCTGTACAAAAGACAACATCCATATTTCTTTAATTTAGGGTCATAATTCAGCATGAAGCAGAGGCCCTTTCCTTTTTCCAATGTTACTCTAAATAAAAGTGATATTTATCTTGGACTCCCTTCTGTTGCCACTTTAATTCTCTTCCCATTTAAAAAAATAAACCTAAGCTACACTACATTTTTGTTCACAATAATTTCAGCAGTACTGCTTTATGCTTATTGCTAATGCATAATGACTTTGTAGAGATAAGAAGAGGTCTGGTAAGAGTGCCTGGACATGTTCCTGTAAGGCTGAGAATGTGTTTGCTTTTATTGCTTCTACTAATGCATTCGATGTGGATATTATTTTTGATAAATGCTTGAAAGATACTTTACTTACCATCACTGTGATGGATGTTGAAAAGAAAAGTGCTGAATAAGTTGAGAATGCCATCATGTGGTAATATTGCTCTTTCCTTTAGATTGCTTTGAGTATATGAGACATGAGCTGAAAACTCTCACCATCACTTGAATGGATTGTCAAAAAGTGGCCTTTACTTTCAGGAATCATTCAACAGTTTATTCAAGTTCAACTCCATTTTGAGTGGTATGTCACACAAACCATCCAGGGCATATATGACATATTTTTCTCTTTCTTGATCTACATGAAACTTAGGTTGATATGAAGGTGATTCAATGATCTCATTAGCTATGGTGCAGTTTGTTTGGCTTTGGCTTAAAGGTTTGCTCAATATGGTTTATAGTTTAGTGCAATGTGCGAACCCAGCTATTCATCTTTTATTCTGAGGCAAAGCAAGCTACATCTTGGCACAATGTATAAATTTACTCACAGTCTGATGTAAGATACCCTAATGCATTTCTTTAACATGCAAGGACATACATAATTGAAAGCCTGCCAAAGCAGTTATGCAGATCAACTTATACCTAGTGTAATTAACACAGAGTTACTCTGACTCTCTTTCTTATGTTCCCCCTTCCCCTGGACTGAAGAAACCATCCCCTCTCTCCTTATGTTCCCAGAGTCTGCTAGACATTCAATCACAGGAAATTCTCATACCCTGTCTCTTTGTTTTGTCTGCCTCCAGACTTCTGGACCCTTAGCAGGTCAAACTAGGGCTGTCTTCTTAAGTGTAGCAGCTGTCATCCTGCAATATAATACATACTTTCCCTCCTCTATTTAGAGTTTCCCAGAACTGTAAACAAGTAGCAAAGCAGAAACAGTGTCTTCCAGGAGATCGGCAGAAGCTGCCACATCATTAAGTGAGAAAGTGTAAGACAAATGGAAAGGAATAGGGAAAAACCTTAATTCATATCTCCTAGTACCACATGTGACACTTGGGGCCTAAGAGATGGCTACTGGTGCATTAAGCTACTAGAGCAGTATAGATTATTGTCTTCTGCCTTTCAAGAATGGATGGAATCAGTATGGATATTTGCTCTGATACAGCAAAAGGAAGTGCAGAGAGCTGAGCTTAGTGATGGCTTCTTTGAAAGAGTGAGTGAATTGCAGTATAATGAAAGGAAAATCTCTCCTGTCGTGTTCTATTTCCAGATGCAAGATGTTACTTCAGTGGATGAGCTGTCCATTGTATGTTGCATAGAAACTGAAGTGACAGCTGCCCAGAATTACATAAACTCTTCACGGTGGGGAAATATTGATGGCTGTACAATAATTAGCAACTTTTTTTTTTTTTTGCAGGAGGGGAAGAAGACAAAAAGAAACGATGCCAGTCAATTCAGAATAAGCAAGCTTAAGGGTATGCTGAAACATATGAATAACTGCAGTATATCAATAGTATTTTCCTCTTATTTTCTGCATGTGCTTTGATCTGAGGTCTGTCAGTCTTTTATTCACCCTCTTTCACTGATGGCAACTGTTCTTATACAGGGCCCCGTCAATTCTATTCAAGAGGTAGAGGGGACCTGGCAGAGACCCTCTACTGAGCCAAGTCAAAATAACACCAAGGATACAGAAGTTTGTAGAAACAACAGGTGTTACCCCTAATAGGGTTGTTTTGAACAGTATTTGGGGAAGAGTTTTGGCAAGGCGAAAGAGCATATGTTTGTATTGCTGGACTTTTTTGGAATATTCACATATAGCACCTTTCATTAATTGGAAAGTTTGGTTCAGAATATAAGAGTTTACACAAATTTCCTTGTCCTAATTACATTGATCTGAAAAATGTGGTATGCTATTTCCAGAAAATGGCATTTTGATCCCTTTTTTCTTGCTAAATTGACCCTATGGGATATTCCAGACTTTATAATTGATTAAAAATCTGTTCTACAGAAGAATTGGATGGGTGTTGGGAATTTTACTTTAGATCAATTACTGGATGATTAAATGGTAAGCTTTTTATCTTTTCCTCTATTTAAATATCATTGTTTGTTGGTGCCTCCTGATACAACTACATTTATTTACATCTCAGCTTGAACCAGTGGCATTTTCTGAGACACCTAAATTATTGGAAATGATCCTTAAATCTTATGAGACAAGAAAGTCCACAAGTAGTCTTTATAAGTATTTATTATTGATAAATTAATTGGTATGCAAATTTTAAAGAATGAATGGAACAAAAAATTGGAGATCCCCATTTTGTTAAAGAACAAGAAAATGACTTAGTAGCTGCATCAAAAATATCAGTAGGTCATTTGACAAAACAAATATTTAGGACTTCTTGGACCACATAGCATCTTATAGAAAAGAGATGAGTACATTGTTGAGTTCTATGAGATGCAATACAAATATTATTTCATTATGATTTTTTCTTTTTCTTTTTTCTTTTTGCCTTTGAGTCAGTGTTGACTCCTGGCAACTGCCTGGACAAGTCCCTGCAGTTTTCTTGGCAAAATTTCAGAAGTGGTTGCCATTGCCTGCTTCCTAGGGCTGAGAGAGAGTGACTGGCCCAAAGTCACTCAGCTGGTTTCACACCTAAGGCATGACTAGGACTTACAGTCTCATGGTTTCTAGCCCAGTGCCTTTAATTACTACACTATACTGGCTCTCCAAACATGTTTTTACAATATCCTAAAATTGTTATGTTCTAAAAAAACCATTACGCATATTAATTTGTTTGTGAGACAGGGTTTAATATTGGAGATTGACTGCTGACAATGGAAATGGATTCTCCATGCCCTTCTTACTAAAAGACTTGCCCTTCAACACTGGTAAAATAAATTTATGGTCCCAATTACTCATAGGATTCCAGACCTGATGTCATTTGTGATTTATGAATGAGTTGCTTACATATATAGGTTACATATGGATGATTTATAATGAAATATGGCCCTGCTTTATTGAAACTATCTTGTGAATATTCATGTATATACATGTATGAGAAGCCCATACATAACGCCATGAGGGTCAAATGAAAAGTGGTGTCTCTACTTCCATAATTTTAATTTGAATAGGGGTTTTTTAATAAACAAAATAGGAAAATAGTCCTTGAAATGAGTGCTTTTGTTACCTATATTTACTGCTCCACATAATCATCACCATTCACTACACGCTTCTGCCAATGATGGACAAGCTTCTTAAATCCACCATGAAAGGAGACCACACTTTGTGTCTTCAACCAGGTCCTGACAGTCCTTTCCACCCCTTTATTTCAGTCATAACACCCCAGTGATGTACTTCCCAAGGAGTTACATTTGGCCTCCCTCTGCTTTAGAAGATCAGTAAAGACAGATCTCTTTAACAAGCTTGATTTTATTATGAGTTTTAATTAGTTGTTTTCTTTTATATTGGTAATTTGTTTTCTTCTTTTTTTCTCCCCAAAGCATTGCCATAATTGTGTACTTGCTGCTGTACCAACAGAAGCGAATATGTGTAGCTCAAGGTTGAACTGTGGAGTCCTTGGGGTTCTCTGAGCTTGGTTGTTTTCTTGCAAACATTTCATTACCCAGCTAGGTAACATCTTCAGTGCTTAGAATGGAATGGGGTTTGCTCTCTGTTTATATATTGTGACATGCCCTGCCAGTGTTGGTGGGGGTGTGGGTTTTGTTTTGTTCTATTTTTTCCTCTGGTAGTTCCTTGATTAAAGTACTGTTTACTGCTTGTATGTCTGGGGGTAATCTTGGTGTTAATCTCTGCTTATCTGGGTGGTGATTGCTGGTGAGGAGAAGTTCTGATCTTTTGTTTTTCTTTCTATTGTCTCTTTTGAATAGTGTGTAGATGTTGTTTATCTCTATATGCCTGTTGATGGCTGCTTTGTCTGGATACCAAGCTTGGTATTCTTGGTGAAGAAAAAATAGAACAAAACAAAACCCCCATGCCCACCAACACTGTCAGGTCATGCCACAATATAAGCAGAGAGCAAACCCCATTCCATTCTAGCACTGAAGATGTTACCTAGCCGGGTAATGAAATGCTTGCAAGAAAACAACCAAGCTCAGAGAACCCCAAGGACTCCACTTGCTGCTGTTACACTTTGCAGCCTGACTTCCAGTCTGTAGTCTGTCTACCATTTTTACAACCTTGATAATGTTGGCCTAGTTTAACTGGGGGCATGGTGGGTGGAAAACAGTGGTTGCTGCCCAAGAACAGTGGAGTCTCTTGATAGAATATTCTGCAACATGGGCTGCTTTTTCTTAGGAGTTAATAAAAAGAAAGATCTCCAAAATTTTCTCGGAAAAAAATGGCTTCTGACAAATTTCAACTCATTCCTACTTATTTGTATTGACAGTATAGTTCTATCCATGTTAAAGTGGATTTTACTCCTATATGGTTGCAGTCAGCTTCTCTGTTTTGAGTCTTATCTCATGCATTTTTTTACAGCTTTCTTTTTTCTTTATCAGCTAAGAAAATGGTTCCTGAACAATGCGGATTTTTTTTAGAATGTGCATACTTGTATCTATTATTTCTTTTGTCTTTTTAAAGCATTGATGCAGAAGAAAACTCTGTTCAGGGTTTAAAACCACATCACTTGTTGAATTATTTCAGCAGAACACACAAGAGGAACAGCAGTGAGATATAGACCATCTCAGTACAATGCAATGGCTTCTTTTCATTAAAGAATTCTATAACATTTTGCATTCAGCCTTCCTCCTCCGAAGATTCTTGCTATTTGAATGCAGGTAGATTATATCACACAATGATAACTATCATCCTTCCCATAATTTTACTGAGAATTGTTTTTTTACACATAAAAAAACAGGATTTCACTAAACAAAGAAACAACAACAAAAACCATATTATGGAGCTATCTATGGATCCACATTCTGTCTTTCCCCAATTTTAACTGGAACATGTTGGCTGGTTCATTGCCTTGCTTTCTAAAACCATGTCCATAGCCTGGTTTGAGCTGTGACAAAAATCATTCCTATGTTCTACAGAGGAGTGGCCATGTGGGTCCTAATGAAATCACAATGTGCAGCTGCAAAACTTGTACCATCTCTTGCTTGGCAGCTTCCATAGAGAAGTGAAGGCATCACTTGACTTCATTTGTACGTGAACTCAAACATCATCTCAGTATCTTCATACAGAATGTATTATGAAATCTGGCGAACTGGATGAGAGATGATTTTGGTCACATCTGATTATTTATTAACCAGTTACTATTGTCATCGGATGCTTTTTCACATCCGTGTGATATTAGTCTACATCTCTATTAGTAGCCTTCCGAATTCAGGGAATATTATTTGATTTTTACTAATTATTTTTATTGGTTTTCCAAGAGCCTTTTCAATGCAATTTGAACCCTGTGTTATTGATTTTAGATCCCTCCCCTCCTCCCCCAATATTAGTGGCCATATGGGTATTCTATATCACATCCGAATATTTCCTGTCCTTTTTTGTATTTTGGTCATCTGCAATACACAGAGCCAATCTGGAGAACAGCCTGATGGGTTTGTCACTATAACACGGGTTTCTATTATACATCACATCGCTTCAGGTCTTCATAATCTGAGTTGTGCTAAATTGTGCTAAGGCATGAGATTAAAGCACCACGCACAACAAAATTTCTTTCAATTTATTGCCAGCATCCAGATGATGGATAAGAAGCTTAATTCCACCCCTTGCTCCCAGCCAGCAAAGCAAGATCATCAGAATTAGTTCCTATTCTGTTTGTTTATTAGCCACATGTGCTGATTATAAGTCGTGCATCTGCAGAGCTTTTGGCTGCAATCTTGTGCATTTTATGTGCTTGTGCAGTTCACTGAAATCGCTAAGATTTATGTGTGCTTCGCTGTGTGTAGTATTTCCTCTTTATTTGTATCAATAAGCATCTGAATTTTGGCAGAATGTACAAAAGATAAATACGCAATCTATTTTGGTGCTTCAGTAAGGTTGTTCAGTCCTTTATACGTTGGATTCTACCAAATAAATGTCAAGCTGAGTGACTGGCAGAATTGTGCTTATATTTTACATCAATGTGCTGCTACATAATTTAATATCACATGTGTGATGTGCTACATTGTGTTTCAAGTATGCATAGGCAACTCCATTATCTTTTTTGGCTAGCATTTTCATTTCAACAACTATAGTTCAGCCCTATTTATGCATCAGTTCATATGCATGGCTGAAAAAGATGTGCATGAATATTCAAACACATTTCTGTGTGTGCTTTACTTAATGTACATGTTTAAATATACTGGTGTTTTTTTAAAAAGCACATTTTTTTGCAAGCAACTTTTTCATAGTAATGGATCTGGGAGGTTTTTTTTCTAAAATAAGTGCATGTGTGTTTTTCTAGGCATTTTTTTAAAATAAGGGATTTGCATTGCAAAATTCTGAGCATATTAGTGTGCTACTATTAACACAAATCAACACAGACTATTTATTAATATATCCATGAGTTTTAACCACTGGGAGGTAAGAGTTGCCCATAAATTGTCCATGTTGGGGTATTAATGAAAGACATATATATTAACCTATCTACTGTCAAATATTTGCAGATTCTCAACTGCAACTGAGCTCAACACAGAATTCAAATTAATGATCTGCTGTGTTGGACCTTTTGGTCTGAGAGCTTCTTCTTGCTGATCACCTCAAGCTGTGGTCACCATTTTGACTAGTTTCATTGAACTTAAAGGAATACAGTATGTACCAGGGAGGGCAACATTTTTATATCCAAAAGCTTTTTTTCTTTAATTAATCCCCAAGAGTTGCAAGGGTTCATGGGAGATGTACTGACAGCTAGAGTTTCCCTATATTCCATAGCCAGAATATAGGAAGTATAAAGCAGGGTTCCTGTTAAGATGTGGAAAGAATGGGAGGAAAAGAACACCCAAAGTCAATTCAAGAGGATATTAAATGGGTCTGCAGCTTGACTGCTGTCAGAAAATTGTTGGAAGCGACTTTGGCTTCAGTTCTAGCATTACAGTGGACCTTTGTTACTGGCCATGCCATGTGGAACTTCTGGAAAGCTTTGACCCAGTTTCAGCTAATTGAAGAGGGCCTCGCAGAGTGAGAGTGATGTAGTGATATTGGTGGAAAAACTCAAATAGATGTATTAAACCAAATCTTGTTTCTAAGAACAGCAACAACACAAACAGAAAACAGAATCATACATAAACTGATGGTTTGTTACTGAATTGTGATGCCATGATCTTGAGGGGCTTTGGCTTCCATTAAAAAAAGGCAGAAATGCTGTTAGGTCTTGACCACACAATCTTAGGAATCATTTGATTGAGGCAAGCTAAAGGCTCCTTCAAACAGAATTCATGTCCATATAGTTTTCTTTGGCAACAAAATGGAAGGAGTTTCCCACTGCTTTCTCTTGTGGGTTCCCAATCTGACATACAGCCCTGGAATTTCCTCCCAACTAAGTACTAACCAGATCATATTCTATTTAGGTTTCTGAGGATCACCCTAGATCAGTTAGATGCTGCCATCTACTGTAGCAACAATCCCTAAAACAATTTTGAATAGCATTTTTTTAAAAAAAAAATCATTTCAGACTGTATCCAACATATACTGACATATTTCTATGCATTAATTTATTGAAAGGATTAACATTTTCCTACTGACCTTTTGATGAAATCCCAAGGAAAACGTCATCAATAACTGAATTAGTTGTGGGAAGAGACTATTCCATCTTAAAATGCCTTTTACGATGCCAACATAAGTGGCTTCATGAATAAATCTGTTCATTTTCTAAAATCTTTGTTACTATACCATTTTCACCTATTTGAAACTTTCAGAATAAGCTTTTGCATAGAAGCTTGAATTCAGTACTTTTCAAACTAAGCTTTCATTAGCTAGAGTAAAACAGACAGCAGTAGTTGTGGAGAACAATTTTGTCTTAATAACATACAGAGTGCATGAAACTCACAAACCAATTACTATCTATTACAGACATAATAGCAAATAACAAACAAGAACATCAGGCCCTTGTAGTACTGTAATTATCTGAATCTTTTCCAACTCAATGCAAGGTAAGTGACGTATAATTCAGAGTATTTTTGTTTTGTTCTTGTGCATACAAGATCTAGATGAGCCCACTGGGAACAATTGAATTAACCAAACTCACCTCACTAAGAATTCTACTGACATGAAACTCCATTAGTTGGTAAAGTTATTAACAGTGCAATCTTATATATGTCTACTAAGAAGTATATCCCACCAAAATAAGTGGGCATAGAAGAAGATACAGAAAAACAGCCTAAGGCTTTTTTCCAATAAATACTGTTGAATCCAGTAGAATGTACGTCTATGTACATTCTTCTATATAGGATTTTGCCATAAGCTGTAACATGCCCCTTAGTTTGGAGAAATACAATGAATTCAGTGAGAGATCTCCTGAGGAAACAAGCTATGCACTATAGCTATTTTCAGAAATAAGTATCCATTTTAGTATAGGACTATAGAAATGTGATGTTTCTTTAATTGCTTGGAATGAACAATCCGATTTTACTTTGAATATTTTTGCTGCTGTTGTAGAAAATGAAAGTTGTTCTTCAGACAGAAAGGCTGTACTTTGTACATGGAGTAAAATAATCCAACATTCACATCAGTTGGTAACTGGATACCTGTCCAAAAGGATTTGGCCTAGCCACATAATATACATTCTTCATTGTTAAAAGGAAAGGAACACTGCCCTAACTTTAGTTGACCAGTTGTCTCCCTGCCTGAGAATATTGCTTCAGTAATGTATGAAACTTTTCACTGAAAATAAACAAGAGAGATATGCAGTTTATTCTCACCTAACTGATATGGACAGCAGTTCTTGCCTTGAAGTATAACCTTTTTTACTCATTTTTTTCATATTTGTTTACTCCTAAGGCAGCTAAGGAGACCACCTTTGCTAATAATGACCTGTAAATGAGAAACTCCCCAAATAAATCATCAGGATATTACTTACTTGCATTATGTATAAACAATATAGGTGTCTAGATACTCTGCATTAATGTGATTTGGTAGTCTATAGCTTTCTGCTAAATGCTGGAGACCTCTATACTAAACAACATTATCCTTGCTGAGCTGGCATTTTGGAAAGAAGTATTATTAAGCCCTCTAGGAAATTTCATAAATCACTCTGTCCACTGGTGTATCTATACATGCTGATTCCAGAAGGTAATGGATAAGTGATATGGAAATACAGTAAGGTCAGCTGGGCAAAAAATAAAAATATTCAAAATCCTGGAGGTATCAAAATAGGAACGTATCCAAATTTCTTCATTGTCAATCGGGAAAAGGAATTAACTTTATTCTGTTTTATTTATATTGACTGACTGAAACTAATATAGGATCTATGCACACAGTCATATTTAGAACTTTTCTTTTGTCTGATTTTTTGCAGATGGATTGACCATCTCTGAATCAATGTGACTGAACGCAAACTATCAGGGAGGCAAACTATCATCTTCCACTAATTTAACTCTTTTCCTTGTTTTTGTGGTGGACTGATCTAATTTGTACAGATCTCTGTGTGTGTGTGTGTGTGTGTGTATGTGTGTGTATTCAGTACCAAAGTACCTCAAAGTGATTTCCAATAAAAGCAGCAATACAATCAACAATAAAATAATACATCAAAAAGCATATAAAACCTGTGCATGAAAAATTGCAGCCAGACTGTCCCTGTCTAATAAAGGATTAATTGATCTACTGACTGAATATGGTGAGTGGCAGTCCTAGCCAAAGAGATCACTTGATCCTCCAGTGGCAGTTTAGCTTAGCTAAATCAACTCCAAGCCATCAGCTCACCCATCCAGATGCCTGGTCAGCTGATGAATGAATTCTTGGCTTTTAGCAGCAATGCCATCAGAGAGGATCAGAAGCAGGCCAGGCCACAAAGTATGTGATACAGGGAGGATAGACCAGAGGGGATCTAGGTGACTGTGGTCCTTAAATGTTTTCTCCCATATTCTCACCATTCATAACTAGTGATCAACTGAATTACAGCACTTTCATTTTCTTCCTCCCTCCCTCCCTCCCTCCCTTCCCACTCCAAAAATACCTCACAGTCTACATATGGACACATACACACACACACTCTAAAGAAAATTGTATACCTTAACTTGGTTGATCGCTATGGGCAGCCACAAATCTAATCGATGCACCAAATTTATGCAGTGTGACTTCAGTTTCAGTGACCCGCACCTCACTAGCATGAGACTGAATGTGGCATCTGTTCCACCTCTGGAGAAGTTCCCAACTCTCACCCAGCAACAGGCACACACAACACACCCGCATCCTTTGGGAAGAAGAAATATGGTTGTTTAGTACAGGACAAAAACCTATAGATCAGGAATTCTGAGAAAGTCTTCTTACTCTTTTCAAGGCCAGAGGGAATAGCAGCTAGGACAGTCAATATTCCAGATCAAGCCAGGGATGTTTCCTGTCTCAGGTGTATGTCCTTTGTCGTCTAATCTCAGCATTCCTGTACAATCCCAGATTTCTACTCAAAAGCCTTAGTTGTAGAGCTGCTTAATTAAACAGCTATAGGACTGAAGCTCTAAGAGTCTAAATAGAAATTAATTTAGCAAAGTAGAAACTTCTCACATTTCATAGTAATAATTCATTTTTCATCTTCATGTTTAAATCAGCCATTCTCAACTAAGTATCTTTCAGATTGGTTGGTTTAAAGCACTCATAACTATTTATACAAGTCTAAACATGATTGGAACAGTACACATGGAGACACCTCGGTTGGAAAGTCTGGTTAGAAACATTCAGAAAATTCATCTCCTAGCAGCATTGTGAAAAGAAAAAAAAAAAGGCATTTGAAAATATAGGAAGTTTAATCCTGCATGAATATTTAAAATACAAAGTCTGACTACTCAAAAAGCAATTTGAGAGGAACAACCAAGAAGTGATCACTGCATGAAAAATTAAGAAACAGAGATGCTGCTTTAACCCTTAAAGTATTATCATGTGTAAGGTAGCAATGGAGGGGGGAAGAGGCAAATTTGCACTGAAGAAAGGTACTGCGAACCAGATAGCAGGAATCATAATACTGGTTTATAGATTTCTGTGATGCACCTGCCTTTGAAATATAATGTATTTGGCTGTTCCATCTCAAGGTGGATACGGACATGCTGGAGAAGTATAAAGCACAATGAAAACAATCAGTGGGTAGAAGCAAATCCTCCTTGTAGAGGTGTTAACATATTTTGGGATTTTTAGGTTAGAAAGAAGACATGTAAGAGAAAATAAAGTTTAAGTTACAAATGATAAAATGCAGGTATTAGGGATAAATTATTTTATTTTCTCTTTCATAACTCCTGTTATATACAAAAAATGCTTCTTCTCTATGTTTTGCAGGGTTTGCTACCCCCTCCCCCCAAAATGCAGAGAGGCTCTGGTTTTCATGAGGATTTGATGACATCAGTGACTTTTGTGTCTATCAGAAAATAATGCACCCAGGTTAAGTTTCAGAATCACTTTCAGTGCAGTGCCATTTGATGTTTTCATGTCAGGAAATGCAGACAGTCAGGGAAGCTCCAAAGCAGCATTCTCCAACCTGGTGCTTCCCAAAAGTGATAGGGCTTCCCCTCCCATCAGTACCAGCAACCTGGTTAATTGCAAGGGATGTGGGGAATTGTAATCCTAACACAACGGGAGGACAGTGGATTGAAGACTGTTGCATGAAGCAATAAGAAGATGCCTACAATGAAGGAAAAAATTTTTGAGCATCTCACAGTAATAAAGACTATACTGAATCCAGTCTGACTCCTGGTAATTGCGTGGACACATCCATTGGTAGCAGTTCAAAAGTGATTTGCACTGTCTTTTTCTGGGATTTATGTATGCATTTATTTCTAGCCTAGCCTACAGTTTTAGGTTTTCTCATTCAAGTATTAATCAGATTCAATCCTGGTTAGCAGTTTGGCTCAGTCATGGCTGGCTAAGTGTTAACCCTTGCTGTGGAACAATAATAAGGAAAAGACAAAAATGCTACAAAAGAAATTAAAAAGAAACAAGTATTCTGTAAAAAGATACTCAATATTTAAATACCAGTTGTTTGGAGTAAAGAACAAGGGATGTCTCGGGCCATTTGCTGTACTGATTTAATCATTTGGCTACCCACTATTTGAGAAGAGGTACTAAACCCTTGCGTTTAATACTAAATGTTCATATTTTCTTAATGTAAACTACAATCTCAGTGGAGTGCAAAGTTATCCAAAATCTGAGACTTCTGCAAAACAGTTCTGTGTCTTTTTTCACTACCCCTTCTGTAAATTACCAGATATTGACATAATTGTGATATTGTTTCTCTTTGTTCATTATGCAGTTAAGTGAAGCATATTGAAATGTACAAAATTAGGAAGACAAAATATAAAGGAGATTGAGGAAGCAGGGCTGCTGTTCCCAATCTTATTAACATGTTGTTTTGGACTTGATCCATGGTGCCAAATGGATTCTGTCAGCACCTTCGGATTTTCCTAATATTCTGGCAGGTAGTTTCACTATCTATCAAATCACCTGGAACATGGAACATGGAACATGGAGGTGACTATGGTGTTGGATGGGATTGGTACCAAGAGATCTTCAAATCAAATCAAATCAAATCAAATCAAACCTAATTTTTATTATAGTCATAGACCAGCATAAACAAGAGACCATTCATCAGCATCAGATGCCAGATGCTTCCTACTTTACTGAGGAGTTCAAGAAATGAAGCAGCTGAAGAGATACAGAACAATATCAAAAGTAAGGAATAAACAAGACTAATCACAGATACGAGCCCATTTTCAGGCTCTAAGTTTAGGAAGCTATTAAAGATCTGGCTGTCCTTCCAGGTCTTGGGAACAGGGTGAATGTGGAAACCCCTTCTTATTTTATTGTTTTGCTTGCTTTGCTTTGTTTTGCTTACTTTGGTTTTCCAGTCTGTTGTATTTTTAATATGTTTTTAATATATATATTTGTTCCTAGCTGTAAGCTGCCCAGGATCGTATGGTAATTGGGCAGCTTATAAATTAAATAAATAATTGTAAATGAGATTCTGCAGGGGTAACCACTACTTTTTAAAATCTATATGAAGCCATTGGGAGAGGTCATCACAGATTTGGGGTAAAATATGCTGATGATACTCAACCTTACTCTGGCACCCCAAACCAGGCTGGAAATGGAAGTTCTAACCTGATGTATGGAGGTTGTGAAGGCCTGGATGGGTAGAAAAAACCTTAGACTTAATCCCAGCAAGATTAAGCATTTAGACTTAATCCCAGCACTCTGATTCCATGATGGTTCCAGCACTGTTTCTGGATGGTGTTGATAGTCCTCTAAAGGAACTGGTTATGATGGTTGATGGAATCTGACTTAAAGAAACCAAACTGAATGAAACACGTTTCCGTACCAGCCAAATTCAAAAGTTTCAACTATTTTCCGAATGGAAAGAATCATGAACGTGCCTGCTACAGGGCTTTCAGAAAAAAGAGATAGCACCTAATTCAGCACTGCTATAAATATGGGGTCCAAGCTCAGACTCACGGATATCTGTGGGAGGGCAGAGTATTCAAAAAGTCAAGATGGGGTGTGTGTGCATGCATGAATTGCCTGATCAGAGCAGCACAAGTGAAAAAAGGAGCAGGGCATAATCATATAGTTGCAGCTACCATCTTGGAGGTATCTGGCAGATGTTCTTTCTTTACCATATATGTGTTTAAAAATAACAACAAAACAAGCAACATTTCATGTTGTTTCTATGGTGCTTTAAAGAAACTCATGATTTTTGGTTTAGGATTGGAAGGCTAAACAAACACATATATAAAGACTTAAAACATTTATTTGAAAGTCTTTTACGTGTGGCTGATTCAGCACTAGGGCATTGCAAATCTTGTGACTGTCATGTGTTTATTTTATTTGTTTGTTTGTTTTTAGGGGAAAAAAATACTACTGGATTTCTGTTTGGAAAGCACAAAGCAGTGGAAATGTGCAACTTTGTGTAGCAGTAATTTGATCATGGGGCAAGAATTGATGTAACATCAAGGTCCTTGCCATAACCATGAAAAATGGCATCCATTGCTGATTTCTGAACATTGAGCACCACTTTTAGAGGCACAGAAGCCAGGAAAATGTTGGAGGAACAAGAGGGAAGAGAAAGGAAGGGCCAAGGGGAAGAGCGCTGCTATAGGTATGTTTATTCAAAGGTAGGCCCCTGTGCTTAATAAGGCTTTCTGTTAGTTAACTGTACCGAGGATTGCAACTTTAAAATAATTTCAATTCACTTCTTTCTGAGCTCTGGATCACCCTCATCTGATTGAAATAATAGAGTAAAACTTAGCAAGCTGTGCTTTGCAATCCATTTTCGTTTCTCATACATGCAAAAGAATTAACTAAAGTTAAATGCGTAATTGGGTGACTAATAACTGAAAAAAGCTGTTGCATGCTTAAATTGCCAATTGTGCCTATAGGCACACCCAGTTTGTTTCTGAGCTGGCATTTAACTGTAATTCCATTGCTAATAAATAGCAGCCACCAAAGGACAGTTAACGCAGGCCTTTAATAGGAGACAAATGAATTTAAATCAGTGGGACAACTCATAGGAAAGCAAATTTAGTGGGCAATAGCATCTTACGATCTGGATACACTTTCATTTAATGCTCAATCAACCAAGCTCTGCGCATTAGCTTTTGCCATGTAAAGAAGAAGACTTTGATATTTCAGTATTATGTTTCTATCACTTATGACTGATGAAAAAGGTTTAAATAAACATGGGCATTACAATAGCCACTGATGGCTCGGAGCTCAATTGAGGCAACATAAAACTGTGCTTATATTCTTCCTTTGAAAAACAGAAGACTTTGATTGCATTGTCCTTAGAAATGTAAGACAGATGGATTTCTTTAATGACAATTTGCAAGGTGCCTTTGTAGAAGAAAAGAGGATGCCCTATTTTAGGTTTTTGAATTTGGTTGCTCTTATAGACGTTGACGCATTTCAGAACCACAGAAAAAGTAAACATACTTTATCTGTCTGTGATAATAATTGCTTAAGTGGTGACTTCTGCATCTGTGACTGCTAGAGATTTAATGTAATTGCCAGCAATAATTGCAGGAAAGAAGAGGTAACTTCTGATACTGAGAGCAGACATGTCTTAGCAGACATCTAAGCATATATTTGCAAGACATGCTTAGCTTAACCATGGCTTACTCATCCTATGTTGCATGACACATTAACTAATCCTAGGGTAACAATATGCTCAACTAAGATGAGTCTGGCTAGTTTGTCATTCAGGATTTTGCAAGAACACAATTACTGAATTTTAAAGGTTTCCGTGCCTCGAAGGACACATTCTGCACAGGAAATGTGGCCATGCATTCAGCACTGCCTCTATCCTCCCTAAATGCTACATATTCAGCTGGTGATCTGAGGAGTAAGTATACTATAAGACTGTAATGAATCAGGGAACCCATACTTGGTATCACAATTGAACAGTTGCATGAAAGTATCATTTCTCCCGGCTCTTGCCCTCCATATATTTCTCTTAAGGTACAAATAGAGTAGAGCTACAAGTTTATTGGGAATCAAAGCTGGTTTGATGACAACCAACTATTAACAGCCTCTAGGAATATATATGTAGGTTGTATGTGTGTGTGTGTGTGTTTTGGCATTATGTACTTAATAAAGTAGAACAAAGAGAAAATGAATAAAGCAATAGGGAAAAAAGCAATGCAACAAGAGCAACAGATTGATTGATTGATTGATTGATTGATTGATTGATTGATTGATTTGATTTGATTTGTAAGGTGACCCAATTCAGAAACTATTCTGGGCATTGCTAATGTGCAGAGCTTGGTTGACTGAGCATTAGAAACAGATAAAAGTAACAGTTAACATGAAAGGATAGTGACAAAGAAGAACCAAGAACTGCCACATAGGCAAGAAGAACCTGAAGGACCCCACCATTTAAAATAGTCCAGGGCCTGGGACTAATGCAGTGTTTCTTAAAGTGTGGTCCAAGGACCCCTTGGGGTCCCTCAAGACCCTCTCTGGGGTCCATGAAATCAAAACGATTTGCCAGCCTATGTTAAAAAATAATACAATATGAAAATCCCATCAAACAATCATGAGATGTGGTAGCAGCAGCAAATGGATAAATTTAAATTTTTAATACACTAAATATTGATAAATATAACCTTTACAAACAAAAGCTCTTTTGGGGTCCTCCATAATTTTTAAAAGTGGGAGGGATCCTGAAAGAAAAACAGTTTAAGAAACACTGGAATCATGAATCTGTGTGAAAGCCTTCTTGGCTGAAGCTACCACCTGCTCTTCCAGCAGGAGCTGTGAATCCATGACACCCCTAATTTGTGTACCAGCCTCAAAGAGAATCAAAGATGGATACTTTCTAGATCCAGGGGGTCCAAATAACCATATCACTCAGTCTGACCAGGATTGTTTTTCTCCATACAAACTATCATAGCCTCCAGTCACTTGGACAGCTTGTGGACAGCATCACTTAGTCAGCTCAATGTTCAGATGTACAGCTGGATATCACCCACATAGTGGTGATACCTAATCCCAAATTGATGGATGACCTTACCTAGTGGTTTCATGTAGATGTTAAAGAGAAGAGGCAATAGTCCCTTGTTTGCTAAGTCTATTCCTGAAGCCCATAGTGATCAACAATAGGACAAAAGGTACAGAGTTGATGCATCTGAAGCTGCACCTCCAACATGTCTAGTCTGGAGAAACTTTGCTACCCTTTTCTTAGAATAGAATCATAGATTTCTGAAGTTGGAAGGGACCATAAGAATCATCTAGTCCAAACCATCCTTAACAACTGCTGGCCCAGCCTCTTGTTAAAAAGCTCCAGAGATGGAGACCTCACAAATTCCATTGGTGGACAGATCTTACTGTCAGGAAGTTTGTTCTTATATTTATATGAAATCTAGGTAGCTACAACTTATATTCATTATTGCTGGTCCTAATTTCTGGTGATGGAAAATAGTTTCTGACCATTTTCTCTGTGTCTTCCATTTATGTACCTGAACACTAATATTATGTCTTTGTCTTTCTTTTCTCCAGACTCAACACCTCCAGTTGTTCAGTCTATCCTCATAGTTTTGTCACCCTATGAATCTGTTCTTATTTGTTAATAATTCTAGAAATGTGATGCCGAGGATCATACACAATAGTTTGGGTGTGTTCTCACTAGTATGGGGGAATAAGGACTTCATACTTCTTTAACACAGTGCTTCTGCTCATGCAGCTCAGAACTGTAATAGCCCTTCCAGCAGCTGTTGGCTCATATTCAGCTTTTTATCTATGACCACACTCAAAACTCTCTCTAATGTAGTACTTCCAAGCCATAAATCCCTCATTTTGTATATATATGCCTTATATTTTCCTCTCTAAATGTAATACCTTATATTTCTGCCTCTGTTGAAAGAAATCTTGTTCCTCTCAGCTTGGTCTTCCAACCTGTCTAAATTAGATTGCAATCTTGTTTTGTCTTCCTAGGTGTTGACCTGATCTACCATTTTTTATGTTATCTGAAAATTTGATAAGAAGCTCTTTAATCCCATTATCCAGGTCATTAATTAAAATATTGAGTAGTTATGGCCCTCAAAACTGTGGGACCCAATTTAGGGGCATTTATGAGGGACTGTGTGTCAAAAAAGTCAAGTTGGTAGTCATGATTATGCAGTTGAACCTTCATCTCTTTTCTATATACATTACTTAAAATGTGGGATTTAAGTCTAGACTCATGGATGTCCATGAGCGTAGGACATTGTCAAAAAAGTTAAGATGGCAGCTGTATTCATACAAAGTCCCACAAGTTTTTTTTACATACATCATTATTTTTTGACATGCACTTCTCTCCCCCTCATCCATAAATGTCTAATATTTACTTCAATAAGAGCAAATATTAATAAATCAGGTTCCTACTTCTAAGTAGACATGTGTAATATTATAGGATTATACTAATACTAAATAAAATACCAAGGTTAGGGCAACCAAATGAAACTTTTAAATTAGTCTGTTTTGTTTAAAATATTTCCAGCCTAGTGTTCTGCCATAAAGGCAGAATGTACTAAAATTATTTATTTATTTATTTATTTATTTATATGTGTATATATATATATATATATATATAGAGAGAGAGAGAGAGAGAGAGAGAGAGAGAGAGAGATAAAGAAGAATTAGTCTGGATCTTTGGGAGAGAGCACTTGGACTTAGAGATAAGAAGCCCTTCCCTCTGATGAAATTATTCCAGACTGACATTAAATTAAGAATAGCATTTCAAACTTCATGCACTCTTGAATCTCAAAATGGCATGTCTTTTAAGGCCTTGATTTATGTAAGAAGTGTATATAAAAGATGCCCAACTCACCATTCCTTGCCTTTGTCTTTTTGTCAGCAGCAAAAATGCAGGGTTGTGCTTTGTCGATGCATCAAGCGATCCAAATGCCAATGACTTAAGTATATGTTTTTCTCCTATGCAGTTTTTTCCCCATAAAACGGAATGAATGCATTATTCAGGTGATGCTAAATAAGGGTTTTAAATGGATTTTTGGAGCATGAAAATTTGATATGTGCATAGAAGGAGAGTACAAAGCATTCAGCAAAGTGCTGTGCATGAAACACGCCAAGGAAGTGAAGCATCAAAAGACCTGAAACAGAGATATTTTGTTTGTATTCTATGCCCAAAAAATGGTGACTGACTTCTGTTTTCAGAAAGTCCTGCCAGGAGATCTTAGAGAAAGAGACAGCTATCAGTTATATCAATGATTCAGATCTTTATTTAACTGTTAAAAGGATTTTTTAAAAATCATCTATCAGTGTTCTTGAAGTCATATTGGCATCAAGACTTTTTTTAAAAAAAATATAGCCTCCCATAATAAATTAATTTATGAAATGAAACCTCTACAATTGAGACCTTCAGATTCAGCCAGCATGATCGTTAAATAAACAGCCAGAAACTAATAAATAAACCCTATATATTGTTCATGAATGTCTGAAACACTGCATAGCACCATAAACATTAGAGGAGGTGATTTTTATTTTTAATGTAATGTGTAGCATGTGAAGAATTCCTACCGTCAGATCTTCTGTGGAAAATATTAAGACAGCATATTCACAGCATGGAATACTCTTCACACCATGATCCCTACAATCTCATTATGAAAATTAGCCCCACTCACATTATTACATTTCCACATTCCAGGCTCACTAACACAGATGTTATCTTGCAATTTCTTCTAGTCTAGCTTTTTTTCCCCCCCAAGCTGCTTTCAGAATAACTATCTTAAGCCTCCATTGCTTTCTTCCAGTTTCATAATTTCACAGTCTGTGCAGATTTCTAGATTGCTTCAGTGTTGAATCTCACATCTGGCCTTTCAACATTAGTTATCTGAAGCATTGACTTTTCTATCACACTGTAATTAAACACAAGCCATGATACCATATAGTTAGGGTGATCCAGAACACCAAACTTGGCTTTGGTCCATGCAAATATCACATATTTAAAGAAAAAAGAATTATATTAAAAGTTATAAGATTTTTGCACTTGAAACAGTAGAGAACTTTATGGGCTACTTAAAGACTTGAGTACATATCCCTTCATGTCTAGCCTGACTCCTGGTGACAGACAGAAATGTCCATGTAGTTTTCTAAAAGTGACACAGATATGGTTTTATACTGCCTTTTTCTAGGATAATATTTCAACTTCCCTAGCCTACAGCCCTCAGATTTCCTAATGGTCTCCCTGCAAATCAGATCCAATACTGCTTAGATTTTTGGAGATCAGCCAAGATCTCTAAATCTAAATCTCTAAATGCTGCCTTCTGTATGACTTGGATCTATGGTGAGGTCTCCGGCAAGGGCATGTTCCCCCATTTTCCATGCTTATACTTCACCATCCTCTTCAGGTGATTGAGACTGAGAATACTAATCTAGCCTATAAAAGTCCTGTTTGGTTCAACTCTTGTAGTATGAGTACCATACAGTTTCAATAAATTCATGATGCCATGTTTTGTTTCGAAGTTTCCAGACAATGCATAAGATATTCTCAAGTAGGATAACTGAGATATAACCAAGGTATGAGAGCAAGTTGGGTGTAGTGGTTAAAGCAGCAGGCTAAAAACCAGGAGACCATGAGTTTTAGTTCCACATTAAGCACAAAGTCAACTGGGTGACTTTGGGCCAATCATTCTCTCAGCCCTAGGAAGAAGAAGGCAATGGCAGTTATGAAATTTTGCTAAGAAAACTTAAGGGATTTGTCAGGGTAGTTGGTAGGAGTCAACACTAACTCAAAGGCACCCCCCCCCCAAAAAAAACCCCTAAGGTATGAATAACTTGCAAGATTTATCTGGGTGAAAGGCCATAACTGACATGAGGCATATGGTAGCTGATACATTCTAAAATATGTTTACAAACATCTGTAACAGTGGATAGAAAAATAAATGCATATAGGTGTTAAAGTTCTTACCCAGTCAAAAGTAAAGTAACTTGATACTAGATCAGGCCATTATCAAAACAAAGAACAGCTGGAAACCGTATCTCTAGCCCAAAAGAGACTCACAGGTAAGATTTTAAAAAATGCAAGAAATGTGAACACTGATTGTTATAAATAGAACTTGCATTTGATACACAGCAGTTGCTCAAATTCTTTTGTAATAGCTTCTTACCTTCTCTACATAAATGTAATTTATCAGAAGTTCTTGAATTCCTGTGTGCCTGTTTAATTGCCGCAGGTCTAGGCTGCAAGGGAGAAATCAGTTTTACCTGTGCTCTTTCGAGTACGTTCTTTGCCTTTCATCATTTTTGGCTTTAAAAAAAAATCACATTCTATTTTGCAAAGGAAAACAGTACCTCGATTTACATTTTTGAATTTTAGCTTGATTCATCTAATAGCAATAATTAGAATCAGGTTATTGAAATATCCAGCTAGGAATAGGATTTTTTCAGCCTTGAAAAAAACCCAGAGATTGACTGTTTGTCAAATGTCAAAACACGCACATGCTCAAGCATGCCTGCTGGCTATGTAAAAAACCATTATCAATGCTGTATGAAATGTCAGATTATCTCTACTAAGTTATACATGTATCATTAACTTGAAAAAAAATTGCAATGTTTTCCCAGTGCTTTATCTGAAATCGTTCCAATATACAGGTGAAACTCGAAACATTAGAATATCGTGCAAATGTTCATTTATGTCAGTATAGCAACTCAAAAGGTGCAACCAATATATGAGATAGACGCATGACACGCAAAGCGAGATATGTCAAGCCTTACTTTGGTATAATTGTGATGATTATGGCGTACAGCTTATGAAAACCCCAAATTCACAATCTCAGAAAATTAGAATATTACATGACATCAATAACACAAGGATTGGAAATAGAACAATATCGGACCTCTGCAAAGTATAAGCATGCATATGTACTCCGTACTTGGTTTGGGCCCCTTTTGCAGCAATGACTGCTGCAATGCGGTGTGGCATGGATGCTATCAGCCTGTGGCACTGCTGAGGTGTTATGGAAGACCAGGATGCTTCAAGAGCGGCCTTCAGCTCCGCTGCATTGTTCGGTCTCATGTCCCTCATCTTTCTCTTGGCAATGCCCCATAGATTCTCTATGGGGTTCAGGTCAGGCGAGTTTGCTGGCCAATCAAGCCCAGTAATCCCATGGTCATTGAACCAGGTTTTGGTACTTTTGGCAGTGTGGGCAGGTGCCACGTCCCGCTGGAAAATGAAGTCAGCATCCCCATAAAGCTCGTCTGCGGAAGGAAGCATGAAGTGCTCCAAAATCTCCTGGTAGACGGCTGCGTTGACCCTGGACTTAATGAAGCACAGTGGACCAACACCAGCAGATGACATGGCTCCCTAAATCAACACAGACTGTGGAAACTTCACACTGGACTTCAAGCATCGTGCATTGTGTGCCTCTCCATTCGTCCTCCAGACTCTGGGTCCTTGGTTCCCAAATGAGATGCAAAAGTTGCTCTCATCAGAAAAGAGGACTTTGGACTACTGGGCAACAGACCAGTTCTTTTTTTCTGTAGCCCAGGTAAGACGCTTCTGACGTTGTTTGTTGTTCAGGAGCGGCTTGACAAGAGGAATACGACATTTGAAGCCCATGTCCAGGATCCGTCTGTGTGTGGTGGCTCTTGATGCACTAACTCCAGCCTCAGTCCACTCCTTGTGAAAGTCCCCAACACTTTTGAATGGCCTTTTCCTGACAATCCTCTCCAGGGTGTGGTCATCCCTGCTGCTTGTGCACCTTTTTCTACCACACTTTCCCCTTCCACATAACCTTCTCTTGATGTGCTTTGATACAGCACTTTGGGAACATCCAACTTCTTCTGCAATTCCCTTTTGGGGCTTTCCCTCCTTATGGAGGGTGTCAATGTTGGTTTTCTGCACAACTGTCAGGTCAGCAGTCTTTCCCATGCTTGTGATTCCTACTGAACCAGCCTGAGAGACCATTGAAAGGCTCAGGAACCCTTTGCAGGTGTTATGGATTCATTAGCTGATTAGTGGGACACTTTGAGCCTAGAATATTGAACCTTTTCACAGTATTCTAATTTTCTGAGATTGTGAATTTGGGGTTTTCATAAGCTGTACGCCATAATCATCACAATTATACCAAAGTAAGGCTTGACGTATCTCGCTTTGCATGTAATGCGTCTATCTCATATATTGGTTTCACCTTTGAGTTGCCATACTGACATAAATGAACATTTGCATGATATTCTAATTTTTCGAGTTTCACCTGTACATATAAGGGAGCTTGCATATATTCAATAAAAAGATATCCAATAATAAACTCTACGCTTATAGTGCGATAGTATGCCATTTTACTCACAGGTAAATCTAGCTGCAGTAAGAATTGCAGTACCATTCTTATTATTAAAACCTAAATCCCAATATGTCTGTGGGTCTTTCAGCAAGAGGTAGGACACACAGCTGGCCTTGTCTGAGCTTGGAAACTTAAATAGGCTTGGACCTCATTAGCATCTAGATGGGAGGCCACCAGAGAATTCAGGGTTGTAGGCTAGATTGAGAAATTGAAAAAGCATGAACAGCATATAGTATTCTTTTGTATATTCCCAGACCTGTTTCACTTTATTTATTTTTATTTGTTTATAAATCAAACTCATATGCTGCCCATCTCACTATACAAATGACTCTAGGCGGCTCACACATGAAAAGCACAAAAACAGATAAAAACACCAAACAAAGTTAAAAAGACTACACATGGAGTTAAAAAGCAGAAAGAGCATCCTCAGGGCACTAACTACCCCCAATGTCGGGAGTCCCCATTAGATTCCCAAGGCTCTTCTGGAAGGCCAGAAGAGTGGGGGCCAATCTCACCTCAGGGGATAAGATATTCCACAGGGTGGGGGCAATGGCAGAAAAGGCTCTTCTCCTAGACCCTGCCAGCTGAAATTCTCTAGCCAACAGGGTCTGCAACATGCCCTTCTTGTCGGACCAGATGGGACAGGTCGATGTAACCAGGACAAGGTGATTCCTCAGGCTACTTTGCTTCCCTTTACACTGAAGGACTTTGATAGCCTTGGTGATCTAACCTTTGGCCTACCAGTGCTATCAAATCTCAGCACCTTTCATTTATGACTTGATTATGAAGAATACTTACCTAATATCTATAACTTCTGTGTGGTTCAACTCTTTCCACATGAGTATTGTACAATCCCAGTATGGTTAACAGTGTAACTGTGGTTAACAGTCACATTATAGTAAACAATGTCAAACGTGACTGATATTCTTTACTGGAACACTTGAAAAGGTCTTTAGAAAATATCTCATTTCATGCTTCAACCTAATTAGCTGATTTTCTGAAATGTTTTTAACCAAAAGAATTCAACATGTTCATTCATCTATATCAAAATAGTTCTCAAAATAGAATATATAATCTAAGAACAATACCTGAAATCAGCAGGTGAGCAGAATAAGAATGGAATAAGATAAATTACATTAGAGTGTTTCACATATAGCATTTAAGGTATTTGTATATAAATTAATAGAGATCTGTACAAGAGCTAGTCCAGCTGGTGACTTCCAGATACTTTGAACTGCATGTCTCACAATCCTTTATCACTGACTATCCTTTATCACTGACTATCAGTAGCTAGGGCTGGTAGAAGCTGAAGTACAAACATTTGGTGGGCATCAAATTATTGCCCCTCATTTGTACCACGATTCATTATTCTTATATAACTGATTATGTAGAATGCTTAGATTTCTAAGTTGTACTCATGGAACATGCATATGTTCATATATGGATGATAGTCCTATAATAACCTGCTAATTAAAGGATTACTATAAGAGTACAGCTACTCTTCGTTTAGCAGCTACCTCATTTAGTGAACATTTGCAAATACAATGTTAATAATAATAATTTTAAAAAATTATTTTCCTACCAATGTGTGCATTTACGACCAAATTTCATGTGCCTGACAACAAAAGCCTTCAGTGTGAAACTAATGAAGGTCCGGTCAGTTTCAGGCAATAGTACAAGCCAGCCAAGGGTTCTAATCAACTAATGAAGGTCACAGCTGAGCTTGTTAACTTGCAGTTAGCACCTTTTAAGGAAGCACTGTGCTGCAGAGAAAAGAAGTTCAGGAAGAGAGAGTTTGTTTAAGCAATCTCTCTGCCCTGTGAGGGGGCAAAAAAAAAAAAAAAAAACGAAAAAAGAAACAGGTTGCCAGGACACTGCAGGAGAGAACTTTATCTAAATGAGAGGGCAGCAACCAGTGATCTTTTCAGTGTCTCTCTCTCTCTCTCTCTCTCAGTCGTGTGTTCGCTTAGTGACCATTTCACTTCCAATTTAAGGAATGGATTGCAGTCACTAAACAAGGAGAGGGTGTATTTTATTTTCTCAAATAGGAATCAGAAATGTTTGGATCCTGAATTAATGGATTTTTATATACACACACACACACATATAATTTAAGCAATTGTGCATAAACATTTTCTAGCATGTAGAGTGGTGGTTCCATTGAAATATACTCCATGGAAAAGCTATTAGTTTTACTTAAACCCTTATTTCTCCCGTAGTAATATATTGGTTTTCTTTAATTTTAATTATCAGCTAAAACCACTACTCTGAAACCTGGAAAGATGATTACAAATGTTCATCAAAGTAATATTTTAAAAAGTAGGAAAACATGTTTTAAAAGGAGATGGGGGAAGAAAAGCATTAATAGAAACAATATAGATAGCTCAATCATAAAGTGAATATATGTTTATCATTGTATACAATGTGTGTATGTGGCTTTAATTCAGGAAAATTTGTATGCATAATCAGCATCTAACATGTGAATAATTGTGTAGACAGATTCCCAGGATCAACTGGTGTGTTCATGTACTACAAATGTACTTTCATGTAATATGCAAACACCCCTATTATGATCAACTGTCATGTTCCTAATAAATGTCTTTTGTTTCATACTGAAGCTCAATGTATATATTGCATGGATCTAAGGCTTTTGAATCAAAGCTGAGAAATGTATATATCTCTTTATGCTCTTAAATGCGGTGGTAGACAAAGCTTATAATTCCCACCTTCTCCATGTGATGCACAGCATAACTGAAATCTTGCTTGTTGCAGCATATCTAACAGTCAAGAGGATGGGCTAATTTTGGTTTGTCATTCTCCAGTGAAAGATATGGGAATAAAAAGGCTACATCCAATTGTTTTAGATACGGCTTTGTCCAACCACTGGAATTTTATTTCATAATAGAGGTGTAAGAAGAAGAGGAGCCAGATTGCTGACAGTCCAGATAGTGATGACTGAACTGACAATAACCACCACCACAACAAAAGATATACACAGAGCTCTCCCTACTAACAGAGCTTGAAAAATCCTAGTAAAAAAAGATCCATGGATAATCTTTAGACATAGTCTAGATCTGAGACAGAAACAGGAGAGGAAAAAAGCTTGAATTCCTGGACAGAATTCCAGGAACAAGGGCACACAGAGAGGGGTTTCGAGGAACTTAGCTAACACATTCCAGATGCTCCAGGAAATTCTTCCTTGATAGAGCATTAGGCTCTAGGAGCCTCTGTATTTCTCTCCAGGCTCAATGTTTGTTTTGTCAGCAGAATTAGTAGTGCTAAACACACTTGAAAAAGGGATGTTAGTCCTTTGTCAGCTTTCCCAGGTAGATCAGGCAGGAAACACAACTAGATAAACTGATTTTAATTTTATGGTAAAGCTACATTAACAGAATCTTGCAAGTCTGAAAGTACAATTCTCCCATCATTTCCTTTACAGCCTGAGGAACCAGGGAGGGCCCCTTCTGAGCCTTTTTCTACCCATTATGCAGCTGCAGGCTATGCCCTCTCTTATCTGACTGTTCTCTAGGCAGCATCTCTTCATTCCATATCCCAAGGTCTTTCCCACATACCAATACACCCTTTGATCTACTGTGGAAACCTATTTGCTCTAATCCAGGAGCTCTTTTCCTTGGATTTGCCCTCAGTTGTGGTCTTTCCTCCATCTTTCTGAAACCTGGATGTTGATGAAATATGAACACAGCTTTGAGAATGGATAAATGCAACCTAGATAAATGAGCAATCTTTGCCCATTTTGAAAATACGGATGATGGATATGCCAGGTTTGAAAATAAAATTACTACACATAATATACTTTCTTTTTTCAGCCCTCAAAAAGTTGCTCTTCCAGCTCCTTCAGTAAAATGCCACCCACGCACTGGAAGGTGGAATTTCAGAATGAACTGAAAATTAGATTTTGGCTTTTATGTTTTTATATTGCAAAAAAGCACTTAATTGCATTTCTCGTCTGTCAGATGAATAAAACAAGTCATTGAACTCTGCCTCATTTTTCTTACAGTTAAACTATTAAATTATGCTGCATTAGATTAGCAAGTTTCTGATGAACTCTGAGCCATAGAAAAATTTGTCCTTTTCTTCCTTTAATATTAATACGGTCCTCAGGGATCAATGTTCAGCTTGCTCCAACTCATTAAAAACATAACATTGTTTAAATATAATGTGTGGTTTTTCTTCATTCCTTTCAATATACATGTCATATCTTTGTAAACTAAAACATTTGAGCAAAGGAACTCAAATTATTATTATTGATAGCAAAATTTACAAAAGTCCATAGCTGGTGATTCAGTGTCAGGCTTTGGAACAGGAGAGATTTCACTTAGAAGACCTTGAAGTCCTCAAACTCAGGGCAGCCTCTGCATTTAACTGAGGGGGCTACAGAAAAAGTAGAAGCATTTCCTCTTTAGCTCCCCTAATACAAGCATTCCTCATTTAGCAACTGCCTTGTTTAGTGATCGTTTGCAGTTACAATGGTGATGAGATAGCAACATTACGACTAATCCTAAAATTTATGACCTTAAGTAAAGGAAAGCTGAAATAAGATCATAAACACAGTAGCAGTTTCACTTAGTGACCACTTCACTTAACAACCATGTTGCCAGTCCCAATTGTGGTCACTAACCATTGGTTCAAATCTTGGTATATTTTCTTGTCTTGGGATAGTTGAGCTTTGTGCATATTTACTCTTCGAACATGTATGCAAATTGGGAGCAATTCATTCCAGTGTTACACGATTCACATCCCATTTATTTCAATAAAATGAATGGAATGAAACCTAGACGTGGTTAAGTTAGCTGGATCATGACAAAAAATCAGCAACTGGTGTCTGTCAAGTTCTCTTCCAGCAAAATTGAGCCAAGGAATAGAGCTGAATATACAGCCTTCAGCAGTGGCCTCGATTGCACAGGAAGTTTTATTAACATCCAAGAAAACATGAGTAGAACCTCTTTCTTACTTCCTTGCTTAACAGAGGTGGACTGGGACCAGACATGAGGAAAACCTAAACAATTTTTAACTATATGTCCAAAAGGGCTTCTATTCCTTGTACCTTCTTTTCTCAATTCACTTTTTCCTATTTTGACATTAGTTTGTGAATTGTTTCTTTGTTCACATAAAATTGGTGTGCATAATAGGGCCCAACTGGCGATGTTTCCTCTAATATAATACACTATTTTCATTTACAAAATTCTGATGTACTTTTGTTTTAAATAGAAGTCCATTGCAAAAGTCTGCCTTTTGATGTACAACTGAGGTTCAATACATATAAACAAGAAATTAGATAAATTCACTTTATAATGGGAATCAAATGAACTATGTATCCCAACATGTGCATTCTGCAAAATGTCACTGAATAGCGTGAGAATAATTCTTCACCTTTATTGAAGAAGATAAAATTATATCTAACTATAATGAAACACTCTATCCCACAAACAAATTCAATTATAAATCCAAGTCATAGAGTTTGGAGAACTCCACCTCAGGTGATATTGAAACTGACCATTGTTCAAAAACATTTCGAATGGGAAAATGTCAAAGAACAGAGTGGGAGCTCACACAGGAAATAAATGTTATACAATTGATTTCCATTTTAAATAGCTTTTGATAAGATGGTAAAAGGCATGATTAAACATAATTACTAAATAAATACAATGTCCACAAACATCTAAATAAGATCTGGACATGTGGTCTACTTCGAGCAGTCTTTTTTGTAGAAGAGCAATTTAAATATTCTCCATCATTGTAATGAGGATGTACTAGACTATCCTGTCATCTAAAAAGAAAAATGTATTTGTTAAATGTGATTTCAAAATTCTAATACATTCTGAGGAATATCATTGTGCCAACAATCTGCAGTGTAGCATAGTAGAATTTATAGCGTCTAAAGAACTCTGTAAATGCCAGTTACAATCTGTTAAGGTATCGGTTCAAGCTCAGATAGTACAACATTCATTAATATCAGCCGTTTAACAGATTTTAATGAAAAGGTCCACTCTGTCAATTTCACAAAATTGGACTTTAAATCATGCTGGGAATGGAATCATACATATTGAACACAATACATGAAATACCTTATCTTTGCATATCGCTCATGGCACATTTGACACCAGAGTTGATGGTTAGAGGAGGTGAGAACTGCAGTTGATTTCTTGGAGAGAAAGAGGAATGTGCCTCCCTATTCATGTCCAACAAACCACACTGAGAGGGCTGTCAAGGTCAATCTTGCATTTGCTAGCTGAATGTTTTTCCCTTTTCCAAAGGTCTAATTTGCATGTTTAGATTCCTTGGCAAGAGAAGGGCTATGGATGACAAATGTCTGTTATATCCAAGATGTGTCTGTGAGCTTCAAGCTGTGTCTATCAAAGAAAGTTGCATAATGAATGTGACTTTGCTGAACACTGAGACTGATCTTGTGTGAACTAGCTTGATGAATGAGTTTTATTGATAATCCCCCCCCCCCACATTTCTTTTATAAGGTCATTATTTTCTCAATGAATGGGGGGGTGTATGTCTCTCTATGTGTATGTCTGTCTGTGTACACACACACACACAGTATGTATATATATATATACACACACACACACACACACACACATTTACATATACATACATAATATATAAAAGTGAAGTTGACATGTAAGAAATACCAAATTTAATTTCATTCATTTTAATGATAATGAGAAAGTATTTGTGTATGATCTCCAAGAAAATGTTGGTTCTCTTCTATTTTCAATCACAGGGCAATGGCCGGGAAAGGGGTGGATAAAGAGGAAAATCATGACTCTTTTTAGATGTGGTGTTAGGGTTAAAGGGTTGGACTGACACTGGGGAGACCCAGGTTAAAGACAACCCTCTGCCATGAAAGTTCCATTGTGTGATTTTGGGTCAGACACCCTCTCTCAGTCCAATCTACCTCTAGGGGGAAAAATGGGAGAAGGGATCCCTACTATGCCTCCTCAATCCATCAGTCCTTATCCTGAGGATCAAAATTACATGCTCCTTCAGAGAGGTAGATGAAAGCAATTGTCTCTCTTCTGTGGTCAAATAGAACTATGGGAAGTCTTATCTGAATTAGGATTTAATTCCTTTTCCTGTGCTATATTCCCTATCTTTGTTGGAGACTGTCCTCCTTACGCTGCAGAAACAATAGTTCTCTTTCTATCAATGATATATATAATATGCAGACACAGGGTGAAGAACAATAATTCAGATGGGGACTAAAGGAGCGGGGTCACGAGATAAATCTGCACTAGGATTCCAATCCATATTGGGTCTATGTATTGAGGTTGTTTAGTTACTCAGTCAATTCTGACTTTTTGTGACATTTGACCAGTCAGCAACTGCTTTTGTGTGTGTGTGTGTGTGTGTGTGTGTACACACGTGTGTGTGTATACACACATACACAGATATACACTTAATACATATATACATATAATATCACATGGCAAAATAATTCTCACATCAAAATTATGTTCATTATTAGGAGCCAAGATATGTTTCTGTGTTCTGCATTTTATTTTTAAGAATCCTATTTTGTCTATCTCCAATACAAATATTCATGTTATGCTTACTACTTTCAAAGCAGCATTTTGATATTCTTATTAAATACAGCAGCCAACAACAGTAGAAGAAAGGACATATGCTTAAGGGAACTATTAACAGACTTTTCCAATCGGAAAATCCAATTAAATTGACAGTCCTGATGTCACTTCTGAGTAGTTGTCCAGAAAAGAAAAGCGAGTGAATTCAGGCCTCATAAAGATTATTGTCTTCTCAAAGGGGTCTAATGTATATTTGCTGTTTCCAGGACATATCATCAGAATAAAAAAAAGACCGAGTTATTTAAGAGCTTCATAGTCAGGCTTAATTTTGTCAGGCAGGATTTTTGACTAATATGGATGGTTTCCTCATTTGTCAAAATTCACAGAATAGTCAGCTAACTATACAATTCCCTTTTTCCCCTATTAGTTTCTGATATGCCACACACTGGCTTACATAATTAATGGGGGTCAGTGGAATGAATTTATTCATTCGGTGCAAGGAAAGAAACTGAGTTGTTTATGTTCCAGCCTCAATGGCTGCTGCCTCTTAGATGCATTTCATAATCTGTCAGCCACGTGGATACTGGTTTGCAATATGGAGCACTTTTTTCAAATATGCCACAGAGAAACAAACACTTTTCCACTGGATGCTCCAGGGGAAAAACAATATTCATAGCATTTTTTAAAAATGGTATTGTGAAAAACAGATGTGATTTTTATAATGATTTTTAAAGTTTAAGTGTCAGATTCTGCACCATGGATATTAGTGTCATCTGTAGAGAGGGAAAAAACATTATTTGTGATAGAAGGTGTACATGATTATCTTCTAGCCCACAGGGAATATAAAAAACTATATGATTACAATTAGTGCTTCATTAACAATGGATTGAAAAAATGTGTGTGTGTGTGTGAGAGAGAGAGAGAGAGAGAGAGAATATTTAAGGTTATTGGTCTATAGATGAAAATATTCAGATAAAAGAGAGGCAGGGAAAACCCTTCATTATCCTTGTTGGGTTTCTTACAAGAACCCAAGTCCTACTTAGCCAAAGCTTTGTAAAAAGACATGGAGGAAGACATTAAAAAGCAATACTATTCTTCCAAGAACATGATCAGTTCAGGCCACTAGTTTCAGCAGCAGAAATTACTGCAGACCGCACAAATGAGAAATGGATTTGCAGTCCATACAAAAATGTATCCTGAGTATTATTTTACAAATTTCTGCACTTATGATGGCTGTTATGCTTCTTCACTAGAAGCCAGAAATCTCTACTGATTTTTTCCAAATCATCTAGAGAGGTCTGTAAAGTTGTCATTTCTATAGAATGCTGAAAGCCTATATTATGATAAATAAAGTTGTCCTTTTGCTAACTGTTGGAGTTTTGTGCTCTGTGATAATACATTTCTGAGATTTCTTTTTTCAATATCTACTCATGAGTTGTCATCCCTTTTATGGAGTGTTAGACTGCCATTGTAGCCTCTCTATTTCCAAGGACCTGATTTATTTATTTTATTTATAATAGTTATATATTGTCCCAACCCATAAATTTTGGACAGTGCCTGGTTCAGGAAGGGCTATAACTGATATACCATCTGAAGCTGGCAAAGTTTGTCCTGGCCATGGCTTCTACTTCTGTTCAAGCAGGAACTGAGAGTCTAGGAGGACTCCTCAAGTCATGGACCAACTCTTTCAGCCATTGAGATAATTATTTATACATACTAAGATGTTTACAGATGAATAGTACCACTGTCTTGCTAATGTTTAGTCTGGGCTTGTTACTCTCTATCCAGTCCATTACAGTCTTGAGACAGACAAAAGATATATATTTTTTTAAACACAATGTGTAATTCAGTCACTCTTGGAAATCATGGGGATCAATGGCTATCAGCCTCAATGACTGTGTGACTGCCTCTGAAGACCATCTGCTGGGAGACTAGTAGGTTTCCTTGTGCAGTTGTTTGGCCATTGTGAGAACAGACTGTTAGACTGGATGGGCCAGGGATCCAATCCAGCAGGGCACTGCTTATGTGCATATGACACTGGTTCAAGATTTCCATAGCATCTCTAGCCCAGCCTGGGGTGGTAATGTACATCAGCGTACTGGGGACACCTCATTACAAAATGACATATGACCTGTCCCAGCAGCTTCATACAGATATTAAATAATGGGGGGGAAAGGACTGAGCCCCACAGCCCTCCACACTGGAACAACTATGACTTGATCATTCTCCCTCATAACTTCTGACTGGTACTACCCATTTGGGCAAGAGTGCAACCCCTTGATGGACCTGATGGGTCAAGGTGCAGATGTCCAATACATAGCACAAGAAAAAGAAAGGTTGTTAGTAAAGCAATTGTTTAAAGGCACCCTACACTGAATATAATTAAAAGTTAATTCAATTGTGCTTTTGCATTGGTGTGAAAAATGGAGTTTTTAAAGTTCAAGGATAAGTAGCACTTCTCACCACTAATGAATTATAGAACATGTTTGCTAAATATGTGGGTAGCAGCAGTTGTCAGATATAATTAGTTTCAAACATATTTTGCAGTTAATCATGCTGCAATGTATGACTGAACTTTTAAACTCTTGAGCTAAATAATATGTGGGCAATTTCCTATTAAAAGAATATTGGAGAAGGGCAAAGAGCATTTGTCACACCTTATACCAGGTAATGGCACTTCTTCTTTCACTAGCTCATGGTCTCATGAGGATTCTTTCAGTGAGGGTCAAATCTCATAACTTTAAGAAATGAATATACCTGATTTCTCCAAAATGCTTTTATATCTGTTAATCTGCACAAATACTCAGTGTTTTCAAGGGCATAGATTAGGCAAGGTGAGCATAGACAGAGAAGCACATGGCCAGTACAAGAGATCTTCTCAACAATAAGCTTTCAAACATACTCCCAATCTTTGACATTCATACATACAGACATTGAAGAGAACAGGAATGTTCTAGCACTATTTTGCTCATCTTGACTGAATCTGGAATGACTGCATTAAACTTACTATGTGATATTATGATGAACTTCTCAGGAACCTTTAAAATGCTTTTTCACACTATTTACAGGAGAACCCAGATCTTCCCATTTCTAGGATCAGTCTCTAAACTGGATCAGGTGGCAATCCCTGTTGGCTTGTGCCAGAAAGAGAAAACTTTGTGTGGAGAAATTAGGTATTATTATCTATTATTTGGAGGCACTCAGTGTATCCACTGCCAACTTAAACACATCCTCAGTATAAAATTGTTCTATACTGCAGCTGCCATTTGGAGCATTGCTGCTACCAGCAGTAGATTTCTATGTCTTGAGAGTTCCACTCATGCCCTGGGGAGTCTTTGTCAACAGAGACAAATTGAGTGGTGGATCTCTTTCTCTAGCAATTCAAATTAAAGGAAGATGTTTCTTTGAGGTCCTAATTCTTTCCTATATGTAATATCCTATGTTGTTTTCTTAGCCAATAACAGGATTCGTATGTCTCATCTCAACCTAGAACAGGAATATGAAGACTCATCTGCATCAAAGGTCTTTGTACTGAGTTGTCCCTAGCCACAGAAATACTTTACAATCAATGAAAAAAGACATTTTTTTTCATTGATTGTAATGTCTTTTTCCCCATAGTTTCATAGTACAATTTATTAAAATCAGTTCATAGTGTTTGTTTGTACTCATGAACTCTCAAATAGCACAAGTAGATGAGTACATTTTAAGTAAATAAATAATTCCTCCACACCAATGTGACTTCCTGTGAAACCCCATTTTAAAGGGATGCTTGGATGGATATTGTTCCAGTAATATATTTAGGATAGAGTTATCTAGATAGTTTGAGTAATGTGATTCTCTGCTATCATTCTGCCATCTTGCAGTAGCATTTTCAAAACTATTTTGTTTGAAGATGGCACACAGTTCTCTTTTACATGGGCAAGGCTCATACATAGCTTTTAATATATAGTGTACGAGACTAGTAAAATGCAAGTTAGGACTGAGCAGGTCAGAGGCAGTCCCCAGAGCTGTTTTGAGCTCAATTGCCAAAGAAAGTATAAGTGTATTCCTCAGAATTAGAGAAAGAAAATGCGAACCAAATGGTCTGCCAGCCTATTCTGGGAGAGCAGTTTGGCTCTCAGCCAATCCAGGCAGATACTACTGCTAACAAACATCATTTAGAGCAACTGGCTAACTGCTCTGACAGTAAAAAGTCAACAGATCTTGACCAAGTGCCAAGTCCTAAAACTAGGAACATTTGAGAAGAACAGAGCAAATATGTTCCCTATGCTTTTTAAAAAGGAAGCAAAAAGAAGTTAAGCAGTCTTCCTATAAGTGGGGCTTGAAATTATATGAAGACAACCTAACCAATCTCAGTTTTGTTGGTAACAAGCATTTGTCTTTTAAATGGCATTTGGGCTCTTGGACTTTCTTTGCTGTTGACTTCAGACTGACTTGTTTTGTAATTGTGTTGATTTCTCTTTTTCTAATGATCTGCTATGACTTTATCCAAGCTTCCTTCATAGCTTTGCTGCATATTCCCTAATTTCTGAACTCATTTCAGCTTTTGACTGAGTTCTAACTTTCTGAACTAATTGCTTACAGGTTTGATCAGAACAGAAACACACACACCAGTATCAGCTCTGAAATAGTCTTAACATAGGTTACCAGAAAAAAAAACAGAAGGCAAGAAAAAGAAACCAAACTCCCACCCCAACCTCACTGGTCTATTACTACGGTGCTTCATCCATCTATTTATTCCTTGCCATTTGTATAGAATACGACTGATAGCTACACAATAAGTTGTAAATTTGATTTTCAAAGATGGACTTTCTTGACTTATCAAGCAAAAGAATGTTGCATAATATAGAAAGGTCCTGTTACTAAAGTATGAGCTAATGGTAAAGCCACAGTTATTAGAAAATAATTCATCTTTTCCAGAGCAGGCATTGCCCTTTTGTTCAGACATCCAATATAATTAAATTTATGAGTAAATAAACTTATTCAGGGCTTAATTAAAATACAGGCATGCCCTCTGTCTCATTCATTTAATCAATGTGGGTAGATTTTTAATTATACTGTGAGGAATATCTTAATGGTTTTGCCTCTCTTTCAAATATATCTTACAGTTAGGAATATCTTAACAGCTTCTGCTCTTTAAGAAAGTTCACAGTTAGCTCACTTTATTATTACCACCACCAACCACTCTGTGGGAAGGGTCCCTAAAGGAGGATTGAGGCAGATATACCACAGAATGGCTACACCCTTCCCTTCGCCATCATTCAGGGCAATTGCTACTATCTGTCTTCTGCAGAGGACCCTAGAATGTTTAAAATGTCTTTTAAAATAATATTTCCTGCATCTGTGTATACAGTAGTTTTGGACTGATTATGAATCAGTTTGGGAGTGCTGTTATCCTAAAGGACAGGATATATACAGTATATAATTGGAATAAATAAATAAATAAATAAATAAATAATAGGCTGTGGCAGGCAGTCTTAGCTTCACCAACCTTTTTTTTCTTTTTCTTTTTCTTTTTCTTTTTCTTTTTCTTTTTCTTTTTCTTTTTCTTTTTCTTTTTCTTTTTGTAATGTGATCCTTCAAAGTCTAAATGTAACCCTAACTCTCAACAGGTTGAATACTCTGCAGTCTCTGGCCGAGTTCCAGTCAACACAGCAGCCAGGGACTCAGGCAGATAGATTCAGCCAAGCTGACGATATTTCTTTTCCAAATTACATTCAGTGTTCCATGTCTACTGAAAATGTAAAGGGTATTTAGATATCATTAGGTTATTTTTATTATGGCTTACACATGTATGTGGAAATATAAACTTTGATATGGAGGTATTTAGAAACCACTTGATTCTTTTCATCTGGTCCTCCTTCTCTTCCAAACAGATACGCACTCAATCAAGTTACTCAAACAGCCCTGCTAGACGAAGTAATATCTTCTGTTCAAGTTCTAGTCTATATCCCTTCTTTCTCTATCTCCCACCAATAGTTGACCATTATTCTATGTTACCCAGAGCACGTGCCTTCTTCAGTAGATAGGGATGGGATGGAGATTAATTCTGTGGATATATGATGTATTTATCTGGATAGAAAGGTGGTATATAAACCAAACAGCTAAATAATTGGTGGCGAAACCACAATTACATTAAAATCACAAATGTATCCACTTTGTTCCCTGGTTCTAATTAACAAAAATTCTCAGATGAATCAGGAAAATGCATATTCAGGAAATGATCTCTTTCTTTCGCCTTTTTTGTTAGTTATATATCATTCCCTCTACTGTACCTTCATTTCCGTCACTCCATCCCATTTTATAACATATCTGATTTCCTTTTCTTTTTATCTTTTCCTTTCTCTCCCAATACAGTCATCATTTTTGCTCCATTTTATTCCATAGTTTCCCTCCCCCAAACTATATACTGTATGTGTGTGTGTGCATGCATTGTTATTATTTTCGTTTTTACTTCTGCAACCCTAATAGCATTCTCTCAAATTTTGTTGTTGCCTCTTAAATTTCATAAATATAGGAGTTAAAAACCTGAATTAGAATTAGGCTATAGACCAGTATATTTTCACAGTTCAGTTTTTGGCAATGTTATACAGGTGAAACTCGAAAAATTAGAATATTGTGCAAATGTTCATTTATGTCAGTATGGCAACTCAAAAGGTGAAACCAATATATGAGATAGACGCATTACATGCAAAGCGAGATATGTCAAGCCTTACTTTGGTATAATTGTGATGATTATGGCATACAGCTTATTAAACCCCAAATTCACAATCTCAGAAAATTAGAATAGTGTGAAAAGGTTCAATATTCTAGGCTCAAAGTGTCCACTCTAATCAGCTAATGAATCCATAACACCTGCAAAGGGTTCCTGAGCCTTTCAATGGTCTCTCAGGCTGGTTCAGTAGGAATCACAAGCATGGGAAAGACTGCTGACCTGACAGTTGTGCAGAAAACCATCATTGACACCCTCCATAAGGAGGGAAAGCCCCAAAAGGGAATTGCAAAAGAAGTTGGATGTTCCCAAAGTGCTGTATCAAAGCACATCAAGAGAAGGTTATGTGGAAGGGAAAAGTGTGGTAGAAAAAGGTGCACAAGCAGCAGGGATGACCGCAGCCTGGAGAGGATTGTCAGGAAAAGGCCATTCAAAAGTGTTGGGGACTTTCACAAGGAGTGGACTGAGGCTGGAGTTAGTGCATCAAGAGCCACCACACACAGACGGATCCTGGACATGGGCTTCAAATGTCGTATTCCTCTTGTCAAGCCGCTCCTGAACAACAAACAACATCAGAAGCGTCTTACCTGGGCTACAGAAAAAAAGAACTGGTCTGTTGCCCAGTGGTCCAAAGTCCTTTTTTCTGATGAGAGTAACTTTTGCATCTCATTTGGGAACCAAGGACCCAGAGTCTGGAGGAAGAATGGAGAGGCACACAATGCACGATGCTTGAAGTCCAGTGTGAAGTTTCCACAGTCTGTCTTGATTTGGGGAGCCATGTCATGTGCCGGTGTTGGTCCACTGTGCTTCATTAAGTCCCGGGCCAACGCAGCCATCTACCAGGAGATTTTGGAGCACTTCATGCTTCCTTCCGCAGATGAGCTTTATGGGGATGCTGACTTCATTTTCCAGCAGGACGTGGCACCTGCCCACACTGCCAAAAGTACCAAAAGCTGGTTCAATGACCATGGGATTACTGGGCTTGATTGGCCAGCAAACTCGCCTGACCTGAACCCCATAGAGAATCTATGGGGCATTGCCAAGAGAAAGATGAGGGGCATGAGACCGAACAATGCAGCGGAGCTGAAGGCCGCTAGTGAAGCATCCTGGTCTTCCATAACACCTCAGCAGTGCCGCAGGCTGATAGCATCCATGCCACGCCGCATTGTGGCAGTCATTGCTGTAAAAGGGGCCCAAACCAAGTACTGAGTACATATGCATGCTTATACTTTGCAGAGGTCCGATATTGTTCTATTTCCAATCCTTGTGTTATTGGTGTCATGTAATATTCTAATTTTCTGAGATTGTGAATTTGGGGTTTTCATAAGCTGTACGCCATAATCATCACAATTATACCAAAGTAAGGCTTGACATATCTCGCTTCGCATGTAATGCGTCTATTTCATATATTGGTTTCACCTTTTGAGTTGCCATACTGACATAAATGAACATTTGCATGATATTCTAATTTTTCGAGTTTCACCTGTATATGAAAATCATTATATTTTCACCTTTCATTTATATACCACCTTTCTATCCAGATAAATACATCATACATATCCACAAAATTGAACATTATATGTTGAAATATAATGATTAGTATTTTTCTTGCAAACATTATAAACCCTTTTTTTCTATGTACTCATTCCATGAAGTACTGTTGAGTTTACTCCAAGTTAAAGCACATAGGCTTGGGTATCCACCCCCCCCCCCCCCAAATTATTTTGTTTGAACATATCTGCTTCTAAAGCATTTGCTTTTCCATTTGAATTTTCAGATGTTGTCTGAATTAGTTGACTCAGTATTTCAGGCTGGTTATGTCTGATTGCTGTAATCTGAAGTATATTTCATAATGGAGAAGTGTAAGAAATGTGCATTTCATAGTATTCGGCTGTTGTCAACTAATATATTTCAGCTACAGTATATGAAAATCTTAGGGTAGTGTTTAAAATTTTCAAAGCTTCATTTGAGTAGCAGGAACTAGTGTGGGTGTGTACATGCACACATGCTACAATCTACTAACAGATATCTAAATCGATAGGAACAACATTTCAATATCTGACTATAGAATTAATTTCATAAATTATAAATCAGTATAATGGAGTCAAAATGTTTAAAAAAAATACAAGAATGGGAGAAAAGGTTCTGCCCTTGGCTGAAATGAAAGAGAAAAGCAATAAGCTAGAGAGATAAAGGAAGACCATCACAATCATGAGGAAGTGAATGAAGATTTTACTTGATTCCTCCTCTTTTAGGGCAGAAATAAACACTAGTAAACAATTACTTTAGCTGGCAGCTCAGCATAGATTATGCATTTCTCTCTCTACCTGCAAAAATTGATCCTCAATGGTTGCAGACACTGATGTCACAACATACATGTTGTTATGATATGTTACAAAGGGGGACAAAGCAATGTAACATAAGGCAGCCATTTTCAGTGGCAGGTTGATATGAATTATTCTGAGAAAGTATAAGGTGTCAGGAACTCCTTGTATTAACAACAGACTTAAGTAAACCCCTTCCTCCCTCCCTCCCTGTAACTTAAAAGTGGGGAGGGATTTAAGATGGGGCCATGGTTACAAACCTTATAAAAAGCTCCTCCTAAAAACCTTTTTTCCACCTATATTTTAGTTCACCATTTATTTTTAGATCACTTGATTTTTTTTCTTAACAATTATCTTTTACTATTTCACTTTTTTATTAATATTGCTACTATTGGGTCAGTCTTTTTTTATAGAAAGCACATTTGCAGTGCTGTCATGGGGAAAATGAAGAAGAGACAGCAGACACCTTCTGCAACACAGTCTTCCTCTAAGCCTCTGAAACAACAGAAAGTTGACTCTTGTAACTTAAAAGCCACACATTCCCAACATAACATTCCTTTGTATTTTATTTCATGATGAACAAAGAATGAAATAAAGCAATCCCATTCATATTATTTATTTATTCAGTTTGTATGCTACTTTTCTACACATGGAGCACTCAAGGTAGCCAATAATGTTAAAGAAAATTTTTTTTTTTTTTTTTTTTATCTGCTTAACAGTCATTACTGACCCTGCAGTGACCGCCCCCTAGCGGTTTTCAAGGCAATTGCATCTTTCTAGTTTCGGAATTAGACTTTGCCAGAGCCTAATTCCTAGAGCGTCAGCCCAGCTGGCAGCACAGGAGGCGGGATTTCCGTTGCTTCGCGCCCCTTTTTTCGGACGAGCGCGGTTTTCGCGCTTTTACCGGCAACTTGTCCCGTCTCTCTCTGTTGAGCCGCTGCCAGCATTTTTCCTCCCTCCGGAGTGAGAGTCCTCATTTATCTACTCACGTATGTTTTCGATCTGCTGAGTTGGCAGAAGCTGCGGGTATAGAAACAAGAGCTCACCTTGTTAACGCGAGGCTGGACTCGAACCGCTGAAGCTTTCAGCCATTTCTGGCCGGCACTTTCAGCGTCATTAAGCCGCTGCGCCACCGCGTCCCGCGTTAAAGAAAATATTGCCATTTAAAAGTGCTGAAAATGGATAATATTAGTACTAGGGCAGTTCCAAAGGCAATGCTATTTGTTTTATGAAAGTAACCTTCATATTCATATTCATAAAACTAATCATAATTAAAGGTTGTTTATTTTACCTGATACCATTTCATTTCATTTATTTCAACCACAAGTTTCTTTATTCCATTTCTGTTTCAGCTTCCAAACTCTCCTTTAAAAAAAAATCAGTTGAAAATATATTATTTTCATACAGATTATTTAATTAGCATACTTGTATTCATAGTTTGTATTTTGGAACAATCAGTCTCTTCACTAATGTATGCATTTTGAACCACTATAGCTTGTAATGCATGCCTGTTTGTGTCCAGCTTCCCTATTGCCAAATTCTAGCAAGTATGAAAACTAAAGAATGAGTATGCTCTGAGTTTTGTATTATTTTGTATTATTTGTCATTTTACCCACATCATTATTGTTAAGACTGGCATTGTTTTCAAAAAATGCTGCCATTCTCAGCGAAGAACAGGATGTGGTTCCATAGCAGGGTTCATATATTATGTGCCAAAGTTCCAGGATCAGTCTCAGGCCTTTTAAGTTAGAACAAAATATTTTAAGCAGCACAGCTATAAAGAACTGTGCCTGGTATCATGAAGTGCTGTTGCCAGAAGAAATAAACAGCATGACGTTGGATAGATAATTTGTTCAAAAGCTTCTCTTTGTAGCCATGTAGTCATAAATTGATGTCTACACAAACATGCACCCCCCCCCCATGTTTGTAATTCAAGTCTTTCCTTTGTTAGGATACATCTACCTATACTTTGGGGATCTGCAGGAATCAGTAATCAATTTCTAATAAAGAGGCATTTTTATTGCTTAATAAACACCCAGTGTTATTGAATCATAAAACAGCTAATTAGTTTGGTGAAGTTGAAGTGCTGTGTTTGCACACGAAGACTAATTAGTCATTATATCAGCTCTTGAATCATACAGTGTCCCTCTTCATTGCTGGTGACTTCTCAAGAGCAAACAGCAACCTTTTACTTGTGATACAGTAACATATTGTCATTCAGTATTTCATAGATAGTTTACCGGCTTGCTATCCACACAGAGATAAACTCACTGAAATTAGGAGGATTACGAACAAGAAATTATTCCCAGGTGGCTCCTTTGGCTCTGCAAGTTGTATGTACTGTAGAAATTTTATCAGCATTATCAAAATGAAGTCAATTTAGGGGAAGGACTGGGTTCAGAGTACCTCAATATTCAACCCTGGCATCCCCATTTAAAATAAACAATCTCTAGCATTCCTGATTAAAGAAATCTAGTGATGAGAAAGACCTCCGTCTCGTCCCCCAGAAAGCTACAATTAGCCAGAGCACATAGTAAATAGAAAATAACCTGACCTGGTTTAATTCCCTTGAATGCTCTAATTCCAATTCAGTCAAGTAGAAGCATTCTGATAGCCCAGGAGCTAAACAGGATGGAATCTTAAGGTGATGTTATAATGCAGAAGGACAGAATTAAACACAACTGTGTTTCTGATTCCACTTGCACTGACAGCATTAAAAAGAAACCCAAGAAAGGTATGAGAGAGCTTCTGCATATGCTTCAACACTACATTGTTTTATAATACTGAATATGGGATCATTTAATCTGTTGTACTTAAAATAGCAATTGGTGAGAGTCACTTTGGTGTAGCACCGGGCTAGAAACCAGGAGACCGTGAGTTCTAATCACACCTTAGGCACAAAGCCAGTTGGGTGACTTTGGGCCAGTCCCTCTTTCTCAGCCCTAAGAAGAAGGCAATGACAAACCACTTTTGAAAACCTTGCCAAGAAAACTGAATGGATTTGTCCAGGCAGTTGCCATGAGTCAAGGCTGACTTGAAGACAACAAGAATAATTTAAAATAATGATGATCAATGCAGAGCTTGACACACTACTATGTAGACAAGGCATCAGATAGTATTTCTGATTCATTATTTGAAAGTATCTTGAGATGAACTTTCCTTTCTAAGACTTTTCCTGAAGGCTTTTTTTTCTCCACCTCCACACCTATTTTATGTGATGGTCATTGTTCTGTTAGATATTCAGAAATTCAATTTGATTTTAGTACATGATGATTAGCCCTAAAGAAAAATAAGAGGTTTGTGGGAACTGACTATGCTTTCAATTATTCTCCTGAGGCTTACAAAGAGCAGTTCTTCAAATAACAACCAATAGGGGAGATCCACTGGGAGGAAGTCAGATGTTGTCTGTAAGCTGATCAAGCTCAACTATACATCTCACTTCTGGGCTGAACAGGAAATTTGGTTGAGATTGTGCCTAAATGTTTGGAGGTTATTATGTTCTACATGAAGATGAATATATTCACAGTCAGTTCCAGCAAAACAATGTGGCTTTGAGTATGAAGGAGCCCTGACTCAAGAAATATCCCATCTTTGGCTCTGCATGGAGTCATGCTTCCCCATGCAGAACTTCATGTACTTACAACTCCTGCTTGAACAGCAGCTGGCAGCTGTGACAAGGAGGGCTTTTGTATAGCTCCATATTTTATGCCTTTTGTGTGCCTTTATGACCTTTCCTGGATGGGGAAACCTTGCTCACTGTCACTGGTGACTTGGTCATTTCCAGTTTGGACTACTGAAATGAGCTCTATTGTGGGTGGCCCTTGAGCACTTTCTCTGGTCTGCCCTTTGGGACAGTTTTCCCTCTGAGAGGAGGGAAATTCCCTCTGTGACCTACATAGCCTTTTGTAAGGCACTAAAGACTTGGCTGTTTCCCTTAGAACTGGGCCTGGATATTGCAGGAGTCCATTTGATTCAGTGACTGCTGGCTCTTTTCTAGATTTGGCTCCATAATTAAAAATGTTGCTTTTAATTATGGTGTTCTTTTATTGATTGTTAGACATCTTGAATCTTGTGTTGATTGGGTGGACATATAAATCAATCAGTCAATACTATTTGAATACTTCAGATGGTCCAGGATGCAGCAGTTTAAGAAGTAGTGGACACCAGTTGATTACTCATACAGTATAATATCTCTGCTTCAAGAGCTTCACTGCTTAGAGTTACCAGTGTCCTTCTGAGTGCAATTCAAGGTGCTGCTCATCATCAACTTAAAAGGCCTGAGTGGTCCAGGATTTAGATGGCTACAGGACATCCTATTCCCAGTGCTTTCACAGTCTCCTTCTCCTTCTCCTTTTCATCTTATCCTGCATGTTTCAGAGTCCACTTGTCTACCCTGCACTTGCTTTGTTCACATGGCAAAGCCATCAGTACATGGCGTGAGGAGGGGCTGATTCATCACCTGCTTTGTCACAGAGCCTCATGCTGATACTGCTGACAGAGAGTGACCAGCTTCCATACCAAAGAGAGAACTAGAATCTGGAAATCCAGTACATTCCCAGATCCTTATGTTATGTTACCTGCAGGGAATACAGAGTTAGGTGTTGTCTGCCATCTTTTCTTTGAAACAGCATTCCCACTGACATAGACAAATCCCACTCATCTGGCTTTCCTCAAAGCTAGCTAAGAACTAGCTTTTTCCATACACTTTTGAAGTCTGAGGGGATTTTTTTCCCCCTCCTAGTGGGTGAATGTCTTCTGTCTGTGGGTTATTCCTCAAACTTTGGATATTTATGTTAATATTGTTGTAGACTATTTTAAGCTTTCTACTGAAAGCTGCTCAGAATCACTTATGAGGAGAATATAAGCCTGGTAAGGAAATAAATAAATGCTCAGATATTGTTCCAAAACCAATACAGCTAACTTATTTTCAGAACTGTGGGATTATAGCTACTTAAACCCATAGAAATATCATTGCTCTACTTCTAGAATGTTCAATGATTTTTCCCACTGCCAGAACCTTTGACCCTATTAACTTCTTGCTAATAGTGAAATTTACATAAAGTGCTTGATAATTTGTGATCATACCTAACAATGCAGATACTTTCTCAGTGTACATCTAACCATAATCAGTGGTTATTTGTTTCCAAGAAATGTTGCTTGTGATCATTGTTTCCAGCCATTTCTACAACTTCCTCCTTTTTCTGGGGGTGTATGTATGGAAAGGGAAAATTTTCTAACAGTTGCCCAACATTGTTGGTGCTGAAAATGACAATTCTCAATGGATTGATACAATAAAAGGTAACATTGCAAACAAGATGGTAATTCTCAGAAAAGAGGGCATGTTTTCAAAAGGACTGCAGAGAAAGCTCATAACTGCAGAGCCAAGTCTAGATTGCATGGAGGAGAAATTCATCACTCAGAAGCTTAAGGTCACTTATCCCACTGAATGCCTCCCCAGTCATCAGGATGATCTGCCTTTTCTATTCTTTGGAAATTCAGGTTGCAAATCAGCGCAATAGTTCTATTCTCACTACATTTCAGAAATCCAACAGTCCTTCTAGCTAAATCTGGCAAAACTGCTTGTGTAGCTGTGTTATAAAAACACTTTAAACAGGAAAAAGAAGACAGGGGAAATCTCTTTCAGTGTCAGCGTGATAGCATGAAACCATATTATTCCTTAAAGAATGATTGGCAAAGACACAATTCTAAACAAATACTGCCCTACTTGACTTTCACCATTTCAGTTTTGTCATCAAATGGAAATAGAATCAAACTGAGGAAAGTACTTCCTCTAATACAGCACATGTACCTTTGCTCCTCATCTGCTTTTGTGTACATCTAACCGTGTGATAGCAATTTATATTTATATGATAGAGCAGCCTCAAGCAGACTTTGCCCATGCGCTCCATATGAGATAACCATCTTCTCAAAGATTGCTTTACAGGAACTGAATTATGATTTGTCATATGCTTAACTCTAACCAAGTTCTGGGCACCATTCAAAGGATGACCTCTGTTCTGCAAGCCATGAGAGCATCCCAGGGCTTCCTGTCATTCTCAGTGGCTAAGCGCAGATGGAGGGATTGAGCTCTTCATGAACGCTGCTTCATCGTTTTTCCACAGAGTAAGTTAAGTGAGAGATAATTGAAAGAGAGAATCTGAGCCTTTTTGTCTGACTGATGAGTGTCTTTAGTGGGTATCAGTGAAGTTTCCTGTTTTTCACCTTGCATAAGGATTGTTCCTTCTTCCTTCTGAAAGGGTTAGAAATATCTCTGAGGCCAATCTCTTTGCCCACAGCAAAGAGTAAACTCTTCTTCTTCACCCTTTATTCTTCTTTTTCTTATTTACTCTGGATCATCCTTGGTGTCATCCCTTTTTTACTTTCCATCATTTGTGTGGCTCTGTTGGTTTATTCCTCCACTGTTTTGTAGCCTTCTTTTTTACACTCTTTTGTTTCTTTTATTATCTATATCAGTGTTTCTCAACCTCAGCAACTTTAAGATGTGTGGATGTCAACTCCCAGAATTCCCCAGCCAGCATGATGGCTGGGGAATTCTGGGAGTTGCAGTCCACACATCTTAACATTGCTGAGGTTGAGAAACACTGATTTATCTGAACTCTAATGTTCCCCAAGTCCCTTTCTCTCTCTCTCTCTCTTGTCTCTTCCTCCTCCAACTCTCATCATCCATCATTTCAATTTTGTCTGTTCCAGCAGTCCCTCCTGGCCTCTTCCTCCACCCCTGTCCTTTAGGACCTTGCCTTTTCTGAAGCATTTTAAACAGTATCATATTACCATTTGTATGTAACATTTCCTTGTTTATGCATTTTCAGGATTACTACAACTGTAGTTAAGACAGCATTTATAATCAAGTGAGTACAGGACAATCTGTGAATGTTCTGGTAGAATTTCATCAATGCAAGGAAATCTGAAATTCATATAAAAATAGCATAGATGAGTTACCAGCTCTGACTAATGCAAGTGAACATTTGGGAGATGTAGGACACGTAGGCAGCAGAAATTAACCAACCGTTTTTAAGGATCCAAATATAATTTTTGTAGACACTATAAAAATCAGCTGTATCATTTCCAGACAACAGTTAGTGCTTTCTGAAATTGGCAGATGAGCATACAGGATATAAAATTAATTTAGGTCCATATGTGTTGTCATTGCACATATTCACCTTGATATTTAAGAAGACAGCCACTATTTTAATTATATATTCTGCAACAGCTTTAAGACTATTTTAAATTTGCAATGAATTTTATTTGGACTCAATTATCCAGTGTGCTGAAGAATGGGATGCAACTATCTATGCCTTCTAGAACATGGTGAGATTTTTCTTCTCATCCATTGCCACAGGTGCCATTAGGGTGAACAATTGAACCCTATCCTTGTTAGAAAGTGCACAGTCTACACTTTCTTGGAAATGGCCCTCCAAAGCTTGCTGCCAAATTACAATACTTGATGTGAAAGAAAGGCAAAATTATTAAAAGCATGGCACAATGAGTGATCCTATTAACTGTTAAATAATTGATTAATTGAATGCTAATTAATTGAATTAATTTGACTAAGAATAAGTATAAATAGACTTGAGTATTTGACCTACCTCTGCCCCTTTCTTTATCTTGGTCTACCCAATTTTGGAGTGTAGTCCAGGCCATATAAAGACTAGATGCAGCTTTCAGTCTGAAAAAATATTGTACATCTATTCTGTATATAAGTGCAAGCTGATGGTCTCCAGATAGCATCTGGAGGGAGTCAGAAGCTATGAACGGCAATCAGGAACATGGCAGGATTAGGTCAACAGAGCAAACCAGGAGGGTGGACTAGAAACAGGACAGGAGGCAAAACCAAATGTCACAAGTAGAAACCAAACTCAGGTAGACCTGTTGTCAATAGCTTTTTGCCAATCGAAGTTAAAAACAGTAATGGATGACATATAATTCATCTATAATGGCACTCTTTAAATGGTAATGAGATAGAAAGCTATGTTGATTCCTCTCTGGCAAGACTTGTCTTTTAATTTGCTTGATCATTTTATTTCTAATAATGCTTCCTACCACTTTTCCCAAATCAGGAGTAAATTGGCCTGTCATTTTCTGGAACAACCTAGATATCTTTTTAAAAATCAGCATTGCATCAGTCACTTTCTAGTCCTCTATATGGAGCATGATTTAGGGGATCACAGTTTTACAATTGTAATCCCTTAATGTTACTTTTTACAAATGTTTATTTGAAGATCAACATATTAAAATATAGACATTCTAAGGTATCACCTCAACTCAGTGACAGTAATTTATTTATTTTATTTTTTATTTTAACAGTAAATATTATAATTTCACATCTATTCACAACTATTTTCTCAATTCTTCAGAGGCTTTTGCAGAAAATATAATTTCAAGCATCAGAATCTGTCCTACATCCTCTGCAGTAAAAGCAATCACAAAGAATTCATGAGCTTCTGCAACCTCCTTCTGCTACTTTCAGTCTTCATTAATTCCCCTGTCATCCAGTGGTCCTCTCAAACTGGTTTTCTGATGTTTCACACTTCACAGATTTCCAGCCCACTATAACTATTATGACTCAGTAGTACAATTCTGCAAATGTAATTTCTCTTGCTAACATCTCTCTCTCTCTCTCTCTCTCGCCTTCATATCACCGTTGACTCCTGGAGACTTCTTGGAGACGTCCCTGCAGTTTTCTCGGCAAGCTTTCAGAAGTGATTTGCTCTTGCGTCCTTCCTAGGGCTGAGAGAGAGTGACTGGCCCAAGATCACCCAGCTGGCTTTGTGCCTAAGGTGGGACTAGAAATCTCAGTCTCCCAGTTTTTAGCCTGATGCCTTAACCACTACAGAAACTAGTTGTCAAACTACTACACCAAACTGGCTCTCATACTGAGACATCATCTCAGTATGATGCTGCTGCATCATACCAAGATAAATATGGGGTGCCCATAATAACTTCAGTTTGTGAAAAAGCAACGTAATTCAGCCTTGTTCAGTCTTCAGGTGTTATAGCAAGAAAACACAGAACACATTTAGTTTAGAATAGGGATCTCAAGCTATGGGCTACATGTGGCTTTCAGGAAACTTTGGTAGGCCATACCTCACTGACACACTGCAGGAGAATGACAGCAGAAGCAGGGGGTCAGGTTGGCAATCCTCCCTTAAGCTGACAAGAAAGCACACCATTCAGGGGTCTCAAACTCATAGCTTTGGGCAAGGCAGGCCAAGTGGGGACAGCCAAGGTGTCCTCCTTGCTATGGCTACAGAGTGAGAAGCATAGCTTTGTGCCTGGGCAGGACATGCTGAGAACAACTGCACTCCTGGTCCCACACTGAAATGCATTCATATCCAGGTCCAGGGCCTGTCAGCTCATCACCTGGCACAAACCCTGCTATTTACCCTAAAGGAGAAATGTTTGGAGGCTGTTGGAGCAGATCCTAGACCTGGCTGTGGCCCTACCTTGATACGATGCTGGGAATGCAGCCATTCCTTGGTCTGCCCTGGCCTGCTCCAGTGTGAAGCCACACTTCTCATAGTAAGCACACAGCATGAAGCTGCTGCAGCAGTGGCAGGGTAGCAACCCTATCCCTAACCTGAGGTTGATGACAATGCTCCTTGCCCTCCTAGGGTGCCCTAAATGGAGGATCGATCTCACATGAATCTGCAACTCAACTGCAAGGTGAGGAACAGGATCGGGATGAGCCCTTAGCCACCCTCCAGACAAGAACCATCCACTAGAAGCCCAGCGTTGAGGTCAAACCCCAACAGCCGCTGCACAGCTGTCACTGCGGCTATTTCGGTTCAGTACTGTATATGTGTGGGTATCTGTCACGCCAAGTTTTCTGAATCTTGCTGAATACTGAGAGAGAAAGCAGGTTGTATTGGCATTGAATCCTCTGTATTGTTCTGAGAACCCTACTGAAAAAGAAGTAGAGGTACAAATACAAATAGAGAAGTAGAGAGGTATAGTTGTACAGTTGTAGGCAACATTCTTTTGATGTGTACCACAAAAGTTTAGACACTTTGTATTAACTTAGCAGTGACAGCCTTGCCTGAGGACCAGTGCACAGAGTAACTGCAGTTCAGCTATGCTGAAAATAACCAGAAATGTCATTGCCACACAAGAAAGCTTTATCTCTAAAGAAAGAGTCCCAAACTTGAAACAGAAAAAAAATTATTTATATGTACATACAGATACATTCCTTTCTTTATAAGAACTTATCAAAATTCAAAAACACTTTCATAAATGTCACAAAAAGAAATTGAGGTGTTTTTTTTTTTTTAATTGGAGAAAGTATAGAGAAATACATCAGAGGGATAAGGATTGTGTTAGATATATTTTCTGATATGAACTTACTGAAATGTATAAACTATTTCATTAATAGATTGGTAAGAATTTGGGATTATGAAATATTTAATATTGAAGTAGATTAATCCATGCTACAATTATATGGGCTTTTTTCTTTTTCAGAATTCAGCAGAGAATGTTATGATCAGCTTGATCTCAATAATTTGATATTGTTTTTAAAGTAGGTTAACTGACATCAATGGGAGTTACTTCAAAGTGGTGGAATTCATTATTCAGTTGAAAGTAATGCTAATGTTTGTGTTCACAGGCAGATACACACAGGACTACACAGAAAACCATGCAATGGAGAAAAAATAGTTGAGAAGTTGTCTTCATGGATCTTCACTATGGCTGTCCTTTCTGACTGGAGAGGAGGGATTCATTGCAATACATTTTCTTCTCTTTTCTGATTCACAGGGTTGTTGTAGCAGGAAGAGCTATGTAACCCTTTTCCATGACCCAACACATGCAGTATACCTCAACCAAATCCTGGATTTGAAACAATCCAATGTATCTTTTTTTATTCAAGGCAATATAACTAATACATAGTCATTAAAAGGTAAAATCACCTTTGAATTGAGCTTGATTCTTGGTGACATAAGGGTAGGTCCATGTAGTTTTCTCAGCAACAAGACAGAAGTGATTTACCATTCCTTCTCTTCCAAGATACTTAAGCAGAGTTGGGAACCTTGAGTTTCTCCAATGCAACAGCTGTATTTTGAGAGCAGCTCTGGTTACCACTTGTCTTCCAGGTGTCATTAAAGTTGACTGTTGTTACCTTTAAAGCCTTTCATGGCTTAGGACCTGGATATCAACAGGATTGACTCCTTCCAGTGACTTCAGCTTCTTCAATAAGAGCAGGATTGACTCTCTCTGAGTACCTTCTCTTAAAGATTGTCAACTTCAGGGGCCACAAAAATTAATCTTCTCAGTGGCAGCTCCCTTCTTTGGAAAAAGAGAGCTGCCCCCAAACTGTGTGTTTTTTTAGGAAGACTATTAAGAGATGGTCTTCCCAAGAAAGTCTTGGGTGCAGAATGGTTATAAATGGTGAACTCTTGTTATACTTTTCTTCTATAAAGTCTTGATTGTTCATCAAGCACTGGGGTTATAGTAATTATATTTTAGTTGTTATTCTGTTTTTAACCTTCCTACTTAAACGGGTGTGTAAATATGTGATTTTGGGATTGGAGCAGCATATAAACCCTAGTAAGTGATATATAATATAATATAAACCATTTAAATAAGTAAATGGAATCTATCTATCTATCTTACAACTTCTCAGTCTAATCTACAGCCCTGGAATATCCTGGTAGTTTGGTATCTAAATATTAACTAAGTCTAAATCCCAAAACATAATTCATTAAGAAGATAGGAAAAGGGATGCTTCCGTTGCTGCTTCATCCTGTTTAGCAGACCTTCTACCAAGCTTTACTGAAAATGACTTTTCATGATAAATTTTAAGGTTTCTAGTGGGATGAAATAATAATATTTTTTTTCACAAAAAAATTATAAATTTCCAAAACAATGTAAAGAAAGGAAAACAAACTTGAGAGAATATCAGCATTCTTTTTTCAAGAGGTTTTATATATTCATGGTATTTTGTTGGTGCAGAGATGGGAAGTTTCCAGAAGCATTATTTAAACATTTTCTACACTAGAGAAAAGAAACTAAAGATATGTTCACAATGTTCATATCAGCTGCATATGATTCAATATCTTTAAAGTAACTCGATGTTAGCAATCCTAGAATTATTTTTAAATAATTATGAGGCTGTTCCCTGTGTTAAAATAACTAATCACAATTTATTAATAATTTACTATCCAATTTATTACATAAATACATTGGGAGGATGGTAAAATGGCACATTAGGTTCTAGTAAGGCAATAATGAATTAAAGTCGGGATTTTTGTTCCTATTATACAAGGCCCAAATCCAATGTCACTGACTCTTTAGCACCAGATGAACTATATTTACAACCTACTGTCCCCATATGGTCAATGGAGAGTTAAGGATTTACTCTTTGTCTGTTATTCTAAGGGATCCTCTTTTTGTCTAAGAGATGCTAATCTGAGGTCACTTCTTTCTGCCTCTCAGGCACAAATGCGTGGAGGAAATGTTCTTTCCTTCTTCTTTTTGTAGGATGCAGTTAGCTAGGTGCTGGGCTTTACCTATGCCTATAATGCATTTCCAATAACTATATCTCCTTTCTGTAATGCAATCCACTTCACTTATTCATACTCAGGTTAGACTGCTCTCAGAATTCTCACTCACATGTAATGCTTCACCCTCAAACTTCTATTGCCCACATTAAATGTATTTTTTAAGATTACTTTGCCAAGTCTGCTAAACCTTCAGCAGGTAGCAGCTTCTAGGCAACCTTGTTTGAGTTCAGAAAAGCCAAACAGGATGGGACCTGGTTATTCCTTGTTTGAGAGATTACTAGACAATTCCATGACTATGGACTAAGTTTGGAAATTGGAAAACACAATCATAAACTCTCTGTATATCACACAATGAATGCACACTTACACACACATCCATAGATATAGAACAGGATAATTTGAGGTGGTTTATAACTCACATTTTGCAATTTGGAAGCTCACTATAGTGAGCAGTTCTGTGTGTGTCAAAAAGAAGAGGAAAATAAAATTAAAAAAAGGATGCTTGCTTGAGGATAAACCCTTCATGGCAAAGGGAGACAAGGGAGTAGGATTCCAAGATCACCAGGTGCATTCTGAGATCACACATCCTTGCGACTGGTCAAACTAACTGCAGACTTTTGGATCAAGGGTGAGATCACAGAGCTAGAGAAAGGAATAGATGCAAATACTTAGTCACCACAGCCATATTACATAAATGTACACACAGTAAACGCTTAGGCACGTCTAGAGTGTCTTCTACGTCTTTCAAATTTCTGCAGTTCACATTTCACAGGATAATCACCATCAGAACAGAAGAAACATGTGGTGGATAAAAGCTGGTTGACATAGAGGGTTTCTCGTTTATTCAAGACATTCCTTCTCTATATTCTTACTCTAGGCTCAGTTTCACAAGTTGTCTTAGCTTTTATTTACAGTTACAGTTAGCAATGAACATTGTAATGATCAACTCTCCAATGTTGTAACTGGGTCTCTGGCTATCCATCAAGTCATTTTTCTTCTAAGCAAAGATAAGAAATAAAATGGTGGCTTCACACAGCTTTGCTTGTCAGATGATCTTGCCTAAAGTCTATGATCAATTGCATTAGTTTTCCTACAGGAAATTTCCACCAGCTTTTTCTGTGACCTTCCAACCACAGATTTATGATAATATTTTTATCTATCCTCTACAAAACTCCGTTTCTCATTTTTTTAAAAGAGTTTTTATTAAAAGATTTTACATAGATAATAAGAAATACATTCAAAGAAAGAAAAAACATATAGTAAAGTAAATGTGAATAAGAAAAAAATAAAAGACAGAGAAAAGAAGATAGAAAAAAGAAAATGAAAAAACAGAAAACATGAATGCGTGTGTGTGTGTGTGGGCCTGTGTGTGTGTTTGTGTGTGTGGCTTCTGATCTTCATCTCAGCAGTTATACATACGATCCTAATCAAACCTCTCTCTCTATGATTTCATCATAATTACCTATTATTTCTAACTATTAAAACCATAAATCACAAAATCATTTTCTTTCTTATGGAAAAAGTCCATAAGGGGTTTCCAGTCATGTCATTGATGAATGTCAATAATGACCATTCTCTAATGAAAGAAGTCAGTTTGTCGATCTCAGCAAGTTCTGTCAATTTCACCAACCATTCCTCCATGGTGGGTAATGCAAAATCTTTCCATCTTGGTGCATATAGTAATATCGCCACAGTAATCATATATTGAAATAATCTTCCATGGCTCTTTTCCAACTGCTTATCCATCAGTCCTAAAAGGCAAAGTTCTGGCTTCAATTGAATATTAATCTTTAAAATCCTCGGTATCAATGTATATATTTAAATCCAAAAATCTTACAATTCTCTCATCTTGTCTTATGTCTATATTGAATACCTCAAGAACTAAAATGAACAAGAGTGGAGGCAGTGGGCATTCAGTCTCTCATTTTTAAAAAAAATATTTTCCATTTACTGCTCCTGTGATCGAGAGTCACATTATTAGCCCAGCCTGCTTACTTATTATATGCTTACACAGTACATGCTAGCCTGAATTGTCTGCAAGCTGTTCTTTTTTTCTAGGGAAATCCCTGCAAAGAAAAGCTTTCACTGCTTTGTCACAAATTAATGTGATAACCTGTGTTCCTACTTGAAACCGTAACTGGTGTCTTCTTTCTTTCTTAATTTTTTAAAGTGTCCTCATTTTATTTCAGGGTAGGCTGCCCATGCGCATCCTGTTCCCACTTACAATAAAACTTGCTGACAGCAAGGTCATACTGCCAAAATCTATTGGCAAATAAGCTGAATTTCAGTGGAATGCTTCTTTTCCATTTCCTCCCCAAAATTAACTCCTAAAAATAGCCACAATCACCATTGCGAGGCAGCCTTTAGCCCTGTTCGTGATATGTTAAAGGTCCTCTAGGGTTAGGGTTGAAGGACTTCTAAAAGTATGGGAATGGGAGCAGTTTGTTATCCAGGCTTCTGCTCCTATTTCTGCCCCCCTTCCAAATGGGTGAAAATATGGAGGCCTACTGCTACTATTGATGGCAGAAGGTCCCTGGTTTCCTGCAGCCCTTCAGAACATTGGGTAACTGAGTTGTGATCTCCTGTCAGTCCTTCAAGTTAGGCCAGGCCAGGAAACAGACACCACAAGAAATACTAGAACTCTACTTTACTAATATAGGCTATAATTACAGTAGAATCTTGAATGCCTTGTAGCATTTCCCTTTTTGTCCTTATTATACCAAAGAAAGACAAAGTGGGGCAGTCTTTAGTTTCCTTCTCACACTTTCTTGTTTTCCTGGACTGATATCACATTTTGCTAAAGTCTGATCACCTGTTCTGCTCTGTATACCTTCTCCATGGTCATCTCTGTTCTCTTCTACAGCTCTGACCTCTATGAAACATAGTCCACCTCTCTTTTATTTCATCTCAATTTCCAATGATTGTGCTGGAAAATCAAGGTGGGTAATTTCCAGGTTAGTTTGTGCCAGCACACTCCCAGTCAATCTCATATCTAGACCAGAGGAAAAACACCTGAGACTAAGCTTAGCTACTGAAAAAAATAGCTTGATATTTATTTATTTATTTATTTATTTATTTATTTATTTATTTATTTATTTGATATCAGCAAACATAAACAAGTTAATTGACAAAATGGGATAAAAGGCAGGCAAAAGCAGGGAGAGAGAGAAACACAAACAGGCAACAATTTACATTGTCTTAATAGCTATATCAAAAAGCACAGAACATTTCAGAGACTTGGAAACAATACTATGGGTGATTAACATGGGCAACCCCAAAGGGAGTGGTCTTTTGTTATTCTACACTTAATCCTTTTACTCTATGTACATAGTGGCAGCAGAATAGAGGTGAACAGTTGAACACCATGGGATCCCTCCTCTACTTCACACCATACAGAGAAGAATTTGGTGGACAGAGATTAGGTATCCAAAGTATTGATTCCACATAATTCAAAGCACTATTTTTGCTCATTTTAGGTTTTTTTTAAATTCAATCTGTGTGGAGTTTTATTTAGCACAAAAGGCTTACTAGAGCTAAATCCAAATGTCAAAAATGTGTTGCCAAACAGCCTCTTTTCTGATATCCCATATTACTTATTTGGGGAGAGCATACTCAAGAGATCATCCTTTGTCTGCATGTCCAGTTCAGAATATCCATAATATCCTTAATACTATAGAGAACTGGGATTTTAACAATTTATTAATTATTATGTATGGTAATTAATTTAATAATTTATTATGTTTTTAAATGTTCAAATTGGTCTGGATTAGGTATTTGTGGAGCCTGCATTAGAAGTTTCTTGCTATGATTTAGGCTGAATTGGATTCACTTAGACGGAATCAACGCTGGCCTTAAAACATCTGTCAAAATGAAGAATGAGATCAAAGACATCATCAACATTTTGGTTCATCAGATAGCATATTAGGAATTGGTTTGCTTTCTTTGGGAAATATATATTTTTTATACATTTCAGTACATAGCCAACCATAGTGCACTGAAACACATTTGTTCTAGGTCTGCTAACAATTTATCTGCAAGATGCTACATATGAAACAAGCTCTTCAAGTAGAAGTACATCTGTCTATCATCTGTGTGTCTGTCCATCCATCCATCCCATAGGGCCACATGTATTTATGATTCAAACAAATATCTGTCTAACTTGAAATCAACAAGGGAAAAAAACCCCCCTCAAATTTATGCCTTCCTTTATGCAGCAATGATATTGCCATCAGCACTGAAAAAATAATAATGTGAGTTTTCTGTGTAAAGCACATTACAGACAAAGAGTAAAAAGTTTAGGTGTTATGCTCTGTTTAAGAAGCAGTCAGCCTGTAGCTAGAAAAATAAAAATGAAATGTCTGGCATATTTTCTTTGGGCTGTTGCTGGGCCAAAAGTGAGTCAGCTAGACCATATTGTTCTCTTCAATACAGGATAAGCTTCAGTTGGTGCAAAATGCAGCAGCGCAGGCAGTTATGTGTGCCCCTAGGGTGGTACATGTTACACCTTTGCTTCACAAGCTGCATTGGTTGCCAGTTTGCTTCCTGGTCCAATTCAAGGTGCTGATTTTAATCTTTAAAGCACTTCATGGCATGGGGCCAGGTTACCTGAAGGACCATCTCTCCCCAATCACATCTGCCCATCCCATCAGCTCCGGCAGAGAAGGCATGCTGCGGGTCCCGTTTGCCAGGGAATTACATTTGGCAGGTCCCAGGAGGTGGGCCTTCTCTGCGGTGGCACCTACCCTGTGGAATCTTCTCCCCCCAGAAGTGAGATTAGCTCCATCCCTCTTAACATTCTGCAAGTCCCTCAAGACCTGGCTATGTGATCAGGCCTGGGAAGATTTTGTGATGGCTACCTTATTAATTTGATCCCCTTCTGTTTTGTGTGCTTTTATAGTTTTTTATTTGTAATTGTTTTTATGTATTTTTTTAAAATTGTTGTACACTGCCCAGAGTCGCTTTGTGTGAGATGGGTGGTTATATAAACATGATAAATAAATAAAATAAAGTAAGATGTCTCAGGTACAAACTTAACTTTGCCTGCTTCTTTGATTGTGTTCTAGTTTCAGGCTATCTTAAACAGTTACTAAGCATAGGGCCCTTCAAAAAAGTGCTTTTAAACAGACAGGAGCATGTATGTAACACTTCCTTTTTGAATCATTAAAGCAACCATATATTTTTCTGGGTATGCAAAACTGCCTCAGACACTGCTTTTAGTTGTGGAAAAAAATGTAGGTGTCTTAATGGTCTGGAAAGAGGTCATATGTACTGTCCTGTTCCCAAGCATCCATTTAGAAAGATCTGCACAGCTCTAGGGTGTATAACCCATGAGCACAATAACTGTTCACACAATACACTACTCTATGGTTAACTGAGCCACAGTTTGTCAAATTAATCCAATTGCCTGGATTCACACATCCTGAATTGCAAACTAGCCAACTACATTTTAGCACGTTAGCACTTATGAGTAGACTTGCATGTCATTGGGCTGCACTATATATTAATCAGCATTATGATGTCCCATGAGCATTTTTTTCTGCTTTTAAAACAGAGGGCTGCTTAATAACTTTTAGTAGGAAAAAATTATCAAAATTAGAGAATACATGAAAAAATAGAGACACATTATTTGCAATAAATTATCAAAACCTCATTATTAAGCCAATGATCAAATGGCTCAGGATGCTTGTGTAACCACAATAATGGATCATTCTATGTGCTGTTCCTCATTTAGCATATAACATGCCCTAAGGGTTGAGCTCTGATCTCCTCAAAGAAAGCACTAGGTCTGCTGATGAGCGTGTAGGTGAGATTTCCAGCTTTAAAAATGCAGCAGATATTTCATGAATAAAATTCTCACATAGTCAGCATTTAGCCTCCATCTGTGATCAGCCTCAGGGTTGAATACATGGTACGCACTCTCAGAAAGAGCTGTTGCGTATATTCACACCAGAAGCAGACAGAATTTTATGGAGCAGTTGAATGAAAAGGTTGGAAACCTGTGTGAATTTGAAATGGATGGGATCAGTAATAAATCCATTGAAATCTACCTGATTTTGGTGTCAATAACTCTGTGTTCTCCAGACACCGGGAGAAGGGGACTTAACTTCAAAAGAGACTGTAGCCCTGTTCTCATGTCGTCTTTCATGTGCTGAATAAATGCATGGGAGGGAAATAGGATTGGAGGTACTGTGTTTCTTCTTCTGAACTTATGGTGGGCCAGGCCAAGAGCATCAGCATACAGTCTCTTTAGATAAAACAGCAAGGAAGTCCTTTAGATAAAACAGCAGGGAAGTCCCTTAGATTTGAAAACAAAAACCTGGTTTACATTTTGTGCTAAACTAGGATGTAACTGATCAAGAGATGAGCAAGTCTGATTTATATACACTGCATGGACTCTTTTTCAAACCCTCATAACTTCAACCCTCATAACAGCTCATTCTCTATTGATGGAATGTTATACTGCCTGTTTATAGGAATGTGTTCCTGGCCACTGGAGGAGCTTTACCAACAATGTACATAACTTGGAGGAAAGTCCCTAGTACAAGGTTGCAAGTGAACTGGTGATTATTGGAGTGCGCAAAGTGAGCCAGCTGCCTGAGCCTTCTAAATCATATATGGTGGAAATCTCCCCTTGTCTGTAATGAAGTAAGATTCAACTGTCTGACCCACCAATTTTTACACTTGCAGTGGGGTAACAGGTAACATCTTGCTCTTTGCTTTAGGCATGAAAACAGATTGAGTTGCCCCTGACTTTTACCTAAGTGTAGTTTGAAATATATTAAAATCCTGCCATGTATTGCCTCCACTTGTGACTGTTGCCTTACGTACACAGAACATATAAGTACATCTTGATAGTTATGCATATTTATGTATCCATTTGCATAACTGAGCATAAATGCTATTGTAAGAAAGAAGAGAGAGGGAGACGGGGGAGAGGGAGAGAGAGATTAAACTATTTCTGAGCATGTAGCACAATTACATATATTTTAATGCATAGACTTATGCAAACGTGCATATACACAGTCTCTGTAGGCTTGGTAATGTGGTGCTGTTTTCCTATCCCTGTTATGGATAGCTGATAACTTTTAGAGAAAAGTAGATGGGTCAAATGAAACTTCCAAACTCCCATCATTCTAGTGCCATTTGGAACAATTTTGAAAATTAGGAAAAGCCAGGATAATTTCGCCTTCTGCATAACTCTTTTTTTTCCTACAATAGTTCTGCAGTTAAAACACCAGTGTTTTAATAGATGACTATCCTAAAGTCACCAAAGAAAGTGAGATATTTTTTCACGTAACGGCAAACTGATTTACTACATCAAAGTCACAAAAAGATGCAGTACTAAACACTTTTTCGTAAGGTTACAATCCTAAATATTAAGCCTTTTGCCTGATCTATATAATGTTATATAAGATGTACAAGTAATTGATATTCAAATCATGTAAATAAATAGATTTACTATTTGCCTTATCAGACACATCCCATTGATTTCATTGTACCTGCAATAATCGAATCTTTAGATCTGCCCTGAAAGAACAGGAGGGCTATTAGGAGTAAATTATGAACTTTGATGGTGAGACAGGTCAAACCTCCAGACAATAATTAGTAAAAGCACCTTGCATTTTCAATATAATATAGAGCAATGGAGAGAGAATACATACTTTCTATTCCCTAAAGGGGCTGGTGGACTTCACTGGTGATTATTCACTGCTTTAATCTTTGATCTTATGAATGTCTGTTTCTCCTGAAAAGTGGGATTATGTTCTTCATCTGTAACTACATAAAAATATATTACCAAGAAAATAAGTCAAATTAGCAACTGATCTGAATAACCTATTGTCATGCAGTGCTTCTGAATTCTGCAAGAGTCATGGGTGTAGCGTGGTGGGACAAAGCAGTCATATAAATACATGTGTAGAAGATAGTTGGGTGATAATTAATATAGGATGACCAATAAAGGTGGAATAAAAAGATGATGATCATGATGATCATGATGATGATGAAGAAGGCAGCTTTACTTGGAACAACTTATATCCTTTTAGCACAACATCTGCCTATCCCGGGTCCTTGGGAAGGACTTGATAGGAGGATAAAAATGCCAAATCCAGTCTAAACGTCTGGCTGACTGTGTGACCACCACCACCACCAATAATAATAATAATATGATGATAATGATGATAGTGATGATGATTGGACAAAAAGCTCATCTGTCCCAAAAAATACTTGTTTCTCAGAAGGATGCCTACAACTCAAGAAGTAACATTTTGAACTCAGAATGTTCTGTTCCAATTCTGATATATCTGGTCCAATCTCAGGTTAGCTGATTTCAAGTGTATCATAAGGACTCTGGCCTCACAACAGGCCATTCTCTCTTCTAAGGTCAGAAAGGGCCGTTTCAAAATCAGGCCCTTCTAGTATACAGAATGAATAATATGAGGTTGAAAGGAAACTTCTCAGTTAGAATGTTTCACCCTCAAAAATTTTTCACACATCTAGATACCATTCCTGATCTCGGGATCTCTATTGCTAGATGCAGCCTTAGATGGTTTACTTTCCTGAAATCCTATGTACAGTGTTTTGGATATTCACAGAATATCCAAAGCAGTATTGTTCCCTAGCTGGCACGCTGGCTGGGGAATTCTGGAAGTTGAAGTCCACATATCTTAAAGTTGCCAAGTTTGGAAAACACTGGTCTAAAGCCATGAGAAACCTCTGCTTGATAATGTAAACAACAGCAAAATTTCTAAATATTGGTAACATTTGCTTTATAGCATTTGTTTTATTTTTCTTTTCTTATTGTGGCACACGCTGATACTTTTTGGATATCTATTTAAAAACCCTGGCACAATCTGTATTATTTTATCTACTGTCAAATACAGCAGTGACCTAAAACGTTTATTAAACTCCCAGGATTTCATACAATATTTTGTCTTTTGTTAGGGAAGAGTTGGAAAACAACTTGAAATTATTCACAGAGGGGATATAAATGTGCTTGTCACCTGTTCCAAATTGCAAGATTTTTTTTTTAAACAGGATTAAAAATAAGGAACTTAGTTTGTTCCTGCCACACCTCTTCCTTTTTTTCCTGTTGGACAGTGGAAACAAAATGTTTTTTAACCTGTTCTTTGTTTAAATGTGGACCACATAGATAGATAGATAGATAGATAGATAGATAGATAGATAGATAGATAGATAGAGGCATTTGTCTTTTGGTCACATAAAATACATAATTTTATTAACTTCTTACAATAAATCCTGTATTTTAGAGCTCTCCAGGTTGAAATAATAATGGCAGCATTTGTATTATAAATCTCACCAGCAATCAGTTTTGAAATAACTCTATTTGACTGCAGAACATTGGTCCAGACAATGTAGCCCACATTTAGCTGAATATTTGAATCTCCGTCTTTCAGTGCTACATTGTGGGTCCACCTTGATAAAGATTTGCTATTTCATCAATCCTGCATTCCCTTATGTTTTATACACACACACATACACACACACACACACACGGAAACAAATCTACCTAAATGCAATAGGTTTTCTAGATTCTGAATTCTTCAGGGTTGATACAAATAATTTAAGGGACTGATAAATCAGGAAGTCTGTGGTTTGTATCTCACCCTATGAATTTATTAGGTGGATTTAGATAAATTGCTTCCCTTTCACTGTCAATTTTTCATTACCTCTCCTCACTATATATTCACTATGCATATAGATAAACCCACGTAAAATATATCAAACACCTGAATGTTCTGTTCCAGTCTTTTTCAAGCCATGTTTTTCCAGATGTTGGCCGGGAAAGTTGTAATCCATCACATCTGGAGAATGCCAGTTTAAAGTGCAGTACTCTCTCTCTCCCTCTCTCTCTTTCCACTGTATATATTCTTTTAGATACCCTTAAAATGCTGTTTTTCTACGTGTTGCTACCTGTAAAAAGCTTGTGTGGGTTAGGTTTACCAACATTCTGTTGTTAAAATGAAAATGTTGTGTTTATTTAGGCCTAGCTGAAAACTCCCCAGTGCCAACAATATTATATTTCATTAAAGTCTGCCATTTCTTGGACTACATATTGCTGGCTTACCTTCCCGTTCTCCCAAATAGCTATGAAAATACAAAGGCATATCCTTGAAAGATAAATGCCATCCAGCCCATAATAATGTGAGCTGCTGTGTGCCTAACTGCACCTTTCAGAGAAGAATATAATCTGCAGCCCAGTGAGCGGCAAAGTGAAAATGGCAGATAAGTAGTGGAATAATGAAAGACCAATTGCTTTGTAAGCAATTTCATTTGCATTGCTCCCTTCCATTTCCCCCCTTTATGGTGCTGGTTTTTAACTGTCTCTTCACATTTGTGACACTATCTGTATCACTGGAATGGAGGTCACTAATGGATTTGTGTCTGCATTAGAGAGGGTAAAATAATTCTCCACAGAGGTCAATGGGAATGAAATGGCACGATCCACCCAAATGGACCCTTCTCAGCGTGAACTGGCAGCAGTGAAGAGTGTGTGTTAAATCCTTCATTTCCTATTCAAACGTAGAAATTACAGAGAATCAAAACATTTGGAAACAATTCATCACAAAAAGACATGGAAATAATTCATCACACACTAAAGATTGTGTTGGCCAAAGACCATCTTTAGCCATACATACATATCATGAATGGAAAATGATTATACTGACATAAACTGGATTTAGACTTACCTATATATCCCTGATTTGGATGTCCATCTATGGAAAGTGCAATAGGTTCTTGAGAGTCAAGTAATTCTGTTTTCTAGCAAAATAATTCTGTTCCCAAAGCAATTGTGTTCCAACTCACTCCCAGTGGCTTATTTGATAGGGGTATGTTAGGCAGGTGTAGCCCATGTCAACAAGGCATTTTGTGCTAATATGATTGTCTAGCTTTCTTTTTAAAAAAGGAGGTTGTGAACATTGCTGGACATTTACACAACTGCCTTTGTTAAACAAAATGAAAGTGGTGTGGCAATTATACTTCTTAGAATTTAGGACACTTCAATCAAATCTTTGTCAAACAAAGCTCTTTCAAAGTTTTGCTCAAGCCTGGGGCACTGGGCCAAGTGCCTTTCTTGGCCCCTAATGTCAATAGACTCCACCATTCACCCATTCACAATTATAAGAATCATCTATGACACACATAACATTACCCATAATAAGCTTACAATAGTGGGCACATGCTGGTGCATGTAGATGCATGGTCTTATGCACAAGTGTGATAGAACTGGATCAAAGTTAGAACGTGATGATCACCAGGATCAAGAGACAGAGCTGATGTTGTCAACTGATGCTGTCAATATGACAAAAGGTAGTGATTGTAAAATCAGGAGACAGATCCAACAGGAAATCCTTTGCTCAGCTATGATATACAGTATAGTAAATCCACTAGTTCTCTACCAACAGACTATAGGCATACAAATTATCTCGGGCCACCACGTAGCAATATAGTACATACTGAAGCTTTACCACAATTATGGCTTTGACTTAGGGAAAAACTCCCACCAATCTCTTTTCTTAACCTACAGCTTTTGAGGTCTGACAAAGTAGGCATATGCAAAACACTGTCAACCTAGTTTCAACACAATAAAATCTTTGTTAAGCATGAGTTAATAATAGGTTGGCAATCCATGATCCAGGTTCAAATCAAGTTGAAGGCAGTTCATAAATCACTATTTTCCCAAGAACTTAACTCCTTTGAATTCAGTGCAACTTCCACAATAACTGTGTGGATTTCTTTCCCAAAGTCATACATACATACATACATACATACATATATATATATATATATATAGTTATTAGAAAATATAGCAAGAAACAAGAACAGCAACAACAAAATCAGTGGTTGTACATTAAAAAAAACTATACACATTATAGTGATTAAAATAATTAGAATATAAAATAAGAAGAAAAAAAAGTAAGACCAATGCAGTATCAATGTAAGATAAATTCACTTCTTCAACTTATAATTAAATCTAAACCATATAAAAACTTAGGACCCCATCTTCTTATTTTTAGTCTATAAAGCAATTTCAACTTTTGCTAAGGATCATGCGTCTTGAATCCATTCCTTGAGAAGAAGGAATTTATTTCCATGTATGAACAATTTTCCTTTTTTTTTAAATTTTATTCTTACTGGGCAAATGTAGGGTAGAAAAGTATGAAATGGGTATGGGGGGGGGGGGAAATGGAGCAACTAAAAAATACCTCTGGATATTATTTTCTAGGTCCAGGTTTGTGCTGCCCCTGAAAAGGATATGCAAATTCTGCCACCAATTTAAGCTGAAGCTGGAGACTTTCCTGGACACATAGCTAAGTAAAGTAAAGTAACCCATTCCTCCTGAACAAGACAGATAGATGATGATAGCTATGAAGCTATCTAGCTAGATAGACTGATTTGATTTGATTTGATTAGAAAGACAGACAGACACATTCTTTGAAACTATTCAGTCGAGTTGCTTTCCTCATGGACTTGCATAATCAGAGCATGGCTTGCTACCACAATGCAGTTTCTTATATTCCTTTGTAAAATCTTTCAGACAGCATTTAAAAAAAAGGGTGGGAGAGAATTTTGTAGAAGATGCATCAGTTAATTGGCATGCTAGCTAATGGAAAGCCTTTGGGCAGTCTGTAAAAAATAGATATTAGGCACCACAATGAAACATGTAAAGGCCATGATCTCTGTGTCTCAGTGGAAAGGTCTACAGAGTAACCATTTAACTGAAACTGTAGTTGATCCACAAATCTCCAGCAGTTCTTTTAAAAAAATCCAGATGCTTCTTGGCATCTGCAAGTTGGCAGGCCACCTTGTACCTCTTAATGATACAAGTTTCTTGGATGTGAAGGTAGAAAACTGCCAACATTATTAGCAATATCAAATTACCATCTACAAGGAATTATTAGACATTGCCAAGGAAGTTACGACAGATTTGTTAAGTAAGATACATAGCTGATGACAAGAGACACTAGAGTATTATCATAGTGCTGTCAGGTTATGTTATCATCAGCTATTTCTAGAATTAATACTATGTTTAAGTATGATTGATGGAAAAACTAACACTGAGTTTTATGTACTAGAAGAATACAGGTTGTCATTCTGTGAATGGTACTAGAAAATGGCTCAACCAAAGATAACCTGGTTGTTAAATGTGAATTTCTCTTCCAGAATCATAAGTTCAATTACATATCCCTAGAAAGCCCTTAACGTAAGATAACCAGGTTCCAATATAATGACAATGTAAAAGTTTTAGTGTAAGGTAATAGGGTTCTGCAAACTCTCAAAAGAGGTTCTTCACAAGACGTGAATGCAAATGAAGCATTAAGGAAGTCATGTCCTTCATTGGAAAACACTTTGCAGGCAATTCTTCAGCTAGGGCTGCCAGAAAAGCAGCTGTATACATCATGCACATACATGCAGACAGTGCAGGGACAGCTTTCAAAGCAGTTGCAATAGCCATACCAAAGTTGTTTCTGCTTTCATGCTTTGAAGAGAAGTGTTTTGCTAATGCTGGCCTGCTTTGTGAAGCACCTCTTTCAAAGGCCATGCAGAGCCCTAGGTGATAATTCAGAACATTTAGTTATTTCTGGCTATGGGCACAAGCCAAATTCTGACAATGTTCTCTTGGTCTAACACCTCCTTTTGAGTTCCCCAAAGATTTGGTTGCCTGCTGTTGCAAACAGCATCCTTGCCTAATCTGTAGGTGAAAAAGGTAGGGGGAACGATAATATAATATAAATTACAATCTCTCATTTCCATGAATTTGGGAATCAGAACATATAATATGCAATTCTGCTATGTTGCTACAGGAAGCCAACTTCTTCTGATATAAATTTTTGTAATAGCACCATTTGTAATACTAATACAAATGACTATATTGATTGTGGTAAATGAGGTATACCCGCAGAGATAAAGGAGGCATTTTACATCTTTAACAGACTTTGGGTGGAGCCAGATTCCATTAAAATGCAGTAAATGCAAGGAAGTATAGCTACAATATTTACACATACCAGAAGAGTCTTTCCTCAGAGCAGAGCCCTTTCTCAATCCTTCCCAGATATATTGACATTGAAATTCAGAATTCCCAGCTTTCTGGGACTTACATGACTTAATAAGTCCCAGAAAGCTAGGAATTCTGAATTTCAGTGTCAATATATCTAGGAAGGATTGAGAAAGTTGCTAATGCATGAAAATGCAAGACTACAGAAAGCCATGCCAGAAATGAAGACAGAATGGATGGATTGTTAGCAGCAGAGGGCAAACTGGAATGTCAGGGGAAGGAAATGTCAGTTAAATGGGAACAGCTGGAAATAGAAATTTAATTTATTGGATTTATTACCAGCTACAATCCCCAAACTCTCAGTGGCTTACAGTAAACAAGACATAAAATAAAACACCCACAGTAAAAATTAAAATTATGTTATTATTAAACCATAAAACCGTAGTTTCAGTGATCTATCCTACGTGTCATGCATCACTGTAGGCCCTCCAGAGCAGCTCCATTTTCAATAGCTTTTGGACGGCTAAAACTATAGAGGCTAATCTTACTTTAAGATAGAGAAGTTCACTCATAAATTTGTAATAAATGATTATGACTGTTGAAATTTTCAAAGGAGAGCTTTGCTTTGATTCTATGTGTGGGGTTTTTTTTTAAGTGAGTTCGAGGTAGAAACAGGATGGAAGAGGAGTGAAAACAGAGGTCAAACTGATCCCTTTATTACAACCCACACCAGGTTCAGGCACCTTTTCAGCTGATGGGTACTAGCAAGTGTTTTTGATATTGGAGGTGCTAACTTTTTAAAACATTCATGTTAATATTATATTTTTAAATTAAGATGAACCAAATCTCACTGATTTCATGCATTCTTGCCTGAAACCTTCCAATGTAGACATTCTCCACAAGCTGAGCAAGCTTATTTGCAGGAAAGCCTGTTTCCCATTACTGATTTTACTGATCAGCCTTGAATAACTTTTGTAAGTGATCACTGTAGCATGTTGAAATAAACAAAAGAAACATCACACATTTTGTTCCAGGCTATTTTCTTCAGAGACTATAGCTACTGAAGCAATTGTTTTTCAGCACTCAAAATTATTCCAGCTTAAAAATAGCATTTGCAAAATTATTAATTGTTCTATTGCCAGGACAACTTGCCATGGAAAGGAATAAGTCATGTTTATGTTTTATGTACAAAAATCAAAACAATAATTGGAAAGAAAGTCTGTTGTATTTTGTATCTTGGAAGCTTAGCTGAACAAAACTCAATTCCCATTTGTCTCAGTTCCCCATTTTTCTGGTCTTATGTGCCTGCTGTCCCGAGAACTTGTTTTAACAACTTACAAGAAAATGGTTACTATTCATATGCATATTCCTCCTAATATATTTCTGAATACAATTTTGTTAAATATATGCAATTCCCCTTAAAGCACTGTTTATATTATCTTTCAGTCTATAGATCTATACACACACACACACTTTTCCTTAACATATGCTCTCTCTCTCTCTCTCTCTCTCTTTTTTTTAAATAGAACAGCACTGCACTGCGACATTCGGAGTTTGGATTCACGTATTGCTTCTTAAGAAGGAAGTGACATAAGTTCTCATCAGAATAAGCCCTCCATCCATAATGACACCACTTGAATGTCAGCACCAAATCTATATTGATGTTACAATTGGCAGCTTGGCACTACAGTCTAATAAGTCAAGGAACATTGTTGAATTATGGACAAATAAAGTCTGAATATGCCAACCTCTGATAGACTTTCAAATATGTACACCAGTTGGCCTCACCACATACTCTACAACACAGAAGCCTCCAAAAGCACCAGGGGCCCATATGTGTTAAATTTTAATAAGTTTGAAGCCTTAAAGGGATTCCAGGATTTTCAGAATCTGTTTCTGGGAAAGAAATAATAAGTTCTTTAAATATTACCATCTTGAAGCAGCCTGACATCAATTCTACCATGCGATGAAAACCAGCAAGAAAAGCCAGCTCTTGAGAATACTGATTGGCAAGAGCTACTTCTGAAGCCTTCTTTTCTTTTCCCAAATTCACAGAGTAGGATTTTATCTGAGGGCCTCTAATGCTGCAGTTAAGCAGGCTTTGGATTTCCAATTTAAGATAGCCCTGTTTAGCATACAAGGCCAGCTCTACCATGAGACAGAGCAGGGGGTCCCCAGAATATGGCCAAAAAAGTCACAGTGACAGCCGCAATAAAACATAAAAAACAGGTGGAGCTTCAACTGCACCACTGTGGCCCCCATCTTGCTTTTTGGACTATACTTTTCCGAAGCCCTGAGGCAGAATGGAATCTCTGCTCCAGGTTCAGCCTATTGCTTATGGCAGCCTACAGGCATAGCCTTAGAGCAGGCTTTCCCAGCCTTGGGGAGGTGCAGACAGAGATCAGGCAAGGCACAAAGAACAATAAATCCGCCTTTCCCAAAGCTTCATTGTATTGTTTCCATTGTTCATTTGTGTTCATTTGGTGTTTTGATTTTTAGGGGAGGTGTGTGCATTAAGGTTATACTAAAGGGAGGTGTGATAGCTTACACCAGGGGTTCCTAAACCTTTTGCTACCTTGCTGCTCTTGGATGCCAAGAATAGATGCTGCCTTGTTACCAGTGAAAATTTAATTGCCAACTGTGTATGTGTTTGTGTGTGTATGGCTATTTTTTAACTTGGAAGCCAGGGTTAAATCCATTGTTCTCTTTTCATCCACTATTTTGTTAGGGACCAACCTAGGCACTGAGTCTTGTCAGAGGGTTTTCTTTCTTTTTTTTGTTTTGTTACATTCTTCTGCTTAATAGTACACATACCCTTTTGACAGATGCTCAATAAGAGAGGCAGGCAATCAGAGCAAATAGGAAATCAGATAAGGATGGAAAATGAATAGAAAAGGGGAAAAATTGGCCAAAGCTTATCTTTCCAAGCTGGAATCTTGGAAAGACAACTAGTGTGACAGATTAGCGATGCTTTGGAATAGAAAATAAGGTACCTTAAGGGGCTACCACAGCCATTCTTCATCCAGAAGACCTAAAAAGGTAGACATGAGTCTCTAAGCAGCCATTTTCAGCACAAAGATCAGTGAGTCTTCTAAAGTATTTACAACCTATTTCTGGAGCTGGGAAGTCAAGAGGGATTCCTAACATCAATCCTCCACATATGGCAACATGAAGAAATATATAGGCATATATTCTAAGTGATACCTGTTTATAGAGGTAAATTTGCAGGCCATTTACTGTAAGAGCAGGCCTATGTAAACTAAATTTATTAAAATGGGACTTACAGCCAGATAAACATACCTAAGTGGGCATATTCCTGCCAAGTATGCAAGCCTATTCCTCTATATAAGAGACCAGCCAAAAAGAAAATGAAACAGTGAACGGTTCACGGAACAAAGATGAGATATTGCAGCAAGATGTTCTCCCTGCTGGCAATGAACCAGAATAAACCAATGAGCCAGAATAAAGCCAATTTGAAGCAGAGAAAATTAAAGAAGTCGGAAGGGTTTGCAGAGGTTTCCTTAATAAAAAAAGACAACTAGTGTGACAGATTAGCGATGCTTTGGAATAGAAAATAAATGTTTTGGAGGTTGTCATCTTCGCACTGTTCTGTAACTGCTTCACTGAAATTTCTCCCAGTGTCCCAGAAAGATACCAAGTCTTATATGATGTTTGAATGAACATATGGAGATTTTAAAATGCATAGAATGATGGAGATCAGGCAGACTGATTTAGCTTCCTGTGTCATCCCTATTTTTGTCCCCTGTCCCTCTATTTTGTACCTCTCGTATTATGACAAGTTTTGAAGAAAGTTCTAACTGTATTCATTTGGGTGGAAGGACTCCTCTCTTATACAACCAGAGAGCCTACACTGAAGGATTCATGGAGTCAAGTAACTCAAAACTGAGTGTATGGACTACAAACCCAAGGAAGACAAAGAGTAGGCAATCTACAGTACAACATAGGTTGTTTATTTTGCCAACTTTAAAAACTTTGCATTACAAATATTTTAAAGTTAAGGGCTCATTGTTGCTTCTCAGAGTGAAAAAAAAATATTCCACAACATTTCACGGTTGAATTATTGGCAGCTGAGAACTGGCCATAAGATGTAAATTAACTGTTTTGCAACACATCGAGTTGTAGTTAGTTATTTGAAATGGCTGTGTCACTTTGGATGTTTGTTTACACATTGTCCACATAGCTACAAAGATGATTTTTAAGAATAATGTGAGGAAGGGACTACAGAAGTGGAATCTAGAGGAAATTAGCTGTGTGTTAAGTTCCATCATCATAATGAGCAAGTATGTGAGAAGATGTTGCAAATGTTTATGTGCAAAGAAAGCCAGGATAAATAGAAATGATCGAATACAAACAATTAGAATCTGTTGATATTAACCACTTGAATGGATAGGTCTATGGATGCTATGTTTGATATTCCCTGGATTGCAGCCAAACCCTAACGGTTGTTATATTCATTGGGCCAGTGATGGAAGGCATTGTGGTGCCATACATTATAGCACCACATGCAAAATAATCATTTGAAGTAAGAAGCGTAGGGGGGGTAAAAATTACAGGTTCAAGCACTTATTGAGACTTCATAAAAGGCTGTTAAACAAGTGATAGTCAAACTCATAGTCTCCTTGGGTCCCATTATCTTTTCCAAGTACCTAGTCCTATGAAAAGTGGTGAGTTCCTACTGGGTACAACCAGTTATTGCTATTTCTTGAGCAGCTACTTTTATGCCTACTTTTATATGGTTGTTTCCTGGAGGACAGAGGAAAGCTTTGGGTAAAACAAAGATGAGTTTCTGTCATAAATACAAACTTACCTAGTTCATAATTACTGACCCTGATCCAATCAACCAATCAACCTCCAAAATCTTTTCTGGGAGATATTTTTTATAACATAAAAAATGTCAACATATCACACACGCACAGACACACTCTCACACACATGAGAAACAGGGAGAAAGAAAAACAAATGCATAAGATGGGGAAAATCATTTAGAAACAAAAATGCATATGCTAGGAAGAATGTATACAAAAGTTAGCGTACAAGAAAAACTAGATAAATTGCATATTTTCATGCTGACTCCTCCCTGCCCCAACCCATTGGAAAGGAAATGGACTAAATCCAAGTTACACTTTAGAAAATGAGAAACTGAATAAAATCCAAAGCAGGCAGACCCTACTTCACGCATAAAGATACAATGATTTCTAGGATCTATCCAGAGTCTTTGAATTTCCCCTGCTGGAAATACCGTGACCTACCCACAAACAACAACTCACTTCTTTGAAAACCTCCACTTTAACACAGCAGTAATAATTCTCAAATGTATAACTGTAGAAATAGCTTGATATGAAAATTGAAAACATTTTGCTTAAAAAAAAATGGTTATAACATCCTAAGTCTGTGAGTAAAATATCTGAAAACTCAAGAGACCCAAAATGAGTGGTTGATAAAAATCATCCGCTTGCTGTAGAAATAAAGGTTATATAAAACCATGCAGATAATCTCACACTAATATATCTGGGTGAGCAAACTATGTAAGATGATAGGGATTGTTTCAGCAGAACAGATCAAACAAATCCACAACAGAAATTTCCATTTCTAACACCAAAGCCTCTCACACAAAAGTCAATGTTTAAACCTTCTGCCAACTTTTTCCCTAATTTGAATTATTTAAGATGGGGCACTGAAATATCCTAAAGGAAAGCTTAATAAGAACACAGACAATGTGGTTTTTGTCTTGGGTGGTAAAATGTGGCCTATCAAACTATATATTTGGTCTGTCAAAGGCTTTCACGGCCAGCATACGAAGGCTGGTGTGGGTCTTCCGGGCTGTGTGGCCGTGGTCTGGAAGTTCTGTTTCCTAACGTTTCGCCAGCATCTGTGACCGGCATCTTCAGAGTGCAGGAGCACAGACAGGAGCAGTTCTCTCTGTGCCTCTCTGTGCTCCTGCCTGTGCTCCTGCACTCTGAAGATGCCGGTCACAGATGCTGGCGAAACGTTAGGAAACAGAACTTCCAGACCACAGCCACACAGCCCGGAAGACCCACACCAGCCTTCTGTATATTTGGTCCCTTTTTTGTAGTCCACAACGCACCCCATGATCAGACTATGGACCTGTGATTTGGGTTGAAAACATGCCCTGAACTAAATTTAGGGGGTCAAAAACTCTTGCTGCCACTCCAGCCGGCAATATCACTGTGTCACTGTCACAGAGGTGTCAGAGTATAAATTTAAAACAAAAATGTATGCAGCAACAGACTCATCACCCTTGGCTTAGACAAATGAATGGACAGGAACATATTTACCCAACATATCTTCAATAGCTTTCCATCTATGATGGTAGCTGTGAAGTGTGTGTCAGGCGAAACAAGTATTAAAGAATTCATACAACTGTGTCACCCATGAACTCATGTTGCATGGGTCACCCAATCCACATCATGCCTGTTTGATTGTGTGATGTACCCTTTAAATTTGACAATGGATATTAAATAGGTAGAGCAAGATTCAGGAGAGATTTAATTATTGATATTTCCAAAGGTATTCAAGATACTACAGGCGATATTAATATCTATTGTGAGTGAACAGTCAACAAATTATGCTAAGATTTGGCAGAATGAGAGAGCCAGTTTGGTTAGTGGTTTAAAGCACTAGGCTAGAAACTGAGAGATTGTGGGTTCCAGTCCCACCTTAGGCATGAAGCCAGCAGGGGGACCTTGTGCCAGTCACTCTCTTAGCCCTAGGAAGAAGGAGGTAATGGCAAACCACTTCCCAAACGTGTTGCCAAGAAAACTGCAGGGACTTGTCCAGGCAGTCACTGGGATCAAGACTGACTCAAAGTCAGACACACAAACATGCAAAAGACAAAATGAGAGCAGATAATTTGGAGCAGATACTGGAAACTGACAACACAATTTGGACAAAAGAGCCACGTTGCCCACAATGTGCTGTGCATCCCTTAAGTTGGCCTACTGCTGCCAAATAAGGTAAATCCAAATATTAGTTGTTTTCTGTACATGAAATATAAGGGTAACACTATCCAATTGTTTGTGTATTTCTGTCTTACGTGGAAAAATGTATGATAAAAATATAATTTGCCCTTCAAGTTATTACAACATTGTTAATATAATAATTGCAAGCTTCTATGATAAAGATACTCGCATTACGATGGCAATTGGGAACGGAATTTCCATTACTAAAACAATGCATTTGTAAAGTACAACATCACGTGAGGTCCTTGCTTAGCAATGGTAATTCCAACAGTCCCCATTGTGATCATTAAGTGAGGACCTCACATGACCACAATGTGGGAAGAGGCAGGAATCCAGAAGCACTTGTTTGTGGGCAAGCAGGCCAGTGGGCGACAGCAATGGGTGGGTGGGCAGACAGATGCGGCGGGTAGGTGCTACAGAGTATGGGTGGGTGCTTCAGGCAGGCACTATGGAGTACTGGTGGACAGGCATGTGCTATGGAGTACAAGATCCCCATGTCATACGGGGACTCCTTGGGAGAGAAAGTGGCAGGAGTGGGAGCAATTTTGCGAGAGCAACTTATGACCTCCTGCCAGCTTCCCCATTGACTTTGCTTATGGAAAGCCAGCAGGGAAGGTTGCAAATGGTGATCATGTGACCGTGGGGATGCTGTGACAGCCACAACTTTGGGGTCATAAATCTCCCTTGTTCAGTGCCATTGTAACTTCGAACAGTCACTGAATGAATGGTCGCTAAGCAAGGATGATCTGATTTCATATCAAAGCAGCACAAACTATTGGACTTAGGATATATTTGCATCAGTTTTGGATGTGTAAGAGAGCATGAAAGAGATCTGTTCGTGAAACTATTGCAGAAAATCTCCTTTAATACAAGCCAGCGTCTCCATTGGGTATGGTGGGAAAAAGATAGGTGGTATAATTATGTAATGATATGATTGAAGCTCTGCCTGTTTTTGTGCATTGCACTGTTGGAGTAGCCTCAATTGCACCATTGTGGCCACCATCTTGACTCTTTTCATCATATCCTGTAGATACCCCTGATTCAAGCTCTGTTCCCAGTGATTACACAGGTATGAGAACTGGTTTGCCATGGCCTTTTTCTGCAGAAAAAGAACTTCCCATTCTTGTCTACAACCTTGACATTTTCTGGAGTTCTCCCATTGTAAGTTCAGACAGGTACTGCTCACGGCTGAGGCTATGTCACTGTATTTTGCTTTTCAGTGTAAAATATGCATATGGGGATTACATTGATCACTACAAAAAGAAATTAACCATCATACTGTGATGGAATGGAATTATGAAGGCCAGGCTCAGGGAGATAAGCATTTTCTTAGCTCGCCGCAAGAGCATGGGAACTACAAGAGGATGAGACTGGCACCTCCCTGAGGAATTTACACTGTTGTGGCTGGCTGACTCAGGAGATGGGGTTTCAGTCTGGGAAGATTCTTGCTAGAGGTTGTAGCTAATACACATAGCTGAACTGATTTTGCATTGTCTCTTGGAGTTCCTTAGGCTAGGAAGGGAGGGAGACAGAAAGAGGGAAAAGGAGGAAGAGGTGGTAGCAGTGGGATAGAGATCCCATGGAACTAACTCCCCAGGATATGCTTGCATTCCTTGTTGTCAAGAAAGGTATACGAAAAATTTGCAAGCAAGATGGCTGTAGCCTGATGTCCTTAAGTCCTGGACATTAAAATACATTGAACTATTTTTATTTCAAAATACAATAGAATAAAATAAAAGGGGCACCCACCTTTTGAAACATTACCCCCCGGGAACCTATATTGGCCCCAACCCTGCTGGCCTTTAGGAAGGCCTTGAAGACATGGCTGTACCAATGGGCTTGGGGGTCCAACAATGGTGAAGAACCTTTACAATGGCTTTGTTGGGTTTGATGCAAGGTTGGATTTTGTGGCCTTTTTGGATTGTTTTGAATTATTATCAATGGTTTTATATGTTTTTATATTGGCTTTTGACTTGTTTTTTATTGGATTGTTGTTTTTAATTGTTATGAACTGCCCAGAGTCACTTAAGTCAGATGGGCAGTCATACAAATCAAATCAAATCAGTCAATCAGTCAATCAATCAATTTCCTTTAACCTGTGTCATATTTAATTATGTTAATACATATAATCATGTATTAATCATTGTAATTATCATATTTATTGATGGCTGTCATTACATAGCCTACAAGAGCAGCTTACACCACGAGCATCATTAGTCTTCACTAAGACGTTATCAATCGTTATCAAGCTGAAGAAATATTTGTAAAACCATAAGCATAAAAAAATGTTTGTGGGACTCAAGGAAGCTGAGCCATCAATTTCTATGCTCTGTTGGGCTTAAGACCAGAAGGTGAATGCCATCCTGGTCCCTTCTTTCTTGGGTTGCCCAGTCCCCTTTTTGGTCTTCTTTTTCTTTTTGAACTTTTTCTTCCATTGCTCCCACCGATTAATATAATCCCGTCTATGACTGCAGTAAATCACAGAAATTGCAGGTCTGTTTGGATCTATTTCCATTATAGGAGAATGTCAGCAAAACATGACAGCATGGACTGGTATTGATCTAAAGCTTCTCCCAACTTTCTCTCACTTCTGGAACACTTTTGTCCCCTCTACTGATATTCTGATGGTGAAACAATCATTGTTGGTGGAATTTCCACTTGAATGTAGAGACTTTTATCTAAATAATAATAATAGCTAAGAGACGTTGTGCCTTCTCACAGGCTAATAGATATAAGCTTTCATATTTATTTACTTGAAGAGAAAAAAATCTTTCTCATGATACTCCATTATTATTCAAAAACATTTGTCTCCCCTGAATCCAATCCCTCTATAATTCTATGATAACTAAGCAAATATCTAAAACTAATTCTGAAGTTGCATTCTGTAGCAAATTCTCTTTGATTTCATTTGGATTTCCCCTGTCTCTCTTTTACAGATATGTGTATGTGTTTAATAAAGCAGTACAAATTACACAATGGAATAATGTGAAAGGGGTATGATTACCTTTATGATTGTTTTAGATGTTATTTAAACTACCATAATAATCACTTGAAAAAGTGGAGAAACAGATTATAAGGCCGGGCAGGTACTTAAACATTGCTTCCTAACTGACAGACCCACAAGAGAACATCAAGAATTATTATTATTATTATTATTATTATTATTATTATTATTATTATTATTTACAGAAATTTTACAAATTCTATTACATATTAATAGAAATTCAAAGCCTGTCCTGGAAAAATAATCCTTCTTTCTTACAGAACCTGATTAGCTACTCTCCTCTTGGTTATAGACCAAGCTAAAGTGGATTAGCAGCAACAGTTACCGCTTATAAACTGAAACGAAGTCCTTATACACAATTTGTGTCAAATCTGTCCTATAGCTACACTATCAGAAAACCAAACAATATTGGTTAAAACATCATAAACACAATGCTGTTGGATAAACCAAAAGCCTACTGAATCCAGAATTCTCTTTCCAGAGTGACTATCCACAAGAACATTTTAAAAAATTGTCCTACTGGACTAACCCAAAGGCCATCTGGTATGGATTCTTTTCTGACAATAATCAGCTAACTTAACCAACATTGTGAAAGGGCCACAGCTCTCTCCCACAACAAATGGAATACAGAGACATTTGTCCCTTATTGTTAAAGAAATAGATTGCTATTGTGACAACTGTTCATTGTCAGACCATCAAAGTTGGTTGAGTTCTGCAGCTTCCTGTGTGATATTTACCTCTATTTACCATCATTTCCCAAGGATGCTGTTTTGGCAATCACATTACCAAAATGAGCCTTTACAGAAAACATTTCATTCTGTCACAAACATGTTTCCAAACTTCATTTACACAAACCAGATCAAGAAGAAACTTGGACATGAAACTATTAAGACAGAATTCTTATGACTGTAAAACTACATATTTTCAAGACAGTCTAGGATGCATAAGATTATTTCTAAGCATTCAATAGATTCTCTGTTTTTATTCCTACAGTTTTACACAGTCTGCTAGTGTGCTGGATCACTCAGGGATTTCAAGGGAAATACAGTAATTTAAATGAGCTCTTAATTCAACAGTAAGATTAAAAACACAGCAAGTATCACAATGTACATTTGTTCCACAGAAAACTCTATTTTGCTTTTGGGCGCTGGGTTAATCTTCTCTTTCATTTCAGTAAAATGTGTTGCTCTGCACTGAGTATATGAATGCCAGTACTTAGGAATGGAAAGTTCCTCTTCATAACTTGATATGATTTTCACAGCAAATCAAAGTGACAATGAGCAAGAGTGGCAGCTTGAGGTGCTTCAATCATATCAAATATTTGGGTCCTACTTTTTATGGTACTTTAGTTTTCTATTTTTGCATTAAAGAGACTATACAATAAGGGAGGGAGGGAGGGAGGCAGGCAGGCAGGCAGGCAGGCAGGCTGGCTCCAATTTTTAATAGTTTTATTCAGAGTATTAGGATTCTGGCTTCTGAGCACTTTGGGTATGAAAATCTGTATTAGATGATAGCAGTGAAGTTTGCTTGGAGGAACCAAGAAACAGAGAGTTAACAAGAAAGGCCTGAAGCACCTTTTATATTTTGCATGAGAGTTACTAAGGAGGTGTTTTAAACTAACAGTGAAACACTATGAAAGAAGTAGGTCTCCAACTTTTCAGCATGAACATCAAATATTGATCAAAGAATGTTCAGCATCTAGTTTTGAGCCAGCAAAAATATTTTGCCACAACATGTATAATTGTAGAGGAACAACAAAGAAAATTAACACTGTGGAATATGGTGTAAATCCAACATTTTGTGATTGCAAGCTTTCAGAGATTTTTAACAGTCAGCCTTTGAAAGTCCTGTGAATTATTCTTCACCATCATTAGAGAACTAACTTACATTGGACTTCGGAATAAAAGAAGTTATTCTCCTGTGATTTTTTTTCTTCAAAGGCACTGGGTGTAAATTTATTTTGCCTCCTTCTCACAGAAGCAGAGTTAGTCAGAATTTATGCCTGCTACTTGCCTTTCCCTTTTCTGAAAAACTGAAGATTGTTAGAAGCACACTAGGTACTACCAAATTAGCCATTCATATTAATGTGAGAAACTTGTCCACAACTGATAACTTGCGAAGTAAGCCTGGCCACTGCCTGATTTATTTATGCACTTTTATTTACTTGCCAGCTAAACTATAGTTGCATAGCTGGGTTACTTTTCTGGAACCCAACTATACAATTGGTCCTGAAATCAAACCATGACAATTTCAGGACCTTGGAAATTGCTTTATACCATATCAAAATATTGAACATGTGTACAGGCAGGTTTGCTTCTGGGCATGTAAAGATGTAAAGATCAGGTACCAGATGACACCCTGCTTCCAGCTGGACTAGTCACTAACAGGCTAGAATGGAATTAAACAGATAATAGTGGGCTACAATGAATTCTATTTATGTAATAGAACACCTTCTCTCTCATCTGCACCTTGGATAGGTCTCCCAAATTAGGGATGGAGTAGAGGAATCTGCTGTGCTAGCAGTTTTGAACATCTTCTCCACATCTCATCACCTCTCACAATGCTCTATGGGAGGTCACAACGATAATGCTTGGTGAGGTCAGAGCAGTTTTTCAAGGCCATACTATCAAGCTAAGGTTGGTTTTTTTATGATGCTAAGGGAACACTATTTTCTGATTAGAAGCTACAGAGTATGGTATGGGAATAATACCTACTCTTATAGAGTCCATCTTTCTGTCTTCTCTTTCTTCGTTCTCCACTTTTATTTGTCTCTTTATTCCCTGCACCCATTTTTATGTGCAATACATATAAAAAAGAAGAAGAGTTTCAATTGCACCATCACGGCCACCGCCTTGACTTTTCTGAGCACCTTCTATGGACACAGCTAATAGATAGATAAACTTTATTTTGGTCAGTGATCAGCTTGACTGAGAAGGAATTTTTCCTTGTTAAGCCTAAATTGGTTCTGAGAGACTTTGGGTTTTGCATTCTCTGCTTTTCTTTTCTTTTACAGTGCTGCCAATATTCTTCCTGCTCTCTGAAAATAGAGTCTTATTATAATTCTCCTTTCACCTTTTCCCACCACAAGCTGCATGGACACACTGCTGGACAAAGTTGGATAGTAATACTTTATAGAGTACAAAACACAGTTGACTGGGTTTTCATATCCTTCTGAGTGAAGCATATGGATATTATACTTATACATGCCAGTAGTTTAACAAGTAGATTTCTGTTAGAAAACAGGATTCTCAGAATAAAGGGTGGCTGTCAGATATGAAAATGTATAGCATATTGCTTATTGTAACAGTCTGACAGTTCATTACATTGACTTAATCCTGTCTTCTGCAAGCCAATTGGTGCAATGAATTCTCCATGTAACTGCTATTAGATGAACAACAAAGTTTATATTGCTTATCATGTTCTCTGCCTTTATGGACATATGCATATCTCTTGCTTAGGCCATTGCCAGTATGGGCCAACCATTCTTCTAGAGCACAGGAATGTATCATGTCATAGTCCTCCCAGTCATAGCAGTCCCTACCCATGTTTTCCAGTTATGATTAAAAAGTAGTGTTTTTCTGCTCAAGCTACCTTAAGTCCTTCAAAGAAGATAATATCAAGTACTCTCTTCTGATTCAGCTACAGCTGCAATTGGCTGCATGGTTTGCCAAACCCATGTCCCTTGGCTGGTTGCTGCCCTACGTAGCCATTTCCTCCTAGGCTTCTCAGATTTTCTCTTCCTCCCCCCCATATATTGTGCCTTCGAGTCAGTATTAACTCCTGGCAACTGCCTGGACTAGGCCTTGCAGTTGTTGGGTAGGTTTTTTTGGAAGTGGTTAGCCATTGCTTCCTTCCTAGGGCTGAGAGAGAGTGATTGGCTCAAGGTCACTCAACTGGCTTTGAGCCTAAGGCAGTAGTAGAACTGATGGTCTCCCAGTTTCTAGCCTGGTGCTTTAATTGCTACACAAACTGGCGTATATACACACTATATACACTGGCTTGATAGTAGATAATCATCTATGCTGTGAAGGAAACCCTATGCCACTGTGACATCCAGCCAAGGGAACTAGAAGCTGTGGCTGCTAACAGAATCTGCTAGTGAATCCTGCGCTATGAAGCCTCCGCCAGCTTTGAAGACAGGCACTGCCAAAAACTGATGGAAAACTGCGAGTGGTGTCACAAAATAATATCCACAGTTACTACAACAGTGGACTTCCAGTGCCTCCATTGTGCTAGACTCTGTGCTTCCAGACTGGCACTGCAGAGCCACCTCCATGTCCACAGATGAATTGCACAACAGCGTGTCTTCTTTGAACCTGAAGGACTACCATATAATGTAAGCCACTCAGAGTCCTTGGTGAGTGAACCTTAGAAATCAGTCAATCAATTAAAATAATAATAATAATAATAATAATAATAATAATAATAATAATAGCACTTTCTCTCTCTCTCTCTCTCTGCTCTTATATTCATAAAGATAAATAGAAGAGCTTCATGTCCTCCCTTATAATTATATCTCATTAATCTCTAATGTTAATTTATCTAAAGATTATTTCTTAAATTACATATGCAACATGAAATATCAAGCAGTATGCTGCAAGGCAGAAGGTATTCAATATTCTACACAACTGCCTAATTTCCCTTGATTCATTTGGCTGAATTCAAAAGCTTTTTTAAATCTTTCTAAATTGAAACAATTTGTGCTTGGGAACTATTTACATTTTTGTATAATAAAATTAGTGCAGGATGAATTATATATTACTAGAAATTTTAAAAATGTTTTCAGCTTCTTAATCCCCTGAACTGTTGAAAGTGGTTGAATTAAACATCGAAGTTACACAGGCAGAATATTCTGTTCTTTGCAGCAGGGTTTCCTTATTCTAGGCAGCATTATCATAGAATTATTTAATTAGATAATCTTTTATCACTCAGTTTAATTCTAACATTTTAATGGATTAAGTAAGTCTGCATTTGCTCAATTTTGGTGAATAAACTATTCATGGCCAAGAACTCATTTTAAGCAGCATGAAGCTCCTGTCTAAGGTCTTTCTGAGGTATCTTTTTGATTGCTATTGATTTAAGCAAGGCCAAGTAAAAATGCAGCATATAGCAAATCTCTGAGCCAAGACAGCAGAGTGGATATGTAATTCAATTTCAGAGCTGATCCAGTGACAACAGCCTATGCTTGCAATGATTGTGGATATGTTCCAGCAGTTTGTTACCCAAGTTTTTCAATTCTGCATTTTAAGCAGAACATGGTAAGCAGGCATTTCAAATTCCCAGGACACTATAAGCTCCTATGTAAAGTGAGTCCAGAGCATTTGTGTTATCTGACAACCAAAAAGAATGTTCCATTCTTGGCAATAGGTAAGCAGGCATATCTCAATCTATCATTGCTTAGCTTTAGGCACATGGAAGCTGTGGCCTGACATTATGCACAATTCCATCAGCAGTACTGACTCCCCTCCTCCAACCAATTATAGAACAGTCCCTTCTCCCAAATAAAATCACTAGGTCCTTATCTACACTCAAAATATCATATTTTAGCCCAAAGACATCTTCCAAACTAATAGTTTAGATTCAAGCCACATTGAAACAATTATGTTTGAAGAAGCATCAGTGGCTTTCCGTCTAACGGAGAAATTCATACGAAAATACTTATGCGACTGCAAAACTGTCAGCAATTGTTCACTACACAGAAAGGTGCACATTCATACAATAGATAGATAAACAGACAGATCAAGTACACACAAAATTGGGTTTGTAGCACTGGAGACAGGAATCTCTGAACCTCTACCCTCTGATCACAATTTTAAGTTGCCAGAAACAGACACACGTATGTGCACACGAAGTGTGTTTCAATACAAACAATCCATTCATTTCAATGGAATTTCTTTTACAACTAGAGTCTCCAATCCAAACAAGGCTATGACAGATGAGGAACAAAGAAATAAAACTTTTCTGCTATCTAGCCAAGAACCCAATGTATTGGATAATATTCTTCAAGGCAAACTATGTGACTAATATTGTAGATAATGTTGTGCTGAGTCTCAGTTCCTCACGTACAGATAATTGTGATAAATCTTGCAGGCTCACATGCCATAAGGGGACATAATAGAGATTCTGCAAAGCACTTTCAAAGTACAAATGCTATATAAACTATTGGGATTATCTGTTCTTTTTTTTCAGCAGATGAATTAAGAATCCATCTACAGCTAGGTGAACTGAAGACAATCATTCATTCAGTGTGGGAATGATTTTCCAAGCCTTTCATCTCCAAAGGCAACACCAAGCATATCATTTAGCCACTAAGCTTCTATTTATTTTGAGTTACAGACCTAACAAGCTTGGCTTCTGCAGAATGGAGCTCTGTGCTTTTCACCTTTATGCACCTTGAAAACTCATTCATACATATTTGCACATTGTCATCCAATGCTTGGATAATGAATGACCTTTCCACCCTTATTTATGTGTGTGTATTAATACACTTGGAGAGCTTGTTTTAGGCTTACAAAAGACTTAGGTTATATTCTAATTTAGAGATGGGCTACATAATTGGGGATAAGATGCTTGGAATGAAAAGTGAATTGTAAAAATAAAGTGTTTCCGTAGCTTGGTTAGCTGTTGGGTAACAAAGAGGAACAACAAAAATTAAGATAAATCTACAAGAGCTTCTGTAATTTTAGAATTCATGTAGGGACTACAGTTTTATGTTTAAAGTTATATGTTTCCCCAGACAACAATTGCCTTCCTGCCTCTAAGGTACTGTATTTTTTTTTCCCCAGGAAGATTTCATAATATCAAAGATAGTTTTTTCCTAATCTTTCTGTCAAGGTTAGTTAATCAGTCAATTTGCCAGCTTCTCTCTGTCTCTATATTTTCTTTCCACTAAGTTATGGAAAATGCTTTGAAGCATCCATATATTTCATGTTTAGATTATAATAGAATTAGTCATTACTCTGTATTATTTAGGATGGAAGGATACATTTCTATGGTTCACTTTTCCTGCAGATTTTCCCCTTAGTACTTCCCAAACCTAAGTATGACTTACAATGCAGATCTCAACTTTTTAAAAAATACACAACAACAATATGCATATACTATACAAGGGAAAGATGCAACCACAAAGAAGGTGTGCTAAAAATTTGTTTGCAAAGAGGGTGGGGGTTATGAAATATCCAAATGTGAACAAATACTAACATTTTAAAAATGAAAACATGTAGGAAAAGGTCAGGCAAATCTTGAGGCTGGAGAAAAGAACAGTGGACTGAACATTACCTTAATAGATTTATCCATCTCTAAGGTGCCTCGAGACTGAAACACTTTTACTACTAGAGAGAACAAGTCCTATATACAGTAGTGTTTTTGAAGCTCCCTGTCTCAATCAGCAACTGTTTTATTACATGATGCTTTTTGAATAATACTCCACTGAAATTACTTAATACAGTCCCAGAGGTGTAGAATGCACTGATGTTAGTGTGGCTTAAATACTAGCCAGCAAACCTGATAGTGCAGCTTAAATAAGAGAAAAATAATTTGCCAATGACCTACACAACTGGACTCTGCACACTTTGAAAACAATTAGAAAGAAATGCTTTTGAAAGAGCACATCTCTTTGCTATTCATTGAGCAGCTCATTTTTTTGTTAGGCTCAAGCAGAAGCATATTGGGCTAGAGGCACCCAGCTGAACCCACTGAGCTTCATCTGTCCACTAAAATACTTTGGTGTGACACTCAGAGCTACCCAAGGGGACAGCAAATTGTCATTGATTAAAAAAAAAATTACCCATTGGCTATCTTAACCCAAGATCAGAATTGCCCAAGCCATGGTATTCTCCACTCTATGGAAGCAAAAGTTGGGCTTTAAAGAAGAAGGCTAGGAAGAGAATTGACACTTCTGGATTTTGGAGAAGACTCCTGAGAATACCATGGACAGTCAAGAAAACAAACTGACGGATCATCGAACAAATCAACCCAGAGTTCTCACTTGAGGGACAAATGACCAGGCTCAAATTATCCTACTTCAGACACATTATGCAAAGTCCTTGCTTTCTGGAAAAGCTCTGATGCTGAGAAAGGTGGAAGACCAGAGAAAAAGAGGACAACCAGCAGCAAGGTGGATGGACTCAGTTACAGTGGTGATATGTGCATCCTTGGGGGAATTGAAAGAACAGGTTAGGATAGATAGTCATGGAGAAAATCTATGTGGTTGCTGGGAGTCAAAAACTACTTGATGGCACATCCTCCATCCATCAATCTTAACTCAGTACTTCATGGGTTTTTGTGAGTTTAGAGTCCTAAGCTTTTTGCGTAGAATGACTGCAAGCAGAATTGGTTGACTCTTGGTTTGGGTAGGAAGGACATGCCTGGTATTTTCTTTGTTTGTTTTAAAGTCTTGTTTACAACAAACAAAAGAAAGAGGCTAATATTTCATCAGAAAAGCATATACTGTAAGTACCTTATGAAATAAAGAAGGAATCAGAATGTTGGAATGTATGTATACATTTTGTAGTTAATGAAGGTACTTTGCAATAGAGAAGCTGTTAGTATTTACCATCACTCAAAGCTCTGTAAAGAAGCTTCACAGAAATATGACAGGCTCAGTATCTGATGGATGATACGTCGTATCACATGCGCTGAACACATTTTTCATATTCTAATAGGGTAGTTTCTTTTTATGTGGTGTTTTGAGTGTAAACCTGGCTAACAAATGATGCATGAAATACTGATGCAGTAAACAAGGAACAGACATGGTTATTCAAGTAATGCTACAGTTAAGGCTCCTGTAAAATTTAGTTTAGTCTTCATTTTTAAGTGAACAGATTGAGTTCAACATCATATTTACATTTGGAAAAATTATTCAGTTGGTGTCTTTCTCCAAATTTTGCAATTCAAATCTCATCTGAGAAGTTGCGTGGAAAATGAAATATTACAAAAGGCAAGCTTGTGCTCAAAAATAGGCACATTAGGAAAGTTGTGCATGAAAATGTGCATAATAGAAATATATATATATATATATAGAGAGAGAGAGAGAGAGAGAGAGAGAGAGAACGAGAGGGGGTGCAAAGTAAGTGTGTGGTTTTTTTTTAAATTACTGAATGACAGAAATGAAAAAGAATGGAATCATGACTGAATAAACGTGAAATTTACAAGATCCAGAGATAGATTTATTTGCACTTCTAGCTAGAGCATCAGATTTCAGAGGGTTTTGATTTTACACTGACAGATTAAACAGCTTCTTCCGGTCTGTTCCATTCCTAGCTAAATAGGAATTCCGAAAGCTATTGTTTTAATACATTGGAAGCACCATGTAGTGGAAAGTTGGGCTAAATACATGGTTTTTTTCCTCCCTTCCTTATAGAACAAAAGCTGATATAGCCAGAATAATTGCTGAAGGCAACTGCCAGACTCTGAAACATTTTGAAAAGGAAACAAAAGACTGGGTGAATTATTTCACAACAAAAGAAAAGGAGATGATCATCTTTGAGAGATCCTTGTCACCATTCCTCTTCTTCCTATCTGCAACCTCCTCCCCTATTTTCTATACTGCAACAAGCATGAAGCTCTGATATGCTGTTACTCTTTATGAGGTATTTCAGCCCTGTATAACCTCCGTATGCTTTTTTAACAACAGTGATTTCCTGTATTCTGTGGAAGACAAAAGACCCAGAGCAAACATAACAACTGAATTTAGTCAATTCCTAGGAATTTTCTACATGCATACTTTTTCTGTGCAGGAAACACTGAAAACCATAGTGTTAAGGTTAATAATTATACATGTATTTCTTTCACTGGTTACCCAGTGCATGACTGTGCATTCATATAATGTATGATGGGTACTGGTGTTTGTTTTTTTTTACTTGTTTAAAATTGATTCAGGAAGCAATCTTATTCAGGCCATGTCCTCTTTGCTAATGACATATTGTGGTCAAACTGATGTGGATGATCCATCAGCAACATGAATGAAACTCTGGGATTTGTTTGATAGCTTTATTATTTTACCACACACTTAGAACTTACTTTAGTGTAGATAATTTCTGAGTGTGCTGTTAACTCCCAAACAATTATGAAATAAAGAAGGAATCAGAATGTTGGAATATATGTATACATTTTGTAGTTAACCAATCAATGCATAAACCCCAATGTTGCCGCTTCCAGTAATTCCTTTCTGAGTTCCATTGTGTGGACAGCAATGGGTGAAAAATGAGTTATGATAGCGACAGAGCTGGAAAGGTTCCCTCCTCCATTCTATGAATAGTTCATGGGTATCTTCAGGAAGGTTTACAGCGTAGCCAGTCAATGATCATTTTCCTCTCCAAGTGTTGCAGCTCTGATTTCAGGAAAGCTAGGTCTAAGGACTGCCAGGAAAAAAAATAGTATCTCAGATATCCCCTTCCAAGAATACAGTGGTACCTTGCGTTACGAATTTAATCCATTCCATGACTCTGATCGCAACTCAATTTGGTCACACCGCGAGGCAAATTTCCCCATAAGGTTCAATGTAAATACATAAGGCTCTGCATTTTCTTTGAAGCCATGCTGACAAGCACACCAAAAAGCTTCCAAACGCCACAAAATGCACCACAAGCCTCACCAAACGTCTCCTTGCTACCGCGATCTCGCCCACAGGAAGCCGCGACCACATGGCAGCAGGGCAAATGGCCGTGGATCCGGTTCATAGCGCGGGGTGGAGGTCGCATGGCGAGGTAAATTTTTGGGGCCGGAGCTGATCGTATTGCGAAAAATTCATAAGGGGGGGGGCATTCGTAACCCGAGGTACCACTGTAGATCTCTCTGCCTCTCTTCTGCACCCCTCTACCTGACAGGTTAAAAAAAAAAATCTTAACAAGTTTGGGATGTTTTCCTAGTAACAATATTTGCATTTTAAATCTATGTTATTATGATATATTTCATACAAAATTAACTATATTAGTAGAACATAATAAAGTTTGAGCTTTACAGATGCTTATAGAATTTTTTTTAAAAAGTGGGGGTGCCTTCAAGTCAGTATTTGGCTCTTGGAGACTGTCTGGACTAGTCCCTGCAGTTTTCTTGGCAAGGTTTTTTGGAAGTGGTTTGCCATTACCTGCTTCCTAGGGCTGTGGGTCAGCGACTGGCCCAAGGTCATCCAGTTGGCTTCATCCCTCAGGCAGGATTAGAACTCACAGTCTCCTGGTTTCTAGCCTGATGCCTTAACCACTACATCAAACTTGTTCTAAGACACACAGCATCTTACAATTAAAATTAAAATGAATAGTGTCTTAAAAATTACAGCTTTGCAGAGATCCAGATTCAAAACGCAAAATGTAATTCAGAATACATGTGAAGGGGTATGTAGCATCAGTAGGGAACCCCATAAACTAAATGCATCTTGTCCCAAGATCATACATGGGTTGCAAAGGGCTGATGTGTGAGCTGAAGAAAAGAGGCAGCTGCTTTAATGGGTTTCCATTGTTTCCATGTGTTTGTACCTTTGCACATTCAAATCACATTTTGCCCTTTGAATCCAGATTCTTTCACAGCCCTTTTATAAATTACCAAGTATACTAAAGTGAATTTATTTAACTTTAAGGAAACCCCTAATTTAATGACAAATAAATAAATAAATAAATCTAACACTCAAAAAAATAAAATATGAGGCAGATTGATCTTGGTAGTTTCTCTTGTGGTAGTGATGCATTCAGGGGAAAAGCTGTATCTACCAATTTAGCTTCTATCATTTACCTACTGAAAGCCCAGGACTGCCTTCAAATCCAGGTGTCTGAAAATTACAGTGGAAAGTGGAAAAAAACCCATGAAATTGAAATAATAATAATAATTATAAAGCCAACTTATTTTTAAAGGATTTGGCAAAAGAATAATCTAGTTTATTTCTGTAATACAGAAAAGAAAGTACTACCCGTTAGGTCACATGAAGAATTAAAGCCAAGTTTTGTTTAAGAACACAAAGAGAATGGGAAATAAATGAGAACACATATTTTCTGTCCTTTAAAAATCTTCTTTTGTAGGCATGATTTAGCCACTCAAGTGTGCTTCCTGAACAGAAAAGCACTCCTGTTTTCAATCTTTAATAAGATGTACTGAGTGAAGGAACTGTAATTCACCATGTTGAATCATGTGGCATCTGCCATAAAATAACATTTATTTATTTCCAGAGGAAAGCACTGCTATTTCAGAGAAAAAGAGCTGCCCAGATCACATAAAGAGATATTACATTTTTTAAAAAGGAATATAAGTTGCCACCACTTGATTCTAAATTGGCAATATATCTCACTTAGAAAAACATTACAGATTTATCTGGAATGCAGGACAAGATCCAGCGTAGCAACATATTGAATGACTCCTTGTTGCAAACTTTCATAGGATTCTGCCTTTCAGGACCATCCAGATCCATGTAATGCGAGATGTCAGTCATAAGAAGTACATTATATCTTTGCTGCTTCAAAGACTTTGCAACACAACAGTTCTGAAGCAAATCAGTGTGAAAACGTAATATATAGAATAAAATGGAAGCCACCAAACTGAGGAAACTTACTACAGCTGAAACAGCCCCAGCTGGCTGGGGAATTCTGGGAGTTTAGGTCCACACAGTTAGAGGTGCTGAGGTTGAGAAACACTGGTATAGGTTCCTGATAAAGGAGACAAAGAAACAGAAAGGAGAATGAGAAATGATGGGAATGGAATTAGATGAAGTAACGAAGTACAGTTGGGGTGGTATGATTAGATGCCAGTGGTGGAAAGAAAATAGAGTGTGTATGTGTTGGGGGGGTGTCAGTGGAAGAATGATAGAAATATGACCAAGAGCAAAGAAGGGAGAGCAATACAAACAAGCAGGTGAGAAAGGGAGGGGAAAGATCAGGAAAAAAAGGGGGGGAAGTGGAGGAGTGAGGGAAGTGGGATTAAAAATGAGAGATGAGACGGGGAGAAGAGAAGCAAATAAACGAAGAAGCAATAGTGGTCAGAAGTAGGTAAACAATAATGAAAAAGCAAAAGAAAGTGATATGAAATGAGAGGCACATCAGGCTAAATAATAATTAGTTGCTTGAGTCAGTGTTGACTCCTGGTGGCTACCTGGACAAGTCCCTGCAGTTTTCTTAGCAAGGTTTTTTGGAAGTGGTTTGCCATTCCCTGCTTCCTAGGGCTGAGGGAGAATGACTGGCCCAAGGTGACCTGGTGACCTTTGTGCCTAAGGCAGGATTAGAACTCATGGTTTCCCAGCTTCTAGCCTGGTGCCTTACCCCCTACACCAAACTGGCTCTCTCATAGCCCCACTTAGGCCTACTTAAAAATGCCCTTATTCTTCTCCTATCCAATGAGGACAATATGTGGGAAACATACCACTTTTAATCTTCTCCCACCAATCTCTGAAAAACTTGCTAATTTCCTACCTAGTGTGAGAGCAACCAATAGAAGGTCTATTCTGCTTTGCCCTGTTCCTGTCAAAAGAATGGTGTTTTATTAAAAGGAAGCTGTAACAACCAGTCATCTGCCTCCCTCTTTCAGCTGATTATTGTTGAGGTTGCCAGATGAAGCAGCCACGTTTTGTCTTTCGGCCTATTTGTCTGGCAGCTGCCGAAGTAGCAGAAGATTTTTTTTTCAGGCAGGCTTCTCTGGCTCTCTCTCTGCTCATTAACTCCACGGTTCCTTGAGTAATATGATGGTGGTGGATCATACATCTTATGGCAAAGCTGATCCTCCTTCCTTTACAATGTAAGGTAAATAGACTCGTTTTCACTTTCCAACACTTCCTGCTTAGATTAAGGAGTTGGTTTTAAAAAATATTAGCATTTGTGAAATGTACAATAATCTAACGTTTGGAAGGAATTGAAATATAATAATTCCTGTTTAAATGAAAGGTCTCTGTTCTCTCTCTCTCTATATATATATGTAAGTGTGTGTGTGTGTGTGTGTGTGTGTGTGTGTTTATTCCCCTCTCACCCCTGTGGGTGGTCTGTGTCTTCCTCAATCTCGGGTCCTCTACCAGAGGCCTGGGAGTTTGAGGGTTCTGCGCAGTATCTTAGCTGTTCCTAGCACTGCACTCTTCTGCACAGAGAGCTCTGATGTTGTTCCTGGGATCTGTTGGAGCCACTCTCCCAGCTTAGGAGTCACAGCCCCGAGTGCTCCTACCACTACTGGGACCACTTTGGCCTTTACTTTCCACATCCTCTCTAGTTCTTCCTTCAGGCCCTGGTACTTCTCCAGCTTCTCATGCTCCTTCTTCCTGGTGTTGCTGTCATTTGGCACTGCTACATCTATCACCACTGCTGTCTTCTGGTCCTTGTCAACTACCACAATGTCTGGTTGATTGCCTGTCCATCTGGATCTGGAAGTCCCACAGGATCTTAGCCCTGTTATTCTCCACGACCTTCTGTGGAATCTCCCATCTGGACTTGGGAGGGTCGAGCCCATACACTGTGCAGATGTTCCTGTACACAAGGCCAGCTACTTGGTTGTGCTATTCAGTATATGCTGTTCCTGCCTGCATCTTACACCCTGCCACTACACACACACACACACACACACACATTTTATGTATCGTATAATACACACATGCATGCACACACACACATACATACATACATACATACATACTTACAGTCAGGTTTCCCCTGTTTCAAATGCACGTCTTTGAAGTTTACAGATATCTTTAGTGATAAATGTATTAGAAAAACTGAAATAAATTAAAAGATAACATAGGTAGAAACTGAAAATAAGAAGGAAGAACAGTTTTAACACTCTCACAAAATGTAACATGCTGTATGTAAAAATGTGAAGTAGAAGTTTTCAATAACCAGGCAAAAATGCTGCACTTTCCTTTTTTAAAATCTGAATAGCCTAGAGATTTACACATAAAGAAATGGAGGGAGGTGGCAAGCCTGGAACTTAAAAAAAAATCTTCTAAACTGAAATCTTAATGGAAACTAAAGAATAATTCTTATAAGGTCTATATGAACATACAGAAAACGTTAGATTTCCAAACTCAAAAGAGTCTTGTGCATGTACAGAATTCCAGAGCTGTGTAAAGAGGTCAACAAAATCTACAGTAAAGAAAAGATCTAATTTGAAAAGACACATAACTGCCCATTAATTAGATTTCAAAAACCAACCAGGAGTCAACTGAAATATACACTTAAGCATCCCCAACTTTTGAAGAGGGGCATCTAGAATTCCTTTAAACTGATGGTTTTTAAGGTAGAGGAGAAAATTATTAAATACATGCAAGATAGTTAGATGATAGATAGACAGACAGACAGACGTTTTTGTCCTGTTCATAAGCACCTGTAAGGTATAGTAAAAAAATCGAGATGAGGATCACCCGGGCACAGCTTCAACTGCATAATTGTGGCCACTGTCCTGACTTTTTAAACAACACCTCTGGTCCTGTATCCCTTCAGTTCAGCTCCTACCACGTCACTCAAAGGCAAAGTGTGATTCTTAGCCCCAAAAGATTGCACATCTTGAGTAAAGTGTTGAACCAGAAAGAATTGTAGGTCCTCACACATGATGGTTCTTTGAATGTTCCTGTAGCTTTCAGAAGTCCCTCAAGGCTTTTGAAGCCACAAAGAAAAAAAAATCTTCTCCAGAGGTAAAGAGAAACAATAGCTACAGATTAATTTTGTTGCTTCTTTGTGTTTCCATTTCTATGATAATTTTGTATTATTGCTAGGTAAGTTTGAGGATCATGCTCTTGTTTCTGTACATAATAGAGGATTGCTTAATTGCATGTTGATTTGCCATTTACACCCTGTTTCTTCATCTTTTTGTATGTCTGGTAGACAATCAACATTAGAACTGAAGTCTTTCAAATCTAATTGGTAATATAATTTGTGGCTCACAGTATGCATTTAAAAATGTCTAATTTGCCTGTTTGGATTTGAACTATTTGATGGTCTTAGAATTGTATTGGATATTTTGGGAACATGGCTCTTTGCTTGTTTGATAATCTCACATGATCTGTGGGGTAGAATCCCATGTGGGATCTACTACCAGTTGTCCTCTGAACAAGATTAGGAATTGACTTATACTGGCCAGCAACAGTTCTCCAAGCTTCAGATTGAAGCCTATCCCAGCATCATGACTCCCCAAAAAGCAATGGATTTGGTAGGGCTACCATTTCTGGACTGCAATCATCTCAGTGACTTCCAGTTGGCAGCACCAGCCTTTTTGCTGCCAATTAGTGGCGCAGCGGCTTAATGACGCTGAAAGTGCCGGCCAGAAATGGCTGGAAACTTCAGCGGTTCAAGTCCAGCCTCTCGCGTTAAACAAGGTGAGCTCTTGTTTCTCTACCCGCAGCTTCTGCCAACTCAGCAGATCGAAAACGTACGTGAGTAGATAAATGAGTACTCTCACTCCGGTGGGAGGAAAAATGCTGGCAGCGACTCCACAGAGAGACGGGACCACAGTTGCCGGTAAAAGCGCGAAATTGCGCTCGCCCCGAAAAAGGCGCGAAGCAACGGAAATCCCGCCTCCTGCGCTTGCCAAGCTGGGCTGGACGCTCTAGGAAGTAGGCTCTGGCAAAGGCTACTTCCGAAAAACAGAAAGATGCAATTGCCTTGAAAACCGCTAGGGGGCGGTCACTGCAGGGTCAGTAATGACTGTGAAGCAGACAAAAAAAAAAAAAAAATGGCCAGCTGAATTTTTACAGCCCAGATTTGGTAGTTCTAATTTAGGTGAAGGCTTAAACTTTGGACCTTCTGTATCCAAAGCAGAGCCTCTGCACTGATACCTTAGAAACACAGATGTGCATTGTTAGCGAGTAACAGCTGAGTATCTTTTGCAGTAGAAATGGGAAGAAATTAATATACTTGCCATGATTTGGAGCTCACTTTATTTTCATGGTGTTGATAGTCATATTTTTCCCCATCAGCTAGGATATTTAATATGATATAGTCATCTATCTATCTATCTATCTATCTATCTATCTATCTATCTATCTAATCATTCCACCTATGCCATAGGGTCTTGTTATTAAGAACTGCCTGCCTCCCATAACATCTGCCCAGCCAATTTGATCCTGCAGGGTTGGCATACTCCGGGTTCCTTCAGTTCAACAATGTCATCTATTGGGACCCTGGAAGCATGCTTTCTTTGTAGCAGTGCCCGCCCTCTGGAACAAGGTCTGGATAGCCCCAACAATGCTGTTGTTTAGAAGAGCTGTGAAGACCTAGCTTTTCACCCAGGCCTTTGCCATGGAAGAATGAGACCCCTTGCTTCATCATGCTTGCCATCTTTTATTTTTACCTTTTATGTTTTATTGATTTGATTGTAACTTCTTTGTTTGATTGTTGTGAACCGCCCAGAATCATTAAGAGTTGGGCAGCATACAAGTTTAATAAAGAATATGTATTATTATTTAACAAATAAAAACTTCCTGCCTTCCCTCAAATATGTGGTGACCCGTACACTAAGTTACAGCCTTCTCCTAGGCTCTAACTTATCAGTAACACCAAAAATAACTTAGGGATATTCCTAACAGAGTTAATATTTATATTATAATTTAAAAAATCATCACCAAAGCTTGATCTAAGAAAGAAGAGATCCTACCTCAGGCAGATTCAAGGGGGCAGAATGATGAAAGTAGCATCTCTCTCCCTATCATGATGCAAGCCAGAGGTTGTGGCTCAATGGAAGCATAAGCAGACCTCCATGTACATAGGAGAAATGAAAGCATTCAGCCTTGCCTAAACATGTATATATACAACAAATTTCTTCAGTCCTTGGTAAACTGCATTGCTACTATAACTGGCTGCAGGGTTGCCCTACTTGACTTCCCCCAGCTCCGAAGGGGTATTGGGTTACTTTGCAGCAGTGGCTGTCATTTTGCAAAAGCTATAGTTCTGGGATGCAGTTTATTTAGGTTCATTGGCAGGATTTTTTTTTTAATCATCAATTTTGTTTTGTTTTGTTTTCCTTCAAATAAGAGGTAGAAATATTACAAAAAAAAATTTGTGACACATTGCTGCCAGGTCACAGACCTACCAAGAACTTGGATTTATGAATTATCTTTTGAGACAGCAGTAATTCCTACTAGGATTTTTAAAAACTATTCCTTCTCTATTTTGTATGTCAGTCATTGCTATGAGCATTTATTCATTCATTGGCTAGAAATATTAAAAAGCAAGAAGAGGCTATGCCTAGAAAAAAAGGAAACGTGTTGGCGTTGTGTTTTGCCACATATTTTCACTTCTGGGAGGAACAGAAGACAGAATCAGGTGTAGGGTTTTTAGGCACCAATATAATTTATTCATTTATAAAATGTATAGACCACTTCAGTCTAAAAGTAGTCTAAGCAGTTTACATAACAGCAACAATACCTGTCAAAACATAAATACAATAATAAATATTCATCCCCCTTGCTTCCCTTTACTTTTTAAATTTTAAAATATTGTTTTATTTCTAAAATAACATTTTAAAGGAAACTATCATACTAAAAAGCAAAGCACCAGCTTCCAGAACCATCATTCCTCATAATGCCTTAGACCAGTGTTTCTCAACCTTGGCAACTTGATGATGTGTGGACTTCAACTCCCTGAATGCCCCAGCCAGCATGGCTGGCGGGGGAATTCTGGGAGTTGAAGTCCACAGATCTTCAAGTTGTCAAGGTTGAGAAAGGTTGCTTTAGTTGTTCCTTACAGTGCCCTAGACATTCTTAGAAAAAAAGACTGGTGAAGGATTACAGGCCAGTGTTGTGCAAAATATGCTCACCTCTTGAGAAAAAGGCCAAGATAAGCTGAGGTTTGATACCCAGGTTACTAGACAGAATGTCAGAAGCAATATCACTAAAATGTGAGTTTTTATGCTTGGCCACACTATTGTCACAGCCGTTTTGTGACGCTCACACAACATGCTCTCAGAATGTCAAATATACTTACTAGCCCCAAAAGGTTGCTAGCCTCAAGGCAAGACACTAGCTGTCCTTTAAAAAACTGGAAGTTGGTAATGTGAGTGTTATGGCTCATCTGGTGTTCACCATAATAACTCAAAAAATCTGGCATGGTACTTTGAAATTAATATAAATAACAGGGTATGGGACCTTATTTAGAGATGTTTTCATTAGTGCTTGTTAGGGATACCCAAGTAAACCACAACCTAAAACATTGATCTCAACACTGTTGCTGCCTCTGATGTTTCCTCTGACACTTCCTCCCCACGTAGCTTCTCCTTTCCAGTGAAAGTAGTAACTTCACTTACCCTCTGGCAGCAACAAACCGGCTTCCCTGTAAATGTTAATCTGAAGAGGTCCTCAGAGTGATGTATGGTAGAAGAGCTGTGGCAGTAGATTGTATTCCTAAGGCATCATCCTGAAGACTTCAGAGAAACAACTGTAGGGTGCCTAACAAAAAGCTTCTCCAGAATTCCAGACAATAATATACAAGGTGGCAATTGTTCCAGGTAGCAGATTATAAGACTAGTCAGTGATGGCTTAGCCCAACGTGTCACTTATCCTAATTTACCAGTATAAGCTGCTACATCACCTTTTCTAATAGTAGTCTGTTTCCTGATGCACATAGGCTACAGAAAGGTTTGCTTTTGGTTTCTGATCTGCCTCTTTTTTTTCAATTGCTTTTTTTGAGCAAAGATAAGCTAACATAGACATCAAAGTGTTCTAAAAGTTTAACTGCTATGCTATTATTTATATGTATATATGTATTTTTGAGAGAGGATTGAGAGTTAGGAGCAGTTGCAAAATGACATCTTAGGGATGGATCCTGTAATAAAATGGTGGCTTGGGATGGATCCAATTATGCTTTTATTGCTGACTGCTTTCATTAGTTTGACCAGCCTGTATTTTTATGCTGAATTACTTCAGATTAAAAAAAATAAAATACAAAATTAACAAGACCATGCTACATTGCTTAAAATACTATTTTAAGTAGAATATAAAAACCTATTTTAATCTTCAATCGCTTTCCTCCTATCCCATGGTGTTCATATTCTGCTTGTACTGATTACCTTGAATCAAGGGTTATAAAATCATTACTAGGAAGAGAAAAAATAAGGAAATATGAGTATGCAGGGTTTGAAGAAAGCACCTAGCTTTCTAACAATGCAGTTCTGTGTTTTGAGTTAGCTGTTTTATAACTGCACTCAATTAATCTCAGAAATCCATGTTCTTTATAATTAGATTTGAAACATCCCTCAGGATTTCCCCTTTTTGCTAGAGATGCATTATAATGGAAAATAATACATATCCACTTTCAGGGGTGTTTATGGGTATGTGTCAAAAAAAGAAGATGGTAGCCATGATCATGTGATTGAAGTCCTACCCTTTTTTTACACCCCTACACACTTTGATTTCCCCAGAGTGGGCCTGTGGTAGAGATGGTAATGATTGTTCCCCCCATTTACCACGAAATAATATGTTTTCTGTTTCCATGTTTGTTTTGTAACCTTGAAAATATTCTCATCCTACAGCTTGTTCATAAGAAATGCTGAAATGCTTACTTGCTAGTCAACTTCTGTGCATGCTGGAGCTAGGAATGTATAAGATATTTCTATTTGTCAAACATATGCATGATTGCAGCTTAGTCTGACACTTTCCCCCCTTCCCCTGTTTCATATTCATATCAAAAGGTCACATTTAAATGGGAGATCTTGTCTCTATTTCAGCAGGAAACTCCAGCTCTGGCAGGGGTGGAGCAAGATTGTACATCTGACAGATGATTGCATGGAAGTTTACTGAAGGGTCATACAAATCAGTATAATTTTTGTCTGCTTTTTCTTCTTTAATATGAATAGACCTATCCTCTCAAAGAAATGCTGGAATGCAATAGTAGAGATATTAGTTGCATCCAACCAGCAGAATGCTACAGGCAAGAGGCATGATTCTGTCTGGGGTACATGATTTCAGCTCCCTCTCTGTCCTATAATGCAGAACCTGTCCATTCTCCATTGTGATGGATTAGAACAGAGAGGTACCATGTGAAGTCTGTGTAGCTCCTCAAAAATCTATCAACCATTGTTGTCAAATTTTCACTTTAATTTTATGGAACAGGGAAACTAATAAATATATGGGGAGTAACACTGAGCATACAAATGGCAGGGAAAAGTTGCTATGATGGCACCTCTGTGCTTTAGATGTGTTGCTAAAGGCAGCCTTCACACATGCCAAATGATTGAGCCATCCCCAACTGTATGGTGTCAAAAGATAACATAACATTTTACCTAGATTTCTGTTTAGCTCCAAGCTAAGGAGGTTTTCCCATGGATGCTTAGGCCAAAAAAGGTAGTTCTTCAGAGATCTGGTAGCCATTGCCAGCCTGAATGAGGAAAAAGAAATCTCATATAGCTTGTGATGTAAGCATCAAGGAGATAAAGAGCTATTATCTGTATTATCTGGAAGAGTCATGAGTGCTCATCTGGTGCTCCTTTGGGAAGAACTGGTGCTGCTTTACCTAATAATATGGGATATTTTAGTGCCTGAAGAACTGTTGTTGCTACTATGTATTCCAAAATACTTTAGGAGAACACTAGCATAAAAGATCACCAGAGATTTCTAGTGTCTTTTAGAAAAATGTATTTACAAACCTGAATCTTTACTATGAGAAAGTAGCCAGTAAATTCATTAATAAATGTGAAAGGAACTGTGAATCATGAATGACCTTTCATCTGAATACTATTTCTAAGCTTCTTGCTGTCCAGAAATCACATGCCTAGCAATGCAATGGCTCCACTTCTCTTCTTCGATCTATCAGAAACTAAATATTTTAAGTGCTGCTGATAAGCTTAACAATTCCATTTAGTTCAATGGACCTTACACTGAAAGTGCTTAACTTCAGCTGTTAACTTCATTTTTTTTTTCTTTGCTTAAATCAGAAGCAAATTTTCTCCTAGAGTAGTCAAGTCAATGCCAGGATGTATTATTATCAAATGCCTCCACCAACATTCACTTGTGAAAAAGTTAACAACTTCATTTGTGTATTGTGTTTTTCCCCCTTGTACTTTGCAGCTTTGCTAGATGCTGCGGGCTGAGTTAGAAAACCGTGACTTTATTTTATGTGATAATTAATAGGCACTCCTGATAGACAAAGGCCAGAGACTGAATGTACAAACAGTCAAGTTGTAAATTAGACTGTCAAAACTCATAAATCTGCTACCATCCAAAGTGTTCATGTTTTACTAACAATGTTTTCCATTTAGGATCTCAGGTACAGAATTTACTTGGTAATTTGTCATGGGAGGGGAATGTCTTATCACACAGGTAATAAACACAATGGAGAAGTAAGATCTGGGACAGATTTTCTGGATGTTTACAATTAGTGCAAAACCTGAACAATATTTGCCCCTTAGCCCTTCAGAGAACCAACAGGTCATCTTAACAGCCTGGGTTAAATCTTTACACACACTAAATCCAACTTAAAAATGAGATGTCCCTAGCGTAGCCCTATTGTTCTGGTGGAGAATATTAATGTAATTATGAAGCTCATGCATCAGAAATTCAGGCAAGAGGGAAGTCTCGTGAAGTCTGTTGCATGTCATGCTTTAAGGGAAGTTTAATGAATAAGAATTAGCTTCTCACATATGTGGTCCCAAGTGAAGGAATTCAGATTAATATTGCTAGCTTCAGAGTTTTTAGAATAATATCTCAATATCAGCTTTTTAAAACAAAAAACACAACTGTCTGGCTTTTTGCTGGAACAACCCCACATTTTTTTTTTTTTTTTTTTTACATAGGAGGAAGCTAAGGAAGACAGGCTCTTCCACCTATCAGCGCTTTGATGAGTCAGTCCCAATGACTGCTTTAATTAATGATCCCGTCAGGTACCAATATTTTAAGCCAAAAATGATTTCCTCCCCCAATACTTCCAATTAAGAATTGGTAAGTTTGTGGGCTGCTTCAGCAATTTTGGTATTTGTAAATTTCAGAGATAAAGGCATACTAGTGAGTGGGGATAGCTTCACTTCCTCTTTGTTGTTAATGCTGTTGCTGCCATTTATTCTTACAATAATGATTCCATCCTAGCCACAATACTCTGCCATGGAGTAGCATTATTTCAAGGACGTTGTTAGAATGGAAGGCATGGGAATGGGAATTGCTTGTAGAGGCTGCCATTTTTTTCTTCCAAATGGAGCAATATTCCATAGCTTTCCTACTAGGCTACCATATCTGGTCTGCAATAATCCAGACCAACATTAGATGGCAGAAAAGAGATACAGAAAGCTCTATCCTTTTGCGGCCAATCCAGATGTGGTAGCCAACTAATGCCCACTAAGCTCTATCCCTAAGATAACTAAATATGCTCTTCCCTTCATGTTTGTAGGGTTACAAACAATCTTTTGCTGTTCCCCCAAAACTGAAATTAAAAAAAAAAAAATCAGATATTGGGTCATGCCAATTTCAAATTTTGGAGAACCATCAGCCAACCTCAGCATCAGGTAAGATGGAACATTAATACAAATGTCTTGAACAGTCTGGATCCATTTTAGCCTGCTCACATTTTAATATCAAAGGAAATCTGTCTGCCATTTAGAGGCCTTCTCTGCATTGGGGCCACATCTCAGGCCTAAGGTACCATCTGGGGTCTGTCAGTCCTCATTTCTGCTGGGCTTTAGGGAGATATGTTTGTTATTGCTGTTTAGTTGTTTTATATTTATTGGGTTTTAATCTGCAACTATTCTCTTCTCTTCTCTGTTTATTATTTAGCAGAGCTTAGTCATTCTGTTATTGCATTACCACCTTGAGAGCACCTACCTTTTAAAATGGTCTAAAATATTTAAATGAAAATAAGCAACTATCGAATATGCCAATTTCAGTAAATCCATAGCAGTACTAATATTTTCCTGATACATGTTAATGTAAAATATTTTATTACACCAGTGTAGCACAATGGTTAAGGGGGCTGGACTAAGAATGGGGAGACCCAGGAACTACCATGGAAGCTATATGGGTGACTTTAGATCAGTCACTCCCTCTCAGCCTAGACTGGGAACTCAAAAACATCCATTGGACGGTTGTGATAGATCATGGTCCATAACTTTCAATGAAGATGCTTTCATTCTGTAGTGGACTGATTCAAAATAGTAGTAGTAGTAGTAACTCATATATAAAATAATTTTCTTTCCAAATAGATCTGCTGAAATGTCAAAGAGAGAAAAAGGATTGCACCTTGATAGGCTGAGAAAAATTATAGACACACAGAAGCTACAGAGAAAATATTTAATCTAGCAGTTCATCTGGTGGCTAGTGAATTTTGCTCTTATCTCTGGCAATAAGTAGGTAAATAAATAAAGTAAGCAAGCTACAGAATGTTCTATAAAACCCAAATCCTCAGACTTTTCATTTCTCAATAATGCTATTGAATTCAAGTAGGTCACTCAGCCCCATTGATTCCTTATAGGTAAAATGGCTTATCACAACACTGTGTTCCTCAAGCAGTGAGCATGGAACATGGATATGGAAGTACATGATAGAGGGTGCTGGAGGAATGATTAAAGGGAAACAATTATGTGAGAATAGAAAAAAAGAGGAACAATAGCAAAACAGTAAACTGTGTGAAGGATTTCATTGCTTCAGCAGAACTGTGAACAGTGGAAGACAAAGACATCAATTAAGTTACCTCTTAAAGAGTTGCCACAATTTTAACCTGATAAAGGAAAGAGCAGCATTTTTCAAAGTGATTAAACTTAGCTTTAAATAACTCAAGCTTCTTCCTCCGAAACAGCAGACAACTCTAGCTGAGTGCTCTGCTTAATACAAAAAGCGATAACTCATTTTATATTCCTCAACCTTGTATTGAATTAGCAAAAGAAGAGGGAGGGAAGTGAAGGCATCAGTGTTTTCTTTTGCAAATTTGAAGCTACCCCTCTTTCTATGGATGTAGATGTGAGTAAAATTTAGATTGGGATCATAGTGTGGGAATGTGGAGCTGTGTCTTGAAATCCCTTACACACATTTGTTCTAATTCAGCAAATAGTCAGGGATATAAGTATATATTGATTTTCACAGGAAAGCCACAGAAGAAGAACAACAGTGACCCAACACAGTTTCCTTAATTACTATTTTCAGAAGTATAAAGGTAGAAGAGAAACACGTAAGTGTATCCCCCATCTCATCCATATTAGATCTTTTACGTAATATTAAGCAATGCTCATTCATTCCCTGTCAATGATTTCATCCCACTGTTTTGCAAAACACACTGAAGTTGATGAGGAGCACAGCAGTATAACATAACATAAATGATATAGAATCCTCTGTAAAGGCCCAGCAAACCAGAAACAGGCACCAATCAATATCAGAACAATAATAATCTCGGAAGCAATTTAAAAAGTTGTATACAAACACACACACACACACACACACACACACACACTATGCACAAAGTCAAAAGTCAGGCTAGGAAATACCAGGCAAACTTCCATTCTATTTACTTGGCACCACTCACAAAAAATCCTTCCCTGGAGCACTTTCTTTCGACAAGTTGTATGGAAACAATCTCCAGAAATCATTAGGGTGGAAGTGTTTCTTCAGATAACCTGGTTTCAGTTTAAGACATGAAGAAACAACCTGGTAACCAGGGCAGATGACAGAGAACCAGAGCTTATTACTCACTATTGCTTTTGTCATCTTGACATTGATAACCACATTCTAGATCAACTATAGCTTCTGAACTACAAAGGCAGTGTCATTTTGACTTCAGTATAACAATCCATCCTAACAATGTTAGGTCCAATTAATTAAGGACCTGGTTAGTAGCAAGCCCCATTATGAATTCAGTGACACGATAATATCACATAAATCAAGCTTCATATCAGGTTCTTTGACAGCTGTCTGAAACTGACAGGTATTCCTTCCCAAGCAAGATTCTCAGAGTTCTCTTTAGAAAGATTTCTTCAGAGAAAAGTGATGGACTCACAAGAACTCCAGCAACTGAACTATTTTCCACTGAGAACTAATATATTGTCAGGCCTATAAGGTAGATCAGACTAAGAAACAAACCCATGTAGACCTAAAGCTACTTTTATTAGAATAGCTATAGTAACAGAACCTTGCAAGCAAGACACATTGCTGAATGTGTCAGCCCTTTGAGACAGACCAGACTAAGAAACCAAAGTTATGAGTATTAATTACTACTTTTCTTATAGGGTCACAGTAACAGAATCTTGCGAGTCTGAAAGTGTCTCCTTCCTCTTTGCCTTTATCCTAAAGAAAGCTAGGGAGGGTCAAGTCTGAGACACTTTCTCAATTACATTTCTCTTTTGGACTCTAATTTCTTTTATTTGACCGTTGTCTTGGTTGTGGCTCTTCCTCCTGTTCCTCAAGGTTATTCTTACAGCCCATCACATTGCTGTAATGGGCTGTAAGGGAAGGGAAGCTTCCCTTCCTCCCTCTTTTATCTTCATGTGAATTGGATGGGGGGGGAGGGGCTGTCCGAGTTGTTTTGGTAAACCACTTTTTAAGCCTTGTTTATATGATTGTTGCCTTGGTAACAGATCTTCCCTCTGTCCTTCAAGACCATCCTTTATATTCACTACATGTCTCTCCTTGAATATTTGGATGGAAATGTTCTGATTTTCTACCTACTCACAATCCTGTGAGAAGGCAGGTCTCTTTACTAATAACAGGAATGTTTGCAGTTTGCATTTACATAACTGTCTCCAGTACCTTCATCTGCTGGGAAACTGACTTTTACACTTGGATATAGATTTGGACTCCTTGGAGTCAGAGGCTGAGCCTGAAGGGCCTGATCTGTCAAGCTGCCAGCCTCAAAACTCAGCAGCCAATCAGCCACATGGGGTTGACTCAGCAGAAAATCAATAGGAAGAGTCAGATGAGATAGGCCCAGTCCTGGCAGAGGCCTAGTGCCAGGAAGCATCGGCAGCTTCAGGGAGCCAAGCAGAGGTACTCTGCTTATTGAGAAGCAAGAATGCTAACAGCCATAATTGAGCTACACCTTCATCCACCTATTTAAAGGTAGCCCACCAGCTTGTTGGAAACAACTTGCCACCTCAGATCTATGTTCCTGTCCTTGCTTCTTACTCTGCTTCCTGACTCTTGGTTCTTTAACTCAGGTTGGGTGAATAACCTCCTTGACATTTGACTCTTGGCCTGTAGTAGGTTACATTTACTTCTTTGAAGCCATGCTCCATCTGACACTGGACTGAACTCTCAGACAAGACCTTGCACTCCTATATCTTTTCCTGGGTAAGGGTGTGCTTGCACAGCTGCCTCTCTGCCTCCCTTTGTTATTCACCAGTAAACCTCTTATAAATCAGGATTGCCTGAAACAGGACCCACTTCACTTGCAAGATACCAGGACTGGGATGGCTCCATCGGCTGTCATAACCCCAGCATCAGATTCTGCAGAGTACCAAAAAGAGTGTACTTGTAATGGTCTGTGGGACTACCCTTGAGAGATAGGAGGAGGAAGAGTCACAGCCAGGGCAAAGGTCAGATAAAGCATCTCAGAAGAGACCCTCCCTACTTTTCTGGAAAGTAAAGGCAAGGGAGAGGGGAAGTGCTTTCAGACTTGCAAGGTTTTGTTACTGTAACCTTACAATAAAGGTAGTAACATGATATCAATTTCTTGTCTGGACTACCTCAAAGGGCCGACATTACTGTAGGTATGCTCATTTTGGAACATGAAAACTCAGATTGAAAGGCAAGCACCAGCATGTCAAAAATTCCATGGAACAATGAACTCCATTCATTTCTGCCTAATGGTAAGATTTCTGTCATTTTTGTGTCTGGTATGAAAGCATGCCAAATGAAAAGTTCTCCTGGGTCAATCCCCCCAAGATTTTAACTCTGATCACTTTTTATGAATTTTCTTTCAACTAGTTGCAGTGAAAACCCCAATGGGCATAGTTAAAGTCTCATAAAGGGAATTTTAAATCATTACAAATACATTACACTAAATGTTGCCAGATTTCATTTTTATTAGTAATGAGTTTCATTCATCTGTAATGGCTTTTCATTCTATGAATTCCATTTTGGCACCTTTATTTCCAAGTATGCTACATTTTCAGCTATTTAGTGATATGATAACATTTGTCACACGGCAATGTTGAACAGGATTTATCTCTCAGCTTTATAGTCATGTATTTCCAAAAATAACTTTTTTAGAGTTGAAATAATTTATTCATCTCAATGCCAGATGTTGACACCCAGTAAAGATTTTCTATCCTTGTCCTAAAGAAGGGAGAAATGATGAGAGACATTATCAATCTCCATGTTAATTAAGCAGGACAGTGTTGGCAGGAGAGTTCTTAAAAAGCAAATCTCAAAGTCCAGCTTTTTGTTAATTAAACCAACATAAGACTCTCCAGTAGGTACCCCCATCAGATATGTTGATACAATATTGGGGAAAAAAATAACCCTCTGTGTTGAAGACATGGTTCATTTTGTTTTCTTTCTGCATCAGTTTGCTTTTTTTTAAAAAAAAAATTAAACATGGAAATTCATAGACTTTTATGTATTCATTATTCTTAATGTACACATTTGTACAGTTTTTCTGATATACCTATTTTTGACAAACATTTCCTTTTTCTATATATCAACATGCACATGTTTGATTTCTTTGACAAAACTGCAGTGTGATATTCAAACAAATGTGTTTGAATTTTTTGTTTGTTTGTTTACTTGTTTTGGAAGTGTAAATTAGGAAAAATTCCCTTAAAATGGAAACTGCACAAATTTCTCACCAACCTGAGCAGTTATTATAGGAGAGGCTTGTGGCAGGGTGAGATGCAATGACTGGGACAGAGTTGTGAATTGGCCTCAAGGTTAAAGGGGTTTTTTTCCCCCATGTTGCAAAGTATCACATAGACCCTGAGAAGCTTCCTGCCTCATTAAGACACTTCAGAGGACCCACCTTTGCCTTTTGGTAACAATTTTTAAAGCCCATGAAGGAGGTTGTTAGAGTTGCATTTATGCTTTGTAGACTGGAGAGAGAGCTGGAGGAGAAATCTCCAGCTGAGGACCTAGCAAGAGCAAAAGGATCAGAAAGAAAGATCTACAGAGCAAGCTGGCTGGTGGAAAAGGCTGCAGCACTTAGAAAGGACAAACCAGACATCATTGAGGAAAGCTTGACAAAGGTGCTGAAATTCCAAGAAGTTCAAGAAAGAAGGGGGGGGGGGGGGTTTAAAGCAAGTCTGACAAGTGAAAGTACTGAAGCTGTCTAGCAGAATCAGAATGTCAGAGTTGCGATTAGGAACACCTATGTGAATCAGACAGTTAAAACTGTAAAAATCTATGTATAAAAAATGTATTTACAGGTTGTTAAGCTGAGGCCACTGTATCTAATAGAAATAAATCCAAATTGTTTCCTTGAAGAGCAACTTAGTTTGAAGAACAGTGTGCTTATGTTTGGGAAGTTCCTATTCCTTTCTCCACCCTCCAACAAGGCTCTGGAACACTCCCAACTTGTTTCTCACTTCAACGAGATGCGCCTGGAGGATGAATCCAGAGAAACAAAACTTTGGCCAAATATTGCATTTTTTCCCCCTTCCTCTTCTGAAAGCTGAGAATAGGTGTCATTCTGCACATTTGTGCAGAATGCCTTCATAAGTCTCAACATGGCAGTAAATATCCTAACTGTGACAGAAATCTTGCTCCCCTGTTTTGTGGAGAAATGACACCTAAAGCTTCAGTTTAAGCCCCTCCAAATATTGGCCCCAGTTTGGGTTAAGAAGCACCAATGACATCTCCCTCTAAGGCCACTTTCTCTATGTTAGCAAAGAAGTGAAGAGACCTAAGTGCCATAGGAGGCAAGGATTGTGCATGCAGACTTCCTGTTCTCTGGCCTTCTGGTTTTCTTGTTTTACCACCTTTCTCTCTCTGCAACAAGTGAAGACAAAGCAAAGCCTGGTAGATTTGCATTTGATCTTTTTTTATATAATAACTTTATTAATTTTTTTAAAAAGGAACACTAAAACGAACAAAAACTAATATTGAGAGAAAGACTAAGAAAAAGAAAATAAAAAAGTAAAATAGTAAAATAGTAAAGAACAAAAGTGGAGAAAAGAAAAAGAGAGAAACAACACAAGAAAAAACAGAACTGACTTCCCACCCTCCTTGCAACAGATAGAAGTAACAATTTATGCATCAAACGCCTTCTCTAAATTTAAAACTGAACTTCCATTATTAACCCATATTATTTCTAATCATTAACTCTGCACAACAAAATTTCATTTTTTCTGTATATTTGCATTTGATCCAAGGCACCCACAATTCTTCTTTAGACTTGCATACTGAACAAGAGGAAGTCAGGGGATGGAGCTAAGGATATAGGGTTATAACTCTCATGTGCACCCATTGCCTTCTTTCCAGTTTAGCTCTCATCAGTTTTCTAAATTATGCTCCCTCCTTTTTCTGCATCAGTCAGAAAAAGAAGTATTGGCAGTAGTTAGCCAGTTAGGCAAATATTCATTGGAGTTAAATGAATCATTCTTTAGCAGCTTCAAGCAGAGCCACCCAGAGTCTTTGCAACAAGAAGGGCAGCCATATAAATTATTAAACAAATAAAGTTTTATGGGATTTTACTGTACTGGGTTCATCAAGTGGGATCACCTTATAAATGCAAGAGTAGCAGCTTCCCCAAATCAAATTTTGATTGTGCAAATAGAGCTCTAATTAAAACAGTTGATTTGTATGAAGTCCAAGACATGAAGATCATGATTACAATGATAGCTTATTTTCCCCTCCCTTCTGTGAAATCCCCTTACTTTGAAATATATTCTCTAATTTGCATTTTATTCCAATATCCTGGTAATGTGATCCTCAATATATATTTTAACTCCCACAGCAGATTCTACTACATAATACATAATTGTTGACTCAGCATCCAAAAGGTAGTATAGCGTGTAATTACTATGTTTTCTCTTCTATTCTCTTTTGGGGCAAACATTTGCTTTATAGGCACATAAAATGACTCATACAGCAGCAAGGTAGACCCCTAAATTCTCAGTGTAACCTGCATCCAATTCCAGTTCTCAGCATAAATGTAAATGTTGAATAGACAGAAATGTCGCTGTGTACGTATACCAGTCAGCTCTATTTAGGGACACCTGCCTAGGATATACCATGAAATAAGTTCAAATTATCTTTTCTCTTTAATTGATAGACCAAATTAGTGATCAGAAAAAACTCTATTTCCTATATACCTCTGAGACATTGTGGCTGGAGAGGCTAGAATTTCCTCTCTGAATTTAATCTTTTGTTTCCTTCTAAAACTGTAATGTTAAGCATTAGTGCAGGAGTTTATATTTTATCTCATTCCTCCTTATCCCTTTCATGTTGCTTTAGCTTTTAGATTATAATTCTAATCAGAATGCATGATATCTCCTCTGCTTTAATTGAGCAAGGGTGAGAATGGATTCAGTTCATTGCAGAGGAGAAATTATCAGCAGTTACTTCATAAATGGTACAAACTACTTATCATATGGCAGGCTTGTGTATCATTATTTTTTCCCTCTTGAATGTTACCTCCCTCCACAAATGAAAATTGGTATTTGCTTGCAAAAGGGAATCAGTGGGCAAGGATTTTAAAGGATCATTTAGACAAGTGTTTTTCAAACTTGGCAACTTTAAGATATGTGGATTTCTACTTCCAGAATGCTGGCTGGGGAATTCTGTGAGTTGAAGTCCATGCATCTTAAAGTTGCCAAGTTTGAACAACACTGACTTAGGCCAAGAAATGAAAACCCATGGTCCATGGACAACATACTGTATCTCCCCCATCCTGGGGTTTTCAATATAGCTCCAGAATCCCCTCTTCAGTTCTCACCAAATTTCAGCAAAATCTGTTAACAAATTCATTTCATTTCATTTCATTTCATTTCATTTCATTTCATTTCATTTTATATTGGTGACAGTTTAAAAACAATGCTGAAAAATGTTAAATATACAGTTTGGCATATATTTAATATTCACATGGATATTAATTTCATTTACATTTTGGAAATCTCTTAAATGTCATCTTTTATTTCTTTTTAAGCACTTGATTTGAAGACATTTGACCAGTCACTGCCAGAGGACACGTGATATTTATTTATGTATTTGTTGATTTAATTTATTAAATGTTAATTAGTATTCAAATACCCAATCATGAAAACAAGGGGAAAAGAAAGGATTGGAGGAAAATAAATGTGAGCAATAAAATGAATGGAATTAAAGGGCATAAATAACACAATGATTAAGCCTTTTAGTAGCAAAACAAAGAAATAGAAAGAATCCATCTTGGAATATATTTTTGATCATGCCATCTTCAGGGTTGGACCAGGAATAACATGTATATTCAGACTGCAAGGGGGACTGCAATTAGATAAAGAAAAATGCTGTCCATTTAGTGTTAATCCAGGCCATAAAGGCCTAAGATAGGGATGGGCTATTTCTACTGAGCACAGAATAATGTTTGATCCTTTGTAGCATATCAAAATAAAAAAGCACTGGCCAAAAAAAAAAAAAAAAAAATAGACAGGAATGGAAGGGGTTAATGGGTGAAGAATGCCCATTGACTTTGCTTTTGGGTTAGTGTTCTTTGCTAACTCTTATCACTCAGTTTTATGGGACTCAAGGAAGCTTGGCATAGTTCTAGCAAATCTTGCTTCTTCTGAACAAATTCAGAAAAACGATCGTTGAGTTGCCCTTGTAAGATAGTATAGGTCTCTCTGATCACAAGGTCTTTTGGGGAAAGAGTCCCTCATTACTGGTTTGGTGAGATACCAGGCTTAGCAATGCACACTGTCAAAGCTTGTTCTCTTCTTAGCACAACAGAAAACAATGACTGATTCGCCTCTTTGCTATTTCTGACCACTGGATTTTCTGGAATTACAGAGGGGCTGGTGTAGCTGGTTAATGAGCTTGATCCCTCCTCACTAGCAGGGCTTGATAGTATCAGAGCTGCGGCCTGCTAACATTAGATCATATAAATTAGTTAGCAAAGGCAGCAGAAGCAGATTGCCACAATAAGATTCAATGCCATCGAGAGAGACATGCTAGAGAGGAAGTGGCTGCCACAGAGAAAGTGATGTGCATAGCCTAATTGCTCCTCTAGTTTTAAAAGCAGCAAGTGTTTGACCTACACTTATCAGTATTAACTTGGCACCCATTCTCTCGGTTGTCAAGAAACTTAAATCTGCCCCAATGGTACAGAATTCAAAAATAAGATTTGAACCAAAAGCAGAAACTAGGCAGGTCAGCCTTGATCTCATATTCAGGGCTGAGAGCTGATTTGAACTTCCAGTTTAGAAATATGATATGCCTTTAGCACAAGAGAAGGGAAAGTTAATGTTTGTGGCTGGTCACATTAAAGAAGCTGAGGAAGTGGATGAAATCCAAAGGAATGTGATTCTTTCTACTTGAAAGGTACTCTGATAAGGAAAGAGTTTAATGAGGCAATACAATGGATTTCCTGCTACTTGTGTCAGCATCAGAGTCCATCATATCAGTCAACCCCTGCAAAGTGAAGCTGCAACATTGTGTTTTTTTTTTCATCTGTAACAATCCCCAAAGCAGCAATAAAGCCAATGAATCTGAGATCCAACAGCATTTCTATTTGCTGCTTCAAAGCAGATCCCCATATGGATTTGGGAATATTTTTGCACAAAGCTTTGCAACTTTTCTCAACAGAAAATTGCATTGATAGCAATTAGAGTTTTTTCTTCCCTCTTGGATTCAGTTTAGGGATGGGAAATACATTGCTTTTCCCTTTGCAGACTTACTATTTTCACGTATTTGAATTGATATATTTAAGATTATCCTTACAAAAATGCATTTTGTGCTGCAGTTTTTTTCAACAAAATATATTAGTAAGGATAATACCTTATTTAAGAAGGAATTGCTTAAAATATGTATGCTAAACAAAGTTACATAGAACAGTTGTATAATAAATGAAATGTGCCCCAAATATTTACATGTTTCTTGACTTTTTTTAAAAATGTGAAACTGATATGGAAATGGGGCAAACTGAATTTTAATTAAAAAATGAGAATTTTAGAGAAATTCAGATTGGCAAGTTCATGTCTTAGGTTTTTGAAACAGAAAATATTGTTGAAGATCTATTAAATATAGGTAATGTTCTTGCAGAATATACTTAAATAATGCATTGGAGGTAAAAAGTTTGGGGTGATATCAAATCTGGGTACAAATCATTCTCATTTTTATCTCTCAAAAAATTGCTATACGTATAAGTATGACTTTAGAAACATCCCACTGCCTTAGGCTATGTCAAAAGATGAGTTAGCATGATTATTTGATCTGTGCAAATTTTGGAAAAGATGCCCATCTGCACTCCAAGCACTGATCAATAAGTGAGGAATTCATTAGACTAGAAAACACATGAGACAGAGTTTGTTCCAAACAAGACAGCTCTGTAAAATCTGATACCTTTAATGTGATGTTCTCAACTGTTATGGTGAGTAGACTGCATGGTTATGAGACCTACTCATGTGCCTTGTGGACTTTGCCCTTAGACAAGTCTAACTTTAATTTCTACCCTCAATTTGACCAGAGTTTTACCAGACCATTTGCAAGATATGGAAGTCATAATTTGCAGGCCTATGCTGAAGGCAATTTTCATAACCCTTTTGACTATATTGCTGAAATTTGAGGGATTTCTAGCTGAAAATCAGGAGAACTTATTTGTCCTTTTTTTTTTAGATGGGAAACAGATCAAAACTCATTTTATAGTGGGTTCATAATTTTTAGTAAAATTGGGTCTTCTCCCTCAAAACAGTTGAAAAAGACAAGATATAGACAGACAGACAAATAGATGATAGACAGACAGACGTGATCTGTTCCCATCTGCTTTGTACCATATTTGTTTCTAGTCCAGAGGAAGGAAGGGAGGGAGGGAGGGAGACAGACCAGACTGAGAAAGGTGTCTGGTCTCTGGATTAGAGGAGGAGATTGAGATTTGAAGATAAACAAGTTGGGGAAATAGTCTAAGGGCCTATTATTTACTTACTTACTTACTTACTTACTTACTTACTTACTTATTAAACTTGTCCCCGCCCATCTCCCCCCAATGCGGGACTCTGGGAGGCTCACAACGTATTAAAACAATAAAGAAATATACAATTAAAATTTATAACAGGACACATTTACAAAAATAAAAGGAGAAAATCCAGGAGGCCGATGGTAGCAACACCAGGCCTCTAGGGGCCTAGCCAACCCCATTAAAGACTGATAAATAACATTATGCTATATTTGTTTCTGACTTACTTACCAAACGTGTTGAAAACATTTAAAGACAGTAGAAAATGATTTCAGTAGATAGAAATGCTTTCAATAAATGAAAAATGCAAACCACACATATATGCACACAAAAAGATTGTAGCATCGTCAAACTTGGCATGATTTAGGAAGCATTATGAACTGCAGTTAGGTGACCCATCTTCCATTCTTAATATACTACTAAAATATGAATGATTTGCAGTGAAAGGCATGGCTTTGTTATCCATCTTAATTACTGAAATTACCTCCAGTTATCCAGGTATATTATGGAGAATTTGTCATAAATTCTCATTATGGAAGATGTATACTAGGGAATCGTAGCTGTGCACTTGAATTGAAATCCAGAAACCTTAAATCAGAAAATATGGGTTTTCTGACTCCATTACTGTGAAGTATGTTTCAGTTATCCAGAGAGACATATTTGCAGCAAGCAGAACCTGTTTTATTTCATAAATCCTAGAGTTATCAACTAGGGATATGCAGATCACAATAAATCCAATCCGTTTTATTATCCACATTAGTAGGACAGTCTTTTAATCCATAGGGGTGACAACACAATTTTTTTTTTAAGATCTGTTAAAATATGTACATGTTTTCACTTCCACCTTTCCCTAATGTCAGCACTTCCACTAATATATGTAGTTCTTAACATAAATAACCTCAATACACTTTTTTAAATGCAAATTTTCCCCATGTGGTTCTTTTTTATGTAAACTTCTCCAATATAGATCTTTTAAAATGTTAATTTTTTCAGTGTAAACTTTTTTTTTTAGAAAAAGGTAGGAACCCACTTTTGTAGACAACTTTTAGAAACTTACACTATGTGTTTATATGTGTGTGTAATATATCTATAGAGTGTACACACTATAGAGTGTGTGTAATATATATATAGAGAGAGAGAGATCTCCTCTTCCACAATTGAATGGTATTTTGTGATGATTTTTAACTAGAAGGATATGAACATAGCTAATTCTGTTTACTGCTGCCATCTGTGCCATGACAAAGCCTGGTTTGGCAGATCTTTCAAATATGCTCCCATAAAAATCTGTAATAAATTTATTTTACATCTCTAATATCAGTTGCTCAGGGAGAACTTATATTAGCCAGGCCTCTGATCTTCACACATTATTCTGTAATGTCAATAACTATAGGAACCATTTTTGGTTCTAGAGCCATTACTATGAAACTGGTGATGTCTTTAATATTTCTATATGAAGAAGCTTCATATAACATCTAACTCTCGCTCACGTTATCACAGTTCTCTTTCTCTTATTTCTCTCTTCCAAATGCTGTTTATGTCCTGTTATGTGAGGCAGCATTCTGCCATAGAATTAAAATACTTTGATGATGCATAAACTAGGCTTGCTTTGCAGTTACAATGACAAATTCAGCCTACAGCTTACTGTATTTGAAACTACAGGATTGATTATTATAATATTTGGCATCTTACTTTTTCTTAGGATTTAACATACTGCAAATATTTTGGTATCTATACATGAAGGAAAACAAAATGCATTTTCTAAATGATCCCAACAACTATTGGCAGGTGCATTATAGAAATTAATATCTGACAGGTTCTCAGGGGAAAAAAAACCCTGAATACATAGTACAATAAAAGTACTGATTATTATCAGGCTACATTTTGGAAATGGGCCACCTAGGCTTCTGCTAAGCTTGAAAGGACCAGATCTTTACAAATCTCCCAAATTATTAGAAAAGCTGTACAATTTTTCCAAAACTTCTCCAAAGCTCAGAAAGAATCAGTTGATGGGAATTCTTTACCACATTCTCACTGGCCATATCTCCAAATACAGAAGCTTGAGGGAACACAGAACACTGAACACAGAAAATATGGCACCTTGTACGTAAATAACTGCAAGAATTCTCCATGTTTGTGTCAAAATATGTAAAATGATAAGCACACCATTGCAACAGAAACCCCAGCCCTCCTGTACATATATGTAGGACATATTAATGTACGTGTGGGGTGGGGCTTCAATCACATGCCCACCATCTTGCAGATTTTCCCCCACCTCCCCATGCTGTCCACCCATAAACATTTCTTCAAGATTCTCTTACTCTTTGAAATAATTTTTAAAGCAAATTCTTTTTTTTACCAAATGGAATGAGAATTATAGGGGGAAAAGGTAAATTCTTCTGCTTTCATTAAACCAGCTTGTTTTTGTATATGAAATGGAGGGCTTCGTCTTGTTCCTTGTTTTAGATTAAAAAAGTGGTTTATGCCATTCTTAGCACAATTTGCATTCTTTACACAATTTGTAAGTGAGAAGGGTGGTTATAAGATGTGTCATATGGGATCACTTTTAAAGGAAAACTTGCTACAATAAGGGGAAAGTAGGTTTTGCTAATCTCTTCCTGTTTCTTAAGGGGGCAGCCTGAATTGTATTTGCCTGAATTGTTATTTACTTTACTAGGTTTAAATTCCATTCTAATTGTCAACTAATTCTGAACAACTTACATTCTGCCCAAGTGATGCTGTTGACTTCCCTTCCTTCCTTCCTTCCTTCCTTCCTTCCTTCCTTCCTTCCTTCCTTCCTTCCTTCCTTCCTTCCTTCCTTCCTTCCTTCCTTCCTTTTCAAACTGTGTGACTCCATAGTGCCTCCAAACAGCTAACATATAAAAATTAAAAGAAAACAAAAGATATCAAGTGGAAAAAGAAGACAGCTAGCTGAAACCAAACCCCAGAAGGCCAAGCAGCCAATAACCAACCAAAGGTGCTTGACACCCATTCTAGCCCAGGGCCTGGGAGATCAACCAGTCTTAAGCAGTTTACAAAAGGTCAGAAGGGTGGGAGCAATATGAATCTCTGGGGGGATATCATTCTACAGGACAGGAGCCATCCATTCCTATGTCCCGTAAGATGACACTACTTAAGAGATGGGACCTAGAGCATGCCCACTCTATTTGACCTGATGGGACAGTCAGAGTATGGACACAGGCAATCCCTCAAGTAATCAGGCCCCATTCCATGCTGGGCTTTATAGGTGATAACCAGCACTCTGAATTGCATTCAGAAGTCAACTAGCAACCAGTGCAGCTTGCAAAGCAGTGGGAACATGAACACATACCGTGACATGTCCATCACTGCCTGCATCACTGCATTCTGGACTAGCTGTACCTTCTGAGTTGTCTTCAAGGACAGCCCTTTGTAGATCACATTGCAGTGCTGCAATCCAATTGAGAGGTGACTGAACATGAGTGACTGTCTAAAGACCTTCCTGGTCCAGGAACAGGCGCAACTGGCACACAAGGTATACTTGCACAGAGGCCCTTCTGGTCACAGCTGCCACCTGCTATTTGACCATGTCCAAGAGGACCTTCAGACTGCACACCAGTCTTGCATGGGAAAGTGCAACCCCATTAAAAACTAAAGATGGAGTATCCTTGGAACCAGGATGGTCAAACAAACAAAGCAACTTGGTCTTGTCAGGAGTGAGCCTGAGTCTATTCCTCACTATTCAAGACTGCACAGCCTCCAGGCACTGGGTCAGGACTTTGACAGTATCACTTGTTCTGCCTAGGCCCCAGACAGATAACCACCCAGTGTTTTCACATAGATATTAAACAAAAGGGGAGAGAAAGTTGAGCCCTGTGGCACCCCACAAGTGCTGCATCACAGGCATGACCTCTCATTCCCTGTCCATCCCCTGTTGGAACTGGCCATGGAGAAAAAAGGACAACCACTGCCAAACAGTGCATCCAACTCCAAATCCCAGAAGCTGGCCCAAGAGGATTCCATGGTCAATTATACTGAAAGCTGCAAGGAGATGAAGTAGCACCAAGATGAATGCACCACCACCATCCTGGCTCAGCCACAGGTCATTGACAAGTCCAACCAATGCTACCTCCATACTGAATCTCAGTCTGAAACCTGCCTGAAACAGGTCTAGATAATCTGCTTCCTCCAGAGTCCTCTGAAGCTGAAGCTCATCCACCCACTTGTCCACCTGCCCCAGAAATGGGAGGTTGGAGACAGGATGAAAATTGTCCAGGATGGTTGGATCCAGCAATGGCCCTTTAAGGAAGGGGTACACCACAGCCTCCTTCAAGACTGAGACGGCAACTCTTCTCCCACAGAGAAGCAGGTACTATCACGTGGGCTGTAGAAAGTAAGAAAGATCACCTTGACAGAGATAGGCCAGATCCATTACCAAAGCAATGAGGAGAAAAACATATCTTATGTCCAAAGCAAGCAGAAAGCATGCAGAAGTGGCTCACACAGACACCTCCCTAATTCACATGGGTATAGGAGATATAGCACAATCATACCTGGAAGATTCTGTTATTATAGCCACTTTCCATAAACAGACTCTTAGCCTTCCTGTGGAGTTGATTCTTGGTCTGGTTTACCTAGTGGGGCTGACATTGCATAGATCACCTAGGTGAAGGCACTGAAGTTGCCCTCTTCCCAAGCAATCAAACCAAGTCTAAGCAATATGGAAGAGAACCACCCATATTTCAGCTTAAAATATATTCCTAGACGTTAGAGTTCCCTTGTTAGCATCTAAAAAGAATCCATCATAGACATAACCCCAAATATAAAAGGTGATTAGCATTATGCTATACAATGGAGTAATGTGATTTCAGACACCAACAGAAACAGCTCTTTGTTTACTGTAGGAAACGCATATTTCTTTTCCATAAAATGTGTGTAAAGATCAGTGAGCTAGCAGTGGGATTTTAAAAAGATACATAAGCTTCTATTTAAAAATGAATTGCAGAAACACCTAGATTTAATAGGTCTCTTTGAGATGAGCCTTGACACTGATTTAAGATGGTTTAAAATGAAAACAAACAAAACCTCTACTCATTTCAATATCTGGAAACTAAGAAGCTTATTTAGTGATGAATTGTGGTAGCAAGCTTTTGACTCAATAAGTGATCCTTTGCTCCAGTGGTGTAACATGGTATTTTCAAATATATCTACTAGGAAATCAATATTCTGAACTCAGGTTTTCAACATAAATCAGTAATTCTACAAAACATAATAACTCTTTGTTGGAATCAATGGATTGCATTTCGGATATAGAATGTCTTGTATTTATGCTTTAATCAGAAGATCTAAAATGTTTCTAGGAAAATTACATAATAAGGGAATTCTGGGAATTGGTAAACACTTTTTCTCCATTAATAGAAATATGTTTCCATGAGGCATTTAAAAAATGCTCCTAACCGTTCGCTTGAACATCTTTGGTTTAAAGCTAACAGCAAACTGGTGTTATGTTTCTTGCATGCCATATTCATATTGATTATATATATCCATGTATACATACACATTTTTCTAATCTAATTTCTTCAGTCAAATATTGGGAAGGAAATGCCAATTAAATACCTTATTCCACCCAAGGATAACATTAGTCATTTACATACTGCTATTTTTAGTGCATCTAAGCATGGAATGATTAATGTTGGAAAAGTCCCATTAGACATCATTACATTTGTCACCTTCTTTGCAAGGGGGAAACTATAGATACATGTGTCCTTACTCATGTGCTAACTTTCTCACCCTCAGTACCAGATGCACACAGGGATGGATAATCTGTACCCCAAAGGTCACAGACAACCCACAGCCATCCCTGACCAGGATTGCTGAGCAGTGACAGCATAGTTTCCCATCATTGTGAACTGTAAAGAAAAGAAAAAAAAGACTATAGTTTAAGCTATAAAGTGGTATATCATGGTTAAAAATAAACAAAACTTTTCCCCCAAACTTTCATGTCTGCATGTGTGATGTGATTCCATCTGTTTTGCACCTCTCCGCTCAGCATAAAACTTAGTATGTCTCTTGTCCCAAAAAAATCCAACTCAGAAACCACAATTAATTATCTCTGTATTTGAGCATCCCAAGGAAGGACTTTATATGCATTTATCAACATCCAAGCATCCATAATTATTCAAGGTATTTTCTCAGATGGATGAGCTCGTCGTATATCCACCTTAACATTCATAGGATACCTTTTTACTTTTTGCTGTAATGTCAGGATGGCCAAAGTATTGCCACTGGAAAGACTGTCATGATCTAATTCCCCCTTTCAAAATGTAATTGTTACGATATTTTTAGTGTCCATTCCTGCATCTCTTTTCATGGCGTTTAATGAAATCTCTGGCAAATCTTCCATTCACCCATCACTAAGCAATACTTAATTCTCTCTGGCTGCTCTTCGATAATACAGCAAGTTAAAATGTGGTTGAGTAGTTTGTGGTTAGTCATAGTTGCCAGCATGATTAGTTAATATTCACTATGTTGTGTGAATCCAGACAATTCAGTTAATTCAACATTATAGTAAAATATGTCACCACTTCCTATACCAGGTAAAGCTAATATTGATTCATATGCACATCTATCCTAAAAAAAAAAAGTATTTTCCTGCACATTAAACTAAGTGTTGGGAAGTAATTAATTTGGAATCCTTCTATGGGATAATTAGTTGCTTGTGCAGAGGGAAAATTGTACATTATTATTTTTATTATTATTCAGCTGAAAAAATTTGGAAAAGAAAAATTGCACACAACAGGTTCATGGTTAAGATTAAAATTATCCGTAGAATATGCATTAAAATCATAAAACAATTAAGAGTTTACCCCCCACTCCAAAGATACATGTTTGCAGATTTTCTAAAATCTGAGAGAGTGTGAGCCATTTCCAACTCCCAAGGAAGTGAGTTCTATAGCTCAGGAGCAACCCAGGAGAAGACCCACTCACAGAGGCCAGATAAATGGGCCTCTGACCACACAGACATATTCAAGAGGGCCTTTCCTGAAGATCTTAAGAGCCATCAGGTTCATTGAAATATATTTTGACTAGACTCAGCTTCGGTCATGTTTGTTTATTACAGTTATATACTATCGTAACCTCTTAATGAATCCTGGCAGTATGAAATCTAGATACATTGGTATGATCCAAATCCATTAAAATCAATGAGAAGGTGGCTATAAGTTTAATCACTTTACAAAATATGGTAAGCAAAGATATTTAAATTAGGTGAAATCCAGTGCATGGTTAATTGTGATACTATGTAGATAGAAATTTAGCCTTCGTTTCATTCTGTAAAATTTATTTATTTATATGTGTCTGTGTATTTTATATACTGTTCTGTGATTCTTACTGTCTTTTTTGACTGTACTACATACAGTATAAGCATATACCTACTATTACTACTTGGGACTGGATTTGAAATTATCAAGAAAAGTTGCAGAAGATAGAAATAGAAATACCAATTTAATATCCACCAATTTAATAAATGCTACTACTAAATTAACAAGAAAAGGATGGAATTGGGAAAAGAGAAATTAAAAACTCTAAAAATAGGCAAAACAATTAAGTGGCAATCAATAGAGCTCTGTAGAAATGGTCTCAAAATTCTCTATCTTCTTGGGGAGTGGAGGACAGAGGGGATGAATTGCTGGAACTCTTTTGCAAAACATTTCCAGAGAAGAAGTTCTGATTTTAGTAGTCAGTGGCATTAACATAATTTCTTAAGAGTTTTTTTCCCTTATTTTACTGAGGTTATAGGTATAGGTTAAAAAAAAAAAAAGCAACAGGGTTGGCAATCTAGCCATCAACTGATTCCTCATTATGTCCCAAGAAAATAAATGTTTGTAGGATAATGGATATACATACTTCTAGACAGCAGGTTGTCTTTTTAGAAGAAGACCAAGGCAAAATCTCAGAAGTTTTCATTCAAACATGTCTTTTAATAATCTTTAGCCCACCTTTTATTGTTTCAGTGTTTTTTTTTTTAGAAATGCAACACAAAATGGACTATTAGCAGATAAATATAAATAAATTCTCATGAAAGAACTTTCTCCTTCTTCACCTCCTCCTCCTCCTGATGTGTGAATAAGACAAGAGCTACTGTACCTTTGGTGAAAGAAATAACACATAACGTTGACTTTTCAGTCTGTATTTTACTTAGGAAGAGACAAAAACGTAATTAACATGTTTTCAAAATGTGAGAAATCCTGAATGCAAATTCAATGTTTCAGTTGCTGTTTTTCTTCCAGAAACATAGAGATTGCTGTTCCAACTCCAAGCAAATTGTGGAACAGACAGCACATGAAAGCTATAGTGAGGTAACAAATATGATACCTAAGCATATGTAACTAAAATATATGCATATTCTTTTCTTGCTTCCTCTTATCTCTATTTTAATCCCCTTTTTTCCTCTGTGTTGAATTTGGGGACTATAGTTCTTCAAATTCCCCAGCTAAATGCATGGAAGCCCCAGCATCGAGGGCTATGTCCTGCATGGTTTCTCCATCTTCTACCCAATTTCAAACCCTCATGCATACAGAAGAATCCTTTAAGAGCAAATGAGCTGCCCGTCTTGTGATCTCTTAACACTCTTCACTTACAGAGCAATAAAACCAATAGTAGATGTCACCTGCATAGATAACCTAAGAACTTTTGCCGCTTGAAAGTCCATACAACTGGACTAGTAGCTAAATCTGACTTTGATATTGATTACGAGAATGCTTTCCACTAGAGCTGTAGAGAAGTTAGTTCACTTCAAGTGTGCATGGCAGGCCCTGTATATAGGCACAGCTCTGTCTTCTAACACTGAGTCACCATCTAGTACTAGATGCGATTGTCATATGGGAACTGTGGGTGAAAACTTTCACATGCAAGGCACATAATCTATCAAGGTCCTGTTGCCTTCCCCCATGGACTCAAAGCTCTTATATGGTTAAATGAATAAATAGATAATCCACAGAAAAGAAGGGAAATAAGCACTCTTCTGAGTTCCAGAAGCACACTGTGATTCCAGTACATAGGCAGCACCATTTAAGGTAATTTAAGAAGGAAAGAGACAATTCTGCTATGCTTTCCAAATTTTATATTTAGGTTTCTGGGGCTCCAGCTGGAAAAAAAAAAAAGGAGACGGGTTAGTGAGCCTAATTGTACAACTGCAGGCTTTTGGTGCCCTAATAAATTCTCTACTCGATGTCTCACTCCTCACTTTGTAGCCTGCTCTTGTTCTCTAGTTTCTTCCTAGCTTGCAGCAGCCAGTTTTCGGGGGGGGGGGGGGGGGGAATGACTGGGTCACATGTCAGACCTCTATAGAAAACTGCACAGAAATGTTTCAAATCAACAGTGGAAATTGCAAGTGTTTTGCTTTGATGGAAACTGCACTGTGTATTAGAAAGAGAGCATAAATCCACAGGCTAAAGGAAAAGCTTGTTACTGCTAGATTTATGTCTAAGGAAAAAAATAAAGAAGAAATATATGTTGCAGCATATACAGCATCAATGTTCTGATTCAGGTTTTAGGGAGGAGTGTCATTTTCCCAAATGCAAAATAATCTTTCTCTTCCTAGTGCTGTCCAAATGCGTTGGAACTGCAACTCCAAGAATTCCCCAGTCTGCATAACTAAAGAGCTATGCAGTTCATCTGGACAGCAACAGATTGAAGAAAATTGCTGTAATTTATAATCATCTGAAGTAAATCTATCTTCCATATCCCTCCAATGTTTTCCACTTAGTTTTACTGCTTAGACTTAACATGCAGGGTTTTCAAGCCATGCTCAGCCTTCACTAGGTATTAAGAAGTCAAGGTACCTCCACCGCCTCCAATCTAACCCTTTATTTTATCATCATATTCTGTGGTTCAACTGTAGATCTTTTATGTCACTGTCAAAATCCAGATTCCAATCTACAGTTTTATCATCTTATTCCTTCTATATACCTCATATGTGTTTATTAACAGCAAACGTCTTGACCTTAGGTCTAGAGGTCATGAACCTGCAAATCTCTAGATGGAAACAAAAATTTAGTATTCTCTTTCTCTGTACTGCTATTTAATTGTTGTCAGGATTTTTGTGGCTCAGACCTAGTAGCCTAGACACATGTTTATGGTTTTAAAATAATATATATATATTAAAAACCACAACATACTATAGACTCAATCCAAAAAGCCCTGAGTCTTTTGCCCTGTTTTCCTGGTCCCTGCAGCTAGAGATGCATTTTGAATTACTTCATTTTTCTCCTATTTCCCCCTCTTGACTTACCTTATGGTCCCTTTGGAATCTGTCATGGTTGGGGACATCTGTCTTCTTTGCTGTTCCTCCCCACACTCCCAGAAATGTATTTTTCTTCTATAGGCCATTTCAGGGAAGTTCAGTTTGATAGTCAAGGTGCTAGAGAAGTGAATGAAAGAGTTGGAGGAGAAGTATAATGGGCAGGGTTCAGTGAAGTGGAATATGTATGTTAGGGTTTGGGAGAATGGAATTTCTGGATAGGATAGGCAGTTGTTGGAGCTGTCAAGTCCATTCCTGCTTTTCCTTCTTCTTCTTTTTCTCTTAGTCTAGGTCTCTCTCTCATGCTACCTACCTGATCACCAGAGGGAGGGCTGCTGATGATACGAAGCCTATCAGAACAATCCCAGTGCAAGAATGTATGAAATACTAGTCATGGAGAAAGTGGATAGAGAACTTTGTATTCTCCAGATAGGTGACTTTGCTAGTGAACTGCTAAAACCCTGATAAAGGAATTTGACAAATTGGTTGCTGTTTCTTAGAGGTCTCTGATGATTGATCACATAAAAAAGAGCAGTAAGTTCATAATCACAGGAGCACTTAAAATAACTGGTAATTGGGACTACAAATTTTGATTACTACTGGGGATATAATGGATATTTTAATAGCACATGTGATACAGAAGCAGCCTCAGTATCTACCATAAGCAGAGGCAAGCACAGCTTTCATATGGGAGGTTAACTCATCTACAGATTGTTGTTTAATGTTTAGTACCCCAACTGCAAAATTCCTATCAATAGCCATAGATTTCAGAAACCTCCTGGAACCTCTTTTTTATTTTCTGGTCTTGGACTGAAATCAACAAATAAATAAAATTCCTGATTGTCATCTTGCACAAAATCTCCATGTACTTGAATCAGTTGCTCTAGATACGCTTATAGAAACACCATATCTGGGCTTCAAAAATCCAGTTGATTGCAACAAAACGTTACACTTTTCTTTATCACTTTGCTTCCAGCTAATCATCCGGATTTTTGCAGTCTGGAACTTGTAGTCCTACCATACTAGCACTACATACACTTTGTGTGTGTGTATGCGCGCGTGTGCTTTTGAGTCAGCATTGCCTCCTGGTGATTGCCTGGACAAGTTTTCCAGTTTTCTTGGCAAGATTTTGGAAGTGGTTTGCCATTGCCTACTTCCTAGGGCTGAGAGAGTGACTGGCCCAAGGTCACCCTGATGGCTTCATGCCCAAGGCAGGACTAGAACACAGTCCCCTGGTTTCTAGCCTGGTGCCTTAACTACTACACCATACACACACAAGCTAATAATATGAACAGGTTTGGAGGATTTCTTCATTAGGACAAGCCTAAGAACAACCATAGCCATAAAAGCCCAATGAAAATATATTCTCTTCAGTATCTAAATAGCTAGCAAAAAGAAGCAAGCTTCCTTTCTCTCAGGTATAAGCTCAGGAGTGCTGTTCTAAACAAGGACATGTCCTTTCTCTAAATTGTGGAACATTAAACAGAGTCTAAGATGAAGATTGCACATTACAACAGTTTCATATAAGAAGAAGCAGTTTTCTGGATAACTGGTTCCAACCGTTTAAGCACTGACCTTTCTGAAAAGGATCAAAGCCTTTGCCATCACAAGAGCTGTCTGCAACTCACCTTTCAAAATTCTGAATCAAATTTGTGAGCCAAAAAAAGGTCTATTTACAATTCTTCAGGGGAAGGAGAAATTCTCAAATGAAAGCTTCCCTCTTCAATGATGGCAGGAGAATCACTACTGGAACAGCCCATGGAAGAGTTCCTTCATTGTGCTCCCCTGGTGATTTAATTGTATAATAAGCTAGGGAGACTGCAGACCACCTGAGAGACACTTATAGAATGGAAGATATGCAGTGGTACCTCAAGATAGGAATGCCCCACCTTACGAAAATTTCGAGATGCGACCAGCTCCGGCCGCAAAAATTTACCTCAACATGTGAACTCCGCCTCAAGCTACAAACCGGATCCGCGGCCATTTGCCCTGCTGCCACGTGGTCGCGGCTTCCAAGAGGAAGTGCTAATGAAATCTGAGCGCGTGGGGGGGGGGGAAGCTCCTGCTCCCGGCTGTGCGCACGTGCGACATAAGCCTTTCCCCCCAGTGCGCTGATATTGCTTTCACTGTGCTTTTGTTGCTATGGAGAAAGAAAAAAGCGCGGAGGAATCAGTGGGGGGGGGAAGCTCCCGCTCCTGACTGTGCGTGCGCGCGACATAAGCCTTTCCCCCCAGCGCGCTGATATTGCTTTCACTGTGCTTTTGTCGCTATGGAGAAAGGAAACAGCGCGGAGGAATCAGTGGGGGGGGAAGCTCCCGCTCCGCTGTGCGCGCTACATAAGCCTTCCCCCCATTGCTTTCACTGTGCTTTTGTTGCGCGCGCCAAGGGCTATGCACAAAGGAAAGAGCGGGGAATTAAGAGGAATCAGCGCGGGGGTGGGGAAGCTCCCGCTCCGCTGTGCACGCTACATAAGGCTTCCCCCCCCCCATTGCTTTCACTGTGCTTTTGTCGCGCGCGCCAAGGGCTATGCACAAAGGAAAGAGCGCGGAATTAAGAGGAATCAGCGTGGGGGGTGGGGGGGAAGCTCCCGCTCCCGGCTGTGCGCGTGGCAGCCTTTCTCAGATTTCATTAGCACTTCCTTTTTCTGCGCTAGGACTGACTAAAGCGCGCCTGGGGAATTTCCCAGCCGTGCAAGCCGGCTGACACATTGAACCTTATGGGGACATGTGCTTCAGGATGCGACCAAATTCAGAGGGTGGAACAGATTAACCGTGTTTACATTGAACCCTATGGGAAAACGTGCTTCAGGATGGGACCAATTTGACTTGCGATCAGAGTCACGGAACGGATTAAATTCGTATCTTGAGGTACCACTGTACATATATAATATACATATACCTTGTATGTCTTATAACTACTGTAAATAAATACAAAAGCATCAGGCTCTATTCATCAGAATTTCAAGGACATTCTCTCCCCTTTGTAAGCATTTCAAAAACAAATATTCTTTAATCAAATTGAATGAAAATTGGTGGGGGAAAAGTGCAGAATTTCTCTGCCTGGCACAGGTTTAGCTTCTCTCTGTAAACTTTGTTTAGGGAACAAGACAGTGGATGGACAATTTTATTGCCAAAGTCTAGGTTAAATAATTCTATTTCATTTGGTTGCATGCATAGAAAGACAACTCCCATTTCAGCTAAATTTCAGAAACAAATGAATGTTATCAAGATTTTTTTTTTTTAACCATTTTCTACTTTCCACCCCTTATTTGGTTCACTGTGACATTTTTTCTTATTATCTGAGCTGTTGATCAGCTTCTGGACTCCATTCCCTCTTATCTACCTATGTTTGTGAGCTGCTTTGTACCACTGTTGCCCTTTTCTTTTTTACTGCTCAGTTCAGCATCCCATATGCCTAAAAGGTCTTTGAGCTAATCTTACATGCTCCCTGTCTGTGTTATCTTAACTAGAGGCTGTCTAGTTGTTTTGATCAAAAAGATAGAGGCACAAATCGAGGACGTGGGTTGGGGGGAATTCTGCTTAGTAAATTTCATTGGCAAAAAACTTCGGGCAAAGAATGAGACAACAAACTATTGACAAATCATATGAAGAGGGCATGTATGTGTATGTTCTTTACTTTTAAATGTATATAAATCTCTTTTTCTGCTTTGGAGTCAAAGATGTTGAAGGGAGCAGGAATTCATTAAGTTTTAACAGGGGAGAGGAGAAGAATTCAGAGAGCAAAGCTGCCTGGGAACAATCTTCTCTCACCCAGGAGCCTCAGCGCTCCAGACCTTGCCAATTTCTCACGAGTTTCTCTACTCTGCTAAACACATAAGCGCACATACCTCCAAGAGAATACTAGTCTTGGTTTGTTCTTGTTTTTTTTTTTAAAGAAGAGTTTTTTCACTCTTTTGAGGAAGGTATACAACTTCTTCAAAAGAGTAGCAAGCCCATATAAATGTTGATAATGTGAAACGTTGAAAAGTGCCAATCAGACATTTTATAGGTAGGTGCCATTGCAGAAGCTGAGGGTCCAGCCATCTGTCCTGCAGAGAAGCCAAAATGAGCATGGATGGCCGTGCTGAGCAATAAGAGGGAAGGGGCATGCCCCTACCAAGCTTAACTGAGCAAATCCAAGCTCTTGATCGTGTCATCACCGGCATCATGCAAGAAAAGGGGGAAAATATTGCTTTAAAACTGTTCTTTAAAGTCAAATGGAAGCTGCCTCCACATTGGGTGGGTGATGAAGTGAAGGCAGCATGATGGGAACGTATCCTTAAGGCTAGTGAGGCATCTTTGTGCTGTAGTTAGAGAGATGTTGAGGGTGAACCCCTTAACTCTTTTACCTTAAAAAAATGTGAGAACAAGGCTGTCTTTGGTGACATCGCTGCATCATCCCTACGCCTCCTGTAGTGCTTGACCATTAGAGGATGTACAGCCCATGGCTGCTGAAACTTTGTTCATCCCTGGTATGTGGACCTCTGCAAAAGTGGGAGGGCAAATATTAATCCCAGTTCTGTTATGACTTACATAGTTGGGTTAGAAGTTGGGACATATGGAGGCATTGGCGTGATGATATAATTGCACTCATAGCGTTGTTTTAACATTGCTGTAGTTTGTTATGGATGCTGCTGTCCTGGTGTGTAGGACTCCTCACTGAGAAATATATGAGGATCTGTTAACTAATATAGGAAAGTGTGTTCGCTTTTTGCCACTTTGGTATGCACTAAAATGGTGGATTACATGGAGAAAAACAAATTCTGTAGCTTTTCTAGAATCTTTCCGATTCTGTTCTGAAATCTTAAAAATAAAATTTTGGATTTTGCTCTGGTAAGATATTTATATTTGGATAATACATGTGGCAAATGACCCCCTCCCCCAAAAAAAGCCTCTTAAAAACTCTTTCTCAGGAATAAGAAAGAATACCTAGAGATCTGATCAAAACAGAATCATTCTGACATGAATGAATGCACTTACATATTGCCTGCTGTCAAAAGAGGCACGAACTATCTAAGCAGCCACTGAGATGCTATCATCAGGACAACGTAGACCTCCTCCCTCCCTACTGTCTGACTCCAAGTAAATATAGAGGCAGCTAATTAAATCAAATCACTGAATGATAAGAACATCCTAGAAATTGCTGTAGCAAAACCAATTTATTTGTTTTTAAAGCCATAAGAAAGAAGAGCATAGAAAATGGTATGCAGACATCATAGCAGAAGCTTATTCTAAAATAACAATACTACTCAGAATGTTCAGCTAAACAAGATTTGTAGGTCAAAGTTTGCTTTTTCCTGATTTTTTAGCTTATGTTAACCTAATCCCCAAGTTGTTTTGGTGCAGGGATGGGCCACCTAAGTCTTCAGGACCCTGGTTGCAGTCCTCAGAGCATCACAAAAATAGCATACAAGAAGGGATAAATTTATATTGATTCTGAACTGGGCTAATTTTGAAGAACATTTGGGAGTAAGACTCAGAGGATGGGGGAATCCTCAGTTTTTCCCTTCCTTTAGGCAATCTTTGAACTGACAATACAAAGGAAGCAAGCAGATATATCAGATTACATGCATCAGTATTATGAAATGGCAAAGGCAGAACTTCATAAAAACTTTCTGTAAGGTAGGGTCTAATTGCAGATGGTGAGTCCATTTGAAATCAAAGCAAGAACATGACATTTCAGTTCATAAATCAAACCTAGTAGGTTTAACATTCTTGAACATGTAACAAATCAGTGAACTTTATTTTTTTTTCTAATTCAAACTGTGATTGATTTGGGGTGCATTTACATTTTCTGTACCTGCATGATGAAGCAACCAAACTCTGTTATCTTTATGCATGCTCAGATATTGATTGTGGTGACTATCTACTTTTTGAACAAAATGAAAAGTTTAGTTTGCATTGCCTGTGGGTAGAATAACTGTAGTTTATCTCTTTTATTGCTCTTTGCCTAAGAAACCAAACTGCTTAAAATTTGGAAATTTGAAAATCAGTCCATAGAACAATCAGTTGCTTAATTCAGAGATCCTCAAGGTTTCTGATATTGCAATATCCAAAAATGACAAATGAATTTGTGTGACTCTCCTGTGAATAAAACTATTTCATTAGTTAGATAAGAAATGAATATATCACTTATTCTTAATAAGTAAAATCTGAGATATATATCAAATAAAGCAGTGATAGGATCTTAGAAGTTTATGCATTATAACTGTTTCACTGGAAATAATAATGTTAAAATAAAATAAATCCATGTTTGTTTACAAAGAAGGATGAGCAGGATCACTTTTCCATAATTTCTGGAATCTGGATACATTTTGAAGACAGGTGCTCTCATTCACCAAAGGAAGGGTGGGAGAAAGTATTTGTTTGCCTTAAATCAGCTTCTCTTAAATTACTCTTAAATGCTATAGTTTGCCAAACACTAGCAGGCTGTAAGGTGCTTTCAGTGCTCTGACTTCCAGTGCAGCTCACTTCATAGCCCATCTTCTTTTTCCATTCCAGCCTGGTGTTTGTAGATCCTTCCCCTACTCCTGCAGTTTCCTCTTTTCTATAGCCTACTTTTTCTACCCTTGAAATTCCACATGCAGAATGAGGGTGGAATTTCAGGTGCTTAGAGCGTTGTGTAGAAGCCTCATAACTTCCAAGCATGATTACTCTTCTTTCAACAGGGAATCGTGTGTGTTTAAAAAAAATTAATAGGGCACTGGTTTCATACAGGGCTTTGGAACAGTCACATGGCTTTGCATTGCATCAGATCACCCTGCTCATGGTCACTCATGCCCTCATGACCTCCAGACTGGACTACTGTTATGTGCTTTATGTGGAGCTGCCCTTGAAGAGTATTTGGAAGCTTCAACTGGCGCAAAACGCAGTGGGGTGGGCAGTTATTGATGCCAGTTACTTGGCACATGTGACACCACTGTTTTGCAAGCTGCATTGGCTTCTGATGTGCTTCCAGGTGCAATTCAAGGTGCTGGTTGTCACCTTTAAAGCCCTTCATGGCTTAGGACAGGGTTACTTATGGGACCATTTCTCCCCAATTGTTTCTACCCATCCTATCCAATCTGACAAGAAGGGCATGCTCCAGGTACCTCACCTAGGAAGTGTTGGCTGGAGGGGCCCAGGACAGTCTTTTCTGCTGTGGCACCCACCTTTTGGAACATCTTTGCCCCTGAGATTATATTGGCCCCATCCCTGTTGGCCTTTCATAATGCCTTGAAAACTTGGCTTAATGCTCAAGCCTGGGGCCCTGGGCATGGATAAGAGCCCGTCTCCTGGTTGTATGTATGATAGATTAGATCTTTCCCAGCTTCTATGTCTTTTTATTTTTGTTTTATATTATGTATTTTGTGGTTTTATTTGTTTTACTGTAAGCCGCCTAGAGTCACGTAAAAGTGAGATAGGCAGCTATATAAATCAAGTAAATAAATAAAATAGAAAAGCATGCTCAGAAAGAAATTGTGAAGAAAACGTTGCTGGAACCTCTCCATGTCCCAGCTTGCAACCCATCAGAGGTAGCAACCTACATATTGAGAAATGCTGGCTTCCTCTGCTTCTGCAGTTACCATCACCACCCTGATATGGGTCTATAGTATATAAACATTCAAAGTAAGCTCATAGTAATCAATGACTTTTGTTGTTGTAAAATTGGATTTGATACATAGCAACCAAATCATAAATTATAACAAGTTTGGTTCAGTCATTGTTTATTTTTAATTAAACGTTTCCAGAAAAGTTGAAGGGAAACAATGTGGTCAGCTGCTCTTCCACTGGATGGCTGAAAAAAGGAAGAGAATATAAACAAAATTGTTCCTATTTAGAAACCAGACACCTTTGGTTTCCTCTAATTATCAACTAATTAGCACCAGGCTTCTGAGCTGTTTCCATCCCAGGTAGATGTGAGAATTGCCTATTTTTGCTTTTCTTCCTCTTTCTTCCCAACTCCATATTTCATTACGTATCATGTTTTAGATTGTAAAATGGAGGAGATGGATTAGTTTAATGCTTGTATTTGTAAGCTGCTCTAGGAATCTTTCAGTATAGAGCAAGATATAAATAACTAATAAATATGTATTAACTATACATTAGGGCTGGAAGCAACAGGATGGGGGTATAGCAACCAAGTCAAGAGGGGAAAATAATTTTCTTCCTTAAGCTTCTCATACAGCTTCCTCAAATGAATGAATGCAAAGCCAGCTTGACAAAATCTTGGGAGCACAAGATAAAAACTTGAGCTTATGACCTGTCATAAAAGTATTTCCTTTCCACAGTAAGATGTTCTTCTGAAATTGTGATATAAAGAGATTAAGGTGATGGGTGATGACACATGGATTAAACAGTTACAGATCTTATTTTGCTGGTCAAATGTACAAGACACAAAGTCGTTTGGGACTTTTAACTTAAAGTTCATATAGTAAAGATTGCTGAGGCCCTAGAGAGTCCTTTCTCTGAGTTCAAAGTCACTATCAGGTATGGCCTGATTTCTTTAAGTCTTGAACTGACATAAGAACAGCTCTTAATTGAACTTACTTGACATTATAATGAAAGTTTAAAGTCTTTGCACATAGCAGTTCCACTAAACTAGCTAATTATGTCTACTCAGGACTAAATTAATGTTCATTAATTAATTATATGTCAGGGTTAACTTTCTTTCTACTTTTCGTTTCTTCTTTTGAAAAATAATGTACAGAATATTCTCCCAATCTATTGATGGTGCAACCAATCAATTTAAGACCTCATCTTTAGCAGTCTTACCCACCTCTCTCCTTTAGACAGCCATATGTCTTTTTTAAGAATAAGCACCAATCTGCTGCAGCCTAAATATATTTTCAGAGTAAATATAATATAATGAGCATCTGTAATGATGTACATGACCAGCTGTCTACCTAATCTATAAAAAACTTGTTTAAAAAAACAATTAAAAAGCTGCAGTGGTGAACTGTGATATGTTCCTATCAGCCCAAGTATTGGTAACAAATCTCTCTGTTGTTGTTCCTACCACTACTAGCTTTTTGGTGATTGTTTGTTCCTCATTTGGTTATGAGGGATCAGACCCTGAGGCCAGTCCTAACTGTACCATCATCAAGCTTTCTTTACCCTCATTTAATGGGGAAAAGATGTGAAATAAAAAGTTATCTGTCTATACATTGTCTATGTCCATTCAACCTGCTTGCCTAGGTCAGATAAAGGCTAACAGATGCAATAGTATCACTTACTAAGTTTGGTTGGTGATAATGTGAGTTAGAAGTTTTCTGGCTTTAGTATGTTGGGGTTGATTAGCTTATGATGCAATGTATTGTCAAAAGCCAGAAAATATGTTTAATACATCCAGTAAGCTACCTGGAACAGGATGTAGTAGAGCTGTATGTTCATAGGTGGTCCATATGATTAAGAAGCCTAATAATTGGCTTTCCTAATAGCACAGAGATTTTGTGTGTATTCTGCTGTGGGGCCACTTTCATACATTTGCTAAATGTGAACTTGTTTCACTTCTGAAAAATCTTGCCAAGAAAACTGCAGGGACTTCTGCAAGAAGTCACCAGGAGTTAAAAACTGACTCAAAGGCAGAAGAAGAAGAAGGAGAAGAAAGACAAGAAGAGGAAGCAGCAGCAGCAGCTAAATACAGCTAGCAAAATATTGTGTAACCAATGGTAGTTTAATCTTATACCATGACTCAGCTATAACTCCTGTATATATCAAAATACACGTTCTGATTATTAAATATCAGAGTTTTAATTGTTGCTAGTTCAGGTCTGGTTCTGTGATACTTCTTTGAGAAAGAGGTAAAAAATGAGTCAGAGCTTCAGAAGACATTTCCTTCACCATCCTTCACATTCTGTTATATAGAATCTAGCAGGTGGATTAGACATCACAGAAAGAGACAGACTTTGGAAGTGATTGGACTTAACAGGAAGATATTCCTTCCAGGTACATAAATATAGCTCCCTCAATGGATACAGCAATCTTTTCTCTCCGTCTACATCAGGACTGGGAAGGATGGCATTTGTTACACCCCTTCAGTTTTATTAATTTTATGGACATATTTTGAAGGTCTGCATACCAATAATGAAAGAATTTAGATTTTTTTAGCAGCTTAGAATAGTTGTTACCTGTAAAGCAAGAAGGATAATACTATTGAAAGATATCAAGCTCAGGTCAGCTCATGCTATTGCTACAAATGCTGTTGTAGTTTTCAGCTAATTTTGTGTCAGTTATCAGAAAAAAATCTGCATTTATTGTTGTATGTGATTTTCTATTTTTACTTTTGTACGCGACTTACCCAATATGTGTTCTGAATGCACCAAATCCTACCATAAAAATTTAACTACCCTATATACATACACAGCACATACACACATGCATTAAGCTCAACCTCCCTTGATTTATCTTGTTTATTGCATTTATTTATGCCAGTATTTATAACCATCCTTTTTAATCAGGCAGTTTACAATCGACCAAAATTTTGGAAAAAAATCACATCTAATCTACCTAATACAGGCAGCCATTATATCATCCCCACCCTGTAGAACAACGAAGTTTTTAAAGCCTTCTTAAAGGCTGGGAAGTTCAGGAAATGTATAGTCTCAGCAGAGTGTTCGAAAGGATGGAAGCCACTTTTGAGAAGATGTGCTGTTGGGCACCAACCCCTCTTCAGTTCTCATAGGGTAGGGATCCTCGGAATACCTTTCTTTAGGGATCACCTGGAGCAAGCCTAATCTGGATAGGAATGTACCCGGGTGCCAAGTCATGTAGGGTTTAAAGGTGAATCTGACTTTGAATTGGATCTGGAAGAAAATTGGAAGTGAATGCAATGCCCGCTGCATGAATGTAACTCTGTTACATTTTCAGTTAGCAGATCAGCAACTGCATTTTGAGCCAGCTGAAGCTTCTGAGTCATCTCCAGAACCCTTCAGGTTAATATACAACTGCAATAAATATTAGCTATTAGTTTTGTTTTGCTTTTGGTCAGAGAATTTTGACAGCTAGCAGAGACCATACATTCTCTCTCTTCTGTTTCACAGTGAAAGTCTTTTTGGCAGATATCCCATTTTGATCTGAAATTTGATTATTTTTTAAACCTCTGTTTCAGGAACCCCCACTACTAAGAACTATTTGGCAAATTGTTTTGAAAATCATACAAATGTACAAATGAAATAGATTTAAATATTCTAAAAGGGTATATAAATCAAAATTAGGTTATCTGTGCATTCCTATGTGTCCCCAAATATTTTTTTAAGTACAATTTTTAAATTAGGCTCTGCAGGGAGAAATGTGAATTCAGGAGCTGCTTTTCTGAACATCAACTATCTGTTGTTAGTAATGTGCAATCCTATCCTTGAGAACTCTTTATAATCAGCTGCAGGGGCTAATTTAAAAAATTAAAAATCAGCTGGGTTGTTTAAAAAATCAAGATAGTGGCCATGACTGTACAGTTGAAGACCTGACCCCTTTTTATGTATACTGTATGCACAAAGCATGTAAAAAGGGGGGAGGACTTTGATCATGTGATTGCCACCATCATCCGGATTTTTTTGACATACACCCACAGATTCCCCTAGTCATCTGTGCTTTCAGGAAACTGCAGCAATGAACATTTCTACAGTGGTAGGAACTGTGGTGAATAGGAGTGAATGAGAAAGAAATGGGCATTGTTCATGGAAGCCACTTAGATTTATATATATTTTCAAGAAATTTTCAAGAATACTTCATTTCATTTGTCAATGCCAGGAATTTTTTCAGCCCACCTGAAAATAGTCATCAACAGAGCTTTCTCTCTGCTATGTACAGTACTTTCATTATGTCAACTCTTCTTTCTATAAATAATTGAGATTGTGAAGATCAGCAAGATCTGGACAAACTTAGCATTTGATGCAGACTTGCAGGGAAAAAAGTCTGTCTTTCTTCAGACAACTGCATTCTATAAGCTTATAAATGTGCTTCATATGCTTAATTAATTAAGAGAAGCAATTAGCAATGGAATCATTTTGGAAGCTCACAGTCTTGGCATAGCCAGTGATTCTCCCTAACTTCTTTTGAGAAATGGTATTTATTTTTAAATTTTAATTAAGGTACTGATTTGTGCAGCCATATTGTACCATTTACTTTTGGCTTTGCAGAGTCTTGTCCATTTCATATTATTCTGTTTTGCACAGATTAATAAAATAAATACTATCTCTGCAACAAACAGCAATACTGGAAATTCTGAGGATTATTTTCATCAGTTGCTAGTTGCTTTCTATGCATAGAACATGTGAACAACTTGTGACCCTCAGGACTGTATTGAATTCCAATGTTTATCTGTCCTAATCTGATGCTAAGTAGTGAGGATTGTGGAAGTTGCAGTACAGCAACCCCTGCAGACCCACACATATTGTCCAACTTGGCATAAAGAATGGACTAAACAAACTTCAACTAATGTATGTTTCCTCAAGTTGATCTAGGGGATTGTTTTAGTTTGAAGATTGTACCTCTCACACTCTGTTCCATGACTCTCAGTCACGCATGTATAGACTGTGCAAACCTATCATTTAGGCTTCAGAAAAACACAATATTTCCTATTAGCATATTGAAAATAATTCAATATGTATCAGCAATAAAGAGCACTCAGACTTTCTGCATCAATATAGTAGTAACAATGTGGTTGCCATACATTCTTCCCATCTTTTCCGTGGTTCTTTATTTCGTTTCTAAAAAATGTTGAATAGATAAATGTTTGGATAAGGAGCAGATCGTGAACCTTGTATTCATCAGCAGACTTAAACTTTATTTTGGTTGAAGCAAGCTATAGCTAGAGTTCTAATTTTACAGTTAAACTGCTACAAAATAGGCATTTTTTCTTTGAACTTCAGACTGATTATGATTGATTATTAGCAATAGGTCATGGATTTTATTGAGTGGAAGAACTCTGCTCTTTATCTTTCCTCCCACACTCTGGTATGGTCAATGCCAGATTTGAGCATGTTTAAGACAGAATATGCTTTTTGAAACTCTTCTTTTACTGGAGGGTCCTATTAGTTTACGTGCCAGTGGTAACAAACTTCTAAATTTTCTAGAATGCCTAAGACCATTGCCACATCAGAGGCTTTATGAGAAATAACATGGCAACATAATTCAGTCATTTGATGCTGCTTATAGCACAGGATGGGTGGGGAAAAATATTAAAGGCAGACCCAGAAGTCAGTACCAGTGGGCTCTGCTAGAATGGTTGTATCTCCAGGAGCTTTCCATGGATTGCAGGTATAAATATCAGTCCTGCCAAGATGAGTAATATCAAGAGTAACAACATAGAACTACAGCTGTTGAGAAGATGCATATCATTTCTTCTCTCATTACTTTCTTATGCAAATGAAACATATGGTCTAATAAAAGAGCATAGTATGGATTTGAAATTTGAGCTCAGTAGCAATCCTGTTTGGGCTTTCTATGCCCAAGCAGTTGAAATTTAATGATTTGCAAAGAGAGAAATTCCTATTTCTTTTAAGTCTGTAGACTTTATTAGAAATACTGTACTATGAAAACTTGGAAGAAATGAAAACTTCACATTTTGTGACTAATTTACAATATCATGCCTTGCTGGAACCCTTTTTTCTGAAGATTATTACCTAAACTTTCCTCTTTGACAGCAAATTTTTCAGAGGATATTCATTGAGGAAGATTAAAAAAAAATAAGTGAGTTACAGATTCATATTTACAAACTCTTTAAACTGCTGCTTATGAAGAAATATCCATTTTAAGACAACAGAATATTCTTAAAAGATCAATACATCTTATGCTTATTTTGTTTTGTTTATGGTTTACTTGGGGGAGGCTGAGAAGGTCCCAGAAGGAGGACTATATCACACAGGTACTGAAGCCACTTTGCATAAAGATATAATTTTCTGATTTTTTCCAGAGATCCCTTTTTTTTTTTTTTGGAGGAGAATATTAAAGGTATCTTAAATGTTTAATCTTTTTCTAAGGCCTACAATATTAAACTAGCAATTTATCACTGATTTGAGAGGTCTGGAGTTGCAAAAACAGGGTTTGGGCATCTCATGCGGTTCATAGTTTGCTTCTCTCTCCTCTAGATTGATTCCAGGCAAGCAAGTTATTGGTTGGCTTTTCTGAGTGGGAAGGAATATGAGAACATTTCTTGTTTTAGACAATGAGGTACAATAATATCTGTATGAGTTCTGATTTGTTCTTCTGTTCTGCTTTCCAGTTTGTCTTGTGATTCTGACTGCATTTCTATCCTGACTTCTGATAAGTCATTCCAGACTGGTGTCTGAAGTTCAGCCATTTGTATATAATTTTATTAAAAGTTTTAAAAAGGAAGATAAAAATGAATACAAACTAATCTAAAGTAAGAAGGAGAAAAGAAAAAGAAATCAAAAAGAAAGTTAAAAGTGTAAGAAAAGGGGGGAAAAGTAAAAGAAAAAGAGAAAAGAAGAAAAAAGATACAAAGAAATGGCTCCCTATCTTCTTTACAGCAGTTATAAGTACAATTATAAATTTACCTGTTACTCTAAAGTTACAACATGGCTTTTCTCTCTATAATCTAGCCTGTCTAATAATCAAAACCATAAATCATAAGTTCATTTTTTTTCTGTTTTATGCAAAAAGTCCATAAGAGTTTCCCAGTGTGATGGAAGGCATGAGCGAGGAGGATCCTGGAATGGAGCTTCAAGGTTACAGGGAGGGGGAGAGGCATTCCAAGCATCCCCTCAGCCCCCAGCCAGAGCGTGTAAAAGTTAAGAGAAGGAGACTGGCCCCTCCCTAAGGGATTCAGGGTTATAGTTGCTGTTGTTGGGGGTTAGAATTAGATTCTGTCTAATAGGTGTAAGCTAATAAAGTAACTGAACTGTTCCTGGATTTGTCTAACTGTGGTTCTTGGGCTGAACCTGACACCCAATCAGCAATAAAAGTAGATATTGTCTTTTCTCTGATCAAAGAAGTCAATCTGGCCATACGTTCCATCATTTCCACCAACCATTCCTCCACTGGGGTAATGCCGAATTTTTCCATCTTTGTGCATACAATAATCTCATGGCAGTTATCATATACAGAAACAAAGTTCCATGACTTTTTTCCCAACTGTTTGTCCATCAATCCCAAAAGAAAGTACTCTGCTCTCAATTGTATATTCATCTTTAAAATCCTCTGAATCAGTGTGTATATTTGAATCCAAAATTTTCTAGCTTGTTTATATGTCTACCAAGCATGATGAAATGTCCTTTCTTGTGTTCACATTTCCAACATAAATTTGAAGTATCTTTATACATTCTAGACAATTTATTTGATGACATATACCAATGGTGCATCATTTTATAAAAATTTATAAAAGATTATGTTTATGAAGATTCTCAGTCATCCAGGTGGAATTGTCTGGAGGTTGAGTCATGGCAACTGGACTTCTTTTCTTTTTGGTTAGAGACGTTTCGCTGCTTGTCCAAGCAGCTTCTTCAGTCTATTTTAATTCCAATTTGTTCAAAAGCAATTTCACCAAAAAAAAAATCTTTTGAAATAACTATCCCCTTTATCCATTTTAAACTTTTTTACATTGACTCCTTGTTAAGCTTTTTGCCAAAAGTTTTTAAATCTTTAATTTTTTTCTTTTTAATTGAGAAAGAATGTTGACTCACCAAGCAGAATTCTCTTATCCTGCCACTCAGAAAATCTCTCTTTAGCTGTAAATTAATTACATCTGAAAGTGTTTAAGAAAGTGAGGCTTGTGCAAGCCTTGTGTCCATATAGGCTGCATTATGGCTGTGAGCTTGATTGAAATCCTTCAATCCTAGCCACTTAAATCACAAGCCAACTTTAAAAACCTCAGTTCCTGCAGTCTACTCATGAGGAGCAGCTGTCCAGAGTGCAGTGGGCATTCTCATGATCTCACAATCTCTCTTTCACAGTCTGAAGCTCAGCCTTAATATGCAGGTCTGCAACATGTTCAGTTATAACTGTGCAGTGTCCCAATTATTTTCTATAGCCAGTCAGATGGTATTTCTCTCTACCTAGTCCCCACTGTGTACTTCCTGTGTCTTCTTTTTTTCCCCCCAATATCCCCCAAGACAATGCAAACAAGTTTCCACAATATTTTATTACCATAGAACTTCCTAAACAATTTCCATCCTACTCCAACTCCTTGTTTTTCTACCTAAAGACAATCAGAGCAACCAGCAATCCAAGGAAAAGAACATTCTTGTAATGGGCCTCTTCCATTTTAAAACTATCCAATCTACTAGTCAGATGAAAACTAGGGTATATGATACACAATTCAGTGGGAGCCAGAAGCATGTGTACATATCTTAAGCTCCTGTTTTCCAGGAAAGAAGAGAAAGAGAAGAGAGAGAGCGAGAACATAAAAAATACCAACATAAATCAGTTCAAAATATCTTAAGTAAACCAAAAGACCCAGTAGCGCAAGAAGAAAAAACAGGAGTCATCTACAACATACAGTGTAAGGACTGTAACAAACACTAAATAGGACAGACAGGCAGAAGACTAGCAGACCGCATCCACGAGCACCAATTAGCAGTCAGAAGACATGATGAAAACTCCTTAATCTCACAACACATGGACAGATTTAACCATAGTTTTAACTGGGAAACTGTCAGCATTTTAGACCAAGCTAAATCCAAAAATTCAAGAGAATTCTTGGAAGCCTGATACTCAGACAAGACAGCAATTAACAGACACATAGAGATAAACAGCATCTACATACTATTCAAAAGAGACAAAAGATCAGAAGATCGTCTCACCAGCATTCAATCACCAGCAATCATCTCCAGCAATCATCACCCAGATAAGCAAAGGTCACCACCAAGCACACAATCAAGCAGTAAACATGCTAATTAAGGAACTAGCAGAGGAGCAAAACAAAACCCCCACCCCCAGCAGCACTGGCAAGGCAGGCCACAGTATATAGAGAGAGAGAGTAAACCCCATCCCATTTTATCACTGAAGATGTTACTTAGCCGGGTAATGAAATGTTTGCAAGAAAAGAACCAAGCTCAGAGAACCCCAAGGACTCCATAAAAAGACAGCTTTTGGCCATCTGCCAGATAATTCATTTAATGGGTAACCATGAGTAATAGCCTGTTTGATTCAGGGCATGAACTTCCAGAAAATAGGGCAGGACTTTCAGGAATCAAGACTTTCTGAAATCTTACTTTTAGAATTTCTAGAATTACAAATGTTTCAGATCATTCAAGATATTTTATGGGGAGAATTTGTGGGTGAAATATGGGTGCTCACTCTTTCCATCCTTTCCCAGTCCACAAATCAACCTTGTAATCCATTTTTTCTCAGGACTTTCTCCCATCTTTTTATGATATCAGAAATGAAGGTAGAAAAATGAGCTTGGAGAGATGAGGTTCCTTGGGGATAGAAGAGCTCCATGTTTCTCCTCCTTCATTAATTTTCTTTGCAACTGAAACCCACATTAGTGGCTAGAAAAAAAATATAAAATAGGGATCATTTGCTCACCTTGTAAATTACTGTTTACTGTTGTATGGAGTCAAATAATTGGTCCATCTAACTGGGTGCTGACAGTATGTTAACTGAGAAAAGTCAGCTGTTTTTTGAAGCCCTATAATGTAGTGTAATTAACTGGCTGTCAGGAGGGATTCACTGGAGAGGGAGTGAGAAAGGAAAAAGGTGTCCAACTTTCTGAGGACAGAATATTGTCAAGCAATAAATAAGATTTGTTTAACCAGTAATTTAATAGGACTGAGACCAGGATGAAAGGATTTCTTGGGTTATAAAAATGCCTAGAAGATGAAAGCCCAAATTTTTCTGGATAAAATAAAAAAGTAAATAAATTCACATGAACAGTAATGTCACACTCTCCAGCACAACTCACAAGCATATTTTCCCCATTTTCTGGTGATTAGACTCTGTTATGGGTTCAGGACTGTGGAACCTCAGATTTCAGATTCTTCAGATTTGCCCCTATGAACTGGAAGAGATGAATCCACTTTGGAAGAATGAAAAAATATTTGACACCCCATATCCCTGTCAGGTTTTAAGGCCTCAACCCTACACCCTTCCTGCCCTGGAACCAAGAGCCTTACTTATCCTACATTAAAGATATGTCTTCACAGCAGAGCCTCCATCTTAGTTCCTGAGGCAGGCTGAAGCTGGATCAAAGTGATCCAGCGAGAAAGTATGTTTTCCACTGAAAAACAGAACACAACCTCCTATGCAAACATTCTGATTCACCTGGAAGAGGTGCCTGAGAGAGGTTACTTTCCTGCATAGCTCCAGTTGGCCCATTGCAGGACCACCCCCTCCCATCCGGTCATGCAGCTCTGTGCATGCTTGGCTATTTCTGCCTTGGCTGCTGGAGAAAAAATCTCCCTGCAACCAATGTTTTATTTCTGTCTTTTTAGGCTAAGATAGGAATAGTGCCCTCCTGGAAGGCATTCCATATGGTTGCTATTTTTACTAGTGTCAGCCCTACTAGGTAGACCAGACCAGGAAATCAACTCCACAGGAAGGCTATAATTACTTCTATTGAGATTGGCCATAATAACAGAATCTTCCGAGTCTGACTGTGCTGTACCTTCCCCTTCTAACACTCCAGTGAATTGGGGGGAGCGGGGCATCTGCCTGAGCTACTTCCAAATATTTATCTCATCTCTCAGGACTTAAAAAAATGTCAGCCCCTTTTGCCTAAGTAATGGTTCTTAGATATTTCTATCAAGGTCATCTTCTATATTCTCTACAACTAGTAACCTCTGCTGCTTGCTTTTTTCCTAATCCAGCAGGCCTGGAGTCATCCTATCTCCCCAGGTTCTTCTCTTCTTCAGAAATCCTTCTCCCTCCCTACTTCTCTCCCATTCCCAACACCTGTCCTTATCTCCACATTTCTTCCCACCAGACTTTGACAGCCACAGCCATCATGCAAGGGCAGCAAGTTTCCTGGCTTGGTTTTGGGCATGTAGCAGGAAGAACTGTGTTGGGTCAACAGTTGTTCAAAGTGGTGTGCATTTGGCCAAGGACCAGAGGAAAGCACATCACTGAGGATGTGGAGAAAAGCACAAAGACTAGCTGTTTCCAACATTGGAAACTCTTTTTCAAAAGGAACAAAAATGGCAAGGCTAGAAGAGCCAAGAGTAACAAGGAGAGGAAATTTTTAAGTTATGCCAGCAGGAATGCCAGATTTATTGGAGTGCCCAACTAAATTTGGATTATGGGTGAATGATCCACTTCAAAACTTTCATTGTAGATCATAACCCCAGTTTATGAATCTGCACCCCCATAATTCAGATAGTGATGATTTTCTTAAGAAGCATACAACATTTTCAAGTGTTCAAACCCTTCTACAAAGTTTTTCCAAAATTGCTGCAATATGCTCAGTTCCGCATCAAGAGAAGCTCCTGAGTCATCATCAAAAGTAGCCTGATGCATAATGTATTGCATTAAATCAGCCTGGAAGTTTTCAGAACATAGATCATGGTGAATAGTTTATGACTGTTCAAAAATAGTTGCAGCTGGTGAACCAGCCAAGCTGGCAAAAAGGTGACATGGGTCTCTATAGATCTTGGTGAAGCCCATAACATTCCCTTGCTGTTTTGGGTTTGGCTCTGACCCATTTCTTCTGTTTCTGTGTGACTCAGGTGAGGACCCTGGGCAAGTGAAAATCTGTAAGCATTCATGGTTTTTTTGATAGATTTTTTTAAATTTAACCCACCACCATCATTGAACAGAAGCTGGTGACAGACATAGTGTCTGATTGTTTGTTTTTTAACAGCACATCATGCAACAACATTCAGCAAAAGGAGACAAAATCAAAATAAGTAACAAGCAAGTTCCAGCCCCTTTCTGGAGATTTATACATATATCACCAGTCCTGAAGGGTGTGTGTTTGTTCCTGTTTTAATTCTCAGTGGTGGACTTCTCCCCAGTTTCACGTTTGCTGATATTTCTAAATCAAATGCAAGGAAGCATTTTAAATAAAACATGATTGCTTCCCCTCTTCTGCTGTGATTGAACTGCAAGATAAACTCTCCCCTGTGAAAAAAGAGGCATCACAATCACAGTTGCACCTCGCAGTCACAAAGGAGACTCCCTGCACTCTGCCATGCAGGCAGTCGTGGATGAGAAACAAAGAAGGGGGGGGAAAAAAAAGATTGATACCTTTCTTGACTTCAGTGCTCTAAATCCTTCAGGTATTATAGGAATGAGTCTTGAAACAAGTTACTGCAGCCACGTTTGGAATGACCTGTATGGTATCTACTGCTAGCCCAATAGAACAGGCATGAATGATGTCAGGCTTCTTAACAGCAGCCAGCAATGCAGCAGAATTTCAATTAGTCAGGTGACAATCAGCTGCAACCCCTGAGGAATGAAGAACTAGATCTTATATAGACAGCCCTTCCTGATGGCCCAAGAAGCTTAACTGTGACACCACTTATGCCTGATGGAGAATGTGTGGTCCTGCATCTATGGTTGCTTGTGTTTCTTTCTTTCTTTGACTTCCAAGGAATGGCTCCACTGGGCTGCAAAATGTTTTGCGTGATTTAGTTACTCTGCTAGCTGGTAAACAGAAAACAAGGGCTAGGGAAATGTGCCAGACTTAACAAAAGAAAGGAACAAGAAGCTAGAGGTTCATCTCTTGTTACCTTTTCTTCTTAAAATTATTTATTTATACACACACACACACACACTTTTGCATGGTAGTATTTATTTTAGTTGGAAGCAATCCTGAGGTTTTGCTCTTTTTGTTATCTGTGATCTCCTTCAGGCCTTCCATTTCCCTGTTGTTTATCTGTAAGCTTTTGATCCCCCACCAATGGTTTTCGGCCTTAAATAGGTAACAGGAAGAAATTAGTTAAATAAAGTATCTTCCTCATCTACGTAGAAGAGAAAGCTCTGTTTCTTGAATCTTCCTGCAGCCTACATATTTTAACTTCACAGTATATTTTAAGTATAGTTGTATGGAGCCGTGGTTCTTTTTTCAGAGGATGTTTCTGACTGACTTTCTACAACTCCTTCTTGTGCAGGGATGTCTGGGGGTGGGGTGGAGGGAGAGATTTAAGAAAAGTCAAGATTGCAGTGATAAATGTACAATCAGCCCTTTTTATGTGTGATGCATAAAAAGGGTGGGGCTTCTAGTACACAGTACCACCACCATCTTGACTGTTTTTGATGCCCCCACCTCATCACATTTTGGGCCATAAAGGTATCACAGAAACTCCAGAGGTGAATGATTTGGAGTGTTGGTAACTGCAAAAATTAAACCCTTTCCCTTTCTTTTAACTTCCCTGGAATGGATCTTAAACTGGTTCAGCCAAGACATCACAGAAACATCTGCGGTGTTCAGAGACATCCTTCATGTGTAGTCCTCTATTATAATTCTGGCCTCATATCTCCTCTTTCCAAGCCAAACTATCATTTAGTTGTATGCAGAAGTTCCATGTTCGTGTTAAATACAAATCAGTTGCAATTTTAAATATTCAAATGTTGGAGCCCCACTTGAAGCTGAACACACCTTAGGGATTTCTTGTCCTTGTTGCTGCTTGGGGCAGACTGATCAAAGTGCTTTCCCACAATTTAATTTCTGTTAGATAATTTCCACAGCCAAGGATAGGCTCTATTATTATGAGGAGATGTACTCCTGTTATTATGAGGAGATGTACTGACATTTTCATCCAGAGTCAACAGATAGTCCAGATAGTCACTATGTTAATTGGTGTGCCATCTTATCTAGATGTTTTAGATGGATAACAAAAGGGATGCATAGTACGGCAGGAAAATACAGCAAGAACTATATTTTCCCTTTTCTCCTCTGCAGGGAAAACCATCATATGACACCATCTTTATAGTTCCTGTATATGAACAACAACTCCTCTCAGATATCAAGCATTTTATAAAACACGCATGGAGGTATTCTAAAAGTTCAATCTTAAGGGACTGCATTGTTTGGCCAGCTGCCTTTTTGCCAACATTTGTCATGAGCAATTATCTCTGAAACTTAAAATGATCTTACCACATGGCTGCACCTTGTCACAAGAGCCTATGATTGTTGCTTCTGAGTGTCATTTATTGTTAGTGATATTGTAACCATGTGCTGTTCCTTTTAAAGGACCTCTCGCTTTCTGTATGCAACATTGAGCTAATAGTCCTGGTTTGCAATTACTCGTTTTTCAGAGCTAGGCCTTGGGGACATTTATGATACAGTATAATGTTGAGAAAGATTGAGTTATTTAAAGAAGTGAATGGATGCATTGTGTTGTAAATTTTAATTTTATTCACTGAAGCTTAGGAAGCATTCCAAAGGCTGATGTGATTCTTTTCTTAGATCGAAGTGAACACTACCACTAAATCACTACAAAAGAAAATTGTGAGGGCCACAATTTCACCCCATCCATCATCATGTTCTTTTGATGTAGCAAAGCAGAGGAACTGTAGCGGAGTCACTTTCTAGCCCAATATATTACAACAGAAGCATCAGAATAATATTCCCACTCTTCCCCCCCCCCCCCCAACACAATACAGTTCATAAATGTAGCTGCTATGTCTTTGAGTTGCCACCAATATCCCTGAAGAACAAACTTCAAAGTGATAATGGAGATTTTTACTCAGGAGAAACACCTATAAGAAATTGAAGTCAAAAGATTATTATTGTAATAAGCCTTTCTGCTTTATGCTGCTTATTTTAAGGGGATGTATCAGGTTTGGAAGAAGCATGAAGTGAAAGAGATTTTTATTTACCTGGGGGAAACTATATACATTTAAACCAACTCCATACTGATTCTGGGCCTCCATAAGGTCATTCCCAGTCTATTTGTCTGGATCTCTCTGGTATTACAAACAATATTGTCAAAAAGAAAAAAGAAAAAAAATCTTTTAGCTATAACACTATGGTGGGGGAATGAGTAATAGTGTTCAATAATTCACAGATCTGTCCTCAGTTCAGAGTGATCACCATTAGTTTCTCAACCATAGCTTTTGAAGGGTATAGAAATCTTGAGATTTGAAAACGATCTGTAGTTTAACCATTCTGTTCACCTTATTACCTAAAGTGTCTCACCATAGAACTTTTGTGATGTTAGATTAGATTACCTGACCTAATCTGATTTATATTATGGAGACCACAGTTAGTTAATTTCCCAGCAATCATGAATGGGTATCATCATTCCTTGGGAACTTCTATTCCCTTTGCATAAAACCCACCTATTTGTATTTGGACACTTTTACAGCACATTTTGTCTCAAATAACCCCATCACAATATAATATTTAAAACCAACAAGCACACAAACTGGCTTTCCGGGAATGTTGCTTAAAATCTATGCACAGAATTTGGTGAAATGAGGCACTTTATAGACTGGCTTCTCTGGAGAATGGAAATAATGATATTTGTATCGTTTGATCTAACAATAAGAGAGAATACAAATAACGATATTTGTATCATTTGATATAACAAGTTTGGAGGAAAAGAGGACAAGCCTACTATGAGAGCTTCCCAGTGCCAACTATGACTGATACAGAAGTGCATGCCTGCTCTTGGTGAGTTACAGAGATAGAGGCTGGGGAGAGATGAAGTGCTTCCAAGCAGAGATGGCCAACGTTAAACTTTTCCTGGCAGTCTAAAATTCTGTTCCATCTGAAACAATGTCAAATGATCATTTAAGTGTGAATCCCTAGGAAAGAATTTCATTCTCCTAAGGAAGTGTTCAGCAACAGCTAAAAGCCATCTAAAAGCATTTTGTCTGGCTTTGTTTTTTTGTTTTGTCTGGCTAAGCCAACCTATGTTTTTGTGTGAGATGGCTGCTTTTCACTTACTGAAGCATTTTCCACCACAGAGGTGATGTTTCACCTTGTCAAGGCATGAAGGTGAAACAATTTGCAGAAAGGAGCTTTCCTTTGACAAAGTTTATACAAAGCATCCTTTTGAAGCTGCATCACAAAGCAACATAGCCTCCTGCCATACCGCTTTGCTTCATCTTGCTCTGAGGCCTTGTGCAGCCAAATGAAGAGGTGTCTGTAGACATACAGTTTGTGCACAGAAGCCTTTTCTAGCTACTGGAATTGTTGGATGAGGTCTCGGAGCAACACAATGTAACACAAATCTTTGCTTTGCTTAGAGAACTGGACCGGGAGGCGGGTGGGTATTCACAAAGCAGTTTCACAAGAACATTTACCCTTGAAGCTTTGCACAGCCTTATAAATTAGCACTTTAAATATGTTTATTTTATTTATTTCTTCTTTTAGGGATTCCATACTTGCAAGACATTGTTCCTTTCTATGGACTATATATTCTGCAGCTTTGACAATGCTCAAACAGAAGTAGAAAGTCTTTAAGATTCAGGAAGCATTCATCAATCCTTTAGCTAAGATTCATTTCTGCAAGTATCTATCATTTTGTTCAAAGACACATCATTTGAAAACCTCAGCAGTTAAAGGAGTACTTTTTATATTCTGGATTTTTTCTAAAATCTCATCCATATGCTTTTAAAAATATTTTTTTTTCTCTAGGTGCTAAGCATTCATCAATATCAGGAGGATGCATACATACCTGAAATAGCCAAGACTAGATTATAAGGTTACATATAGCCCAACTGAGCATCTGCTATCTTCTTGAAACTTACAATTTCTTCAGATAACTTTCATAGGAAGAAAAAAAAACCCCACAGGTATTGCAGTTTGGGAAAGGAACATTTGAGGTTGTATCAAATAGTATAAAACCATAAACCTCAGTACAGTCAATCAAACCAAGCATCCAATTACTCACTGTAGACCCTGTAGAAGAACTCAATCTTCAAAGGTTTCTGGAAGGCCAAACAGTGGGAGCCAACTTCTAAGGGGAGGTTGTTTTATTGTGGAAGTGTTGCTACTCAAAACCAGTACCTATGAGCCTCTTCCTCTTTTGTCTCATGGAAATGGGAGATCTGGGAGTTTTTCCCAGGATGAAGGGCTTCAGCAGGTTGATTCCAGTTGAGGAAAGTGGTCTTGCAAGTACAGTATCTTGGTGCCAGGCAAGTTAGGGCTTCATAAATAATGACCAGCACTTGGAATTGCACTTGGAAAGTGCCAGGAAGCCTGTGCAGGATCTGGAGCAGGTTTAATATGCTTATGGTGGTAGATACCAGCTAACACTAGGATGCTAAATTGTGGACTAATTGAAACTTGAGTGGTCTTCAGAGGCAGCCAAAGTAGAGCGTGTTACAATAATCTAAATGGTGATGAGGGCTTATGGTTGATGCATCCCCCTTCCACATCCCAGAAACTACAGGCATACTACCATTGATTCAGGAAGCAATAAACAGCTATCAACATTAGTCACCATGGATAACCTGACCTTCCCAGCAATCTGACTGGCTCCCTTTCAAACCAACCAAATTGGTTGCCATTACCACAACTACTGGCAGAAAATTTTATAGCTCCTTGGACTTTTGGCTAAGATCCAGTGTAGCAACTTAAGAGTTGCAGTAGTTCTGTTCTGTTTGTTTTGAAGCAACACTGGCCTTATCCATCAAACATCCATCTTTATGGAGACAGTTGAAATAGATGGAATTATGCCCAGAAACTAATGGAAATCTAGAGCAGCTTCTTGAGAATAAGTAGTATAAATTTCTCTCCAGCCAGTTGCCATTAGCATTTTAGCAGCTGCATTTAGGACAAGTTGATGTTTCTGAAGAATCCTAATGCTGGTGTGATCCTCACAGCATGATAAATCATTGATTCCACAGAGATAGTGAAATTGGACCAGAAAAACAGTGTGTGGAAGGTGTTAGGCAACAGGGCTCTGGCCAGAATACAGTAATCTAGATCCTCTTCCTCACAAAGCCAACAAAGGATGAGGTGGAGATAGTTTTAAAGGTGTACTTTTCCTCCTCTTTCACAGTGTGATGTTCTGGAACAGCAACCCAATCTAACCATTTCTCTTAGTATGCATACTATACCTCTACATTGTTTATCACTGAATAGGAATATTTGGGGATGGTATGATCTTGAAAAGAGCTAAGCAGGATCAGACATGTTAGAAATTTGATGGGAGACCCTTGGGAAAATCCAGGGTGAGAGTTTAAGTTGGGAAAGTGAAAAACATCTCAGAAGAAGCCAATGATAAACTACTTTCATATTGTGGTCAAGAAAAGTATATGGATGTGTCTTCAGGAAGAGTCAGGCTGCATTGAAAGGATATTTTATCTAAATGGCTAGTGAAAGCATATTTTTTCTGCTACTGTCAAGCCTTGAAAATGTCAGCCCTTTAAGGTACACCTAGATGAGGAAACCACTGCCATGAGGGTCAGTATTACTTTTCTTGTAAAGCTATAGCAATAGCTATCGTAACAGAATGTTGCAAGACTGGATGTGTTTCCCCTCCCCCTTTATCTTCATGTGAACTAGGGAAGGGCTTGTCTGAGACATTTACTCCCATTACATTCTTGCCCTGGCTCAGGCTCCTTTCATCTGACCGTTGCCTTGGTAGCTGTTCTTCCTCCTGTCCTTCAAGGTCATTCCCTCTGTCATTTGCAACAAAGCTGGCAAAGTCAGAAAGCAAGAACCATTTGGATTTCTGGGAAAATAATTGTTGTTACTAGGGTGATGTAACTGTAATGGTATGTGGGAATGACCTTGGGAGACAGAGGAAAGAGCCACAATCAGGAGAATGGTCAGATAAGAGGCAGTTGAGCATATAGAAGGAATGTGGGAATGGCAAACATCTCAGAAGGGGCCTTTCCTAGTTTCTTGGGCTATAAAGGCAATGGGGGAGAAATGTACTTTCTGACTTTTAAAGATTTTGTTAATGTAACCTTACAATAAAGTAGAATTAGTTCATCTGGGCATGCTTTTTGTCTCGACTAGCTTGCAAGGCTGACAGTAACAGAATCTGGAAATCCTACTAAAAAGATTCTTCAGATCAACTTATACCTAGCCTAATTAAGGCAGAATTACTCAGAGTCTCAGACCCTGCTCCCCCTTCCCCTGGGCTAAGGTGTCTCTTCTGCAACCCTTCTGTTTCTTCTCCCATGTTCCTAGTGCCTGCTAGACATTCCATCATGACTATTTCATTTTGGAGTAACAACCAAATAATAATACAGCTGATTTGATAAAGTTACCTGATCTAGAATAGCTTGGAGGCAGAAACAGAAAATAAGTAGAGAACGCTTGAGGCAACTTTATAAGTAATGCTTATCAGAGTCAACCAGTCTGAAGAAATATAGAAGAGAAGTTACTCTTGTACTTTGACATTTAAGTTTATGTAGATGGGGTGACAGCCAAGTTCTTTCTTAGCTAGGAACAGATAGAACAATGTATTTCTGATCAATGTCAGATTTATATAACTTTATTCATAAATCTGTTTTGTCTCTTTCCTGTACTTATCAGCAATTTTATATATATTTTGTTACATCTTATGAGATAAAAGCTATATTGCAAAATTTGGACATTTTTTGTTATGATACAGATTTTAATCCTGGAGTTACCAATTAGTTCAGCTGGCTTTGGACTGCAAACTGAGTAAAATCCTTAATTATTCATATCTTCAACAAAGTTAATTGACTGTTTTGATATTCTGACCCAATATGAAGTCTCCCATATAAGACAGACAGTGTCAGAAGTATTTTTCTTTAAGAGTACGAAAAGAAAAAGTTGTGATATAATCTAAAAGTGTAGCATTTCTCCCTTGAAATGTAGAGGTCTACAATGAAATCCAGTCTGCTTTTACTACACTTGGTTAGTTATTAATCTTTCTAGGTTAGTATAGCTATGGCCCTGTAATGGTCAATGTCTAAGGATTCAAAAGAAGATTGTGTCGCATATAGAGCAGGGAAGGAGTTGCTAGAATTAATAGACCCTTGGTCTCTGTCTAAATGAAAATTTGTTTTCCAAGCCTGATTCTCACAGAGTCTCTCTAGCAAGAGATGGGATTACAAGAATTCCAGCAACTGAACTGTTTCCCAGCATTTGACCAATATATTCTCAACATACTTTAGGACAAAGTTTCTTTTTTATCTTCTTCCTCTGAACTGTCAAACTGACTGGTCTCTAATAAAGGAGCATGCAAATGGCTACTAACTCCTGGCAATCCTTACCAATCTAACCATTATAGGCCAGTTTATTCCATTTATTGTACCATATCTTCTTTAAGGGAAGGAGAAGGAAAAGTTGCAATGTAATCTAAAAAAGTCTGAACCCTAACCCTATAACAACCCTAACCCACCTTAATCACATTTACGGGGCCTAGCATAACATAAGAAAGAGGAATAATTTGGGAATACTGTATTTTCTTACAGTGAACTCTAAAGTGAAATTTTGATTTTGCTAGGGAACCTGTGATTTCTGATAGGCAACAATCTTGGCCTATTTCTGTCAATCAGTCCTTCAAACTGAACTTTAGGGGATGATATAATTATTACCCAATCCACTTATTATTGGCCTGATGGTTTTATAAATGTATCCATATTTCTTGACAGCAAAAATATTGGTAGTTTGCCATATTAACAAAATGCAGGGTAGTTTTAGGGGAGCATCAGTTCCAAAAGTTGAATGTTATTACAGCTGGCAATTAATTACATTTAGAGGAACCAAGTGGCACTAAAAGCTACAATTGTTGACCAAGCAAGAAACCTTTGACTCATTGACTCATTCCAATATGTTGTACGATATGCTATTTAGAAAAAGGTTGATTAGTCTCAGTGTAAAAGAAGTTCTATTGTATCAACATTTCACCTGCTTGAGATTTATTTTTATTTTATTGTTTTAAGCCATTAACCTCGAAGGAGTCTTTGGTCAAACGTACCATAAATACTCAGATACAAATGAACGAAAGACACAGAATAACCAAGTTCATTGTGTGTTAAAAACAAGAACACCACAATAAGCTGATACAGCTGTTTCTATAATAACAAGAATGGGTTCCCACGTACACACAGTTTGCCTGGTGGCTATATACTTCATCTGATGTTTTATGTATCTTGCACCATCAGCTATAATTACATCTTGGATACTCAAGTCAGGGCTTGTTCTGTAGCAGCAGCCAACTTAGGAAGACAGGATGGGCAAGAAAGAAGCTCAGCTGGGGCCCAATACACAAGCTTCTCCAATAGTTTTCTGAATTCTCAAATAAATTGGCCTATATCCAAGCAATAATAACTGAGAGATGTCAGGAATGCCTCCAGAACTGAATTCGTAATTCAACATGGTGTTCAGGTTGAAGAAAGAATTGATCAAACCACAGACACCAATCAAACAAGTCCCAGTGGACTTCCAGAAAATGAACCTGCCTATTGTAAATTGAAAACAATTTGTCTAAGGGGGCATTAATTTATTTGTCGTGTTTTGGTAGATATGGCAATTTAACCATCCCCATCCCTATCCTCAAAGCAGTCAAACAGGGCTATATCCTTGCCCCGTTACTGTTTAACTGCTATAGAAATGACATAATTGCAGCTCTTTCTAAACCAGAATTCTACCTCCAACGCTTGCTATTTCAATCTTCTTGTATGCAGATGATGCAGCCATCTTATCCATAACCCAAGTGGATCTTCATAGATGCCTAGCTGCTTTAGTGTCCTATTGTTCTAGAGAATTTATTGAAATAACTAAGGTTTCAATTTTCTCTAGAATGTGCCCTAATCCTATGTTAAAATGGACAATTAACTCAGGACCAATTAATCAGGTCAAGGACTTCAAGTACCTATGCATCAATGTTCAACCTTCTACCTACTGGAACAACCAACTGAGTGAGCTTTCTATTAGAGCTCAAAGAGTTTCTAACATGATCTTAAAATATGCGAGTCATCATGGCAATAATTGTCCCTGAAGCAATAAAACTGTATAAAGCAAAGGTCTTGGGTTTGCTGTTATATGGTGCACATTCTCTGTGTATAAGGATGCCCCTATCCAAAGCCATTCAGTCTAAGTTTCTGAAAGCCATACTCCATATCCCATGCTCAACTTCAAATGCCCTTGCTCGGCTAGAGCTTGGCTGCATTTCTTCTGCAGCCTGCCTAAGGATTTGCCATCTCAGATTTTGGCTGAAACAAATCCTTTGGGGTGAGTCTCTGGTTCACCTCACTCTACCAGGTAGGTTTTCTCATCCCTGAGGAGGCAAATTGATTCCAATCTAACCTATTGTAGCATCTCACTCCAGGCAGTATTGTCTCTTGACCCAGACAAAGCCTTAATTGAACTCAAATGGGGGATTTGGGATTTAGATTTACAAAAATCTAAAAATTGTCTATCCCTATTACAGTGTAATTGCAGGTTCTCCATGGACAATTCCTAGCTAGTATAACATCCTGAATATCTCACATAGGGGACTTTTTGTCTTGGCTCAAATTGATGCACTATTATGGAGACTATGGGCAAATCTACTAGTCTCCCATACAAAAATTGTATATGTTTCTGCTTAGATACAGAGGTAGAGTCAGTACAGTAACACTATTGCTACACTGGCCATTGTAGCACTCATGGTGTCTGGCACTTATAAACCCAATTATCAGAAAGTTTAGTTCTCCTTCTGATGAAGAAATTACAATCCTCCTTTTGAAAGACCTAACATGGACAATCACTACAAAGGCTGCCAAGCTTCTTGCAATAGCTATGGCTTGCAGAAGCCAGGTAAAATATTTTTCTTGTTATCAATTTCTCAAGCTTTCTTTTCTTTTCTTTTCTTTTTTCTTTTCTTTTCTTTTCTTTTCTTTTCCTCTGTTTTTTAAATTTTATATTTGAGTTTTATTGGTGTTTTTGTATTTTAAACTCTGTATCTGTTTTATTGGTCTGAGACGGTAAATAAATTATTGATTTATATCTGTGACAGGCAGAAACAAATATGGAAGAGGGCAGAATTATTGGAAAACTACCCAAGTAAATTTTGCATTCCAAACATTAACATCTTTGCAGAATGTTACAAACTGGGAGAGATAATGATTTAAAACATTGCTGGCAAACTCCTTTTTGCCCAGTGAAAGTTATTTATAACAGGCTGCTCCAGTCTGGCTAAACTTTCAGATCCCTATAGCATATTTGGGAGTTCTTAACGATTCTGTTAAGGATATTTTCTTTCAGCCCAGTGCTAGGAAAAATAGAAAGGAAGGCGCTTTAGATCTTTCTGCCTATAACTCAGAAATACAGCAATTCAACCCACTTCTTGGTGTCAACCCAAGAAGAAGCTGTAACCATGCAATATGGCATATGGGGAAGGCTTTAACGAGAAATTCCCTTATTAAACCAATGAAGCCAAGGCTCTGAATATAAAAAAAGGATTTATTGGGAAAAGATAAACATAGAAAACACAGAAATTCTCAAAGAATTCTGGATAAAATCAATCTAGTCAGCCTAAGTCAGCTTGTTATTTACAGTTTGCTTCTCTGAGATCTCAGTTTCAGCACATGTTCAAAGCTTATTGCAGAGATGGTTGGAGAAAGATAATTTGGGTCTCCTGGTTGGACATTAATAGCCTGCCTGCCTGCCTGCCTGCCTGCCTGCCTGCCTGCCTTTCTCTAACCTCATATTTACAGAACCTGGAGTATCAGTTCTTTTGGGAAGGTTGACTGTTGCTTTGCTCCATCAAAGAAAATCCCCCATCTCTGATGTCCTGGGAATAACCTGCAAATCAGAAAAAGTTAAACTCACCTTCCTCATGACCTTATTGTGGATTCAGTGAGAAAGGCACAGCCTAGATTTCACCATTGCAGATAGGAGCACCTTTTTTGAGAAACAAAATATGATTCCACCTACTGAAAACGCTCAGTATGGGGTCAGTTTATTAGATATTTTAGGGCACACTGTTGTGCTATACCAGAAACGAAAGGTTTATGACATAATTAGTACAGTACACAGTGCTATTACTAAATATTGTATTTTTTTTCACTGACTCTTCTAAAAATAAATAGCATTCAGAAATAAAGAAAAACAATTAATAGGATAGTGGCATTTGCCAATGACCTTTTTTGATTTGTATCAGGATCTGGGTGGATAATATCTCAAGCAGATTGCTTTCTATAAAAAGTGCCATATATTAGCTTTGGAGGTATTGAAATAGTGTAACTTTTTGCATACTTTAGAAGTTCTTCATATAAAATTATATACATTAGAACAGAAAGAAAGAAAAAGAAATGTAAAAAAGCACCTTTGAATAATATTAACAAAATCCAAGATTTTCAAACTAATACGAAACCATACATTCAGCCTAATATGGAACATATTTAAATAACTTAATTACATTACATATTTAAATAACTTAATCTTCTGTAGCTACCCTAGCAATTGGCCAAGGAGTATTGGAAGAGGATCCCATTGTATTGTGTAGTTAAGGATTTTTCCCACTGACAAAGTAAAGGAACAATTAATTTTGCTACTCACTACTAATAACATATTTTAAATTCTGTTCCAGCTGAGCCAGTTTGAAATAGCTCATTTTCATGAGGTGTTAAGTGCTCATCCTTCTTGAATTGTCAGTCAACATATGGGATGGCATGAATCACAGAAATACCTGAATGCTTGGCTGAAAGGGCTCTTTTATCAGGCTTTCACACCATATTTCCTTCATGGAAAATGTAAGAAAGTCTACTTCTTGGCCTGTGTTTTACAGCTTATACATTTTACTAGCATTTTAATGTGGAATGCTTCTGGCCAAAGTTGGCTGAAGAAGACAGATACCAGATTTTCACCATTTTCATTACATTAACTTTTGGAATTAATGCAAACTAAGTTTCTTGGAAGAAGGAGGAAGAAATTCTCAATGAACACTGTGTCATGAAAAAAAAAAAGAAAGTTCATGAAGTCGGTCAACAATCACTGCAAGTTCACGTGCTGTTTTTTGTTTTTTTTAAGATATGGTTCATAGATTGTATTTCATTCCATAGTAAATTTTCATCTTCTCTGGGATTAAAGGAAAAGTTCTAATAGTTCTAACAACGAAATCATAGATTTTCAAGAGATCAGTTAGGTCATTGAGTTTCATTCCATACTCACTGCAGCAATCTAAATTAAAGTTTGCTTGACAGATGGCTGTCTAGTCTTTCCTTGAATATCAGGAAATATCCAAGAGAAATCCACCAGCTCTCTAGAAACTGGTTCTACTGTTGAACTGCTGTTACTGTTAGAATATTATTTTCTAACATTCAATCAGATTCTCCCTTTCCTGTAACTGAAATCCATTATTCAGTGGAATGATGTAGAATAGGTCTTGTTCTTCTTTTATGTGACATCCTTTGAAGGGTTTGAATAGTTCAATCACAGGTGCCTCCATCAATCACTTTTTCTCAAACTAAACATTCCCACCTTCTTTAATAATTCTTTGTATGACTTAAAGATTCCCCTCAAGATCTTTATTGTCCTTCTCTTAATCTTCAGGTTGTCTGAATCCTTCTTAATATATAGTACTATGAGTTAGTCCTAATATTCAAGGTGGAGCCTGGTTAACTGTATTGCTCTGTTTCCAGTTCAGCAGGATTGAATCACAGGGGTTTTTTTTGCTTGTTTGTTTTTTTTAAATTTGGAAGCAGTGACCACACCAGTAGGAGTATTTAAGGCTTTATTCTAAGGCAGTATAAGGAAATAACATAATCACATAGCACAAGACAGCAATCAAAGAATATTCAAGAATACAAGAATATGATAAGACAAAGAAAAGTATTATGACCCTTCTGCCATTCAGAGAATCCCAAAGAGATGACAGTAGGTAGACTCCTTCAAAGCCAGAAAATGTGCAACACCCTCCTGATTATGCCTGCATCAAAGTTCCATCCCAAGGGAGGGATGGTGGTTCTGGCTACCTTAATACAAGCTCTGAACCACTGACGCCTGTTTTTTATGGTTTCATCTCATTGGAGGTTGTCAAGGACAAATCTACCTTATCTTTTGCTTGGAATGCTTTGTCTACCAAGAATGAAACCATCCAAGTTACAATATATTTATTTATACCAGGTGGTGATGAGACTATGTCAAAGTTAAGGAGTATTTGTTTCCCAAGGTTTTTTGACTGACAATGATAAAGATCTACTCCACATGGGTGTCCCACAAAGAACAGGGCAAAACAAAGTATACCCAAGTGTAACCCTTTGGGGACTAAAATAAATGCTCACCAAATTCTGTATTACATACTCAACCATTATATGGGAATATAATGTTCTGTGTACCATGCATCTAAGGGAAAGAAGTCCATGCCACTATCCAATTCTTCCTTGTCAATCTTTTGGTAAAACCACCAGCATTACATTAATCCAAAATAAAGTGGAATTATTTCTGTCCGTGATGTTGGCATTCTACTCTGTTTATGCAATCTCAAATTGCGTCTGCTTTTTTGCCACCACATCCCACTGATGAGTCAATTTGCAGTTCTGCTTCCTAGACAAACATAAATAAGCTTCTATGAAACATTCACAGATACATTATCTATGAGGCCTCCCCTGAAGACATTTGAACACTGCAATTGGTGCAGCATGCAACTGCCCAGATATTTATGAGTTCGCCGAGGTTTGCCTATATAACACCTATATTCAGGAGCTGCACTGGCTGAAAGTTGCAAAGAATGGTGCTGGTTGTCACCTTTAAAGCCTTACATGCTCAATATATCTGAGACTACCTTCTCTTAACTGAATCTGCCTATCCAGTAAGATTGAGCAGAGAAGCTTGCTGGTGGTCTCATCCCCCAGGGAATATCTCTGCAGGGGTCACAGAGTTGACCCTTCTTAGTGATGCCCCCACCCCCACCTCTATGCAACAGCTTGCCCACAGCCATTTGGAGCACCATTTCCCTATATGCCTTTCACATAGCTGCAAAGACATGGCTGTTTAAGAGCACATGCCTGCCCCGAGTTGGAAGTGCTTTTATTGTTCTGAGATTACCTCTGTATTTCTGTGTATTTTTAAGATTTTTTTTTTTTTTTTTTTTATGATCAGAGCATGCAGGGTTTAAATGGCATAGAATTTCAGTAAAGAAATAAATGTTTGTGGAGAAGATTTAGGCTGCCTTCAGAGTATAAATATAAGAGAGTAGCAATATAAATGAATGATAATGAACCTTTCAAGAAAGAAAAGATCCTGGGTGCACTGAAGAAGGATGGGGCTAAGAGGAAGGAAAAAAAGAGCTGGTGGACCAGAAAAGGAATCTCTAGAACCCAGATTAGGTCCCTGCTTTGGAAGTTTTCCTTGTCTTCCTTAGAAGGAGGATATACTGTATTTGTTTAAAGATTATCACAGGACATTCAGGTCTCAAGCAACTGTATTTTGTAAGATATCCACAGTAGTAACAAGTTTTCTAAATTCTTCCACTCCAGGCTTAATATATGCAGACCTTCAGATTCATAGCTAAAATCTGTGACTGATAAGTAATGCACATTTTATGTAGCTTGATTACAAAAACCAGATTATCTTCCTGATTGCTTGTTTACCTTTATTGTATAAAGCTGTGACAAATCAAAAGATGATTATAACACATTGAACAGAGTAATTTATCTGGATTTTAATGTGACATGTTTTGAATAATTATTTACAGAAGCTAGATAATACTGTAACAAGCCCAGGCTTTCTTATAGATCATCATCATCATCATCATCATAAGTGAATCAGAGAAATGAAAATGACCAGATGTAAAAAGAAGAGTGGGTTTTTACATTTGATAGCCTCCCTTCCAATGAAAAGAGTTTTGATCACCTATAGACATTAATGTGATCACTGGATATACTCAGGTATGATTGCATACCTAAATAAAATAAATGAAAACAATTTCAATAATTGCGGACAGCCACAAACATTTCTAAGTTATTAAGCCATTATAACACCACCCATGTTACAAGCAATAGGTTGGCAATTGGCTGAATTAAGATTTTACTTCCTATAATAAAGGAAAAGGGGAAAAAAATGGCATCTCCTCCATCTTCCATGAACAGGAGTCAACGGAAGAGTAATTATCAGAAAACATTTGAAAGAGAATACTAACTTCAGTAGCCTGGAATTTTTTTAGATAGTTTGGAAACTTCTTCAGCTAGACCCAGACAGTTCCTTCCTTCCTCTGCTTTGCTAAAAGAAAGCTTCATATGCTTCACATGGTCTCATATGGTGCTCACTTAAAATGATTCTCTGCTCAGATTAACATTACCTGAGAGTTTGGATAAATGGCATTCCATGATATATTTGAAATATCTTCTCTTTCTATCACCACATTTTAATTCACTTTGCAAGACGTAACAGTTATCTTACCTTTCCATATTTATTGTCAGCTTAATATCTTCCCTTGGGAAGCAGGGCATTTATAATCAACAGATGGTGGGCACCAAGCAATGCCAAGAAGCCTTAATTTTCCATGTCAGGCAAGCTTAGCACAATATTACTTGGTTTAGAGGTCCTGATTCATTTTTCTGCTTAGTGTCTTGTATAAACCACTTAAGCCTGAGAGAGGAGAGATCATACTTTCAAGCCATATTCATAAATATGCTTCTTCCAGGAAAAGGAATCACATATGTTAAAGAATCTCAACATTCATATTTCCATTACTGGTTACCTGAACATTTTTTAAGTTGGAAATGCAAAAGACTAAACCTTAAGGCTTGTATTGTTGAATTTTTACTTAAATTTCAGTGGGGTTATATTCAATATTTCCTTCTATGTGGATGACATTCAATAGAAGAAATGCCACTGCTGCGGCAAATGAGGTTTTAATCTGATAATTAGTAACACCGCTTTATTCCACATTGTCTCAGATGAAGTGTACATAACAGCTTGAAAAAAAAGCCGTCATCTCATGTTTCAGGTATTATAGCTCTGAATTGCTGTGATCAAAATAAGAAGACAGACCAGGTTAAACCCATTAGGTTTTGTTCTAATTTTTTTTTTTTCTTCAGTTATGAACTAGTTAATATGATCTCTTGGTTCATATACTTTTTATTGCCCATTTGGTGAAAGTTCTCATTAATTAGAAAGTAAACATTGAATTTGGTTAATGAAATATGCAAAGCAGTTAGGAATTCATTAAATGCACATGAATGATCAAATAACCTGTCCAATAACTATTCTTTCTGAACTTGTCTGGATTTTCAGATAAGCCTATCTGCATTCTGCAGTTTTTCTTGCAATATTATCACTCAGCCATTTGAAATGGAGCATCATGATCATTATTTATAGAAATCATTAATCAATTAAAAGCTTTGCATTGGAATACAATAATACAGAACTCAATGTTGCATTTTCTTAGAGTTGTGCAGTGCTTTGGATTCCATCTGGAAAAGGGCCTTTGATGCAGGCCATTGCTTGTAACAAGGTAAAACAGCTGTTTCTGTTCCTGAGATCAGCCGTGCACTCCCACTTCTACGGCTGCATTAAGGTGTTGCAGACAGTTGCTATGTGAGTGGCCTTGCACACTCCAAAGCACCTTCTGGAGATCGAATTCGAAACACTGTGCAGCCTTAACCTTTATAACCCACTCTATATAAACAGACATCTGCTTACTACAATCCTGTGCCTAGTTAGGTGTGCAGTAGCTCTTTGATTGAACTAATACTCTTTAATCAGAATTGACATAAGTGTGTATGGGCATGAGAGCAAGGGGGATTGAGAGATGAGGGGAGGTTTCCGCATTACAAAGATATACAGGACATGTTTGTTTGTTCCTTCAAAAGCAGCTTCTAAATCCTTTTAAACTATGATAAAGATGGAAGAGCTGCAGCTGAGAGTCCCACAATGAAGGTCCCCATGGCTTTCTCATGGGGCTACTGGTAAGACTAGCAACAAGCACAGAAGGCAGAGGAAACTTCACTGTGGGTTTTCTGCAATTTGGCAACCCCCTGTGAGGCTGGCAACTAAGGCAGGGAGGAAGACAGCTTCACGTGGGGTGGCACTGCAGCTCTTTTGCCGGCAGCCCCATGGGAGCCTGAGGGTTCTGTGCAGTATCTTAGCTGTTCCTAGCACTGCACTCTTCTGGACAGAGAGCTTGGATGTTGTTCCTGGGATCTGTTGGAGCCACTCTCCCGGCTTAGGAGTCACGGCCCCGAGTGCTCCTACCACCACTGGGACCCCTTTGGCCTTTACTTTCCACATCCTCTCTAGTTCTGCCTTCAGGCCCTGGTACTTCTCCAGTTTCTCATGCTCCTTCTTCCTGATGTTGCTGTCACTTGGCACTGCTTCATCTATCATCATTGCTCTCTTCTGATTTGTCTCCTTACTACCATACATGTAAGTATGTATGTATATATACTTTTACTGATTGAAAAATTCATATATATATAAAATTTTCAATACAGTAGAAGTATACAAAACAAAAAAAATGATAGAAAAAGAAAAACAAGAAAAGAAATTAAAAGAAATGAAATGAAATGAAAAAAGAAGAAAACATATACAGATAGTCCTCATTTAGCAACCACAATTGGGACTGGCAACTTGGTCATTAAGTGATCGCTAAGGGAAACCATGACTGTGCTTATGATCTTAATTCAGCATTCATTTGCTTTACAGATCTAGTCATAAATGCAAGGATTGGTTCTAAAGTTACTTTTTCATCACTGTCATAACTGTGAATGGATGCTAAATGAGGCAATTGCTAAACAAGGACTACCTGGAATTAGTCCTTCTGCCTGTCTTTCTATTGAGTAATTATCATCTTATTCTTTTCACCATCCTCTTTGGCCCTTTTAAATCCCCAAATTCAGAAGTCATCATTTACTCTTTTCTTCTTTTAACAAAAAGTCCATAAAAAGTCTTTGTCCCTTTTTCCCTGACCAAACTGGTCAGCTTTGCCATTTCTGCAAGTTCAGTTAATTTTATAATCCAGTCTTCCACTGTAGGTATTGTATTACTTTTCCATCTTTTTGCATACAATAATCTTGATGCAGTTACCATATACAATATTAATTTCCCATATTTATTTTCTAATTCCATTTCCATAAAACCCAGTAGGAATAATTCTGGTTTCATAGTAATGTTATTCAGCAGTATATTTTGCTTCATTGTATGGATTTGCACCAAGCATTTCTTTGCTTTTTCACAAGTCCACCATTCATGATAAAAAGTCCCCTCTTCCTTTTCACACCTCCAACACTGGTTTGATATTCCTTTATATGTTTTTAACAACTAGACCAGTATCATATACCAATGATACATCATTTTATAAAAATTTCCCTGTTGAATTTTCCCTGTTACAGCCCCATGTTGAATCAGGTGATGACTTTACAAAATGAGCTAGAAGAGATGCAGTCAGGAACTCCGCGGTGAAGAAGTCAAGGTTTCTTCCAAGGTTCATAGAGGAACTGGCAGCTGTATGAGAAAACTATAGGGAATTCCACAATGGACAGCTCCATGATTTCTTACAGGGTTGCCTGCAGGCCTCGCACTTCTGTGGGGATGTTGTGGAGAGATTCCATTGACAGCTGCCAACTGCAGCTCTTCCACCAATGGTGAGGCTGCTGATAGAAGAGCTGCAGCTGACAGCTTTGTGGAGAAGTTCCCCATGGCTTCCTTGTAAGGCTAAGCTTCCTGTTGGAGCTCTGCAAGAAATTTCAAAGGTGCCCATCACCAGAGCCATCCACAGATTCATTGCAAAGTCCAGTAGAAGCAGTTGCAACCCCTTAGTTTGAAAAGTTTGAAAAACACGGTTCTACCCTCTTTTACTTAAAGACTCTAGAAGCTACCAAAATCTAAATGGCCTCTGGGTGGCAGTTGCCAGATGGCACAATGCTATCAACTAATGGTTGTCTCAACTTTTGCAGCCTAGATCTAAAAGCTTTTCTCCTGACCAGCATTTCTGGTATGCAGACAACTAGAGAAACAGAAGGGGCAAAGAGAGGGAGTTCCACGCTTGGAATACAATTTCCAGAGTCTTTCAATCCAATCCATTTTATTCTGCAAAAAAAAGTTTTACTAGAAATGCACTTGGAATAAAATAAAATACCATATTTTCCCAGACTTTTCCTGTAGATGATTTTCAGTTGATATCAAATGTGTGAAAACAGATTTGAGCAATTCATCCATATTTATAGTATAAAAAGTGTCATCATCCTTTAGTTGCTATTATTCTGAATACAGGGAAATAGACAAAAACTGGATTTTTAATCCCAGTCCTTTGCATTAAATAAATTGTCAGCTCAGATTCCTGTTTGCATACTACAATATATATATATATATATATATATATATATTACAGTTCACTCCAGTTCAAAGAAAGGTTCAGCTTTTGCTCACAGGCAAAATAGAAAATATGTGTAATGCATGGCTCCAACATTTTAAGAGCACTATAGGTTCAGAGTACATTTTCTCTGCGCATCTGTTAAAAAGTTTCTAGAAAACAAACCATCTATCCCTGTGGGCAATGAATCTCTGTGGAAGACTCAATCTTCTTATTCACTGTTACGATAGCCTAGAGCAGATTCTGAAATTACTTTGCATCTTTAAGATTGGCATGAAAGATGAATTTTGCCCAATGTGAGTTCTTCTGTTAACGTAAGCTCTAGCTGACTAATTGTACTCTGCTGCAATGAAATCTTACAGATAAAGCAATATTTTCTATGTATATGCATTCCTCCCTTTTACAACCCTTTTTAAAGCTACTATATCTGGCTGCCAGTTCTTAAATCTATGGTACCATCTGTGGTTGTCTGGCTCTTTGCAGTCCAGATATGGTGGGCCTAACCATTATAATTCCTCAAGGAATTTTGGGAGATGATAGATAGATAGATAGATAGATAGATAGATAGATAGATAGATAGATAGATAGAAAAGAGAGAGGGAGGGAGGGAGGGACAGAGAGAGAGAGAGAGAGAGAGAGAGAGAGAATGAATTAAGATCTGCTATTAGATCTGGGCTTCAAAAATCCAAACAACCAGTAAATGGCAACAATTATGTTTTTGCTAACTATTACTAGTCATCCAGATTTTTGGAACCCAAATATGATACCTAAGGCTGCCACAGACTGAAAATTGACATTATTTGGTACATGAATTCACTGTAAAGCTGAGAAATCCAGCAAGTTGATGTTGCCATTCATTCTTCTTAGCAAAGCACCCTATAATGATGTACAGAGATCTCTGCAGGCTTTGAAAATGATTTGGAAAAAGTGCTTCAGACTTTGTGCAAACACAGCTAATTTTGTTATTCATTAATACAGACCTTCTGTCTTCAGACCTCTACATGAGACGGGGAAAAAAGTACACCTGCTTTCCTCATTACAGTTAATGGTGCTCTTTTTTTTTTTTTTTTACAATCTGAAGCCTGAAATAAAAGGGTCCTTTTCAAAGAATAGCAGAGAGGTGCTGTTTCTGTGTTGAGGTGAGGTCCGGAGCAATTCTTCTGAATCATTTTCAAAGCATATGTAGACCTATCACACAGTGAATCGTAATAGAAAATGATAGGGCTATATTTAACTTTCCATTTTATTGTATTGGAGATAAAGGCCACTTTTAATTTATGAGTTACAGTGTCTTATACCTACTATTCTTCATTACTACTATATTGATACAGTAACGGTTGGCTTATGCTAAAGATGGCCAAATACTCAATTATCAGATTGTTCCTGTGAACAGGAAAGGAAAGCACTCATATTTAATTTTTTTTTTGTTTTTTTGTTTATTTACTTATTATAACTTGTTCTAAAGTAAGATCTATTTTCTTTTATTGTAAGGACCTGAATGGGTTTTATCCATGTGCTTTCCACAGACATTTGGCTGTAAGTATATTGCCAGTTTGCAGGAGAATAAAAAAGAGAAAGAAGCAGTTACTGTACTTCAGGGGAAGGGACCAGCAAAACCAAGTTTGAGTTGTGAGATAGACATGAATTAATAGTCAATGTCCTGTTCTCTTACATCACTACACTCACCTAGTCAATATTTCTCAACTTTTAAATTTTTATTCCCCGTAGTGACCCTGCAGGTGTTGGTCAACATTTCCCAGATAAAGAGATGGCCAGTAATAAGGGTTTCTTATAGCAATAGTTCAGGAAACTCTAGAATGTCCTCAGTCCCTAATTCTTTATTTAAGAGAGGAAATAAAGGAGAAATAATGTTAAGGGAAATGTCTGCAGGAAAATTAGTACCCATGATTGTTATCTTGGTTTTAAAGTCTGAAATAGAAATGCTGTTCCTTCAATTGTTAATAAAACAGTTCTTGATGAAATTTTCTTTGGGTAAATAATAATCCTTTCCTGATTTACACTTTTTAAAGGTGCAGTGAGTAATGACATATTTGTACAAAACAAAGATTTCCTGAATTAATTTGCTTAACATCAACTTAAAACAGCTTATTTTTTATCATTATGATTATTTACAGAGAAGAAGCATTAATTAACTTCTTAGCTCTGTCTTCTAAAAGCAATTCACATAATCACAGTAATGAGATTTTTACGCAACTTTCTCAGTTAATGACACATAAGCCTTCTTCAGGCTTTCTCTGCCCTGCTTAAAACATCTCATGAGGAAAGTAGGTCACACCCTAGTTCTGCTCATCATCCCTTCATCATGTGCTCTGCACTGAAAGTGAATCTTGAAAGCTTTGTAACTCATTATCCATACAAACTCTCCATTCTGAACTCTGGGAAATCTTATTTATTTATTTAGTGTCCTCAATCCTAGCAAACTCTGAGTGGGGTACAACAAAGTTTCCCCAAACATACATACATACATACATACATCATCAATAAAAAAATGCATTAAAGGCCCAAACACAACTTTGACTTGTTTTCAAAATACTTGTAGAAGCCAGTTAATAGTTATTAAGTAGATTAACAATTTTTTTCTTCATATAACTGATTATACCATTAACATGCTGAACTTGTAGTTTCCTACTCCTTAGCTAATGATGTCAAGAAACCATCGAAACCTTAAAACAGATGTTATCGTTCTGTTTATTCTGGATCTTACTACTCATCCTTGTGATGGAATGCCTAACATACATTGGGAATACAGAAGACTGTTCAGGGAGGAAACAGGGCCATTAGAAAAGAGATTCTTGAGTCCAGAGAAGGGAGGGAAGCATGAGAAAGAGACTCAGAGTAACTCCATCTTAATTACATTAGGACAAGTTCAGAGAATTACTTTGGGAGGCTTTCAAGACTGTTACATTTCCCTGTTAGCATTAAAGATCTTTCCAGAAATCCAAGTGGTTCTAGTTTCCTGATTTTGCTAGCCACATAGGGCTTGAGTGTATTGAAGTCAAAACATGTACCTCATGACATAAACACTGTGATGCACATTCCTAGGCATCAGTTTAATATTAAACAAATAAACATTTATTTGCCTGGTTCTGCCATCAGATATCATTAAAATGCACATCTGCTGGAAATTGCATTAACGTATCTAAACCCAGGCTTAGGCAAGAGCTCAGATCCTAATAAAAATACTTCCCTTTAGCAACAAATATAGGGATGTATTAGGGCAGCCTCACAATTCAACTTAACATCTGAACACTGACTTGTAGCTATCTAAATATACCATGGGAATCAACCTAAACTTTGAAAGCAAAATTATGTAATCCTATCAGACAGGGGAAATGATGTAGCAGCAAAATGAACTGGAAATTCCTGGGCAATAGTAAAATAATAGAAACCATATTTACATTTTTATTTGTACTTTTGTTGCCTGGAACTCCTTAATAAATGCTTCTTTACTATGTCAGTTCTGTTCAAAGATAAGTACCTACCATCCTTGTTTATTTGACTCTGCTTGCAATTTGGCAGCCATTGCAGTTTTCTGATATTTGAATATGAGATGATGTTGATGATGATGATGATGATTTTATTAAATTGATCATGGCTGCCCACTCCAGGAGACTTTGGGCAGCTTACAATAGCCAAATATATCATTAAAACAGTTTTAAAACACAAGAAATGAGACATGGCAGCCCAGACCGAAAGCAACCATACCTATAAAATCATGATAGAAGTTCCATAGGCACATCCCCAGGGTCTTCTGGAACCCCAGGAGAGTGGGTACCATATCTATCTCTGGGAAGATGCTGTAGAGGGCAGGAGTAGCAACAGAGAAGACATGCTTCTTCAGTTCCACAAGGGGGCAACATTAATAGAGGGGACCTGGCGTGCACCCATTCTGCTAGAACATGCTGGATAGGTAAAAACAACTAGGGATAGGCAGCCCCTCAGATAACCAATGCCTTGAACAACCAGCACCTTGTATTGTACCAACGTGAAACAGGAACGGGGAGAGTGTTGAGCCCCGAGGTACCCCACAAGTGAGGTGAACAGCAGCTAACCAATAATACTACCAGAAAAAGCTGATAACCAGTAATAGAGAACTAAAAGCTACCTAATCAATCATACTACCAGAAAGAAGTTTACCATAACATTCATTAATGAGTCTACCATAAAATACAATATACAATACTCCATGTTTGCACTAATGTCTTCTGAAGAAAGAGGAGAATTAGGAGAAGGGAGAGAAGTATCTACAGCTACTGTACCTTCAGGGTCATCCTCAGAAAAGGATTTTTTTAAAAAAATCTAAAATGGTGTGTGCAACTGAAACAACCCACATAAAAAAGAGCTGGCACTTTGTGCCATTGCAGTGGCCATCTTGACTTTTTCTAAACTCCTCCTGTGGACACTCCTGAAATTACATTTGGAAAAGGAACATCCCAAGCTAATTTGGAGTGGAAGAGCATAGATTATTTTCAGGATTTCAAGATAGTGGGTATAAAGAATCTGGGAGATGACTCTGAGACAAACAGTCAAGAACTGATATGCAAGCAAAGAGGGCTGAAACATTTCTTAAGTTTTGGGAAACATGATAGCATCTGGAAGAGGTTCAGGTATGATTTCCTAGGAGATAAGAGGGAGGGGAGGTAAAGCACAATCAGGCTTGCAAGATGCTGTTGCTATCACCTGTCTCAATAAAGAATAGCTGTAACTTTTCTGTTCAGCCAGTTTCTGAGCTGGTTTACCATGTAGGGCTGACAATAGATAGGCCAGGTCAAGAAGCAGGTTCAGCACAAACACTGGAACTCTACATAAAATCCATTTAATGAGAGAAATTGTGCCTGTGGCCAGAATGAGCCTGAGACCTTAGCGCATGTGTTCCTTCACTGTCCCTTCTACCTATACCACCTCCTAGTAGAGATCAAGCTTTCAATGAGGGAGAGGTGCTTTTTTTTCTTATTCTCAGAGCAGAACCCTGCTATTACAAACAGTTGCCAAGTTCTTATTAGCAGCTATTGCTATATGATAGCTTAATATATCTTAATCTTGGAACAATGCCATAAGAACGTCCTTTTATTCTTTACTCTTAATTTTATTTTATCTATTTTCTTTTGCTTTGTTTTATTTCGTTTTCTTTTGTTTACTTCCTATGCATTTAAATTTTAACTGGCAAGTCTATATGGTGGTTTTATTGCTCTTATTATATTTGAGCCTGCTTTTATGTGTTGTTTTAGTGTTGTAGCTACTTTGCTGGTCATTGAGTGTAAATAAACACAATTACAATTACTTTATTGATATAGGCTATAGTTCCAAAAACTTGAAAGCCTGACATTTTTTCCCTCCCTCTTATATCCAAAGAGAGTTAAGCTGGAGTCAGTTTAAATTTCTTTCCAATGTTCTTTTCTTTTCCTGGACTTAAATCATGTTTTGCTAACTGTTGCATTTCTTCTCCAAGGTCACCCCTGTCATCTTCCTCTACAGTAGGAAACCAGGTGTCTGTGAGAGGAATGTGAAGGAAATCCACTTTGCGCAGTGGCAGTATCGTAGCCAGGGAGGTTAATCTGAGGCACGATTATTGCTAATTGAAAACTGTTCCCACTATAGATTTCTTTAAAGCTGAAATATCATGATCTGCAGGATGTTACAGGACACTGACTGCAGCACTGAACAGACTCCATTTGTTTTGATGGAAGAAATTCAAACCAAACAGCCTACAGTGAGTAAAACTGCATATAAAATCAGCTCATTTGGTAGAAAGTTACATTTGTTATTTATGCATTTATGGGAGCTACTTATATTTAAATAAGGAATAGATAGCCCTGGAATTCCTTTGGGGTTTCCTGAGCCTCAATAAATTTTACTCTTTAAATTTGATAGCAAGTAAGTGGAAAGAAGTACTGTTTCTTCCTGTTTTTCAGCATAGAACAAATAAACTCCATTAGCTACCGAATCAAATCAACATCTAAAACATCAAACCTGCCCAAAACACACACAAAATCATGGATATTCCAAATCTACCCCCACATAACATATCTTTGCCACATCGCTTTCCTACTGTGAAATATTCACAACTTTAAAATACAGTAGCTAAATAGGATTGGAGAAGAGAAGCAAAAAGAGGGAAATGTAAAGTTAAATCTTTATGGGTGAAGGGCATGAATTATGAAATGTTAGCGAGAATTCTTGAAATGTGATCATGCAGTGATCATTAACCAAACAGCCAAAAATTGTTCTCATTTGCAAAGATGAGAGAGCTTAACCAACACTGAAAGATTAAAAAAAATGATTCAGAAATGTCTCTGGTAGGTATTTGAGCTGAACAACAGAATAATTTCCTGAAGCACTGACTTATTCTTCATTATAGATCTAAACTGTCTATTAATAAGCTACCCATAGACAGTACATAACCTCTCAGACATTCTTTCCCCTTTCTCTCTTATTTCTTGAGTGTCAGCAATTATCAAATACATGGAAAGAGGCTTTGTAAATGATGAGGAGCTCCTGGTATAAGTGTAGCTGCTCTGAGAAAGAAGGATGGGATGATGATCATACTAATGAGGTTGTGTTCAGTCTGCAGATAATGTTTCCAGGTTTTGAGTTCTTTATGCATCATCAGTCTGAACCAGATGGAAAATAAGAAAATGACAAACTTTAGACAAGAAGAATGAGATCCTTATGATTCAGATGCTGGGAGATGAGTGAAATTTGCTTATGATCAAACATAAGAGAGTATTACATACCTTTAATAATTTAGTTAATTAAGGTTCAATGAAAGCAAGTAACATATTCTTGATCAATGCTTTATACACATTTTACTCAGATTCATCAGTCTGAATTTACTAAGTTATTTCTGTATATTTATATCATATATTCGCATCTTACATTTCTTCCAACACTCAGAATAATATACATGGTTCTTCCCTCTTCTACTTTATTACAACAATCTTTGAGGTTGATTAAGTTGAGATATAGTATTGGCACAAGGCAAACCAGTGACTTCATAGCTGACCACAGATTAGAAATCGGGTCTTCCCATTCTTGGTCCATCCTACAACATTACATGCAATATGCAAATTGCATATAAAAGCTACATTATATAATTTGCATATATGGAAAAGAGCTGAGGCTGAAAAAACAGCAGATTATAAGAGTATATTCTCTGAAATGCAAGGCTATGAAGTGACCTTAGTGTTAAAAGAAAAAATAGACCAAATTTTCTAACTCTCAAAGCGAGCTGCCTTATACTAAATTAGATTAACATCCTGCTGAGTTCATTATTTTTAGTATCCACTACTAACTAGCAAAAGCTATCATGCTGAAGATAGGGGTCTTTCACAGTCCTACCTAGAGTTAAAGGAACTGAAGCTGTCTAGTCTACAGCCTTGAATGCTGGCCTTTCCCTAACAGATTCCTCTTTTAGACAGAGGAATTACAGAATATGGAAGCCCTATTTTACCTCAGAGGAGCAAGGAAATTTGAATGAGAAAATTATGACTTATAAAAATATAACCACACAGAACTTTTATGACATTATGCATTACTGATCATTTAGAACATCAGTTAAAGGTTTAGCTTTCTCTCCAGAAACCACAAGGGTTTTATTTGAATAATGTCTTTTCCCTCTTACTCTAGTTCCATTTTACCCTGGAGACAGAAAGAGTCTTCAACCCACTTTCATCCTGCTACAGGAAATATCTGAATTCACAGTTCCATGATTTCACAATAACTGACCTGTAACTACATGCAGTGTTAAAACACTTCACAGGGGGATAACTATAGCATCTATCATAGCACAATGGCAAGCATATATGAAGCACTGCTGATCCATAAATAATATCACTGCTGAAGTTTATCCAAGTTAAAATCCTGCTAAAATATCTGGGGGAAAGGAGGCCTGTTAAAAACAGCAGTATCTACACTGCTGTTCTATTTTTTCTAAAAAAATCCTATTTGACCAATTTGTGGTTAGCATTATAAATGAAACAAGTGACACCTCATATAATCCTTTCAGCAATTCTTGGGTTCCATCAATATTGGGCCCAGATGTTGGGGGCATAAGAACAGAAGTGGCTGGGGGAGTGCTGAATCGATCACCCTTCTGTTCCATTCCTAAGGATCATCCACACAAAAGTCATGTAACAAAGTAATTGAAATCCATCAGAAGCAGTGATTAAAGAGCTGTTGGAACTAGCATTTCCCCAGCTACCCTGTTCTGTTCTTCTGCCCCCAACAACTGGGCCCAGTGCCTTGGTTTGTGGAAGGTCCCTTCAAAAAAAGATATTAGATGAGTGAGAACACCCTACAAATATTTTCATCAGGCTGTAATGAAATAAGATGCAATACTTGCTATTTGGATTATATTGCTGTTGTTGTTGCTATTATTATTAGTAGTAGTAGTAGTAGTTTTTAAATAATCTTCAAGTGTAAGAAATCAATTTAAAAGCAGCACTCAAAAAAGCCAGGTTGGCCACTTACAGTTATCTGCTCCAATGGGTCACTCAGTTGTTAAGAGTCCTCAGTGAGGCACTGGATATATGGACGCTCACTGCTGATACCCTTGAAAGTTGCTATCCATAGGGAGAACTGAGTTATCTGAATGCCTACCAGGCCCATATTCTTCATTCTTAGAGGAGTCTTCCTCAGAGTGAGTCACTATAGATGAAATTGTTCTAGAGTGCAAGATAGGAAACATCTGGCTACTTACCCACAATGCCGCACTCTGAAGAATTTCTTGGGGCAAGGCATGGAAGGGGAAGCCTCAGCAGAAACACTAGAAAGGACTTCTACCTTAAGCAGTAAGATACTTTGGTCATTGCCTACATGTTGTTGTTGTTGTTTTATTGAAAAGAACCTGAACCTAATATCTTAAACTGATTTCTACAAAATAGAACTTTAAAAGTTTAAATCTATTAAACTGATTTCTACAAAATAGAACTTTAAAAGTTCTATTTTTGATTCATCATTTTGATCAATGGCAATCTAGTATATAAACGTTAGGAGGCATTTTTCTAAACAAAGCATTTCAGCTCTGTGAAAAAAATGTTTGTGGCTAATTCATGGTGAAGACTACACATCAATTGCACTCCGTTTTTTGTTTTTGTTTTTTGTTTTTGAGTGGAAAGATGCTGGATTCTTTCTAGCAGAATAATAAGATGCCTGAGATACACTATAATCACTGTCATGGAGTGAAGATGTCTTAGAGACTAGAATTCTACAAAAATCAGGGTGCGGTTTTGATGTGGAAAGTAAAGCTAAGAAAGCATAATCTGCAAGGCCGTCCGGTTGCTTCTGTGTTTATGCCTCTATCTTTATTCATGGCCTTTGTTCCTCCATTTTAGCATCTTGCGTTCTTGTAAGGTTTCATGTGGTCTTAAAAAACTGTATCTTCTTTTTTACTCAGTTTCCTAAGTATGCCTTGATCTCCTTTGACAACTTCCGCCTGTCTTTGTTTAAACTCCTTTGTTTAAATCCCTTCTCAACACCCCAATCTACCATGAAAGATTCAGCTTGGTTCCCTCAGCCCTCATTTGTCAGCTGAAATAAAATGTCAGTAGTGGCATATACAGAAACCCTTTTTACAATTGTGAATACTAAGAGTATTTCCATTCTAGCAATTTATAGTGTCCTCCACCTATCACTGTGCTGATATTTAGCTAATGTGGATGGGCTTTATATCATCACTAACAGGGCTAGGTAAAACAATATATTGCTAGTGCAGACGTTTGAGTTAGATCTTATAAGTTTATTGCAAGGGTTGGTAGCCTAGAATCCTTGGACATCAGTGTGCCTGTAGATCTATTCCTTGGGACCCATCATATCTCTATTCTCTCTATATCTATCTATCTATCTATCTATCTATCTATCTATCTATCTATCTATCATCTATCTATCTATCTATCATCTATCTATCATCATTTCAAACAATTAAATAGGGAATTGTTTCTATAGTATAATGTTTGCCCACTACACAATCTACTCCCCAGGATGACCCTCACCCCCCCCCATGCTCCCCATAGGCATACTTCAAAATAAAAATGGTTGTTGACTTGGTGAAACCTAGGGTTTTGTTTAGAAGAATGCCCACTGCCCAGGGGAGTTAAGAGTGACATTAATATAGCTAAAGGAAGTAGAAGGCACAGTCATATCAATTTATCTTCTAGTAATGGGTATTTTGTGATAGGACTTTCCACCACTGGCCAGTTTGCCAATGCACAAGCCCATGCCCAAAAAATGCTGTTATAATCCCAGATTGGCACTCCAGCTCCCCAAAATTACCTTCACATGCATTCACTTTATTGTCATGGCATCTATTTCCAGTAACTGGGCATAATAGCTTCTGCTTCTTTATTTAACTAAGTGAAATGATAATGAACTAGATATAGCCAACTCTCAGATTGAGACAGCTGAAATATTTGCTGTATTATGAATTATACTTTGGCATGGGTGTGTGTATATTCCAACGCATATTTAATACCTCATGAAAATGTTTATCTAGAATTCTGTGATTGAAATAATGCCAGCATACTACATGAAGGTGATATTAAGACTGATAATGATGTGACTTCTAAAAATAAAGCACATTATATATATTAACCACATATCATCCCTGTGAAGATTATCTGGGAAAAGGTTTGGGAATGGTGAATACTAATGGATCTGCTTCCAGAGATCAGAGTATTGGTAAATTTCTGTCCTGTAATGTTTTTAATATACCTGTCCTTGGAAACCCCGTAATTCTTTTTGCCACAATATCTATAAACCTAGGTTTTTATTGATTGATTGATTGATTGATTATGCACCATCAAGTTGTTTTTGACTGCTAGCGACCACATAGATAGATTTTCTCCAAGATGATCTAACCCTAACCTGCTCTTTCAAGTCTCCCAGTGGTGCCCTCATCATTGCTGTAACTGAATCCATCCACCTTGCTGCTGGTCGTCCATTTCTTCTCTTTCCTTCCATCTTTCCCAGCATTACAGCCTTTTCCAGAAAGCTATATCTTCACATAATGTGTCTGAAGTAAGATAATTTGAGCTCGGTCATTTGTGCCTCAAGTGAGAACTCTGGGTTAATTTGTTCAATGATCCATTAGTTTATTTTCTTGGCTATCCATGGCACTCTCAGGAGTCTTCTTCAACACCAGAGTCCAAGGCATCAATACTCCTATCCTGCTTCTTTACAGTCCAACTTTTGTTTCCATAGAGTATCACAGGGAACACCGTGGCATGCACGATTCTGATCTTTGTAGGTATAGGCACATCATGAATTAAAATATCTTTTCCAAGGGCTTCATGGCTTTTCTACCAAGTGCTAGTCTGTGGTGCGTTTCCTGACTGCTTGTTCTGAGGTTTATATATTTATCAAATTTCTAGATTGCCCAATTCCAAAACAACTCTGGGTGGCTTCACAAGATTTAAAAAGCAAGAAGACAACATTCTGTAAGAAAAAACCAGAGTCACCCAGAGGAAATAGATTAAAAAAAAAAAAAAAAAAAAAACCCACTCTCCCAGATTACCCCCAAAGTAAAGGATCCTGCCAAATGCTATAACCCAAGACTTGGTGAAAGAACCAAGTTTTAGGGCTTGCTTGAGGGTGGGCAAGGTGGGTGCCATACAAACCCTTGTGGGAGGGTGTTGTGTTCCAGACGGCAGGGACTGCAACAGAGAAGGACTTCTTCCTGGTTTTGTTAGATGACATTGCTTGATCAATGGGACCCAAGGCAAGCTGACTCTGTGTGCTCACACAGGATAGGCAGACCCAATGGGAGACCTCAAATATCTAGGCCTAGCTTCCATTCTCATAGGATTTATTCAGTAAGAATGTAACCATTTAAAGACCTTTCCTCCACTTCTTTTAAACAATACTAAATCTCTCCTTTGCCATTTCTTTACTGTTCCTTTACTGTGTGTCATGTTATATAAATAGTCCTAGAACAGCAGCAATAGCAAGATGATTTATTGAAGTAATAAGAGAGCATAAACCACCTTCAAGTGTCCTCTGGAGTATGATGGGGTGTACTGTAGAAGAAGACACTAGTACCTTGAGAACAACTTGCCATGATATTATTAGTGCAAATTACAAAAGGAAATGCTTTGAGAGAGCCCCAAAGGGTTTTGACTGATATGGAGTATGCATGACTCATTGAATCATTTCTTTCTTGGAAATAGCTTCAGGAGATAGAACAAAATGTGTGTAATCATCTGGAATCAACGAAATGTACCTAAAGTGTCTAAGTCAATGGCTTGATGCCCTCCAGATGTGTTGAGGTAACAGCCTGCTGAAGTGAGGAAGAATTGTAGGGACAGACAGTAAACACTACTCACGTACTTCCATCTGAAACAAGAACAGATTGCCAGAAAGGGAACAGTCTCACAATGATTTGGATGGTTCCCAACTATCACAGTATTTTAGTGCAAAGATGGGTGGCCAACCTAGAAGCAGAATTCAGTCCCACACATACACCACTCTTTTTGCAACCTCTAAAACTCCCCAAGAACTGGGACTCTGAATAATGCCAAGTACAAATTTCATTTTAGAAAAGAAAAAGTGTTAATGTGCCTACTTAACTAAAACCAAAACCCATCTCAAAATTGATAGAACAACACCAAAGATCTGCCCACTCTTATAATATCACCATGTCACCACTTTATCCTTTGTACCCTTGGATGCTGAAAAAAATATAAAAGAACATGTGACATCCAGTCACAAAAAGTTGTTTTCCCATGCTTTGAACAGAAATAACTAAATGGCATTATCTTGTAGTGGCCAGGATTTTTCATCTATCATGAGACTCAGAATTATCTGATTCTGCATTAATAGTATGGTAACATGCAGTGACAGCTCAAGGGTATATAGCACCCCTAAGCCACAGTAAATGATAGTGCCACTTCCCACCAACCCAAAGATTTGCACTTTTGAAATAGCTTTTGTTTTCAGAAGGAACGGTTGTATTGGTGGTCCCTAAGCTTTGGCACCCTAAGCTGGTGCCTATTCAGCCTTAGCCTAAAGCCACCCTTGCTAACACAGCAAACTGCAAGTAAATAGTCAATATCTTTCAGTTCTATCTGAGTTGCCTGAATGATTTGGAATGGAGTCAACTGAGTCCAACTGAGAGAAAAGGGATCTTCCTGCCTCCTCTGCCATAGAACAGCTAACATCTCCAAGGGATGTAAGGTTTTCTGACACCTCTATCTTTAGCAAGACAACTTGACTTTATCTATGAAGCCAGCAATTTACTTGTCCTCTTCCTGGACTAGGCTTAAAGCGCTAACAGGATGTAAATGGGTTCTAAGATGTTTGCTGGCATTCAACAACCTTTAAAAAACTGGAAAGTTCAATTGTTTCCTAAAGATTGACACACAGAACTCTCCTGCTTACTCAGAATGTATGCCTATTTCTGCCTGTAAAATATTAATACATATTTAGCCAATCATCTTAGACCTAGTGGCCTCCATATACATACAGAAGAAATCAAGCAAAGGAAAGCTTTCAGTTAGGTATATGTTTGGAGACTTAAGTTTTACAAACTAATGAATTGTTTGAAATAAACATTCATACTATAACTAGTGGTATATACGCAGATGTCATATGTTACATTTCCTATCCAGTAGACCATGATTTGTTGGACCAGAGATGCATTTCTCCTTTCTCTTCTTTTTTTCTTCATATATGGTCCAATATATAGCATCTGAATTGGAAACTTGCATAAGTCCTTGTTGTTGTTGTTGTTTAGTCGTTAAGTCGTGTCCGACTCTTCGTGACCCCATGAACCATATTGCGCCAGGCCTTCCTATCTTTCACTGCCTCCCTCAGTTTGCTCAATTTCATGCTCATTGCTTCAGTGATGCTATCTAGCCATCTCATCCTCTGCCGTCCTCTTCTCCTTTTGCCTTCCATCTTTCCCAGCATCAGGGTCTTTTCCAAAGAGTCCTCTCTTCGCATTAGGTGACCAAAGTATCTGAGCTTGAGCTTCATTATCAATCCTTCCAATGAGCAATCAGAGTTGATTTCCTTTAAGATTGACTGGTTTGACCTCCTAGCAGTCCAGGGGACTCTTAAGAGTCTTCTCCAGCACCACAGTTCAAAGGCATCAATTCTTCGGCGTTCAGCCTTCTTTATGGTCCAGCTCTCACAGCCATACATTACTACTGGAAAAACCATAGCTTTGACTATGCGGATCTTTGTCGGCAAGGTGACGTCTCTGCTTTTTAATATGCAATCTAGGTTTGCCATAGCTTTCCTCCCAAGGAGCAAGCGTCTTTTAATTTCAGGGCTGCAGTCTCCGTCTGCGGTGATCTTGGAGCCCAAATAAATGAAGTCTGTTACTGCTTCCATTTCTACCCCTTCTATTTGCCAGGGATTGATGGGTCCAGATGCCATGATCTTAGTTTTTTTAATGTTGAGTTTCAAGCCAGCTTTCGCACTCTCCTCTTTCACCCTCATCAAGAGGCTCTTTAGTTCTTCTTCACTTTCTGCCATTAGGGTGGTATCGTCTGCATATCTGAGGTTATTGATGTTTCTCCCTGCAATCTTAATTCTGGCTTGTGATTCTTCCAGCCTGGCATTTCTCATGATGTACTCTGCATATAGGTTAAATAAGCAGGGTGACAGTATACAGCCTTGTCGTACTCCTTTCCCTATTTTGAACCAATCGGTTGTTCCATGACCGGTTCTAACTCTTGCTTCTTGGCCCGCATACAGATTTCTCAGGAGACAGGTAAGGTGGTCTTGTATCCCTATCTCTTTAAGAATTTGCCACAGTTTGTTGTGATCCACACAATCAAAGGCTTTTGCATAGTCAATGAAGCAGAAGTAGATGCTTTTCTGGAACTCTCGTGCTTTCTCCATGATCCAGCGAATGTTGGCAATTTGATCTCTAGTTCCTCTGCCTCTTCGAAACCCAGCTTGTACATCCGGTAGTTCTCGGTTCACATACTGCTGAAGCCTAGCTTGTAGGATTTTGAGCATAACCTTGCTAGCATGTGAAATGAGTGCAATTGTGCGATAGTTTGAGCATTCTTTGGCATTGCCCTTCTTTGGAATTGGAACGTAAACTGACCTTTTCCAATCCCGTGGCCACTGTTGCATTTTCCAAACTTGCTGGCATATTGAGTGCAGCACTTTAACAGCATCGTCTTTTAGTATTTTAAATAACTCAGCTGGAATACTGTCATCTCCACTAGCTTTGTTGTTAGCAATGCTTCCTAAGGCCCACTTGACTTCACTCTCTAGGATGTCTGGCTCAGGGTCAGTGACCACACCAGCATGGACATCAGGGACATTAAGATCTTTCTTGTATAGTTCTTCTGTGTATTCTTGCCACCTCTTCTTAATCTCTTCTGCTTCTGTTAGGTCCCTGCCTTTTTTGTCCTTTATCATGCCCATCTTTGCACTAAACGTTCCTTTGATATCTCCAATTTTCTTGAAGAGATCTCTAGTCTTCCCCATTCTATTGTTTTCTTCAATTTCTTTGCATTGTTCATTTAAGAAGGCCTTCTTATCTCTCCTTGCTATTCTCTGGAAATCTGCATTCAGTTGCTTATATCTTTCCCTTTCACCCTTGCTTTTTGCATTCCTTCTTTCCACAGCTATTTGTAAAGCCTCATCAGACAGCCATTTTGCTTTCTTGCATTTCTTTTTCTTTGGGATGGTTTTAGATGCTGCCTCTTGTACAATGTTACAGACCTCCGTCCATAGTTCTTCAGGCACTCTGTCTACCAAATCTAATCCTCTAAATCTATTCATCACCTTCACTGTGTACTCACATGGAATATGATTTAAGTCATACCTGAGTGGTCTAGTGGTTTTCCCTACATTCTTCAATTTAAGCCTAAATTTTGCAGTAAGAAGCTCATGATCTGAGCCACAGTCAGCTCCTGGTCTTGTTTTTGCCGTCTGTATAGAGCTTCTCCATCTTTGGCTGCAAAGTATGTAATCAATCTGGTTTCGGTATTGACCATCTGGTGATGTCCATGTGTAGAGTCGTCTCTTGTGTTGTTGGAAAAGAGTGTTTGCTATGACTAGCTTGTTCTCTTGACAGAACTCTATTAGCCTTTGCCCTGCTTCATTTTGTACTCCAAGGCCAAACTTGCCTGTTATTCCGATTACTCCTTGACTTCCTACTTTAGCATTCCAATCCCCTATGATGAAAAGGACATCTTTTTTTGGTGCTAGTTCTAGAAGGTCTTGTAGGTCTTCATAGAACCGGTCAACTTCAGCTTCTTCGGCATCAGTGGTTGGGGCATAGACTTGGATTACCGTGATGTTGAATGGTTTTCCTTGGATACGCACTGAGATCATTCTGTCGTTTTTGAGGTTGTACCCCATTACTGCCTTTCCCACTCTCTTATTGACTATGAGTGCAACTCCATTTCTTCTAAGGGTTTCTTGCCCACAGTAGTAGATATAGTGGTCACCTGAATTAAATTCACCCATTCCCGTCCATTTCAATTCGCTGATTCCCAAGATGTCGACGTTCAATCTTGTCATCTCATGTTTGACCACATCCAGCTTGCCTTGGTTCATGGATCTTACATTCCACGTACCTATACAATATTGTTCTTTACAGCATCGGACCTTCTTTTCGCTTCCAGATACATCCACAGCTGAACGTCCTTTCGGCTTTGGCCCAGCCGCTTCACTCTTTCTGGAGCTACTTGGAATTGCCCTCCGCTCTTCCCCAGTAGCATATTGGACACCTTCCGACCTGAGGGGCTCATCTTCCGGCGTCATATCTTTTAGCCTTTTAACATTGTCCATGGAGTTTTCTTGGCAAGGATACTGGAGTGGGTTGCCATTTCCTTCTCCAGTGGACCACATTTTGTCAGAACTCTCTGTCATGACCTGTCCGTCTTGGGTGGCCCTGCACGGTATAGCTCATGGCTTCACTGAGTTACACAAGCCCCTTCGCCACGACAAGGCAGTGATCCATGAAGGGGGCATAAGTCCTACAAGCCAATATTCAAAATCATGGTATTTACTTCTCATTTGTAAAGTTGATTCTGAGAAGCACATAATCCACTGTTTCCTGATTTGGATTTTATTGAAGACTATTATTTAAGAAACTAGGAGGTCTTGTGTTAAGCAGTCATGTAATGGGAAATGGAATGAAAATGAATGGCTAGATTGAGAAAAAGCAAAGTTTGTTGACCTTGGTATGTGATACTTGAACTAACCCGTTACCTCCAATAGAAAAATATGATATACAAGATCTTAGATTCTGACTGGAAAATAGCATGCAATCACATGAACATCATAAGAATTCAGCAAAAAAAATAGATTTTATTTTGTCCAAATTTGCATCACTATATATAAAATTACCTCTGCACTCAGTTTTGTGTGTATCTTGCCTAATTTACATATTTTGTGCACAATTTTACCTAATATATTTTTAAGCATTTTATTCCTAACAATGCACTTTTATATGGTAGTTTTCCTACATTCATTTTTATACATGTATCTCTGATATATATGCAATTTTTCACAATTCTTGGGTAATCTGGACATGTGCAGATTTTAGTGGCTTGTTTAATTTTTTCTTTAAACATGCAGAAGTATAAGTTCATATAATACTGGAAAACTTCCAAGCTGTTACTTGTCTCCAAATAAATATATATATTTTTCCAATGTAATGTGCTTTTAAATGACCCAAAGATATTGTGCAGCTGTTGGAGTTGTGTGCTGCTGTTGTTGCTATTCTTGTTTTTATTATAGCATTTTCTTGGAATTCCTATCCCCATATGCACTGCTAATGGATAAGATTAGTACAATGAGTTAAAAATCTCTAAAATTAGATCATAAAATTAAATATCACAGTACACTTTAGACTGTTTTGTGTATCTCCTTTTTAAATCAGTTATTCCAATAAATCAGCAATTTGGATTGCATATCCACTCTCAATTTCTTAATAACAAATAGAGGGTAAATGGAAAAGAATTGAAGTTATGAAAAATTCAGAAGGCTTTGTTTTCAGAATAGAGTAGAAGCTGTTGCTTGCCTCTGGAATGAATACTATCTATCAGGTGAAAAGGAATTCAAGCCAGTAGGAACAGAAGTCTAAAAACAGAAACATTGTTGAGAATGATAATAGCTGACAGACAGACAGACAGACAGACAGACAGACAGATAGATAGATAGATAGATAGATAGATAGAATACTTTATTGGCCAAGTATGAGACATACAAGGAATTTGACTTCGATGCAAAAAACTCTCAGTGTGTTTGCATAGCATCAGGAAATAAGGAATAATAAAAAGTAATAACTTTATATACTAAAACTCTGCAATCAGAAGAGGAGAATTGGAGGAAGAATAATACTACGGCTATTGACTAACATATATTCATTTTTAAAAGGAGAAGCTATTGTCTAGCATATATTCTCATTTAATAGAGCATTATCAGTCACGTCTTGGCAGTCATATCTTATCATGCAATGTCAATCAGTTTGTCATGCTGCATTAATTAGGTGTTCGGCAGAGCAATGGCATGAGGGAAAAAACTGTTCTGGTGTCTAGATGTTTTAACATACGGTGCTCTGTAGCGCCATCCTGAGGGAAGAAGTTGAAACAATTTATGTCCAGGATGAGAGGGATCTGCAGATATCTATAGCTAATGAAATGAAGTAAAATTGCAAAAAAGGAAGAAAGAGCATTTCTTCATACAGAGGTTCGGAAATCACGTTAAAGTGTTATTTCTATTCATCATTGATTATATGATGAATTCAGCATTGTTGAGAATTAGTGCCTTGCTTGACCAAAGCTGCTGTAATGCCATTTTAAAGAGGAAGTTCATGCTTCACCATTTCAGGTAAATAAGTTGTATAGCCAGTGGGTGTATAGGAATGTGGTTAATCATGCTGATGTGATAATAGGATGGTTGTTTTTAAGCCAATTAGTAAATGCCAAAGTTCTCTTTGCCGTAAATGGACTTTTGCTTGCCTGACCTTTGAAGTAGACATGCTCAAGAAGGCTGTTTGTTCATGCACTTAAAAGGGAATGGGAATGGTCCCTCAGGGCTGGACACCCCCATGCTGTCTTTGAGTTTGTGTACTAAAGAAGGAAACTTTGAATTTTCAGTGTTGTCTGGAGTTTATTGACCAGTGTAAAGAATGAAACATTAGATAAATTCTCTAACAACATAAAGTGATACTTAAGACAAAAGTACAATTTTCTATAAATTTTTCTTAGGAATGCCATGAGAATACACATATACACATGTACAGAAACACACTGTCTCTTATAGATTAGTCTCCAGAAGGGTTAGCATGATAGTAAAAAATAGTTAATCTTTTAAAAAAGCTTAATTGTATAATGTACAACAATAATTCAGAACTGGATTTTCCATTGTTTGATCTTTAGAAATGTGTCACCCCATTGCAGAACATAGGCATGAAAAGTACAAATGTCATGGGCTGACTGCAGTAATTACTCATCCATGTTTGAATATATTCAAATACATCACACATTTCTTTTGAATATATTGAAAATGGCCTACCCATCTCGGAGAAGACAAAATATCCATGATAATAAAATGATAGGATTTGTATTAATAATTCTCCTGCACTCTACAAGAAAGATTAGCTTTGCTGTAATCACGATTGTTCTGATTTAGCCTGTTGATTGTTTAGAAGTATTGATCTGCTACATTTCAGTGAAAGAAGGCCTTGGTGCTGGGTTATCTACTATTGAGAAAACATGTTCACCAGAATAGATTACTTTTATCAATAATTCACTACATTTGATGTAGAAAAATGCAGGACCTTTCTTCCCACTTTCTCCAAAATAAATGATCTAGACCATGTAACCACATAATCAGCTCTCCAGGAACACATAGCAGAAAATTGAGCAATTCCTTCAAATTCATCTTTAATGAATGAAGGGAAAAAAGAGGGAAACTGAAATGCATTAAATTATTACTTAGTTTCCAATCAAAACAGTTCATTCATAAATAAGAACAAATGTTCTGGAACAATGTGGTTTCTTTAACAAAAACATTTCAGTATATACAAATATGGCAACTTAAATACAAAAGGGCAGCATTTGCATAGTCATGATTGTAGGATGATGATATCTCCTTTGTCCCTTTGTCACCAGCATAACACATGAGATTTCAGATCTGACATGTCCTTATTGTTGTGTGCTCCAGATGTAGTAGTAGTAATAATAACAGATATCATCATCACCATCACGGCTCGATTTTTTCTCATTATTTTGTTTTTTCTAAAAATGTTGGTCTATATCTTGCCTCCTCTGTTCGTGAATTCCTTTATTGCCCATGAAAAGGACAAGATTGTTTTTCCTTATTTATTTTGCAGGAAGATCGATGAATTGGTTTCATCTTTCTGAACTTGAACTTAAAAAAAGAAAAGCCCTTGAACTCACATGTTGGCTTATGAAACTATAGGGACTCCCTTCAGTCTTGCATATTCTTCTTAGAATTATGACATGACAAGGCAACATTGCATGGTCACCTGATCAATATGGTGAGTTCAGATGATGCTTTCCAGAAGAAGCAACACAACCATGATGCTGCAAGGGAGTGGGAATATGCAAGTTGCACACTCTCTCTCTCTCTCTCTTTTTAAAGAAGAGAATGAGAAGGATCCATTCAGAAACCTTCTTCCAAGGTAAGGCAATTTCCCATGCCTGCCTTTCTCACTGGAATTTAAAAAAGAATGACCCCATAATACATTTTAGCTTTGAATCCATCCATCATCTTTAATTTGCAATGGTGCAAATTGAAGTGGAGCAAACAGTTCAACACTACTCTAGTTCTCTGATATTTCAAATTCACTCCAAAAGGATGGAGAACCTTTTTTCAGTCAAGGCTTGATTATAGTGGTTGAAACCTACTGATGGCTGAATCTTAGCTCACCTCTTCTGTTGTTTGTAAATTGTGTAGTGAATAAATAATACAATTAGAATAAATCATATGAAAAAGAAATGATTGACAGTGGGGATGCACCCATCACTGAAGTTAATTAAATACAGCAGTCTGAAACTGTTACTAGCAATCAACCATTAAAGTTGAAGTCCACAAGGCTCTAACGCTTCATAAACTTTCTGAACTTTCTTTGCATCAATATATGGAAGTGAGCATCAGAGATAGAAAACATTTTCTCTTTCCTGATAAGCTAAATGCATAATACCACTGATTTCATAAATCTGTTAGTAAAATCTCATTGCTAAGGACTGGGACAATCTATATTAGAATGCTTACCTCTGAAGGAGCTGGGTGTTAATACCTCAGAATAATAAAATCACCAAACCTGTTAATTTCAGTTAAACGTTCTGATATATTTTGGTACAGTTTCTTGTGATCATCATTCCTCTCTTTGTCTAGCAGCAGTTTATGGTGCTCTATAGATACATACTTCACCACTCCTTAGCTAGTTCACTTGAAAAGGAAGAGTTCCACAGCTGATGATTCTCAGGGCTTATTTAATCTGCATTTTGTAGTAAACCAACCTGATCTGCATCTTTTATCTTAACGTGTGGATCAAAACTGTAGTCTGAATGAGATGGTACCTTTTGCAAGGCAATTTGCAGCCTAAGAAAGTCTTCCTTTAGGATAGTGGAGAATCTATGTTGGATCTAGAGAGTGATTTTCATGAAAGAGAAGGACTTCTCCTATTTATGGAAGGGACTAGAGGTAAATACTCCGATTGGAGAAGAATAAAAAAGGAAATGTGTGCCCTTTTGTTCATGAAATAGCTTTTCAGAGGAATATATGGGCTTTGAAATGGAGTGAGAGTTTCTGACTAGAAGAATTCTAGTTTGACCATTCTGAATTCTACATTATTACATTCAGAACTTTATTATATTATATTATATTATATTATATTATATTATATTATATTATATTATATTATATTATATTATAATATTATTTTTATTATTATTATTAATATTATTATTATTTTAAACTTGTATGCTGCCCATCTCCCCCAACGGGTGACTCTGGGCGGCTCACAATAACAAAAAAGAAAAAACACACCAGAATTTTTGCAACTCTAAGACTACAACTACAAAGTAAACATAACTCTGAGATGTTTGATATAAACTTCTTAATTTTAGGAGGCCTGAACTTTCAAAGTTTTTCAGAGATCAATGAGAATTGTTGTTGTTTTAAATCTTCATGGATAGATTTTAAAACTAGCCTGAGAACATGAAAAGCAATTATCTAAATTCTCTAAATGAAACTTAAGGCTACTAAAGTTTTCTACCAAACCTTCCGGCATGCTACTTCTCACTGTGAATAAATCTGAAATCTCTTGTAAGTTTTTTTACAACCAAAATGAGATTATGTGTTAATACTCTTTGGAAAATTACTTACCTTTAGGAGAAATTAAATGAATCTTCTGCCTTGGTAAAAGCTGCTATTACATTTTAGAGACACAAAAGTCCATTTCCATGACAAAGTTTTTCTCCATCCATTTATTTTTCTCCTGTTTCTGAATAATATGGACCAGCAGGTGGCAGCAGGAGTTTCATCACAGCATCTGGTGGGTCTTCGTTTACATTCAAAACATCTGAGCAGGATCAAATGTAATTAGCAAGTTAGTATATGGACAGGAGACCACCAGGAAATTTAGACTGGGAAATCTAAAAAAACAAACAAGTGAATAAGACAAGGCAACAGTAATCTACTTACATATTTTGGGGAATAAGACTACCTGGACATGTCTATGTAATCAGCAGGCATCAAGCTCCATTCAAGAGAGACTTTACTTGATTCTGACTCTGAGTCAGAATGTAATAGTACCAGGATGGTCTACGAAACAATAAATAAATCCTATTTGGATTTGTTGAGAAATGCACATCAATTACTGCAGATAATTAATAACCATTTGGTGTATTGTTGCCAAATGCCTTATAGCTTTCACATGCTTTTTTTAAAAGAACATTTAACAGTCTACAAAAGAAATACATTATTTTTAAAAAATGTCCTTTTTTAGTTTGAGCAATTTCAGTATGTCGGATCGCCCAGGACTTTTAGTTCTAAGAGGTTTCCATCTTCCAGCAGACTGAAATAGTTTTGTTGTGAGTCAAACATGGTTTTACAGCCAGATCAGTGTAGTCCCTAGCCAAATGTGGCTCATAAATATGGCTGCACATTCTTAAACTGGTCTTCCCTTTGGGTAAAGGTGATGCTTTGCAGTATAAGTAATATACAGCATATCACTCTGGAGCCAATCATTCTGTAATGTGGATAGGCTACTTTCTACTAAGTTTTGGACTCTGTGTTTCTGAACCCCCATAAATTTGCTAAATTGTTGGAAATGTTCCGTTCCAGACACTAAATAGTTTCAGGTAGTTTCCTCATATGTTTATAGGCAACACTGTTGAAGTCCTGGCTACCAGTGGAATAAGAAAATGGTCTAGGCCCACATTTCCCTAAATGTGGTCTTTGTCCCAGTACTGGTCTTTAGAAAAAAATGTATACATAATTGTTTTCTTTCTCTTCCAACTTGAGTGCTGCAGTCATGATCTTGCCAGCCCTTCAATCAGAAGAAAGGAGAAATCTGGTAATGCATGACTTAATGACTTAAGCCTTAAAAAAAATGCATGCAAAAAACCCCATAGGCATGTACAAAAGCCCTCCTGCCATTTCATACATGCTTCAAGTGAAAACACACACACACGTGAGTACTGACAAAAGAGACAAATAGTTCCAGATATATAAAGGGTGGGAAACCCTGGTCTGAGCTGTTAGCAATGAAGTTACTAAATTGGATTTGGGTGACTAATGCATTTAAATAAATAAATAAAATATACATTTCTTTTCTTGTGGAGTAGGAAGGTGAACTTTCCCTTCGAGTCAGTGTTGACTCCTGGCAACTGCCTGGACAAGTCCCTGCAATTTTCTTGGCAAGATTTCAGAAGTAGTCTGCCATTGTCTGCTTCCTAGGGCTGAGAGAGAGTGAGTGGCCCAAGGTCACCCAACTGCATTTGTGCCTAAGGTGGGACTAGAACTTATAGTCTCCCAGTTTCTAGCCTGGTACCTTAACCACTACACCAAACTGGCTCTTTTCTTAAGAAAGAGTTAGTGGTCATAAAACAGAAAAGTTGATGGCTAGAACACCAATGGAGGAAATCTGTGGATGAATCAGGCCAAATGAGCATTAGAATCCAATTAGACCCCATATTTGAAATAAATAAAAATGGTGCCTTGGGCAGCTAAGCAAAAAATAAAAATAAAACAAGAAAACAATTTACAGTAAATTAAAATATTGTTAGAGAAAGAATTAACTTAATAATTAAAACTATAGAACACTAATAAAAAATAAGAATTTGAAATCAGTGAAAGACAATGACAAAGAAAGGCCTCTTTTGAAATGAGAGATGCTCATGGGCTTTTGACTGATTTCTCCATTTGCACTATCTTTGTCTAGGGAGACCACTGTTCCATCTACACATTATATTTTATGTATTTCTTTGGAAAATATATTATATTACAGCAGGCCTGGAGAACCTTTGGCCCAGGGCCTCAGACAGGGGCCTTTCCCATCATTTTAAGATCCCCTTCTTTTTCAGGTGAAGGTGTGGAATGCCTTCTGCCAGTTTGGCCAACTTCAAAAAGTATGCACTGGGCAAAGCACTGTAAAAAACCACTGAAGACTTTCTCTAATGGAGGAAGACATGAGAGTTCCTGAAGATCTGGCATTTTCCTGCATTTGAGCCATTCTAAGTGGTAAGAAACAGGCATGATAGGAAAAACATGTGGGGAAGAATTGTGGAATAGAGACAGCACCTCAGTATGGAAAAATGGTTATGTCATCAGAAAAGAAGAAGAAGAAGAAGATGTGGATTCCTAAATCTGTCTTAAATTTGTCCCTGATTCCACCCAGACAGGGTGGGGGAAAATAAGACAGGCTTGCTCCCGGCCCCAGTCCAGATGTGGTTCCCTATTTACATAAAATTATTTGTAAAAACAGATATATGCAACAAATTCATACAAACATCAACATCTTAAAAGAAATAATGAGTATAAATACTCAAAAATGCACCATTTTGTGCAATTTTTCTAAAATATTCAAACTGATGAAGAAACAAGATGAACGGGATTTAAGTTGGAAAAAGAAGAATTGAAAGAAGAAAAAGAAGGATAGATTTGTCCCTCTATACTAGCCAATTTTTAAATTTATTTTTTATTTTTTTATTTTTTTTGGCTGGTTTCTGCTACAAATAGGAAGGTACCCACCCTTGGAGAAGGGCCAGATGTTAATTGACATCTAAAAAGTGGAAATCTATCTGGAGACCAGAATGGCTGCCTAGATTTTCTAACTTCATGTAGTCTGAAGTTCTATCATGCATTCAACTTATTTTCTTTTCTACAAGGCTGAATCTTGAATTGTATTTTCATAGACATCTTTTCCCTAAGCAAAGATGAAAAGAACAATCTGGCTGAAGCTTCAACTATTAATATTCTTATTACTACAAACATAAGAGGACTAGTTTTTATGGAATTCACATTAATAAGGCAAGGCCATTCTCATTTGCCTTTGACATATCCTTCACATTATTTAGATTCTGCATACAAATGTCACCTTGATAGTGAAAAATGTGGCATCTTTTCTCTGCACAGGTCAAACAAATTCTATTTACAGGTTACTTAAATACTGAAGGAAATTGAAAAGCATTTCTTTACAAAAAGAACATAAAATGCATACAGCAAGGAAGGAAGGTAGATTTTACCAAAATTTATATTGCAAGAAGTCAGTTAAGTATTTAGGGATCTTCCAATTATAATAATGTACTAAACACATTTAACAACCATGCATTATTTCCAAAAAGGGTCTTCAATCTTCTAACTCATCACATGGAATAAAGAACATTTATGCTACTGCAGGTAGTCCTTGACTTATGACCACTTTTTTAGTGACCATTCCAAGTTACGACAGTGCTGAAAAAAGTGACTTACAACCAGTTCTCGCACTTACAATTGTCACAGCATCCCTGTGGGCACCTGATCAAAATTTGGCTGCTTGGCAACTGGCATGTATTTACCATGGTTGCAGCATCCCAGAATCAAGTGATCACCATTTGCAACCTTCCCAGCCAGCTCCCAACAAGCAAAATCAATGGGGAACCATGTGATTCAATTAATGACTGCCACAAAAAATGCCATAAAATTGGGTGCAGCCACATGATGCCTTGCTTAATGACTACACTAATTAACAATGAATTTTCCAGTCCTTATTGTGGTCAGAAGTCAAGGACTACTTGTATACCATGACTTTGGAAACCACTTCAGAAAAACTAAAAAAAAAAACCCAATCAAGTCTAATGTTTTCTCATAAGTTTTCTTGGAAATCAATTGTAACACATCTCTTTGCGCAAAAGGCTATAAACATTGACAGAATACTGGATTAATATTTGTCTCCTTGATCAGCAAAAGCACTTTGCATTGTTAGAATAGGGAAATATCGTTTTCTGTCACTTGATGCATAATTTCTAAAACAATCTGTCAGGACTCCAGACTGTTAGTGAATGGGTCAAAAGCAAATGGAATCCTTCCTTCCTTCCTTCCTTCCTTCCTTCCTTCCTTCCTTCCTTCCTTCCTTCCTTCCTTCCTTCCTTCCTTCCTTCCCCCAACCCCCTTTTCTTTTTATGTCCCCTTCTTTCTTCTCTTCCATTAACAGCATCTGTCTAATCATCAAACTGGCAAAACAAGGCCAATGAAATTAGGCTTGGAGGAAGCAACCACCTTGAGATGGTGGAATTTCAAGAGCCATAAAGTATCTCCTCTGGATAGTGTGCACTACTCCTGTTTACATTAGTCAGCTGATACTGAATCTCTTGCAAATATTAGATCTTTAAAATGGTTGGCCAAGAATAAGAATTTTTATTTCAAACAGAAAAATACCTGACTACATGTACACAGTAGAACATAGGCCACAGTACTTATCACTGTTATTTTCTAAGAATGCTGATAGGATATTGCAACTAAAAGCATTAATGCTGGAGACAGTGCTTTGCTTTCCAGCATGCCAGCTTCATTTTTTAAAATCATCTTCAGAGAAGAAAAAGGCAACTGAAGATCACAAATTTATGTTTAAAAAGCAATTTTATTTCTTTCCCTCATTGTTTTGTCCTTTGTGAAGATCCGTCCATCCATCCATCCATCCATTTAAGATGGAGCCTCTTACACCAGGCTATTAGCAAAAGGATAGGCACTTTATTTTATTTGGAGTAGGAAGGGAGGAAAAGAAAGGTTGTATGCATGTGGTGGTACATGGCTGAGATGATGTGGGGGATAAATGAGTCTGGGCATAGCTGAGAAGAACAAAACAGAGTTGGGAGGAAGCAAGGAAGAGAAAGTAGAAGAAAATCACACATGGAGAAGAACAGGTCTGGCTTTGTGCAACAGTGATTGGTGAATGGCAAGCAATAGGGGCAACAGGTGAACAGCAGAAAAGGAGAGGAACAGCTCCACTATTACCCCACATGGCAGTATGGGGAGCTCCTTGAATGGCAGCCATCACTGGAGAGCTGCTCAGTGCATCAAAGTCTCCTGACATCTGAATACAGGCTCAGGGAGTATTACTTACTTATATTAGGCCTTCCATGTTATCAGGTCTAATATTAATGCTGGACAAAAAAAAAATGGCCACCAGTTCTTTAATATTATGAAAGAAAACTTCCTCTGGGGTTCTTTAAAGGCAAAGACCATTCAAAAGAAATTCTCATGGCTGGAATGTGGTGTTCTTGCATTTGTTCAGTTACAAGATGGCCAAAGTATATCTGAATGTCCTGCTTTTCATTGTACCATCAACTCTACAGCGGTCTGCAGCCATCTTAGCTTCCCCTACTTCAATTAAATCCCACAGGAAACCATCATACGGTAGCTTTTTCCATTAGGCATTTTTAGTTATCGTGCTGCTGTTCACTGTGAAGGAGGAAGGTGGTCCTTAATCAGAGAAACTTTCCGCCACTTTTTCTGTTACAAAGTTGGTGAGAATCTCAACCAGCTATTTGCACTCAGCTTTATCTGTTTATATGTCATGGATCCCCAACTGTACTAGAGAAGTTCATCATAACTAATCTCCTTTTTGTATACTACAATATGTTTCTCTGGATTCCTCCAGTACAATATGTTCAACATAGCAATGATAGGCTTCAAGTTCAAAGCATAGTAATACAGCATGATGACAGTATCATGATCTTCCAGAAGCTTTCTTGCATGTGAATATTGATGGGTTCATCTCTCTGCAGCAGGCAGGAACAGCATGTTCCAGTGCAAATTCCAGATGGTGTGGAATTTTAACAGCCTCACTTAATAGTAAGTTTGTTTTCATGAGGGAACACTGTCACAAAAACATATGAACATTGGGATGCTGTGGTTTTGCTTTGAGAAAAGAGTGTTTGTGATTAGTTTTCTAGGACTAATATTGCCTAATAGGAATGACACAGTAGTATTAGTTCTTGAGGATAAGGGAATTTAATGTAAACACAATGGCCACCTATCTCTGCTATAGCAAAATATATTTGCAGTGCAAAGTATAGTCAGACTTCTCCACGTTCATTGAATAAAGAATGTAAAATAGACAAGTGAACATCAGGACAGGTGCAATGGTATCAATAAGCAATCAAAGAGAAAATAGTGAACCTTTGTTAATAAAGCAAAAAGAGACTAAAGTACCATTTTAAATACTGTAGACAATTGTTGGGTGTGAATGGAAAGAACTGTGATTATTTTTTTCATTTCATCAACAATTGTAATTAGAGAAGGAAATGGTCTGTCACTAATTGCCAGCATGGGTTAGCTAAAGCTAAAAGGACCATAAAATCTTTATTTTATTTTATTTTGATAGGAGGAATAAAAAAATCCAATATTTTAAGATAACACGAGGACATAATTTCATATAGTAGAAAGCCTTCTGTCATATACAGTGTACGCAACATAAACAGAGTCAGTATATGTGAAATTATCTTTGCTGGCTGGTTTTCTAAAAGTCTGCAGTGGAAGGCAAGATTACCTTTATTCACATTGGGACCAGCTTTACCATTAGCCATAACAATTAGGGACACACTAATCTGGCCCTAATCAGGTATCTGAATTGACCTAGCCCAGACACAGATGAATGATTTTTTTATTTATTTGTTTGTGTCTGTATTTCTTCAATCAACAGATTTCAGGCAGTTGACGTGACTGCTTGCAACCACTCCCATGGGACTCTGTAGGGAAAATGGCTACACCTATCTTGCCTGGCTATCCAAAGAGATCCCCCACCACCACCCAAACATAATTTTTTGGTCACCTGGCTTTTTGCAGCCCAGGTATACCAGATCTAGAAAATGCTTCAATGAACAAATAAAAATCCATGCTTCACTTCAAATCACCTTTTAGACTCCTCGGAAAGGTTCCTATCTGTAGCAGCATTGGGGTGGACTAGATGATTTTGAGGATTCCCCTAGGATTGTGGGATTTTTTTTCAGCTGGCTGCTACTGTAGTTAGTTATTCTGAAATCCAGATTTTTCTCAGTATGAGAACTGAGGGCAAAGACACAAAGCAAGGAAACAAGGAGTACAACTAATCAGAAGTAGTTTCCATTTGATGCAGTTTGACCATTGGGTGGCAGTAAGTAAATTCCCATGTTTCCTATTTAAAAGTCCTGTTCTGTTTCTGGTTAAAAGGAGCAAGTCCTTACCTAGGTATTTCTGAATGAAGTGTTCTCCAAGATTACTGATATGGTGACTGCACATTTCTGCTTGAAGACCATAAAAAGAATATATAGGCATATGCAAATGAAACATTAGCCAATGAAGACATATGCCTCTGACATTTGTTTAAGGCAGTACATGCTATGAATGTACCCAGTGCCTCTTCCAGAAATTCATACAAAGCAATACAAAGAGAGACTAGAAGGTGACACCCGGTATTACAAATTAATCTCCTAAGCAGTTAAGCTACTGAGGAGAGTGTTTAAAACTAAGATCCTTCTTACAAAATTGGCTCCAGCAAAGTCTTGTGGGAATTATCAAAAGGAAGAGAACTGGTATAAAGGTGGTATCATAATTATTAATAATAAATGCTTTTTGCTATTTGGCATATACACAAGAGGAATAATGATAGTGGATTAATCAAAAGAGCTGTAGTAACAGAGGGGAGAAGTTGGGAGTTTAAACAGGAAAGTAATCAACTGTTGGTAGAGGGCATTTTTCTAGGAGAGTTAGCAGTGTCAAAATGTAGCTCGCTCAAGTAGAACTATAGGTCACTGCAGCAGGCTTATGGGTCCAAATGCACAGCACAAAGGGGCTGTGGGGAACTATCCATGACCAGAGCAGCAGGTGAAAGTTTATTAATAACAATGGAAATGAGCATCAATCTGGTTGTTAAATATCCAAAGATGTCTGGGCTCTCCATATTCTGGTTTAGAGTAAATAGTATCAGCATCTTCAATAGATATTCTTTGGCATTATATGCAGATATATTAGCATGAATAACTAGGACCCTGAGAGATGTGCAACAAAGAAACATATGCAGAAACGTTAGTATAAGGCATTACTGCAGGGAGGTCCCTGGAATAGAGTCAAAGAAGTTGGGGAATTCTGGGAGTTGAAGTCCACACATCTTCAAGTTGCCAAGGTTGAAAGACAGTTTTAGAGGTTGTCATTAGGTGAGAATGAAGAACTGGAATGAAAATGAGTGTAGATAAAGTATTGATCCTTTATGAAAAAAATATTAGAAGATAGATTATCACCAAACAGAATGTATGGAACATGGATGTAAGGAAAGAGAAAGTGGAAGTAGGTGAATGAAAAGAATTGCATTATAGAGTGCCAAAGGAGTTTGTGGGGTTATGCTAATGGAATTGTAAAAAAGAATGCTTGGTGAAAAGTGCTGTGGATTAGAAACAATGCTTATAAAGAACGGTGCAAAAATGTGGATGTCAGAAAGGAATTGCAAAATGTATATGGAGAAAAGAAGGTATTTATAAACAATATTGTCAAAGAGAGCAATGAAGAGTTAATGTTAAAAGAGAGAAAGAAAATTAAGAAGAATTTTGATGGAAATTTAAAAAAAAAATGTTTCAGGAGTAGATGAATACAGAGCTGCTGAGGGGAAAATGGAATTAAAAATAAATGGAATGAAATTATTTGGGATGAAACCGGAGTGAGGGAATGGGGGAAGGAATGTTTTTAGAAATACAGAGTTGAAAGTTGGTTGCTGAGTATGATAAGAATAGTATATAAGGGAAGTGGAAGCATGCATGAGAATAAATGGAAGCTTAGTGAATCATAGATAAGTGTTAAATAAATAGTACAGATCTGAAATTTAGTGTATCAGAGACTATACATAGCTATGTATGACAGAGAAAATAAAATTGAACAATTGTAAGTTATACATAAAAATACCATAAAGAGAAATGTTAAGATGTGCAAATGCTGGTAGAAAACTAGTGGGTAATATGTGGTCTGCTGTGAGGAATGAATATTTCTCAGAAGAAGCAAAAATAGCCACCCACTTCATTATATGAAAGCAAGAGTTGGATATGTCAAGAGAAATGTAAGTTGAATGCAATAGGAATAGAGTTCTTAAGAAGTATGGTTAAATAGGAAGATTGAGTTGGTTTCAGAATGAATGAGAACAGAATACAAACGTGAGTGACCATTGGTAAGAAATAAGCACACTGAGCTACTTCTCACACAGGGATATTAGATGGGGATTGAATTGCACTGATTTCTTTGGCATATTATTTCTTACTCCTTTTCTGAGCTTTGTGATAAAATTCTGACCCTGAAATTCCCTCCTTAAAGTACATTTAAACCAGAGATCAGACCACAGTTACACTGGAATATAAATTGGTTTAATGACAGATACCGTACAAAAGGCCAATGGGCAAATACTGGAGAGGGGTGGACTTATAAGTCCTTATTGATATCTGCAAATCAACCCTTTTCTTTGATTGGTTACAGTTATGATCAAACAACCATATAATAGGTCACTGCTGTCAATACAGTTTCATACAATTTCCTTTATTGATTGAGTTGAGTTCCTTTATTGATTAAGTCTATGATGGGTGGTTTGGATGAGATCACTCTTCCCTGTACAGTAGACCTTTAGTTAAACAATGGATCTTTGAATCTGCCCTTACTTTGTTATTTTTCCCTGCTGTGTGAAAAACCTGTTTCCCAGAATGATGTGCCTGCAAGTCCCAACACTTTAATACATTACTTTGCATTATTATGGCCCACACTTTCACTTATCCAGTTAACGCCTTGTTACTTCAGCCATGATTATGAATTCCAGGCACCTGATTGCCTTTTGCTGAGTTTACAATATGCCCTATTGAATCATTCCACGAAGTTATAAAAACTCTGAAGTAACACTGAGGTTCGATCTAAAATCCCTCAGAATTTCTCCTGCAGTTGATTCACTCCCTCTTATTTGATATAAGGTTTACAAACCCTAAAAATGAAAATGTTTAATTTTCAAAACAAATATTAACCACAAAATTCTATCATCCACAGCTATATTCACCCGATTTAAAGAACCACTGACATTTGTAGTTTGATTGAAATTTTGAAGGATGAAGCTCCTTCTAGGTTTTACCTTATAATTAAACTGGAATTTTATCGAGTTTGGAGCTGTAGCAATAACAGATTTCTCTCTAGCATCAGAAAACCACCATTGCTATTATTGTATTCTAATAGGTTTTGCAGTGTCACATTTAACACAAGAATTTAGCAGGATTCTAGCTGATGTTACTTTGTATCTGAGTGCCTTAATATCATCAAGGATACTTCCCAAGGCAGTGCTAATTGTTGATTTTAAATTGCAATCCTGTGGCTTAAAAAATTCAGGAAATAACAGTCAACACAAGTGACCCATGCAACGGAATCTAAAATTTGCAAGGTATCTTTGTTGTTGTTGTTTCTATAAGCATTCAGTATCCCACTGAAAGACATCACCTAATGCTAGTATGTGAAGACAAAAAATCTCGTGCTAGAAACTGTTTATATGAATATAAATTAATGCTCCATTTAAGTGGGGAAATTAAAATTATTCTGTCCTCCTTATGAACTACATATGTGGCACTTAACATATATAAATATTTAAAATGATGACTTTTTTTTTCAAAGAGCAGAATTCAATAGAGTCCATCATCAAACTCATTCCTAATCTGAATTTTAATGAGCTATAAATATGTTTCTGTTTGAAAAGTGTAAGCTGCATATTACGACTGTTACCCAATTTTTTCATGGTGGTATGGCCCCAATTATAATTAGGAATAATTAATTTGGTACATGGCTGTATTAAAAGCATGTTTAAATGATCAAATGCAAACAATACCAATTTGTTACAAAGGTTATCAGTGTGCGTTTAACTCATTTATAATTTATTAGTATTATTGTTACTACAGTAGAATATGGATCTCATTGGACTTGCTTTCCTCCTCTTCCCCCTCTTCCTCTTCCTTATAATATTTCTGATAGACATTTCAGAGGCTTTCCCCTTGGAGAGTTTTTAAAGGCCAATTACCTTATTATTTTTAAGTAATTCCCTTTTATTAAGGAATGCTTTAAAATTGTGCTCCAAGCTCAATTACCTGCCTGTTGCAGACACATCCTTCTGTGTTTGTGTTTTTAAATCAATCAAATGCATATTGTTTGCACAATATATGAATAGATTATTAAGACTAGGAGAACTATATATGAGAACTACTATAACTCCAGAGTATGATAAACATTAATTGGAGAATCCAATTGAATATTATTAGTCACTCATGACTTATATAAATTAAAACCACTCATTTGAAGACATTGGGACTCTGATTTCTTAAAAATCTCTGTCAACTTCAGGGAGGAAAGTCATTCAGGAAAGATGAGATTCTGTAAAATCTTAATGTGGTATACTCAGATTCAGGACCTTCAGTAAAAGGTTATGCCATTCATTAATTGGTTGTGGAGGGGTATCTGACTTTAGGATGTTTGTGTGTCTGCACACACATACGCACACACAAACATGCATGTACTTAGTTAATACTTTTGTAATGATCCGGATAGTGAAAGTGTTTAGATGAATTTAATTAATGATGAGGAACATGATGGTCTGCATCCAAAGTTTTCTCTACTTGATCTAGGGACAACTTATTCTCCAACACTTTGCAAGTAAAAATAGGAAAACTCTTGAGAACATGCATCTCCCTCCCTTATTTTCTCACTGCCTGACTTGCTCCAAAATTACATACTGCCAAAGGCTCTTCCCTGGCTGCTGCCTGTTGACTGTTTGCTTTATAATATCCTGTGTCATATTGTGTTTTTTTTTTTTAAAAATGGATCTGATTCTTTTACTAGGCACACTAGAAAAACACAAATGCCCTTTCTGCTATTAAGTGTCAGCTATTTCGACAGTTCAATCTTATGCAGAGTTAGGCATGTCTAGACTCATTGATTTCTAGCCCCGGATAGGATTAGAATGTTATTTTCATTGGTTCAGACATCTATTTCACCAGCTGCAGTGTGAGAAGGGAAGAGCAGGCACCACATATCTACCTAAACATCTCAATTTATTGTGTATTCCTAATGGAAGTAATGAGGAATCTTAATTCAGTTACAGCAGTGTTGTCCAAACTTGGCCACTTTAAGATGAGTGGACTTCAACTCCCAGAATTCCCCAGCCAGCCATGCTGGCTGGGGAATTCTGGGAGTTGATGTCCACTCATCTTAAAGTGGCCAAGTTTGGACAACACTGAGTTACAGGGTCATGTTTTGTCTGCAGGAGATCACAGGTTCAGTGTTCTATAGCTTCAAAGATGGGCAAAGAAACTACCACCATTCAATGTTAAAGTATTGAGCTAAACAGATAATGGCGTAAACCAACTTTCTCCTTCTTTAAATACCCTTGTCCTATTTTTCTGATCTTCAGAACTCTACCAGACTGAACTGCAAAACCACCCATCTTGCATTTGTGTATCTTTTTTTTTCTTTTAGATTTTTTTATCCTGTCTTTATTATTTTTATAAGTAACTCAAGGTGGCGAACATACCTAGTACTCCTTCCTCCTCCTATTTTCCCCACATAGAGTCTCCTGCTTTCTAGCCTGGTGCCTTAACCACTAGGCCAAACTGGCTCTCTTTAAAGGTTGAGATATTGTTTACCATCTCTTTTATGTTCTAACAGTACTTGCATTTCTTCACCAATGTTATCTCTGCCTTTCTCTGCAAATACACAAATGCAAGATGGGTGGTTTTGCAGTTCAGTCTGGTAGAGTTCTGAAGATCAGAAAAATAGAACAAGGGTATTTAAAGAAGGAGAAAGTTGGTTTACGCCATTATCTGTTTAGCTCAATACTTTAACATTGAATGGTGGTAGTTTCTTTGCCCATCTTTGAAGCTATAGAACACTGAACCTGTGATCTCCTGCAGACAAAACATGACCCTGTAACTCAGTGTTGTCCAAACTTGACCACTTTAAGATGAGTGGACTTCAATGGACTTAGGGTTTCCAGGAATAAATGTATAATATTTGGAAAATTAAATATCTGAATAACAACTTAGGGATCAGGGATGTTTCATACTCAGAAAAAAAAAAAAGCCTTTAAAGGCACTGAAGTGAGTGATTAGGAACAACAATTTAAAAACAAATTGGAAGATCTGAAACTGGTAAAGAAAAAAATATGCTACAAAGGCAGTAGAAGAACAAATCAATGTAAACATCCACTTGGATGCAGCCAATAAAATTTTTGAACAATCCAAAATAATGAAACAGAACCACAATTGTCTGAATATCAACAGCAAATTAGAGAAAAAGTTTTGGAATGCATGAAAGAAACTGTAAGATAAAGATTATCTCATTTAAAATCTACTCAAAAGAAACATTGAAATAAGACTGTGCATTTATGCAAATATGGTTGCCCAATCAATTATGACAAAAATTATCAAAGAAGCAACTCAGCCTTGCAAAATGACTAACAATAGAGCTAGGTTAAAAATTGAAAGCAAGCTGCCAAATCAAAAATCAAATGCTGAAGTGGAAAATTAGATTGGAAAATAAAATAAAAATCAATTTTGAAAAGACATTAGCAATTGACAACACTTAAAGCAACAAAAAGTGGAGAATAAAAAAATAAAAATAAAAGTTTCCAGAAGTGATACACTCTGGACAACAAAATAATTGCAGGAGTCATGGAAGAATTAAACAAAGAGTGGTGGCAACTTGTAAGAAAATTGAATGATATGAAAGTAGGATCAGGCATCATAGTCAATTTCATACAAATCAACATATTTCTAGCTTAACTAAACTCACAAAACCAACTAAATCCCCTAAAAATAAAGAAATATTGGAATTTTGGAAAAGATTTTTGAAATAACCAAACAAAACCCAGTGAAATGGCCATATGGATATGAGATATAGAAAAACAAGCAAGCCCTAAACAAATGGAAAATATTCTAGTAACAGCAGAAAAACAACAAACTAAGAAAGTAAAGAATTGTAGTATACCAGGAAAAGATTATTTGGAGTTCAAAATTCTCTCCTACCTTCTCATATTTTAAATCATTTCAAGGATTAATAGATGATTGGCTCATTACAGGCAGAATGTTTCTGATCATGAAAGACAAAAGAGATACAATTTCCACCCAATCACTTGTCTGCCTACAGCATTCAAGCTGTTAACAAGAATCATTTCCATTAACATCTACAAACAACTTAACACCTGATCTCAAGTTCACTGTATGCAGGAGAGCAAAAAGGGGAATTTCATAAATTCTGCAGATAAAAAGATGAATTTCTTATTGATAAAACAATGTTTTAAAAAACCTCTAAAAGACATAAATCAAACCTTTATGTGATTTGGATTATTTACAAAACAGCATTTGATTCACTACCCTATAGCTGGATTTTAAAATGTTTGGAAATATTTGGAATAAATGAGAAAATCATACAGTTATAATGCAATGGAAAAATGGCAAATGGCAAATGGCAAATTCAGAAGAACTTGAAGCAGTCCAGATATGACAATAATTTTGAATAAAATATAATTGGGCTATGAATTACCTAATCAAAGGAGAAACATTTCACATTTGCTCTATGTGGATGATTTGAAACTATATGAAAATCATATAGAGAAATTCAGTCACTTTTAGATATAGTTCAGATGTTTAGTGATGACATAAAATGGAATTTGGACTGGATGAGTTTGTAACACTGATAATAAAAAAGGGAAAATTGAATATTAGATGAAACTGAACTCTGTAACAGCACTAAAATCAAAGTATTCATAATGGAAGAAAGTTGGCTCTCTTAAATGAAATATATCACATTCTTGTGCTGGTTAACAACTGCAGTAAAGTTATTTATTTTAATATAACACAGAACGAGACCTCTGGAATATGGTTTTTAGGTCTCAAATTATTAGCAACAATTACTAATGTTGGATGTAAAGTTCAAATATCCAAACTGTGGCCCATGGTTGGGATAACATATAGAAGAGAAGGGGAGGATATAATTTACTTTTTCTTCTTTTTCACTATTGTTTTTAAGTATTCAGATGTAACTGTGCTTTTTTTATATTGTCTTATTTTTTTAATGTTTTTTCTTCATATTTCAATATTTTCTTTTTTTCCTCCTGTTTTCTTTGTATTTTGATATTTTAATCATTAAGGTATAAATAAAGAAAAAAGGAAGAAAAAACACAATGGAAGAAAGTTATGAAGATTTAGGTGTTTTAGAAACAAATAATATTTTGCATGCCCAAGAAAAAAGCGAAACAAAACCCAATGCCAAACATGTACAATGAACCACAAAAGTTTTAAAACTGAAGCTGAATGGTGGTAATACAATACAATCCATTAATATTGTCTGTCACTGTAATAAGCTACACACCTGGTACTGTTAACTGGACACAAGTGGAAATAGATGCTTTAGACTGCAAGTCCTGAACACTTTTGACAATATATCATGCACTACACCCAAAAAGCAACATATAGTTTATATTTTCCAAGGAAAATTGATGGTTCTGATTTGTCACAAGGAAAGCAGACAGTGGAGATGAAATCAGAGGTCTAAATGGTTATATAAAAGCAAGCAAGGGGAGGGTGTTAAGAAATGTCTGCAAGGAAAACTTTCTGAATGTGACAGAATCAAAATGGCACACAGAACTGAACAGTTACAACAGCAAAGGAAAAAAGGGAAAAATAAACCTCTACATAGTCAATACCTGAAAGAAATTGAAGGGAAGGTAAATAGTAACAAAACATGGCAATAGATTCAGATTGGATCCATCAAGAAAAAACAGAAGGCTTAATGTTTGCAGCACAAGCAACAAATGCATAAAATAATAATAATAATAACAACAACAACAACAACAACAAAACAACAACAACAATAACAACAACAACACTGGAAACAACGGCAAATGTAGATTATGCAAAGAGAAAGACAAGACTGTTGAACACCTACAAAGCAGCTGTAGCAAAGCTGCCTAGAGAGATAAAAGTGATATATTGGAATGTATGCAAAAAATATAGATTTGATGCCCTGAAGTATTGGTACAATAATCATTTTTAAAACTACTTCAGAACAACCACATAAAAATCTTATGAGATTTCTGAATTCAGACAGATTGATATCTAGAACACAACATGCCAGATGTCACAGTAGTTGAATAAAAAGCATGTTTCATTTATAGATGTAGTAATGCCAAATGACATCAGAGTAGCTTAAAAGGAACTGGAAAAGATTGTGAAATATCAAGGCTTAACAATTGTAATACACAAATTATGGAATAAACTGGGAAAAGGTTTCCCCATAGTTATTGGAACATTTTAATGGGCATGGGGGTTGGGAGAGTAATTGAGCCCACATTGTTGGTGTATGGTTTCCTTAGCAATCATTTGTGTTTTAGTTTGTCATGATATGTATTTTTAATTTTTAAAATTTTCATCACTTGTACCTTCATCTGCAAGGTGACCAAACTGTGTTATATTGATAAATTAAGTATCAGGCATATTCCAAGATAATTCACAGCATATTAAACACAATTTATGTATACAAACTCTTCCAGATGTATTACAATGAAGACAACAATGCTGATAGAGTAATACACTATAAAATATATAATCCATTGTCAAAACGTTATTTTATAAAATACAGCAGCACTTAGAATTAGCAGTACTTAAAGCTGTTTTAAATATCCAAAAGGAAATAATGAGGTCTTTATCAGTCTAGAATTCCACAGTCTTGGAATAGGAAGGAATGGAGAAAAATTTTTACAGTATTCTTCCTTTCCACCAAAGGCATACGTGGCTCCTCTGTTAAAGGAGGAGGAGGAAGAGGGGGATGAAGAAAGGGGGAGAAGACTCATCTTTCATTAAGTTTTACTCTGGGTGACTTCATGTATACATCCATACACAGGGTTGTGGTGTTTTTTCTTTTGTTTGTTTGTTTGTTGTTGTTGTTTTGCAATAATAAGGAAGACTTTTGCCATTGTTGTCTTCTGTGATTTTTTCCCCCAATTTCCCACTTTAGTCTACAGACCTGAACTTTCTTGGTGATCTATGTCCTTGAAGAAGGCCATGTCCAATGGTGCTTAATTTTTTCAAGATCAGCCAAGATAATTTACATGTTACCATATGCTATGATGATGGTGAGGATAATAACAACAAAAATGATAGCAACAATCCTATTAAAATCTCCATACAAAGAAAAGTTATATTTTAAAATAATACAAGAAAGTATTTGAGTAGACCATAGCTGCTGAGAAAGTGCCCATGAAGCTACACGTAATAAGATATTTTTTTATGGTTCAGTAACATCATTGTATGAAATGACAAGCTATTTATTATTTATTTATTTTACATTTCTCTCTTATTCCATGGTCTGGGGAACATAGCAATGAATTAGAAAAAGCATATAAAATCTGAACAGAAAATCCCATTATGGTAAAGCAAAATACTTTAACCCCTTGGAGACAAATCCATATATTGTATGTACTTGTTATACAGCCTGAGGATTTTATATTTTTATTTATCTCTTTTTGAAATTCATACTATTGTGCTAAGTCATTAGTTGGGGGGGAAGTACTTGGACCAGACTGTAATTTCATCACCATGAATAAAAAATGAAGGCCAAGAATGTGCTTGAGGTTATCTATGGAAAATAGCCAGACATCCTTTCCCAAGAACTTAGAAGATCTGGAAATTAAACAAAAACTGTTTTAGAGAAGAATAAGCAATACTTCTGTGCAGAGATTTGCTGGCATTCTTAAAAACTTTCTATCTTCTAGTTTCCCATAATATTCTGTTTCCAAAGAAAGGTTTTGTAGAGCAGCGTTAACATTGTCCAATCAATGTAGTTACTAATTTCCTGTACCAAGCAATTGTTCCTATTAAAAGATACCCAATGCTCATCAGGATCTTTAAGATGAATTGGGAATCCTTAATTATGGGCTTAAACAACTTAGCACACAGCCTTTCTCTTTAATAAAATTATTTCCTGCTATAATCAAAGAATCATATCTATGCATTCACAAATTTTCAGGTTAGTTAAAAGGGGGTTGTCATGTTCATGAATAATGTTAATTATTTCTCCTTAGGAAAATTGGAGGAAGTAAAGTAAATCTTGATTGAGTCTGAATTAATGATATGAAATAATTAAATTTGCCCAATTGTTTTGGGAATGGTTAATACAAGCTTTCTAGATGTTGCTGACCTAGAGTTCAGAAGTCCTAAGGAATCTCTACAGAGGAAAGGTGCGGGGAACTACAGTTCAGGACTTTTGGAAAATAGATTCCCCATTGTTGAATTAAAGTATTTTGAAGTATTTTGCTCTCTAGTCTATGTTGGGTCCTATCAATCTAACACTAAAATCTAAGCAAATGAAAGAAATAGGAGTGCTCTCTAAACATAAAGCTCAGCATTGCGTGGATTGTTTTATATGTTCTATACAAATAAATAACATACTATTTTTTGATTGGTGGAAAGAGAACTAGTAAAACTTGTGAAATATGATCAATGATACAAATCCAACCTGCTGCTTGAAACAAAACAAAACAAAAAACCTGGATAAAAAACTAGTTGAACCTTGGATAGTAGAAACAGATTGTGAAAGGCTATTTAGCAAGTGAGGCAAAAATAAGTCCATGGGAATATGTTGTCTCAATAACTTCTCTGGGCATCTGCAGTGTTCCTAGGATTGTGTTTTGAAGCAATGTGCTCATATTTCTTTTTAGTATATAAATGAAGGATTTCCAATTCAAAGTGAATAGAACAGCATGTTTTATGCTCCTGCCATTTCCAAACAAAAGAAGCAATCTAATAATAGCTTCTAATCCTGCTTTAGGACTAGTAGGTTATGGATGGATTCTCATGCCTGTGGTGGTCTTCTATGTTATGTTGAATAACGGTTCATATATAAGACACCAGCAGATGTCCTTTGTGTTTTATGCTACAGTGCTGTACCTTTGGACATTCAGGTATTAAATATACATAAGCTACCACTCTTTAAAACCAATACTATATCTAGCCACTGTATCTGTACAGAAACTAAGTTCAAGGAGATTCCATTCACCTCTAAATCTGGTTAGGGGATGTTCTATACATTCTAAGGAGCTATAAGCATAATTCTAAGGATTTCCTCCAGGACAATAAATTAAAGAAGTGGATAGAAAAGAAAACCACATTTCATGTTTTTTCTCAAGTACTGGAGTATATCTCTGCAGTAATCCACTTGGGAGGAGGAGGAGTAAAAAAAAAGGACAAGATAGCAGCCACAACCCTGAAATCAAAGCCCCACATCTTTTGTGTGTGTTGTAACATGTAAGTATTAATAAAGGAGGTATTTGTGGCCACCTGTGATAGTGTATGAGAATGACTTTGGGTGGAAGAACCACAGACTAGACAACAGCAGCTGAGTCCACAGAAGGAATGTGAGTTTGGCAAATGTCTCAGAAGGGACCATCTGTAGTGTCTTGGGCTGTAAAGATGAGGTGAGGTGGAGCGGGGGGGAGAGATGCAAGATTCTATTAATGTAACCTTGCAATAAAGTTAGAGCTAGTACTTCTGGGTGTGCTTCTTGTCTGGTCTACCACTCAAGGCTGACAACAATCTTGCAAGTCTGAAAGTACATCTCTCCCTCCTTGCCTTTACAATCCAAGAAACTAGTGAAGGTCCCCTCTGAGACTTTTGCCACACCCACATTCCTTCTGCAAAGTCAGCTGCCTCTTTTCTGATCATTGTCAGGTCTGTGGTTCATCCATCTGTTTCCCAAGGTCATTCCCACACACCATCACATCACCATCTTGACTTTTTTTGACCTTCATCTCAGACAGCTCTGGAATCTTTATACTTCAAAGAAGGAAGGTAATGGCCATAACATTTTTGCTCTTTCAAATCTCAGATTCACATGGGGGAGGGCGGGCTATTGTAGAACAGAGCTTTAATAACTAACCACCTAGCTTGATGTTTCCCTACTGTGTTGAGTATAAAAAATGACAAGGTAGATCAGATCTGATCAGCTACATTGTGAATAGGACTGCAATTAAAATAAAACTGAAATCCATCAGGTGAATGAGTCTGTCTCACTCTAAAGTAATGCTGAAATAAAAGTCTCTGAATTGTTCCCAACAGATGTTAAATGGTACCTGTCCCATTCAGAAGGTATCCAAAATCTTAATGATACAATAAACACTTGATTGTGTTTGTTCCTAATGTACATTACTTCTACAAGTGCGATTCCAGTGTTTAATTCCCTGACAACAGCAACTTTGATAGCCAAGACATCTTGATAACATAATGAGCATTTAGCAGTTTGGTAATAGAAAAAAGATCAATGATCAGGGATAATTTCCTGCAAATTGGCAAATCATAAACACCTGGGAAGAAGGTTAGAACTGTGCTTTGAGCCATGTGTTAAGAAATGTGTGTTGGTTGTTGGCTGTGAATCCATTTACCTTTTCTACCTTGGTTATACATGTACTTTGTGGATACTGAGGCTCAAACAAAGCCACCCATTGATATCTAAACAAAAGACCCTGGCACAAGTTTTTAAATATTATATGTACAAAAATGTTTTCATTTTTTTTCCTTTCTGCAAATGCAAAGAGAAAAAGAACTATTTATCCATATACAATTTGGAAAAAAATCCACCCTAATACTGTATCAAAATCCTTCTTTAATTGGATGAAAAATAAATGTTGTTATTGTTAATATTCTTCAAGGAAGGAGAAAATGTTGGTGAAAATGTTGGTGAAAGACTGGAGTTTGGGTTCTTCCATTTACCTTAATTATAGTGTGGACAAAGTGTGTTGTGAGTATCTACTTTTTATAGGTAGTAGTTCCAGCAATTCCAGTTGCCATAGTTAAATGAGGACCACACAGGGTCATTAAGTGAGGACCTCACATGACCGTGACTTCCGACTTCCTGCTGGATTCCCCTTGATTTTGCTTATTGGAAGCCAGCAGGGAAGGTTGCAAATCACGATCACGTGACCACGTGGATGCTGCAGTGGCCATAAGTATGAGGTCCAGTCATAACTACCACTCGTTCAGCATTGTTGTAAGTTCAAACAGTCACTGAAAAAGTGGTCATTAAATGAGGGACCACCTGTATTGTAAATTGCTTCCCTGTCTCATTGTTTCCCACACTTCCATTAAATCCCAAGGGAAGATTGTAGGTCTATTCCTAATAAACCCCATTACCATTATTTTTCTCTTGCAGCAACTATACAAAGCAAGCTGATTCTTTGCTGATTCCACCAGGTCTCTTCATTTTCAGAATAACCATTGTTTTGGCAGAACGCAAAGGGTACTATTCCCCAGAGACTCACAGGTCATTATTTGGAGATAGCTGCTTCTGAAATATTCCATAAGAGGCATGTTAAATAGTTCCCAAGTTTAAAAACATCTAAACATTTCACTCCTCATGCTTCTGCTTTTTTTCCCATTCAGGCATGTGCACATGCATGCGCGTGCACGTACGCATACACACACATACACACACATACTACAGACAGAAAGAGAGAGAGAGAGAATATGAATCAATATGCAAACAGCTAATCAGCTCTCTGTTCAGAAAGTCTCATGGATCTAAGTATATAACCTGACTATTTGCATTTTCCAAATAACAATTTGCATGGAGACCTGATCAATGAATAACTTGGCATGCACTGAACTCAAATGTGTTTAAAATAACTGTCCAAGGCTTCTTCCTCTAGCTATTCCTACCCTAGGACTCCTGGGACTGTACTTTGCCTCAGTACAATGCAACTGAACTTAAAATCTTGGTATCCTGTGGGACATAATATATTACTATATCACTGGACATACTCAATCCAATGGCCAGATTCTTCTGTAAAATAAATCTATCCTCTGCAAGTTTATTTAGAGTTCTTCTTATGAGTTTTCAACCTTCTTCATTTTTACATTCAGTATAGCCAGAACATTACTGATCAGCTTTCCCTTACGTATCCTATTACCAGTTAATTACTAAAGACTGGATTCTGTCATTCTTCTCCCGAACACCAATCCTGCCATTTACCTATGCTGGAGCCTTTCTTCTTTGCCTCCAGACTGTCTTCCACAACAGTAACTATACTCTACCAGTTCTCCTGGCATCCTGTATAAAACAAGGTTGGAAATACAAACTGTAGTATTGCTACACAGGGTTGTCCACAGGAAGGGGTCAAAAAGTCAAGATAGCAGCTGTGACTGTGTGACTGAAATCTTGTTCCTTTTGTATGTGTGTATGATGTTGATGCATGTACAAAAGGAGTGTGCCTTCAACCGTGTTGTTACAACTGCACAATTTTTTGATCTCCCCTTTTTTGATCCCCTCTGGAGCTGCCCCTGGCTCTCCACAACTGATGGCCAGAGCTTAGTATTCTCTCTCAAGAACTGCCATCAATAAGACCATGTTTTTAAAAATAATGACATAATACTTGGCTGCTAACATCTTACCAGTGCATTTTTAAGTTTGATGTTGCCAACAGCAATACAGTTTGAAATTATAATGTGTATACTACTATATGTTCATTTGGGCATGATTAGTTTTAGTTACACCCATTATAAATTCCCTATTATCCAAAATAATACGGGGGAGTTTAAATATATTTTGAATAAAATGGATGTATGTTCTTTTATTGTAAAATAATCATCAGTGTTATTCATATCACTACTTATTAGAACCTAGCCATCTCAACAGAACCACAGGGTTTAATTAAACAAGAAGCATCAGAAGCAGCATTATTTCTAGAGAAGAAAGCTTCTCATGAAAAGGACAATACTGCTTTGTCTATTCACACTGGAAAGATGGACACAATAAGTGCATTTAAAAAAATTACAGGCCAGTTACAAAGAGATGAGAAGACAGCAAGTAGGTTTCCTCCACTTTTGAAATAAAATTGAGCAACAGCAGCAATTTAGGGGTAATGAAGCCTACAACCTGATCTAAAAGCCCCTTTCCTTATATTTGTCCTGTAGGGCTCTCATGCCTGAAATGTCAATATTGCACCATTTTAGGTTTATATAGGAAGAAAAGCCTTCACATGTTTGATGTAGTGACCAGAGCCAGTTTGGTGTTGGCCTAGAAACCAGGAGACGGTGAGTTCTAGGCCTGCCTTAGGCACAAAAGCTGGCTGGGTGACTCTCTCAGCCCAACTAACCTCACAGGGCTGTTGTTGTAAGAAAAATAGGAGGAGGAAGAAGTATTGGTATGTTTCTGGCCTTGAGTTTTATATGAAAAACAAAAAGGCAGGATAAAAATCTAAAAAAAAAAAAAAGCCTTCATAACATGATAGATATTGGAGAAAATCCAGTGTTACTACAGAGCGATGCTTATTAAGAATCCTCCTTCCCTTATTCTTCCCTTCCCACTGGCAGATGTGACCTTTTGCTCAGATTTAATGCCAATGCTGCCTATAAAAATAAAACTTCTCTTGCGGGAAGATGAAAGAAGCATGTAGGCATCCTGTTGATTGTATTACAAATTACATCCAGTTTGCTTCCTCCTCCTCCTCCTCCTCCTCCTGCTGTCTTTGGCAGTGTCTTTTCATAACTACTGTATTTGCTATAGCCTATGAAAGCAACCATTTAATAAACATCATTTGTATTCTGAAATATCCTCAGCAATTCCTCAGTAGCATGTTGATTGCCATCCAATCTGAGGGACCCACCATCCAACACTATATCACCAATCACTTTGTACAGTCTGTCCATGTCTTGATAAAATACTATTGCCTTATCCCATGCAGCACGAAATGATGCCTTTGCCATTGTCACTAAAAAGATCATCCACCTCCAGCATCTTGCTATATTGCAGCTGGCCAATGCTGTTTGCTTTAGCTGGGCAGCGGGGTGACCTTCACATCTTGGCTGACCTTGCTGGGAGTATATAGTCTTGACATACACTCCCAGCATTCTTTGCTCATCCAAGCCTCTTTTTTTTTTTTTAAATTGAACTTTAAAGAAAAGATATGAACAAGCACAAGAAAGAACAAGAACAAGGAATAAAACAGTATAATAAAGATAAATAAACTGACATTTTAAAATGTCATAGAGACCATACCTTTCTTTCATTCATTAGTTAGGGTTAGAGTTATCCCGCTCAGGAGCACACACACACACACACACACATATAGTGAGACAGCACAGCATGATTTCGGGGGAGGCCAAATAGGATTTGAAGAGTGTACTTCAGTGCCTCCACTCTTTTTAATATTTTGTTTGTTTTCCTCTGAAAATAATTTAGATTTTTCCTGCTTATTTTCTAGCTATTTCTATTTTGTTTGCATTTGCAGAGATTCAATAAAACAATGTGTGTATGCATGTGTGTGCTTTCATTTGTGGCTGTCGATGTGTTTTTTATAAGCAAAGTAAGCAAACAGAAAGAAGGCAATCTTATGCTCCCGTGGAGACATTCAGGGGGGAATATCTATGTTTTTTAATACCTCACGGGGAACAAATTATTAATTTATATATAGCATTCTTACTAAATACTAAAATTATAGTAATATATATATTATAGTAATATATATAGTAATAAATATATATATATTTAAAAAAAGAGGAAAAAAGAGAAATTGATGCAAAGATATAATATCAATAAGTGGACAAAGAAGTTGTAAAACTTGTACAGTTAGTGCTCAGTACATCATTACATCTTTAATCTACATACTTGCCTATTAGCCTACTGATAAAACTTTTACCTATTGGCTTATATTTCTGCCTGTACTTTCCCTGTACTTCTAACAGTATGATGTAATCGCCAAGAATACTTTTACAATAAGAATTTTTATTTTTTTAAAAACTATTTTATTTTAGATTGTTAACAACACAAGCCTAATCAACTCTACTTAGACATATATTAACCTGAGTTAATGAAAATAGGTATAGAATTACCATCTAAAATTATTATCTGGTTGTGATGGCTCAACTCAACCATCTTAAAAATTGCTTTCCTTATCAACCAGCTCGGTCTGGTCAAACAGACAAATTTCTAATTTGTTCCTTTTAGAAAGAAAATGGGGGTGAGGCAAAATTTGTTGAATTGGTGGTCTACAGCAACGGTGTCTAGATTCAAAATGGTTTTTGCTTGCATAGGCATAGGCAAGCAAAGCCTTGCTTCTCTTTAAAGTGCATTGCATGCACTTAAAAAGGGCTGCAACTTCACTCACCCAATCACTCCCCCCACTTTGAAGCCAATGACTATTCTGCTAATGCTCCTTTGTTGAAATTTATTTTTAATTGCTTGCATTTTTAATTGCCTCTTCAGGGAAATCCTGTTTAAGCTATCTGGGAAATTTTGAGTATATTTATTTGCACCTGGTTTTAATCATGTTTGATTCTCCCACTGATTCAATAATTTATAGTGGGCCTGGATCATGTTGTTAAAATTTCAGTAGTCTTGGTGCAAATCAATTACTCTGGCAGTATGTTGAAGAAAGTATTAACTGGGAGATCAAAATAAGTTTATAATGCAGACTGATTCTTTCCATTAATGGTATGCTTCTCAAAATCCAGTATGCTCCTTATTAATAACCTTGCATCCTATTGTCCATTTTGGGGGTTCCATGACCCAATGGGTAAAACATAGTTTTTTTTTTTTTTAAGGAAACCATTTTTTTTTAAATAGCTTACTTGACACTCTCCATTCTGACTTCTTGGATCTGGTAACATTTTTCTTGAGCAGTACCATATATTCTAGCAGAGTTCTTTATTTGCCATTCTGAGTAAGGTTAATTTCCTTTTTGACTTTACTTTAACTACTTTTATTTATAATTTATATCAATGGAAATTTATCATTGGATAAAATTAATGTCCCTGGTGATGAGCAAAGCAGCAGCATCAGAAGTGGGTCAAAACAGGCAAAATAATGGAGGCAGTTTTGCAGTGCAAGCCCTTCTCCATGCATTATGATGCCAAGCTTGCCATCTTCTCTGTTTTGACTTCCTCCTGAGAAGATGAGTGTGCATCAATGAATGAAAAATATATTCATCCATGCTGTCCACCCTCTTCTACAAAATCCAGGGCCCATTTCAGGTAGCTCTTCCTCTCTCCCCCCAGTATTTCTACCTTTTATAAAAGCTGAACAACTATATACAAACACTGGGCAAACTGGGCTAGAATTCCCCATAATGCATCTATGGTAATTTATTTTTCTGCAGATTATTCTTTTCCCTGCATTCATCTCTCATTTTAGCATATTTTGCACAGTAAACCAGGACGTGGCCCAAGACAACATTAAAATTTTATTGCTATGTAAATAGAACTGCTAATTGCTTCTCCAGGCACCAACGTAAACTTGCTCACTTGTAAGGTCATAGACAGTTTTGTCTATAAAAGCTTAGTACGAGATAGAAATATTTTCTATATGATTGTACACCAAGTGTTTTGGAAAACATGTTATAGAATTATACATGTCTTGTATAAACTTACTTACTTACTTACTTATTTATCATCCTAAAAGTTTTAACTTTTGATAATGCTAACATGCTCTCTCGCTACACTAAAAACTTTAATGATGCACAGAAAGTTGAAATTCACTAGAAATTATAGAGAAGACAGTGATCATATTTGGCAAATATCATTTTGGCTACATGCAAGATCAAATGGCTAGGATATAAATGGGAGGGGCTACATGATGGGAGTGGCTAGATCATGCCTGGCTAGTAATAACAGAATTTTATATACTAAATAAATAAATAAATAAATAAATAAAATAAAAATTAAGCGTCTAGTTCTTTTTTTTTTCACTATTCAACACATTACTGCATTCCAAGTATCCATGCTGGATTTCCATTGGTTCATCAGAAGTGAAGCAGAGTGCCTAAGATTGTTGACTGCATAGTAACAATACTTAATTTCATTTTTGCTGACAACTTCTCTAGCACTTTCATAAAAATTATTTTTTAAAAAAAGTTTAAGATACAAAATAGAACCCCTAGCAACTAACTGAAAAACTCCTATAGGGCAGGACAAGTGACCTCCAACTCCACATTCAATTAATGCCAGCATCCACATGGCAGTATCAGAGACCTGACACAGCAGTTCCTACATCCTGGAATGTTCTCATAGCTAATGGAGTCAACAGTTACTTCAACACTCCACCCCCCCACAAAGATAGATAGATAGAATAGTTATTCTTATCCTGCCCCTCCAAGAAGACTATGTGTTCTACCCCTCTAGCAACAGAAGGGAAAAGCATTCAAGAATTTATTAGACTGGCCTGGATTGAAGATGAGTTACCAGATGTAACCCAGTTGTAGAATGCTCTGTATCTTGCTACCCAGAGTCCCTTCCCCGTGATGAATCTTTCTAGTTGTTAGTATTATTAGAGGTATAAGTTGAGTAGTTTATTGGGCAGGAGCAAATAGTCCAAGTCCTATCACAATGGATTATATCTGATTAAATCAGGTCTAGGTGACATGGCTATGTTCCAGATGTTGTGGATTACAGTCCCCTTCCCCCAATTCTTGGCCATTCTCCAAGCTGACTGAGGCTCACTGAAGTTGAACTCAACAACTTCCAGAAGACGTTGAGTTTTCTGCCCTAGATTCCAGTCCGCTCAGTTCAAACACAAGTTTTAAAACAACTGAGCATTCCTTTGCTGAATGCTCATTCATCTTACAGAAAGCTGGAGAAAACTCATGCTAGGCACTGAGGGTTTTTTTTGCTAAGATATTTGCTTTCAGGAGTGGATTTCCCATAGTATATGATCTAAAAGCAAAGTCACAGCTAACCAGCTGTTCTTTGAGGTAACCTACTTAATGTTTTCTTCTTTTGCAGTTCCCATGAAATCACTTAAATATTTTCCTCTACCTGCTTTACTATTTTCTCCTGAGTGCTTTGTCCCAGAAATGTATTCTATTGCATAAGTTTAATAAGGTAGAGGATCTGGATGTGCAGATCTCTGAGAATGTGCTTTACTTTGAGGAAGGCTCAAGATAAGCATCCCCTCAATGTTCCTTTGTGAAACAACACAGCCCAATCTTGCTTTTTGAGAATGAAACAAAGTTTCTGTGTGGCTTTATTTTGCTTGCATTGACCAGCACTGTCACAGACCTCTTCCTCTTCTAGTCAAAGCAGACAATATGATGTGAAACACTTTGTCAAGGCAAATTGCACTGCCTCTTCCCCTTGAGGAAAATAGTCATGTTGATTCCATGACATGAAGTTCTTTATTGACGTGAATCCAAGCTACCTTACCCAGGCTTAATAGATGGCCTTCAGCTAGCCACATTCCATTTATGATGTTAGGTTGTCCTTCTCTTGGTATCTTAGCAACCTGACTTTGTCTGTAGGAAAGAGGAGGCAGTTTCTCAAATACAGTATACAGCTTGCACTTCTGAGGAGAATTTTTAAGCAAGAAAATTCACCCTTTTTTAAAACCATCAACTCTGTTCTGAAGTTCAGACATAATATGCAACAAATTATTCCAAGGCAGATGAGTTTCTATAATTTGACAAAGGAAGATCACCCAGATGGATTAAGTCATCTTTGATAATAAGATCAGTAGCATCTGTCCATTTTATTAAGCCATCTGTGTCACAAACTAGTAACTTTGTTTCTTGTGATTAATGTTGTGGCTTTCAAATACAGAATATTTACACTGAAAAATGTTTGTCCTGTCTTCAATGGGAATTCATCTGAAGCAGCTTTGGTGCATGGAATATAAGAAGCAAGTGGACTAGAGAAGGAATTGAAATTAGAGTATTTAAGAAAAAACTTAGAAGGGAAGAAAAAACAGCTTCATGGGGATCCTAGCATAATATGTCATTATTATCTTTTTCTTTTTTGTAGTTGATGAACTGTCATCAAACAAACTGATGATTCAGACTTTACTTTTAGGACAATTTGTCAGTGAGACAGTGAGTGAGATGTGATGAGGCAAAACAGAGTATGTTTGCTTTGTTAACAAAAGTCAATCCTGAGGGTGTTTCTGAGCAGATGAAATACATCCAGAAGGAAAAGGCAAATAGCAAGCAGAAGTGTTCTCTGTTTCTCACAGCGTTATCCAGTAGGGTACTGTGTAATGACCTATATCTCTAAATATGTTTCTGCTATAAGGATATGCACTAATTCTTTTCATCCTGAGTTTTATAGGTTTGGACCTATATGGAAAAATTCAAATAGTGGTACTGGAGAGAGGGAATTGCTCAGATCCAAGCCATTTATAACATGGTCTCTGAGAAGGGTTCATCTTGCGTCTTATATTTTTAAATATGTATATAAAGCTATGAGTGCCCCAATCTAAGCATTTAGAGAACAATGTCATCCATATGCAGGTGGCACCAGCTATAGTTGACAGCACCTTCCCCCAGTCTATAGTGGGGCTGCAGTGTTGGTGTTCTCAAGGGTGTGTTGCTCATTACCCCACTCTCTCTGCTCCATTGCATTTATTGATTTATTGATTTATGCAATTTCTATAGCTGCCCATCTCAATCCAAGTGACTCTGGGTGGTGAACAATTTCAATAATTAAAATATTACAAATTATACATATAGGCAGTTGAGAATTATCATAATAATTACATAAAAATCAACAGTGCAACCAGGTAATGGGGCCCTTAACACTTGGGACCCCAGGCTCAGGGACATAGCCAGGTTTTTAAAGGCTAGTAGGGTGAGGCCATCCTGAGCAATAAAGGAAGAACATTCTCACTGCTTCTGAGAAGAATGTTCCCACTGCTGAGAAGGCACACCTTATGGTCCCCGCCAGCCAACATTCCTTGGCTGATGGGATCCACAGAATCCCCAATCTACTAAACCAAATTGGACAGGTGGAAACAATTGGGAGAGGATGGTTCCTTAGGTAACCCAGTCCCAAGCCATGCAGGGCTTTAAAGGTGGCAACCAACACCTTGAATTGCACCTGGAAACACACTGGGAACCAATGCAGCTGTTGTAGTAGTGGTGTTACATGTGCCGCATATCTGGCACAATTTACTACCTGTGCAGCTGTGTTTTGCACCAGCTGAAGCTTCTGAATGCTCTTCAAGGACAGCCCCATGTAGAGCTCATTGCAGTAATCCAAACAGGAGGTAATTAGGGCATGAGTGACTGTGAGGAGAGCCTCCCAGTCCAGCAATGGGCACAACTGGCACACAACCCGAAGGTTTGCAAAGGCCCTCTTGGCCATGGCTGTCACCTGCTCTTCAAGCAGGAGCTGTAAGTCCAAAAGGACCCCTAGATTGCGCACTGGGTCTGTTGGGGGCAGTGCTACTCCATCCAATACCAAAGATGGACCCCCCTCCCCCCCAGGAAGACCAAATACTCAAAGCCACTCCACCTTGCTTGGATTGAGTTGTAGCCCATTACATCCCATCCAACCCCCTACAGCCTCCAGAAACTGGGATAGGACATCCACAGCATCACTCAATGGTCCTGGGGTGGAGATGTATAACTGGGTATCATCTGCATATTGATGGTACCTCACCCCAAACCATTGAATCACCTCACTCACCGGCTTCATGTAGAAGTTAAATAGGAGAGGAGAGAGAACTGAGCCCTGAGGCACCCCACAAAATAGGGGCCATGGGTTGGATTTCTCCCCCATCAACACCAACTGAAATTAATCCCAGAGGAAAGAGGAAAATCAGGACAGCACAATGCCGCCTACCCACAACTCCCAAGGTCAGTACAGAAGGATACCATAATCAATAGTATAAAATGCCACTGGGAGGTCAAGAAGAGCAAGGATGGATGCACTACCCCCTTCCCACTCCCACAGAGGTCATTCAAGAGAGTGATCAATGCTGTTTCAATTCCAAACCCTGGCATGAATCCTAACTGAAAGGGGTCCAGATAATCCACTTCATCCAGAGTCCTCTGCAACTACCACACTACCATGCTCTCCAACACCTTCCCTAAAAAGAGGAGTTTGGAAACTGAAGGAAAGTTTCCAGATCAGTTGGGTCAAGTAAAGGCCCCTTAAGGAGGGGGTGCAGCACCGCCTCCTTAAGAAATGGTGGACCCACTCCCTCTTTAATGATGACTGGACCACCACCCATACCGAACCACATATCCCCTTCCATGCAGCTTTAACAAGCCAGGAAGGGCACAAATCTAACATACAAGGTAGCCGTTGCAAGGGCCCTGTCCACTTCTTCAGGCTCAACAGGCTCAAACTCCCCCCAGATTACCGAGCCAGAACATGCAAATTGCCCAATAGGCTCCTTTTGTACTCCTCTTTACCCTAAACAACCAAACACAACTGTGTGACAATCAACCATACCATTCTTTTATTTGTGTGCCAGATGTGATGGAATGGAATTATGAAGGCCAGACTCAGGGAGGGAAACATGCTCTGTCGTCTCCTGAGGGCAGAGGAAGAGATAAGAGGATGAGGCTGGCATCTCCCTGAGGAATTCACTCTGTTTTGACTGGCTGGCTTTGAGAACTGAGTTTCAGTCTGGGAAGATTCTTGCTAGAGGTTGTAGCTAATAAACATTGCTGAACTGAATCTGCATGGTCTCCTGGAGTTCCTTGGGCTAGGCCTGACACCAGATGAGCTAGTGGGTGTATTAAATGGTGCCTAGCATTAGTTGATGGACAGGATTTGTATTGCTCAATTATATTTGCTCCATCCAGAGGTGGAGTTCAGCCTGAATAGAGTTGCATTACCTCTTGAAGAAGCAAACTTGCAGTGTGGGAGAGTACTAACTTTATTTTTAGGGCTCACATTACCTTTGTGCCATGGAGTCTTTCCCTCCTACTAAGGCTATTAGACAGTGCTGCATACTATATCTCTGGATAGTAGTAGCTTGAGTATGGCAGTCTGTGTCCTGGGAACCTCCAGGTTAGACAAATGTAACTGAAATTGTCTTTGGAGTTTGTTTAGAAACTGCACCTTACCCCAAACATAGCTATTTAGCCTGGGTTGAATTTGGATAATCTAAAGGACTGGTTATTCCATCATGCCTGAGTGAATCATAGATATGCACAATTTCTGCTCAGAGTTTTATTAGAACCAAATCTGTCTCTTGAAATGTAAAAGATCTCATTTTTAAAAGCCTAGACCTTAGCTTTATTCAGGTGCACAGATTCTCTGTCAGAATACAGGATGTATCTAAACTTATGTTTAATCATGAGTACATTTCCTTCCTTTTAATTTTTGTTTAACTCCCCTCACCCAAAGATATTAATAGAAAATATAGTCCATAGGGGGAAAAAGCATACTGATTTTTTTGAAAAAGCTTCCAGAAAAGACCTTCATTTATAGTTTTAGTGATTCAATTTTCACCATAATAGCATGTTCTCCTAAGCAAAAGCAATGTTCTTTTTTTCCCAAATCTTCCCTCCACCCCCATGCTTTTTTTGTTTTTTTGTCAGAAGGTCAATTTGTTCTTCTATCCTTTGTCTTCCAGTAACTGGATTTACATTATCTTATTCTGAAATCCAAAATTCATGTTATTAAACAGTTGGTAGAGAGATACCTTAGGCTCCAATTAGCACAACAATGTGACCTTATATATAGTTGGTTCTTTCATTCTTTGTAAAATATCATGAGAGAGAGGGCTTGAAAAAAGGTCTAGGTTTTTGAATATTTTACTACTGTTTCTGCCTTAGGCAACATTGTCAATTATTAGCCTATCTCCTTGGTAAATTGAAGGTTGTGATAATCCATTTATGGAATCCTTCCATAAGGAACTCCCCTAAAGATTATACCGAAGTCTTTTTAGCATCAGGCAATGATGTTATTTTCCCAATTTTTAAAATTGTAATCTGTGATATAATTGTTCTAATTGTTGTTTTGATTCTACTCTTAATTTCTCATTTATGTCAGAGCTAATCATGCAGAACCTACATCATATGATCCAAGAATACAGTGCTATCTTTATTTACTTCTAGAGATCATTCTGGTCAATAGTGACTCAATACTTGAAGTTGTCAGCCTTGCAAGGTAGTCCAGACAAGAACCACACCCAGGAGTACCAACTCCATATTTATTGTAAGGTTACATTAACAGAATCTTGCAAGTCTGAAAGTACATCTCTCGCTGCTCATCTTTACAGTCCAAGAAACTAGGGGGGGTCCCTTCTGAGATGTTTGCCATGCCCCCATTCCTTCTACAGACTCAACTGCCTCTTATCTGAATGTTGCTTAGTCTGTGGTTAACTAAGTGTGAAACTCTGTCCTTTCCCATCATTTATAAAGAATGATGTGCACTTTAGATATTATGTTGCCTAATCTTCACATGGTGCCCTCTACTGTGAGAGCCGAGTTTTGCTCTTTTAAAGGTTCCTGCTGTGGATGTCTTTTCATGAAAGAGTAGTCACCTCCTGGAACCCTCTAAATGTTTGGGATTTCAATTCTCTCAGGCTAAGCAGCAAGTACAATGCAAAGGGATTGTGGAAGTAACAGAACAACATATGGGGAGTGCCCAGATTACTTTCTCCCGCTTTAATACAATCCCACATGGAATGTGGCTGGGCTATAAATGTTTAAACTTTACCCTCAGCTTTGTGTTCTCTGTTCAGCTTGCTTTATCTTTTTAGATATCTTCGATGAGAATGGAGGATTAGTCCATTGCTCAAGCCTAGCATTCTTCTTTTTACCCCTAATGTAAAATATAACTCCAAAACTTGGTAGTTTTAAAAAGTATGCAGCACTTGAAATGGGACACTCATAATGAAAAACCCTTTGATCATTTGTAGTGCAAAAGACTAACTGGATATGAGGTATAGATAAAAGGGCAATAATGTGCTCTTAAAAATAAAGATGTTTCTCAATGTGGCTAGCCAAGTTATATATAGTTCACTCAGAAGATCTCTAGATCTAAGAGTTCTCTTTCATTCTAGCATCTGCTTTGATTTCCATATTGTGAAAGGAAATGATAATAAAAGCATACAAGTAGAAAAAGAGTATAGAATGTAGAACAAGTGACCCTCTGCTACACCAAGAAGATTCAAGCTTTCCCAGCTTGAGATAGATAGACAGACAGACAGACAGACAGACATTTTTAGTGAATTGATTTACTGCATTGGTAATGATATTAAAATGTATACTCATTAACTTTTTACACCAGGTCACTTGAAGATAATGTGTAGCCATTTCTACCATTCTTAGATGATATTGAATATTGTCATTTGAGCATTTCACAGAACAGTTGTCCATGATGGGAGTGAGGGCAAGGGGGGAACAGTAAATTTATTGACCTTTCGTATCCATGTTTTTGATTCTCCTGTGTTCGTGTATTGTCTGTATAACATCCATGCAAATGGACTGCAAGCAATATTAAGCAAACATTTCTATACATATGTATCCAGGTAATTCCTTTCAGGGTAAGGTTCATCATACAAAATGCAGAAAAGGAATAAGAATTAAAATAGCTAAATCTAGTTTATACCAACCCCGTTCACAATATCATGCCATATTTTTACATTTTGCAAACTATCCTTACTTCCCTTTTGTTCTTTAACTTTTTATCTATTTTTCTTTTTCAGAATCTCATCAACTGCACCCAACCATGACTTTCTTGTCTTTCTGCTCTTCTCATCCTATTCACTCTTCCTTCATACATTTGTTTTGAGATTTGATTTTCATTCATTCTCTCTATATGATCAAATCACCTAAACATACTTTTTTTGTACTGGTCACACTTTTGTATTGAATACACACTCACACAATACCCATTCATTCTTGACCCCTGTCTCTTTTAGTTTGCCCTGCACTCAACTTACATTTATGTTTCTCCTGACATATCCTGCCCTTACTTCCATGTAACGAAGTGGGAGGCAGCACACACTTTCTCACAATCATTTATACCCTTTTCAACAATGATTCACTCCTCACAACATACCACATACTACCCATTATCCTTCTAGCAGCATTTGCACATCTTCACATTTCCTCAACCATTACCCCATCTTTGGCAAATATTTTATCAGGAAATATAAATGTATTTATTTGCTTTAGCTTTTTTGCCCTGTGTGTATAACTTGCGATTTTTCAATTCATGTTTCCTCCTAAATACAGCCACCCTATTCTTTGATACGGTAATTTTCAGATCCATGTTCCTCACTGCATCATATAATCTAACATTTGAGGCAGATTGTTTGGGTTCTCAGCCAACAACCATCATCCAGGATGCAGAAGTACATGCATGCCAATATCCCCTGTTATTTCATCTCCTCCTCCTCCCTTGCTATTTTGCAACATTCCCACAGCATATTTTACTTCCTTTTCCTCTTTTTTCTTTTTGATGCTTACATTTATAGCATTCATTTCACTTAAACTCTTGAACACAGCACTGCCATTCTCTCTCTCTCTCTCTGTCACACACACACACACACACACACACACACACATATATAAGATACTAAGCTAGCTAAGATACTGCACAGAACCCTCAAACTCCCAGGCCTCTGGTAGAGGACCCGAGATTGAGGAAGACACGTACCACCCATAGGGATGAGAGGGGACTATCTAAGCTTGGCCCCTTTACCTTCTTCTAAAACAAACTTTTATTTCCATCAAAATCACTCTGCATTTTCTCTGCCTCTTTTACCCTTAGTCTTCCAACTTTCTTTCTTTCTTTACAACTATCTTTTTCTGTCCATTTATATTATATAATATGTCCCTTTTATTCTTTTTTTGTTTTTGGCAGCATTTACTCTTTTGTCTGATAGCCCCCAGTATACCCTGGTCCATTTATATCACCTAACAAAATAATTATTTCCTGGACTGTATTTATTCAGAATGTAGCACAGTTTTTTTTCCCAGAAGTCATCTTCTTGGATCTTCACCATTCACTGGAGAGGAATATATGATTATCATCAATTCCAACATCCATATTTATCCACAACAATTACAATTAAATTCCTTTTGCTGGTGTACATTTTAGCCCTTTCATCATAAGAAAACCTATGCTTTCCTCTCCCTGCATGTATTCTTCCCCTGCAAAAGATCAGATCACATTCATTCAAATGTATTACATTTCCCCTATTTCTTCGTTCATTTTTATCATTTTTTCTTTCATTCATTTGTTATTTCATGCTCTTTAAAGTTTACTCCTCTTACCTTGCAAGTTGTCATCATCCACATATCACAGTCATCACCCCATAGGCCCATCAATATTAATCGTTGCCACCCATCATGGCTTTGTTTGATCACATAATGTTCTGAAGTATAAGATAGTGGTGCAGATTAGGTTACACCCTTAGTCATATTTGTGTCACAGGCAGCACTTTTAGTTAAGAGCAGTAACAGTCATTTCTGGGACATTTTGGCCAATAAGTCACAAGTGCAATCAAAGCCCATGTTTATGCCAGGAATGCTCATATTATGATATGCAAGCTAGGATAACATATCAGTAACTCTTGCACTAAGTCATACTTAATTTAATATCAAGACTGATTAGAGCTTCTATGGCTGGTTCTTATCCTTTTGTATATCAGAGAATTAAAGCCCTACACAATTGTTAAGGATGGGTAGATATGCCTCCTTTACGTTCTATATGTTCACATTTTTTTCAGGTCTAAGATTGTTCTGTTCCATTTGTGCATCAGTTTGGAAATGTGCTTCTTTCAGTCTACTTTTCTATGTATACAAAAATCTTCATATTTCCTGTAATATGTTGGTGTTTGCCAGTCTTGCTCCCTAAGACATGCCAACTTGCATGCAGTTTTCCTTAATGTATACATACATTTGGTGCATTTATTTGCATAGAGAGCTACCTCACAACATATGTAAAAGTGTGAAAATGCAAACGTAATTGCATTCTGCCTCACGTATTATCTTGGAAAGTGTGAATTAGGTCAGTTCATATTAAAATGCATTGAATGCTAGAACCAATAAAGCAAAAGATCTGGCCTTGATTTCATTCTGCTGAAATGCCTCAGCTGAAAGCAATTAGTGATTTTATGTTTCTTAATTAAAAATTATGGCACATACCTTGTGTGCCTGTTAGACAGGCTGAATTAGGAATAATGTATTAATGGTCTAACAGTGTATAATTAGTGTTATGAAACTAATACACAGTGTATGAAATGAATATGTTGGTAAACTTTCTGCTTGCTGATCCCTTTACAAAACATTATTTGTCTTTATGGCACTGGTCTCTCATTCACCATAGATGGACACTGAGTTTTCTGCTGTTTCTCTCTTTTTTTTTTAAGTGCTGCATAAAAATGGATTCTTGCCTGTTTGTTCTAAAATAATACTTTTTGAACCAAAAAATAATAATAATAATCCCTGAATAATTGCATTTTGCAAACAAATTTAGGTAAGTTCATACTTTTTATGATGCTTTCATAGAAATAGGCATTTTTATGCCCTTTATCCCAAGAAACATGCTTTTTCTTGCAGAACTGTGCACAAAAATTAGAAACATATGCCTTGCAAGGTACAACTGCATTTCAAATCATATATTGGTTCAGGAAAATTAGCTTAAATATGTTTGCATTAAATGTAAATCGAACAAATGTCTCATCCATATTTGAATAATTGTAATTCCTCTGCTTCCCATGTAGATTAAACATGTTCTGAGCAGTCAAACAGTATACAATGGTAAATGGCCTGAGCAGCATAGCTTGAAAGAAAAAGGAAAGGTGAAAAAGATTAGAGGTCTTGAATTGGATTTGGATATACATTAGTTTCGCAAACTAAGGGAAATAGAGAGCCAGTCTGGGTAGTAGTTAAGGCACCAGGCTAGAAACCGAGAGACTGAGAGTTCTATTCTCACCTTAGGCACAAAGCCAGCTGGGGGACCTTGGGCTACTCACTCTCTCTCAGCCCTAGGAAGAAGCAGGCAATGGGAAACCACTTCTGAAATCTTGCCAAGAAAACTGCAGAGACATCCCCAGATAGTCACCTGGAGTCAACACTGACTCGAAGGCACAAAAAAAAAAAAAAAATGGGGGGGCTATCATGAAAAACATATAATGTAGTTGATTCCCTAATCCAGGTATCTGATAAGATCTTGAGCACTACACTTTAATAAATGTGTCAGTTTTAAGTAATATTTCAAAAGCATTGCCTTATAAATTCTTTTAGAAACAAATCTAGACATTCTGTTCCCACCCTCCTTCACAATGGGACACACAGAGGAATCAAATAAGGTCCATTAACGCTTATTTAATTGACAAAATTGTTTACACAAAGGTGTGTGCAAACAATGTTGTTTATGGTTAAGAAGCTTAAAAAATAACCAGGGAAATGCCAAATAGTTATAATTAAATTAGGTTAAAATGATTAAACATGTTCTTACATAATTTATATTTAATTTTTATTACATTAGCAGAAAATACATAGAAAGCCTCCATAAGTCAATACATTTTGCAAATGGAGAAGGAAGGAAGGAAGGAAGGAAGGAAGGAAGGAAGGAAGGAAGGAAGGAAGGAAGGAAGGTTTTTTTTTTCTTAATCTGTAGAAAAAGATGGATTGACATATTGCCCATAAAACATATACAGCAAAGCAACCAGGATTTTTAGCCATTTGCACTTCCTAGTTTTAACAGGAATAGTTGATAAAAGTGTCTACCTATCAATAACAGTAATAGTTGTTTTTAGCATCATCTTAAATCATACATTGTAAATCATGCATTCCTAATTTACACATAATCTTATTTTTAAAATTAGCCAAAGTTTACATTTGACTAGTTCAGTAGCACATGACTGATTTGTGTTTTTCCTAGGACTGGTTATCTCTTTTAACTGGATAAATTGGTATGATCCTGGTGGCCTCATAGCATGGAGTCAGGAAGGAGAAGCTTCAGACAAGAATTAACCCAAAGAGTAAATCTTTAGTATCATAATAGTATCATTAGTATTAGCAATGGATTTGCAGAAATTAAATGAAGGAATGTGGCAGAGCCAACAGTTTTCAAAACTCTTACTGAGTATTTGAACAGCTAAAAGAATTGTGCCACTGAGTAGAAATATGAAGCGATCAGTATACTAGATGAGGACAATATGCTTGAAAATGTGAAACTCTTCTCTAAAACCATACATTTCACTCTATAATATGGAAAACCATAAATGAATGAAGTCCAGAGCTACTGTATGAATTAGTGGAATCTACAATCTCTAGATTCAGGAGAACTAACATGACAGGGGAAAAATTCAACAAGGTCAGCTTCCCGCTCATTAGGGAGGAAAGGAGCTGGATAATTTTAATTTTTTGCTTCTACTCTTGGCAAAAAGAAAGAAAAAGGTGGGACTATCTCAATAAAGTCATATCATAACAGGTCATTACCCTTCACCAGAAAAAAAAAGGAGACAATTACATTGTTCTGCTTTCTGATCCCGTTTTTTGTTTCACACTCTGCTGGCACTGGGATTCAGAATGAATAGATTATTTCTCTTATCTAAGTTTATTTTTAGATTTCTGAATAATACTTGGAGTCTGGTTTCAGTTATGTTTTTAACACGTTCTTATAGGGGATTATTAGTATGAATGTTGCTATGTTGTTGAAAAGTAATATGCAGTTCAGTGAAACTGAGTTATGTTAAACTGGGCCGTAATTTAAGGTTGAAAGCGAAGATGGGATATACCGAGTCTCCTTTAATGTGCGCCCTGTGAAATTAAGGAGAAACATATTATTGTGCTGGTTTATACTTCAGAGTTGGTGCCTTGGGAACTAAATATGTCTGCAAAGTAGAATGCGCCATTTATAATTCATAATGACGTCCACGAGATACTTTGAAGATTCAGTTTAAGTTTGTTCCTGAGGGTTCTGTTAAGTCACAGTTCAAATGGGCCCCATGCAACATTCAATGGGGTTTTTCCCATAGAGTCACACTGTACTGGAGAACTGTCTTATTTTTAATGAATTCCATTTGTTAAAGATACCAGTCAGGCTGTAATAACAAGACTATCTCTACACAGAACCTATTCCCAGGATAACTGTTTATTGTGTAGGTGAGAAGCAACTTGCATGATTTTTAAGTCTTTTTTCTCAGCTGGAGAAGAACCCTCAAAGAATGGCAGAATGGATTATCATTAAAAAGGGTTTTCCTGTGCGTATTCTGTCCTTAATAAATCAGGAAGGCAGCGGTAGTTTTTCTAAAGAAAAGGGAACACCGTTGACCTTGTTTTTAGATCCCCAGGTTCTAGTCCAGACAGGGAAGTTCATACATAACCTTTGGGCCAGTCATTCTATCTGAGCTGAACCTACCCTCTCAGGCAGTTGTTGGGGTGGGGCGGGGGGGAATAGGAAGAAGTACTATGAGCACCATCTTTAACCCCTATTAATGAGAGGCAAGATATAAATCTAATGAAAACTAGGTAATCTATGTCCTCACAAGTTAAACATCAGTACACTGAACAAGGAGTTGGATTTAATCACTTAAATGCCCCTTTCTCATGTCATTATTATTCTATATACCAGTGAAGTGCCTTTCCCCAGTCTGATGTTCTTCAGACTGTGCTATAACTCCCATTGAATAGTGTCAATAATGTGATTTGGCTACTAAAAGTTTAATACAACCTAAGAGCTATACTTAAAAAATATAGTGAGTAAAACCTGAAAGGAAGACTACTTTTTTTTTTTTAATGGGAGAATCACCATCTTAGATTTAGAGCTGATAATATAGTAATGGAGCTGAGCATTTAAAGGAGTTCTCTTTCAGATCTGTCCACTCACTGTGTTCACCAGCAACATACTTGGGCAAGACTAGTGTGTATGACCTATTACTTTCCTTGCATTCTTACTGAATGCTTGATCAGGATCATAGTTCATCTGCATTAGTCATTAAGCTATATCCAGAACAAAGTGTCCAGTTCTGGGTTCCATATTATTCAAAAGTCATTGACAAACTAGAGTGTATCTAATAGAGGACAACATGGGATGATGGAGGCTATTTAGCTTTGAAAAAGAAGAATGGGAGGAGATGTAATTACTACTATCCTTTATATAGTATTTGAAGTGTTGTTATTGCTGAAGATAAAATGGACTTGTTCTATTTTGCTTCTGAAGGCAGAATTAGATCCAGTGGGCAGAAACTGGAAAGATTCAGCATTACCCACCATGGAGGAATGGTTGGCGAAATGGACAGAACTTGCTGAGATGGACAAACTGACTTCTTAAATTAGAGAAAGGTCATTATTGACATTCATCAATGACTGGAAACCCCTTATGGAATTTTTGTGTAAGAAAGAAAATGATTTTGTGACTTATGGTTTTGATGATTAGAAAAAATAGGTTATAGAAAGAAGGGAATTATGATGAAATCTTAGAGAGAGATTTGATTAGAATTCAATGCATAACTGCTGAGAGGAAGATCAGAAGCCACTTCTTTATATATATGTTCATGTTTTCTGTTCTTTTTCTTTTCTTTTTCTTTTCTTTTCTTCTTTTCTTTTTCTTTTCTTTTCTTCTTTTCTTTTTGTCTTTTTTTTCTTCTCTTTTTTGTTTTCACATTTTCTTTACTATATGTTTTCTTCTTCTTTTGAATGTATTTCTTATTATCTATGTAAATCTTATCATAAAAACTATTTTTAAAAATAGATCCAGTGGGCAGAAACTATAAGGAAGCAATTTTCATTCAATGATTATGAGAACTTTTGGAAATGTATATGTTGTTTATTAGTGGAATAGACAACTTTGTAAAGCGGTAGTCTCTCTTTCATTGTAGATACAGTACTTAAGCCAAAATCTGACAGACATCTTCAGGAATTCCAGAGCTGTAATCCCATATTGCAGATCTTCACGACTAGTTGACCACCAAGATACTTCTAATCATATGATGCTATCTTTAAAATAGCATTTAAATTCTAACATAACTTCTAGTTCTGTTCATGTTTGCTCTTAAATAAGTTCTACTGACTTCTGTGGGTCTTACTCATAAATACAGGCACAGAGGATTAAATTATAGAAATCTGAAATCCTATATCCACTTATCTAGTTCCATTGAAGTCAATGAACTTACTTGCTAGTAAACATATAGCACATTGTGCACAAAAGCTCACACAATAATAGAGCATTGCTAAGAGATATAGGAGAGATACACATGTTGATGGTTCATTGATCCATAGGTAACATAGATATAGAGGATGATAGAGATAAAGATGATGATGATGATGATGTGAGAGAGAGAGAGAGAGAGAATGAAAATATTTCTAGTAGAATTACTGTTTTGGTATGTTCTGTCATAGGCATGTACAATTTTAATGGCATAATATATTAGGAGCGCAACCTTTTTCAAAGTTATTATTCACAAAACAGTGCAGGCAAACCTAGGCGCTACCTAACACTAAGCACATCACAAGCAATATCTGGCTTGACGTACTCTGAGAGCACATTTCACAGAACTAGGAACTCAATTAGCAAAAAAAGTAATCTATTTGCCTCAGGAGCACAGTTGCCATATATGGATTGCGTGGAACAAGTGAGAAATAAATAGACAGTAGGATGACTATTCTTTATCTAATGTTTATAGTGACCACTGTTTTAGATTAAATGGCTTTTAAGGTATGTTGCTTGTTATAAATTGCTCAATCTGCACTATAAACAGAAAAGGGACAGGGGTCCACACATGTATATCCTACATACACATTTGAAAGGCAAAATATGAGGTGGAGAATGTGTGGACACACACATAGCCTCTGTCAGGTACACATTAAATTGAATGCTTCTTTTCTCAGGGCTGTGAGACAGCTGCAGAGGGCAGTCCTTCAATGCCAGGGAGAGGTGGGGCTGTTTTCAAGGGTTTCCAAAAGGTGCAGTGTGCCTGTCCCTGAAGACTCTGAATCACAGTTTGTACTTTGAAACAGGATCATGAGTGCATCTATGGGTATCACTTCCATGTCCTTCTTCATCCTATAGTTGTGCATACTTTTCTCTAATTTCCATGTGTAAGTGGATTTTCTGTAATTATTATATACTGTATATCACAAGATTCTAAAAAGTGCAGAATTTAGTGGGTTTGTCCATTCTGTTTCTCCTATGGTTTTGGAGAATGGTAAATTTATACCAAAAATGTCCATCTGCTTGTTATCCATCTCTAGATCAACAGTAAATTTATGTTGCCATTTATAGTATCTTCCATCGTGAAAAATGGTAGACTGCTTTTTTTGTGGCGTGGGGGATGGTGGCAGTTTTTCTTAATGCAACTTGGGAAAAACTAAGAGGAAAAATTCCAAACACAGCAGCCTGCCTTGTGGAAGGTTCAGGTGCTCGGCTGTCAATTTTGGAAGATTACTTCAGAACATAGAGTATGTACAGTATTCTGTTGTATTAGACCGAAGTCCAACATCCTGTATCCTAGGAAAGCCAACTAGACGTCTAGGTGAAGCCCACATATACATCATAAACATCTTTTTGCTTTGTTTATTTTTCTCTTCCCGTCCCTTCGCCTCTCTGTAAGGGTAATCTCCCTTGAGTCAGGCTTGGTTCCTGGTGTCTAGGGCTGTGCAGTTGCTTTGGATTTGAAGACAAAATGGCGTTTTGAAGTCCACAGGGAAATGTTTCATTTCCAAGTATTGGGCAGCTTCTGGAGAAGGCAGCTGCCCAATTCGTGAAAAACACATGATAACTTTAAAAAATGGCAGACAGATCTACCCCTGCATGCTACATCAGGAATGAGATTCAAAAACTGAAGCCCCACCACCTTTTTGCATGTGAAAAATGTGAAACACTTTTTGTATTGAAATCAAAAGTTGTGAACAGATCTAGTGGTGATCATATAATTTTCTCAGCAGTCTAGAAGGGGATTATCATTGCCTTCTTCCAGGGACAAATCATTATGAACAATTATATATTGAAAGTTACTTTCCACACCCCACTTTACAAATGCAAAATGATAATTTAGTAACTCCAGTTATTCAGTAACATCTAATAAGATCCATTGCTTTTATTTCCAGTTTTCTTTTGCTCAAAGAAAATTGCTGGTAGAACAATTGGTAAAATGGTAAAATGGTAAAATTGCATTCATCAAATTGCTGGTAGAACCTGACACTTGTAAAGGGTCCATACTTTTCTTTTCTTTTTTTAATATGCTGGCTCACTGGTGAAATCTGCAATGCAGTTTGAGGGCAGTTTCTGTACAGATGTTAAGAGAATGAGCTACGACCTAGAAATTCCCTGATGTAAATATCCCATTCAAAATTCATGGGATGGTCTACATCAAAGGATACTTTATTATCAACTTCTTTCTTCTATGTAACAAGAGATCTATGATACACAATAGAGAACTACTCAACATGAATTAGAACTAAATTAAGACTAAATTAATTGTGTTTCATTTCCTCTAAAATCAGTAAGAAAAGGTACTCATGATTTAGCAAGTCTGACTGATTTCATTTGGAACTAAGTGCATTTAGCTTGGTCTCAAATCATCCAAATGTCTATGAAATACTTAGAAAAAGCAAAATCATAAATTCTAGTTGTCAAGCATGAGACCTGGAGTGTGGTCCCTACAGTTTTCAAAGACAAAAGTACCTCTTGAAACCTTAAAACCTGTTTTGGCTTCATTGAAACCTGCCACCTTTCCTATGTATGGGAAAACAAAATATGGCAACCCATATGGCAGAGTGGTGAAGATGTTCGATTAGGAGAGGGGAGACCCTGGTTCATAGTCTATCCTACTGGGTGACTTTAAGCTGGTCACTCTTTCTCAGCCCAACCTACCTCACAGGGTTGTGATGATGGGGGAAAATAGGAGAGAATGATATATATGCTATCTTGAGATATTATACGAAAGGAGTGATATAAATCTGATAAATACATTTTGGTTCTAAGTATTATTATCGGGAAATCCAGACATAATCACTGACCAGATTCCTACCTGAACAACTCAGTTTTGTTTCATACAATGGAATATTATCAATTGTTAACTAATGGTTCTCTAATATAGTAAGAATTAGATATTAGGGATCTATTCTTTGAGACTGGTTAATGTGAAAGCAATCACACAATTTCTTAAGGTAAGTTCTGCCCCATTCATAGATTCATTCATTGTTAGGTGACAATGAGATGATGGGTGAGCAATTGATGTTGGATATATTACCAGGAATTTGAAATTAAAGATTAGGAAAAAAAAAAAAGTAAGAAAACCAGAAAAAGACATAAACTAATTGAATTGCTATACACTAACATGTAGAGCACAGATAGTAATCTTTCCACGGCACTGAAGAATTCTATCACTTAGGAGATTGGAATCTCATTGAGGAATGGGAATTATTGACACTCTTGTGCATGCATGTGTTGTAAATATCTCAGATGACTGAGAGAATCTAAGCAGAGGGACAGTGCAAAATGTGAACGCTGGTTTACTTGAGGACATTCCAGCCTGTGCAAGCACGTAGATAAAAATAACAATGTTAGCCTTGGGGATACACACCTCTATGACACCACATATGCTGAAATTAGTTTCTGAATTATGTCCCAGTTCAGTTCTACTGCCCTTTATAAACTCATCTATGGAGAGAGTTCACAGCATCAGTTTTCTTGCATTTTTTTTACAGGCCTTCTTTTCAGTTGAGTTGCAAAGAAACCAAAATCTGTCAAAAGTTTTATAAACAAGAAAATGTGTTCCACTATAAATGGCAACATTAAATAGCCTAGGAGGACAGATGATCTAATATAGTGCCTGTTCCATTTCCACCTGTGACATTAAGTAAATCTGACTGCATCCTTAGTTAAGAATCTCTCATCTTCTTTAGTTTTGCAATCACTGTATACATAGGTGACATACATCCCAAGACCAGGACTTAAACACCACTGCAAATGACTAATGGGTATATCGATAATTGTTTTAAAAGATCAATATTCACTCACTCTTCTGTACACTGTTGTGCATTTAAAAACATGATTACTATAAAGCCATATTTGCTTTTAGGAAAAACAACCCTGTGTAAAATATGAGCAATCAATATTTTATCACTGATACAAAAGCATGTGGGTGTCAAGTGTATTGGAACACAAATTATGTAACACAGAATGCCTTCTCTGTGCAAACAGAAAACACACAACTACATATACACTTATTTCAGAGGAGGCATGTAGAATTGCAGAGGTGGGTTAAATCCTCTGGATTTAGTGAGCCTTACTTTTGAATGACACGGCAGGTAGCATCATTTGGCTAATCTTGATTGATCCTCAGAAAGCTAAGCAGGGTCAGATTTGGTTCATAGAATATATAAAGCCACAACACGGTTCATTTGTGTTCATCCAACATACAACTGGGTAACATCCCTCCAAACAAGCTTGGACAATTTGTGATTAGAACAAGTCCTTCCTTGTACCCACCCTATTTACTTAACCAGCTGTGCTGCTCCTACACCCCAGTTCCCACTAAGCTCTACCTCTCACCAGCCTCAGTCAGCCCCAGCTTCTTCCCCTCCTTCAGTTTGTCTGGCCTGCTGGATTCCTACCCTGGCTCTTGCCTTGGAGGGGACCAGACTTGGCTCATCCCTGGGTGCAGCAATATGGATGCCAACAGTGGCTATGTCTGTAGAAGACAGCAGTGCAAGGCCAAAGTGAGCAGTCAAGAATTGCTTCTGCAACTTATGAGCAATCCAACCTGGGCCTGCTAGACCTCTATCTCTTCTCTAAGGAAGAAGACGACTGTAATAACCAGTTCACCTGAACCAGACTGAACTCATTTGATAACCCACTTGGGTTAATACTTGGATGGGAGACTGGGAAATTGAAAACAACAACAACTCCTAGAAAAAGGCAATGGCAAACCCCATCCATGCTGTTGCCTAGAATACTACATGGATACATCTGAGTAGTCATCAGGACTAAAACACAGCTTGTCTGAGTAAAGGTTTGCACTCTTAAGAACAATTGCGTTTTCTAGGTTATATAGCTCTGTCCTACACTGCTACATGATAAAAGATACAAGTGTACAGTTAGCTGAAGATATAGCAGGAAGCAGTAAATTTATAAGCAGCTCCACAATTGGAGGAGGCAACTAACCGATGCCCTATTTGTGAGTTTTTCATCAACCAAGTCAGTGCAAAATGACTTGTGTCTCCACTGTTACGCTATAAGAAGCTCCATTCCTTCATCTTATGCTAACAGGGTAATATATAAAATCCAACTTATAGATTTATTTATTTTTTTCACCAATATTTATTCATACCTATGAAGCTTTTGCATTTACTGATCATCTAGGAAATAAATATAGCACTATTCCCTGACTGGGGATACATCAAAAGCCTTCTGTAGCCATTCACAAGATACATGGTCTCAATATGTGAGAAACACAAGAAACAGAGTTTTCAGTTGTTTGGAGGGGCAATGCTGGTGCAATCATTTTGACATATTCTCCTCGTCTCATACTCTTTGATATATAGTTGATTATCAAATGTGGTAATTTGGGGCACAGCTCCCTCTCTTTTAAAGGTATTTTTTTTGATGCTAGTGTTTTGCTTTTGTTGGTTGTTTGGTTTATAATTTTTATTGTATTGTGGAACATACATAATACATTATGATATTTTGATACTGTGGTATTTGTACAGTATTGACTAACGATTACTAACATTCTGATGTTTAGATAATTTAGACCATTAAAGATAAAAGAGACAGAAATATTATATCAGTATTAATTATGATTTAAAGTGTCAAGGTTAATGAGCATAAGATTTTTCTTCCAGAAGAATTCTTTCCAGGATTGAAAACAACATTAAAAACTGCTGCAGGTTGTATCAAACATTTTGTTGTACAATAAAGGTTTCTGTCTTAAATTGATTACTTAGTATTAAGGTCTCCACTGTATTGTTACTTAATATTATTTGTGCAAGTTAAAAAAAATGTGAACAAAGCAAATCTGACAACGATTAAAATACAATAAAATAAAGACGAGAAAACGGGGGGGGGGGGGGGGGAGAAAAAGACCATTTGGTTTCTAATTTCCCCTTTTTTGTGCTTCCTTGTTTTTTACCCATGGCTGATGGGTTTTGTTGTTACTCCTTGTCCTGAAGTATGTATATCTAAGTCATTACTGGACTGTAGTAATGCTGAATCCTTCCTTCCTTCCTTCCTTCCTTCCTTCCTTCCTCCCTCCCTCCCTCCCTCCCTCCCTCCCTCCCTTGACTGAAGTTAGTGAATCCCCTAACATTTGGCAGATTTTCAAATCACATACTGATTTATTTTATCCAAGCATTTCTCTCATTTTCATCCGGGGAAAAAGCTCCTGGAGAGGGCTGATGCTGTTTTTCAATAATCATGTGACACATACTACATTTTGGAGTATCTGAAACAGCAGAACAAGCAGAGTCCATTGAATGCATCATAAATTAATTAAAAGAAATATAGGGGTATTTGGCTTTAGGCAACATCACAATGGTTCTTGTTTATCAGCATTCTTATTTTTAAGGATGTAGATTCAATAAGTTATTTTTTAACTTTGGATATTAAGTCACATGCCCATTTAATTTTAATGTTGGGCCACGTTTTCCCTGCAGCTGGGAAATTCTTCATTCCCTGCAGAAAATTTCTTTCAGAGTATGTAAAATAAGCTTCTGGCTGTGAAATATGTATTTCTTTCTTTAACTTAAAAAAAAAAACTCTGTACACTCTCTTGCAATGTTGTGAGGAATCTTCTTTCTCAAGAAATGACCAGCAGCTATGCAATACTGCATGGTGCCTGGTTTGCTGCCAGAAAAAATGCAATAGGATGGTCTGCTCTTCATGAAGCTTTTTCTGACATCAGAAAAGATGGGAAGAAGAAGGAATTGCTGTGTCTTCCCAAGTTCATGAGTACAGGAGGTAAGGTTCTAGGACTTACCAGGTGACCTTGCATTCTTTCCATAATTACCTAAGAGGCAGCAGGAGGAGGAAAATCTGCGTGCTGCTACAAGAAAGTCCTTGTTTGCAGTTTCTCTGCAGTTCATCAATATTCATTTTTCCCATTCTTCTCCAAAATAAAAATAAAAGCATAAAAAATTAGGGGAAAGTGTCTGCTTCTTGTCTGTTCCTTTCTTTTCTTGAGTTTTCATTACATGAATGAGTCTGAGATCATGCATTTGCTATATGAATATTGCATAAATAATCCAGGCCTCGCTTCTGAAAGTGTACTACTTTGTAACTAGAAGTGACAAGGTTGAAATAGTAAACTTTTATTCCAAATATGTCTTGCTTTGAAAAGAGGGAATAAGGTAAATATTACTTGGTCCCAAATATGTATCGTGTTTAAGAAGAGGGAACAAGGCTACTAGGAATTTCTCCCAAACATTGTTGCTTTTAAGAAGAGAACACTGGACTGATTCTTTTGCTGAACCAATATGTGCTTTGTGGGGCAACTTGGAGACTGCTAAGCGGTCATTTGCTTATTTCTGTTTTCTCTGCCTTCAGAGAGGTGCAGAGGAAATATTTCAATGTTAATTGTAGCAAAATATCCTTGAAGATGTACAGCAGAGTCTTTGCAATATTAATGTGCTCTAAAGAATCAACTATCATGGCTATTTTAATTCCAGCAACAGGCTTCACTTATCTACACTATAGACCAGTGTTGTCCAAACTTGGCCACTTTAAGATGAGTGGACTTCAACTCCCAGAATTCCCAGCCAGCATGGCTGGCTGGGGAATTCTGGGAGTTGAAGTCCACTCATCTTAAAGTGGCCAAGTTTGGACAACACTGCTATAGACTATAGGCAAAAGGCTTTTTTTTTTTTTTCAAAATGAAATTTGAAGTTGGTCAAACTGAATGTTGTTGCCTTTCAATCTTAAATGCAAAACTGCATCACATTATTCTATATGTGAATCTTGAAACTCCAGCTTGAATTAAATCAGAACTGATTCTCACACCCCCAGCAAAATGTTTGGTACAACCCCATTTCATTTGTTCTCCTTCTTCCTGGTATCTGTATGCACAGATAACCAACTCAGGCAAACTCTGTCTAAAAGTAAAACCTTTCTAGAAATGCATTCATTACTAAAAGCCTACTTGGTTATTCTTACCATTTTGCATCATTACAATAAACCTGATAAAGTAATGCCATTCTATATCAAATATTGTCCATTGTGAGCAAAAACCCCCAGCATGTTTATTCAGAATTTCATTCTATTTAATTCCATGGCACTGATTCCCTTATACATGTGCTTAACACTGCAGCTATAAAAACTTAATAATTGGTCAAGGACCTGAGGCATTATTTTGCTTGTCATTCTTATTCTAGGGGAGGAAATTATGGTGCATTTTTGTCATTTAATTAATGCCCCCTTCTGTTAATAGCATGAAACAAATTGAATAAGTAATAAATATTAGAAAGCCTGCTTTTGCATGCATACATTTGTTTTTCCTCCTCACTCCCCCAAATGAAGGCACTGGGCACAGAATTAAAGGTTTAAAAGGAGTGGAAAAAGAAACCACAGCTTGATGGATGGAACTGCATGAGAAAACAGGTATATTGGGAGAATGTAAATTCATGTCTGCCTGTTCAGAAGTTGTAAGACTGTTTGCCAAAGGAGAAAAACTGAGCTTGCCCCAATGGCTGATGGTCATCACTGTACCTACTGCCTGGGTAGCTCGGAACTCCTTCTGCAGGCATGCCATCTATATCAAATATACCCACAGACTTAACAAATTAAAGGGTTTCCCAGCTCACAGGCCGAGAGCAGATGTTCCTCTCAGGGATGAAGATGATGCACAGTTGTAGGGCTGTGTAGGAAAGCCATTGCTGGTCTTGGGTCCTGTAATGGTATGTGAGAAAGACCTTGAGAAATGAGGCAAAGAGATGCAGCCTAGGAAACGGTCAGAGAAGAGAGGGCATAGCCCACAGCTACATAATGGATAAAGAGGCTCAGAAGGGACCCTTCCTAACTTCTCAGGCTATAAAGGAGATGATGGGAGAATTGTACTTTCAGAGCTGTAAGATTGATGTCGGCCTTTCCAGGTAGATCAGACAAGAAACATGACTGGATGAGATAATTCTACTTTATTGTAAGGCTACATTAACAGAATCTTGCAAATCTGAAAGTACAAATCTCCCATCATCTCTTCTACAGTATGAGCAGTTAGGGAGGGCCCCTTCTGAGCCTTTTTCTCTTCCCATTTTGCAGCTGTGGGCTATGCCCTCTCTTATCTGACCATTCTCTAGGCAGCATCTCTTTGCCCCATTTCTCAAGGTCTTTCTCACATACCATTACAGGTCCATGGGAAATGGTCAAGCCTGCTCTCCAACCAGGCTTTTTTTTTTTTTGGGGGGGGGGTGTCTATTATTTCTACTCGCAGTGATTCTATAAAGGATTTTTTCCACTTAGATGGAACTTAATGTGTGTTTCAGAGAAACACTAGTCCTAATATATGTTATGATATTTGGTTTCTGACATTGTAAGGTGATCCTACCTTGTACAGTCTCCTGATTGAATACTCTCATGTTTGCCTCACTGATGAGAGGAGGGAGGACATATAGCATACTTCTACTCTCCACTTACAAACAACATAACATTATAGCATGCCTAGATCAAACTTCCGGAACAGCAATGCCTATCTTTATGGCCCAGAGCCCAACTGTTATCCTTTCTCTTCATTGGATACAACACATTTTTGGATAGCCATAAAGCATTTGGATAAAGATCCCAGAGGTAGATCAAATAGTGTATAGTGTGCATGTGCCACGTGCCATGTGGTATTTAAGAAAAATCCTACAAGATTCAAGGCAAGAACCTCTGAAGTTTAAGAAACACAGAAAAATATTCAATTGCTAGCAATGGCTGCTCAAACAGATGTCTTCACATCTGCATGTTTTAACTGGACAATGATTTCAGAATTGTAACACATTTCAAAATGTTAGATGGATTTTACTTCATCTTTAGACTAATTGGATAATGCAGACCATAGTTCACGGTAATCCTAGACCTACAGAAAGATGGAAAGCCAAAAGATAGGAAGGAACCAATCAGAATTAAATAGGTTTAGAATATACTGATGCCTACAAGGGAAGATCCCTGAGAAACAAAAGAACATTTGCTGTAATATTTATCAGAATCCCATCTGTAATGCAACACATGCCAAAAGCATCCACTTCTTAATCAAGAAACAACTCAATCTTCAGGAAAAGGATATAAGATCTCCATTCTTTCCCCAAGCCACTTTATTTTACCTTCATAAAGAAAGCTCTTATACTTCAGAAAGCACCTATGTTAGGTGTTGAAAGCACCTATCCATATTTCAACTTCAGTAGCAAGGATATGTAGATAGTAGGAAAGTGCGAACTGGCAGAGATCCATCTTAATGAGGCATTTTTCTCTTGCAAAGATGAGTCATTTTACCTTGACAAAAGAGTTCTCCCAACAAGGTGGATTGCTGTCCTTTAAACACTGAAGTGGAGATGATTCTACTCTAATGAAAGGACCTTGGCACAGCCAGCACACGTGCTGTTCTATGATGCTTAAGAAAAGAGTGCTGCTCTTTCTTGATGGAACTCTTCAAGAAGTGTTGTCTCTTCAGTCAATGCTTGATAGAAGGGAAGGGCTTTTCAAAGTTCTGCACAGCCATAACAGACAGCAGGAATAGTGGACAGTCCTAGCAACACAAGAACATAAAGAGCCCTAGCAATGCATGGTGAAGGACAAGGATTTCAAAGCACCTGGAACTCCCTGAGCCATTCTCATAGGTCATTCTAGGGTATTTTATGAGCCATTTTAAGAAATGTGGCTTCTTGGTACATACAGCCCAAGCTGCATCTCTGTTAAAACATACAATCTACAATCTAGCATCCAGTGAAAGAACCCATAAAATGGTAAAATAGATGTTTAGCACAGAAGCAGCAATTACTCCTGAATGGCTTTTAAATACACCTAGCAATCAGAAAAGGATGCTTATCAATGGGATGTCTGACATTTAACAATCTCCATGTTAAACATTCACGTGACAAGACAGCATCACATAATCTCAATGGGTTGTCACCAATATGCACAGCCATTTTTTATTTACTTAAGATCCTAGAATTCCATCGATCATCTGAAAGAATAGTAAAAAGCAACTTCTGTTTTAGATGGGTTGATGAAAGAATCTCAACTAGAATGAAAAACTCTATGAGATATTTGGGAGAGACAAATCGTCAATTTCCATTTCATTCATTTTCTCATCAGTGTAGTGATTGACATGTTGAGCTCAGGCAGGAGAGACCCACATTGAAGACCCCACTTGACCACAAAGCTCATTCTGTGACTTTTGGTTGCACAACGGTGGAAAGATTTGACATTACCCATAATGGAACAATGAATGGTGAAGATGATGGAGCTTGCTGAGATGGCTAAATTGACAACCTTAATTAGAGAGAAGACATTGATTAAGTTTAATGTTGATTGGAAACCCCTTTTGGACTTTTTGTGTAAAACAGAAAAAAATGAAATTATGATATATGGGTTTGATGATTAGAAAAAATAGGTGATGATAGAAAAAAGTGAAAGGTATGTTGTAACCTTAGAGTAAGAGTTTAATTTAATTTTATATCTATAACTGTTGTAAAAGAAAATCAGAAGTCATCTCTTTATATCTCTTTTTTCTTTTTTTTTTCCTGCACTTCTGGCTTTTCTTTCTTTCTTTCTTTCTTTCTTTCTTTCTTTCTTTCTTTCTTTCTTTCTTTCTTTCTTTCTTTCTTTCTTCTTTCTTTCTTTCTTTCTTTCTTTCTTTCTTTCTTTCTTTCTTTCTTTCTTTCTTTCTTTCTTTCTTTTTCTCCTTTTCCTTTTCCTTTTCCTTTCCCCCCATCTCAAATATTCATTTCTGTTACTTTTTATCTTTCTTGCTTAAAAATTTAATAAAGTTATTGTTTAAAAAAAAAGCTCATTCAAAAAAAAGTCAGTGACTTTTGGTCCATTACTCTCTTTCAATTCAAGCCATCTGATGCAGCTTTTGTGGAGAGTTAAAATTAGATGAGACCTCATGTTAAATCACCTTGAATTCTCAGATTAAAAATGGGATCCAAATATATGTTTTTGTACACCTGTTCAAATTGTAGAATATTGTTTCTGGATTAATACTAGTGCAAATATTGAAAAACAATGCATTTCTTTTTCTCATATTGCTTCAGGAAATACAAACGGATTATGTTGCCATTCAGTACAATTTGTTGTACATCCAAATTGGATGGTTTTCTTCCTTTTCCTAATTAAAATCATTACTGTGATCACCTTACCCAGACAACATCTTATCTGCTATGTCTTCTGGTTACAAGCACAATGCCACTGTGCTTTGTAGAGTTCTGAGGGGAGGAGTTGTTACCATTTCTTTTTTGAAAAAGATTGGAATGATCCTGGTAATGGATGGTGCAGTGTCGGTTATTCTCTCCAATTTTTCTATCTGTACTTTTTTTTTTTTGCTATATAAATAAAAACTATTAGTAAAGCATCTTAGGAGTCTAAGTGATGGTACCTATTTATTTATTTATTTATTTGTTTATTTATTTATTTATTTAATTGGTATGCCACCCATCTCCCCAGAGGATGACTCTGGGTGGCTCACAACAAAAGTAAAAGCCACAAACAATTAAAAAATAAATACGCCCATTCATTAATTAAAATTAATTAATTAAAAGGTTGAACTACAGAAACAAACCCTATACATAAAAACTAAAAAAACATTCAAGATGATAGGGGAGTAACATCAATTACCCCACAAGCCACTTCTACTGGTGCGAGCCCCCATCCAGCCCCCAGGCCATCTGGCATAGCCTTCCTGAAGGCCATGAGAGTGGGGGCATACCGCACCTCAAGTGGTAAGTTGTTCCACAGAGTGGGGGCCACAACAGAAAAGGCCCTCTTCCTAGATCCCACCAGTTGAAATTCCTTGACTGGTGGGGTTTGCAACATGCCCCTTCTGCTGGACCAGTTGGGGCGGGCCAATATAATGCGGGTAAGACCGCTCCTCAGATAACCGGGTCCTGTGCCATGAAGGGCTTTAAAGGTGATAACCAACACCTTGAATTGGGCCCAGAAGCAAACTGGCAACCAATGCAGCTCGCATAACAGAGATGTTATATGGGCCCCCCGGGGGCATTCAGAACTGTCCGCACTGCTGCATTCTGCATCAGCTGTAGCTTCTGGATACTATTCAAGGGTAGCCCTATGTAGAGTGCCTTGCAGTAATCCAACCAGGAGGTGACCAGGCCATGAGTGACCATGCAGAGAACCTCCCAATCCAGGAAGGGGCATAGCTGATACACAACACGAAGTTTTTTTAAAGGAAGAGGCATATCATTTGCTTGCCCAAGAGCCAAATTTCCACTCATGAGTATTTGGTTATATACAAGTTTTGCTGCACAAGTAAAAAACAGAACCACTATTTTACTGAAGAAGACTTTTTCTAATATTCAAGAGAACCTCACAGGAGCAATAGGGGGTGTTATGAAAAGAAGAATAAAGATAAACTTCTTACTATGGATGAAACATCTCCAAAGATTTTTTTAAAAAATCATACAACTGTAATATTTTACTGTTGTATTTCTTTATCATGCAGGCTCCAGATTGTTTTCTTTTGTCTCTGTAAGTAGTTGGGAGGCCCTCAGTCACAAACACATCAGTCTAGCAAGAATTGATTCCCCACTGCTGAAAAAGTATTATTTTCTGGCAGAGACAGAGTTGTATTTATCCATATTTTTATGTGTCCAAGATTCAGATGTATACAAAATATAATCTTTCAGTGTTCATGCAGAGATCCTTTTACAGTTTAAAATAAGCACATAATAGATACTTACAGTATCATGACATGTGGTGTGCATTTTATTTTTATATCAGAAAATAATATTCTGTGGTATTCCAAAAGAAATAAGGTCAGTCTTTCAACATTACAATTCAAATATATGTATCTGATAATGTAAAGAAACTCTTGTGATAAGTAGGGTAGTCTAAAGAAACATAAAAGAGTCCTCTTAGCCATTTTAGCCATTCCTTGGGTCTGATGTAATTATATTAAAAACCTATAGAAAAATGTACCAGATTCTATATTTGCTCCTTAAAGTGGGCAGATGGAAAGAATTTGTTATTGTCCAATAACACCAAGACTTCCAAGTCTTCGTGATCTGATGGACATCATTTCACCAGCATTGTTTCTTAGTAACTGATGAGAAAGGATATAACTGAGTTTGTTGTTCAGTTGAGATGGGGAAATGTGAGAGACTTTGAATAGCTGACTTTTAAAAGCCTATGTTTGAATCTTTTGTTTATTTTTAAAAAAAGGTTTTTCATCTCTAATAGACATTGATAGATACTCTCACATGCTTTAAGTTGCATTGTCTAGAGCAAACCAATGAGGAATTCATTTGGTTCATTTTTAGGAAACTGCATATCGTTTGCTTGCTTTGTGCACCAAAGTTCATTGTCGAAGCAGATTGTTGCCAGTCCACACATCCAAACTGGATGTGATGCTGTTGGTCCACCCAGATGTAATGCCACTGGATTTCATGGGCCTTCCGCTTACCATACAGCAACACCCATGGTGGAGATCTTGTAAAATCAGCAGATACCAACAAATCCAAGAACAAGTAGAGGATTTGGTTTGGCTGGGGAAGAGCTGGGGAAACAGGGGAGATACAACAAAACATAAAATCCAGTAAATAAGTAATAACAAATACATAGAATGTAGAGAGTAGGCCGCATGCAAACGTCTGCATATAAATAAATAAACTATTTGCAAGAAACCATATAGATAACTGACTGGAAAACAAACAGCAAAGAAAGAGCTGCCTGGCCCACATGTTTCAACCCATAGTTTATAACCCTCAGAATTTCTTTTAGAATAAGGATTAAACATTAAATAATTTATCTGTGTGCATCTAGAAACAGCTTGCTCCATAGTTCATTAGGATCCCAGAAATCAAGCAGACTTTTGCCAGGTGTTTGTTCAGGCTGACTGAACAGGTGCTGAATTAGGGGAAAAAAAGTTGGGGGACCAGGGGAAAGAAATAGTACTTAATTTATATCCTGTCTGAGCATTACAAGCTGACTAAATGCATACAGCATAGCAAGTAATTACACATCTCTATCCCTAGCACTATCATTAACAGTAAGTCTACATTTCCCAGGACACCACTGAATTCTTAATGCTTACACAAATAAAAAAGTGGGAGACAAATACTTTAATGAGCAAGGAAATGGGAACAGCCAACCAATCAATCAATGAAACTTTCATAATTTGGGTCATCCCAGGAACAAATACCTATTATAGAATTTAAATAATTACCTGAAAGAGCTTGCAATTCAGTTTCTTACAACTTTCCCCCTATTTTATAGTCATGTATAATGACATAGTTCTGATTAGCACATCTAAGCTTTCCCCTTGCAGTTATTCACACCAAATACACAATTGCAGGAGAAGTTATAGGAGGTTAGTAACAGTTCCGGGGGTGCATCTCCATTGCCTCTTTATTGTGTAAATAGAGAAAGCAACCTACAGTACTTTTTATATTCTCTGCAGGAGACGTCTTGGTTATGGGGCTAAATATTGAGGTTACCCAAACGTCAGTCTGACCATTTAACTGTAGCTGTGTTCTGGCACCTGCCTATGAAAGGCTTAAACCTGGGGATTGTACACACTGATCCCGCCCTCTAACCCAGATGTTTCAGCAACTCAACTCCTTGCTTTCACTGATCTGCTTCATAAAACTTGGAGTTGCTTAAATGTGAGCACAACATGAGTTCAGCCCTCACTGAGATTTCAGAGGTTAGTAAGGCAGATCAGAAAAGATAGAATGAACCGGCTGCAGAGATGCAGGGGGAGGATCAGTTGGGTTGTGGTTGTTCTGTTTTTTGGTTTTGTTTTGTTTTTCACCTTAACTGTCTATCTCTATACATACATAAATATTCTCTTTACCATTCTTCTAAGTTAACAAAGTGTGCCAGTGAGCAGGTCTAGCTGATTTCTTTCATTCATTCTATCATATTACAGGAAGCAGAAATACCAGTAGGTTTGTCCTTACCGTTGCACTTTCTTAAACAAGCCAGCTATATGATATCAGCTGTATAGCTGTTTCTTGGATCCCATTGCCCCTTGCTGAAAAATGGCAAAAAGGACAATTCTGTTAGGAGAAAATTACCCAAGAGGAAGCTTCACTGAGAAGACTATGGTATTTTATAACAGCTGCAGTTTGTATTCAAGAGATATTAGTGGCTTTCAATAACAATTCCCTTATGCAGAGAAACAGAGAGAAGTGGTGATTAGTTTTGGGGTGTCCATATATGCCACATATATGTCATTGGCATTCAGATTTGAGAGATGCATCGACTAATGATGGCCTGTGTAACAAGCCCCACATTGAGATGAACTAGGAAGAACCACTGGATTAGTACAGTTGTGTTCTGTCTACAGAAGCAAGGCCATCTTGTTTGCCAAGTTCTGTTTGTACTGTCATGACTGCAGAAACATTTTATTTCAGTTCAGTAGGACTGAACGTATCAGTCACAAAATACATTTATTTGTGATGGCTTCCTGTTGCTTTTAATGACACTTAATCCATAGAGCGGAAAAAGCTTGGGGTGAATTTTAGATGTGAGACTTGTGTGCGCAGCATGGGAAACTGCTTTTGCCCTGTCAGAGGTATTTTGGCTAAACTGTGTGGTTTCAGTTAAGAACCATATTTTTGTACATGGCATTGACAAAAAGAGCTGTGTCTAATTTGACAGCTTTGGCTTCTCCTGCTATGCTGTACTGTATGTATTCTGGTCTTGCGTGTCATGGCTACCATATATCCATTCTTAGCATATTACAGGTTGTGTGGACACATGGGAAAATATGAGAGTTATATTTTCTGTCATGGCTACAGCAATGCCACTCAATTATATTCCTCTGTTCTCACAGTTCTAGTTAGAGAACTGTATTCTAGTGGCTTGAATATATTGTGATAAACAGTGTCCAGTGTAGCTTCTTTATGGAATAACACACAGATCAGCTGGTGTGATATATTTTTTTCCTTCTACAAGTTTATGGTGAGGTAGTTTTTTTCCTATACGTGACTTCTTTGCCTTATTTGGAGGGAAATTCCTTTCTATAAATTGCTTGGAATATTTTTCTACTCCCTCATATCAATAGGGTTTTACAGGAATGTTATCTCTGCTTAAAATGTTTCTTTTTTTTTATCATTTCTGCAGCCATCAGGGTTTGAGGTGCTCTATCTTTAGTTTGAGAGTTAGTGCTGGATTAGGAGTGGGTTACCTAGGTTCAAACCCTCCCTTCAGCACAGAAACTCACTGGGTGACTTTGGGCATGTCACTTTCTCTGAGCCCTAGACTGGAATGTTGAAAAAAACATCATGGAGGCAATGACAAAAACCTGGTGCAGTGTTGCCAAGGAAACTGCATGGATCTGTCCTTGAAGTTGCCAGGATACTTTTAAAAAACACACACACAAACAAAACCCTTTAATTTCCCTTGGTATTTGCAAATCAAATTGATCCGAAGGTGTCAACCTTTGCACCTAATTTCAAATGTGAGTGAGCAGGATGCAAAAGCTACCACCACTATTCACTACTGTCTTTCAGGACAAGGGACCTAACTGCTCCAATGCCACACTGTGAGTACACTCAACTACTCCAAGGCTGACTGGAGAATTCTGGGAGTTGAAGTCCACACAGCTTAAAGCGGCCAAGGTTGAGGAACACTGCACTAGTGTCTTCCTGAACTTTTCTTTCCTCAAGTTGCAGATGATTTCTATGGTCTTTTTCACTTACTCATGGTTGCAACTTCTTTTGGTATTAAAATCCCTTGGTTCAGAAGCTTGATTTAGAATGCAGTTTCTGAAGGGCATGACTACTGTATAGCCGCCCAGAGTCCCCCGTTGTAGGGGAGATGGGCGGGGACAAATCAAATAAATAAAATAAATAAATAAAAAATAAAAATATTCATTTGCTTGCTTTGATTTTGGCTTTCCGTTACAAAATTACAGTTGCCTTACCTCCTGATGACTGCATTTGTGAGTTAAATTGATCCAGCCCTGATTCTGCTTTGCATTTGGCTGCTATTTCCAGCTTAGTGCTCTGTCATTTTTGTTAGAAGCTCTATGTCTCTGTTTCTGGCTTTTTTCTGGCCTACCTTTTCCTCTGCCTTTTTCTCCCCTGTTAAAGGTTGGGCCTTCTGTTCTTGTGGGCTCAGCTATGTCTATTTTATCTATGCTTCTTATCTTCTTATCTATGCTTCTTGGGGCATTTTGATTTACAGATCTGTAAATGTTTGCCTTTTCCATTTGCAATGGGTGGTTACAAGTTAAGTTGGCAGTCCAGGTCTCCTGATCAATGCTCACCTGTTTTTGTACTGAAGCTTCACATCTCCAGTACACGCTGGTCATGCTTATCTGCCAACTTTTAACACTTCATTTATTTCAGTCTTGTTCCGCTTTACACTTTTCTTTTAAGCCTGAACTTTTAGTTCTATAGGGGTTTTTCTTTTCAAAAATATGCAAGCTGGACGACATTTTGTGCTGTAATTTTTTTCTTTCATTCCATCTGTTTTCATTCTTTATTCATCTTTTTTTACTATCTGCGGTATCTTTAGCATACATCTACACTTCTGTGTTTTCACTCTCTTGCAACATTTCTGGCAATTACGTATATGAAAAATTGTGATCTATTAGGATCCTCTTTCTTTCTGGTTATCAGAAAGAGGAACTGCTTTCTTGTTTATATTCAGCGATAACCATAAATATAACTGCTTTTAAATTAATTATCAATATTGCTGCTGCATGATTACACAGTGCCTACAGTTCAGATAATTCCTTGATAGTATGTACTTTATGGACATGTTGGAAAGAGGCATTTTAAACAGGCTATCAGTGGGTACAAAAGCTCCAATCTGAAACTCGGTTTTGGGTTCAATTCTCCTAGTCCTGGACCTTAGTTGGACAGATTGCACCCAATGATTACTGTCTGTATGAATCCCTCCTCATAGAAGAGTAAGCATAATTTTTTAACCTTAGTTTTATAGATTAAGTTTTGTAGAATAAGAATATTTTTAACAGGATAAGAACACTTCTATTTATTGCTGTAGCTTTATAATCAATGAAGCCAGTCTGTATTGCTATGACAGGTCTTGGTGTCTTGTTGAGTTGATCAATATTCAGCACTTGTATGTAGCACTGCCCCTAATTCTTAAACTGGGATTTCTGGCCAAGATTGCAAGTGATAGATAGTAGGCAAAGAAATGCACAATTGCTACACTGGATTAATATGCACTGATGAAGGAGCTTCCCATTCACTATGGTGTACAGAAGTCATCCTTAGTGCTGATAAAGATCCTAGTGTCACTGCCTAATTCTGAATTAAGATTTTAGAACTTTTGATTCAAAGGAAATAACCCTCTGCTGACTTCCTGGATCAGTGACTTCTTGCCATGCTGAAATAATCTGCATTCCTCTAAGGCCTATCTCAGGGAGAAATCTTAACAACACTATCTAATTTCTGCTATGTTCAATATCAGTTACTTGGTTGTTGTTGTTTTTTTTTTCTTTCTACCATACCACTATAGATACCACCTATGGAGGCCCAGAGTTTGGATTATTTTGGGCCACATTTAGAGTCTAGCTTCCACTCAGAAATGTTTCTTACTGCTGCCATTCTCCAGCAATACTTTTGAGATCCATTTCTGCTTAAATTTTTGCTCATCCAGTAATTCCCTAACTCCTTATTCTGCCTTGCTACTTTCTCTGATAGCTAGGGAAATAGGTGTCAGCTTATTAACAAGAATGATATGATGAGGATTTCCAAAATAAGCAGGCTTTGTTAAACACATCAGAGGTGAAAACAAGTAAGATGGTAGTAACCTTATTCTGAAAGAAGAGAGCACTTAAGCACACAATTATAACATCTGTCTTGAACAGAACTCTAGATTCCTTACAGTATAGTTTTAATAAATATATCGGTTCTTTACAGTATTATTATAACCAGTCCCTTTATTCTTAAGTTTCAAAAACTTCATCACCAACCTGTTCCTTCTAAAATTAGATCAGCCATTTTGTAACTTCAAGGGAATGAACACCTTTTTATGCCTTAGTCCTTTCTAAGATTTTTCAAACACTTTAAATTTCTTTAAAGTCAAAGTTCCACTGTCTACTCACTTTATACTTTTAAAATCTTTCTGCCCACTCAAGGGACCCCTTTCCTTCTCTTCTATTTTTATAACTGACACCAACTGCCTTTTCTAAAATCATTCTGCTGTTTGTCAGTTAAAAGAAGTAATCCTTCTTACCCACAGTGACATATCTACATTCTATACTTGCAGGAATCAAATTGCCCACTTAAATCTCAGATCCTCCACAATAGCATATATAAATACTTCTCATCCCTCACCATTACCAATGCTTCAGCTAGTGTAGTAATGATAGTTTATTTACTTATGACATTTATATCCTTGATTTTTTTTCCAAGAGCTCAAGTTGGTGAATACAATTTTCTATATCTTCACAATGACCTTGAGAAGCGGGCTAGAATGAGAAATTGTCATTTTCTCATCATTCCATATAAGTCTAAGTGAAGACTGAAGACTTCCCAACCCTAGTCCATGTATTTAAGTCTGGCACTACACTGGCTGATAACTGGGGCCAGCCCTATCAGTAGGGAAAATGAAGCAGCACAGTTTGGGGGGTGACAGCAAAGGTTTGTTTGAGGATGAAGTTGTATATGTCATCCAATATGACCTAAATCCACTAAGCCGACTTGCTGCTATTGGATGCAGTAAGTTCAATTTTCAGTGATTCAGTAAGAGTGAACTGCCTGTTCAGTAGCCAGCCGTAAAGTTGCATTAAATTGCATTACATTAATGGTTTATTGTACTATACACAAGCTTTCATGTTTCTTATAATCCTACTAGCAAATGTAGAACAGAAAACGTTACTTGTAGGTCTGCATTTTATACAGCTAGATATAGATTGACACAAAGGGCCTTTTTGCCATCATGATAGCAAGCTAAAAGAAAAATTCACATGCAATTGTTGTGTGATTGTGTTAGCAAAAATAAAAAATAACACCTTACAGACTAAATGCATTCTTGGTAGACATCACCTAAGGAAAGGACTCTTGTTAAAACAGCTGGTGCCTAAAGGCTGACCCATAGAGCCAGTTCTGTTGTTTTGGTACACATGATGTGTCTTCCACTCTCACATTGCGCAAAACAAAGAATGACTTAGTAGCAGCTAGTTCAGCAGCTGACCTTAAATGTTGAGCATCTCACCCCAGCTGCCATTTTAAGCATCTCCCTTCTGTTTCAGATACTTTGCTTCATCTCCTAAACAGCAGTGTGGGCATTGGCTTTTTCTAATTGTCAAAGACCTTCATGGTAGTGAAGGTGTGATTTAACTCAAATAGCCTTCAAGTTGCAGAGTTTTTAAGGAGAGAGATGAATAAAAAGTGTTGTGTCTATAGCAGCCAGGAGGTGGGGTGTAATTATCATCTACAAATGAGGTGATGGAAGAAGAATCCTCTTCACCTATTTTCCCACATCTACTTCTCCAGCTTCCAAAATGCTATAGAGAAAAGGTCAAAGTAGGCTGTGGAATGGGATCCTAGTTACTGAGGATTCCTTCCCTCCTCCTTGTCCCTCAGCTTGTCTAACACATTCCATCTCAGCCCTGTCAGTTTCCTGGAGCAGTAGTGTGTTTTCCCACATCTGATTAAATATAACTTCATTTTCTAATGTTTTTCCATCTCACCTTCTTCCTTGGTTCCAGAGATAAATCTTCATATTATTTACATAAATATAAATGCAGCATCCAAAGAAAAGGAACCATCTCATGTCAGGAATGGCAGGCAGCAATAAATATAGGCACCAGATACATACCCAATTTGCTAAACAATCTTCATGGAGAAAATGGATGTAATGGTATCTGGGAATGACCTTGGGAAACAGGGTCATTCCCACATACAATTACAATGGTGGACATGATGTAAAGCCAACATTTCAGAAGTGATTAGAAGAAGCAATTGCTTCAAATTTAACTACAGAGTTGAAGTTTTCAATGGCCACTCCCCAGAACTGGCTATAATATAAGTCAGGTACTAAATAGGTTTGCATTTGCAAATGTCAATCTATTTTAAACCAGTTAGATTTATCTACAGAATTAGGATTCTGAAACAGTTCAGAAGCTGAACTCGGTATCTGTTCCTTCAACATTCATTCTATTCCACATAGGAAAACATTTATACATTGGCAAGATTTAATGTTTTACCTTCAAAAGTGTTGGAGGGCAGTATAGTAAAATTCCATATCAGCAGTGCCTTGAGGTTATTGAGGACAAAGGGCTATCGCACATCTGCTCTTTAACTAAATGTACAGCTTTCTCTGTAGAGGAGGTCATACATTTATTATTATTTATTTAATAGCAGATCAGTCTATAGAAAATTCTAGGAGATTTGCCAAATTTTGTTCAGTAATGATTGCTGTTAGAACATGCTAGCATTGACTTTGGCCTAAGATTGGAAGGGCCAGATAACTATGTTCAGCTGGAAGATTTGTTAGCATTTTATATCTCTTATTGCACTTCTGAATTTTGTTAGTATGTTAATTCTTTACCCTGTTTTATTGGATTGCATGGTATTTGCTATTTTTGGGGTCTTTGACTAAAGTAAAATTTATCATGAAATTCCAATTTGTCCTGTTACTTATGGAAACATGTGCAAGTCAGAGTAGTTTTAAGATAGTTCACAATTGCATTTATAACCTGAAAAGCATTTATCTTCATACAGTTCCACACAGGTCTCATAAATATGCATACCTGTGCATTTTATGGGACAAGAAATGGCTTTGCTCATTGGAAGAAGATGAGGTGCCCATGTAGCTTAAGAAAAGTAAAGTCACAGATCTTTGGCTTCAGTGGAATCATCATGCTCCAAGATGCAGCAAACTGAATTAGTTTTTTTTTAATTAGTTGTTTTTTTAAAAAACTTCAGATGTGACGCCTGTGTGCAACATATTTTGTCACTGGTGAGAAAAGATCATACTTTTTTTTCAAAACATATTTTAAACCACTTTGAGATGCAGGACACACTGGAATTTTCACTCCTGCTTTGGTGTCTACCTTTTTGAACTTTAAGGTCTGTCTGTCTGTCTGTCCGTCCGTCCTTCCTTCCTTCCTTTCTTTTTCTTTCTTTCTTTTCTTGTAAACATTAAAATTAATTAAACTACTGGGAATTTTGTCTCTATTTTTTAAAGGATGAATTAGACTACTATAATTCAGTAGTTTTCTCTCATTATTTGATGGTGCAATCCTAGGTGGGTGGGAGGAGGAACTTTGGTGGCTACAGAAAACTATTGTGCATGCTGTGGGTTGTCTATCCTACCCTAAACCTGTTAAGCTTTAGCTAAACCAGCCATCAGTTCCAGCCTCCAAATTCTCTACAATCTATGAGTTTTCTCAGTGATTTCTGTTATTCTCTCTCTCCCTCCCTCCCTCCCTCCTTCCCTCCCTCCCTCTTCATTATTTGGGTTACACTGAGATCTACTCATAATTTGACATGAAAGTACAAGAGATCAGCTGCACCAGACCAAGAAATTTCAGTTACAGAGTGTGGTGACAAAACTGAATCTATTCCAAAACACTTCCTTGATCTATTTATTTCTACTCTATACACCCTAGAGTGCTGCCCTTTTATCCAAGAGTCCACTGTTAGAAATCCTTTTGAGAACAAAGCTTACAGTTTGTTTTCCTAATCCGCAAAATCTCCACTTGCGCGTTGATTTGCCAGATCCTCCCATTGGGAATTATTGTACTACGGCATCTTCTAGGCTGGAAAATGTACTTGCTGGAACATGGATGATGCTGAAGCACTTATTTGCTGAAGGAAGTAGAGTAAGATCATGAAGTTTTATGTAAGGAAATGCTGATTTTAAATACTGACATTTCTGCTCTTGTTTCTTCTCTTTTTTTAATAGATAAACCTCAAGGCTCGTGATTCCGTGAACTTGAAACATGACACTTTTAGTTCAAAATAAAGTTATTTCATCTATCTATCTATCTATCTATCTATCTATCTATCTATCTATCTATCATCTATCTATCTATCTTGGCTGGATAGCGTAGTGGTTAGAGCACCACCTTTGATGCAAGAGACCAGGGTTCAAATCCTAGCTGGTACCTACCTTACCAGTAGGGGTCCTTGGGCAAATACCCCCTAATGCTTCACCTGCCTACCTCAAATATGAGAGTGACACAAACTAAGAGAGTCATGTCAGCTTGGACGTTGCCCGGATTAACAAGGTCCACGTCGGATGTTGGGGAACCAGGACAATCTGACAATAAGTGGGTTACTGGAACAAACCATACATGGACAAGACAAGAGAACTTGGAATTGATGGAATACTACTACAACAGTGGACCTAATGAGAGGGGATATATGAAACATATGAGGGAACTATGGATAGACAGAAGACCTACATCCACACTAACTGAGAAACAACTAATTGCCCAGCCCTTCAACATAGTGAAGAGGAAGCTGCTCTCACAACTTGAGATAGACCAACTCCACATTACAACCTGGAATCAAGCAGACCTGGAAGAACAACTGGATGTGCAGCCAACACCTGAAACTGGAAAGTCACTGCCACCCCCTCCATTACAGAGCGCAGCAGCTGATATGAGGCATAAGATCATGGATAAACTACTACAGTCAACACTTGAGACCAGTTACCAAGGCTCAGTAGATAGTATGCTATTAGTTGATATTAGTAGTATAATCCCTACAACTGCCATTACTCAAACCAATGAATTGGTATATGCTACAGCTGCTATAATCCTGGAAATGCTTGTCTACACAATCAAGAAGAACAGCAGTACATACCCTCCCTGGAAAATAAGTTTGGAAGCTAAGATCAAGGCAACTCGAAGAGAAGTCAGTCAGCTGGTGGAACTACAGAAGGGTGTGGAGATTAAGGACAAGACTTGGCCACTGAAAAAATACATGGGCCTGACTCCATCTGAAGCCCTAGAGACTGCTAAACAAAGGCTCACAGCACTGGCTACCAGACTAAGGAGGTAGAGGCCAAGAAAATAAATGCCCTGTTCGCCAAAGAACCATCCAAGGTGTACTCCCAACTGCAGTGCAATCACACAGTAACAGCAGAGCCACCAGAAGCAGAAACTGAATAGTACTGGAAGAACATATGGGAGAAAGAGAAGACACAAAACACCAGTGCAAAGTGGTTGCAGGACCTGAAAGCAGACCACAGCAATCTCCCAGAACAGGAACCAGTCACCATCACAGTAGCAGACATCCAACAGCAGATCAAGAACATGGAGAGCTGGACATCACCTGGCCCAGACATGATCCACACCTACTGGCTAAAGAAACTCACAGTAGTGCATGCATGCCTAGCAGCACAGATGAACCAGCTGCTAGCAGCAGACTGGCTAATACAAGGAAGGCCAGTGCTTATCATGAAAGACCCTCACAAGGGAACAGCACCATCCAACTAATGGCCAATAACCTGCCTCCCCACAACATGGAAAGTCCTATCAGGCATCATAGCCACTAAGCTACAAGACCATATGAGCCAGTACATGAGCACAGCTCAGAAGGGCATTGGGAACAACACCAGAAGCTCAAAACACCAGTTGCTCATAGATAGAGCAGTCACCTGAGACTCAATGTCTAGGCAGACCAATCTGAGCACAGCCTGGATTGACTACAGGAAAGCCTATGACTCAATGCCACACACATGGAACTGTGAATGCCTGGCGCTATACAAAGTCAACAGGACACTAAGGACCTTCCTCAAGAACTCAATGGGATTGTGGAAGACAACACTGAAAGTCAACTCAAGACTGCTCACACAAGTGGCCATCAAATTCAGCATATACCAAGGTGATGCAGTGTCCCCGCTGCTGTTCTGCATAGGCTTAAACCCCCTCAGCCAGATAATCACAAGGTCTGGATATGGGTACAAGTTCAAGAGTGGAATCACCATCAGCCACCTCCTCTACATGGATGACATCAAGCTGTATGCTAAGAGTGATCGAGACATCGACTCACTGATCCACCTGACACAGATCTACAGTGAAGACATTGGGATGTCATTTGGACTGGAAAAGTATGGCCAAATGATAGTGAAGAGAGGGAAGGTAGTTAAGACTGATGGGGTGGAACTACCAGTGGGCCACATAGCAGACATACAGACCAGCTACAAGTACCTTGGTATCCCACAGTCACATGGGAACCACGATGAGGATGCAAGGAAGACAGCAACATCCAAGTACTACTGAAGGATAAGACAGGTCCTAAAGAGCCAGTTCAATGGAAAGAGCAAGATCCATGCCATCAACATGTACACCCTGCCAGTCATCAGATACCCTGCCAGTATAGTGAGATGGCCAAAGGAAGACATGGAGGCTGCCGATGTGAAGACCCGGAAGCTCCTCACAATGTATGGTGGTCTCCACCCCAAGTCCAACACCCAGAGATTGTACACCAGCCACAAAGAGGGCGGGCAGGGCCTGATGAGTGTCAAAGCCACTGTCCTAGATGAAACCCAGAGCATCCAGGAGTACATCACTAAGATGGCACTCGAAAATGAGCTGCTGAGAGAATGCCTTAGGCAGCAGCAGACATGGGAGGAAGTTCAAGTGGAGGAAGTGCCATGGCAAGACAAGCCTCTGCATGGGATGTATCATCGACAGATAGCTGAAGTTGCTGACATTGGGAAATCCTATCAGTGGCTGGAAAGGGCTGGACTAAAAGTCAGCACTGAGGCACTGATCATAGCAGCACAAGAACAGGCACTTAGCACCAGATCCATAGAAGCAGGGGTCTGCCACTCTAGACAGGACCCAAGGTACAGATTGTGCAAAGAGGCCTCAGAGACAGTCCAACACATAGTGGCAGGGTGTAAGATGCAGGCAGGAACATCTTACACTGAACGGCACAACCAAGTAGCTGGCATTGTGTACGGGAACATCTGCACAGTATATGGGCTAGACCCCCTGCCCCCAAGTCCAGATGGGAGATTCCACAGAAGGTCTTGGAGAATAACAGGGCTAAGATCCTGTGGGACTTCCAGATCCAGATGGAGAGGCAGGTACTGGCCAATCAACCAGACATCGTGGTAGTAGACAAGGACCAGAAGACAGCAGTGGTGATAGATGGATCAGTGCCAAGTGACAGCAACATCAGTAAAAAGGAGTATGAGAAGCTGGAGAAGTACCAGGGCCTGAAGAAAGAACTAAGAGGATGTGGAAAGTAAAGGCCAAAGTGGTGCCGGTAGTGGTAGGAGCACTCAGGGCTGTGACTCCTAAGCCAAGAAAGTGGCTCCAACAGATCCCAGGAACAACATCCGAGCTCTCTGTTTAGAAGACTGCAGTGCTAGGAACAGTTAAGATACTGTGCAGAACCCTCAAACTCCTAGGCCTCTGGTAGAAGACCTGAGATTGCAGAAGACACAGACCACCCATAGGGGTGAGAGGGGAATTATTTTTTGATATTTACTGTCTCTCATTTTACAAATGAAACAAAATGTCATAAATACTTTCCAAATTAACAACATTTGTTAATAATGGACACTCCTTGCCCTAATTTCTCTGTCAGAACATGGTTTCACTGTATGATAGAAATGAATGAAGAGATTCCTGCCTCCACATGATCACTCAATCATTCTTTCTTTGGGCAGCAATAATAAATAATAAAGGTGAAAAACTGATGCTTAAAGTTTAATTCCACCCCACAAAATAATTATTTTGTTGGAATGGTTTCAGGCAATGGGGGCGGGGGGCTGTGGATTGGCTATCCATGCTTGATTTGTGCTTAGCAGAGCCATCTGGGAGGTGGGAGCAAAAAGAGATGGCATCTAAAACTTTCTCATTAAATTGCATGGAGAAAGGAAAGAAACAGCCCCACCTCCGTTTTTTTAGGACTCAGCTGTAGCACCCAGTGTCAATCAACAGACTATTCAGAGGGAGAATATAAGAGAGGGAGTCAGGGATGAGGCCGCCCCCTCCCCCCAGAGGGAAGGGAAGGGAGTGAGGGAGGGAGTAAGTAGAGAAGAAGAGTTATTTACATTCTGCTTCTAAACAATTTTTTTGGTCATGATGTGTAGAACAATATGATAGCAATACCTGATTTTTTTTTTTCACTTTGTAGCTTGTAAGCATCCTTAGAAGCAGTAGGAGAACATTTGAGGGTCTAAGAGTTTTCTGATACTGGGCCCCATCCCCTTGTTAGTTTTGTAGCCTCATCTCCAGGCCAGGGAAAGGAGGGGAAATTGCAAGAAGCTAGTGATATGTATGGAACTCAACAGAACACTGAAGCAGCAGATTTCCAACGGAGATAGTTGTTGGCCAGTGGGAAGCAGGATCATTCTGAGAAGACTAAGAATGTGACTTGGTGCTTCTGATCTCTGTAAAAGGCAAGCAGTGAATGTGGCTTTGTCAAAATCACTCCTTTAGGTTCTGTTTGTTCTGAAACTGCCAGAGAAAGAGAAGCAAGGGAAGAGACCTAGGAACTGAGTGATTGTCACCCCACCAGGTAGACCAGACCAAGAATCAATTCCACAGGGAAGCTAAGACTACTTTCACTGAGAGGGGTTATAATAACAGAATCTTGCAAGTCTGATTGTCCTTCCCTTCTAAACCCATGAGAATTAGGAAGGCATCTGTCTGAGCCACTTCCACATGTTTTCTGCTTGGTTTGTATTTAACATATGTTTTCCCCTTCATTGCTTTGGTAACAGATCTCACCTACCTCCATCAAGGTCCTTCTTATTACTCTATAGTGATGGACAGATCTAACTTATAATCCTGAAAAATAATTCATCTGAGACTCTCTGCTCATTTTGCTTTGGGAAAGGATTTTCAATAATCCTTCATCCCAAATGTCACATAATTATGTCCAAAATTAAAAATAGCTGCCTGGCTATCTAATAAAAAAGGTGTTTGTTTGTTTTTAATTAGAAAACGTAAAGAAAGACCAAACCATCATCATCCTCCCAGCAGACAAAAGCCGAACCATGGTTATCATGGACAGATCACAATACATACAAAAAGCCAAAGAATTACTGGAGGACAACGAAATCTACATCTCAGTAAACACCAACCCAATACAGAATCTAGACAACCCGATCAAGAGAACCCTTAATGACCTAACCAAGAAAGGTCAAATTACAAAAGAAGAACAGTGGCAAATGAAAAGCAGTGGACCCATCCTCCCACACTTATATGGACACCCAAAAGTACACAAGCCCAACATACCTCTTCATCCAACTGTATAATTACCAGGGACCCCAACATACAACATAGCAAAAAAACTTATAAAAAAGCTTGGACATCTCACAGGAGGGAGCAAATATTCTATCAACTCCAACTAAAGTGCCTCCAGAAAATCAAAGACCTAAAAATAGAAATGAAATTATGGTTTAATTCAATGTCACAGCACTCTTTACATCCATAGACTCAGATCTAGCAAAAGACTCCATGGCAGCAGTACTACACAACATACCCAACGTAACCAAATGCATTAAGATCAAAATACCCAGAATCATGGATCTCATTAACCTCTGCCTCACTACCTACTTTCAGTTTGATGAACAAATATACTAACAAATCAGAGGAACACCCATGGGATGGCCACTCTCAGGACTCATAGTAGAGACTGTAATGCAGTGTCTAGAAACTACAGCACTCCCATGCATACAACCAAAACGATGATTCCAGAAAGTAGACCACACCTTTGTCATAATAAAACAGGAACAACTAGAGAAGACACATGAAACAATTAACAACATCTTCAAAGGAATAAATTTCACAAGGGAAGAAAACAACAACTACCCTTCCTGGATATCCCCATCAGCAGAGGAAATGACAGCAAATTAGAAACACAAGTCTATCGAAAAACAACCCACACTAACCAAGTGCTCCATTATCAAAGTAACAACGCAACCTCCCACAAGAGGAGCTGTGTAAGAACATTATTCAGATGAGCACATATGCACTGCAGCAAGGCAGAACACCAGAAAAAGGAAACAGGCCACCTACACAACATCTTCCAACAAAATGGATACTCACACAACTTTATCAAGAAGTGCCTGACCACTCAACCCACTACAGCACAACCAGCACAAGCTATGAAAAGGATAACACTACCGTACAACAAAAACATCTTAGAAACAACCAACAGATGATTGTAACCACACAGCATCATTGTAGCACGCAAACCAACTAAAGCCCTCCAAAACATCCTAAGTAAACCAAAAGATCCATTAGCCCAAGAGGAAAAAAACAGGAGTCATCTACAACATACAGAGTAAGGACTGTAACAGCCACTATATAGGACAGACAGGCAGAAGACTAGCAGAGCACATCTATGAACACCAACTAGCAGTCAGAAGACACAATGAAAACTCCTTAATCTCACAATACATGGACATACTCAACCATAGTTTCAATTGGGAAACTGTCAGCATCCTAAACCAAGCTAAATCCAAAAATGCTAAGGAATTCCTGGAAGCCTGGCACTCAGACACATCAACCATCAATAGACACATAGAGATAAACCACATTTACACACCATTAAGAGAGACAATAAAAAAGCTAAGAAGGAAACAAAAAGACCAGAACACATCTTTTCTAGCAGCCTACACCCAGGTAAGCAGGGATTAACACCAGACAAACAATCAAGCAGAAAATAATTCTCTAATCGAGAAACTACCAAGGAGAAAACCATACCCCACCAACAGTGGCAGGGCAAGCTACTGTAAATAAACAGGGACAAACCCCACACTCATTAGCACTCATGATGTTACCTAGCTGGGTAATGAAACATCTACAATCAAACAACCAAGGTCAGAGAGTACCAAGGGCTCCACAGTTCAACCCTGAGCTTCATATATTCTCTCCTATTAGTATCTAAATTGAATAAATTAAATTAAATCTGCACTTTTCAATTCATTCCTTCTTTCATGTCTTCTCAGATGCTTTTCTAGGTAGGATAAGAAGTCACATTCAAGTCACATTTTAAAGCAAACCCACCTAATTCACACTTTCTGAGTTGATATGTGAACTGAAGTTGAGCTTCCTGAACCAATATATGATGTGAAATGCAGTGATATACTACCACATTGGCACATTTCTGAAGTGTTACTGCAGTTCTCCAGTTAAAATGCCATATTCAGGAAGATAAAATTAAAAACAGTATTTTAAGAAAAAACTCTTTTAGAAATCTACCCTTAAGCAAAACATGTAGACAAAAATACACATTAAATGTGCATTAAAATATGTGCAGATTTGGAAACAAACAAGTAAGGTTGACAAATTAAGCAAGTGAGCAAATCAGAACTGTCAGGTGTTGTCTATCCTTCCTTCTAACTGGTGTTATGGAATTGACTCACATATCATGTTACACATGAGAGGCACAGAAAATACTGTTCTCAGAATGTGTAAGAAAGGAAATGTATTGGACTATATTTGTACTAAGTTTCAGTTCCCAGTTATTGAGAAAGTGCTGTAGTAAAACCTTTGTGAGGAAAGATTAAGCCTTATAGTGCACATTAATACTAAAAACCAACTGTGAAATTATGTAAGAGGAATACACTCCAATGTTATTCATGATAATCAGTTCCCAGGATATTGGGGATATTGGTCTTGAGTTTCTTTAGGTAAGAGAACATTGAGGTTTTACAATAGTGTTTGTAGCATTTGCTTTATTTACAAATGTACAAACAGAGCAGAAGAAGAGACACTTACAAGCAAAAAATCCGTATGCTGTAACACCAAAACAGGCTCTGAAACCTTAAGATATCTTCAGGCAATTTCATGACACTTTTTTCCATCCTCTTTTTCAAACCCTGAACTGTTAGATTGATTTATTAGATTTATATACTATGCAATCTTGTGACTCTCAGCAGTTAATAACAGTTGTAAGGCACAACAATTACAACGTTGACTGCAAAATATACTGTAAATAAATTAGTCAATCAAATATAGGGCTTTAGAAGTCAACACTAGCATTTTGAATTGCACCTGGAGGCCCATTAGTAACAAATGCTGAACCTGCAAGATAGGTATAACATGTTCTTAGCAAGTCAGTCAACAATGAGACCATTGCATTCTGGGCCATTTTGGGGTGGTCTTCAAAAGCAGCACCATGAAGTAGTATTGCATGTAGTATAGGCAAGTGATGATAAAAGCTTGAGTCATTGTAGCAAGGTCTTCCCTCTCCAAGTAGGGTCACAATTGATGCATCAGCCAAAGCAATCTTTATCCCACCCTGTTAGCTAAATTGATGATAACTGTAGAGAGTAAGGAAGTTGACTTTGACAGAGATAGACCAGATCCGTCACCAAAGTGAGAAGAGGAAAAACATGGATTAAGTGAAAAGTAAGCAGATGGAATGGGGAAGTACTTCAGGCAGACACCTCCCTAATCCACATGAATATAATGGGGGGGGGGGGGAGAATAAAGCACAATATGACTTGCATGATTTTATTACTATAGCTATTCTTAATAAATGTAGCTTTAGCCTTCCTGTGGGGTTGATTTCTTGGGCTAGTCTACATTGTGGGGCTGACATAACAGATTTTAATCCAAATGTATTGATTTTTCAGTGGGTTGACCAGAGCTATATTTCCTTGGTTTCCTCTGGGATTTTAATTAAACATGTTTTCAAAATAATCTTTATGGCTATATTTTTCTTGCAGTTGGTTGGCTGATAGCAAGAAGCATCAGCTGTCACCCTAACATTATTGTAGACTTAGATAAAAACAAGTGCTCATGGAGTTGTTCCAAGTTCCAATTGTTTCCAGTAGTCACAATCTATTTGGAACATTTCAAGTTTCATTTTGATGGAACTTTCTCAGCCTAGCTCTGCTCTGGCAGAAAGTCAACATTTAGGAAGTTCAATTATTATGGCATTTGCTTGTAAAGCCATAAATCAAGATTTAGCTTTTCACCAAAGTTGTGAAGAGTCAGGCAGTAACAGTGGCTTAGCTCAGTCCAAGAGTTAAAACTCTAACAAGCATTCTGGGTATAATGGTCAAATCTCAAAGTAAGATGGTTGCAGTTAATTGGGCCAATTCGAGGCAGGCAAGGGGAAGTATTTGCACAGTAGGCATAACAGGCAAAATGTCAAGACAGGCTATCACAGAAATGAATCTCCTCTCTGAGAAGTACTTACAAGCCCATGGTTCCAAAACTCCTTATCCTGGTACAGCTAAGCTTAGCTGACTAGAGTCAGACTGGGCAGAGATACCATTCTTATCAGGAGACTTCTCCTGAATAAAGCCATTCCTTTGCCTTATCATCTTCTGGCTCTCCACACTTTGCCACTGGCATTCCTAGAACTGACTGGCCTTGCCTCCCATTCAGGTCAGAAACCCCTATATGAGTGTACAGAGAATAAGGAAGATGACCTTGACAAAAATATGCAGGGACCGTTATCTAAGCAAAAGGGGCTAAAGCATTTTTTAAGTCTAGAATGTCCAGTTAACATTTGGAAGCAGCTCAGGCAGACACCTCCCTAATTCACTGAAGTAAAAAGAAAAAGAGGGGGGAGCAGATACAACATCATCAGACTTGCAAGATTATGTTATTCCAGCCCACTCTCAATAAAAGTAGTCTTAGTCTTCCTGTTGAGTTGATCTCTAGTCTTACCTAACAGGGCTGACAGAGAGTCAGAACTTGTAAGGATTGTATTTTTACAGCTCATCCTGGCACTTGGTTCCTCAGTTTGTGAGCTGTCAGACTGATTGGTTTACGCCTCTTCCATGGAAGGTAATGTGTAAGAATGGCCCTGACAGCAACAGAGAACTCTTGAGCTGCTTCAGGTTTTATTCTTTCAGAATGCAATGAACTCAAAACAAACCACATTTTTTATTCAGTTGGTTGCCAATCTTTTTCAGCCAATGGACTCCTTTAGAATGCTTACAACAAGTTATCCTGTGGTGGCAAGATCATTCACATTTTTCAAGGCTTTGTTGTTGTTCAGTCGTTAAGTCATGTCCAACTCTTCGTGACCCCATGAACCATATTGCGCCAGGCCTTCCTATCTTTCACTGCCTCCCTGAGTTTGCTCAATTTCATGCTCATTGCTTCAGTGATGCTATCTAGCCATCTCATCCTCTGCCGTCCTCTTCTCCTTTTGCCTTCCATCTTTCCCAGCATCAGGGTCTTTCCCAAAGAGGCTTACTGGTGAAATTACTCCATATTGTCCTCTCTAATTTAACTTATCTTAACAACTTTTTTCTAAGTGGATGGCCAAATAAATTAATGGGGTGGTCTTCTTCTTCTCCTTCTCCTTTTTCTTCATCAATTCCTTTTTTAGCTATGAGGCCAGGAAACAGACTCTTCAAAGTAACAGTTATGCTTGAGAGTAGCATTTTCCTTCGCAGCATACTAGTCTCTCAAATTTTAAAAATTAAAAATGAATTTAAAAAAATAAGTCAGGTGTCTTATGGAGTCTGTTAGAGGACCCAGGATATAAGGCACACGTTTCCACTTTGCATTTGTACAGGTGGAGCATGCAACTCTTGGGGCTCAAGAATTATACTTGGCCTTTAAATAATATGCTTTTTCTAGTAGGCAGATCTAGATAATGAAGTAGAAGGGCTCAGAACAAAATCTAAATTTGATTTAATGTAAACATAACTGAATTGCAATAAATCAATCAACAGCTTTATATTATTGCTTCTTACGTGCCTAATATTTTCCCCCTTCTATCACGACAGGAAAGATTTGAGGACTGCACCAAAGTACTGTAGAGTCATTCTGGACTTGAGCAGCCTCTAATTCTAAAGGAGGAGGAGGAGGAGGAGGAAGTCATCTGTTGGAGTGAGTCTGCTAGCCATTTTCTCATCTATGAGATTTGTTTCTTCCTCATTCTTGTATGTAGTGGGTTCTGCATTTAACAGAATCATCTGAAGGATTGTAATGAACAGCCACACAACCGTCTGGTAGAAAACATTCTTCATGACTATAATTTATTTTAATTTTGCTAAAACCTGGTAATTATGCAAGGCTAAAATTAAATCAGCATGGCATATTTCAGAAGTACTTAAGGAAGGTATATTTGAAAATCATGAGCAAGGTTCACAAAATGACTCAGAGTCACAGTTTTTACCTGCTTGGGGGCTGAATTATACTAAGAGTAGCTGATCATATTTTTGAATGTATGAACTGTTGGTTAGTCCAATATACATATACATCCATACATCCTACATTTATTTATTTATTTAAATTATTTGGATGAAGGGGCAGGGGTTAGACAGATAAATTGACACCCACTCATTTGCCCCCCAGAGAAGCAGTAGCTTAAGTGTCTTACAAAATATAACCAGCATAAAAGTACAATAACCAATTATTTCAAAATATGCACATTATTTTAAAGTAATTGAATAATTGAATAACTTAAAATAGATTTTTTTAATTAACAGGCAGAAAAACCTAAAACTAAAAGAACCAAACTGAGTCTTTAAATACAATTAAACCACAATACAGTAATATAAAGAATAGGGGTGCATCAATTTAATGCTATGCCAGTTTCAGTTTTTTGTATGTTTTCTTCCCAGTGATGACTGGAAATTTCAGGAGAACCCTGGGATGGAGAAGAATAGGCAAGATAAATGCAGAAATGAATGTAGAGATAAATACCGATATTGAACTTTGCTAGAACATTGAAAACTACTCTGTTTTAAAAGGTGGAGGATGTTCATTTAAAAAACACACACAAAATGCCGCGGTGAGTCTATTCACAATCTGAATTCAGTTAAAATTTCCTCTTAGAGATAGGATTTTATGTCTTATTAAGCACTGAGCCAGCCTAATCACTTCTCTCCCTTCCTAATTTTTCCAAGTGTTGTCCACAATTTCTGTAAGAAAGCTTGTAGAAACTTACAGTGCAAAGAACAACTGGGACAAGAGGCTGGAAATTAACTAAACAAGACGGGGTCTTCTGTCATTCCCAACTAACCATATTTTTCTCTAAGACTTGTCTGAATATTCTGCAGAAAATGAAAATGAAACCTTCTCTCATCCCAGTTCCCGATAAGGCCATAACCAGGACAGGAACAGAATCAGATTATAAATCTGGTTCTGCTACATTTTGGCATAGAAGAGCTTTCTCTGATAAAGTGAAGCTGCAAAATTGAACCAACTCAAATGATATAACAAAGCTGCCCTACTAATGATCATTGTTCCTTCAATAATTGTATGGATAGCTTCTGAAATTAGAATTTTATTTATTAGGTTAATTTACTACACTATGCACCCTAATTAATTATAAATGTGATCAGAAACTGCTTGATATTTTCGGCAACTGATGTAGCAGAAAATGATAGAATCCACATTTTAATTAATTCTTGGCATCTTGGTACCTATCCGGTCAGAGTTTTTAACTGAAACAAGTAGCTCCTTGCCATAAAGGGGTCATTTAACACACACATCTTGTTCCAGCTTGTAAGGAAAGAAAATGGACTTGGAGTGACATTGCCACATAGTTTCTGAAAAAAGAAAAAGATATTAAGGTGGAACAAAGAAGCTGTTTTGTTGGTCACAGTACCCAAGTGTTTTGAGTTTAATGGATTTCTCCCTTTGCTTTTGTCTGTGGAAAATACACCATGTTACTTAGGTCTCCAATGGTTTCCATGAGCACCATTTTGCCTACTCATACCATTTTTGTCATCCTCCAAATTTACTGCCCCATTTTTGGCATGGTACAAAGCAAAGCATTAGCCTTTCACGTTTTTTTTATTTCCAGGATAGTCTCTATACATAAATTCCATCAACATCTTTTAATTTTTTTTTTTTTCATAGACACTGCAGCCAAAGGCTTTGTTTGGAAGAACACCAAATAGTCCAGGAAAGAAACCTAAGATAGAAGGCATGCGGAGCACAACACAGCGGAAGGAAGCATTATAACGAGTCTGTTGTTGTTGAGTGTGTCAATCATTTGTGAATGAGCAAGCTTTTTCCTCTTTGTGAGTGCTCCCATGATATTCTCTAAAAACTCCACATGTGTCCACCAGCCCTCAAATATGGGAAGCTCTGTTATATTCAGCAGAACAGCATCCCCCAGTCTATTTTTTTCCAACAATTTTATTAGGATTTTTAGAAAGAACAATAAAAGATAATACAAAGGGAGACAAAGAAAGAAAAAAGAAAAGAAATACAAAGAAATTCCCCCTCTTTTAAGAAAGCAATTTCCCACCTTCATCACGAGAAGTATAAACAATGTGATAATTTCTTCACCCCTCTTAGTTAACAAATAACTATAATTATTTAAAAAATAGCTTAGTTAGCTCACCTCACAGGGTGGTTGTTGTGGGGAAAATAGGAGGAGGAAGGAGTATTAGGTATGTTTGCCACATTGAGCTATATTAAAAATAATAAAGGCAGGGAAGAACAATAAAAGGTAATACAAAGGAAAAGACAAAGAAAGAAAAAAGAAAATAGATACCAAAAAAAAAAAAATCTTCATAATCCCGCCTTTATTTACACACACACACACACATAACTCTTCATCCCATAACTCATCTTTTAGTAATAAAAAAATCAAATAATTAACACCTTGTCCTTATTGTATTATCAGCAAAAAGTCCAAACAGAGCTCTAAAATATTAAATTAATTAACAGATATAAAATTCAACTTTAACTGTAAGCAAAACCCCATTTAAAAGGCATAAAAAGGTCTCAATATCCTAGTATAAACAACCCAAACCTAAAGTTTAACATAAGAAAAAAAGACATTTTCCCCTAAAAAAAACCCTCCAATATACAACTCATTCCAAATGCCAACCATTGCAGAGATAATCACCCCAAATAACAGCATATCCCATTCAAATAAACATTCCATATCTCAACTATTCACAAATATAATGTAATCCCAGCATCCTAATACCAAAAAAGATTAAAATTTAACCTAACCAAAAGAGTAGGTAGTTTCTCCTAAAAAAAAATTAAAATGCAGAATTAGATACTAAGCATTTATATACTAAACAGTTAAGATACAGAAAATAGCTATAAATTTAAAAAAAAAATTAAGTAAGCAAATCCATTATGCCACATTTTTCCAGTCAAAATATCAGTAAATCCCAAAAGAAACACCCAGAATAACATATCCCATTTTAACCCTGGTCAAATAAGCTGACTGTGTATTCCATTTTTTTATGCAGAATAGGTTTTCTCTGTAATCCATTCCAGTAGTTATTGATTCATATTACGAATTTCTTCTATACTTTAAGCAGTCTCTTTTATAAATCCAACACAAAAGAATTTTCCAATTACTCTCTGAGGTTGTCTTTTTTATTTCCTTATTAATTTTTAAAACCTCATATAGTTTTCTCTTTGAACAAAAACATGCCATCACATGCAAAGTTTCATCCATATTGTTCTCAAGATATTGTTGCATATCTTGTTCTATAACATCTTGTTACAATTGTTCCCAAAAAGACATGACATGGCTGCCATAATTGATTCAAAGTCTCATCACAGTCCTCGGTGGAGTTCCTCAAAGATCTTTAAATCCCATAATACTTTATTTCCCACAAACATGCATTTATTCTTTAAAAATAATTTCCAAGTCTTAATATTCAAAATTTAACCAAGGGTTTTCTGACCCCTTAATCTTTTTAAAACTTTCTGTAGCCAAAACCTTGTCTTGCTTTTTGCTGTTTATTTAAAATTCTTAAAAGTTATAAAGATAAATCTTCATTTTCTTGTATTAAGGTTTGAAGGTACTCGCTCACTGGGTATTTCCAGCCTTATCCCTTTGAAGGTGTCTAACTTCATTAAAGCAGTTAATAAGCAATTTCTGAAAATAGTTAGCAAGGGAAGTGCACAAATTTAGTGTCCTTTGAAAGGCTCCATTTGTGGCTGGGGCAATTATGGTGAATTCCCCCACCTCCAGCCCCCTCCTCCCCAGCAAGATCACTGTTTTGCAGTCTCTTCATGAGGAACAATCATAAGGAGAAACAGCTTGGGTAACCTCATGTCTCTCTCTTTTACAAAGACAGGTTCAAAGGAGCCAATCTGTTAAACGGCTCTTTAAAAAGGTCAGCAAACAGTTCCGTTTTTTCATGGAGCCATCTTTAGTCAGCCATCTTCTTCTGGAAGTCACGTTCCCCTATTCTAGATCTGCAAGGGTAGCCCAAAACCATTTTGTCTGGGAATTCTTGGAGTTATATCCCATCCAATCTGAAGGGTGCCAGGTTAGGGACGATTGGTCTATCATCAAGGGGAAGAAGCATTACTAAGTCCTCAAACTAATGATGAAACCCATTTTGAAGATGGAAAATTGGGTGTTTCTGTAAAAATAATTAAACTTAGTATTGTTGGGTTTTTTCCCCACAGAGAATAAGTCCTCATTTGTAACCTGCACAAATGATATCCAGTAAATTCTGAGGCTAATAATAGAACAATTTCTGCTTATTTTCTTTAAATCTCATAAATATATGACAGTGTATCAGAAATCATCTAATCTACTTTTCTCCTGGGCTTCCTGATCTGCTGACATGTTCATTCATTGTATGTTATTATCACTTGAGCACTGTTACTAACTGCATCTGGTTTTTTAAGGGCTTCATTTTTCATCTTTGAAATAAAGGAGCCTGTTAAGACCATCATTCAGGCTATGAGCTGTGAGGGAAAAAAATTAAAGAACCTGAGAATCAATTCTGTCTAGCAACCAGTACATTCTTCATGCTGTCATCATTTGGGTGTCCTACAGAACACACAAGAAAACCTTTAAAAATCTCAAAAGGCAGAATGAGTTATATATTATATATGCCTTGATACTGAAATATGAAGCTACCATTATCTAAAATAAAGATCTAGTTTTATAAAAGCCATTTCTCAAGATCAAGAGAAATTATTTTTGACATTCAGCTGAATGATCTGAAACCTGACTTTCAAGCAAATTGAGTCTAAACTAGTATTATTGGTCAATGTTTAGAAAGAGTCCTTGAAGGCTCAGTGATGTTTGCATGTCTGGTGGTTTGACTTTAAGGGTATGTGTTTGTTTATAAGGAGTGGATCTTTCATGTAAATATGAATTCATGTTGTCAATTTCTTTTAAAACCAACTTATCTTTCAAAGATGGCCTGTCACATAGAAGAATGGAAAATTATTGAAGCAATAGAAATACAAATACTCCAGTAACAGAATCATGTGACTTTTTAAAATCATATAACTAATTCTTTTCTGTAGAGTCCTTGGTGCTCTCTGAGATTGGTTGTTTGCTTGCAGATGTTTCATTACCCAACTAAGTAACACCACCAGCACAAGTGAGGGTAGGGTTTGCTCCCTGCTTATATACAGTAGCTTGCCCTGCCAGGGTTGGTGGGGTTGTGGTTTTCTCCTTGGTAGTTCTCCTTGATTACAGTATTCTTTCCTGCTTGGTTGTTGTCTGGTGTTAATCTCTGCTTATCTGAGTGGTGGCTGCTGAAGAGGATGTGTTCTGGTCTTTTTGTTTCCTTCTTAGCTTTCTTATTGTCCCTTTTGAATAGTGTATAAATGTGGTTTATCAGTATGTGTCTATTGATGTGTCTGAGTGCCAACCTTCCAATAATTCTCTAGTGTTTTTGGATTTAGCTTGGTCTAGGAGGCTCACAGTTTCCCAGTTGAAACTATGGTTGAGTCTATCCATTTGTTGTGAGTTTAAGGAGTTTTCATTGTTTCTGTGATGGTGACATCTTTACGGTTGTACTGATGTACTATGACATAGTCAAGTAGGTGCCAGTATTTGGACCTGGGATGCACCCAGGTTGTTTTCTACTTCTGTGCAAGTCTGAATATAGTCTTAGTGATGCACAGGTTGTGCCTGGCACACCTGCTCAGAAGCAGCAGGCCATTATTGCTTAGTTTTCCCACCCCATGTCTCCCAAGAACTCCATCCCAGTTGTCACTGTCTGTCCCCACCCTAGGATTGAAGTTGTCCAGAATGATGGATTTGTCACTTGCAAGGGTTGTTTGAATAATCTGCTCCAGGTCCCTGTAGAAACTTTCCTTGTCTTTGTCTGGATTCATGAGAGTTAGTGCATAGGCACTGACAATAGTGATATACCAGGACTAGCTAAGAGGAAAGCAGAACTTCATAATATGTTCATTTATTCCAGTGGGTAGAGTAGAGATGTTCTTCATCAGAGTAGTTTTGATTGCAAAACTTACTCCGTGAGTCCTGTTGTCAGTCTGAGGTTTCCCTTTCCAAAAGAACATATATCCACTCACTGCTTCCTGTAATGAACCTTCATCTGCCAGCCTGGTTTCACTGAGTGCAGTGATGTTAATGCTATAATGGTGAAATTTGGCTGCTATGAGTGCTGTTTATCTTTATTTATTATTTGTTTTTCTTGATATTCGACCACTAAGAAGATAATCTACCAGCCATGGTTAGCTAGCGAGATGTTGTGGGGCAGGCAATGCTTAGGGTACCTTTTCTAAACCCCTCTGTCATGTGATGGTAAGCAGTGCTATCCTAAGAAGGGCTACCCAGTCACCTGGATGCTGCCAGACATCTCTGCTCCCCCAGGTACTGAGACGAACAATCACTAGTCCAAGGACCACCCACATGCAGATTTGTGACTACAATTGCCAGGGTCATCTCCACCTGTTGCTTTGCCACTCCCCCATTGCCATAGGGCTAATGAATTAGGTTCAGACTGAGATGAATTGCAGATGAATTGTAGATGAAGATGTATTGCACAACAGAAATGGAGTTGGAGTTTTAAGTGGAACAGCTGTTGCACAGGGGCAGTCCCACTTTCTTGGCATAAGAGACCTTAATTCAGTGACATGGAGAACAGTTATGGCTGGAGACCGCTCCTGCTACAGTGGATAACCAGGGTGTCTAAGGGTCTTGTCATGCTTTTAGCACTCCACAATGCCTGCTGGGCCTGCTATCTTGACAGTTGATCAGTCTCTTCCGCTCAATCTGCCAGGGCCATACTTTACACACCAGGATAGACAAATCCCCTACCTCTCTGAGGGTCAAAAACCCATTGGCTACCCTCACCTGGTTTGGCCCACCTGCCACTGTGTGTGTTATACCTACTTGGAGTCACAGGTGAGAGCTGAGCACCAGGTGGGGACCAAAGGTGAATAAAAGGTCCTAAAAAGGGCACAGTGGGCCTCTCCACCAGAGGTGTTACCCTTCCCTGGCCACCCAAAACACCCCGAAGCAAAGCTGCACACTGCTATTAAATGTCAGAGCTAAGAAGCCACCAATTCCTTCAATCCATACTATAACGTATGTGCAAAACGCATCCCAGAGGCTCCTGTTACCAGTTAGCAAGTTGCAATGACTCCCTCAAAGCAGAATGATGGACTTTTACAAGGCAAAGTGCCACACCAGCAGTCTGTCTTGCTTTCATGAAGCCAAATGCCTTATTGAGACTGAATATAATTAATCCACACACTCCAAAAATATAAATATCCTTCTAAAATAAGCAACTTCTAGCATTCCTATAAAGCCAAACAAGTGTTGGTAACTAGTCAAAAAAGACTTCCTTTTTTTTTTTTTCTGCCCAGCCCCAGGTTCCAAATGTCATAATCACCATTCCCCAATTCACCAAGTGTCCAAGGAAGTTCACTGACCACTCCAGAGAGAAACACCAGTCACTAGATGTCTTGGTGGAGAGCCTTTGCCCATTAGGTTTAAAAATGCCAGGAATCATCTCAAGCAGAATACCTGGGATACAGATTTTCAAACCAATCTAAGCCTAGTATCCAACCTCACAGTCCATGGATTTTTCTGAAATGGGCATGTGCCCCCATCCTATCTGTCTTCCACTCTAGCTTTGAAAATTTGTTGAGCCTTCACCTTGGCCAGGTTAGACTCAGTATCCTGTGGGGGCATTATAAAGACGTCTCTCTTCAGCCATGTATATGACCATGTGGGGACAGCTCTGCGGGGTCCCTAAGCTACATGCTCCTTTGTTGCTCTCTTTACAGGGAAGTTCAGAAGACATTCTTCTGTCCCATTTTAAAGAACTACCCTGGTACAGACCACAATGCTTATTTGTCACTTCTTCTACCTAACCAGAACTCTGATATATCTTCTCAGGTTGCCCAATTTTGTGCTTTTATTGGTTCTACTCATCCCACTTATGATTAAAGAGTAGCACTAGTCTTGGAAATTGCCATTGATATTTGTATTATTGTTATGATACTATTTTTATCGTTATGTAATTTTAATGCATTTTATACCTAATTTGTAGTCTTATCAATAATTTTAGGCATATGTGTTTCTATTAGTGTTTACTACCCTTAAGGTCATAATAAAGGCATGTTGTTGCCCCAGTCCCAGATTTACGTCCAGTTTTTCTCCATTCTTTCCCATCCATGTCAGATCTGACATTTTGAGATGATAGATAGAGATGATAGATACACACACACATACGCACACACACACACAGCTAGCAGCCTCTATTTTGTGATAATAGGGGCGTATAAATGTAATCACTGAGATCTGAGAAGATCTCAAGGAAAAAAAGCTCTCATATTTGCTTTTCAAAGCATGACTCATATTCTCTCATCAAATGCATTCCCCTTGTTCCCTGTGTCTATTATCTGAGCATCAAGAAGAATACATTTCTGAACTGCAGGACTACTAAGGGGATCATGGGGCTTCACTCACTTTGTACAAGGACACCCTGAGGTGGAAGCATAACAAGCCAATAGCTGTTCCATGAAAGGCACTATGGGATGTCTGTCCAAATAAGCATCATGGGCATATTTAATGAGCCACTTCACATGGAATCAAACAAAACATTGGCAGTGGAGCACTAATTGTGAGATGAAAGCATTTGCTGAGCAGCTTTCACAAGTATTTGCCTATATACAGTTACAAACAGCTGAAGCAGACATAAGTAGCCAATTAGTTAATTACTGACCTTAAAATTATTGGATAAAGGAGAGGTTGCATATTTAAATATCTGATTATGTCCCATTCCCTTTTAGGACTGCAGCAGTTCTTTTGTAAGCTGCCTCTTGGAAAAACTCATTTTGCTCTATACATGAAATTAAGCAAAGGCAGGATCATGTAGATAGACAGAGGGCACTGAAATGTAGTAATGATTCTCTTAATGTGCTCAGTAATTTCTTTTAAATTGATACATTCGGCATAATTTCTTGCAACTGAGTACTCATGATAAATAGATCCTTAGTGAGTACGATGTTTTAAAAGCTTTTTCAAATTGGTGGTTGTTTAGAATTCACCCTTCTATTGCTAAACTATTTTAAATAGATGCCATTTGGCCACTTACAATGAGAGGAAGCAATACAGGATCTTAGAGAGAGAGAGAGTTTAGAGCATTGAGTGCAAGACATGTAAGAAATGTATCATATATTAAAATGTTATAACAAAAAATCTAGGAACAATGCAAATGGTAAATACTGTATTTCTGTTCAGTAACAGAAAGTGATAACCAGAGACTTGTTACTTCTGAACTGCTGAATTATCTGGAATCATATCATACCATACCATACATACATACATACATACATACATACATACATATATATATCCAGAATGACCAGAGAGGTGAGAAAGCTATTATGGAAAGAAAGACATGGATATTTTTTTTCCTGCTGGATTTACAAAAGAGGCTTGGTAAAGTCTTGAAGAACTGTTTGTGATGGGACAAAGAAGAAATGAAGAGAAAACAAATCCTATGACAATATTTGAAAGAACTAAAGATTAAGACTATTAGAAGTAAAAGGAAGGAATATAAAGTTGGTTTATTTGATCAAGGTTAAAACAAGATATGTTGTTACCTCTGGCAACCCTTTACAGACTTTCTGCAGACACTAGGACTGAAAAATATGAAGTTTTATGGATTTGTTTATAGATAAGATATAGGATATGTAATGAAGAGATAAATGCTTGTAACATTGGGATGGGGGGTGAAAAGTCACTAAATTTGTTTATACTTGTCATGAATGTTGGAAGTCACTTCTTTATATATTTCTTTTCTCTTTCTATTATATTCTTACTTTTCTCTTCTCTCTTTGTCTCTTTTTCTTGCACTTCTTACTTCTTTCTATTCTCTTTTCTTTAAGTTTAGTTTTTATTAGATGTTACTATAAGAAAGAAAAGAGAGTAGAGGAGAGGAGTCAGGATAGAAATTTCCTAGTTTCCTTTATCAATCCTTGGGAAGCTGAGATTTCAAAGGAAGTGTTCCTAAAGGATATTTCAGCCATGGTTTACCAAGCTTGATGTAACCATAAGCACTTGGAGCTTCTGTACTGTAGTGCCTCTTTCAAAAGCTAGCATGGGAATCAAGCTCATATCCCTAGGTCAGTATTTGACAGTAATATGAAAGTAATACATCTGGAGGTTTTGAAGATTTAATATATGGAAATAGTATTAACCCAGAGACCAAATATAGTAATATTATTGACTTGGCACTACTATCTTCCCTAAAATTTATACACATGTTGGGTTCCTGATGTTCTCTACACGTGGTTGTTTTCCTGCAGATATTTCATTACTAAGCTAGGTAACACCAGCTGCTGATGTTACCAACTGATTATGTTATCTAGACTGCTAATGAACAGTCTGCAGGAAAAGAACCAAATTAAGAGAACACCAAGAATGCAACAGTTCAACCCTGAGATACATATATTCTCTACTACTGGAATTTATACAGAGTCTGGTTTGAACCCTACAATTCAACAAAAGTAACTATTACAGACAAACAAAGAAAGTGTGCAGAGCATGGTTTCTTGAATTCTTCCTAACTCTCCAGTATTCCATAGGGATTCCAGAGTGACCCTACTTCTCATAGAAGTACAGGGGATTTACAGGAGTGCAAGGGAACTAACCCCACTAGATTGCCCAGTGTATGGGGCCACCTTCTCCCAAGAATATCTGCCCATCCCCTGAGCTTCCATAGGATAGCTTTTATAGATTCCTTCTTTTAACTATTGCCATCTTATAGGACCTAGTAAGTGTGTCTTTTCAGTGGATGTGCATGTCTAAAGACCTTCTTCATAAATTGTGTTGAATCGTTCTTCTGCATTGACTCTTTAATTCAGGAAGTAAAAGAAAATCAGGTGCCTTTGAGTGGCTTCGGGATGATTTGAAGGTGAATTGGAGATCTGTTGAATTTTGGCTTTGCAGACTTTCAAACTTTGTTATGGCTTTATTTTCACCATCATTCTATGAAGTCTACAGGACTTTCCCTGTAAGAATCCTCAAAGGCTAAGCTTCCTGATAAATTTAGATAGATATGTCTGTGTTTTGGTTTATTTTTTAAAAAAAACAGCTGATCCTTTCAGACTGCGCTCTGCTTGACTGTTTCAATAAATGCACTAAATTGGCAACTAGAATTGATTTGTTCTTTTTGCTTGGTCTAGGAAGGATTCTTTTCCTTATGGCACACTACTTTCTACTTATTTACTTAAGGCAAAAGGAAAAAAAACTACCTTCTCTCAAATGCAGCTCCTAGGCCTAGAATCCCATGTATTTGGGGCCAGATTTATTAATGTAGTATAAGCCAGTCTTACCTTGCAAGGTGCCAAGTGCAGATCTCAGTTGTCATCAGCGCTCACAAACCTCCATGTCCTTGTTTGTGGTTCTAATAGATAGTTTAAATGGAGCAGCGTTCACGCCACAATGAATTTCATGAATCAGATGTGATGCCATTCTTCTTGTTCCTTTTTTCAGAATTCAGTCATGTTGGGAAAGGATTTCTAAGGGGCCTCAGCTTTTTTTCTTCTTAGACCTTGCAGGTTCGTCATTTTCAGACCCTGAAGCAAAATTAATGCTGTGTGCAATTTAGTCTTTAACAGATGTCTTGGTTGCTTAACTTTGCTTGATGAAGAAAGCTATCTTTCTGCATCCCAATATGTTTGAGATGCTAGCCATTGAAATGTACACCTCATCAATCTGCAGCTGTTGGGCACAGCTGTTGCCCAGATGACTAATTCTGAACTGAAGGAATTCCTAACAAGCATCCTTTTCCCATTCCTCTACAATTCAACTCACTTGACTACTTTCAGGTTTCTTCTACACCAAGGTACTCTGTCATTTTACCACAAAGATGCCTTTTTCCTTTCTTCCTTTGACTATCTGAAGGTGATGGCCATGGTTTGGCAGGAGCGATAGCTGCCATCCACCCAATTTCCTCTCAGTCCTATGCTACTGAAAATAATTAAGTTACCTTACCACGTTCCTATTAAACCTTTGTTATTAGAGCATAAACCTAGCATTCTGGTTTTACGAGACCTATTCAGAAACAACCATTCATGAAGTATAATGCAACAAAACAGACTGTATTTCTTTTGAGATATATTTTAATGAACTTAAGCTATAATATTAAAAACACACAGATCTTCTCCTACTGAAAGAGAGGAACATTCCTCTGAATCTAAAGGGCCACTCCGTACATCATAACTCAGAATGAGGTTGCAGCAATATTCTATTTCACCATCAGCTTTTGACCCAGAGACTCTGCATGTGACCGGCACTCTGACCAAAGCTGTGGTAGGTTAGAAACAGTCATCCTATAGTGAGTCTACAATAGAAGGCAACTATATACAGTTTACAGTAAAAACATTATATTTGATATTTACAGAAAATCACCTATAAAGGTCAAATTAGAACCAAGGCTTTTCTATTTTTTTGATATTCAAGTAAAGTTGACGAGACACTTAGACGTCCTGGTTATCCACTGTAGCAGGAGAGGTCTCCCACTGTAACTTACCTGAGGGACCGTCTCATCCCCATTACATCAACCCTTCCCCCGGTCAGGCAGAAAGGGCACGTTGTGATCCCATCAGCAAGGGAACATCGGCTGGTGGGGCCCAGGAAGAGAGTCTCCTCTGCCGTGGCCCCCACCCTTTGCAATATTCTCCCCCCAGAGATGCAGCAGGCCCCTACCCTCCCTGCTTTCCAAAAAGATTTAAAGACCTGGCTCCATCAGTGTGCATGAGGTGATATGGTCTCTACCCACCCCTGGGGCTGGTTAGCCCTTTGTTGATGCTCCCTAAAATTACTTGCCAATTTTCTATTTTCTTGGAATTTATTTATTTTTAGGACTGATTTTATGTTGTATTTTAATGAATTTTTATCTCTTTGTAAACTGCCCAGAGTCATTTCACAAGATGGGCAGTAACAAAGTTGATGATGAATAAAAGTCATATTTAAGGTTTTATTGTTTCTGTTTGCATTTTGATCCATATAAACAGCACTGATCAAGCAGAAATTAAGCATGTAAAATAAGAATATAAATATAGTAGGATACTACAGTGGCTAGAGTTAGTACTTAAAGTTAATACTTAAGTGTATATTTGTATCATATTCTATCCAGCAGACACCATCAGGTTCAGCACTGAATATGTGTTAAAAATATAAAATTCTGAGCCCTGTGCTTGGACATCCCTGAATCATTCATTACATTTATCAATCAAGTCCTCAGTTCCACTGTGTATTGTGCAGTCATCTCAGATTTGTGTTCCTCAAGGGGTTGAAAATAGCTGAGTAGCTAAAAGTCAGCAAAGCACACCAAACTAAGCTGGGAAAAGTAAAGAAGACTCATGGTACAATAATATATTTACCTACCATACAGCAAAGTTCTCTGTGTGAATTCCAGCCCAAATTATTAAAACTCAATAATTCAGCCACCAGTGCTGAATCCAACAAATCAATTTCAACAAATCAAAACCAATGCAACAAAAGTTTTTGTAACCAGTCCACCTTGACCTAGTAACTTGCAGAAATAAGTAGCTGTGGCTGATGGGAACTAAAGAGAGAAGAGAGTGGTGAAATGGTAAGGAGAAGTGACCTTGAGGCCCTCTAAAGAAGTAAGTTCTTGGTAATATAAAATGATAGTTTTCCTTCAGGATTTCAGATTTAATATTATGATTTGGCAATGTAAACTAGAGAAGGCATGCAAACTAGGAGGAGAGCTGGCTATACAGTGGGTATTTGTGTGTGTTAGGCTAGGCTAGAAGTTGCCCATCATAGTTATAATACTTTCCAATGACATCACTTGGCAACTGAGAAAAGAGAGAAGAATTATAGGGAGTTGCAGGCTGTTCCAACATGATGTTTTTAAAAACTCAAAATAACTTGGTCGAAAATCATCCCATGATCTGTCTATTTCTAAGTTCATTTCATGACACTGTTTACACAGAGCTTTGGAACTCTATGTACATAGAGTTTTGGAAGTCATAGAATCACAGGGTTGGAAGGGACCTTGGAGGTCTTCTAGTGTAACCCCCTTTGTCCTTTCCATTGACTTTCATGTGAAACTTTTGTCCATCATGGCTATCCTGAAGTTAGTTTGTTCCACCTAATTTTCAGTGAGTCATTGCTGAAAGGTGAACAGAGGCATCATATGTGTCTTTACTGAACAAATGCAACTTTCTTAATATATATGTATTTGTATGCAATTTTTCCTACATCTCAAGGCAACTTGCCTGCATGTTGAATTTTTAATAAGCCTCAAATACTATGAAGTTTCCCACATACAGTACATGTACCTATTACAACTTCCCTAAATATGTACATTTTTATGTATCAAGAATTATTTTAAGCAAAAAATTCCATGAATTCCATGTTCATCCATCACATCACAGATTCTATTTTAATGGCTCACAGAATTTCCTTTGAATGAAACGTTGGATGAATTTCTTCTGCATATCTACCAGAAGATAGATATAGATAAATGGATGGTAGAGATAGAGACAGACAGAATGACAGACAGAGGAGATATGGTCATTGCTATGTTCAAACTGCTGTAAAAGGCTTCCAAATTTCCTGCTCCAATTGATCTCTCTTAGTTTGTATATGACTAAGGAGATGCGGCTGACAGAACCTGATGTAGAACTTCAGAGAATGACTCAGCTTACAGGTAATTTAAAATGACAAGAGTTACAAGTCTCAGTACTGAATGAAAATGTACTTTCATATGGAGAAGCTTTTAGGCGGCAGTGCTCTTCATACTTCCATATGAATAGAAATATGAATATATAAGCCAGCTATAGGAAGGACTGGTTACCAATTTCCTATTTTCGTACTCTTAAAAAAATGGTTCAGGTTCACCAAATCAGGTGTCAAGTACTATTTTCTAGCACACTTTTATCAGCAAGAAGGCAATGGAATGGCAAAATATGCTATCAAGGGTGCTTTGAAATGATGATTTTAAACATAACAATGTAGACTCTGGCAAGATACTGCCTAAATTCATGAAACCTGTTAGGGTAGTCAGAATGCAGGGCATTTCCTGTGACTATGAGTGAGAAATGAAACTGAGCCACATTATCCAAATCAAGGCACCATGCATCCCTGCTGTTACGCACCCACAAGGTTTTTATTTTATTATTTATTTTAATTGCACAAAGTTTGCATTCTGCCCTTGAAAACCAAATCACAAGGCTGCCAGAATCTCATGAGTTGAGATTCGCAACTGTAGAAGATAATGGGAAGATTTGAGAAGGTCTCAAACAACTGATGGCATCCATCAGGGATTATACATTGACTCTTCAGTGTAACTCTTTGGTTTTGGGTTTTTTTGATATATACATATACCAAGTTTACTGTTTATGGAACACTCCTAAGTTGTCAAGCAATGTTTTTACACCCTTGGTTTGATTTTTTTTTTTTTTTTTAGGTTTCTGCTCCAGACAGGACGCAGGAATGTAAGTTTAGTGCCCTAGGCTTTGTGGCTGTGGCTTATCTTTGGAAAGTACTCCTTTTAGCATCTTTCATTTACATTTTTTTGCCCTGAAGCTGGGAAACATGTGGAGCGATTCCTAATTCTCAGTTTGCCTGTGCTGGCACACACACAGTGACACACACATCTGTTAACAGAAAACAAGCGAAAAACTGTTTTTTCAAGTGGGTGGCAATATTTGACATCTGAAAGCAGCTGCTGTTGGGGGTGGGAGAAATGGTTTGGTTCTCTGTCGAAAGCAAAGTTAGCTAATTTCATACTTCTCTATGGCCTTCACAGATCCTTCTAGTATGGTTGCTTCCAACAGCTTCTTCCCGGCATCAACAATCTAACTAAAGAAAAAGAAATGATGTGGACAAAAAAATAGGTCAGGTAAAACCAAAGGAAAACAAATGAGATATGAAATCCTACCATGCTGAAATCAAGGGTGAGTAAGCTACAGACAATCAGAAAACCTGATTTCAAAATCCCTTTGCAGGAAATTATCCAGACTTCTGGCAACAGCAGCATCACTCTGTTATGTGTAATTAATGCAGGAGGATAGGGGGTGGGGAGATGGAGGGAAAGGAGGAGAGAGAGAGGGCATGTTTTAGAACATTAGGCAGGGGTGGATCACTGGACTATATGAAACCCCCAAGCCCTTTCCTTGCAACCCACAGAATTTCCTCTGACCACAACAGCTAAAAGTTAGTGAAACTATTTTTCTCAGTTTTGAGGCAGAAAACAGGAAAAGTATAGTATACGTTGAACATAATTCAGGAGAAACAAAGCTTCTCCCCGTCCCCCAAACTCAAGGGAAAATGCAGCCTCACCTACTATGATCTTGAACTTCCCTCTTCCCAGACACCTAAACGTTTCTTCTCTCCAAAAGTAACAGTACTGAAGAGGATGTTAGCCCAAAGACCAAAATAAAAATATTGCATTGGATGGCAAGGAATGATATCAAGAGGAAAGAGAATGGATGCCTTCATTAATTCTTGGCACTTCCCCCATCTATTCCTTGCTGCAGTCTCATGACCATTGACAGCAAACTGCACTCCTACATTCCCCCCCCCCCCCCATGATATAACTTAGCCTGAAATGGAACATCTGGAAGTAAAAAAGCAAACTCAGAGAACACCAAGAAACCAACAATTCAACTCCATTATTGAAACCACCAGCAAATTTCAGGACAGCTTGATAGAGAAGTTAAAAAGAAAAAGAAAAGTCAAAACCCCAAAACAAAACACTGGGGAAGAAGGCAATGGCAAACCATTTTGGTTGCCAAGAAAATAGACATATTTCCCTTTTTTTACCTTGGAATGTACTGCTGGGCCTACTGCTTTCAGACAGAGTATTACAGAATTGTCTTCATCTGAAGAAAGCTTTTCAGACTAAGCTATGCTACAAAGGATCCTACATATGCATTCTAAGGAGACAAACGGAATCCAAAGTTTTGGGCAATGACAAAATGTCCTGTTCTCTTGGCCACCACCTTCTGAGTACCTTGTATAATCCATCCTAGTGACTCATGAGTGCAACTGAGGCAGATTGTTTAAAAGAGTAAGGAATAGACCTTGTTACATGTTTCCTTCCAATTTACATCTTTGCTGATTTCAATGGTGCTACTGTGAATTTATGTCACTATAAATTGGAGTTTTTCACAAGCTGAGATTTCTTAGCTTGCATGTTTTATACCTTTTGAGCAAGAAGGCCCCAGAGCTTGAAACTTGAATGAAAAGGTTGGCATAGTGCCCAGAAAACAGGCTCACTACTTTTGTCAATGCGAAACTATATTAAAGGCAAATATTTCTATTTCTAATACTATCACATTAGAAACAAAACTGCAGATGACGGTATATCTTCTTACCTGTTTCTGTACCTTTAGTGAAGGTTCATAAAGCAACTTAAGAAAAGTGACATCCATTGTTCGGTCCATTTGCAAGAAACACCTTACTCCAAGACCATGCAAGCAGATTAATAACAGGCTGTGATGATCTTGAAAGATAATGACATTTCCCCCTTCCCTTCCTTAACAGCATTTATAAACTGCCCCAATCACTTTAGTAGAATTGCATTAACATTTGCATAAAATTACCCACTATTTCCTATTGTGATTCAGAATGAAAAAGATAGCTTTGCCAACCTGTCCAACGTCTTCAATGTTGTTTAATATAATTTTTTTATTCTTGCTTTACATAGCTTTATATATATGAATTATTGTTAGTTGTATCTCCCCTGTGTAAAATCTGTTCTGTTTTTAGTAATTTTATCACCACATCTTCTCATCTCATTTCACCATAATCTATGATCAGTGATGCACCCTGGAGTAAATTTCCCAGCTGAGGTAACCAAATATTCACCTAATTACAGTTTTACCACACTACCTATGTGCTACAACAAATCCCAAATCTAGAGCTAAACTTCTATATGTTGAAAATACCAAGGGACAAGGGCTGATTGACTAACAGGTACTTGTTTTAACACAGGGACCATTTCATCAAGGACTCTAATCATGGATACAATATCCTTTCTCTGGGTGAAATTCAGACTGCAGGACCTTCAGATGGTAATTTCTGAGAATGTTGTTCAATAATTGGGATGCCACTAATAAAAAATATTTTTGTTCAGTAATTATTTGTCTTCTTCTTTGTCAATATTTAAACATTTAGAAGATGTTCTCAGGTAGCTATTGGTGAAAAAAAATTAAGTAGGCTTTCAGACTGAGTATGATTCACCCAGGGGCATGAAATATTAATCAATATTACTGCCTTCTTACCAAGCTCAAATCTCAGACGGCCTCATTGAGTCTATGATCACACTCAATTATTTCAGGTCAGTGCTACTCACAACCATCCATATAAAAGTAGAACCACTGGCAAGTGATGCTTCTTGCAATCAGTTAGAAAACCTATCTAAAGAATATTACAACAGATAGCTGATGAGAGATCTGGAGAAATTCAGTGGAGTCAGAGTCAATATTTTTATTTTTGACCACGTGTCATCAAGGCAGACAAAGCCTGGCCCCAGATAACACCTGAACCCTGATTCTGATAGAGCTAGAAAATTAATTTATTCTGAGAATGGTCCAGCCATCATGTTCCTGATCATTGCAGACAGTAAGGAAAATGACCTTGATGAAAATATGCAAGAACCATAACCTAGGTGAAGGGGCTAAAACATTTTTAAAGCCCTGGGAAACAAGATAATTTACAGAAATGGCTAAGGGAGATGCGGGAGGGGGAGGGGGGGAGGTATTGCACAATCAGACTTGCAAGATTGATATCAGCCTCTCTTGGTAGACCAGACCAGGAAATCAACTCCACAGAAAGAATAGAACTACTTTATGTTTTATTATTTAAAACAAAAATGTATTTAAAATAAAAAGATATCTACAAATGAGCAGATAATTACTGAAGTTATACAATTAATGCTCGATATAACATAAAAGATACCAAAGTACACTGAGTTGTTTTATACATAAAAAAGTATAAATTCTTGAGTTTAATGCCAAAATCTCCACTCTATTATTTATAAATGTTTTAAAAAGCATCCCTATAAATAATATAGGTAAATATTTAAATTCTGACTTCCCCTTTCTTTACACTTCAATTTGCAGTACTTACTGGCATAAACTTTAGAATCCATACTCTGCTTGTATTTACCTTGCTGAATAATATATAATATATATGGAAGCCATTCCTGCTTAAATTTAAACTTCACTCATGGATATATAGCGTTAGTTTCAGTATTGCTGCATATTCTTTAAGTTTCCAATCAGATATTGTTGTACTATGTGTTTTTTACATTGTAATACAACATTTGTTTTCACAGCTGTAAACATGCAGTTTAATAAATTATGGTATTTTTTTTGTAGATGTTGATTTTTGTGGATAATTTCTGAAATTATGTCTAGTAAAAAAATTGTAAATTTTATTTCAAATTTGATCCCTAAAATGTTCTTAATGTTGCTATGTATGTCTTTCCAATACTTGTTTGTGTGTGTGTGTGTGTATGTTTACATGTCTGCCATATATGGTAAAACATTTCTTCTGTCTCATGCCATGTCCAGCATTTATTACTATATGATTTGTCTATTTTGGCAATTACTGACAGAATTATATACCATCTATAACACATTTTATACCAGTTTTCTCCCAAACCAAAGCTTGGTTTAAATTTTACAGATTTGTTCCAAAGTTTTTCCCATTGTTAAATTGAAACTGCTTCTTTGATATTTTGTATCCAATTTATCATACATGTTTTTATTTGTTCTGTCTCCCTATCATATTTAAGTAGAAGTTTATCTATATGTAGTTTTGATTCTGTATAAGTATTTCAAATTCTGTCATTTTTCTTAATGTCCCTTCCTAGAACTACTTTATCAAGAGTGGCTATAATATCGCAAATCTGATTGTGCTATACCTTCCCCACCCCTGCCTAATACCCCAGGGAATCAGGCAGGTGTCTGTCTGAGCCACCTTCAAATGTTACCTGGTTGTTCTTGATATAAAAAAATATTTCAGCCCCCTATGCCTAGGTAACAGTTCTTGCATATTTCCATCAAGGTCATTTCCATATTCTCTACAATCATCTTGTGCTGGAAAAAAATGATATAATTACATGCCTTATAACTAAGATTGCCACGTTCATGCTAGATTTCTTCAGAAGCACTTGGATAAGAATGTCTTTTAAAGAAACTGGATATCTCTTTCTCTCAAGGAGGCATTTATATCTTCCTGGACTCAGACAGATATTCTCTTCTTCTTAGATTTAGTAATGGAATTTCATTTGGCACTAAAAAAGAAATATCACTTTCCTGATGGCTTGGCTTCAAGCATAACTTAGCCATTTTCTCCATTACTGTAAAAGGGCAGAGCTGAGTTTGCAGGCTAGGAACATGAGTTTAACCTATTTTAATTAACACACATATTCTAGCCCCCTCCCTATTTTATAAATGAATGTATGGGTCTACTTTGTTACTCTATATTTTATCATTTATGGCATGGAAATTCCTTCCTTCCTTCCTTCCTTCCTTCCTTCCTTCCTTCCTTCCTTCCTTCCTTCCTTCCTTCCTTCCTTCTTAAACATTTAATGGTTACCTACCAACTGTTACTGTATATGTCTTATATTTGCACAGGATTGGTTGAAATATAAATATTTGTCACTTGATTATTACAACATACTTTTAATGGCTAACCACCAACAGTTACTGTATATCGGTTATATTTGCATAGGATTCGTTGAAATATGAATATTTGGCACTTGATGAGTACAACATCTGAAAAGAAATCATGTCACTATAACAGGCAGGATTTTAATTTTAGCTCAGAACATTCAAATGCATTTTGGGAGGAGATAGATTAAGTTCACATATCTAACAGTCATTCATAAAATGTGAAAAGATCAAATGATATGCATGAACTTTATCAACCAGACCTTTATACAAAGACAATTCATTTGTACCATCTGTTCTGTTATTGATTTCATTTAATATAACTCCCAGCCAGACTTGGAAATACAGCCTTAGTAAGCATGCAGAAGCTCCTATGTAAGGCTGTAAAAATTCTTGCCTAAAACCCTGAAGGACCTATGCCAGTCCTATTGTATATTGGGGCATTTTAAAGCAAGGAATATACAGAGACAGTGAGATTGCCATCCAATAAGGCTATCAAGTTTTACCAGGAATTCTTTCCATTATTTGATTATTTATAGATCAGGTATATCAATTTTGTCAAGAGGGTAATCAAAATAGACTGAGCAGAATGAAGTATCATATTGCACATAAGATAAGGCTTGTTGAATCTGTATTCCTTAAAGAATCAATGAATGCTTACAATTACACAAATAGCAGAATGTGTGGTGAAAACCCCATGCTGGGGATGTATATCTTAACACAGGATAATCAGCAGATGGACACCTACATCTCACTTCTGGTGCCACGGAAAGGGCCAAGCTATACTCTAGGAAAGGATTGTTCTGAACAGCTTCCAGCCAGTCAATAAACAAACATTGTAGAGATCAAGAGGAAATGACAGTAAGTATGTGATCGATTGATTGATCAAAACACATCTAAAATCCCCAACAACTCTACAGTGAATCTATTCTGAACCTCATAGATCTTCTATGCTTGCTTGCAGGGGTTCTTGAACTTTCTAAAATGCTCTCATATTCTTATCCACTTGAAATTCTCTGATTTTATTTTATATAGAACATGGATTAGATAAACTTCATTTAAAACATGAACTTCATAGAACTAGCTAGAGACAATCTTTATTCTTCTTTGGATTTAACTCTGGGGGGATGGGCAGCATATAAATTTAATAAGAAAGAGAAAGAAAGAAAGAAAGAAAGAAAGAAAGAAAGAAAGAAAGAAAGAAAGAAAGAAAGAAAGAAAGAATTAACCCTTCAAAGATCGCCATTCCTCTTCTCCTCCTGTGTACTTTCATAGCAAAATCCTTTCCTGAGAATCCCATTGTTTATGATCTTTAATGATCTTTTCACATATGCCATTTATTATCTAGATGGAGGGACAAATTGTGACTTTAGGCCAAGCAGCCAACCAATCCTTATAGGATTGTTCTTAAGAAGATAACATGAATGGACCTCTTCCAACCCCAAACTCCTTGAGAAAAAATGAAATTATTGTTGGTTGCACAGTCAGCCAGATGTTTAGACTGGATTTGGCATTTTTGTCCACCTATCAAGTCCTTCCCAAGGATATTATTGTTGTTGTTGTTATTATTCAGCAATTATTCCTTGGCGTAATTCCTACAATGCTGCTTTTACTATGTAATGGAATTATTTGAAATAGATAAATGGATTTTATGTATAAACTTCCTTGAATTTTTTTTCTTATATAATTTTCTAAAAAAAACCCTTTTGCTATTTCCTCAAGAATAATAATGTTGTAGCACAATAACCTTTCTTGTTAATAGTTCATCAGCAGATATTTCTATTAAAACACAGGATTATGTTTGCCTTGGGACTACATGCCTGTGGATTCTTGCCATTAGAAGCAAAGTTCTATCAAGGAAAAACATCCAGTTTGTTTAACTGACAAAGAATGTATGTGGCAAGCCACAATTTCCTTAACCTTTTTGCTTAGTAAGTCCAAATTGACTGGGCTGGCATACAGCAACAAAGCAAAACCAAGGAAACTACCCTCAGGGAAGCTCTCGGTCAGGAGCTAATCAAGTTCTGGAATGAGGATTCAGTCTGTTCTCCATTATGCTATGCTGTCCATGCAATAGCAGGTCCATAGTCTGTGCACTAGATTCCCAGATGACAATAGCAGCAGGATGCAATTGTGCAATTATGCCTATACGCTTGCCAGCTGCACTTATTTCTGAGATGGCCACACCTGGAAATAGTGATTGACGCTTTGATTACAACACCTCTTACTGATCTAGGTAAGAGTAATCTCAGGAGCCTGTGGAAGCTTCAGCTGATGCAAAATGAAGCAGTTAAGCTGCTAACCCGTGCATGATACCAAGAACATGGGGTGGTCCTGGTACAATTACAGGTGTTAGCTTTAACTTTTAAAGCCCTAAATGGGGCTGATTATTTGAGGAACCACCATTTCAGTATGAACTTGTCTGACAAGGAGGCACTCTTTAAATGATCTCGCTTTCTGAGTCCTTAGGCAGGCATATAGGAAAGGTTCTTTTCTTGGGTAGCTCCCAAGCCCTGAAATTCACTCAGTCCCCACTCATTCAGCTTTTAGGAAAGGAGTCATCATCTTCCTCTTCAGTCTGAATTAATTTAAGTGTGATTTTATGTTGTTTTTATGAGATATGTTTTTTATTAAAAAGTAAAACATTTAGCTGCCTCCTCATGGGCTGTAACTCATGGTTAGAGGAATGTGTTTCCTTGATGTTTAAGAAGTGGCAATGTAATATAAATATGAAATGGAACTAAATGTAATACTTTTTTTCAAAATCAAAAACTACATGAGGGAAGCCTCTAGAGATTTAAATAAAATCTTGGATGCCTGAAGATCCTAGGTCAGTTTCTTCATTACTTTGATGACAGGGCTGAATACAGCATGCATATAATGACTACAGTCTTTGGCATTGTCAGGAGAGCTCGAAACAGCAAGATGATGGATACAGCATTGCTGTGCAAGCCCCACCCTTTCTCCTATGCACATACAAAAGGGCTTTACATCCCACTGCATCTTGTCTATTTTGACACACACAGACACACACACGTGCACCATGGATGCCACTGACTCACATTAAAAGTGAACTTTCTATTGGGACTGCTTCAGCAAGATCTATTTAAGTAGTCAAACTCAAGACTATTGTTTGACTAGTAACTTAAAGTGTTTTTCCAGAAATGGCCAACAAGTTGTTGGTTAAATATTTAGTTTGAAAATTCAGTTTGGTTTGCAACTGAAAGTAACCCCATAATTATAGTTCTTTGGCCTCTCCATTCCAATTCTGAGCTTCCATCCATACTTCCCTTTTCTACTAGTTCTTTCTTTTTTGCTATCCACTGCTAAGTATTTGTCTTGTAATGTCTGCTCCAGCCTGCCTTTTCAAAAATGAGCAGTGTTTTCATTCCTGTACAACTGTTTGTTTTCTCATTTTAGGATAGGGTAATTTTATTCTTGTTGGCTTTAACTGTTTCAGCTGATGACTAATTTTATTATTCTTTTTATGCATAAGGTCTGGTTTCCTTCAGGAAGAGGAGGAGATTCGACAGGACTAAAAGGAACACACCAAAGGCTGAGCATTTAAATTTGTCATTTCATTGAAATCAATCTTTCATTTCTGGAGGACAGTAATGATTGCCTGAAGAGTGTGAGTTTTTAGCATTCCATTCATCCCATTAGCTGCCACAACTTTTTATATGAAGTGATGGGTGCCTCCTTGTGCCTCATGTCCTCAGTAGACAACCTGCCAGGCTACACGCCAGTTCTTGTTACAGCTGTGATGATAATCTAGCATCTACAATGAAGAACATTTTTTAAATCTTCAAAACAACACATATTTAAAAAGTGTGGCTTTCTATGAAATCCACACTAGCCACGCACATTGTGCTTTCTCTCAGTGGTGTAGATGGGATAACTTTAGCATCATTGGATCACTGTCCCTTGCACAAAACATTGAAGTTATGTTTCCAATAATAAAATCAATGAGACATAATCTAGGATTTTAAAAATGCCTTTATTACATAGCCATCAGAAAATTAAAACCATAAAGAAGAAGAAAGGTCTGCAGTGATCACAGATGGATAGGGACATAGCGATGCAAAATCATCTCAATTTTTGGAGCAGCTTAAACAAGGATAAGAGAATTCTCTTTAAATAGTGGGAATGCATATGGGACAGACAACATGTTTGCCACCATTCTGTGGCAGAAACATAAAAAGAAATGATTATGTGAGCTATAAAATTCAAAGGACACTTTTTTCAAGCCTCTATAATCACTTGTAGCTATGACAGCTTGATTCTTGGAATGTTGTGAGTCAAACTGATTGTCCCACTCTCTCCCTAAATGTGAACTGCCAGTCACTTGCACTTGGGTGAATGGGCAAAATGTGAATTTGCAGTATCCACCAGGGTCTAGAAGCCTCCCTTTCCATAGTTATCCTGAGATATGCTGTTTGTGACACACCCCAAGTATTGTTTTAGAAGGTATCTGCTAGATGGTGGTAACACCTTCTCTATTTTTGTGTTCAATCCTGGTGCTCATTTATGCTCCCAAGTGTTGTGAAATGCAGCTTCACTGCTGCTCTGAAATTCAGTATACCTTCTTTCTTCTTCTAATATTTTGCTGGGCTGAGAAAGCCCTCCAGATGTGGCTAGACTATGACTCCTGGAACACTTCATCTTTTGCCATGCTGGCTGAGGCTGCTGGTTGTTCTAGCTCAGCAACAGCTGGATAACCACAGATTCTCCACACCCAGATTACAGCCCATAATGCAAATACCAGATGACTGAGCATTGGATAACATAATAGCCATAGTTCCATTCAAATTTAATTTGATTAGTTTTGACAGCTAAGGAGCAGGATTGCTGAATATTATATAATAATCTGATCACTTTTTCTATACTTGGAGATTTGTTTATGGTTTCAGGTTCTTTTATAACCTAACAAGCCAAAAGCAGTGAAGGGATTCTAGTAATGAAGCAATACATCCATGGTTTTAAATTAATTGTGTTCTATTGAGCTTTCAGTGTACCTGTCCAGTGGCATTTTTTAAGGAAAAATGAAATAATTCTTGTTTATGAGTAGTACTAGAACTGTAGCAGCTCACTTGCACCACCCCGTAGCCTTTCAGGTTGCCTCTCTTAAAATCTACAACTGGATTAAGAGGATAATGTGTTGATGTTACTTTGCATATTAGTGTATCTGTGTTGTTCATGTGAATAATCTGTAAAATTATGCAGTGTTTGTAATAAATGAGTTGAAAATTCACTGAAAAGGGGAAAAGGAAGAATGGAAATCAGAATCTTGGAAACTAGGTATGTATACCTTAGCATCACATTAATCAATAAGTACATTAAGGCATATATTTGATTCCTCTGATCCTCTTTCTCACTGTCTTATGTTTCAGGAGGATGTTGCCTAATGAATAAGGAATGTACAGATGTTCCTGATCTGGAATATTTTGCAAACCACCATTCCCATTTCCAGACTCAGAGAATTCCATTACAGCTTATTTTAAAACACCTGGAAAGTAGGAGATATTCTGTTCATGAGATTATGCTTATATTGCATCATTCATTTTGGATGTGCTATTCTACCTTCCCAAAGTTCATTGTGAGGTTGTGAGGTTCATCCTACAGGAAGAATTTCATTCAGTTCCAGGTGACATTTTAAGATTTTCAGATTAGGATAATCATCATTTGAGTAATGCTACATTGTTAGATTGACCTAACTATTAATGAACAGTCACCTTAATATGCATCTGATCTCTGCATATATCTTTGAATATAATTATTTCTCTAGCATATTACAAAGAAAAGGCAGGGCAAGAGGAATAAGTACAGTATAAAGCAGATATAGTATAAATAGACTTTTTCAGAAAGGTAAAAAAAGAAAATACCTGATTTAAAATTTTAAGAGTTATAGAAAATGTATGTGGCAAATAGCTTTCTGGGGAATGCATACATCATAGTGAGAAAATAATTCTTCTGTCAAGGTTGTAAGTTGGGCACACCTCCAAACATAGCAGTGGGTTTTCACTAAGCATCATTTCTATTTTATAGCCCAGAGGCATTTTTGAAAATAAAGATTGTGCCACAGGCTGGTGCTTCCTTTTCCCTCAAACCAGTCTCCCATTTTCTAAATGATATTAAAAATCTAAAGAGCAAGGCTGTGCAGTGCTTCAGTTCCATTTCCAAAAAAAGGATAAGGACAACCTGTTTGTAACTCTTTAAAGCAGCTGCTTCTTTTCCCAGGTTTATGCAGAATCCAAAATGTTGCATGACTGAATAAATAGAGCAGAGCAGCTGGCACATGCAAGGGAATGCTATTAATCCTATGATTCTATGCTATATACCCTAGTTCTAGAATGCATCAAAACTCTCCTGCATTTCCAACCCTGTAAAACATTACTAGTCAGATAAAACTGCCATTTAGTGCTGTAATTTCTACACTAAAAACTTTTCAGAATGCTAAGGTTCTTCAAAACACTGGAAAACACTGAACTTGCACAATTTCTTTCTCCTGAATGGTGAGCAATCAAGAAAACAAATTAAGCACTTTGTCTAGTTGCTCCCCAATAAATGATTGAGTCTCTGTCTTCCTTCAACTTGTTTGAAGAAATTACATTACATTTTTTTAAAAAAAGTTAAAAGTCTTTCAAACCATCTCCAGGGTGTTAGGGTGGCTATCACAATGTTCCTCCTGTTTTGGACAGTAAGCCACAGCAGCCTGGCATTTGACATAATCACACTTTTGTTATTTAATCTTGCAAATGGTACACTTCATAGCTGCCCTTCAGAAAGAAACACCCTGAATTTTAGATAAAGCTAATCATTCTGTCATTCTCAGCTCAGTGTCACAGGAAAGATTATATGACCGATGAAAATTCTTGCAAGGAACGATAACCTGTGCATGTCAAAATAACTGCAACTTGTTATGCATTGTCAGATACCTGCAGTGACAATCAAAAGGAGACATCAGCATTAGACAACGAGAAGAAGATTTTGCCCCTTTTGGAGAGGAAAGGGATATGCCAAAGAAGAGGAAAACCCATTGGGTAAAGCTGGCATGCATCCAACTAGATGTGTATCTGTCCAGTGCCATAACTTCTACAAATCCAGAGATGTCCCAGAGGATTCTAATGCCCTTTTTTTGCACATAAATGTCTTGAATCCATAACTACTAATAGCCTTCAGGCAGAATTTTGGGAAAGATTCTACTCTCACAGAACAAACACCTGAAAGCTGATGTGCATCTTATGGTCTGGAGTGTAAGGTTCTCTGCATTCGACACTGAACAGAAACCTCATGAGGCACAGGCTCAGACGAAAGCTAGTTTATTCAGGCGTAATGTGTAGCAGTTACAGACAAAGCCAGGATTGGCTTGGCACAGTTTCTTACAGCAGTTTTATAGGGTTCTCCCCTTGACCGGTAGTTACCCCTTGGTTCCGCCCCTTGCCCTGGGCTACCCATCTGTCCATTGCAATCTTCCGTCCCCTCACCTTGATGGCAGATTCAGCCAGTTTCAATTGTGTTATGAACTTCATCCTTTGTCTGCCTTGCCCTCGCATTCCTTGAGCCTTTCTCATGTTGAGTTGGAGTGGCTGTTTTAATCTGGTTTTGAATTACCTGTCGATTGCCTCTGGATTGCTGCACTCCAGGTGTTACTGTAAGTGGGAGTTCCCCGGATCACCTGGGGAGCTGTCTGCGCTACAGTGTTGCCACTTCTAATTGGCTCCCTGCTGCCAGTTAACTTCCCGGCCCCTGTCAGTAATTAGCTTGCAGTTACATTGTTTCCTTGCCCTATTGCCTGAGGCGGTGAAACTGACTAACAGCTCGATGAAACTGACCAATGGCTCTGTGCTGCAGTGTGTGCTTCCTAGGCTGAATCTGACATGAAGGAGATGAAGAATATCTATTACTCATAAGATCTTTGAATACAAAATCTGAAACTGTTTAAGTGCCCCAGAGCACACAGCAGATTTCTGACTATTTTCATGGAAACCACAAAGCTAAAACCTGAAGAGAAAGTGCCTGCTAAGAATCCAGATGCACTCACTCTTTGGATTTGGTCAATTAATCATTTCAAAATGAGTAAGATTTGTAAAACCTTCAAAAAGGCCTCCAGCTGGCTCCCAGCCTTCCACACGTACAAACCACAGGATTCCTACTGCTAGGAGGACACTCCTTATTCCATTTTCATAAGTTTCTTTTTAAAATTCCATTCCATCTTGTTTCATCAATACAGTTGGCAGGGGAGGGGAGGACATGTTAGTAAAAAATAAAAGAAACTGCATGAAATTCCTTTTGTTTGTGGGGGGAATAAGGATAATAATTCATCCTTTTAAAAAAAAGAATCACTTTTATGAAATGCTCTGAAATGACCTCCCTCCCTCCCTCCCTCCCTTCTAAATAAAAGCAGAAAATAACTAGAAAAAGAAATGCCCTATTTTATGGGAATTCTTCCAACATTTTCTCTGCTCAGCTTAAAACTCCATATCATGTGGCATTCCATCATTCTTGCCTTTTCGCTCATTTGCAGCCTCTCTGGTACTATCTCTACTTTCCTTTATTCATATTGTTCCCAAGGAAGCTTCTTGGCCTTTGGAAAGAAGGATGAGATTGTCTTTGAGATGTTTTAGAAGTGCTCGCTCCTTTTTTTTTTTTTTTTTGGAATGTTTGACTTGAAAGATGACAAGTCAACCATTTCAAGCCTTAAAGATGAATCATTGCAGTATTGGGATCAACTTGGGGGCAAAAGATTAGTTGGGGAGACAAGGGTAAAAGTGACATATGTCATGATGTGATAGTACAAATTACATGAATTCTTTAATTTTCGCAATGACATATTAATACATGCAACATCATCAGGGCTATGAAAGCTGTTCCCAAACTGCTAAGAGGTTTAGTAGATGTTTTCAAAATAACCAACAGGTGCAGTCTAAATTTCTTCTTCACAAAAGAGAAAGTCTTCTTCTTTTACATTGAAAGAGGGCAAAAAAAAAAAAAAAAGAATCAGAGTCTTCCTTCCTGTATTGGCCTTTAAATGGATTTCTCATTCGAAAGTAACATGCTCGCTGGAATTCTTGAGTTATTACTTAACCTCCTTCTTAATATATATAATAATCAGAACTCTGAGAAACTTCTTCTTGTGATTAACTGCTACAAGAGAAGCCTAATACTAGCTTTTAGTAGACACCTATATTAAGCACATAGTTCTTGCCTTTGCAGATGACGCTGGTCTGCATTTGTCTTTAGACTCAGCTGCATTGTAAGAAAATGCCACTAATCTTTCTTCCTCTGCTCAGGACTTAAATTTTACTTTAAAATTTCCAGAAGTAGCAGGACTTAGTCCTGGGGCTATGTGAAGAAAGTATTATAGAAATATGATCACTAGTTTAAACAAAATGAAGTAAAAATAAAAACACCCCTGAGGATCTTTTTTCTGAAACTTTATTTCAACCTCCATTTGCAACATGTAGTTGTTGCAAAACGCTATCCTGTTTCTTTCTTAGCTTGCCAAAGATAGCAAGTTCCATGCCATGAACATTATCTCCATCCTTCTTCCCAGGTCAGACATATGACATCTAGAACATGATGCAGGGGACACAAAACCTAATCACCCCTTGTGTTAGAAAAAGAAAATAGAGTCTCCCTTTATGGAATGTCCTACCTGGAAATATAATTTAATGCCATTATAGCTGGTTTTTCGGGATAAAATCCCACAGCATGGTTTATAATATTGCTACAGTTGATAATATCGTCAAAGTTTTGTGCCTGAGCATCACAGAGGACATCATGGGAATTCTGCATGAGCAATGATATTATTTTCCATCCTTGTGTGTGTCATAGTATCATACAAGACAACATAAACTTGCTGATTGGCTATTGTCACATGTTTTGTTGATAATAGTAAATCAACACCATGCCACAAATGAACACAAATCTACAGTGATGTCTCTTCAAATATAATTGACTGTTATTCAGATCTGAACATTTAAACAAACTCCATTGGCAAAGAATATCTAAGGGCTTAAATAAAATCCCAAGCATTGTTAATAGATCTTTTTTTTTTTTTCTGTTGAAGTTACAGTACCCAATATTCTAACAAATTCTGAGATGAAGGAATTTAATAGAAAATAGTACAGAAAATATAAATTACCCATCACCAATCTTTGAATTAAAGTTTGTTGGTTCCTTATATAGAACAAACTTACTGAATTTGACTTATGAAGGAGCCTAATGTTCATCTCTGCAATATCACAAAACATAATTTGTAACCTACTTTGTCTTTCAAATGAACTTAAAAAACTATGATTCTTTCCTCCAGGCTAGATAGATAGATAATGACTGGCCCAGCATTACCGAATAATCAGTTCTCCCAGTCTAGCTTTTTTGAAATACTGGTAGATGATGAGAGAGAGAGAAAGGGAGAGAGAGAGAGAGATGCTAAAATACAATATGACTGAGAGAGTATTCTCTTTAAGGTGGTTAACTTTCCAAAACGAGTAACGTCAAATAATATTGGAAAATATTTTTATTATTAATAATGTATGATGTTTCACAATTAAAATATATTCTGGAAATACAGTATATTGACAATATACTCCATAACAGGTACTAATTTTAACTGGAGATACTCTCTCTCATGACCCAGAATGTGTTACCAGATGCTTGCCAGCTAAAAGTCTGCCAATAGCCTTGGGTTTTAAGCATTAGTGAGAATATCAGCATGCTGTATTTCAGACTACTCAAAAATATTCAAAAACTTCTTTTTTTCCAAAACAACTTACCTAATTCTCAAAAATAAAATAGCAACTGCTTAGCAAGAAGCTTGATCATTCTGAGGGACCTTTGTACTCACACCTTTAAAGAACAAGACACCAGGTGGAGAGGCTTTATGCCAAATCCTACACTTTAAGATAAGGGTATACTCCAGATGTTTTGGACCACAACTCCCTCCATCCCTTGGCAGTGGCTGGGGCTGGTGGGAATGGAAGTTCAAAAGACACAGAGACCATCTGGTTGCCTGCTTTCCACATAGGAGATGCTAATGGGCCCATTCATTGCTAGCCTAGTTGAAGAAGAAAATGGCCTTCCAAGCAGATGACAGAGAAAAGAGGGCAATACTCTAGAGTATTATGTTTCTGCTCCCCAAACTTGCTGAGAATCTAGCATTTATTTTTCTCTTTCACTTTCAAAAACAAAGGTATCCAATATAGGCTTCAAAAGAAATGTATATCTTGTCAAATAATTCACGTTTCTCTGCCCAAGAATTCTGCTTTCCATCTGATTATCAGAAGCAAGTTCTGTTGCAGACCTAACTTTGTTTGCAAATGTTATTGATTTGGCTTACAGGGACACTGATCTTATTTTTCATGTTGCTGTTTCCATCTTTTGAAAATAATAAAGCTCTCCTTGGGGCTTACCACCTGCTATCATTCAAGAGGTGCCAATGAGTCAAGTACTTTGTTCTGATGCTCCAAGGCTGATTTAAGAGTAGAATAAAGCTGGCATTGTCACAAACTTCATAGGATAGATGAAGAATTTTATGGAGCCATTTTATGGAGATAAAATGTCACTAGGTTTTATGTACTGAGACATCTGCATATTTCTTCACAGCTGAGTCCTCTTGACGCGAGCTGATCATGCGCTTAATTTTACAGATCTCTCTTCTGATAAGTTCTCTGCACAAGATCAAATGTCCCTTTCAGGTCTCTCCTTTCCTTTTTGTGTTCTTAAACAGAAATGTTGCCCTGTAAACAACATGTATCCTTATTGGAAAATAGAATTACCTCAGGCTTTTACTGCTTATTTCATTCATTCCGTAAGTATGAACTTTTCCAGAATTTAAAATGGTCAATAAAATCAATCAAATCTGTTCCTCCCTCATGAAAATGGCATTGAGAGAAGATCCAGATTAATAAAAATACAAGTTTAAAGCAAGAATACAGGAAACAATATTTAACAGTCTATACTACTACCTTCCCATGTATTTAGTTTTAAAATCTTTATTTATTAAAAGATATATTACATTAAAACAAATCCTTTTATGAGGAACTAGGTGGGCCCAGCAGTTTGAAGAATATGATATTTATGAATTTCTATATTAATGGATCTAGTTCTCACCTTCCAAGCTAATGTAGACATTGGATATAGTTTATCACCACTTTTGCTTTTCATGAGTGTTACAACTGAGATCATGGTTATTTAAATACATGCTTAACCGTGAATGTTTATGAGGATTCATAAACAACATTTAGAGTGCAGTTTAATGTAGGAACAGGATGGAATGAATTTAGAAGAGAACATACGTCAGAATGACATTAACTGATTCATCCATCTTTCTAAAATGTTCTACTATATTCAGTTTATTGTTATTTGTATCCTGCATCTCTCAGTGTGCAGTATTAGAAGCATAACATAAGTCAACAACTTCTTTTTACGTCTAATCCCCTCCCAAAGAAGGAGGAAGAGGAGACTGGTCCATCATTAACACATTTTTGCAACTCTATTGGCATCAGGGCAAAAGAGAGAAATGGATTTAGAGGGTTCCCAACTAGCTCCCAATAGATTAGATCTATGCCAGACCATAATGAGACTTTGTCACATTTATTATGGTTCCATGCAGATACACAGTTGTTATTTATAATCTTTCCCACCTCTCTTGCTTGTAACTTATTAGCAAGGATGGTGCCTCCTAAATGATGGTTCTAATTTAATGTCTAGCATGGTTCTAAAATATGCCTGTCATACATACGCACCTTGAAATTGGATTGCAGAAGAGAATTCAAGAAAAAGAGCTGGACCAGAGGGATCTATAACCAAGGTGAAACTATTCTGATACAATATATTTACAGATTAAAACTTCCAGAGACAAATGTCTCCCATTTCTATTCAAGTGATAATAACACGAACTTTAAAAGCTGTGTGTTGTTGTTTTATTCACTAAACTGCAATTGGTAGATAGCTGCTTAATGAAAATGAAACATTGAACCTTGGATGCTATTATAATGTGTGAGAAATATATTTGGTAAGCTCTTGCTTTTTATTTGACTAATGCATTTTGTCAGCTAGGCACAAAAACATTATTTTCTTACATTATATAACCATCACCAGAAAACAGACAACCCTGACTGATTTAAACCAAGTGCCTGCTAGCCAAGAAGCAATGCTGTACAACAAAATATAGAATATCAGAGCAGCATCTGAAAGTGGTCTTTCGTGTTTTTAGGGACTCCCAGATGACCTGGAACTTTAAGAATCACTGTTTTTCCCCATCCCAATTTCCCCCCTTTCCTTTTCACACCCAAGTATTAATACTTACTAGCCTGACAATAGGAAAAGAGGCATGTGATAACATGAAGTCTTACCAGCATTAACCTGAGACAAAGGTTTATGAGAAATCAGACATTTGCTAGAGAAAGCAGCAAGATTCTGTATTCCCCAAATGCTGACAGTTAATATGATCATATGGTAGAACCACTGATAAAGAGACTGACTGTGTTAGTGGCTAGCTAGGTCAACTGTACAGCGAGAATAGGGTTAGTGTGTGTGTGTGTGTGCGTGTGTGTGTATGCATATGTTGTGTTCTATCTGGGTTCAGGTGTATACACACATACAGATTTTCGCTTCCAGTATCTCTCTTCACTACTTTTCAAAGATCCAGGTAGATGGAGGCTGCTCTGATACTAGGAAATGTAATGAAAGGAAAGCCAAAAAATAGTTTGCAGCTCGCCGTTAGATTCTTGGCATTTGCTTTAAAATATAAATGTCATACCTATTGCAAGGAAAGGAAAAGAAAATATTTAAATCTGGGATGGGCAACCTTTTGATAGCCAGGCCACAGGAAATTGGAAAATATTGACACAAAATGAGGGTGGCCATGTCATACAGGTAGGCAGAATTGGGATTTCTCTTTTGAGAGATGGGTAGCATTTTCCTCTCATGTTTAAACTGTTAATGTTAAGGTTAAGACTATTATAATATACGATAACAGTGAAAGAAGAGCCTCCTTGAGTTTGAAGCATAGAGGAAGGTCAAGGAACTGTTAAAAGGGAATTGGTGGGCTCAAGATCATTTGGATTATAGATTGCCCTTTCCTCTTTCAACCTACAAGATGGCTGATGTATTTTTCCCCTCTGGTTTCAAGGTGTATGGCAGAAGACTAAGAAGTCTTAGGGTCTAGGCTCTCTGCCTAACCTAGGAGCTATAGGCTTGCAATCTTAAGTATTTATATTTTTAGAAGATAGAATAGTATTATACATTAACGGGTTGTCTGCACTAGCCTTGTATAGGAAATTGGATCCAGAGATTCAGTCCTTATACAAAAAAAAGCCCTATTTGTCTTTTCTTCCAAGCAGCCTCAGGGATCCCTGTTATCATCCAATATTGCAAAACAGCAATATAGGATTGAATATAATAAATTTGCAATGAGATACACAAGGTTCTATTGATCCAGTGTAGCTCAGAATACCATCTTTGGCAAGCAGTTGCCATAACAGGGGTCTTTTCTTTTAACTTGTAATAACTTTTAACTTGTAACAATGGAATAAGAATATGAGCCAAGATGGCAGCCACCAGCAGCCGCCGGTTACTGCAGCTGCAGTAGGGGGAATTTTGTGGTTTGAACCCTCTCCCCACAAAAAAGGATTTTACCATCTTCAGGGGTGGATTGAGGGTGAGGAGACCATGAGGGATTTCATCCCCCCTTGACTTTGGTGCAACCCTGGACAGAGCAGCAGAATGCTGGCAGAGCGTGGCAGTACGCAGCGGTGAGCAGCAGCCTGGAGGAGTCTCTTGACAAGCCAGGGTGGCATGGTGAACCCGGCGTGGCAAATCCTGGGCTGGTCTTTGGAGCGGCCTGGTCAAGACAGTGGGAACGATGGGCAGCGCACTGGTTGGCAACATGGGGGTCCCCGAGATCAGCCTTGGCAGTAGGACAGACTTTGGAGGCATGGCAAGCCCCCGATACAGCGCAGACACATTTCGGAGGGTGTGGTAAGTGGCGAGTGGTGGAGCAACAGACTGACGCCCAGGAGAGTCCGTGCCGCCAGACAAGCCCAGCGACTGTAGTTTTGCCTTGGCAAGCCCCAATATAGTGGCAAGCCCCAATACAACAACGAACCCCAATACAGCTGGGGGAAAACTTTTATGGGTGTGGTGTGGGGCGAATGGCAAGTGGTGGATTTTAGGAACCCTCCAAGGTGAATGGGGGCTCCCCCATGTGTGAGAGACGAAGGGGGGAGCCCAGGTGTGAATGTTGTGTGTTAGTACACTCGCTCCCTGAGTGACAGACAAGGGATATGGGGTAGTGACTGTGATGCCCCCTGCTGGCCAGTGAGAGAAGCTGGAGAGGACATAGTGAGAGTATGGGTGATGTGTGGGTGACAGTTGGGTCTACCAGCACCAAGAGCAATTGCTGGTGTGCTGGGGGCCCTTCATCCCCTTGTGGCTGTTTGTGTGTGTGTGTGTGTGTGCGTGTGTATGATGGGATGGGAGAATGGAGGGATCCCTGTCCCCAACCAGGAGCCTCAGAGGTCTAGGACTGGGGACAAATGGGCTAAAAAACCCTGGGGGATATAGGGCAGGGCTTGCCATCGAGGTGGTGATGGGCAGGGGATGTTATGACAGAAGCCAGAGGGTGTGTCATCTTAGAGGAAGGCACCCCAGGTGTTTATTTCCTGTGGTGCACTCTGACCCTCCATGCTTGATCCCAGGCCCTGGACGGCAGACCCGCAGAGGTCCTGACCTCCAGCTGCTGCTGCTTAATGCCAGGTCAGTCAATAACAAAGCCCCCCTCATATGTGATTTGATCACAGAGGAGGGGGCAGACCTGGGGTGTATTACTGAAACCTGGCTGGGCCTGGAAGGAGGAGTAGCTTTGTTGGAAATGTGCCTGGCCAGGTTTCGGGTGTGGCACCAGCCAAGATGCCAGGGCAGGGGAGGTGGGGTGGCTGTGATCATCCGAGAATCTCTAGTGGCCTTCAGGGGCCCTGCTCCACAAGTAACCAGTTGTGAGACCCTGTTTTTCAAGTTGGGGGCCCATGATCAGTTGGGAGTGTTGCTGCTGTACCAGCCTCCCTGCTGCGTAGCGACCTCCCTTCCTGAGCTGTGGAGGCCATCTCAGGGGTGGCGGTGGAGCCCCCCAGGCTTATGGTTCTGGGGGACTTCAATCTGCCATTCCTGGGATGAACCTTGGAGGCAGCCCAGGAGTTCATGGCCATCATGGTGGCCATGGACCCAACTCAGATTATTCGGGACCTTACTTGAGCCAGTGGACTCGCACCAGATTTAGTATTCTTGTCAAAGCAGTGGCAATGGGACCTGAGGGGAGAGTTACATCTTTCCCTGTTGCCATGGTCAGATCACGCCCTGGTGACCTTGAGGTTTTGATATGTCGCCCCCCCCCCTCCACAGGGAGGCAGGATCTATTCAATTGGTCTGCCCCTGGCAACTGATGGACCCGTTAGAGTTTCAGAAGGAGCTGGGGATTATCCCCGAGGTCTTGCTGCATGGTCCAGCAGAGGCTCTGGCTGCTGCCTGGAATAGGGTGGTGGCTGGGGCCTTGGACAGGATCATGCCTGTGCAGCCTCTCTTGCCCATTCGAGCCCGTCACTCCCCATGGTTTACGGAGGAGCTGAGGGTTCTGAAGAGGGTTAAGAGACACCTGGAGTGCCTCTGGAAGAAGACAAGGACTGAATCTGACCAAACAGAAGCTAGAGCTGCAGTTAAGGCTTACCTTGTGGAGGTAAGAGCAGCGAAATGTCAGTATTTCTCCACTCTTATTGCAACCACAGAATGCTGCCCAGCAGCCCTGTTTAAAATCACCCAATCCCTGTTGGGGAGAGGGGGTCCAGAAAACCATCTACAGGGCTGTGCTGAGGAATTTTCTGAGCATCTGCAGGATAAAGTCACTTGGATCTGTTCTAAGTTGGATGCCAAGCATGAGACATGGTCTGGAGAGATGCCCGGGAAACGTCTTTGCCAAGTTATCTGGGACCAGTTTGATCCTGTTGGTCCTGAGGAAGTATACAGGATCCTCCGGACTGTAAATGCTACCACATGCCTTTTAAATCCATGTCCCTCCTGGCTGGGAGGGGATGTGGTTGGGTCCTGGTGATGGTTAATACATCCTTGAGAGATGGGGTGTTCCTGATGGGGTGTTCCTGGTGGCCTTTAAGGAGGCACTGGTGTGCCCTTTCCTCAAGAAACCATTGCTGGACCCTACTGTTCTGGATAATTTTCGTCCAGTCTCCCACATCCCCTTTATGGGAAAGGTGGTTGAAAATGTGGTGGCACTGCAGCTCCAGAGGATTTTGGATGATATGAATTATCTGGACCCCTTTCAGTCAGGTTTCAGGCCCGGATATGGAACAGAAACAGCATTGGTCACACTTATGGATGATCTCTGGTGGGAGCGGGATGGAGAGGGTGCATCCATCCTGGCTCTCCTTGACCTCTCAGTGGCTTTCGATACCATTGACTATGGTATCTTTCTGGACCGACTCAGGGAACTGGGGGTGGGCGGCGGAGTCTTGCGTTGGTTCGCTTCCTTCCTCTAGGGCCAGTCCTAGTCAGTGTTGATAGCAGAGGAGAGATCGGGCCCACAGCCCCTCCTTTATGGAGTGCTGCAGGGTTCAGTACTCTCTCCTCTCCTATTAACATCTACATGAAACTGCTGGGTGAGATCATCCATCTCCACGGGATGAGGTATCATCAGGATGCCAATGATACTCAGTTATACATCTCCATCCCGGGGAGGTAAGTGGTGCTGTGGCTGCCCTTTCCAGGTGCCTGGAGGCTGTGGGGGTCTGGATGGGGAACAACAGGCTTCAGCTGAACCCTGGCAAGACGGAGTGGCTGTGGGTTAATGGCCCCTCAGCCCCTAGGAATTTGCCATCTTTGGTTCTGGATGGGGTTGCACTGCCCCAGACAGACCCAGTGCATAATTTGGGGGTCATCTTGGACTCATGCCTCCTGCTCAAAGAGCAGGTGGCAGTCATGGCCAAGAGGGCCTTTGCGCAACTTCGTGTTGTCCGCCAGTTACGCCCTTTCCTGGACTGAGAGGCCCTTCGAACAGTCTCTCATGTCCTTGTCATCTCCCATATAGACTATTGTAATGTGCTCTACATGGGGCTACCCTTGAAGAGTATCTGAAAGCTTTAGGTGGTCCAGAATGCAGCTGTGCGGGCGATCTTAGGTGCATCAAGATCCGCACATATAACACCTTTGCTCCATGAGCTGCATTGGGTGCCAGTTTGCTTCCAGGTCCAATTCAAGGTGTTGGTTGTCACTTTTAAAGCCCTACATGGCATGGGTCCAGGGTACCTGAAGGACTGCCTCATCCCTGTTACATTAACCCGTCCCACCTGGTCAGGCAGAGAGGGCATGCTACGGACCCCATCTGTAACAGAATTTCATCTGATGGATTCCAGGAGGTGAACCTTCTCTGCAGCAGCCCCTGCCCTTTGGATCAGTCTTCCCCCAGAAGTGAGGTTGGCTCCCTCCCTTTTAGACTTCAGAAAAAAACTGAAGACCTGGTTCTGCCATTATGCATGGGGTAGGGATGGGAATAGTCAGTTTTGGGGTTGGCTGGTTCCCTAGTCTTACCTTTAACCAATCTTATCTGGTCACAGGCTGAAATAATATCACCATCTCTTGGATTTTAATGTGTTTAATACTTGTATTTCATATTTGTATTATTTATGTTTTTATTGATTTTAAATTGTTTTGTTGTGAACCGCTCAGAGTCCCTCCTTGTGGGGGAGTTGGGTGGTGATATAAATTTGACATATAAATAAAAATAAATAAAATATTTGAGTATAACTTCTGGACATTTGCATGGTGTGGCTTTTATTTTATAATGAATTTGAAACTGATGTTACTCTGAATTCATAATGAAGGAGTTGCTTTGCCTCGAAAATATGAGATTCTCTCTCTGATTATTAGAGAGGGTTGAAATAATATTTTATGGTTGGTATATATGGTGATATAGCAGTAAGAATTCTGTGCTGTAACTTTAGATCAGAATTTGATATTGGTATGATATTTAGTTCAAGTCTCAGCTACCTGAGACAGATTGCTATATGATCGAATGAACCAACTGTGGTGTATACCAGTCCAAATGTAAAATTCAGAGGACTGAAAACATAGAATAGTGCTTTATCCAATGGGAAAATAATGTAATACATGAATGGGCTCTTAGGGCAAATGAATGAAACTTCTAAGAGCCAATAAGCAGATGAATTCATCATTTTAAAATGGCAGGCAATCGCACCGTCAGCTTTCAGCATGGAAAAACTGAAGATAAGGAAGCAACAGCAGGTGAGCAAGAACACTGGAAGGAGAAGGAGGAGGAAGAAAAATAACCCCAGAGAGAGCTGAAATCATTGGCAGCATGAAGAAGCTAATAAAGGCAAAGTATTGTGGGGATGAATCAAGGTCCACCACACCACTTGGATCCTGGCCATAGCACCTCCATTGTAACAGAGCAATACTTTGCACCCACAGGTCTACTCTAGTTAACAGTCAGGCTTATAGGTCCTGTATTGCACATACTCACTAAGGCTGTGCAAATCCTTTGAAAGAGGTACTTCAGACTGTACCCAGGCTTTTGCAAAGTGGTTGTGTGTGCTCACATACATGCAGAGGCAAACAGAAGACACTACAAAACTGTCAGGATCTACGCAAGCTAGAAAACTTAATTGCTTTTAATTTAGCTTAGCAATGTATGTTAAATGGTTAATGGTAAAAATGTTAATTGCAGGCCGCTTGCTTGACCTGCCATTGAAGTTAGGAGAAAGGGGGGATAAGATGCCAGGTGTTGTTATCTCTACAGAGGTGCCTACAAGGTCAAGCACTGTGAGAGCCGGAACAAGGCGCGAAGAATTTCAAGCGGGAAAAAGAAAGGAGAAGGGGGGGGGGGGATTTGGGCTTAAAAAGGGAAGGTTCAGCTTTGTAGAATTAGACTCAACAAACTATAGCTGCTGTGCATTTCTCCCAATAAAGAAATCTTTGATGGAACTGTTTAGACTCCAGAGGATTTACTGAACTTTGGGAATGAGTGTGCAGACTTTGACAAAAACAGCCCTGTGAGTCTGGAGAATGATGTGTCTACTTTAATGATTCAAAAAGAGGTGCTTTGCATGGGCCTTTGTCCATTCCAAAGCACCTCTTTCAAAGGATTTGAATAATCCAGGCAGCTTCTTTTCCACCTAAATAGGCACAGTTTGCTTCTTTCTATCTGCATATTTCTCCATACCTACCTATCACTCAGTTGTCCATCAGAAAAAATAGCAAGGATCAGGTCCTTTTGCTGGGGGTGGGGGTTGGAAGTATCCTAAAGCCATGTATCCAAAGCTGGGCCAGACTATAGGGATTCTTCTTCATCGGATGTGTTTAAACAGACCCAGGCCATCAACTGAGAAAGATGTAATGGTGGATCCTGCACTGAGCAAGGAGTTGACCTAAATGTGAACTCTGGTCAATAACCACAGTAAAGTCTTCATCTCCAAGTTTCCTTCTAATTCTTATTTTTTGATTCTATGAAATGGAAGCAATCTATCTATTTTCCTATTTCCAGACAAGCAACTTTATTCCTCTTCTAACACTTTCAAATTGTACAATTTCAGGCTGATGGTATCATTCCTTAATCCTAAACTATTAGAGCAGTGAGCTTAATGATCTGACCGTGCACTTAAATGTATAAATTAAAGTTAGGATGTGCAAAGCTTCTGAGGAAAAACCAATGTCTATGCAATGAATTAGATCAGGTAGTTAGAAAGATTGAATGGCTTGCCTGCCGCTTCTAGGGTTGTTATTGAAAGTATGTAACTTGCAGTTTCACGTCTGTATATGAACAATTATGTGATGGGCTCTCTGACAGTCTCTCTGACATAAATATGAATAGTCAGAAACTCATCAGAATATCAGAACAGCCTTCCAAGATCAGACTAAGGCCTATCTTAGTCTGTAGTACTTGGGCAGCAGGGGTGGGCATAAGCTTCTTCCACAATTGTTCTCCTTCAGCTGGTGTTTGGACAAATACTGTCCCCAATTCAGAGGTAACATTGAGTTTCCAAGACCTCTAGATAAATCACTTCTCTAGTTATCCAGTCCCCTTTTAAAAACATCCAAGATCCATCACCATGTCTTGTTGTAGTAGTTTCAAAGCATTTGAAGAAGTCCTTTTATTTTGTCTGTTCTAAATCTCTCAAACAGCTTCATTGGATGGCCTCTGATCTGAGTGTTTTGAAAGAGGAAGAAAGACTGTCCATTTTCTCTAACCTATACATGTATCACATCCCCTTTGACTTCCCTGTTTTTACAAATGAAAGAGCCTCAGACATCCAGGTATTACCTTGTAGGGAACATTTTTGAGTCCTGTAATTTTTTTCTTTTTTTGGTTTGTTTGTTTGTTCATTCATTTCTTATTTCTCTGTGTTGATCAGGTCATTAAATTCTCTGTACAACTGGGCTCTCTTAGAATAGTAAGGTTCACATTTCTTCAGGTACATTCACCCTCTATATTCTTACTTCTTTAAAGCAACCAGCAACAAATCTTGACTTCATTTTCTCTAGCATATGGTATTGCTAACAAGCCAGAAACATGACCTCTCTGAATCCTGGCCAAAAGAGGACAAGCTTTCCCAGTGTATTTTGACCAACAGCTAAAGCTGGTTGAGAAAGGGGTCCTTTATCAACTTCTTGATACCCCGTAAAATAAAGTGACGCGAGGGAACAAAACACATAATCTCGTAAGGGCAAGCCAGTGGGCATGACAGGTCTGGCATCCATCACCCCAAAAAAACCAAGTTGGGGGGGAAAAAAAGAGCTTACTTCTCCAATACATTTTGATGGTTTTTATTTTTAAGTTGCAGTAAAAAGACACTTTAGGTTCAGTGAACACTGAACAATGAACAGGCTGCTATACTGTCTGTTCCTTATTCCACTGTCTCTGCCTTAAAATAGGCACAGGGGAATATTTCAAAAATATATTGCTGTGAACTTGAACTTTAGCACAGTTAATGGCCTCTGAAAAGTCTATCATCCATGCTATTTTCATCCTATTCGGCCAAAAAAAGTAGGGCTTTTTTTATGCTTCCCTATTATAGCCTGTGGATGGAACTTTTTTTTTTTTTCCAAATCAAATCTTAAAGTGGCAGAAATTAAATTGATTTGGCCATGAATCTCAAAGCACAAATTTGAATTGAATCATGCCCTCTTTGAACTTTGAATCTTCAATGTGAATCAAATGGGGCTGATTGATACAGTTATTATATAAATATTAGCCAAATTTGTGCCTAAAGTAATATTTTCCAGTCTCTTAACTATAAGGCTCTTGGTGTACAACCTAATTTTTATTGCTTGTCCAGAACAAATCCCAAAACATGAACACATCCCTCAAAACTGCAACGAAACAAGTCTCAACATTTGCAAAACATTCCTTTATTAATAGAAATAAATTATTTAGTATAAAAATGTGCATGCGTCAACCATTGCATTTATCATTAGCACAACGCAGGGCTTCAATTCAGTCAGCCATCACAAGAAACAAACTTCATCTTCTTATACAAGTTGAACAAGTGTGGAACAGGAATGGAATTTCTCACAATCACAAAAAAGTACTTACAGGTATAACATCGGACATGGTTTTATTTCAACAGAATTTTTTCACAAGCTAACATTTTGTTTTCCTTTTGTGATTCACCTTCTTTCATGAGTAAACAGTTCAGACATTTGACAGGCAGTCATATAATATAATTCTGGGCCATTTTGTCCCCAACCCACCCATCTTCCTACTATGGCCTCATTGTCAATCTTTGTCCCTTTACAGTTTAGTCTGTTTTCTAGAGACATCTCAGAAGTTGAGTTCTCATGATGTGATAGTCAACATTGTTCTTGAGTTCACATATTGTGAGTCTTCAGGTATGATTGGTTTCACCATTCAGTTTGCATGATTGCTATAGCTGACATAAGTTGTCCTGGTAGAGGAAGCTGCAAAGGAAAAAGAAATCCAGATCAGCTAATTGAACAAAGAAAATCCCTACTTATGGTTGTGGAGAGGGCGAAAAAACTGTACTGAAGCAGCTTAATTGTTCTTAGAAATTATTTGTGCTGGTCTGTGCTCCTATCAGATTTGGCCAATCAGAACATCCTGAGAGGAATAATATGCAATTAGATATAGCTAATCCCATTAATAGGAATTGCTAGGAAACATTGTAAAGTAGCTTTTGGTGGGGGTGGGGGAGGGGTGCCCAAACATAGAAGTAGGTAAATTACTGATAGGTGTAATAATTAAAAGGGTTGTTTTTTTTTAAGTTACTCTTACAGCTGCTTGTGATCCTCTGTAAATTTGGTAGATTCATCAGTGCCAACTGATCCATTCACACGCATGCACTCTTTTTGGATGCATACTCACAATAAGCAGATTGTTCTTAAACCAGAAACAGAATGAGCTCACATGTACTTTTCCTCTATGACTCCTCTGTCAACATTACTGTTTATTCTCTGTTTTCTTTTAATCCATTGAAATAAGTGGCCTGGTGAATGGGAATGTGTGGGGAAAGCTAAAAAACTCAAGTAACTCTTGGGATTATATCCTGACTGATAAAAGTAATTGCTCTGAAGGAATGGACTTTGGACGTGTACGTCCTGGAGCAAGAAAGATCTTGTTAGAATGTTCTTCCCTTGAGTGGCTCATAATGAAAAAAGAATAGTCTTTAATTGCATTATAGATTAAAATAATTGAATTTTATTGTAGATTAAATTAAGAGATGCTGATTTGCCAGGGGTATCTTAACTGAGTAGAAATTAGAATCCAAATGGTGCACTCTGGCCCACTGTTCAACATTATCTTTTGCCACTGTATGTTGCTCATTCTATGTCGGTTAACCTCCAAATGAAAACTTGGCATGCATCCTGCCTTATGGAGAAGATTAAACTATGCATTCTTTCCATCTTTCCTTCTCTAAAGTACAATTCTGTGATAGTTTTAACTAATGTAAGATTCATGCAGATATGTATACAGGTAGTCTTCATTTAACAACCATTCATTCAGCGACCATTCAAACTTACAACAGTGCTTAATGAGTGGTATTTACGACTGGTCCTTGAAGTTCCAGCCATCACAGCATCCCCGCAGTCATGTGATCGTGATCCAGGTGCTGAGCAACCGGCCTGGATTTCCAACTGTTGCAGCATCCCACAGTCCCATTTGGGACCTTCCCTGCTGGCTTCCCACAAGCAAAGTCAGTGGGGAAGCAGGTAGGAAGTCAGAAGTCGCAATCACATGAGGTCCTCACTTAATGATGGCAACCAGGGACTGCCAGAACTGCCATCACTAAGTGGTGCAGTCACATAGTGTTGCGCTTTACAACCGTATCACTTAGTGATAGAAATTCCTGTCCCAATTACCGTCATTAAGCACACAGTACCTGCATTAAATTGCCTGCTTCTTCTGAACCATCATCACAACCTTCACAGATGTTATAGAAGGATTAAAGAATTATGCATGGGAGTATTTCTTCCCAACCCAAAAAATGCTTATGTACAATATGCTTTTATGCAAATATGCTTTTATGATTGAGATTTCAACGCATAAACAGAAGAAAATAAAATGCTGTAACAATGGAAGGAGCTTTTCATTGGTGCTGAATCTATGATGATGTACTGCAGCAACATCGCCAATAAGAACAGGAAACACAAATAACCCCAAGCCCTGATTTGAGATACAACTTTACCTGGTGGGATCAAGTCAGGGCTGCACCTGGGATAACACCCCAAGTTCTTTTATGGAGACTGCCCTTGGGCTGTGGCTTATTCAAAGTCTGGCTACTCATCAAATTAATTTGGTCCAATGCCTGCCATGTTACAAGCAGCTTATGGATTAACAATTGTGACAAACAGCTTACGCATTAGTATTTTGCATTGACTATTTACTGATTATATTCTGTTACTATGAGAAAAGCACAAACCTTGGGAGATGAATCCTACACCCTGCATAAAATGTCTGTCCATCCCTATCAACGAGCCTCAAGCAAATGACCATTGCAACAATAGCAAAAGCACTGGATACCAACCTAACTAGGATTGGTGGTGGGTCTCTTGAAAGTCCCAATTTTATCTGTTCTGGTGGACTAAATGGGAGAGGGAGGCTTTGTTCTTTTGATCTCTCTAATCCAATTTTGGCTGAGAGCCTCATCAGGACTGTGTATGGTTCCCCACTCCACAGGTCCAACAAATGCATTAGCTAGGAGGGCTAGGCAGTGCTTTGGATGCTAAGGGGGAAAAGTGCTTTAGAGCTGCAGAAAGCAAGCACAAGTTCCTTCTGCATTTCCTGGGAATGAACTGAAATGAGGAAGGTGATGAGAGGAGAAAGTGTCAGTTCACAAATTGAAAACAATTTTGAACATTTTGGGAAAAAACTGTGTTTGCTATGTAAGCGAGTTTACTGTTTTCTTTAAATTCTTTCTCTTGGGCAATGAACCACCTGTGTTGTAATATAATATAGCTCTTGAGTGATCTGTACTGTGCTTTCTTTGTCAAATGCAACAAAGTACATGTGCTTTACAGGTATGGCTATGCTGATGAGGTTTTAGATTGCAAAGGCTAAATTGCTGAATTTTATGGCAGAAAAGTGGATTTTTGCTGTTATTATGTTGTTCTTATGAAAGGTTGAAGTGAATCCACTGATACTGCTTGCTTCTTTGATGGACTTAGTTCTAAGGGTGTTTGTATAGGCAGACATGTTTAATTGTGGGAAGGAATAATTTTTTTTAATTATTGTAAAAATTACTCCCTTCGCCAAATACTTTGGAGTTTTATAGTGGATAGTAGTCACTACATAAGATCAATATTGTATAGGTACGTGGAATGTAAGATCCATGAACCAAGGCAAGCTGGATGTGGTCAAACATGAGATGACAAGATTGAACGTCGACATCTTGGGAATCAGCGAATTGAAATGGACGGGAATGGGTGAATTTAATTCAGGTGACCATTATATCTACTACTGTGGGCAAGAAACCCTTAGAAGAAATGGAGTTGCACTCATAGTCAATAAGAGAGTGGGAAAGGCAGTAATGGGGTACAACCTCAAAAACGACAGAATGATCTCAGTGCGTATCCAAGGAAAACCATTCAACATCACGGTAATCCAAGTCTATGCCCCAACCACTGATGCCGAAGAAGCTGAAGTTGACCGGTTCTATGAAGACCTACAACACCTTCTAGAACTAGCACCAAAAAAATATGTCCTTTTCATCATAGGGGATTGGAATGCTAAAGTAGGAAGTCAAGGAGTAATCGGAATAACAGGCAAGTTTGGCCTTGGAGTACAAAATGAAGCAGGGCAAAGGCTAATAGAGCTCTGTCAAGAGAACAAGCTAGTCATAGCAAATACTCTTTTCCAACAACACAAGAGACGACTCTACACATGGACATCACCAGATGGTCAATACCGAAACCAGATTGATTACATACTTTGCAGCCAAAGATGGAGAAGCTCTATACAGACGGCAAAAACAAGACCAGGAGCTGACTGTGGCTCAGATCATGAGCTTCTTACTGCAAAATTTAGGCTTAAATTGAAGAATGTAGGGAAAACCACTAGACCACTCAGGTATGACTTAGATCGTATTCCATGTGAGTACACAGTGAAGGTGATGAATAGATTTAGAGGATTAGATTTGGTAGACAGAGTGCCTGAAGAACTATGGATGGAGGTCTGTAACATTGTACAGGAGGCAGCAACTAAAACCATCCCAAAGAAAAAGAAATGCAAGAAAGCAAAATGGCTGTCTGATGAGGCTTTACAAATAGCTGTGGAAAGAAGGAATGTGAAAAGCAAGGGTGAAAGGGAAAGATATAAGCAACTGAATGCAGATTTCCGGAGAACAGCAAGGAGAGATAAGAAGGCCTTCTTAAATGAACAATGCAAAGAAATTGAAGAAAAGAATAGAATGGGGAAGACTAGAGATCTCTTCAAGAAAATTGGAGATATCAAAGGAATGTTTAGTGCAAAGATGGGCATGATAAAGGACAAAAAAGGCAGGGACCTAACAGAAGCAGAAGAGATTAAGAAGAGGTGGCAAGAATATACAGAAGAACTATACAAGAAAGATCTTAATGTCCCTGATGTCCATGCTGGTGTGATCACTGACCCTGAGCCAGACATCCTAGAGAGTGAAGTCAAGTGGGCCTTAGGAAGCATTGCTAACAACAAAGCTAGTGGAGGTGACAGTATTCCAGCTGAGTTATTTAAAATACTAAAAGACGATGCTGTTAAAGTGCTGCACTCAATATGCCAGCAAGTTTGGAAAACGCAACAGTGGCCACGGGATTGGAAAAGGTCAGTTTACGTTCCAATTCCAAAGAAGGGCAATGCCAAAGAATGCTCAAACTATCGCACAATTGCACTCATTTCACATGCTAGCAAGGTTATGCTCAAAATCCTACAAGCTAGGCTTCAGCAGTACGTGAACCGAGAACTACCGGATGTACAAGCTGGGTTTCGAAGAGGCAGAGGAACTAGAGATCAAATTGCCAACATTCGCTGGATCATGGAGAAAGCACGAGAGTTCCAGAAAAGCATCTACTTCTGCTTCATTGACTATGCAAAATCCTTTGATTGTGTGGATCACAACAAACTGTGGCAAATTCTTAAAGAGATAGGGATACCAGACCACCTTACCTGTCTCCTGAGAAATCTGTATGCAGGCCAAGAAGCAACAGTTAGAACCGGTCATGGAACAACCAATTGGTTCAAAATAGGGAAAGGAGTATGACAAGGTTGTATACTGTCACCCTGCTTATTTAACCTATATGCAGAGAACATCATGAGAAATGCCAGGCTGGAAGAGTCACAAGCCGGAATTAAGATTGCAGGGAGAAACATCAATAACCTCAGATATGCAGACGATACCACCCTAATGGCAGAAAGTGAAGAAGAACTAAAGAGCCTCTTGATGAGGGTGAAAGAGGAGAGTGTGAAAGCTGGCTTGAAACTCAACATTAAAAAAACTAAGATCATGGCATCTGGACCCATCAATCCCTGGCAAATAGAAGGGGTAGAAATGGAAGCAGTAACAGACTTCATTTATTTGGGCTCCAAGATCACTGCAGATGGAGACTGCAGCCATGAAATTAAAAGACGCTTGCTCCTTGGGAGGAAAGCTATGGCAAACCTAGATAGCATATTAAAAAGCAGAGACGTCATCTTGCCGACAAAGATCCGCATAGTCAAAGCTATGGTTTTTCCAGTAGTAATGTATGGCTGTGAGAGCTGGACCATAAAGAAGGCTGAACGCCGAAGAATTGATGCCTTTGAACTATGGTGCTGGAGAAGACTTTTAAGAGTCCCCTGGACTGCTCGGAGGTCAAACCAGTCAATCTTAAAGGAAATCAACTCTGATTGCTCATTGGAAGGATTGATAATGAAGCTCAAGCTCAGATACTTTGGTCATCTAATGCGAAGTGAGGACTCTTTGGAAAAGACCCTGATGCTGGGAAAGATGGAAGGCAAAAGGAGAAGAGGACGGCAGAGGATGAGATGGCTAGATAGCATCACTGAAGCAATGAGCATGAAATTGAGCAAACTCAGGGAGGCAGTGAAAGATAGGAAGGCCTGGCGCAATATGGCTCATGTGGTCACGAAGAGTCGGACACGACTTAACGACTGAACAACAACAAAGTCACTACATACCTTCATTATCTATTTTCATGGCCCTAAAATCAGAAAAGGAAACAAAAGACTTCTTCCCACTTTCCCATTGTTCTCTATGGTAGAGCACTTGAAGGTATTATGCTCTGAGACTGCCCCATATTGTAAGCTGTCCAGGTGCAAATCTGGTTTTGAGAAGTGGCGCACTTTTTAAAATAAAGTAAGCTTTTTTCCTCATTTGCACACCTCGATAATTGTGCAATGAATATTCACTATATACCAGCCTTAGTTTGTAATGTAAAGGGACATCTAAGGAAATAATATATAAAACTTACATTTTAGTGGTACATCATTAGATCAGATATTATCTGATATTATCAGATTTTAGTGGTATCATCAGATCAGATATTATCATCAAACAGATATCATCAAAAGAGAAATGTCTAGTGGGCTGGAGGGATAGAAAAATCTGTTTATTGATGACATGAACAAATTAAAAATGATTGGGGGATCCCTGCTTGCTGAATAATATATGAGTTAGGAAATTATATCTAGCATAATGATAATTTATGCCATTTTACAATGTGTCTTTAAAAATTCATGTAGACAAACATGTTGCAACAAATTATAATGATGTGGGTCAGAACATGATCCAACCCTAGAAATACTGCTTTAAATCCATTTCTGAAAAAATACATTTTGAACCTTGCAATTTGACTTAGCCTTGCCATCTGCTTTCTAGAATAACAAAATAGGACAGAAAATAATAGAATTGTCTCTGTTTATTCCCACGTTATAAGCACTACAATATTACTAATAAATATGACTAATAAAATATTCCCTGATAAATTCATGTGTGTGTTTGACTTCTTGAAAAACAACAACTGCAATTCTAATCTTGCAGATGCTCCCTATAAAGACACCAAACAACCATCCCATTGAAATGCAAATAGTATTAGAATTTTTCCCATTAGGACATGAGAATGCATTATCATGAAAATACTAACATGAAAGGAACAGCCAGATAATGTGCTGTCATCATTTAGGGGGTAGCTTCAATTGAACTTAAAACAGCTGGAAGATAGTCTGGGAATTCTAGCCAGCAGTATTGATCTTCAGGCTAAAAAAAAGCTATAGTGACATTACAAGCTTAAACTAATTTATTTATTGTTATTTCTATATTGCCTTTCTGCTAAAAACTACCAGGGCAGTGCACAACACATCAAAACAAGTGCTGAAACTACCAAAACATGTAAGACTAAGCCCATCTTTAAAATATTAAAATGACAATGGAGTAACAACAGTGATTTCTGTGTATTCCATGGAGTTCATTGGTCCTTGCTGCTAAGAAAATGAGAATAGATTTTTCAGCATAGCAGTAATTTAAATGACTAACTTAAAGGAATGTTTTGAATCTTTGCCAAAAATCAAATACATGGGATCCAATAACAGCTCTATGGGAAAAGGTATTCCACAATTTGGGAATGTCACAAGAGATCAACTCTACATGCCCAGTAAATGGAGCCCAGCAACTGGTGGTCACCCCAATAAGGCTTCAATTTCAGATTTTACCATTCAAGTTTGCAGCAAGGAGTCCTTAGATATTCAGGCTGTATGTGGTTCAGAGGTTCTAAGGTTTGGCCCAACACTCTGAATTGAGCCAAGAAAGGGCAACAAGGCAGGTCTTCCAAAACTGGGATAATGAGATCTTTACATCATACACAAATTAGCAGCCCAACTTCCCCAAGTAAAGCTTCCAGATGTTTTCAGCCTCATATCCCAAAGCAGGTATGAGGATTGTCCAGGGAAATCCTGGATATTTGTGTGCCTTCAAATCAATTTTGACTCCTAGTGGCCACATGAATAAGTCCCTAGATATTTGAGTGGTTTATTAGTCTGTTTTTGCTTCTTTATTTCCCCTTTTATTCTACTTAAGCATTTCAGAATGCTGTTACTATGTACTAATTGTGATCTGACATACAGTACAGTTGATAATTACATTCTATGGACTGCTGACCAAGATTTATTATGCCTTTACCCCTTACCTATGGTTGTGTTTTACACTGATATATTACAGACTAGTAGGTTTGGGTTTCTTCTTGTCTTTGCCTCCTTCCTTCCTTCCCTCCCTCCCTCCCTCCCTCCTTCCACAGCTGCTGTTTCTTGAGCATAATTAAAAAGAGGCAGGTTCATAAAATTGATATTCAAGGATGTCCTGCCTTCTCATCATGCTGTTTTAGTAACAAAACAGGTATGTCTGGTAAAGCCTCTGCATTATGTAGTATGCCCTGAGCAGAATGAAAAGATAACTGATTCGCTCACATTTTCTCCTGTGCAATTAGGATAGTCTTTTCCAATGTTATGCCTTCAGATATGTTGGAAAAGGAAATCAGGGTCTTTATAAAAACTGCTGAGATAATGTATGCAGAGTGCTTTTAACACAGGCACACACAGTGTAATATAAATATTAAGTACTATATTCCTTCTCTATCAGAGCAAGGAAGTGAAGTGAGAATACATAACTCTTCTTAGCAGTGAAATTAATTTAGAAGTTGAGCCTCTGCTTGGGGACTGACTAGGACTAAATGATATATAGGGAAGATTTTACTGACATTTGCAATTTCTTTGCACCATAGGAAGCAAAATCACATGTGACTATCTCTCCAAAGCTTAGTTGCATGCTGGCTAGAAGATTGATGCATCTTCCTTTCAGAAAATTATATGATTTATGCTTTCAATTGATTAAAGATATTTCTGTTTAATTATCTGGCTTTGCTTAATCATTTACATTTCAATGAAAATTGCATACTACAAGCCCTCCAGGTGCTTTAATGAAGATCCTCAAAGAAAATGAACAATTTCTTTTAATGTAGCCTATAATTTAGTAAAACTAAAATTTGCTATCTGTTGCTAAATAGGGGACTATTTTTAATATTTCCCTCTTCATCAAGTTTAAGAATATTAATGTTCCATGTTAAAATAATACAGAGTGGCTTTAAAATAACAAATATTATTTCCTTTATTGTGGAAAAACAATTATATTTTATTGGCATGGTCTGCTTTTAGAAAAAGAAAATGCAATAAAAATAGAATTGATCAGTCCATTGTGGTTCATGCACAAATTGGTTCTATTCCATTTCTACACTAATTTGCAATACTTTTCCATGCCTTTCTATCCCAATATATTTTTGGAGTCTTAACCTAAGGTGCACGTTTTCAAATGCATTTTGTTCTCTTTTATATGCAATGTAACATCCAAAGAAACACAAAAACCCAATAGCTCTGAATCCATGCACTAAACCTGGCAAGAAGCAATCAAACCCATAACTTATGAACTAAACACTCTTTTCATGCACCTCTACAGTGCAATAGGGTGGAACAATCTGATTTAGATACCAGTTTGAGTTGCAGGGAAGGGGAAGGGAAGACGATAGAAGGACAGGCATCTCAACAGTATTTCAGTGGTGGGATGGAGGAGAATAGGAGCACTTGGGCTCCATATCCTGGGCAAACACTGTCAACCTCAGTAGTTTCTAGTTTCTCTAAGAAGGCAAGGCACAATAATACCACCCAGGAAGCGAACTTTAGCCTAGCTATAAACATACACTGAATGGAAACCCCCTATGTGTAGGCATTATTTCATCAAAATTGATTGTTGGTGGAAGCAAATACATTCATACATTCACATTATGGTGTGATACTTTTTTTTACTCATATATACATTCTATAAATAGGACTTCTGTTTATAAGTAGAAACACATTTAGGCTGAATTTTCTCTGTATACATGTATACATGCATGGAAAAAAAAAATCTGACGTGTTAAAAAGAAGGGTTACATTCTAGATTTCTGTAAGAGAAGTTCATTTAGCATCTACAAAGGAAAGCCTTCTCTAAAGTAGACTTTGGAATGCCACCCCCACCCCCCGGGGGGCACCAATGTTGTATTCCTAGTTTAAAAATTGAGCTGTTATCCTAAAACCACCATTTAATGCACTTTAAAACTTAATGTGCTTTTTCATTGAAATGTGTGACTAGTGTAAATCTCTGGATTATATTCCAATAGATTATATAATTATACTGGAATCTCCTTTTGTTGACTGTGTATATCACCCTAATGTATAGGAATCTATTAACAAACCAACAAATAAATACATGAATTGCTCCAACCATAAAGCTGATGGTGAAGAATGATGGGAAATGTGGTCCAACAACTTCTGAAAGGTAAAATATTTCCCATCCCTATCTTTGAACATACATTAGAGAGTCAGTCTGGTATTGTGGTTAAAGTGCTGGCCTAGAAGCCTCGAAACCAGAAGACTGTCAGTTCTAGGCCTGCCTTAGGCTGGACGACTTTGGGCCAGACATTTTCTCTCAGATCAACCCCTCTAAGAGGGTTGTTGTCATGGGGAAAAATAGGGGGCAGGCATATTAGGTATGTTCACAATAGATAGATAGATAGATAGATAGATAGATAGATAGATAGATAGATATAAAAGACATTATAAAAATCTAATAATAATTAGTTTTGTTACCTCTGGCTAATAGAAAAGAAGTCAGGAGAAGAACAGCAGGTGTGATTCTGTGCCCCCTCTGCCATGATTTAATTGGCCATGGATTTTTGTGTGAATGAGGCAATTAACGATCCATTGCCTGGTCATGTCTTTCATCATATTTTAATTAGTGAAGAGCCAACAAAATGGAGATTGTCAGCAAAGGCCAGGGAGAGAATATTATCTGATTCAAGTGAAAAAATGTTTAGCATTCAAATCCTATTTTAATCCTAGAACAATACATCTGGCCATAGTCTCCAATCTATGGAGTGCAGATTCTGTGACTGGTGGCAACCAGAATCATAATTAAACCATGGCGTTAAAAATGTTGAAGTAACAGCCACTAAAATTTAACCTACGACTCTTTGGTTGAATAAGAACGTAAATTAACAGTCTTTCAAGGGATTCACCTAGAAAGTATCAAATTCTTGTGAACTCTATTTTATGATTTAAAAAGTAAAATAAAAATAACTACCAGTATTCTCAGATTTCTGCTTATTTCTTGATTCCATTAATATTCTCTTAGGTATCATCCACAATTTACTTTAAGGAACTTCCTGCTTTTACCTGGGGATTTCAGAGCCCCAGGAGGTAGTATCTTGGTTTTAAACCCTGTGAGCTGAAATATGAAATATACTTGGAAAGCATAGATGATCAGAGGTTATTGTAAATTTGGCATGACAAACTCAAGGAACAGGTTTTTAAAGGACAGTTTAGAATAAAACTAAATAAAAAGATGAAAATCAAATTTTAAAAAATGTTCAGCTTCCCTAAATAGCTCCTTTTCTGCATTTCTGTCAAGCAATTGCAACTAAGATTTCAGTAAGAGACTAGAGGCATATATTAAAAGAAATGTCTTCTTCCTTTGCTGAAAGAAAACATAACTTGTTTTGTTTCTTTAGATAAAGTGCCTGAATTATATACCCTTATATAATTAAATGTATTTATATAGAGTTGGCTGTATTTGCATTAGTGCCAAACAAAAATAGAGAGGGAAGCTAGCAAGGTCTTGTCCTTCTGATAGTTTCAGGTTCCTGTTCCGACTGTCTAAACTTATATTCTCATTGTATGGAAAAAATTCTAATCTTCGTTCACAATTCTGCCAATAGAAATTAGTGGTCTGGATAACTGGAAACTTAAAGTCAGGCATGAATAAGTAAAAACTGTTGGGGCTTCCATCACATGATTGCAGATACCATCTTTTTTGATCCTCTCCTCAAAGACCTCCCTGCATTTTTAGTCAGAGAAGGTTCCATTATTCCCAAGAAAGCATGCATTAAATTCTAAATATTATTTTTTCCCTTGCTACTAAGTAACTCTTAGGAAGTCCTTTGCAATCTGTTCATTTAGCCCTTTATTCTTTCAATCCTAAGATGGACAAAGGGAGAGAAGGAAAAAAGGGTGTCAGAAGAGAAGGAAAAAGAGAGGTTGGGGATGCCAGAAAAATAAAGAATGGCAGGTCTTACATACAGCTAGCCACCTTTTGTTTCTTTGAAGCTTTGGCATTTGATGTAGCACCCAATAGATTTCTCCTACTGGTTGGAGAGATTTCTTTATTTCTTTATTAAATTTTTCAACTGCCCATCTCCCCCCAATGGGGGAACTCTTGATTGATTGATTGATTCATTGACTGAAGTTAGCTCTCCTTGCTCAATGACTGTAAGACTTCTCCACTTCTTGAAAACAACAACATCTTTAGATATGGTACAGACTAAATATGATGTAGGATCCTGATGGTATAGACATCATTGATGATTTGTTCAAGGCTGATAGACACTTTGGATTAGAATACAAATCCCAGTGGATCAGGCCAATATCCCATTCATGGTTACAAATAGAGAATGAAGGCAACAGCTGTCTCTTACTGCTATTTCCCAGCTCAGCTTTAAAAGCCTTTAGAACACACAGTAAGCATTTAGAGCTCCTGTAATCAATATACTGTTGGTATATTGATTACAATACAGATCCTATGCTTGTAGGCTTACACCTAAGAAGAATGGCATAAAAAGTAATTGTATAGCTCTCAGATCCTTCACAAATATGCCCACACTGAAAGGATGTGATATAATTTGCTCATTGTCAGCCACAGATAATTAATATAGTCATGGCTCACAGTTGTATACATGGTCATATCTGGTCAATGTTCTGTAAAGGTGACAACAATGATGTTATAGATGTATAAATAATGGGAAAGAAGGCTGAAGACTATTTAATTCTTATGTCTGAATAATTACTTTGTGGGAAAAAAGATGAGAATTTTAAAACTAATTGCATATTCTATTAGAAAAAAAAGTATTATAAAATATTGTTGTTGGTCACATAGTCAGCCAGATGTTTAGACTGGATTTGGCATTTTTATCCACCTATTGAGTCCTTCCCAAGGACCTGGGATAGGCAGATGTTGTTATCTGATGGTGTTAAAGATATCGTCACAGGATGTAAACTGCTCCAAGTAAAGCTGCCTTTTGCAATTGACTGATGGTGATTTTGTCAATGCGGATGGTCTTCAAGTGGTACTCCAGATGTTTTGGGATTACACCCAAGGCACTTATTACTATTGGCACTATCTTTGCTATTATTGTTATTGTTATTATTGTTATTCAGCTACATACTCGTAGGTGAAGTCTCACTGAAATAGGATCAGGCCTTGCTTCTTTTCATTGCAGCAGAGATATATTCTGAAATGACATCCTTGTTGTACTAATATTAATGTGTCACAACTTTCCCTGGGAAAGTAATTTGAGACCTAAGGGTGACAAACTGTTAGCAAGAAAGAATATTTTCTTTAAGGTAATCTAGGTGCTATTATAGTTTTTAAAATGACTTTAAAGACAACCCATGGTAAGTGTGTCTCTAAAAAGTTTCCACAAATTATTTTGGCAAAAGAAAGAAGGTTAAGGATATCTTTTGAAAATGTGGTGAGAATTCTCAGTCCCTCCATTTGGTCAAGACAACTCAATCACATGGGGGGAAAGTGTAGGAGAAGCCCTCCAATTGGAGATCTGTAGACTCCCGGTTTGTTAAGTGCAATGCTTAATGTTAGGGAAGGCAGGGAGTGGTAACAAGATATAAACTCATGTCAAGGCTTTAGAGCTGATACTGTTATAGAATGTATATGTTCTAATGTTTCATGCAGAAACAATCTTGCTTCCAGCGCTAGGCTGGCTCTAATTTAGGTGTGACTCAAGGTATTTCCAACTACTCTTAAATGTTGTCCTGTTAGTACCACAACCCATCACAATCTGAATCCTGCCTACACAAATGGTAAGCAGTACAACGATTCATTCATTCTTCATGACAGATTCTTATGTAGTCAAAATAGCATGATTTATGCCTAAGAGAAAAAAATCTGCATACTTCTGGTAATTTCAGGAGCTGCAGAAGAAAACAAGAATATGTTGGGGGAAAACTCTGAAATTGAACTGTCAGAAACTCTAGGAAACAATCCAATAAAAACTGCATGATTGTAGGCTGAGTACAATAACTAGAGAAGAATAATGTGAAAAAAATATAGCTTGAAAAAGGGGAAGAAGAATATGCTACTCTGGAAAAGGGCATGTGTGGTATTCTGAACAATATCACAGATCAGACTAGTACATGTAAGATATGCAGAGAATTTTAGGAATTGGGCTTGGTCATCAGACAAATTATATGCAGACAGAGAGAATGGGAAATGTAGTATCCTTCACTATTCTACACACACAAGGCACTTTACAACATGGCATAGCAAAAAAAGAAACATATTGACAGTTGTTTTTCTTCTTTAACTGTATTAAAACTTCAGGACAACTGGCTGCCTTGGGATCTAGGTAAGTTAACAATAAATAAATAAATAAATAAATAAATAAATAAATAAATAAATAAATTCAAATTTATATATGCTTCCCATCTCACTGTACAAGTGACTCTAGGCACTCTAAGTTAAAAAAAAAAAAACCAATTTTTGTGAAGCTAAGACAGTTGTAAGCACTAGGGCTTTGCTCCAGCTTGGCACAAAACCAAGGAATGGAGCAATCCAAGATGTTTTGAACTCATGGAAGATGAGATTGTCATTTCATGTCTACAACTCAAAATCCTCATTGAATCCTCACTTCTGAAATGTAGTTTGGGAATTCAGAGTGCTGGAAAGACTGGCTCAGGCCAAAACAATCAATCAATGTTAATATCTTTGGGCACTTGCTTCAGAGTGTCTTGACTCGAGAGGGATGAGGAATACTAGAGATTTTGGAGCTGATTTTGAGGATGCATCGGAGGCATCATGAAGAAGGAAAGGAGAAGATCCAATTGTTATGGGTGACAAATTTTTCTAAATAAACAGATAAATTGGATCATTGCGCACCTATTATCATTAAATGATGAATTTATTTATTTTGTTTTTCTGATACCTATTTTGAAATACATTTTGCTAAAAGCCTTTTTTGAGTTGTTATCAAACAATCATATTGCTTTACAATAGAAGTAAATAAAATTAATCCTCTATATCAAACTGAGCTAAACCTCTTAATCCTCATTATAATTTCTGTGACTGTAATCCTTGCACAAAATTCATGTATTTGGAAGATATAGTCTCTTTCACTATAGTGTGCTTTTTAAACTTATATGTAGCATTCAGACATAATTCTTCTAATTTGTCAGAATTATATCATGTCTTTCCTCCAGGAGCTCAGGACCATAATACATGGCACAACAATTCTTGTTTTTTCCCTTCGTATAATATCAACCATGTCAGGTTCTGATTAGCCCAAGGTCACTAGATGAGTTTCCATAGCTGGAACCCAACACCTTAACCACTACATCATACTGATTCCTTTCAATGTCTACTGTCTCCCCACCCCCCACCCCCCAATCTACTATAGTTCATGGTTAGTCTCTGTAATACTAAGGACAAGGAATATGCTTTTTTAAAAAAATAATATTATTAACTTCTCATTACAAGTTACAAATTATCATAAAGCCACAAAGAGGAAGCATTTTTAATATTTTTCATATTTTATATGAAATATTTCACATAATCTGTATTTCATATTTTAAGAAAAGCCTTCTAGATCTTTTTTAAGAGGCTAAATGAAAGTTGTCCATATATTGCTGGATTGCTTTCAATAAACATGTTACAGATACTTCTTATATGAGTAAATAGCATGGGAACCACGACATTGAGGCTTCTACGTTAACAAGCAAATTCAGCTTTTGCTCAAGCTTTTGCTTTAGACTTGTCAATCATGCTCAGATCTATTTCCCTTTTAAAGTAATATAAGAGTGCATAAACAATAACGTGAGTATAAATTTAGTATAACATGCCATGACAACATGCTGCCATTCGATGCAATCATTAGATTATAGGAAAACATTGTTTAGAGATGTGTCAGAATTCAAGGGTCAGTCCAAGATGTGAAATATAGCCCTCTTTCTAATTACATGTTTGTTAGTACAATCATAAAATATGTAAATGATGGCTTATAATACAGGCAATACATTGATACATTCTTTTAAAGCTATCACAATGGATTTGCTATATCCAATTTCTAATTGAGCATCTATATAAAATTCTGCTGATTTGTAAATAGGATTTTATCATTCTCATGTAATTTGTAGGTAGTGTTTTACATTATTTGCATATCAAGTGATTACATGCACACCGTGGTAAAATATGGTAGATGGAATTGCCCTTACCCACTTAATGAACACTGTTGCTGTATAAACCAACTATTCTTTGCAATAAGGAAAATCAAAACAAGATGAAATATCTCTACACATAGTTTTGTTCATGGCATTCCTTATATCTGAAAAGGTGGAAGAATTATTCAGAAGATAAGAAATTGAAGGTGAATATTCAGAAGCTTAAAAAGTGAATGGATAAGATATTTATCTGGATGTAGCATTAATTTTAAATTTCCAATATTACATATATTGGTGATATAATCTTTAACAATATGGAAATCTATCTATATACAGTAGGTGCAATAGTTATCTGTATGGATAGCAGAGGTAGTCCTTGTTTAGCAACTACAACTGGGACTGGCAACTTGGTCATTAAGCAAAGTGGTCACTAAGTGAAACCACAACTGTGCTTATGATCTTACTTCAGCTTTCCTTTGCTTTACAGACCTGCAAATGTCATAAATGTGAGGATTGGTTGTAAAGTTACTTTTTCATCACTGTTGTAACTGTGAAGAGTCACTAAATGAGGCAGTCACTAAACGAGGACTACCTGTAGTACCAATTAATGTAATACTGGAATCTTAAGCCAAGACTATTACTCAAAGCTAAATTTATATAATAAATAGTCCAGCACATATTAAATATATCAGATCAATAGCACAGGCACACACACATAGATGGACACACATTTGCTTTTTTCAAACCTTTTTAACAAAATGACCACGTGAATTTTGACACATCTCTGGTTCATGCATGGCAAGCCAAGATAGAAAAAGATCAATTTATGAAGCATTCCTGTGAACGTACATCTATTAGGAAGTGCTGCCACTCTTGACCATGGTTAAGTCTACTGATGACTTACTGTTGGTTTCAAGACTTTCACAAAGCTCCGTTTTGACCTCGCCATTTGGTCTGTCATTTCCCTTTTGGATCAGCTTGCTTTGCATGGTGGCTGCAGTGACAACAGCCTTGAAACTCCTCTTCCTTTTTTGCACATTTTGTTCTGGATGAAAAATGATAATATAAACCTTGGGGATGTAGAGCATGCCCAAAGAGACAGAAGCACTTAAACTTAAGGACACTGTAAGAGTTGTTGTCTGGATGTACATCTAGGAAAGATTAAAAAACAATAGGGTCAGTTAAGCTTGTGAAAAATACTACTGTAAATATACTGGACAGCTTTATAATCCTCCACACTGCATCTTATTGGGAACATGGGACTTTTAATCTGAGAGAGACTGTATAAGAGAGAGTCAAGTGGCATAGTAGTTAGTGCGACCTGTCAGAACCAGAAACTCTCAGGTTCAAATTCTTACAAAGCACCTTGGGTGTACTTGGTTCAGCTATTTCTTTCAATTTTCCTATATGTTATTGCGATTGTGCAAAAGTGAGGAGGATAAATGTGGTGCACATAGGCCGTCTTCAGCTTTCGGAAGAAAAGGCAGATAAAATACTTCTTACATACAAGGGTACCAAAATGGTAAATTATAAGAATAAACAAATATATGACTTCCACTTTTGTAATTAGTAAACATAACTATACATTATACTTCATTCTTTCTTTTGGTATACAGGAATAAAGTTATTCACTAAAAATCAATATACTTGAAGGCAGAAATAGACTGAAGCAGTGACATTCATTCACATATACTGGTAGGGTGCTGCATTCCGGTCTGTAGTAAATTGCTTCTTACTAATAAGTGCATGAGGGAATATTAAGATTTACTTAGAAACAATCAGCATAATGTAACTACTTCATTTTCATATCTGATTTGATTAACATACCTGACAATGTGGTGGGACTGGTGTAATTATTCACTAAACTGAAATTTCCAGGGCAATCTGTCACTTGGTAATGCACAATTAGATAAAAGTAATGTTTTGGTGCAGTGTGTTCAATATTTAGTTTGAAATATGGCACGATGTATTCCTTGAATTCTAGAACTACCAGAAAATGAATATCTCCCCACCAGAACCAAAGCTATCATTTTCAAACAACATTTCTAATAGAGATATCATAGCACACATTTTCAGAAACTATAAGCATTACAGACTGGAAGTAAGAATAGGTTTCTGTGAAAAAACAGTTTGGAATAAATCTTGTTTATAGCAGAGAAGTGAATTTCTCCTCACAACATATTGCCTTCACCTACTCTGAGAAATGGCAACTCTTTTGCTGACAGCAGATGTTTCTTTCTGTATCTGCAGAAGGAAATAATCATTAGTGCTACCTTGATTTGAAATGTTGCATGTACGTATTTGTGTGTGTAGGTTTTAAGACTGAGACAGCCCCATTCTGATATAGGAGTTATTCCAAAGCCATAAACGCCATCCATCACCACATTTCTCATCCTGTATTTCTAGCTGACTAGCATCTCGTACAACCATTACTAGAATAAAGCTTTACATCATGGATCATTTACAAGTAAAGCAATTTTAACTACAATCCAGTTTTGCAATGTTATTCAAGCAAGAGATGATAAAATGTTTTCTGATAGCTTGGAATACCTTGAGAAGGTTTTTTTTCTAATTCTATATGCCCTGTGATTGAATTGTTAAGAACCATTTTATGTCTTTATTGATAAAACATCCTGATGTTTCATCTTGTCTGCTGTTTTATGGCATAGCTCATACGTTCACATTAATCCAAATTATGTTATCAAATATTCTCAGTAATAATGCTTTTCAAATCAAATCTTTATGATGCCAGCAATTCTCTATAAATTAGGTTGTAACCAATAACAGAAGTTGACAAATAGGGATTTATCTGGCTGTAATAGCAGTATATTATTAATGTTCTCATTTGCAAATACATTCCTTTGGATGTCCAAATTGAATAATAGGGTCAATTCAATATGAATTTCCATATCCATTATGGAAAAAAAGCATTTGTGCACAGCCACAGAAATGTTCATGTCATCCAAGTTGATTCGGGGATATCTGACTCAAAGTTTCAAAATAATTCCTTGATTCAATCTGAAAACTCAGTTCAGCCAAGAGATTTAATTTATTTGTCTTCAAATAAATGCTTCCACAGCCCAGTTTTAAGTAAAATGTTGGAATAGAGCTGGAAATAAAAAAGACTTGGTAAACATAAATGGTCACTGTTCATTATGTACCTTATCTGATAGAAACATTTTTTCATACATGCTTGTTCTAGAAATCTGCTTTCTTAGTATTTGAATTTGTATCCTCTTTAATTATTTTCTACCAGCCAGAAAACACCAAAACATTGTTTTATGCTTTTTAATTTCTTTCTGTATTTAAGTAGGTGAGTTTTTGGATTCCCCGCCCCCCCCCCCCCCACCTTACAAATGAGCTGCTCTAGCAAATAATTTCCTAGAAGAAAAACAATAACCATAAACACATAACATCAGCTTTATTCAACTGGGCATTTAATATCTGAAGCTTATTTGCCTTTGTACGGTAGAAACACTACCATAGCATCATTATTAGGACCAAATAAAGATTCCAAAGAGTCAGCTTACTCTCAAGTACCAGGCAAGTCACAGGGCAAAAGTGAAAACACAGAGAGATGTTGCAGGTACAGGTTAAAGGAGAGTTAATGGTTGATTATAGAAACCAGCTGGTTCAATCCTTCTCTAGAAGAATGACAAATTAAGCTGTGGAAGTATGCAGCAATGTCAAAAAAATTATTTTAACCTGGAAACCAATTATGTGTTACAGTTCTACAGATAGACTTGTGCTATATCTGATGTTAGGGTTTCTCTTAACCTTAGGCTTCAATATCCAAGCTTTGACTTGGTTCATTAAATAAGAACACAGTTCTTAGATTAGATAGAAATTTTTGCTAATTCTCCATTCTTCATTCTGACTTACATTTTACTGGCTATTGTTGTTAATTATTGAATATTGACTTAATTTTAATAAAGTTCTGAAGTGTTAAACTGATACAAGATACTTTTATTTCCAGCACTAATTAATAGTACTTTAAACTTTTAATCTAATCTTCTATTGTTTCTAATTTCTTTTTACTTATTTTCCTTTCTTTTCATCTTCTTAACTGTGTTTTTAAATATCTCCTAACATTTAAAAATAAATAAATAAAAAGGCACTGGTTGACTCAAATCACAGCTGCTTTTGTTACTGGACATTATTATTGTATCAGTTTGGATTCTCTGAATGTCTTTTTTTTAAGGTTTATTTCAGAATGCTGGTTGGAAGAGGATATTCCAGAATCGTTAATGTCTATGCATATATCCAGGTCTCTTTGTGGTATCATTTGTTATCTGAAAATTATTGCAGCAAAAGGCCTTCTCAATTCTCCAGATTACCTGGTAGCACCTCTAATGTCTTTTCAATATGTTTTTATATGTTTTATTTTTTCGTTGCTCCACTGCTATTAATTCAGAAGACTTTGGATATAGTCGACACATGTTCTATTCAGATACCACCCATAAATTAAGGAATTTGCATTATTTCCCTCAATTTCCATCATTTGCATAATGCCAAGTGTGTCAGTACATGATGAACCAAATTATGTAGTTGATGCAAATATAATGGGCATAGTAATGGACACATCCTCCCTCAAATGGTTCGTTAAATTGAGGATTTATTGTATTTTATGCACATGTCAGGAAAAAAAGAAAAGGTCTCAGATATTATTTCTCAATTTAGCACCCGGCAATTAATAAAATAACTTTTTAATAGGAAACACTAGTTCTGTTGCGTGCACATGAACATTATTATCACACATGTGTCTCATAACAATGTGAATTAATTATATTATCATTGCAGGTTTAAAGCCAAAAATACTTTTGTACCCAATAGACATTGTCAATTAATCTAGGCTGCAGATGCACGTATTGAATGCTAATTAAAAATGTTGTCCATAGAGTAAATCAACTAGGAAATTTGGCAGATGTGCTGTCATTCAAAATAAATTCAGATGCATTGGCAGATCCTCAAATACTGTAGAGTGCATCAGAAAATACAGAAACTGTCATATGGAAAATTTAGCATTCACTAAGTGAGCCTGGCAAGCTTTAAATTGTTAGGTTCATATTGTGTAAGTGCATCTATATGTGTATGTCCTGCATACACAAACATCTCTGAGTTATAATAACAAAACAATGCTAAACTTGATTTTTCTGTCTCCCAATGACTCAAATGAAGGTGTTCAGATTAAACAGCTACATTCCTGAAAACTTAGATAATTTAGAAGAACTGGAATTAGTCTTTGATATTCATTGTTTTTGCTTGTTTGTGGAAATTAAGACAGCTATTTAATAGTGATGACATTTGAAGAATGAGAACCCCTTACCCTGAGATAAAATCTTGGAATAAGGATAATGGCATCTGGAATGCAAATACTTTCAAAGAAGTCAGTCTTTGATTCTTCAGTTATTAACCTGATAAGACTCTGAGTTTAATGGGATGCATTTTATTTATTACATATGGTTCTAATGTTGGAATTCAAGTAGTTGATATAGCAACACATTAAATGAAATGCATTGTTCTAATACAATAATTTTGTTGAACATCTTCAAGGCATAATTAAGTAGTTTTCTTGTGCAAAATGATGGAAGTTTAAGTAAGTAACATCTGGTTACCCCAATGGCTGGCAAAGCTGTACAAACATAATCAATATGTTGTACTAATAGGATGGCATAATAAACCATAAAACAGTTTAAATAAATCAAAAGAAAAAAGTGCTCATTCTAGCGTTTTAGATTTTACTTGATATTCTCCTGAAGATCCTGCTTGATTGTCATTCATTTGCTAATATTGATAAAATCCTTTGTTTATCTCCACCAAAATTCAGTGGATAGGTTGGGAGGGGAAAACACAAAACTAAACAGAAGCAGTTCTGGTGTTTATATATGCTTCTTTCCCCTAAATTGGTTTCTGAATTTGTAAAAATATTCAGAGTATAGCACATAGCCATTTTAAAAATATTCTGTTGGAATGTTCATAAGAGAAGTTCACAAGCAGCCTCCAAAGAGGGTCTACAAAGGTCAATCTCAAAGGGTTCTTCTGACAAGAGATCCTTCTACCACAAGCCAAGTCTGACTATTTCTGTGGTTCTTTTGAAGCACTGTTTAAAAATATTTTGGTATTCTCACACATATATTCCTTTTTATATGAATGGAAATAGAATAAAATGTAGGGAATTACAGAAGCATCAAAGAACATTCCCTTCTCATGATCCCTGTGTATCATGGAGGGATTCTTGGAGTTTGAATACAATCCTTCTGCTTATTCATAGGCTCATGTACAATGTGTTGGGTCATATGAAAAGATTTTGGGGCCATGTTTCCAATTTTGAGAGCATGTCATAGCCACTAAAGGAGATTACTTATTCATGGGGGAGTTTATCAGAAGATAAACTGAGGAAGTTGCTCTATTTCACAATTCTCAGATCCTACAAGTGAGCCAGTTTGGTGTAGTGGTTAAGATACCAGGTTAAAAACAGGGAGACCATGAGTTCTAGTCCAGCCTTAGGCATGAAGCCAACTGGATGACTTTAGGCCAGTCCCTCTCTCTCAGTCCTAGGAAGAAGGCAAGGATTAACCAATTCCCCCCCCCCCCCCCAAAAAAAATAAAACACGCACAAAAACTTGCCAAGAAAACTGCAGGAACTAGTCCAGGCAGTCTCCAGGAGTCAACACTGACTTGAAGGCACACACACATAAAAACTCTCCTACAATGAACATCTCATCATCCAAGTTTTATCTCTTTTTTTTTTTTTCTCAGCAGTTGGACACATATCTAAACATAATTGAGCTGCAACCACCCATCATTTTTATTTCCTAAGAATGTCCATGGAATGTATTAGAGATGGATGCATTGTTTTGCAATATGCCAATGTTTCAGTCATTTCTGTGTTAGCTAAAAGAAAGGGAAATGGCCAGTCAATCTACACCTATTTTACCAAAATATAAAAGTATATTTGAATCTCTTCTACTCATTATGAATATATATATATGTGTAGAATGTATTCTGCACATTTTTTATAAAGTTGATCAATTTCACTTTAAACATTTGCCAACATACAGTGGTACCTCGGGTTACGAACGCCCCTCCTTACGAATTTTTCGGGATACGACCAGCTCCGGCCCCAAAAATTTACCTCGCCATGCGACCTCTGCCTCGAGCTATGAACCGGATCCGCGGCCATTTGCCCTGCTGCCACGTGGTCACGGCTTCCTGTGGGCGAGATCGCGGTAGCAAGGAGACGTCCGGTGAGGCTTGTGGTGTGTTTTGTGGCATTTGGAAGGTTTTTGGTGTGCTTGTCAGCATGGCTCCAAAGAAAATGCAGAGCAGGCTTGGCAAGAATAAGGCTTTGAAGAAAAAAGTGGGGAAATTTGCCTCGTGGTGCAACCAAATTCGGAGGGCGGAACGGATTAACCGTATTTACATTGAACCTTATGGGGAAATTTGCCTCGTGGTGCGACCAAATTCAGAGGGTGGAACGGATTAACCGTATTTACATTGAACCTTATGGAAAATTTACCTCGCGTTGCGACCAAATCGAGTTGCGATCAGAGTCACGGAACGGATTAAGTTCGTAACGCGAGGTACCACTGTATATGCATCTAATAAATACTGTGAGAGTGTGGGCAGAGAACGGCCAGGCAAGGGGGGTCAAGCATGTACTGTTATCCCCCGAACAGCAAGGGAGAGATAAGAGGATGAGACTGGCTCCTCCCTGAGGAATGCTAGGAGTGTTTACGGATTGACCCTGGGAACTGTTCTCAGTCTGGGAAGATTCTCTGTATAGGCTAAGCCAAATAAACCTTGCTGGATTGAATCTGTATTGTCTCCTGGAGTTTCATGGGCTAAACCTGACATCAATCTTCCCAGACTGAGAACAGTTCCCAGGGTCAATCCGTAAACACTCCTAGCATTCCTCAGGGAGGGGCCAGTCTCATCCTCTTATCTCTCCCTCGCTGTTCGGGGGATAACAGTACATGCTTGACCCCCCCTTGCCTGGCCATTCTCTGCCCACACTCTCACAAATACAAACAAAATATTGGTTATGGATTTTCGTTCCTCAATATTTTTCTTGTTCAGGAAGAGATAACTTTTATCTGCCCTTGGTTCTTTGACTTTCCCTATTATGCAATTTGTTATGTTACTCTACAAATGGAACTTTTCTGTCACGTTTAATCCATCACAAAGGTTTCAACTGCTCAGTGTTGTCTTAGTTCATGGACAGGCAAATCCATTGATTTAAATTGGCACTTTGGCTGATTAATTAGATCAGAACTTTTAGTTTTAAGAATCTATTGCACTTTGAATGGATTTAAGAGTTTTTGCAGTTTTTACTTTGCTAGTAAATAATTGATGTTTACATTTGATATCATACATCAAACTAAAGCAAAATTCCCCTACAAGAAAAGTCACATTTCTAAATTTGAATTCATTTTGATTGTGATATTTCAGTGAACATTTGGGTATTTACTGTAGATTTCACCTGTGCATGAGTGAAGATTTGACTTATTTTTTAAACAACCATATTAAAGTTCTCCAAGAAGACCTTAGTCCAGGATCAGCAAAACAGAGCCTGTGAATAGCTATTAGATGGTGACCATTAACCTCCCAAAAAATAAGAAAAATTACAAATGGCCAAAATCTCACAAGATAGTCTACTCTCACACACTCTCAGGATATCCTCCTCCTCTTCCTCTTTCCATGAAATCATATCCATCATCTGAAAAGTTGACTGCCCTCTACCTCAGGCATATATAATGCCACTCCCATTATAAAGAACATCAAGTTTTGGTTTCAGATAGTGGCAGTGGGAAAATGAACAGGTTTACTTGCCAATATATATGCTGTTGCCCCCTACTCTAAAAACTATGCACGATCTCACTGGCTTGAAGCTCCATGACCAGACACCATTACTAGAATCCTGCTGTTGGCTGGCTTTTTCACAACTAGGTTAGTTCTTTGCCAAGCTTCTGGACTTCCCTCTTCCAGCCAGTTGACAGCACGCCCAGATTGATGATTTTATCTTTGGCTTGAAATGTAGCATCCATATTTGAAACAAAAGAAAAAACCAGCAGCAACTCTTATTTTACTACTGGCAACCAATTAGGCAATCTCGTGCAAATTCAACACAGGTTTGGTTGTCCAATATATTAGGCAGTTCTGAACTGGTATATTTATCTAAACATTATGATGAACTGCATTTCTCATGCATCCCTATTTTAGAGAAGAAAATTAAATGCTCTTCATGTACAGATTTATACTTTTGACTGAATATATTTCTAAGGCTTCTGTGTAATTGGGTGGGTATGCTGACATGATACTAAATATGTGGCAGTGCAATTGCTGTTCTAATGGGGATGATATGTCATTATAAATAATTAACAGTTATTAGAATGAGTACTTGCAGTTCTAAAGAAGCTTTGTAAGGAATTTTTAAAATCCTCAGCACAAATCTTGCCTTTAAAATTAGCCACTTTCTCTCTAGCCAACAGGCAGTTTTAATTCAGTTCACTTCAGATGTTTGAACTGATTCAGAAGAACAATCTGACTCAGAGGTTCAAAACTGCCAAATGAATCATCAAGTTATACCCATCTTATTCACATCTATTAGGACCATTAAAGCACATGAGTCCATATAGATAAACAATTCACATTTTCCTTAACTGATTTGGACACATTCAATTTGATTTCTTGTATCCATTTCACACTCCCAATCAGTTCAGATTTATTTGGACCACTGAATAGTCTCCCAGGGCAACCTATCCCATCCAAATCTCTTGCCTATATAATATGCTACAACAGTACAAAAGGTATTTTAAACTACATAGAAGTAGACCTCTACTGTGATTTTGCTTTAATAATCAACACAGATGAAAACATAGTTCTCGATTAGACTTTCCTCCTTCAGGCTTTAGGTGGAGCTCACATAGGGTGGTCCGTCAAGGCAACAAAAACTGTGGACTGAAATCCAGCTTGCCAGGTAATGCATGATTAGAATCATTCTGGAGTCCTTGGTGCTCTCTGAGCTTGGTTGTTTGCTTGCAGACATTTCATTACCTGACTAGGTAACATCATCAGAGCACTGATGATGTTACCTAGTTGGATAATGAAACATCTGCAAGCAAACATCCAAGCTCAGAGAGCACCAAGGACTCCACAGTTCAAGCCTGAGCTACATATATTTTCTACTATTATAATCATTCTGACATGCAGCAAATATTTTCCCCTACAGAACTTGATGCTGTCCAGATATGTTGGGTAGGCCTGTGTGATCTGGCACTTCTTCAGTTCGCAGAGATGTCTTGAGTTCATTGGCTTGGCTGTTTTGCTTTGGTCGCTTTCCCAGAAATGCCAGCAGAAATGAACATGCACAGAATACCAGCAAAGGCCAGCAGTGTGACTGCTTTGACAAGGCCTAGCCATACCAGACGCTGATAAGCCCAAAAGACAAGTAGGAGTATTCATCCAGCAACATGAACATCTGGCAGGGAGTCTCAAAGAAAATGTTATTGAGGACTTAGCTAAGGGTATTTTGACTAGGAGTGAGAAAAACTACTTTATCCCAAGCCTTGCTGGTAGCAACACTACCCTGAGACTAGAGACAGGCCTCATGAAAGTGGAGACTAGAGTCTGGGTGACCATACTCAATTATTGGCTCAGACTCTCCTTTTTTCCTCTTGGCCTTGCCCCATTAACTATGAGGGATGATTTTCACAAGGAAACAGGAAGTGGCAACTAAACTCTCATCCTTGGGCTTCTCTCCAGGTCTTCTACTCAGCATAGGATCTGACCAGGCCAAAGCACTCATTAAACAGCATGTATCAGACAAGAGTGTCAACTGCATCTAGCCAGGACCCCAACCTTTATTGCCAGTGAATCCAACAGGTACTCTGCCTCCCTCATGGCATGCTTAACTCAAAGTACCTAAACACCAAAGGGCCGTTACTGTGGCATGATGTGGCTGGGAGTTGATGGTGAAACCCTTCTGATGACTGAAAAATGCTGAAACAGTGCACCAGTGGAGGTTAAGAGAAAGAGAGAAAAGTACAGACAAAAGTAGGAAGTTCAGGGAAAGGAAAGTAGTAATTTAAAAAGTTTCTGCCAGGATTTGAACCACAAATCATCTATTGTATTTACAAGGGAAGAGTTACAGCCATTGTGCTATTACAGCACTCATGATAAAATGCAGCTTTAAAAGGTATTAGAGAACATGGTAAGTACTGAGTCAGTCAAGAAGCATTTCTGCTCTGCCAAGTAGCCAATGGACTGCAGAGCGAGCCCACAACAAACTGAACAAACTATCCCAATTGCCTGAGGTGATAAATCAGAAAAGTGTCCTTTAGAAGTAGAGTAGAAAAACATGCCCTGAGGTCACTTTGATGGTGAGTGGACAATTAAGAGAGGGTGACATATTAATTTCTGGACTTCCAGAAATGGTTCGGTGTCTGTTTTGGCATTGGAACAACTGGGAAGTATAGAAAAGCCCTTAATCAAACAGTTATGAGATTGAGTATTTTGCATATATATGATACAAGTTATACATATTTTGCTGGCCACATCCAAATTGTTTATGTACTGTACTTAAGGAGTGGATCCTAGCAAACAGCCGTAAATACTTCATTTCAATTTCCATATTTGGCAACTAGCAATTTAGAAATACAGCTGTAACTTGATAATTGCCCATAACTGGTACTCGAACACTGAAAATAATGCACTTTAGTATAAAGCATTTTAAAACAGAGAAATCAGGAAGCAATGTATCTTTGAATTTTTTTATGACTTTCACTTCTCAGCTGCATAGCAATATTTACTTATACAGGTAGTCCTTGTTTAGCGACCACAACATTATTAAGTGAAGCGGTTGCTAAGTGAAACCACAACTGTGCTTAGGATCTTACTTCAGCTTTCCTTTGCTTTACAGACCTGCTAAGGTCTAAATGCAAGGATTGGTTGTAAAATTATTTTTTTTATGACTGTCTAGCTGCAAACAGTTGCTAAATGAGGCAGTTGTTAAACAAGGTCTACCTGTATCTCTCATAACATATTTGTTGACATATACAGGATATGATGTCTTTCTTCAGCAGAAGCCAACCTTTATCGCAATTGTTGCTCCTGTGGTTAATAATTCAAATTTAATATCAGTGACACAAAATCAGCGACACAAAAAAAATGAGAAACTCTGACAGTACTAATTTACTAGCACCACATCATATACCAGACTCTTATACATGAAATGCTAGACATAAAGCAAATGAGACAGTAATATTATGGAGTATAAAATGCGTTCAACTTATTATTGAGAAGAGGTAGCAAATGATGCTAACACTTAACTTCAAATGCTAAACCTGCAGGACCAATATTTATGATTAATGTGAGAAAATGGAAATGAGGTGGTATTAAGAAGGATTTAGGGAAAATGAGCCTGGTAACAAGGATAGCATGACTATCCTATCTACCTATCTACACTTTCCACTTTTATTACAGTGACAATAATTTTCTGGGATATGGATAAAAGAAACTTCTGTGATGAATTTCACAGTTTGTCTCATATTTGGGAATGAGGTGCAATATATTAAATTTGGTTTAAACTCAAGTCACTTTGCAGAGGATTGCAGTTGTAAAGGGTAAACATGTTTCACTATATTGAACTGTGATTTGACTATTATTTAGAATAGTTTTACGCTACATATCTAAGAAACGCCATGATGGTATACCACAATAATTACAATGTAAAACATCAAGATAATAGTGGCTATGAAACAACACTTAAACCCCCTTTAAAAAACTAAATTACAACAATGTGTTTGAATACTCTGTCTGAAGACTGAAAAAGCAGGACAACATTTTAGCTCCAAAAGGGAGTGCATTTCATTGAGCCCTCCATTTGTGGACCTTGAATGGGCCTCTGTGGCAGCACGTGGCATGGCCTAGTGCACAACGCTGACAATACCAATCCTGTGGCAATGCTGTGCAAATACCTAGAAACAGTACTGTTTTGCCACTTTGCTTAAAACTAGGTTTTCTTTACTTCCTTGCTTCAGAGATACTTTGGGGACATAGGCTAGACTGCAAGCAATGCCCCAGCTCCATTTCACAGTCCATCTCGATGGAGATCAGTTTGAACATATTGGATTCAAGAAAAAGGAGGCTTGTTCAATTTACTTGCTGACTTACAGGAGCTATTGGGCTAAACAGTTCAAAAAGCAAGCTAGAATGGTGTCATAGTGAAACAAAGTCCTTTTTTTTTTTTTTTTTGCTTCCTAGGGTCATTTGTTGATTCACAGAGCAGCACTAAAGTTTACAGGGTTGGGCATTAACAGCTATTGACTGGTTTCAGTGCTCAGCTATAGCTTAATTTAGGCAGAGGAAGATTAAGCTAAAGTGCACCCTATGAGTTCAAAGTCATTCCAAACAAATTTATTCTCACCATGGATGGATGATGACAAATTGGGACAAACACGTGGTGGGTTTAGGTGCCTTTGGGATGCTTTGGAAATGAAACATAGAATATTATTTAGAGCTCACACTTTGGGAGCCACTCAAAAAAGCTATTTTCATATTCCCAAGGTGGGGATTGCTGTAAGGGAATTGATCTCAGAATGGCCCTCTTATAGATGTTAAGAACTCAGCATGTTCATAACAAGGAAGGTGGCCCTTCAAACAGTTAGGTGATGATGCTTTAAAAATTAAGACTAGCACCTGAAACAGTATCATGAAAGAAGCAGACAAAAATTGGAGATCCTTCAATATTGAAATTATACAGTCATTGTATAATATACTGATCAAGAGCCTAGTTATGCAATTTTGTAGTAGTTAATGCTTCTGCATGCTGTTAAGGGTACCTCTTGATAGGGAACACTGCAGTTGTTTAGACAATATGCAAATAAGATGTAGATTATTCAACAGCATGCCAAAGATTACATCTGCTATATACTATCTACTTGTGCAATGGAGTCCTTGCCACTTCCACCTTCTGAAACTCCATACCTAGTGTAAAATATAATCTTGAACTTTTAAGAAAATGTTTCTTTTCCTAACCAGTATGAATTCCAAATTCCAACATATTCTGCATTTTTAAAATGTAATATTGGTTCTTTACCCTCATTCAGCCTGCTACAAATGCTAAGGGAATGTTCAAAGTTAAGTTATATTGAGCAAAATAGAATTTAGTGACATCACTATATTGGTAGCCCTTTACTCCAAAGCTTTGGAGTATTTTTCCTAGCAATCTTATGTAATAATGTGAAACAAAAGACATTATATACCCAAATCATATTCCAGCATCATCTCTTGGTCCTTGCATTATTTATTTATGATATTTTTATTTCTTTTAATGTACAACAAATAAAGTAAAAGAAGAAAAAAATAATAAAAACATAAAGATACAAATAAAAAAAGAAAAGAAAAAAATGCAAAAACATTACCAGGTATATAGGAAACAGCTCATTACCAACATATAGAAAACAGTTTTAAAACACAACATTAAACCTTTACACATGAAGAATATTTCCATTACATAAATAGAAAACAAATCCATAGGCAGAGGGTGAACATATACAATTAATCTAACATTTTTAGTCTTTCCATCATAATAGAATACATTCTTTTCCTACAGCCCATGCTCAATAAATCCAAAGTTATTCATATATTGATGAATTCCAAAATGTCGGTATATAATTCAGCATCACATTAACCATAACATTGAATTAAGAAACTGTATTAATGAATATTTGGATATTAAACCAAAATGGGACAATAGTGGGACAAATCCATATTGTACAGTTGCATGGTCAAATTGTATGTTTCAATTACTCCCTAGGGAACAGAAGCTGATGCAACCTGTACACATATACAGTTAAAAAACAGCATTTTCCTTTCAGTATTCTGGACTCTTTCTTCTAACATTCTAGTAAGAAAATCTCATACCGTATGAAAACCATTATCAGTTTATTCTGTGAGGATGTGAAGAATGCAGAGAAGAAAGCTTTCTTGGTGGCCCTCAGCACCACAGAATAGGTCTCCTGTACACCCTGCAATAGACATCCAGCCTTGTGGATGTCTATAGCTTCAGCCACGCCTGAACTAACCTAAACTAAGTTATTTCTATGACAAATGACTCACTCCTAAATCTGCTACCTTAAGAACACTGGTTCATCCTGAACAGAATATCTAATAAAAAAAATGAGGCCAAATATTAATTGGGACAGGTCAATGTTTACTAGAGCAGAAGGTATACTTATGAACCACTTATGATTATTCAGAGCCATGTCTACAAAATTTGGATGATCCAGTATCATCCCTGAAGGCACAACAGCGGGAAGACTGTTTATAGGTAGAGGTGAATCATGTCTCCCCTTCCCTCAACCAGTTCTCTGTGACTTTATATTTTTGTATTTAAACACAAACCTTGTAGTAGCTGATCAGATCCAGATTCTCTTGGATTAAACTGATTTTCTACATCAAGTTCAATCAGGGTGTAGATACCTAGTTTTGGAATTAAAACTGTTCAGTCACTCTGTTGGTTTTTTTTTTTTTTTTCCCATAGCCCATATACTGCTGTGTAACCTCTTTGCTATTGGCCCTGAAATTCACAATGCTAAGAGGTTGCTTGAAACTCCATTGGTCCCAATAGCTGCATGCAAAATGTTATGACTGCCAAGTTATAAAAGACGTGGTATGCAGTGGGTAGATGGACTTAGAAACTTGAAAAGGCAGCTGGGAATGAATGAATGAACGAATGAATTTGTAGTTGGTAAAGGTACAGGAGATAGCAAACAATATTATCAGGTGTTCAAAAACCTTCTTGTGAAAAGGCTAGAATGTTTGGGACTATTTAACTTAGAAAAAATGCAGCTGAGTGGGTGCATGACCTAGTATATAAAATCATATATGTCATGGAGAAAGTGAACAGGGAGAAAAGCTTATCTCTTATGCAAGATACCAAGACTGGGAATTATCTAGTCAAGGTGACTGGAAAAAGATTTAGAACAGGAAAAAAGAAAGCACTTTTTAAACCCCTTTTTTACCTTAAGGTGTAATGATGGCTGCTAACTTGCACAATTTTAAAAACAGAATGGACACATTCAGGGGAAGAGGTCTATCAAGGACCACTATTTCTGGGTGGGGCCTCTAAATACCACTTGCATGGAAGCAACAGTAGCTGGAGGGGCGTGTCTCCATCCTCTTTATGGGCATCCCTGAAGTACCTTGTGGGCTATTATGAAAAACAAAACCTGAACTTAGATGACCCTTGGCCTGATTTAGTATGATTATTCTTTATGTTCTTATGGTTTGAACTCAAAAAACCCTCAGAATCCCTTAGGGGAAAACAGCTGACAGTCAGGGCAGATCAGACATGAAAAATTACAGCCTTTACAAAAGATGCAGGCCAGAATCCCCTTAAAAAATGGGTTGTTGAGATTTAAGTACTGCTCTCATAAATTAGAAACAGTACAATGAAATCAGAAAGCACTTGCTACTGGGTGGAATAAAAGCACCGTAAATAAAGAAATAAGTAAATAAATAAGCAAGGAAAAACTATTCAATAGCTATTGTTTGTTGTCCATTAAAAACATAACCGTTAATGTCCTCTGCTTCTTTTTGTAACTTCAACAGAACATTATATTCTCCAGTGAAAATGTGGCAATTGACATACCATAGAAAATGATGTTGCCATTAATGGTTTGATATATGGTATCATTAAAAAAAAGTAGAGATGCAAATACTCCCTTCATTCACATTATTTACTCAGAAGTGTCTTTAAACTATGTGTTATATTCTGAAAATTAGAAAAAAAAATGGACATGACCAAATGCATGGGGGGGGGGGGGTGCGTGCATGGTAATATTCTATAAATTTTTGAAAAATTCCCAGTATTTATTTTATTGTTAGTGTTGTAATTCACATTATTCTAATTTCCTTTCTGAGTTAATAAAGCAGAATTAGAGAGCTCTTCTATTTTACAACTCTCTTGGCTTTAATACTCTAAAATGTATGCAGCTCTGTAGAGTGATGTCCATGCATTTTACAGAAATCAAGGCTAGAAAAACAGCAACCAGGTTAGCAACAATTTGTGAATATAGAGTAAGAAAGGGATGGTGAATACAACAGCCTTACAGATGAATGGTGTCCAGGAAAAGCATAATCAAAACTACATATAGGTAGCTTCATCTGTATAATAAAGCCCCCTGATTCCACAACAGTGATGTAAAATTAGAAACTCTTATATACAAGTGAATTTAAAAGCCCTGTTATAAATGAGATAGAATGCATGCGTTTGTTTATTTACATTTATGAAGGCTGCCCCAGAAGACATTAGACAGGCAATCTGCATTATCAGAGAAAAGAAAGATGGTAGCTAGGCACCAGGATTCAACCCAAGGAGGGAGGGAGGGAGGGAGAGATTAACAGCAACATGTTGATATGCAAGCAGATTTTCTTCAGGTCCTGGAGGAAAAGCAGGATATAAATCAAATACACACATATCATCTCCACCATGCTTTCTAAACCTCTTTTAAGTGTCTTCCTTTACAATATTTCCTTTCATCTTAAAGAAATAAGGGGAACTCCGTTTGCAGATTTACAGATTCCACAGGTAATTCATTATATTCCATGAAAGGTGCTTGGGATGCCTGGCCTCCTTCTAAGAAGATAAGCGTTTTTTGTTTTTTTTTCCCCATATCACACATCAGTGGGGCAAAAGAGGAAAGCAGAAGGAAATAGGTTGTATTTGTACTCAAATGGAAGTACAAATCATTTGGAGGTACAATATAAAATTCATTGTGGAATGTAATATCCTTCAGAACATTAATGCATTAAATCTCATCCCAAATAGTGGCTTTTGAATTCCATTGTATGTAAGATTTTCCAGTAATGATAAAGGAATTATAATTCCAATGACACCAAGCTTCAAATAAAAGGTAAGACTTGCCAAATTGATCATGTCCAGCTTTGTGCAATAAAATAGTTAAAATGTTGGACTTGGACTGGGGAAATCCAGGTTCAAGTCTTCATTCAACCACAGAGCTCACTGATTACTCTAGCCAGGGACTTGTTTTTAGCAAAACCATTCACACAGAGCTATTGTTTAGAACTAAAATGAAAAGAGTCCCTGATTGACCCTGTTTTGAGCTCTCAACAGATAATGTGGGATATAACTACAGGAAAAAAAAATCAAAAGTGTGTATGTATGTGCAGAATTCTAGCCTCAGTCCTTTCCCCTTCTCACCCCTCAAAAATAAAATAAAATAAAATAAATTCAATACTTTAAACCAAAAACACCACTTTTGGAAAACTCCAAAACCCTTTGGAGAACAAAATCAATGAAGAACTGGTAGGATGCCTAAAATGTAAAGCAGGAACAAAGTAAATCAGAATCAAAGGTAGAAAAAAAGGACAGAATCAAAAGATTTCATAAAGTTAAAAAAGGACCTGCTTTCTCCCATACCAATTCATTTAAAAATAATCTATATAAACAAGGCACCACAACTGAAGTGACCATCAGTTAACAAAGCTCCTTTGGATCATTCAGACTTGAATAAAAGAGATTAATATTCATTTGTTAATATCAAAGGCCAGTGGCTCTGTTAGTTCTGAATTTAGATCTGAACATCTAGACTTTCCTTGACTGAATGGTACTTTAAGAGTTTTTCGTGATGTTGCAGCTAAAAAGAAGGAATATCAAGGACTGAGCAAGGAGGTTAACAAGAAGCAGCAAAAAAGATAAGAATCAAACCCCAAGAAATTTTCCTTGGCTGCCATTGCCAACTCATTTAATGCTGCCTCTTTTATTGTTTTATGCTTTCCCTTTACTTCCCTTCTTTCTTCCTTGCTTTGGTATGACTTCCCTTTAAATTTAACATTGCAAATTTCCTAAATTAACTTCACCGTCTGCCTCCCTTAAAGCAATGGGGACACAGCTGCAAAGCCTTTACATATACCCTAACCTTTAAGGCAGTGTTCCTCAACCTTGGCAACTTTAAGATGTATGGACTTCAACTCCCAGAATTCTCCAGCCAGCCATGCTGGCTGGGGAATTCTGGGAGTTGAAGTCCATACATCTTAAAGTTGCCAAGGTCGAGGAACACTGCTTTAAGAAATGGATAGAGTAATTTTGTCAGCTGCTGGCCAACAACCTTGACTCTCTCGGCCTTCCAACAGTAGTTGGCTCTGTATGTGGAGTAGAAGGCAAACACTTCTTTTGGGTAAGGTTGTTCTTTATCTCAAGCATGGGGATGGTCCAGTAACTAGTAGCCATGGCAAGCAGCAGGCATATTCAGTGGCTAAGCAAATAAGGATTTGTGAATAAGGACAATTTAGCTGTGGTACTGTTATGTTTGGTCAGGGAGCAGGCACCAAAGGTGGTGAAGAATTGGGATGACCCTAACTCTACACTTCCCTGTATCTGGATTGGGATACACAAGTGAATGCCGTATAAAAGAGAGTGAAGTCATCTACAGATCTGATGGATGTTAGGTTTTTATTTGTTTAACTTAGTTATAAACAACAAAAATTCCTTAGAGAAATAATAATAAAATCTCTGAAGTGCATTTGCAACTACATTGATCCTTTATTTTTTTTCAACCACTGAAAGCCTTAAACCAGTCATACTGACAGAGCTGCTTTTAAAAATGCATTAGATGAACATGATGGTGGGGAAAATAAGAAGGTGGGGAAAATGTTAGTCAGCAGGAAGGTTGGAACTGGGGGAAGATGCAACAACTCTAGTTAAAAATGCACCCAAGGTTTTCAGATGATGGGCAGTTTTCATCTTTAAGGCACTACAGATACATCTAAAATAGGCTGAAAACTAGAAAAGCTAGAATGAGCTAAGCTGTACATTTCTTTGCCCAGAACTATTGGCTCTTTTCTCTCTCTTTCTTAAAGAAAATTAGACAAATGTTAAAGGAAGAAGGTAGCAACATTTTCATTTTTTTCATTCTAATTGTCAAACTTGAGAAGTATGCATGGGGTGGGGTGGAGAGGAGAAAGCTTTCAGACTGAAGAGATGGTGGATTTCGCACCTTCCCCTTTCCCCCATAAACACAACATACCTTTCACGGAGTTGGATCGTTTCAGTGGAATTGTGGGACTGGCAAATTGAGGTGGCTTCCCAAGAGAAGCATTAGCAACTACAGTAGGGATATTGAAAGGGGCAGGAAGGCAACGTGAGTGGTGGCAATGGGCCCAAGGTGGTCTCCTGGTGTTGATGGAAGGAAACAACAGAAGGAACAAAGTCATGGACACCTGAAGTGGGTAACAGAAAATGCCCATTTATCAACCTTTATCACCCTGCTCCAGTCCATGATTACAGAAATGTAAGAGTGACCAACCTGTAAGAGTTATTTCCCATGGTCAATCTCAAACTTCATTCTGTGATGTATTAAGAACAGTGATTGTAACATATATGGAGTGGTTTTCCTTTAGTCTTAAATAACAGCAGTTCAGCTTCACAAAGGAAAAAAGGACCCCAGGTTACTGCTTTTCATGGATAAAACCTAAAGTAAGAAATGTTTGTTTCATTTTTTTTTTTACAAATATATAATTGGGATTGTCAACAAAACATGTAACAATTTCAAAAACATAGAGTGGCATACGTGTAATACATGTAAATAGCTATAGAGCAGTATTTCCCAACCATGACAATTTCCAGGTGTGTAGACTTCAAATTCCAGTATTCCACAGCTACAATGGCCACTGATGAGCATTCTGGGAGTTGAAGTCCTCATACCTGGAAGTTGCCAAGGTTGGGAAACACTGCTACAGAGGGCTATTCATATGTATGGCTGATGACTGAAATAGAAGGGAATATATGTAGCTTGATCTGTGGAGTCCTTAGTGTTCTCTGACCTTGGTTGTTTGCAGACATTTCATTACCCAACATCTAGGTAACTAGGTAATATGATCAGTGTGTGGGGTTTGCTCCCTGTTTTCATACAGTAGCTTGCCCTGCCAGTTTTTCTTCTTGGTAATTCCTTGATTAGGGTATTGTTTTCTGCTTGTTTGTTTGCCTGGTGTTAATCCTGGTGTTAATCCCTGTTTATCTGGGTGTTGGCTGCTGGAGAGGATGTATTCTATTTTTTTTCCCCCTTAGCTTTCTTATTGTCTCTTTTGAATGGTGTGTAAATGTGGTTTATCTCTATGTGTCTATTGATGGCTGATTTGTCTGAATGTCAAGCGTCCAGGAATTCCCTATCATTTTTGGATGTAGCTTGCTCTAGGATGCTCAGTTTCCCAGTTGAAACTATGGTGGAGTCTGTCCATGTGTTGTGAGATTATCATGTCATCCACAGTATACAGTGTAAGGACTGTAACAGCCACTATGTAGGACAGACAGGCAGAAGACTAGCAGAGCACATCCATGGACACCAACTAGCAGTCAGAAGACACAATGAAAACTCCTTAATCTCACAACAAACTCTAGGTTAGGCAATACATCTAATGTATATGGTGTATACATTAAATCAAATTACTTATATACCATGCCCTTCAAACAAACAGCTTTGGCCTTTGAGTTTTTACAACATGCTGTGTTTATTCAGGTGTATATTTTTGATGACTACCATTTTGGAAAGAGATAACTGACCTAATTTTGAGAGGTTTCTGCATCGTTCCCTACATAATTAGAAAGGATTCTTCCTCCTTTTTAAAAGCCTGACTTAGGTAAGCACCTTGTGATACCCCTGAATGGTTATCCCAGAAACTGTTGGCTTTAATCATGTTCACGTTTTTGAGTTCATTTTGTTTCCTGCTGCTAATTGCCTTATGTAAGGCTGCCTTCAAACTAAGCCTCTGTGGTTGCCACTTTTAGGTTACATAATATATAGCAGTCCAAGAATTCTTAATGGGTTTTCAATGTTCTTTCTGCTGTGAAGTCTGTTCTTTCCCACCTCCTGTGCTCTAATGTAAAGTACTTATAAACTCTATAAGAATATTCCACTTTGTGTACAAGAGGGAAGCCGACTAGAACATAAAATACTTCAGCTTTTTTCAACCATTTCCACAGTGCCCCCTGAAAATGGAATATATATGCATATTAATTTAAATTATTGCATTTTTTATTGTAATATCATACTATTACAAGGTTTGTGAATAGCATTAGGGGAATAGCAATAAGAATAAGATTTAGGGCAGGGGGTTAGGATATGGTGTCAATGAATGCCACAGAGCTTACTGCATTCTTAGGAGGTGATTCTTCTTTCCCCAACTAAAATAAAATTGCTGAAAAGTCAAAGATCACAAAACCTGCAAGTGTTTGAATAGAATATCTTATGGGCTATTGCAATCTTGCAACATTTTGAAAATTGGGAGAGAGTCTTGGGGTGGGAGAATGTTGCTAATTCCTTATTTAGGATGACTAATTGCAAATGGAATAGAATTCTTGAGTTTTTAATACTGTTGGGGTTAGATGGCAAATGGCAAATATTAATTCAAGCACCTTAGCCATTGTGAGAAGGAACACGTCTGCAAATTTTCATTTTAGATATAAAATATTAAGACATCCCAAAGTCTTTCCTTTGTGTTGAATTATTCTTTTCTTTGTGAAAAATGAAATATATCTAACAATTAACCTCACCTGTCATTTTCATTAGGGCAGTGTAGAAGACCACAGAAATTACTTTGGAGAAGGAATGTGGCAATTTGCAAAATATGATTTTTTTTTTTTAGATTTTTTTATCCTGCCTTCATTATTTTTATAAATAACTCAAGGCAGTGAACATACCTCCTTCCTCCTCCTATTTTCCCCATAATAGCAACCCTATGAGGTGAGCTGCGCTGAGAGTGACTGGCCCAAAGTCACCCAGCCAGCATTCATGCCTAAGGTGGGACTAGAACTCAGAGTTTCTAGCCTGGTGCCTTAACCACTAGACCCAACTGGCTCTCTTTAATTTAATGATTTAAGATTTAATTTTAATTAAACTAATTAAAAATTTAATTAATTTAATTTAAATTTTTAATTTAATAAAATTAATTCATTTACTTGAATGATTTAATTTAATGATTTAAGAAAAGAACATTAGAAAGAAACTTAAATTGACTCTGCCTTAATTCTAGCATAAGAGGGAGGGAGGGAAAATACCAGCAGGCTTTCAAGTTTATGTTACTCATGAATATGGTCAAAAAAATCAAGATGATGGCTGCGACAGGGTGATGGAAGCTCCACCTGACTTCTTCTTTTTTAAAAATGTTTCTTGCCCATGTAATGCACATAAAAAATAGGTGGAATTCAGTCCCACTATTGCAGCTGCCTTCTTGATTTTTATCCCTCTGGATAGCCCTATTATTACTTTAGCCTGTATTAATAGAGTAAAGTTCTGGTGTTTCTTATGGAGTTTGTTTCCTGACCTAGCCTACCTTGAAAGGCTGTCAACCTTTGTCTTGAAATCATGTTTTTCTAAATTTTGCATTCCTTCTCCGAGATAATTTCTGTGGTTCCATATAAGAAATCATAATTTTAACTGAACTGTAGTTAATCAACAGGCACATGCCAGTTTACTGTATTGCTATTTTATTTAATTTGTGAGGTTAATATTCTCCTGGAGTTTGAGGCAGTTTTTTCAATAGCCTTTCTTCATTTTTTGCCCAAATCTATGAGGTAAATTGGACCGAGAGAAAATGACTAGTGCAAAGTAGCCCAGTGGGTTTTCTTGGTTGAGGGTCATACTGGAGCTGGGTCCAAATCCAACCCTTTAACCATTATTCCACATTAGCATACTGCTGTTGTGCTGCAGAACTGTATTGAAAGAGCTATGGTTTTGAAGGATTAAAAGAAGGGGAACACACCAAGCATAATGCAACACTTATTTCTTCTCCTTCATCATATTTTGGATGCTCAACTCACAACCCCCCAGAATGGGATCATCCCAAGCTATTTTATTATCTAAATGGAAGGACAAGACATTGACCTTTTTCCTCCTCCCCTCCCAAACTGAATTCAACTGGACTATCAGTGGACTATTATTTTAATAAGAGTTTAGTATTCTTCCTTTTGTGCCCAAAGTTAGCTTAAGGAGGGCAGTATAAACAGCAGAGCACATATAACTCTGTCAACCAACTTTACTGTCCCTGGGCAACTGTCACCAGCTGTTACCTGAGTCAACTGGGATTTTTTTCCTCACAAATTTGGCTGGTCATGCCAAATAGCACAGATATTTTGCCATCTGTGAATGAGATGGCTTTTTTTTTTCTTCTTCTACAACTAAAATTTGAAATGGTATACTGTATACGTTAGTTTTAAAATATTGCAATTAATAAACTCCAAAGCTTTTACTGAGAGCATCACGGTGTTGCCTCAAGAAACCTTCTCAGATGAGACAGAGAACCAGGAGGAGCCATCCCAAAAGCCAGATGCTCTATTTTTAGAGCCCAGAAACTATGAGTTAGGAACAGAACCCACTATTGATGCTCTGGATCGAGCAGATTATGACCCATGTCAGAAGCCTTCTTCATCCAGCTCTTGAGAATGCCAGCTTCTGAGGATAAAAATCAGAAGATGGAACAGCAGAGGAGAGCAGAGCAGAGCAAAGTGGAGCAGAGCAGAGACTGACTAGGCTGAGAAAGAGATGAACATGGTTACTTGGGTGTAGTCTACTGAGAGAAACCAGGACTGATCCAGGCCAGTGTAAGAGTGACTTCCCAAGTTAATTCAAAAGACAGTTATGTAAACAGCATAAGTGAAAAAGCCTACTTTCTCTACAGATCACAGAAAGGCTATTAGAAAGAAAGTTTAAAAACCTCCACCATAAAGTACATGGGAATAAAATGGTTCTTAATGGGAAATGGTTCAAATTGCTGGATTTATTTTGTAACCCCAGCCCTTTCATCTCAATAAATCTGGCCTAAGAGATGCTGCAATGATCATGTTGGGAAGAATCACTTTCAGTTTTGGGCAGCTGCTAAAGAACCTGACAGCCAGCTGTGATTGAGAAGGGTCAGATCTTTCTGGTATTACGGGAGTGACCTGGCCATAGTAACTTGGTGGAACAACATGGAATCAACGTGGCCATCCATGACTTCCAGCTCTCCAGATTCTTTGCTACTTGGAAATCCCTGGCTTTTGACTTCTCATTTACTCCTTCAAATGCTGTTTCCCTGGTGAGTTTGCTTTGTTGTCCTGAACTTGAACTGGATTTATGACTATGAGATTAGCTTGACAGATTTATTGCAGCAATAACACAGATAAGAGCTGCAAGCTGTAAAGCCAGAAGAGGTGGGAGAGTTTTTCTTCACATATTTTAATATAAAGAAAGGATAGCATTTGTAGCTAAGAATAGCCCCCACCACTGATTCTATTTACAATATTGCCCCAAAACAACTGTGAAGTAATGGAGGAATAATTACATTTACTTTATTATCCTACAGGAATATTTCCACATTTACAAAATCCTCTTTCATGCTCTCCGTGCATTTATAATAATACTTTTCTCCAGCAGTCTGCTTTTCTAATTGGCTGAAAATACCTAGTTATACTAAGCCCCAACTTTTTATCCCCTCCTAACACCATTTTGACTATGGTCCCCAAATTATTTTCTCAAGAGGGAATTTCAGGGAATAAAGTTGTTCCTACCATTAGGCAGAGTGAGGCAGCTACTTAGATGTTATGAAAGGAAAACATAATAATAATAGAGATTTAGTTTATTAGTACTGTAAAGTATTCCAGAAAGATGTGTTTATCTAGGGTAATCCATCATATATACAAAACACCTTGACTAGGGGTGGAAAGGAAACATAATACACAGTTATGCCTCAGGCAGAAAACATTTGAGGCCAGATCACCACCAACAGAATTGCTATTGGGTGACATGCTGAATTGGGAATAAAGTTTTTATTTTTCAATCATCCAGTTTGAGTCCATCAGAACTGGAGGGAATGCAGAACTCCAAAGCTATCTTGTTTTTCACAAAATGTAGTTGGGTCTCCCACTTAACTACATTTTGTGAAAAGTGTTGAGCAGGATCTACTCCCAGACAACATCAGTCATTAAAATGTTGTATAGCAATGAATATTTATTTATTTATTTATTTATTGAATTTGTCACTGCCCATCTCGTTGAATGACTCAAAAATATATTGATATATTCATAATATTAATATACAAGCCTTGATAATCAAGGACAACTCTCTGATATGGAGCTCACAAGGATGTTAAACAAGGTTACATCTTAGCTCCTCTGTTGTTCAACCCTTTATATTAATAACATGGTGGGAAAACTTTCAAAACAAGAACACCCCCCTCTTCCAAACAAATCAAAGAGGCCACTTAGACACAAATGTGGATGGCAAGTTAATGATGATATTATTGAACAAGTCCAGGCATTTAAGAACCTTGGAATTGTTTTCCATGCTACTGGTTGGTGAAGACCCCAGATTCAGTCCTTAAAAGAGCAAGCGAAAAGAAGTGTAGCTTCATCCTAAGGTTTTTCTGCACTAAAGGAGATAATTATATTTCAGGTGGAGTAAAGGTCTTTGAGGCCAATGTAATAGTTCAGTTATCCTATGGCTTCCAATTATGCATGAATAAGGATATAGAATTGCTAGAAGCAGTCCATTCAGCCTTCTTAAGGGACTTATTTTGGTTCAAAACTCCAGGCTTTGGTCTGAAATGGCTGGAATGGCTTCAATTAAAATCTGTATGCAGGTAGCTCTTGTTAGTTATTAGCTCAAACTAAATTTTAACCTAAGCGATCTGGCTGTTTTGACATTCCAAGACAAATTTCTGTCTATCTGGCACTCTGAAGGTCTTGTGGGCTCTCCCCTAATGCATTAATCCCAATGCCATATGAACAAGCCAGAGCATTTTTCAAGCAACGTGCCAGAGATACTGACCTGCAAAATGATTTCAACCAGACCCCACCCTACATTATCCCAATAAAACCAGGAAAAAGGGTTGCACTTGCTCACTATCTGTTCAATGATATCTGCAAAACCACCAGAAGAGTTTTCACATTGGCCTGTTGCAATGTGTTCCCCATAGCTCATCTGGAGGGCAACTCCCCTTGTGGGGGAGCTGGGTGGTGATATAAATTTAATTAATTAATTAACTAATGTTTCACAATATACCCAAAGAACAGTGTCTTTGCCCCTGTGGGAAATAGTGTGTGGTGTGTGGAAAATAGAAACACTAGGTCATGTTTCCCATGTTGCCTTTTTTATAGAGATCTTTGGGCTTTATACATCTCCCCACTCATAATACAATATCCAGGCAGGACAAAGGCAGATTATCTCAACCTCCTTTTATCTGGCCAGGAAGTGGAGCTTTCAAGTAACGTATCTCAGTTTGGTATATGAGCTAAGTCTGAACACAAAACTATTGCAATTGAGGTGACCCCAAGCTCTGCCTCAGGTAACATAATATATGTTTTCTTTCATTTTAGTTCACTATGTTTTATTTTAGTATTTTATTATCTCTCTTCTCATTCTATTCTTTTATGGCATTGCTTTTCTGGTCCTGTGGAATAAAAATGTTTAGAAATAGGAGAAAGGGCTACTAGGCCTTTTGGAAGTTAAGTTAGCTTAATAAGAATCATTGTCATTTATAGATTTTAGTATCATAATTGTATCTAACTATTCTTACACTTATCCATGTATAATTCTGAGTTTATAGATGACATTCTTTAAAACCTTAATATATTTCAGGTACAAACATATTCAATAATTCTATCCTAGCAATCTTTATTAAGATGTTATTAATACCTAATTTTATATTTTAAATTCCATTGTTTGAATTGTAATTGTATTTGTGTCATGCTGGTCTTTGCCTGAAATGAAAAAACAAATGCTAAACATCACAAACGTATTGCAAACAGTAGAACTTTCTGACAAAAACATGCAGTTGTATAGCATAAATAGATGTGGGACCATTCCAGCCTTTGTTCAATTTAGCTTTTCATGAGCTTTTTGGGAAAGGAAAGTAAAAGTTGCATAGTCAGTTCTACTAAAAAAACCTCAAATGCTAACAGAATTGTTATGGGTCTGAGATGAGCATACTGTAGAGAACCGGACAGACGTTCTTGAAGAAGGAATGTGGCAGTTAGAAAAATGTGAATTAAACCCAGGAAAGGGGGAAGGCATTAGAAAGAAACTTCAAGTGACTCTGCCTTAACTCTTTTTGGTATAAGAAGGAGGGAGGGAAAGTAAACACTGTCAGGTTATCAAGATTCTGTTACTATAGCTGATATCAATAAAACAGAGTTTCAGCATGCTTTGTGGAGTCTTTTCCTGGTCTATCTTGAAGGGCTGACACATACTGTCAGCCTTGCAAAGTAGTCCAGACAAGAAGCAGACCTAGAAGTACTAGCTCTAACTTTATTGTAACAGAGTCTTGTAAATCTGAAAGGACATCTCTCCTCCCTCACCTTTATAGCCCAAGAAACTAGGGAAGGCCCCTTCTGAGATGCTTGTCACACCCTCATTGCTTCTATGGACTCAGCTGCCTCTAATCTGACTGTTGTCTAGTCTGTGGCTCTTCCTCCTGTCTCCCAAGGTGATTCCCACATACCATTATACATGCATATACCTTTATGTGGATACTTTTGGTTTGCCATGATTGGTTGAGGCAGGTCATCCTTTTTCACTGTCCCTTGGATGGCATCTTAGTGAGCTTTCTGTGATTTTAGATGGAGCAGAATTACTAGAACTTGATGGGATAATAATCAGCAATTAAACTAGTACAGAAAAAATACTGGAGTCTCCCTGTTTCTATACATTATTCCACTTAAAATCATTATTTAATCTCAGGCTGGCACACTATAGTGCACCTTTGTAAGTCATTCTTCTCTTAAAATGCTGAAACGACTTTTTTGAAAAATAAGAAATGTATTCATTTGTTCACTCAACACAGAGCTTTGTTTGTACTTAATACAATAAATGATATTTTTATTTTATATTAAATGAACATGATTCATCTACCTCTCAAAACTTATAAAACAGGTAATACAAGGAAATTGAAATTGTTCATTTTGGTGAATAGAAATGTTCTTTAGACTGCTGTCCTACCTCAGCTGAAGGTGATACGGCTTACCATTACAACTTAATTTTACACAGAGCTTCATAAAACATTTATTTTAATCATGTAGGCAATTTCGCTCAGTATGTGACAGAATCACAACCGTTGTGACATTAAATAAAACTCTATTTCAAGAAGGCCCTGAAGTTTTACTACTTTGCTGTGCAAATGCAGAGCACCAAAGATTCTATTAGATAGGATGTGCTTTCCCACGAAAGTTTAGATTTTAACTTCAATAGCCTATGTGACATTTGCCTGCGTGCTGAGAAATACAGTATTTTATAACTTGTGGATAGACCTACCTCCCAACCGCCATCAAAAGTCAGGTAATTACACCAAAGCTTGGAATTGCTTTTCACTATATTATTGGGTTTCCTTTCTTTTTCCTCCAGTAGCATGGTAAATGACAGCATAGTCATGAAATGACAGAATAATGGAATGGGGAGAACTGTTCAACAATGTTCTGCAGACATGTGCCCTTTATTGGTTTGACATTCATTGCTGATGATGGAGATTGCTCATGAAATAAAGCCACATATATAGTTGATGAACACTCTCCCATCATTGGCAATCTCAGTGAATTCATGAGCAGCTACCATGAAAGCAAATGCTGCAGAAGTAACCATAGAAATAGAGACTTTTTTTCCCCATTTCAATATGCAGACTGCATAACTCTGTATTTATCATAACTAATTTGAGGGCTGGTGTGGTTAAGATTTGGACAGAGGAACCCATGTTCAAGTTCTCATGTGGCCACAGAGCTTCTTGAATGACTAATTCCATTTACACACATATATATTATCTTTTATTCTCTTTACACAGGCATACACAGATTTTGCCATATGGACATTGGGAGCAGGGAGTAGAATCTGAAAAACAATAAATTTTGGCTCAATTTTAGCTCAATTCTACTTTATCCTTCTTGTACCTTAGTGAATATTTAAATTACTTTGCAGATAATATTATGAATTTAATGTTCATAAACATTATGAAACAAAAACCAAAAAACAAGATTTTGAGACTCGGGTTAGTGGTGAGTTCATTGCTATGTTTTCCATTCAGTTCTGTAGAAATGTATAGGAAGAAGTTATAATGGAATGCTTTCCAGAATATATCTAGTTAAGAAATTGTGATCAACACATTTAGTCTGATTGCTTTCCATTAATTTTGGGGGAGGAAAATTGTTTTACATAATTTAAATGATAATTTCATTTCTATCATAGCAGAGTATGAATAATCGCATACTTTCAGTTTATTCTGTTCTTTATATCACTTGTTTTGTTGTTACTATTAACTTACATATTGTAATGTAAAAATAACTTTTCCAGAACATATCCAATCAGGGTTGAGCACAGTTGACCATAATGTACTTAATTTAAATAAGTAATTCATCTGGACATTGAATTTTTGTGATCTGATTTGTGGATGAAGAAAATTGCCATCACAAAATTGTAAAATTAGCATCTTAATTTGGGAGGCTGTTTCTATTGCTGTTTTCATCATGAAGTTCCCAATATGCTCATGAACCTATCCCATTATGTTTAAGGTGATGCCGTATAGTTAATTTAGATTTAATTACAAATAAACATATTTATTTAATGCAGAAAGAATAATCAAAACCTGGCCTATCAGTAAGAATTTAGGGCACGCTGCATTTTTGGAAAAATATTGATTGTAGACTTATAACTCACTAACTTTACTATTCTCTCATCCAAAAGTTATAGTCTATCCTTATGTTAGTGGCACTTTATTTAACACTGCTTGGATAAGAAAATACTACCTGACCAAGAAAAGGATGTTGATGGACACATTGCAATGAGAGGCTTTCAGAAGGTGTGTTTTTTCCCCCACTGTATCTGCCTTCCAGCTTCTAGAAAGCAGTAATCAGCTTCCCTGTCAGTCTACACCCCTCCCATATGTTGCCATAAACTGCAGGATGTAATGTCTAATTTCCAGTTATTGTGACAGCTAAAGCACAGCATTTAAAATAGTGGTATATGATAGGAACCATCTGATGACCTGTATTCCCTGAAGAGAAAGGTCAAAACTTACTGCATCTGCATACACATGTGTACAGTGTAGCATCATGCTTTCTAACCATAGCTATCCTATATTTGCAGACATGTGACCTAAATTTTCAAGATGGCAACAATTCAAAGAGATAGTGGGAGGGGGGAAGGATTTGTTGTTGCTGTTGATTGAAAAGTTACAGAAAATCAAACTCATAGGCGTCAAAGGCAGGCTATAAATCAGGGATCTGCAATTTTTCATGCTAAGAGCCTCACTTGGACTTTAAAGTATGATGACAGCAGTGTGTATTCACCGTTTACAATAATGAATAAAAGAGACAGTAAGGAGAAAAACTAAATTTGGGTTAATAAGTATTACTATAAATCTAATTGCAATAAATTTAAATACAGTTAATATTATTATGCAGCACATATTTACTAATTTCTGCCACATTTAACATTACGTTTTAGCAGCAGGTTTTGGAAGAACTGCTAGGCCATGTAATCCCTTGGAGTCCAAGTTGTACAATCCTGCTATAGATAATTGAAACCTCTTTTGTCAACAGTTGAGTTACTGTGGAGTCACTGCTTTATAACTTCTATCAATAAATTTCAGTGTGAAAGAAAATACAGTTACTCTAGTGCTTAGAAAAATCTATGCATAAACACATCTGTCTTTAGATTTCCAGGGGGATTTCAATAGTCGGAAAATATTTTCCCTTATTTATCCTAATTTTAACTTCCCGATTTCCTTATTTAAGATACTATTTAGAGTTCTTTATTTTAAAAAATGGTCTTTTCACTTCACATAAAAAGTTAGTGTACTTCAGCATCCATACTCTTGCTTGTTTATCACTTTCAAGGTAAAACAAGCTATAGTAAGTTGTAGCAGTGCTCAGTTGTGGCAGTAAGGACTTCTTCCTTTGCAGAGTTTGATGGCAAAATCAGTGGAGTGCTTTAATTTTCTTTTTAGATACAGATTAATGTCTTTATCAAAATGCTAAAGGCAAGAAGCTGTTCAGCATACTTGATCACTCCTAGGAATTTTTATTTATTTTTTGATGGCTATCGTAAAAGTATGGCATTAAAAATTCTTACCTAGATTAAGCCCTTAAGTTACTCTACCATCTTGAAAAGACATTTCTTGATTTCTTACGGTAACAAATAAGTTGCATCATGTAATTATTTTGAAGCAATTTCCCTTCAATTGGAGATTTGAAGAGATAAAGCTATTTAATTTGGAGTAGGTCATTGTTAGAGGAATGTGGAGCTGTGAAGGGAAGCTTTGAGTAAATCGCCCCATGAGCAAAATAGCACAGCTCCCCACTTACTGCTGCAGTTCCCAAGTACAAAGTGATTTCCTTGTGGGCATGTACAGAAGCATTCCGTCTGAGCCTGTTCTGGATTAACCATGAGACATAAGGAGCATAGTCCCTCTGGTCTATAAAGCTCCCAAGTGCCTATGAAAAAGTTTGAGACCTCTCTTCCCACAAATCTGACGTGACCCAGAACTTAGAAAAGGAGGGAGGAAGGTAAATAGATACACACAAAGCATATACAGTAGTCATAGCAATACAGATTTATGTCACTATTATAGGACCAATCCATTTATACAATGCAAATGTAAGAGAACTCTCAGAAGCTGAAAAAGAAGAGGGACCATTTGAAAATGTGACAAAGAGCAGATGGAAGTTTCAGTCATGTCTGGTAAAAGATCTGTTAGCCCTATCAGTTACATTCAAACAATTCACAGACACCCCATCTTAATTAATTCACTAATAAATAAAAGCTGGGGTTTTGCTTATTCATTTCCACATTTATGTATCCTAATGCCTTTTTTTCTGGGCATCAAACCTGATCAATGAAACTCCATGTGAATCTTGTTTCGCTGGTGTAAGTATAAAGCTATCTTGAGGACACTCAGTTCCATTATGACAGTGCCCAGGGCCTACAAAATCTTTATTCCAACACTTTGTTTGAGAGGAAACTGCTGATTGAAGTGACTCAACACTTTATAAGGCAGAATACACCTGCTTTCCATGCTCCTAATAATTACATTTCCAGTGAAAAGCTTGTCAAAGGCAATAGTTTGTCAGCAAGCCTTCTGCCTATTGACCGACATCCAAATTAGGAAGTTTGTATGCTCCTAAATACTTTCCACTACTCCCCTCTTCCTTCCTTCCTTCCTTCCTTCCTTCCTTCCTTCCTTCCTTCCTTCCTTCCTTCCTTCCTTCCTTCCTTCCTTCCTTCCTTCCTTCCTTCCTCAATCTCTACACTGGTTAGGTGTTTGGGAGCTCTAGCAGTTTAAATCACAGGCGCTGTCTTTTCAGGCTATGCCTACCTAATTATTTGAATAACTTGGTTACAATTTATGTTCCTGTGTACTAGGCTCAATTGTGCAGTCCAGCTTGGTTAGTTTGTTCTTGTCTTAAAATGCCCCTCTCACAAATCAGGGCTTTTCCCCACCTCGCTCCTACTCTCTGGAATCCTCTCCCCCTTGAATTACATTTGAAGTCTGATCTCATGAATTTTAAAAGACCCTTAAGGTGCTTGTTTTTGCAGAACTTTTATGAAGCCAGAATAACTTATTTCTCATTAATTGCTAGAGTTTTATATTATGGTTGTCCTAGTAATAGGAAGTATTTTATATGAATTATTATATCATAATAGAAAATGTCATTGATGTTTCTATTATTTTATTGCTAATATTGATTATTGTGTGTGTGTGTATTTAATTTACCTGTATTGCACTTAGTTATAAGTGCACACTAAAGTTACTACTATGAAACGAAGAACCATTTTTCAATCCTACCAGCAGACCAGACATCACAAACAGAATTTGATTTGAGAAGTCACATACACTGGCTGGCTTTACATTTAACATTTAACCATGGCTTCTATTGTTATTAAATATGATGTATTATAATTCTAATCTATGGTTTGCTGAATAAACCACCTTTTCCAGGTTCACCTATTACACTAAGCCACAACACATGGATTACAAATTACAAAGATTCACACACTATGCTAAACCAAAACTACATAAACCATATTATGACATAATATAATATATATAAGCCTAGTCAGTATCCTCTGCCAAATTGTTTAACATATTTGAGCAAACTATTTGCATAGGTTGAGTATCCATAAGAGCTGGTAACCTAATACAGGCTTCCTCAACCTTGGCAACTTTAAGACGGGTGGAGAATTGCTGGCTGGAGAATTCTGGGAGTTGAAGTCCACCCGTCTTAAAGTTGCCAAGGTTGAGGAACCCTGACCTAATATATAGATTAGAAGATTTCTATTGGGAATAAAATTAGCAAAAGACTGTATTTGTCACTTTTTCTAAGTAGACCTGGCTTTAGAATTAACCATGAAAAAGAGGTATGCACTATCACATTACACTACTTTTTAATTTTTTTGAGTCGTTATAGCTTCATAGGTCCTCACCTTTCAGTAAGAACCAACAGAGGTTAATATACATTTTGAAAAGTGAACTTGTAAAAAGCTACTGAAACAGTACCCATAAGAAAAGACAAAAACTGTAGCACAGTGCTCAGACTGAAGGAATCCCCAGCAGACTGGAGCATGAACTTGTTGAACAAAACACATGACAATCTGAGTTAGATACAAAGGGAAATTATTATCTCACACAAAAGAATAAGAGAATTTGGGGGCATTCAATGACATTGAGTAACCTTAAGTTCAAACTAACGAACAAGAAAATATATAAACAGCATATAATTATATTCTAGAATTCACTACCATGAAGAAAGTAGAGGTTATTAATTTAGATTTTTCTTTAGAAGCATTCTGTGAAATGATACAGTCTAGATTTATCAATGGCCAGAAACTGAACTGCTTCTCAATATCCTGATATTATCTATGAAAAAGAGGTGCTGAAAGCAACCTACAGGCTATATTACTTCATAGATGGTTGGATTTCAAATATATATGCCTGAACCAGTTCAATTACATTGATCAATATAGTATATATCACCGAGATTATATTCTGTATACCAAAATATTTATATTCTGTATACAAAAATATTTTCTACGGAATACGAAGCATGACTTAATGTTTGCTTCTCTCATCACTGAAAGGAGCATGCAGGACCAAGCCAGCTGTTTTCAAGAATTTGCTATATAAATATTCAAACGCTGATTCTTCTCAGACTTCTGAAAAGCCTTTCTGCCATACCATTGCAAAAGTAGACATTTTTTTTCCTTTTTTATTCATTTCCCTCTAAATTATACAGTGTGTAAGGATTTCATAGAGCAAAACCCTGTTAAGACATAAAAATAATTTGTTGACATTAACAGTAAGAACATATTTTGGGTTTTCAAATTATGCTGGGGGTTCTTTTAGTATTTGAGTATATAAAAATGGCACGCACACACACACACACACTAAAGACATTATATTTGAAATTTGGATTCAGTATGAGTTGATGCTACTCAAGTAACTTTTGAATTTGATTACTCACATGAATTAACTGAAAACTGACATAAATTTTTCAACAGGATAGAACAAAACAAAACATTGGCTTGAGAAAGGTTACTGTTTACTCACCTTCTCTGCTGACTGTGCTGTTCCAAAAAAGATTGGAATAAAAGCTAACCAAATGATACAGGTGGTATACATGGTAAATCCAATTGGTTTTGCTTCATTGAAGGTCTCTGGAACACCTCTTGTTTTAATAGCATAAACAGTGCATGTTACCATTAAGAGAATACTGTATCCAAGAGAACAAATGAGTGATAGATCCGAGATGTCACATTTGAGAATCCCACGGGCATTTTCAGGATCCACAGTCCTCTGCTCTCCATAATCTACTATGATATGTGGAGGATCTATAGCAAACCATATGAAGACTCCTAGAAGCTGTATGGATATGAGGCTGAAGGTAATCACCAGTTGGGAACCTGGGCTGATGAATTTTGGAGCAGTGACCGATTTTTTCCCTTGCTCAAATATTCGATGGATTCGGTTTGTTTTGGTGAGCAAGGCTGCATAACTGAAGCACATACCAAGTCCTAGGAAGATCCGTCGTAAAGAGCAGATGGCAGTGTCTGGACTTGCAATCATTAAAAAAGTGATAGCATAACAGAGAAAAATCCCAGTCAAGAGGACATAGCTTAGTTCACGCCCTGAGGCCCTGACAATTGGTGTGTCATTGTGGCGGACAAATGTCACAATGACAAAGGTGGTTGCAATGATGCCAAGTATTGCTATGAAGACAGGCACAATTGCCCACGGGGAATGCCACTCCAGTTTGATGATGGGAATGAGTTGGCAGTCCGTGCGGTTGACGTTTGGTCTCTTATCAAAGGGACACATTTCACAGGTGACCTCATCCACTTGGTAGTGATAGCCTTCACAGCGCTCACAATGCCAACAGCAAGCTACTCCCTTAACCATCTTCTTCCTTTCCCCAGGTTTGCAGGGCAAACTACAGACAGAAGCAGGGTGAGTTCGTTCTTTGTTATCCCACTGCATGTCTTCTACCTATGGTTATATATATTAAGAAAAAAAAATTAATGAGCCTTTCATCTTCTCCTATTTATAATATCCTAATCTTGGCCACACGTTTCTCATAAATCACCTTGTGCTGACAGTACAAACACAGTTTATCTTGATAACAAACCCTTTTTTCCCTCTGATACTGATTTTATGAAACTGTTAAATGATTGGGTCCAATAAATCATTTGTGCCATGAGCTTGATGAGTGTCATTAGTTTCTATTTACCTCTTTACTGCTGACCAAATTGATGCCTGTGAAAAGATTTATCGACTCTTAAGCTCTAGTCTGAAGCAAAGGCATCCTATAAAAAGGAATTTATGAGCTAATCACGTGCAAATATAGTTCTCAAACATTTAATTAGAAAATAATGGCATGTGGGTTTGGAATTAATTTATATTATAATGGAAGGATAGAGTAAACATCCCACTGCACTGATCTGAGAGCAAGAAGTTTTCTTTTTGAGAAGTAAAATTATGAAGCAAGGGAATATTTTATTTTATTTTTACCTTTTGGACCTGTTTTCGGTATCAGTATCAGTACACTTGGGTTGGTATCTTCTACTATCTACAGAATTGTTTGTTTACCATATTTGTTTTCTCTCTCATCAAATTACTCTGGGTGGCTCACAACAAAACAATGACACACAATAAAAGCTTAAACATCAATCCAGTACAGTCAAATAAAGTAGCATCTCTGATCATTCACCTCATTGATTCACTAATTACCACCAGTCCTATCACTCCTCTCTAAAGCTCTCTGGAAAAGCACTGCTTTTACTGCTCTGAAATAATAGTAAGGAAGAGGGAAGTTGTTCCCATGCAAGAGGGTAGGACTGAGAAAGCTTGCTTCTAGATTCCCTCCCTTTAAAGATCTTGGGTGAAGAGAGGAATCCTCAGCAGTCTCTTCTGGCCTACACGTATCAGGGAAGCTAAGTCTTCCTACAGCAGGCAGTCCTTGAAGGCCATATTATAAAGGACTTTATAAGTGATAAAGATAACTTTGAATGACGGGTAGTCCCCAGGTTAAGAATGCCCAGTTTACAGATGACCCATAGTTAAACGCAGAGCCTATTGTAGCAAAATTTGAATTAAACACACAATGGTTTGAGTTAATTACACAATATTACTTATGGAATTATACAATAATACTGTTCCATCTTACGTACAAATTCAACTTAAGAACAGATCTTGGGAATGGAATTCATTCTTGAACAGGGACTACCTGTATATTTTGAAACATATCAGTACCCAATGCATAGCTTTAGAAGGTTAGATGGCCTTTTGAGTTCCGATGGGCTTTTGTCTTTAGTACACAGTAATTTGTTGTGGGGATCTCCATGATTCTATAGATCAAGTGATCTTTTCAAGAGAAGGGTCCTGGGAATCCTGTACTATAGTGATATCAGCAAACTTCACATGAGTCCATCCATCCATGTTTAGACTACATCCCTCATAATTTCTGTCCATTCATGATGCAGCTATGACTGATCAGACTGGAATTCAAAGCATTTGGAAAGTCCCTGTTTGGGAAAGTTTGTGTTAATGTTACATGAGAGAAGAAGGGGAAGAACCAATAGAAATTACCAGACATGAAGCTCATTGAGTGCCTCCTTTTAATTACAGAGTTGTTTGGAAAATAAAATGGAAATGGAGAAAACTATATACAGCATTCTATCATAAACTTCTTGAAGGTAAAGTGATATAAACAAACATTTAAATCATGTTATAGAAATATAACAAATATATAGTAATAGCAGACAATTTTTCCTCAAAGATTAATTAATCTACTGTTTTATGTTGGCAACCACAGTGGAGACAAGGGAATTTATCAAATGACAAAACAACTTTGCCTCTTTTGTAGATGCATTGTGACAAACAAATATACATAAGGGGTGGAGCACGTGTTGCAATGTCACAACACTTGTTTTGTTGTTTTGAAGCACGTGTTGCAATGTCACAACACTTGTTTTGTTGTTTTGATGAAACAGTCTGATTCTGCAGACTTCTCTGATTACTTATTTCCTGCAGCACAGCCACAGAATGTGATTTGTCCTCTAGACCTCATTCTTATTCTTTGCTTTGTTTGTGGGATTCAACCAATGCTAGAAAGTATTGTGCTACCCCTCCCAAAAAAATCAGATATATAGCTCAGAGATTCTCTTTGATATTTCTGATGCATTGTTTCTGTATTTTAAATGGTGGTGGAAGCATAGAATGTATTAATTATGATCTGTTCTGAGTTGGTCTGATTTGGCAACAGTGAGTTTGTTATATCACATTTAGACTACTGCAATCCACTCACAGTATTACTGTACTTGGATAGCATTTGGAAGCTCCAATTGGTATAGTATCTACTGTAAAGTGAATATGTATTGATCTATAAGATACCCTTTACAGACACTACAATGTGCAGAAAACTGCAGTTTAACTGCTAGTTATGACTAGCCCCCAAATATAAATACTTTTAAAAAGCATCAAGATATATCTCTTTAAATCATACTTTATTTTTTTATTATTTTAGTATAACTTCATTTATGCTTTTTTAATTACTGCTTCGATAGTTTTTAGCAGAAAGATGATTTATTTAAAAAAGCAACAAATAAATTAGAGATGGGAAACATGTCCTATTCAAGGTGTTGCTGAACTACATTTTCAGTGTGCTATAGCCAGCATGTTCAGTGGGAGCTATACTTTGGCAACATCTCAAGGATTACACATCCTTTATTTATTTCAGGTTCACAGATAAATCACATGGGACAAACCCTAGTGTGCCCAAGAAACCTCTCTATCAGTAAAAGGGGGAGACGTTTGAAATATCATGTTTCTTGGTGATTATGAATGGGCAGCTTAGTCTGAGTCAATAAAGATCTTCTAGAAGAGGCAATGTTCTTCAAACATAAAGTATGCATATTTAATTTAATGACTTCATTCACAAGTAAATACGCATCTAATTTCACCTGTACTTTATCAAACTTGAAAATACTATGGGTAGAGATGGGTGAGTCATTCAACAAAATTGAAAAAGAACTCAGTTTTTGGCCCAATCCAGGATCAGACCAGACCACAACCCAAAACAGCATTTTGCAGCTAGAAGAGATAATCCCTAGCTGTGATAGCTAGGAATCACAGTACAGGTAGTCCTCACTTAACAACCACAATAGGGACCAGAAAATGTATTGTTAAGTGGGTGGTTGTTAAGTGAGTTGCACCTGATTTTATGACCTTTTTTGCAGCAGTCATTAAACAAATCACGGCAGTTAAGTGAATCACATGGTTCCCTATTAATTTTGCTTGCTGGAAGCCAGCTAGGAAGGTCACAAATGGTGATCACATGACCCTGGGACTCTGCAACCAACATAAATGCAAGCAGGTTGCCAAACACACAGATCACAATCATGTGACTACAGGGGTGCTTCAATGGTCATAAGTATGAGGACCAGTTGTAAGTCCCTTTGTTCAGCACTGTTGTAACTTTGAATGGTCACTAAATGAATGGTTAAGTGAGGACTACCTATATCACAATCTAACAATCAAGTAGGCAAACCACTGTTACTACCAATGTTGTTTTTTCAAAGCAACATAGGAAACTTCACCGGACTATACAAAGGCAACCTTCTGCTGAGCTGCACCAGGCCACTTTGTAGTTAAAAACTCTTCTGAAAGCAATTTAAGAGTAACCCACCACAAAAGATCAATTTCCCTCAAGGATGGGCTCAATAGTGGGATCTTGTTCTCCCTTTAGAGGTCTTGAGGGGCCAGTTCACCTAATTAATTATATTCCATCAAACAATTATTTTATTGTTTTGGGAAAACAATAATAAGAAAGTAGTCAAGGGATGGTAGGAAATGAATGGACCAGAAACTGCAGAACAATAGGATGCCTATTAATCCTTCATTTTTAAGGGTATGAAACAATGTCCATTCTCTCTATTAGCATAATGGCTTCTGATTAGACCCCAAGTCTTCAGAATTTTATTTAAAAACATCTCCATTACAATCTAATGTAATTCTATATATGTACCAATAACATTTTCTAGAATCTTAATAGCTGAGTAATTAACCAAGTAATTATCCTTCAGAAAACTTTAGGGACTTGACATAAGCAAAATAGCCATATTACAAAAGACTGTTTGAAAGTTTAAAGCAGGGTTTTTCAACCTTGGCAACTTTAAGATGTGTGGACCTCAATTCCCAGAATTCCCCAGCAGGTAATGTAATGTAATGTAATGTAATGTAATGTAATGTAATGTAATGTAATATTTCTCAATCTTTTCTAGCAAAAAAATTGTTTTTAATGTTACAGATTTTCTAAGCAAAGTGATAAACAACTGACAATATGCATTTTTTTGTACTTACTTTCTCTAATATATATTGTATTAGAGTCAACCAGCCCTAATGTACTTTCCTTTGTAGTCAGGTTTCTCCAAATATGCCCTGATTTTGAAGCATTTCATTTAAGTATGTTTTTTGTTAGCAGTTTTCTCCCAAGCTTTATTTTTTTAGATAAATCTTCCAATAGAAGAGAAACTGTGGGAAACTGTGAGCATCCTAGACCAAACTAAATCCAAAAATGCTAGGAAATTCCTGGAAGCTTGGCATTCAGACAAATGAGCCATCAATAGACACATAGTAATAAACCATATTTACACACCATTCAAAAGAGACAATAAAAAAAGCTAAGAAGGAAACAAAAAGACCAGAATACATCCTATCCAGCAGCCAATACCCAGATAAGCAGGGATTAACACCAGACAAATAATCAAGCAGAAAACAATTTCCTGATCAAGGAACTACCAAGGAGAAAACCACACCCCACCAACCCTGGCAGGGCAAGCTACTGTATATAAACAGGGAGCAAACCCCACGCTCACTAGCACTGATGATGTTACCTAGTTGGGTAATGAAATATCTGCAAGCAAACAACCAAGCTCAGGGAGCACCAAGGACTCCATAAATAAATCTTTTCAGGGAGGAAGGAAGAATAAAGAGAGAAAGAAAGAATCCTGTTAATTTTGCTGCAGCTGTCTGATGCCCTGGTTATCAGAGTAGTTGAGGTAAAAATAAATCTAGGGCAAATTTCTTTTACATTACTATTAAGGAGAACTTTTTTTTTTTTTTCAGTTTTAAAAAAGGGGATGGAATCAATAGCTTAAAAGGAGAAAGAGAACACCAGAAATCAGGCAATTATTTTGGTTGTTCCATTGTGTGGTTGGGAATAATATTCATTTAATCTTCTGCTAGGCAGTATTTCACAAAAATTCATCCAACTATTGTCACTGCATTTAAGGTAAAGAATGCCTCTCAGAATGTTTGCAGTGGTTAAATACACTTTGAAATATCCCACAGGTTACACAATCCATTGTAAATCCCCATTTCAAGAAGGTCAGTAGCAATGATTCATATAATAGTTTTCATTCCAGTGCCTCTGAGAAATAAACTACGTAACGCATAATTTATATTATGACATCCTGCTGGTATGAGTGTTGGAAAAATATTCTGGATGAACATGATTTCTTCTAAGTTTCGGAAATAAAGGCTTCTGGCAGCCCTAGGCTGTTAGATAGTGGAAGATTAAAGATGAAAATGTGGAATGTGGAAAAAAAAATTGAGATCTGTGATGCTGGTGATTGTATTTGCAGATATTGCATTCTTATGTTCAATTCAAAAGAATTTATGAACTCAGAAGTAGAAGAAGAATTTTCTTCTTTCTTCATTATGTTAGTTTTGCATGTAAGAGTGCTTGGCTTTTTATATTTGGAAATACAGTTTACTAAATAGTTCTTGGGTGCAAGAGAAGAGATAGACTGATGTCTTCTCTTAATAGTATCTCATGCACATGTGGATTAGTTTTTGTTTTGTTTTGTTTTGTTGGGAGGGGTATACATAAAACATCTAGAAGTATTGCTGGTCAGCGAGGCTGCTGGTGATTATGGTAGGGCACCCTTTATCTTTGTAGCCTTGAGAGATGTGGTGAGCATAGGAAGGGAGTACCTGACCTGCATTATGTCACTGCTTATCTGTACTTCATCAGTATGGCTATTGATGGGGGTATATTCCCATTAATCAAGTGCTCACATGTTTGCTAATGGTAACTCTCCTCAGAGCAATTGAGATGATGTCACAAAGGTATAAAGTCTATTCTATCTCTGGACCTGGGCTTTTGTTGTTGTTCGGTCGTTAAGTCGCGTCCGACTCTTCGTGACCCCATGAACCATATCGCGCCAGGCCTTCCTGTCCTTCACTGCCTCCCGGAGTGTGCTCAATTTCATGTTCATTGCTTCAGTGATGCTATCTAACCATCTCATCCTCTGCCGTCCTCTTCTCCTTTTGCCTTCAATCTTTCCCAGCATCAGGGTCATTTCCAAAGAGTCCTCTCTTCACATTAGGTAGCCAAAGTATCTGACCCTGAGCTTCAGTATCAATCCTTACAATGAGCAGTCAGGGTTGATTTCCTTTAGGATTGACTGGTTTGACCTTCTAACAGTTCAAGGGAATCCTAAGAGTTTTCTCCAGCACCACAATTCAAAGGCATCAATTCTTCAGTGCTCAGCTTTCCTTATGGTCCAGCTCTCACAGCCATACATTGCTACTGGAAAAACCATAGCTTTGATTATGTGGATCTTTGTCTGCAAGGTGATGTCTCTGCTTTTTAATATGCTGTCTAGGTTTGCCATAGCTTTCCTCCCAAGGAGCAAGCATCTTTTAATTTCATGGCTGCAGTCTCTGTTTACGGTGATCTTGGAGCCCAAATAAATGAAGTCTGTTACTGCTTCCATTTCTACCCCTTCCATTTGCCAGGAATTGATGGGTCCAGATGTCATGATCTTAGTTTTTTTAATGTTGAGTTTCAAGCCAGCTTTCACACTCTCCTCTTTCACCCTCATCAAGAGGCTCTTTAGTTCTTCTTCACTTTCTGCCATTAGGGTGGTATCATCTGCATATCTGAGGTTGTTGATGTTTCTCCCTGCAATCTTAATTCTGGGTTGTGATTCTTCCAGCCTGGCATTTCTCATGATGTACTCTGCATATAAGTTAAATAAGCAGGGTGACAGTATACAGCCTTGTCGTACTCCTTTCCCTATTTTGAACCAATCGGTTGTTCCGTGACCGGTTCTAACTGTTGCTTCTTTGCCCCCATAAAGATTTCTCAGGAGACAGGTAAGGTGGTCTGGTACCCCCATCTCTTTAAGAATTTGCCACAGTTTGAAGGCTTTGCATAGTCGATGAAGCAGTAGTAGATGTTTGCCTGGAACTCACATGCTTTATCCATGATCCAGCGAATGTTGGCAATTTGATCTCTAGTTCCTCTGCCTCTTCAAAACCCAGCTTGTACATCCAGTAGTTCTCAGTTCATGTACTGCTGAAGCCTAGCTTGTAGGATTTTGAGCATAATCTTGCTAGCATGTGAAATGAGCACAATTATATGGTAGTTTGAGCATTCTTTGGCACTGCCCTTCTTTGGAATTGGAACATAAACTGACCTTTTGGCCATTGTTGAGTTTTCCAAACTTGTTGGCATATTGAGTGCAGCACTTTAACAGCATTATCTTTTAGTATTTTAAATAGCTCAGCCGGAATACGCTCATCTCTGCTAGCTTTGTTGTTAGTAATGCTTCCTAAGGCCCACTTGACTTCGCTGTCTAGGATGTCCAGCTCAATGTCAATGACCACACCAGTGTGGACATCAGGGACATTAAGATCTTTCTTGTGTAGTTCTTCTGTGTATTCTTGCCACCTCTTCTTAATCTCTTCTGCTTCTGTTAGGTCCCTGCCTTTTTTTTGTCCTTTATCATGCCCATCTTTGCACTAAAAGTTCCCTTGATATCTCCAATTTTCTTGAAGAGATCTCTAGTCTTCCCCTTTCTATTGTTTTCCTTGATTTATTTGCATTGCTCATTTAAGAAGGCCTTCTTATCTCTCCCTGCTATTCTCTGGAAATCTGCATTTAGTTGTTTATACCTTTCCCTTTCACCCTTGCTTTTCACATTCCTTCTTTCCACAGCTATTTGTAAAGCCCCATCAGACAGCCATTTTGCTTTCTTGCATTTCTTTTTCTTTAGGATGGTTTTAGTTGCTTCTTCCTGTACAGTGGTACCAACCTCCGTCCATAGTTCTTCAGGCACTCTGTCTACCAAATCTAATCCCCTAAATCTATTCCTCACCTTCACTGTGTACTCACAAGGAATGTGATCTAAGTCATACCTGAGTGGTCTAGTGGTTTTCCCTACAGTCTTCAACTGAAGCCTAAATTTTGCAATAAGAAGCTCATGATCTGAGCCACAGTCAGCTCCTGGTACTATTTTTGCTAACTGTATAGAGCTTCTCCATCTTTGGCTGGAAAGTAAATAATCAGTCTGGTTTTGGTATTGATCATCTGGTGACGTCCATGTGTAGAGCCATCTCTTGTGTTGTTGGAAAAGAGTGTTTGCCATGACCAGCTTGTTCTTTTGACAAAACTCTATTAGCCTTTACCCTGCTTCATTTTGTACTCCAAGGCCAAACTTGCCTGTTATTCCAATTATATCTTGACTTCCTACTTTAGTATTCCAATCCCCTATGATGAAAAGGACATCTTTTTTTGGTGCTAGTTCTAGAAGGTGTTGTAGGTCTTCATAGAACCGGTCAATTTTGGCTTCTTCAGTGTCAGTGGTTGGGGCATAGACTTGGATTACTGTGATGTTGAATGGTTTGCCTTGGATTCGCACTGAGATCATTCTATCGTTTTTGAGGTTGTACCTCATTACTGCCTTTCCCACTCTCTTATTGACTATGAGGGCTACTCCATTTCTTCTAAGGGTTTCTTGCCCACAGTAGTAGATATAATGGTCACCTGAATTAAATTCACCCATTCCCGTCCATTTTAATTTGCTGATTCCGAAGATGTTGATGTTCAATCTTGTCATCTCATGTTTGACCACAACCAGCTTGCCTTGATTCATACATTCCAGGTTCCTATGCAATATTGTTCTTTACAGCATCAGACCTTCTTTTCACTTCCAGATATATCCACAACTGAGCGTCCTTTCGGCTTTGGCCCAGCCACTTCACTCTTTCTGGAGCTACTTGGAATTGCCCTCCACTCTTTCCCAGTAGCATATTGGACACCTTCCAACCTGAGGGGCCCATCTTCCGGCATCATATCTTTTAGCCTTTTGACATTGTCCATGGGGTTTTCTTGGCAAGGATACTGGAGTGGGTTGCCATTTCCTTCTCCAGCGGACCATGTTTTGTCAGAACTCTCCACCATGACCTGTCCATCTTGGATGGCCCTGCACGGCATAGCTCATGGCTTCATTGAGTTACTCAAGCCCCTTCACAACAAGGCAGTGGTCCATGAAGGATGAAGTGATCCATGAAGTGATCCATGAAGGATTTTACATAGCTGTTATTTAGTAAAGAAACCACAAAATCAATGATCAATCATATTTTAATGTCATGCTATCTGTTTTTGCACTTAGTTGTGAAAAATGCAGGTTTTATTGAATAGATTTTTAGCTATGATCATATTTACTGGACCATCCCAGGTTTATTTCAGAAATATCTGTGGATTTACAGTGTTTTGGATAGATTTAATTATTGCTTCCTTGCTTTATTTTACCCTGTTTACTTCATCAAGATCAGTTCAATATCCAAAAATGGATATCAAGGGCACCCTTAAATCATTTCTTAAAATGATGCTTCTGACATATAACTTTCTTACCATTTAAAACAGTATAATGATCATCATTTAAATATTGGTTTTGATTTATACTTTATATAATTTAATTTAAATTAAGTTCTGAAAACTCATAAGATAAACATGAAGCATAGATCCCATGCCAGTTAACAAGAAGAATAAGTGGGTCAACACAGACCTTCTAAATTAAGTGTGCTGTCTGATCTTTAGTGACACCAGTAATCATTCATTTTGTAAAAATTGAACTAACAACAGGGCATGGGCTCAGCATGTACTGCATAAAGATTAATGAGCTCATTCACCTTCTGGGCCGCTATATTGCCATTAAATTGATTGGTAGAGTGGTCCATGTATTGAAATCACAAACAACCTGATGGATTTATCTGAACTTTTGATTAGATTGCTCTATGATGAACAGCACACTTTTGGTTTCTCGTTGTTGATTTTGAATGGGTGATAAATGCTAATATGTTTTATGTTTTGTCCTATAGGTTTCTGTAAGACAAACATAGGTTAGATCTTGCACCTGCTTCTTTAATATAGAAGGGAAATTTCTGAAACAGCAGAGAAACTCCAATGACAGCAAAGAGTGGAGTTGATCTCTGTCTTTTCTCCTTTAAGCTCTTTGTGCCATTCAGATTTGTTCTATGAGTCTGGAGAAAGAGGTGATATCTCCCAGAATAGCGGGGGAGGTATAGCTCTGTACTACAGAGGGAAATCAGAAGTTCATTGTCTTCCTTTGTGCCTCAGTAGCTTTCTAAATGAAACTTCATGTCCGGTTCCTAGAAAAAGCTATGTTTAGCCCAGGCACTCATCCATCAGCTTGGAGGCTGCATCCTGTGCCTTCCGATCATGTCCTGGAACTTAACCAAGTGTTATATGTCACTATTGCTTCTATTAGGAGTAGGTGTTATATGGTCATGCTTCAAGGTCTCCTTCATTAAAGAATATATGTGCTGTGTCCTGATTTATCTATCCATAAATGAATGAACAATGCATTTTGCACATTTGGGGAAAGCATCTCATGCATTTAAGGGAATATTCACTGCACTTTGACCAAAACATTTCTTAAATTATGTTGAAACACCTACACTAAAGCAAATGTAATTTATTATGTGAATCTAAAAAAGATCATTGGATTCAGTGTGTCATACAGCTTTTATATCTTGGGAGACGTACTGAAGATACATACTGAAATTGCAAATATTTAATGAGACTTCAGATAGGAAACAAGTCAAGGGCAACCAATCCATCAGAAAGTAAGCAAAGCTAGAAATAAAAACTGTCAAGAGTCTAGATTGACAGTCAGTTTCATTACTGCCAAGGTTTCTAAGAATGATCCCATCCCTCCACTTGATGGAAGTCTTCTGATTGAAAATAAGTTGTAGCATACTTGTTTTTCCTACAATCCTATCAGGAGGCAACACTCTGCGGTATCAGTTGCATGCTTCATATTTTATGCATATAAATTAAATGCATGTAAATTTATTGATTGTGTTTATATACCTCCAGATTCAACCAAAATTACTCCCAGTAGTTTACAATATAAAAACAGAGTAAAAACATAAAAAGAAAGAAAGAAAGAAAGTAGCTGCTACTGCAAAGTAGCAAGTATAAGGGTGGCCGTGTATTCCTTAATGGTCTTCCAGAACAACTCTGGAAGGTCAGGAGTGATGGTGCCAATTGAATCTTGAAAGGGAGAGTTTTTCATAACATAGGGACTGCTACAGAGTCATACTGCTTGTAAAACTCACCCCCTTCACCTCCCCTACATGGGAGACTATTAAAAGATGCTGGTTGGAGATCCACACAGGCTGAGTTAGATGGGCCACCTTTATGCAGAGAGATGGTCCTGTAAGTACCTTAGTGTAAAGGATTCTGCTTTTCCAGTAATCCCTTTACAAAGAGCTAATATTAAAAAGATAGCTTCTACTCTTGGCATTTTGAAAAAGAGAAAGTCAAGAATTTGTTCTTGTGTCTCCTGGACTAGCAGAACATGGGAGGATGACAGAGATCATAAGAAAACAGTGCCACAGATGAAAGTGAGGGGAGAGAAGTTTATGGCCATATAAAGAAAGCAAAGAAATGATGAGCAAGCCTGATGACTCTAATCAGAATCAAGATAACCCTCCTTAGAAGACCTCAGTAGAAAGACATAAAAGCTCCAAACCTTTACTGACTTTCTTGAGGGTAAACTCCATTTTATTCCATTCCAAACCAGCATATGTATGAGTGGATATGGTAGTATGCTGACAATTTGGGATATGATACTATTAATAGAAGTTCAATACTTGTCTCCACTTCACATTTCTTTCTATTCAAAGGAAAGGAATTTGATATTCTGATATTGTTGAGCTAAGTGAGGGACTGGATAGCAGCAAAGCTACCCAGACTTGATCTGGATAAGGCAGAGATTCTGTTGCAAACATCCTAAGTAGGTGTGCTCCTGAATCAGGATTTGATCCTTCATGAAGAAGAAATAGTGGTGCTGTGTTTTTGAAAATTAAAGAAATTACATGGTTGGAGGTCTCTTTTTTGTGATTCATCACATTATACAATCTGTAGGTTTAAAAACATTTTATAGATCAAAACTAAAGTGCAAGTTCTGAATCAAAAGCTCTAAATCAAAAGTTCAGAGCCTAAAAACACTGGGCAAGGTGCATTTTGTGACAAAACGTGTTCAGAGATCAATATTTAATTATCAATTTTTATATCAATTTCTGTTTTAAAAAATCACAACTTCAGATCCATTCAAGTAAATGTGATGAAAAACAATTATAGAGAAGTAAGACTACAGTAAATCAGTAATTCAACCGACTGAAATTTACCAAAAAGTTAAAATATTTAGTTTTGGGAAAGAACCATTCCCAGTTTGTTCCTCCAAATGTTTTGCTGATTCCTTATCAGGTTTACTTAGGAATAATTGCTATGCTGTTGGCCTAGCTTAGTATTTTTATTTGGTACAAAGAATACTATTTAACTGAAGTAAAAGTATAGTAAAAAAAGAAATGAGTAAATAGATTTATTTTTGGAAAAAATAATATGTCCAGTTCTATCTATCCATCCATCCATCCATCCATCCATCCATCCATCCATCCATCCAATTTTCTTTATAGTTTCCTTTTCCTAACATGCATAACAATTAAAACAGAAATATCATTTAATTGCATTGAATGAGATTAAAATCCAGGCCTTTGTTGTGAACTACAAGTAAATATTTAAATTTAACTATCCTTCCAAAATGTGAAAAAGTCTTGCCTCAGAATCTAACAGTTAATAAAATGGAGAAGCAATATTCTTTGGCATCCATTCTGGAACAAGGCTGCTTGCAGGGATTTTAATCTGAAATGGAAATGATGTCTGGATTCACTTAGCATGTCCCTTCATCACATTGTTCCATTGTACCAGAAGGAATACATAACAGAGTGCTTTGTTTTAGTTAGGTGTCTGTTATTGAACTCATCTATTTTTCAATAATCCTTCTGACACAGCATCTAGATTTTGTTGATGCCCCTAGAAGGTGTTTTACAATGGCTCACAATGGCTAGACTCTGCGATTGCTTGTTTGCCGTATTCCTCATATCTGAGGAAGAAGGAAAGTGCTGATAACAGTTGTTTATTTCCAGGACAATAAATGCCTTTTAGGGGTCCAAAAGTGACATAATTATTTCCCTTCTTGTGTATTATAATAAATGCTGGTATAAGATAGCATTTCTGTGAAGAATGTTGTGTAAACTAGAAGTAAGTAACTTAGAGCTTAATTTAAAACACCCTTGCAAGAAAATGGTATTAACCTCTTATGAGGCCTTTCTACTCTTCTCTAAACAGGCTGTCCAGTGGGTAGAAAGAAAGGACAGGAAAAAGCAACAGAAAAAAGAATGGAAGAAACAAATGTCTTTTTTTTTTTCTTTTGTTACCCCTATGGATATCCCTGCCTTTCTTCAATAGATGTCAAGATGGCATGCAGGGGCTTCAAAGGGCCAAGGAATTCCATTTTTGATCATTCCTACATGAAATTACCTGATCTTCAGCTGTCCAGAATCCACTGGATTGCACATTTCCCACAATGTGGGAGGAATGAAACCCTCTTGATCTTGCTGGCTCTCTTAGCAGCCTTCAACCATGGTATCTTTTGGGATGCCTGCAAGAGTTGGGAATTACAAGCCCTGATCTGCAGGTGTTTTGCTCCTGTCTGAGCAGATGGTTTCAGTCAGAAATGGAATGAGGGAGTAGAGGTTAAGTCCTTAGCCACTTAGTTTATGTTGCCTCAAAGTTCAGTTCTCTCCCATTGGTCATACATTGGTAGGTGATATATCATCAATATCCTGATAATAACCAGCGGTATATCTCCAACTCAAGCCAAGCAGGAGATCTGTATCTGGAATGTAAGGGATGCTTCCCTTCTAAAGTCAGGATGATCCCCTCCTTATTACTATTTAGGAAGCTGCACTTCTGTAGAGGCTTACAGGAATAAAAGTTATGCTATGAGATGAAATGAGTTGATTTTTATATGGGAACTGTTAATTTGTTATTTTCAGGATTGATTTGTTTTTATAATGCAAGTTCTGAGTATTTTAGTGAAGTGTAAGCCTCAGTGAATGAAGGAATGACTCAAGCAAACAAAACAATGCTAATTCAGAAGTACTCTGAAACTGGACATCTGCTCCTTCTGGGGGACTGTAAACCCACCAATAACAGGAAGACCTGCCACTTGTCTGGAATTTTCAGCACCCTATATCTTGTGTTATCTGGAGTCAGCTTAAATTTATAATCATTAGGCAATCCATCACCAACTCCAGATGACAACCTCACCATTACTTGAGATGGTATCAAAACAGATTTCAGTTCATCGATAGGATAGGGAAGGATTAATGTTCGCATCAAAATGAGACTATTATCTGTCCCAGTCCCCACATCAAAATAAGACTACTCTCCTTCCCAGTTCCTCATGAGGACCTTAGGTCTAGCCCAGGATGTAACCCTGAATGCATGTTTGAATATGAATGAATGAATGAATGAATGAATATATGTGTGTGTGTACACACACACACACACACCTACTTTATATCTCTTTTGTCTTTTACAATTCTTGAAAATGACAGCCAAGAAAAGACCACCCCCCACCCTAGATTCCTTGTGGAAGTTCTGAAGGGAATAGCTAAGATTTATAATGCAATGTGGTCATGATACTTTAGATGAGGTATGTACTTTTGTATTTGGAGATCTGTATACTTGAGAGATTCTGATTACAAACATCTTTATCTTCTTCACTTCCTTAGATTCACAGTCTGTCTGTTTCTGGGATTAAATAAAGCTTTACTGTTTATCTTTTGTTCACAATGGGAATGGTTTTGATCAGGGGCAACAGTTGGAGATAACTTTGAGCAAAGAATAGAAGAAGAAATTGAGAAATAGAGCCAGGGATGAATCAAAATGTGGTTGCAACGCTCTCTGCACTGCAGCCCTAAGCTATTTAACTGTAGTTGAGCACTTTGAAAGATGCATTTGGAAGAGAGAGCACATCAGGTTACTGAACCATAATCTACACCAGCTGCCTATTAGCTTCCAGGTAGAGATTAAGTGCTGGGTTTGAATGGCACTCAGGAATTAATTTTCATTTGGCTCAATTAATAGCTTAGCAGTTGTACATTTTAATTGCCATTAATGCACTTAGAGTCCAGGCTGGGCATATTCTTTCAAATGAATAAACAAGCATCCTTTGTCTATATTACTCTTCACTGGCCTTTTTGTTTTTCTTTCATTACAGAACTTTTTTTTTTTTTTAATCATAATCAGGATTCTCCTCTAGTGACTTTCAGGGCTCCCCAAGACTTCCAATTTCAAATACCCAGTGTGATTTTTTTTTTAAAAAAAAGAGCAACCTATTTTCATATTTTTGAGGGCAGGTGAAACAAGTCTACTTCGTGAGTCAAGTATGGCTTTTGGCCAGTTTAATAAGCATATGGCAAAGGAATGTAGCACATTTTTGCTTCTTGTCCTTTTGAATTTTAAGACCTTCAGAAGTTGATCTTGATTAATATTTCCCTTGTGCTGCTTCATAGGAAAAATTAAGTACCCTTTGAATAAAAAGAAGCAATCAGATGAATGAGACAGATGGTCCCTGAGTAAATCAATGTGATGAGTGTGGGAGAAGAGGCCAACCAGACCTGAAACAAGCTAACAGATAATTCTGTTTTATTTTCTATCTCCTAAAACAAGGACATGGCAATGATGTAATGGTGTCATTGGGAGAAGAGTAATTTATGGTGCTTTTTGAAAAAGTAAAGCTACTGTATCAGGATTTCAAAAATCTGGACCACAGCAAGATGGAAGTAAAGAGGTAGAGAAATATCTAACACTTTGCTGCTACCTAGTGGTTGATTGATTTTTGCAGTCCAGATGTATGTTATTAAATCTATCAGAGGCTTAGCACACGTTTCTGGGGGAAAAGATCATGAAAACTTGCTTTGTGCAGCGGTTTATTGCTGAACATGAGCTGTATGATCTGGGGAGCAGCTGAAGAGTTACATGTTTGCCTGGTGCTTCTCTAGAACCTCCAAGTATACAAATATTAGAAGTCCATTTGCTGCTTAATTGGGGTTCACCATAAGACTATAGGAGCATCAGAAAAGATATTCAGGTGCTGTGATGTGTCTATACCTACAAAAATCAAATTGTGTGGCAATTCTGTGACACTCTGTGGAAGTGAAAGTTTGACTTTGAAGAAGCAGGTTAGAAAAAATATTGACATTTTTAAAATTTGGTGTTGGAGAAGACTCCTGAAAATACCACAGACAGCTATGAAAACAAGCAAATGGATCATCAAACAAATCAACCCAGAGTTCTCAGTCAAGGCACAAATTATCAGGCTCAGGCTCAAATTATCTTACTTTGGACACATTATGCGAAGACCCACTCTCTGGAGAAGGCTGTAATGCTAGGAAAGGTAGACAGAAAGAGAAGAATAGGATGACTGGCAGCAAGGTAGATGGACTTAGTTACAAGGGGTGAGGGGTGCACTGTTAGAAAACCTGAAGAAACAGATTAGGGATAGATCATCATGGAGAAAATGTATCTATATGGTCACTAGGAGTCAACACCAACCTGATAGTACATAATCAATCAATAGGCTTCTATGGTAAAGTACCTTTACCCAGTGTGAAGAATTCACATCTATAGAGTAGGGTTGTGCTCTATATTCAATTCAGAAGAGATCCTCTGGACTACACAGGGGTGTGACTGCAGCATCTTCTGACTAATTAAAGTACCATATCATGCATCCTAAAGTAATTCTTCTGAACTGAAACCAAAGAATTGCATGGTCCCTTTTATTTTTATAAAAACTTTATTAAATTTCACCAAAATATAAAATATAAGGAAATGGAAAAAAAGAATTGAAGAAAGAAAAATCAGAGAAAGAACAAAACTAAAAACTACTTCAGCCTGCCCCACTCGGTCCACCAGAAGGGGCAAGTTGCAGACCCCACCAGTCAAGGAATTTTGACTGGTGGGGTCTAGGCAGAGGGCCTTTTCTGCTGTGGCCCCCGCCCTATGGAACAATCTGCCTCCCAAGGTCTGGTGTAACCCCACTCTCATGGCCTTTATGAAAGGTGTGAAATCCTGCCTATGCCAGAAGGCCTGGGGGCCGGATGGAGGCTCACATCAGTGGAAGTGGCTTGTGGGGTAATTGATTTTGCTCCCCCTCTATCATCTTGAATGTCTTTAGTATTTACAGGTGAAACTCGAAAAATTAGAATATCGTGCAAATGTTCATTTATGTCAGTATGGCAACTCAAAAGGTGAAACCAATATATGAGATAGACGCATTACATGCAAAGTGAGATATGTCAAGCCTTACTTTGGTATAATTGTGATGATTATGGCGTACAGCTTATGAAAACCCCAAATTCACAATCTCAGAACATTAGAATATTACATGATATCAATAACACCAGGATTGGAAATAGAACAATATCGGACCTCTGCAAAGTATAAGCATGCATATGTACTCAGTACTTGGTTTGGGCCCCTTTTGCAGCAATGACTGCTGCAATGTGGCATGGCATGGATGCTATCAGCCTGTGGCACTGCTGAGGTGTTATGGAAGACCAGGATGCTTCAATAGCGGCCTTCATCTCTGCTGCATTGTTCGGTGTCATGTCCCTCATCTTTCTCTTGGCAATGCCCCATAGTCAGGCGAGTTTGCTGGCCAATCAAGCACAGTAATCCCATGGTCATTGAACCAGGTTTTGGTACTTTTGGCAGTGTGGGCAGGTGCCAAGTCCTGCTGGAAAATGAAGTCAACATCCCCATAAAGCTCATCTGCAGAAGGAAGCATGAAGTGCTCCAAAATCTCCTGGTAGACGGCTGCGTTGACCCTGGACTTAATGAAGCACAGTGGACCAACACCAGCAGATGACATGGCTCCCCAAATCAACACAGACTGTGGAAACTTCACACTGGACTTCAAGCATCGTGCATTGTGTGCCTCTCCATTCTTCCTCCAGACTCTGGGTCCTTGGTTCCCAAATGAGATGCAAAAGTTCCTCTCATCAGAAAAGAGGACTTTGGACCACTGGGCAACAGACCAGTTCTTTTTTTCTGTAGCCCAGGTAAGACGCTTCTGATGTTGTTTGTTGTTCAGGAGCGGCTTGACAAGAGGAATACGACATTTGAAGCCCATGTGCAGGATCCGTCTGTGTGTGGTGGCTCTTGATGCACTAACTCCAGCCTCAGTCCACTCCTTGTGAAAGTCCCCAACACTTTGAAATGGCCTTTTCCTGACAATCCTCTCCAGGCTGCGGTCATCCCTGCTGCTTGTGCACCTTTTTCTACCACACTTTTCCCTTCCACATAACCTTCTATTGATGTGCTTTGATACAGCACTTTGGGAACATCCAACTTCTTTTGCAATTCCCTTTTGGGGCTTTCCCTCCTTATGGAGGGTGTCAATGATGGTTTTCTGCACAACTGTCAGGTCAGCAGTCTTTCCCATGCTTGTGATTCCTATGAACCAGCCTGAGAGACCATTGAAAGGCTCAGGAACCCTTTGCAGGTGTTATGGATTCATTTGCTGATTAGAGTGGGACGCTTTGAGCCTAGAATATTGAACCTTTTCACACTATTCTAATTTTCTGAGATTGTGAATTTGGGGTTTTCATAAGCTGTACGCCATAATCATCATAATTTTACCAAAGTAAGGCTTGACATATCTCGCTTTGCATGTAATGCGTCTATCTCGTATATTGGTTTCACCTTTTGAGTTGCCATACTGACATAAATGAACATTTGCACGATATTCTAATTTTTCGAGTTTCACCTGTATGTATAGGGTTTGGTTTATAGGGGATGTTAAGGGATGCAGTTTTTAATTATTTATGGGTTATTTTAATTGTTATAGGCTTTTGGTTTTTTAATTGTGAGCCACCCAGAGTCACCCATTGGGGAGATGAGCAGCATACAAATTTAATAATAAATAAATAAAAGAATGAATAAAATACAGAAAAGAAAAACAAGGAAAAAAGGGTTCTTTGGCACAGATACGAATATATAATACATTCACATCTTGCTTTAAAATTTAAACTAATACACAGTACTTCTATAATCATAAACAGTATTAATCATCAAATCCCAAAATTAGAGTTTCATATCTCTCAGTTTCAAGCAAAAAGTCCAAAAACAGTTTCCAAGTAAGCACAAAGCTAGACAGTCTTTTTTAATCAAAGTAGTCAATTTCACCATCTCTGCCTATTCCATTAACAAAATATTGCAGGGTCCCAATATGAAGTATATGTGATTATTTATAGTCCAGGTTAGGCTCAGTATAAACCCTGATTTCGTCAGTATGATATATATTCATATTATTCATATTATATATTATAATAAGCCACCCGAAGTTGCTCTCTAGTGAGATAGGCTATGACAAATTATATTTATAAAAATATAATTTTATATATGTATGTGTGTGTGTGTGTGTGTGTGTGCGCGTGTGTGTGTGTTTGTGTGTGTGTGTGTGTGTGTGTGTGTGTATGTATGTATGTATATATATATATATATATATATATATATATATATATATATATTCCTATTCATAAAGCCCAGAGTTGCTTTGTGGGAGATGGGGCGGCTATATAAATGTGATGTATAAATAAATAAATAAAATAAAAATTACTTTGTTCTATCAATTTGTCAGTGATTTTGTTTTAATACAATAAATTTCATGTCCACTTTTGCGTGAAACTGCACTTATAGGATTTTGCACATACTTTATATGAAATATTCCTTAATAACTGCAGTTTTATAAGCAGTATATTATAATATGCGTGGTTTTTATTCAATAATTAAAGTTACTACCCTTTTCATGGGAAATGTTATTCCATGGAATCATATTCACAAATGATAACTGTAGTTGAAAATGCAGCCGATTCCAACTATGCATGTTTGGGTATAACTTTCCCAAATATGTGGGGGATATTGTATGCCTTTTTTCTCAAAGGTAATTACATTTTTATGAATGCTCTGAATTAAGAATGAGGGACATTAGGAGGCTCCTGTGCATTGTGCAACCGATGCCATAGCAAAGTTCATAGTGTCAGTTGCCTCTAAAAGAATCCTGTGGTTATTTCTTTTCCATTCCTAGGAATGAATGAATGAAAATATATATATATTTTTTCCATATATATATATATTCTAAATAGAGAGAAAACAAATGAACAGTAACAGTTTCTCAATTTTTGAAATGAAGGAAGAGAAAGAGACACTATTCCAAAAACTGTCGAACCACTTGGGAAGAAATTAAATTGTTTGGTTAGCTATCTCTATCCAATACTTTGGCAGCAATTTACCTGTGTTCCTCTAGAGTGTCATATAAGTGGAAAATAGTGTTGTTTAATATACAATATATTGTATTCACAAGAAGAAACCAGGGCTTCCGTCAAATCACATTTTGGTTTCAAACATGATGATGACGATGATGATGACTTTATTTAATTTGGACACTGCCTGACTCTAACCGACTGGAGTTCACAAATAGTAGAACATGAATATATTCCCCTGCAAAGAGGATGCTAGCTACAAGATTAACCTTAGCGTGAAGTGGAATAGGGCCACCTGCTTTATGAGATACCTGAAGTTAGGGATTGGTATCTGAATCATGCATCATTTTTAAGGTGCTGGTTCTGGGTGGGAAGAAGGCACCAATTAAAGTGTTGAAACTTGTCTGCCAAGCCAAAGGTGTATGGTCCTGCCAGAAATTTGGTGAGGATCATGGGCCACATGTTCTATCAATATTACTAGAATCAAACATAAAAGAAGAACATAAAGGAAAAACATTCTGATTGGTAGACTTTGTCATGAACATGAGATGAAAACATTGTGACAGTCAACACAAAAGGAAAGACACCCAGAAAGGCAAATGAGAGATTCTAACTTGAAATGCAAATTTTATTCAAGTCCTGTTTTCTTTTGTTCTAATTTACATTGTAAGATTGAAGTATTTCAGAGCTCTAGACTATGAGACATAATTGGTATTATTTTAAATGTATCAATTGTCACTCTAATAAAAGTAAAACTAACACCCTCCTTTAAAAAAAAAATGTACCTGCCAATTCTTTTCAGCAAAATGCTGGATTAGTATAGTAATTAGTTCCCAGTCTGTCACAGATAAACAGACAAAAGGATATCTCAGTGATTTTTAAAATGTGTAGGTAGGTGAGTGTACTTAATTTAATAAAATATCTGAGGCTATGAATAGATCGTTATGATTCCTTAATTTCTAGAAATGGGATTGGGGGATTTCTGACTTGTTGACTTGGTAACATGAGTTTGGGTCTGAAGGCAGAAAGGAGCTATAGAGCATGCAAAAGCTCTAATGTTGCACCTAATTGAAACTCTTTAAAGCAAATGCATTTTTTCCTGGAATTTCCTGCAACCTGCATTGCAGTGAGATGCCAAAAAAAGACATACTTGGTTTAAGGAACTGGAGATGGTCGTCCACACCCTTTTGCTAAGCCTCTGGTACACTTATGTAGCATATCAAACACGTTTAGATCATTTGTCGGTTTGCTCCATTGACTTCAGTTACATTTACCTAGTAAAATCTAAAAAATGTAAAACTAATAAAAGAACTAGTTCAGTTCTTATCATATACAGTGGTACCTCGCGTTACGAATTTAATCCGTTCCGTGACTCTGATCGCAACTCGATTTGGTCGCACCACGAGGCAAATTTCCCCATAAGGTTCAATGTAAATACATACGGCTCTGCATTTTCTTTGGAGCCATGCTGACAAGCACACCAAAAACCTTCCAAACGCCACAAAACACACCACAAGCCTCACCGAACGTCTCCTTGCTACCGTGATCTCGCCCACAGGAAACCGCGACCGCATGGCAGCAGGGCAAATGGCCGCGGATCCGGTTCGTAGCGCGAGGCGGAGGTCACATGGTGAGGTAAATTTTTGGGGCCGGAGCTGATCGTATCGCGAAAAATTCGTAAGGGGGGGCGTTCGTAACCCGAGGTACCACTGTACTTGTACATATAAGCCCAAGGACAAGGAAGACTATGAACAAAACCTTGTCTTTTGGCTACAACACATTTAACTGAAAATCTCTTTAGCATTGCACATGTATCACAGATTGAACTCTATGAATAATCAGAAATGGTGCAATTAGGTACACAAAGATCTCACGTTCTTGCCTGTTCATAATTTTGGGCCTGTAAGTTTATTTGTTCTCTCCGTCCCACCCACCTAACTATATTTTCATATCCATCACTATATAAGATTTTTATATCAATTATTGAGGCTGTGCAGAACTTAAAAGGGGCACTTCACTTAAATCAAGTGAAGTGCCTCCTCAGAGCAACCATGAACCATCACCATCCTTTTTAAGCAGTAGAGTGTCTGCAGTGCTTCACCTCAACCAACCAAAGTGACTTCTGCACATGTACAGTACATGTACAGAAGACATCTTCAAGACTAGGCCACCAGTCAAGATGAAATGGCCCCAGTTTGATGCTTCATAAGATAAAGCACATTGCCTTCATTACATGAAGCAAAGCCTTAAGGTGGAGTGCCTATTGTACCTATTAGTTAAACATGCTGTGGTGATTCTAACCTGGCTTACTGCAATGTGTTGTACATGGAGAAAACTTTGCAGGCACTTTGGACACCTTAGTGAACCTACAGAACTTATTTCTTGACTAAATGATGCTTGCCAACTGTGATAGCTGGTGATCAATTTTCAGATCAAAAGCAAAGTCTTGGTGCTGATTTTTAAAGCCTTCAGTGGTTCAAGACCAGAATATCTAAACGAAAAGCTCTAGTCATTTTTGAAAGTGCCCCTGCCATAGAATATAATGGGTGGCCACAAGAAAGGAGACCTGTTATCAGATTTATAATTTTTTGGCACTAGCCTAAGATACTCATCTTCTCCCAGGCATTTTTAATAGTTTTTTCAGGCAGTTTGATTCTAAATGCCTGTTCTACACAGGAGAATGGATTTATACGCTTTACATCTTTCCAGTACTATTTATTAATTGCATTTTATAGTTTTAATTGTTATACTATTTTTGTCTTCATCTTTTTTAATGTTTTAGTAACCGTAATTCTGACAGAGAAGTTTGGTTATTAGGCATTAGAAGTAAACAACAAAACCATAAAATAACTATTAACACTAGATTTCATTATTAGCTTTAGCCTCCCTATAAAAGGAAACTGGAGGAAAATGATTTTTGTAAAAAATGATATTTTGGTTCATAAGAAAAACAAGTTCAAATCCATATTGGAGAATAACTTTATTAGGATCAACCAAAATGGCCCAAAAAAAGTGTGGCACTGTTCCAATTCTCTAGAATTTTTCATCCAGAGAGAGATAAGGAAGAAAACAATGCTAAGTCCAAAACTTAAAGCTGGGTGTTTTAGCCATGCCTTTTGGAGGTTAAAATCAGCTCAATTGTCACTATTTAATGTATGCATTAAATAGTGACAGGTATGGCTGAGACCTTCCCCCATGGAAGTCTTGACACAAAACCACTGATTGTTAATTCCATTTTATTCTTTCAGTTCTATTTTTCTTGCCCAGTCCTCCCTTCCTTTTTGCATTTCTTCTGAATTCTGCCTGATTAGTTTACCATTTTTTGTGGGCACACTGGCTGCTAGATGGGTGTAAGTGTACCCACTTTCGCACACTTGTCTAATAAGCTATAATCCTGTAATCTTTTGGTCAAATATAGTATTGGAAATACGTAGAGAAAACATTAACAGTACCTATTTACTACATTCAAATATCAAGGGCATCTCAAGTTCATAATAACTGTACAAATACCAGCTGCTTTCTACAATAAGTTGTGTTTCCTATGAAAAATATATCTGCCTCTACAAGATTTCAGTGAGGGCACTGTGCAGTATACAGAGATAATAAGGAAATGTGGTCCTACCATACATGATCCAGGATTAAAAAGTTTGAATAAAATAACTTTTAGCAAAGCATACTCAATTCAAAATGAGAAATATTTTAGTTGGGAAAAGAAGTTATTACAGTCAATAATAATCCAAAGAAGTAACTGATTCTGTGTGGCCCAAGTTATGAAGGTCTATGCGTAACAATTCATGCAACATTAGTTTTAAATATGCAGCAATACTAAGTTCAACATATGATTTCACAAAGTCCTTTCATTATTCCTGCCAGAAATCAGTTGTTTCTCAACGTACTGTACATTTCTTCTTTCCAAATTCTCTGGCTATGACTGAATTTGCACATGCATTCTTACAGTCCTTGAAGAATGGCACATCTGAAATAACCATCACAGAACAAACTTTAAAAGCAAAGTTTTCATTTCCTCTGACATACATCAAGCAATACTTTGAATGTCAGCATTTCACATATTCATTTTTAGTGTTATTGGGCAATAAAAATTATGGCTCTGCCAAGTTGGAAAGGAGTGTTTCACTTTGAAAATGCTTTGAGAAAAGCAACTCTTCGAAGCTGGTTCGCACAACCATGAATCTTCCTTCCAGTGCTAAAAGTGGAGCAGATGGATTCTCCTCTTTGCATGAATTCAAGGCTTTGTTCATAAGAGGCTCCTGAATGAGTATTTTACAGCTGCTAAAAATGCAGGATGAGGCCTCCAAGGAATATGAAATATCACTATAAAGTGAATTATATCAGTCTGGTGTGAAGGAGTCCTGTCAGTGCAAAGCCACCAACACCTCACACAGTCTGTAACAAATAGTTGAGCAAGATGCATGGATAAATGATGCTCTCTAAAACTGGATGTATGTTTAGATAGGCGAGTTCAGTCTTCTTATTTGGACTGGCAGAGCCATTAATTCTTCTTGGACAAAAAGAATACAGTGTCTAGCTATTGTTTAAAGCCTTCTCTTTACTATCCTAATAGCTAGCATTGATAAGATGACACTTTAATATCAGTAGGTTATGAGTCTTTTGGATCAAGCTACATGATTTAGAGCATAAAAATAACAAGTGGAATCAAAAGAGGAAAATATATTTTGTTTTTGCTGGTTTTTTTTAACTGATTGGTAAAGGGTCCTTAACTGCTTTAGCCCTTGTTCCTGAGCTATCTTAGCAGACATGCTGTATCTCATAATAAGTAATTTCACAACTTGAATTTATCTTCCATACAACCTCACTTTGTATTGATTTACATACATGTAGTCATCACTCTATTCACTTTCAAGGTAAGCACAGTGAAGAAAGAGTATAACTATAAGCCAAAGAAATTAAAGATGTCTGATAAGGAAAGGAAAGGAATTATAGCTAAATTTATCAGTCACTGATATCTTTAACTACCTCTCCCTATGCTTTTCTATCCTTGCAAATCATCCTTGCTTTCACCATGGCCATACACCAGTTCATACACTGCCTTTTCTTCCTTTAAATCCCACTTTTTCCTTTTTGAGAATCTCATCAAGTCCATCCATCCATCCATCCATCCAAAAATTTCTCAGTCTTCCCCTTCCTCTCAATCTATTTACTTTTTCTTCATATATTTGTTTTGCAATTTAATTTGCATTTATTTTCTCTATATGATCAAATCAATGTATTTTTATACTTGTTTCTCACTTCTGTATTAAATCCACATCTATTCAACACTCATTCATTTTTACCAATCTTTTCTTCTTTTACCCCATAGATTGCATAACTATCTCATTCCTTCTTCATTTAACTTACATTTATGTTTCTCCTGATACACCAAAGTGAAATGTCCATATAAAAGTGGGCAGAAACATGCTCTTATGTATGTATATTTTCACTTATTTAAATTTATATTAATTTCCTACATAAGACCGCATACTACCCACTATGTTCATGCAAGCATTAGCACATTTTAAACGTTCTCCATCTATTTCCCCATTAACAAGGTACACTAATTCATCTACATGCACTACCTTTTTATCATGTACATATAAATTGCAAACATTGGCTTCATTTCCCTTGTCAAACTCAACTACCTTGATGGTTGAGACATTAATTTTCTGATCCATACTCTTCATTGCATTGTACAATGTAATGTTTTATGCAAATCACTCTGATTCTGAGCCAATAATATGGTGAGAACTGTATACAAAAGAATGCATTTGTTCACATCCCCATTATAAACTTTCCATAAATATATTAAACTTACTCCTAACTCAGTGTTGGACCATTTGCTAGGCATTCCACTTGTCCTTATGCCTGCTTTACTTCACCAACAATAGCAAATCCGTTGTCATTATTCTACTTTTACTTTCATGCCTTACCTTTTTTCTATGTCCATTTTTTTCCCTCAAGATCTATTCTTGACACTCCCAAATGATGGTCTGTCTCACATTTTGGACCACATGACATAAGTAGAACCATAGCCCAGCCTTACTCAAAGCATGCTAACACTGTTCTATGCGAGGATCTATGTAGGATCTCTAATATAGAGACCTATCTTGAAAGTCTACATACCACTGTCTGCACTCAACCAGTCTGTAAGTATATGTGCTGTATCGACATATACTCAGGATGCTGTTCTTGGTTTTCCATATCCAAATCCTGTTGGGGAGGATGGAGTACTTGAAATAATGAATTATCATGCATTGCTTTGGCCTTGCATTTCTTTATGAAGCTTTAAGCTTTACACTCTATTAAAATAATTGGGATTAACAGGCTTAATATGGATTGAGTTATTCCTTAAACCAATTAACTGTCAAGCATATGTCTTATACCACTATTGAAAATTAAATCTGTACTTCCTTCTAACAGGAAACTTCCAGAAAATAAATTCACAATAACTAAAAACAATGGAATCAAATATATACTTCTACAAATGGGATCAAAATACAATTTCATTTTCAATAAGCATAAAAAAAAAAATCAGTTCATTTTTCAATGAAAACAGTTGGTATTATTTTGATTTTCTTCTGATTATCTTCAGTATTACCTGATTCTAATGCAATGGGCCATAGGAAAAAAGTGACAACAATGACAGAAGTATCACTGCACAAGTCATAACCTTGTGCCTTATTCAAAGCTATTTTGCCCCTTCACATCCTTTCTGCTTCAGCATTTTCAAGACATCCTCATGCTTCATTGAAGAAATCCAGCTTTCCTTGTCTGTGATATGATAAAACTAAAATCCTTATTTGTGCAGCTGCTGCAAGAGATACAATTTTATGAGGGGCCTAAAATATTTCTATGTCTAATGCTAATCCATATTCCAATGCCCTGAGATTTCCCTCAGGGCAATGCTGTTGTCATTATATGCTTTATAGGGTACTTATAGGATATTTTCTTAAGGATCACAGATTGGCTATACATTTTGCTACTATATCATAAGATGCAATATCCCCTGTCTCTAATGTCCTCCTCAGTAAAAACAAGGCAGTGGATCATTTAGATCAGAGTTCCTCAACCTTGGCGACTTGAAGATGTGTGGACTTCAACTCCCAGAATTCCCCAGCCAGCATTCTGGGAGTTGAAGTCCACACATCTTCAAGTCGCCAAGGTTGAGGAACCCTCATCTAGAGGTCCAGGCTCATGCTCCCTGTTCTCCATTGCCTATATTTTACTTCAGAATACTCAAGGTTTTGGTTACTCCACACTTCTAAGCTTGCTCTTCCCCATTCTTCCTATCCAAACTGGATATTGAGCTTATTATGAAATTTATCCCATCTCCCTGTAACTGTTTTTGAAGACAAGCCCTACGGACACTCACGCTTTGGATGTAGCTATTGATCTGCCTGTTAGGTTTGGCATCTGCACTTCTTGCAGAGAAGTTCTCTGATGAATTCAGACTCTATTAGAGAAGGAAAACATGAGTCATGCTCAGTTGTAAAATCTATCAAACATTGAAGCCTGCCTGACAACATTCTAGCAATTTCCGCTTATCCTGAATCTTTGGCTTCTTGGCTTTGAGCTACACCGAAAACCAGAGGAAACATTCTCAAGAACAGATCTAAACCCGAACAAAAACTGCCACCTGTATCATGGACGCTATTCAACCCTGAAGAAAACCAAGCATCGCAGCCTCATTTTCTCAGTTTAATTTTCTCACTGACAAATCCATGCTTATCTATGGATCATATATAACTGTGCCTGGAAAATACATTTGCCATTGACAGCTCCTCTATTAAGGGACAATTGTGCTCATTATAAAATTTGCATCAGTAAGGATGGGGAAGAAATCAATTTGGTCTACATTTTAAATATTAAAATTAAGCATACTCTATGTCACAGTTCCCAAACAAAAATAAAAATAGGTCATGATTATTTCTTTGCATTCACACTTTTTCAGTCACTGCAGTGCAAGTCTCTGATATGCACATTAGAGAATATTATGTACAAAAATATCAAACAAAAGTTATATATTAGGAGAAGATGCTTGCAAAAGAACTTACAAAATAGGAAATTATTATTATTACTATTATTATTATTACCTTTATTATTATTTAATAAAGTTTTTACCATATCTTATAATATGCCACAAGCACGTAAAATTAATATTAATGAATTATAGAAAGTGAACCATATTTGTTCATCTTTATATATATTTGTGTCTGGTGACTACCTTTTATGAAGACCCCCGTGCTAAATTTATTACGCCATGGATTGCTAAACATCCTGGACGTACAGAACACGAGCACATGCAATTGCTGCTCATAGATGAACACCCCACAGTAACAGACCAGGTAGCAAGATTTTGCACAGCAGCAATGAAGATCTGCCTCATCAAGAGACTAAAAGTTAAGAAAGACTATCCTCTGTAATGGCCTGTATACTATAGTAAATTTTCTATAATTTTGCCTATATATACTTTTACATATAGCATAGTCACAATGCAGATTTTTAAGTTTTGTACTTCACATTTAATATACTTTTAATCTGTACATAGTTAGAATAGATAATATAGGCTACATCCTAGACCTCATTTGTTGAGTTGAATAGGTAACAAGTGTATTTTAATATATATGCCTGCTACTACAAGTTGTCAATATTCTAAGTATGACTATGTTTGTTTTATAAACTTATGTCTTTGTACTGGTCTGTGACTGTAATAAAGATTGAACTGAACGGAACTGCACAAGTTCCTGCAGTTTTCTTGGCAAGATTTCAGAAGTGGTTTGTCATTGTCTCCTTCCTAGGGCTGAGAGAGAGGGACTGGCCCAAAGACACCCAGCAGTCTTTGTGCCTAAGGCAGGCTACAACTTATGGTCTCCCTGTTTTTAACCTGGTGCCTCAACCACTACACCAAACTGGCTATCTTTTGTTCATCTCTAGACCCATGTTTATGTAATTATTAAACCTGGGAGTTGAAATTCAAGTAGAAGGCTAGGAAACATGGATTTATAGGATGCCAGCCTTTCTTATATGAAGTGCTTAATTTTTCATACATATACTAGAACAGCATGCTGCAGTACCCAATGGAGCTCCTCATCTCTGGACATATTTTGTTGGTATCGGCATCACAGCCAACATCATACTTGTAGAAGACTACAGAGACAACCTTGATTAAAAGATGCAAGAACTTTTAACAGAAAGCAAATGGTAATTCAGTCCTGGAAAAGGAGAAGGCATGAAATAGAGACCCAAAATCACCCCACTTTGGTTCTGTTTGAATGAGCTGAAGGATACTCTGGCAGGCTTTCAAGATTCTGTTGTTATAGTCTACAACAGTAAAATAGCATTCCTGAAATCCTTGCTCTGTTTCCTGACCTGGCAGACTTATGAAGAAAATCAGTTGCATAACCCTCCTTCCCCTATGGTCTAAAAAACAACAACTATAAAATACAAAGTATGAGACTACAGCACTCAGTAATGTAGCATGGTTTTTCAAGGCGTCTGTTCCTTTGCATGCACAATGTTGCCTACATGCTTGCTCTGAAGGAAAGAGAACCTAACATGTGTGAATGAGGAATAAATGCAGATGCATAGATCACTGGCTCTGTACATACCTTACTGAAAAAAAGTGGCAGATTTCATCTTGCAAGGATTCTGGATAGCTTCGCATATGGGACAGTGCTTTGAGTTACTATGAGGGGCCTTTATGTGTTTATAGATTTTTTTTCAAAAAATCCCTCTTTGTTGTCATGAAAAATATTATGCTATGCTATGCTGATCTATTTTGCCAGTACTGATCATTTCTATGAGAGTTACACTGAAAGGCAAAGCTTCCCAGAGCAAGAATACTGATCATATCAGCAGCTACTGCTACTTCAAACCAAGTCTAAGAAACATCAAACAAGGTGTCCATTAAACTGTGAGAAAGGTGGGAAAAAGAAGCACTGGACCAAAACTGCTATGGATGTAAAAGGGAATTTCATTCTCATATTTACAGAGGGCAATCAATCTTGAATGCAATAAAGATTCCTATCTAACCATGTTGTTCTGAGTATCTGGATAATTCTGCTAAGGTAGAGCCAAGAGGCCTATGACAGAGACCATATTTTCTCCCCATGGATTTTTGATAGGGTAAAATTATCATCTCCACAGAGAATGAACAGAGCAATTTAAGAGTGGTGACTTTGATTTGATGGGAGGTGGGAGGAGCCAAACTCTACTTCAGGTGGCCAAATGGGTTAACTGTTGCAAAGGGGAGGGGGGAATGCCATGGTTTGCCATGAGAATCCTGGCAATTTATATTCTATCACAAATCCTTCTCAGCATGGATTTAAGAATGTTATTCAAAATGCCAGGTTATCTTGCTGTGATTTTTTTTTTTTTTTTAATTTCAAGAAGTTCAGTTACTGCAAGAGTTAAAGGAAAGTCATCCATTCAGATAAAGGAAAGCGACAACTAGTGAAAGCAAGGCATGGAGAAAAAGCTCAGCCAGCAGTAACAGAGCAGAATGTGGTGAATTTGGGCAATAAATGGGATCAGTGAAGCTATGGTAGTTCAACAGAGATTCTGCTCTGAATTGTGAATTCATTTTGGCATGTGTGTGTGTTTGTAGAGAACCTAGGGCTAAGGTGGCACCTACTGCCTAGGTTGCTGGTAATGAGATCAACTTCCTTAGAAACCAATTGCTCGTTCATTCTTCCTTTACTTTTTATTTTCAACATTCTTCTAGATCTATGACTGTCATATGTAAAACAGAATTAAACCAGCAGTGTTCATTCTCGGAAAGGAATCAAATCTTTAACACGTCTTCCTGGACAGTCTGGCTGCTGATTACAAATCAGTGGCAGAGGACTTTCTCTGGAGTAAAGTGGCTAATGTCAGCATACCAAGTTGGTGGTCCCCAAGAGTTGTGGAAAAGGTATAGCAGGTTTGTGGGACAATGGTCTCTATACCCCTTGTAGGAAGCAACAGGACCAAGCTATCATATATCATACATGCATCCCTATTGTGCTGTCTGTAATATTTCCAAAACAATGTTTGATTGAAGAACATAACTTAGTTTAAAAAAATAATTCCACACTCCCAATTTAAGGCACGTTCTAGATATTAGTATCTAGAGACATATGTGTACAACATTCACTGGTATGCAAACCAGTTCTAAAAGGAGATTCATTCTTAATTAATCAGAAAGACAAGTTGATTTCCTAATTTATGAATGCCAAGGACTGCAAGCTTGTTCTTAACAACTTTCCTCCTGTGGAAATATATGGCTGAGAATTCAAAGTTGCTAAATCCTCACGTTGGTTGTGAAGCAATACATGTGAGCAGTGTGCAAATGTGGCATTTAAATGAATAAAAGATTATTTAAACAAAGATTCTTGTTCATATGTTTTGTATTCATTATGAACATCAATATAATTGTTGATATGGATAGAGACATAAGCTCCCTGTTTTGCTTATTAAATGGTGTGTTGTTGCAGTCAGAAAACAGAAGTTAAAATGTATCAAGAATAATAATACCTAAGATAGTGAAACGAGTTCAGCTATGCAGTAGAAATGAACTGAATTACCCTGGCTACATAAGTGTTTAGCCTTGGATGATGACTAAAGGTCTCCTCCCAATCAAGTTTATTCTCAGATCTGAACTAGAATAAGTGCTTGTCACCAGCACCCCTCCATGCCTAAGAAATGAATGTTGAGTATAGTTCACACTACTTTTTTGTTGTAAATTGACATGCCAATGCAATTTGGAAGTTCCACTTCCTGAGGCGAAACATGGAAGGAATTTTAAAGGAAACATAGCTTGTTAAAATTGGCTATGTTTCTTCATAAACATCAAAAGCATCCATGCAGGTTTCCTCTGCTAATGACCTAGACACAGTGAAGATACCAGACCAGTTTATCGTCTCCAAAATTAACATGCAGATCACAACTAATCCTTTGGATTTCACACTTCCCTGAATTTGTGGTTCAAAAAGTTACTGAATTTAAAATAAAACTGGTTATACAATGCATATTTTCTATATCCTTCATTTAGAAATGCATATTATAACAGGAAGGTACTGTATACTTTGAAGGCAAATACATACTTTTTTGCAAATAATTTTTTTTCTTTAAAAAGTGCTAATGAATATGGGACAAATTTGTGCATGAGTATATGCAAAATGACCCAGTTTTGAAACAGATAATTCATACATGTTTCTGCTATTACTAGTGCTAGATTTTTTTTTTCAAGTTCATGGTTAGTGAAGGGATCTGTTCGTTTTGTAGGTAAACTTGCTAACATCTGACATGATAGATGATGACTTGGACATATTCAAAGGCAATGTCACTATAAAACAAAGTGAATATACTATCTGAGTAATTGGACCTAAAATAGGGTTAGTATCACCATCCTATACAGGTCTATCACAAGAACATTACACTGGGGTCAGCTAACTACAATAGGCTTGCAGCCTACGTATAGCAAAATTTCTCTTTTAAAAGAGAGAGAGAGAGAGAGAGAGAGAGAGAGAGAGAGAGAGATGATTTTTAAGCTTATTTACTATTCTAAATGGAACGACAATAGAACAACAACAACAAGTTTGAAAATCCACCTAGTGAGTCTACCTTCCTTCTTAAACAAAAGAAGTAATTAACTATAAGAATTTAAAGAATTGGAAAAAAACAGCAAAAGGCTAAATAAGATTTTGACCTAAGATACACAAGTTAAGGGACAGACAAATTTCGAAAATTGAGACTTTTACTATAAGATTTTGGAAATAATTAAATAAAATAAACAGCACCTCATAGGAACCAGATTGTTTTGTCTATATCAAGTCAAAACAGAACCTTGAGACTTTATGATTTCAGAAAATGGACACTAGAGGGGACTAAAGATTCCAGGCAGAAAAAGAAAAGGAAAAAAAGTATAAACTTGCCTGTGGTTTTTGGTTAGTATGAGGATTTATAAAATGACACAAAATGCTATAAAGTTTTGAAATACATCAGGAGATTTCCGAAGAATGGGGCCAGATATTAGTAACTACAATATCAGAAATGTTATGATGATGCTCCCATGTTCAAAGACATCCATTAGTTGCTAATTATTTTTCAGGAACACTTAAAAGGAGTTGGGTTTGCACTTTAAAGCTCTAAATAGCCTGGGACATGGCTCTCTATGGATATGAACTTATCTGGATGATAGGATCATCAAAAGAGGTTTTCTTACAGATGTCCTCACTTTCTGAGATCCATTCCTCCCACAGTTGCACTTCCCTCTCTTTCTTCTTCCCTCTCTACCAGATTTCTCTTTATTGTTAGTCACCTTGCATGACTTCTAGCAAAAAGGCAGAATGCCAGTGGATTAAATAAAAATAGTAATAGCTACATGTCTATTTTATAAAGCTCTACCAAGGAGACGTACAACAGGATTGTTTGCAAGGTCTTAAGACCCCATCTGATGGCCAGGAGACGGATGATGCTTTGTTTCATCAGCTTCCCTTTATTTGTATGTTTGTTTGTTTGTTTGTTTGTTTAAATGTAAACTTTCCCCCCTTTTTGTCAACTGTTGTTCTACATTAACTATTGTTGTGTCAAACATGCCATATTTCATGGAAAGTAAAAAGCCTGCTTTAATCTTGAATGGTACCTGTTTTGTTTTTTTTTTTAAGTCTATGTATGTGTATGTGTATGTATAAGTTGTGTGTGTGTGTGTGTGTGTGTGTGTATTCCTAAAAGCTATACCTGCTTTGAAAAGAACATGAAGGGGGAGTGTGCCTGGAGGAAAGCATTTACATTACTAAGGGATAAAGGCAGAAAGCAATTCTGTAACTAAAAGGAAATCCTAAAGTCAGCAAAATCTGCTGACATAGATATCCTTAAGATTTTGCAACGCCTTTTCCAGGGCAGACTCAGCATTTTCTACCCAGAAAGGAAAGCCACTATCATATCTATAGACAGAGAAGCAGCACAACAGACTGAAGGAACCAGGGCCGACGTCCGTAGAACAGTTACCTGTAAAATAAATCTAAATATTTGATGCAGGATTGAGACAAGAAAAGTTATGATACTGAGCGTTCAGATTAGCATGCCCTGGCTACCATATCCATCTGTTCTCTGAGATATAACTATCCAGTAATATCCATTTATCCTGTAATATGATCAAATGGATGCCTCTGATTAAACTTTGATAAAAAGACATATTGTGCTATGTCACATCAGAATATTTTGAATCTGCCTACCATGAAAAATAGGGACTTTGTTATCATGCCAAATTAGGATACAAACTCAGATTATTTGTTCACTCTTTTAACCATCCATTATTGTATATTATAGTTCACTGCAATTTTCCAGGATCATAGTCAGAAGTCCATTTCATAACCTGCTTAAATATTTCTAGTGCAGCAGTTGTCTATAAACTGTAATTTATAAATGTCATAAACTGCAGTATACTTCTTACCTAGAAGTTTAGAGCTACCAGATGTGAGCTGCAAAAATCTGCATGACCACTAGATAACACCAGAGAGATATGGGAAATGCTAACTCTTTCCTGTCATCTAGTGGCTGTCTGTATTTTTGCAGCTGTTGTCTGGTAACTCTAGTATATGGGTATATAAATATTTCAGAGAAATGGTTGGAGTATCCAACTGTCCTGGAAAGTTAAATTGTTAGAATTTTCTTTCACTTCCAGCAGGGATAGAGCAGGAAATGTGTAGAAAAGGAAACCCATATCTGGCCAACTCTGAGCCACTAATTCAGATTTTACTAAGTTGAAAACAATTCAATTCTATCACAACTCCTTGAAAGTTGCATCCCCTGCTAAATTTGCAATAAAATATACTTATCTTATGTTTTGAGAATCTTAAAGAAAACCTTTACATTCCTCGAAGGACTTGCAGTATTCTGGACATATTTCAAGTGAATTTTGGACACAAACATATAGGAATAGTAAGCTTTTCATAACAAAATCCCTTCTTTTTTCACCCATCATACTAAAACAGAATCACACTATGAGTTTGTGCAATATTTGAATTCTATTCTTGGCAACCATGTTTAAGCAATCCTGTTATTTAAAAAGTACATTATTCCTTGGCTGAATATACAGTAGATGCACATTAGTTGCTCTGAAAGAATGCCTGTCAGAATTTATAAAGCTATGAAGGAAATAATCTAGTAAATTGAGGTAGAGCTTGCTACATGTGAGACCAGGTATAAAATGGGTTAGGGTTAGGGTCTTCATTTCTGATGACATTGACCGCTTGAGTTCAATATTAGAAAAGTTATTTTTTCTGTCACCAGATGTTGAGAAACCATGTATATGATGGTACTCTAAGTTGGTTATTGCTTAGGAACATTATTGGCTATCAAAAATATGAGAAGTACAACATATTACACTTGCTACCCTACCCATTTAACCTGATGAAAGTCCTATTAAATTAACTGAGATTTAACTGATTGTATTGTATGAATCTTTTTTTGGCCAATCAGAGTTTATTGCTTAATCTGATATTTCTTAATTTATTATTTTATATTTAAATATCAATTGGTTTGTCATTGAGTATCTGCAATGGAATATCGACATATAGAAGAAAACTCTGATGTATATTTAATTATTTCACAGCAGTTCATGGCCTGGACTAACACTGGTCTGGATGAATGAAGAATGTAAAAGATTAGTAGTCACTGAGGAATTATCTTTCAGGAAGGCTGTTCAGCTCACAGACAATGTTTGAATGATGTTACAGCATGTCAGTCATTAAACTGAAGATTCCAACAGTCTTCCAAGGAAATTTATTGTTCCCTGAAACACTCTTCTGGGCTCTCTCCCCATATCATATGCATCTAAACTCTTGTGACTTGAGTTGACTCATTCTAAGTATTAATTCTAAATCAATAAATCAATTAACACTGAAACTCACTTTGAATAAATGTAGAAGCACCAAGAAACAAGGACATTTTAAAAAAAAGTAATTACTTTTCTTTAAGTGAGCCCATATGTTTGCAACAATATCACTAAAAATATGTACAAACTTACATTTAGATGAAGTTGGTTTGTCCAGTGGCCAATGATTTTATATTCTGCACTTCTATTGGTTATTTGATACTGGAAGATATCATAACGTCCAGGTGCATCTCCATTTTCATTGAAAATAACAGGTGTCCCAGCACTCCCTATGAAAGATAATCAGACAATTCTTACTTAATAATCTTAGTTTATTGCTGGAGTAGAATTACATCACTTTGGGTACTACTGTGAACATGGAGAAAAGGAAAAGAATCCTGAAAGATATGTTATTCTTCTGAAAAGATATATTCAGTCATTCACATTGCTAACTGAATCCCTTTATCATTAGGGTAGTGTTGTCCAAACTTGGCCACTTTAAGATGAGTGGACTTCAACTCCCAGAATTCCCCAGCCAGGCTGGCTGGGGAATACTGGGAGTTGAAGTCCACTCATCTTAAAGTGGCCAAGTTTGGACAACACTGCATTAGGGTATACTCGAAACAAGTATCCAAAGAATTCCCATCAGGGATGGGATAGTGACCAATAAGTATTAATTGATGGATGTAATCTAACTGTCTTATACTGGTGTTTAAATTTATTGATTGGTTGGTCAATCAACCATATCAAAAGATCTAGTACTGGTGAATAAGGTGCCACAATGTCAGAACATATTCAGTCAGCACATACAGTTCAATTTGTATCCAGATTCAGCAACAGGTATTCAACCAGGCTTGGCGTAATTCTTGTAGGGGTCTATGGCTGAATCAAAAGTATTCACCGAGTTTAGGTATTTCATCACTTCCTTTCATTATGGACCCCAGAGGAAGGAATGAGAATTAGATAAGGTTATGTACTGAAGGGAAGGGTGTGACTTGCAATGAGGTGCTTCAGTGCAGAATGCTCTTACTCAGTTTTCCAGCTTAAAAAATGCTCCTCCAAATATTCCATTTTCCAGTCCTCTTTTTTCTATTTCCTCCACACACATTCAACAGTCAGTCAGCATTCTGTTCAAATCTCATTGGTCTATTTGTGTGTGTATGTCCTCATGATTTTTTCTCCTGTTAAATATTTGTCTTAACTTCTGTGAACACTGGTTTCTTCTCAGTTTACTGATAGTTGGTTCTTCCTCGTAAGTCTCACTTTGGTTATATAACCCATGTTAACCCAGATCCTGAGTCTGGCATTAGTATGAATAAAGGTTACAATTAAAATAACCATTTCTTGAAGTACTGCAAAATAAAGTGACCTCTGAACTGTTTGTGTGATTCTCTTTTACACACACCTTTTCTTACATATCTTACATATCTTACATAAATTATTTTAAAAAAATGTAGGGTGGGGAGAGAGAATTGGTCCAGTCTGTGAATTACATCCAACATTATGTTAGTGGATTTTTGCTCAAATGCCTGGAAATACCCCAGTTCTAGTTAGAATCCTCTGCTCCAGGATGATCTCCGATTATGCTGAAAAGATTTGGGATTGTACAAGGAATAAAGGAGGTACATGAATCTTGACCATTATCTGAATGAAATTCCATCAGTGGACAGATATCATAACAAAAACTTGCAAAAAGTTGTATATTTTATGTACTAGTAAAGCTAATATATCCAAGTCATAATTAATTTTTGTTTATTTAGCAATTGGCAGAAAAGGGAAATACATATGAATTAATATATGCAGTCTAAATACAACTAGAACTCCTGGTGTAAAATGCTTGTTCTAACATAGAAAGAAATGTCAGTTCTTCAGACCATTATATAATTGATAGAAAATGAATGCTGTTCCAGCTTTGGTAGAATCAATTTTTCTGCAACCATAAAAACATGCAACATGTATTATAATTTTTTTCCAGTTGGTTTCTAAATGACTGGTTTATCCATATCTATATTGGCAGAAAATCAGTGTCTTCTGAACAAAATTAATAATATGTATGACTGTTTCACTCTGAGCACCACATCTCCAATTAGTCGAAGTTACCATTGTCCTAAAAAGATACAATGATGTCCAAATAAATGTGAAGTATTAATTTTAGTGAATTATTTAGTGAATAATATTAGATCCAAAAAATGTGACCTATGTGCCAATATATTCCTACATTCCAAAATGCACTTAAAAATGCAATTGTATTTGTACAATGCTCTCACTCTGAGCATGAAAAATTTAGACATGATCAAGCCTTTCAGTGCTTAGTCCAAAAGCTTTGTTAAGCAAGCAATTCCTCATAAAAGAGGAATGTACTTGGACCAGAATATAAAATAAAAATAGAACAAATGAAGCCATATTGAGAGTATACTAAAGTGTAATGCTTCACCTATCATTATTACTAATTTGTGTCATCAGTGTTGAGTGCCAAAGTAGGCTATTGGTGGTGGTAGATATATATTTTTTTTGCAATTGCTTTCCTTTTTAATTAGCAGTTAAATGGAGCCACAAAATTGTCAGATGAAAAAAAATTAAATTACGCAGGTGGGTAAAATAGAAGAGAAAGAACATCTATATCAACATACAGTCCGCAAAACTCCAAAAGGTATATTTAAAAATGGGGAACAAAATCTGTTTGCCTCTATTATGTGTTCAAGTGAGACAGATAAAATAAGTTGAAATGAAACGAGAGCTGATAAAATGATAAGAGCTCATTTAAAAGACAGAATACCAAAGCAAAGATTATCAACAATTAAGCGGAATGAAAGGATTCTAATTTGAGACTGTTATGTTGGTGATAGAACTGCACTCTCTACTTTACCCAGTTCAATGATAAATGAAGCTTTTATCAATATGAAGTCCCAGGAACAGAGCATCATTTCAAACAATACAAAATCTAAAATAGAAAATTATTGTTCTCCAGCTATAGGCAGAAAAAAAAAATACTTCAAAGAATTCTCCTTTAAAAAAAGTTATTTACAACTAATGGCTGTAAAAGAATCTTCCATCACAGCAGCAGAATTATAGTCTGTTCTGACAGAAGTAGAGAAAGATTAAAATTGATGACAGTTCCATGGGTGTTGGGATTGTTACTGAGAAAACTTCGCTTCAAAAATTAGGCTTAGCACTAAAAAGAAAGATAAAATGGGATTTACTCCTCTCCCTCATATAATTACAAGTAGTCGTCATTTAGCAACCATAATTAGGACCAACATCTTGGTCACTAAGCAAGGTGGTCACTAAGTGAAACTGACTGTGCTTATGATCTTACTTCAGCTTTCTTTTGCTTTATAGACCTGCACAGGTCATAAATGTGAGGATTGTTTGCAAAGTTACTTTTTCATCAACATCATAACTGCAAATGGTTGCTAATCAAGGCAGTCACTAAACGAGGAGTACCTGTAAAAGTGCTATGGACAATAAAACTGTGCCAAATGTTATCAGTGATTGAAGGAGCAATCTATCAACTAACATCTTCTTGACCCAAGGATCTTTGGAGATGGTTGCTGTTTCCCCCCAGCCCTAACTTTTTTTTTAATACTCTGTATTTATCACTTTCTCCAGAGCACGCAGAACCATTAGTCTTCACTAACTTAAGAGTCACAAACATCCTTCAGCTCCAAAATCAGTTGTGTAAAGAAGGCTCAGTGATTTCACCACTCAAGATCATCTTAAAGATCAAAAGATTGGTTGAAACAGAAAGGTTGTACATTTTTAAAGTTAAGTAAAATAAGAAAGGCATAAAAAGAGCAGGAATATCACCTACCGTTTATCCATAACTAATGGATAACATTAGGGGACAACTCACAAGATTTTGCACTGCCCTGATTAGAAAGTCCAGCCAAATAAAGCCAAACATAAAATTAGGCAAAGTAAGGAGAAAATTTTAAACAGCAAATTCAGGATGACAATAGTGGGAGCCTCCTGGCAGTTATTCCTCAGCTTTCCAACTTTTCTGTTGTAGGATAGATCTCACACAACCTACCATAAGTCCTTTTAACTAGCTGGGGCCTACAGTGTAGTGATGGGTACTATATCATTGAACTGACATAAAATTTAACTATATCCAGGAATCTATTCACAGGTGACAAAAATGCCTTGTGACCCCTTTGAGACAAATGTTCCTTTCTTGACAATTGTTCTTATTTCACTAGAGACATCTAGATGTTACTGTCTATCAAGAGTTCTTTAATTTTTCCAAGTCGTGAACATAATCATTGTCCCACTTGATTAAGGAATGGTAGAAACATTTTGTCTTTTTGTTTTTCTTTAAATAACGCTCTTAACTTTAAATTAAAAATGCAGAATGAAAGAACTCACACGCACACAAACATACATGCACATATGCACACAGATGCGCATATCATGTTTCAGCAATCATTTAGGAACAGTCTATATGCTTTAAATATTTATTAAATTTATATGCCGCCTGACTCCCAGAGACTCTGGGCAGTTTACAATTGTTAAAACATTTAAAAACAGAGAACAATACATAAACAGAAAAACAGCATAAGACCAAAGATCAACAATGGCAAAGAAAATAAACCCAGAGGGGGACAGAAAGGAAGAAAGCAGCATCAATCATCCTCTCCGAAGGCCTGAGTGAAGAGCCAGGTCTTCAGGGCCCTCTGAAACACCAGTAGGGTGGGGGGCATTCGAATCTCAGGAGGAACCTCATTCCAGAGGCCGGGTGCTGCTATAGAGAAGGTGTGTTTTCTGGCTCCTGATAGGTGGCATTGATTAATCGATGGAACCTGGAGCATGCCAGACCTGCCACATTGAACTGGCCAGGCAAGTACTATGAGAGAGAAGTGGTCCCTCAAGTAATGAGGCCCTATGCCATGTAGGACTGTATAGGTAGCAACCAGCATCTTGAATTGCACCTATGAACAAGCTGGCAACCAATGCAGCTTGTGAAGCAGAGGTGTTACATGGGCATACCAAAGCATGTCCATCACTGCCCATGCTGGAATATGGTATAAACATTCTCATCGTGACTGCATGACATAGGAATCATCCTCTCCGAAGGCCTGAGTGAAGAGCCAGGTCTTCAGGGCCCTCTGAAACACCAGTAGGGTGGGGGCCATTCGAATCTCAGGAGGAACCTCATTCCAGAGGCCGGGTGCTACTACAGAGAAGGCGCCCTTCTGGGGTCCTGATAGGTGGCATTGTTTAATCAATGGAACCTGGAGCATGCCAGACCTGCCAGATCGAACCTAATATACATATACATATATATTCCAGAAAAAGACTATGAAAGATTTCAGCCTTAACATAATTTAACATTAGTAGAGGATATAATCATGCAAACAAATTACAACAATAAAAAGCAAACAATGTGCAGAATGAGATATTTGGATTGAGCTAATCATTTCTGGATTAGAAATGGAGGATAACACATCATTACTGCTCGTTTTATACCTTGATCATAGTTCACTACGGCACCTGTCAGTGGATAATTGTTTATTGCAAAAAGCAAAAAAAAATTTTTGTTGTGTGAATATATGAAGATCCAAAATCATAAGGTAATACTCAAGTTATCAATAAAGCATTTAAACAGACATTTTTATTTGTAATGCTTTATTGATCAGGTATTTATTGGCAGAGAGCCAGTTTGATGTAGTGGTTAAGGCAGCAGGCTAGAAGCCAGGAGACTGTGAGTTCTAGTCCCACCTTAGGACAAAGGTCACAAGGTCACCTTGGGCCAGTCCCTCTCTCTCAGCCCTAGGAAGCAGGCAATAGCAAACTACTTCTGAAATCTTGCCAAGAAAACTTCAGGGACTTACAGGAGTTAAAAATTGATTTGAAGGCAACACCCCCCCAAAAAAAAAAATATCGGAGAGCTACCTTAAATGAAGAAAGTTTATTCTTTACTTCTAGCCCCACACAAGAGGTGATGCTTTGCACACTAAATTTCCCACAATCTTTGTAAAATTAAATTTCCCATAATCTTCCTGGTGAAGTTATTTCCATTGGTGACTGTGTAGGGAACTCAGTATAAGATTAAAATGAGTAAGACACTTTATAATGGAACAAAACCTCTTCAAAGTAAATTCAGTTTTGAGTGGAAGGGGCATTTTTCAAGTATTTTAGCATACTCCTTGGACAATTTCACCCAAACATCTTCCCTCTCCTTGCAGGATTTTGGAATTAAATATCAGTCTAGAACTTGCATAGGGAAATTTGCTGAGTGATATTGTGAAAATGCAACATAAAAAAATACAAGGGAAGGAATTTTTTCCTCTTTTCCTAGTATTTTTCTAAAAACCTCTTCTTCCATTTTAATGCATGCATAACTAGCATTTAAGCTGATTCTAATTATTTCTGTTTTATAAATGAAAATGTATCTCCAAAGTTTCATGTCCCCTTATAAAAGTATTCAAACCTTGCAGATCATGTTAATTAAGGAGAAAGAAATCTACAGATATCTATGAATATATCTATGTGTTTAAAATTTGTTTTAAATCTGGAAAATGGGAAGGTTGCCCAGAAGATAGAGGGAAAGGGTGAGAGACAATTATAGATGCTACCAGATGGGGACAGGACCATTCATAAATATGTCTCTTAAGTTCCATTTGTGCACTGGACATATCTGAATAATTCTCATTAAAGTAATTGAGATAAGGAGTCATGGAATAATAGTTTTAATGATCTCAATCATTTACCACCCTCTGTCTCTGTATGAGGAATGGCTGAAATATTCATTCATTCATTCATTCATTCATTCATTCATTCATTCATTCATTCATTCCCTGTCACAATCCCAGAGAACAATTAGCAATTTTATAGGAACATGCTAGCTTAACATGTCCAAAACCACAATAGCGGCTCTAAAAAGATGTCACCAAATTAAAAATCCAGATGTCAAGTGCCAAACATCCTCCAGAAAAGCTGTTTTCAGCTCCTTATGGAAGGCAATTAAAGTCTAGAAATCCAATATAGCAACTAAAAAATAGTGCTTCCAAGGCTTGATTCTCCAAACTTCCAAAATCTACTTTTTCCAGCAAAATCAAATTGGTTGAGCTGATTCTAATGAGTAAATACAGTTCTGAAGATAATCTGTATGAAGTTTTAAAGGTCTTAATATGTTAAAGGCAGGACTCTAAATTGTACCCAGAAACTTCTATGAAGCCAATACAGGACACTTAGCATAGGTGTTACATGCTCAGTACACAGCCTACTGCATTTTGGATCATCTGAACCTTCTGAGTGATCTTTAAAGATGGCTCTGGGTGAAGCATGTTTCAGTAATCCAAGAATAGAATTACATAAATTGCATATTAATGAAAACTCCTTCTACCAATGTTGAACCAAGTTGATGGGTCAGTGTGGCAGCAGATGAAGACCTTGTGGATGTGATCAAGAATAGACTGTATGGATGTGTCAAGAATAGACCGTGTGGATGTGATCAGACTGTGTTCATTAGGACTACAGACCTGAGCTGCAGAAGTCTAGTTGTCACTAGATGGCAGCAGGAGACACAGAACTATTTTTAACTCTTTTCTGCTAGCCAGTGGTTGATTGACCTTGATCTGGTAACAGTAAGATATGCATACAAGTGAATGGGTACATACATGTCTCTGTGAAATGACAAGAGGCTCAAACTATCTTGGCAGTTACATTCTTACAGTTTTCCTTTTTTTTTTTTTCTCCTTCCAGCAGGAAAGGACAATCATAAATCTGAAGCCTGCTAAGTTAAAAGCGATTTACATCAACCTTTTTGTTAGTACTACCCCTGTGATAGAATAAGCATACCCAGCTAAATTTTACAATAATATATGATGTCTTGTATTTTTAGATTAATAATAATAACAACAACAACAACAACAACAACAACAACAATAATAATAATAATAATAATATCAATCTGCAGTGTTCTGGGCATAGTTCAAGTGAATTTCCAAACTTAAAATATACAGGTTTGTTAAGCTTTTCATTACAAAATCCTTTTTTTTTTTCTATCACAGGAAAAATATTGGCAGTGACCCTGTCGGGTTCAGCCCAAGAACAACAATGAGGCAATCCAGTCCAGTACAGTCCCTTTGGTAGCTTGCACCTAATTGACAGAATCTCGCCAGACTAAACCTATGCTAAAGCAAGTAATGGATATACCCTGTGAGACTCTAGGGAGGGGCATCCTCTTTCTCTTCCCACGCTCTTGTTGCAGACTGAGAAAGCACTTGCTCTGGAATGTTCCCCCTCCCTCCTGATAACCTTGATCCACCATCCCAATATCTTCCTCACTCAAGCCTTCCATTACAGACCCTGGCATATAAACTACACACATTACTATCTTAAATTATCCATACTGCACATTCAGGTTTTATAAATGGCTGACAAAGTTCTGCTAATTAATTGTAATTGTGAATGTACATGTGGTTTTGTGGAAAAGGTCTTTTATATGGTACAATGGAAATGTTTAAAACAAATATTGCAGAAATATGATTAACTTTATTTGTAACCAATGGGATGAGTATGTGATATTTTACATCTTTTGTTAGGTTTGCCAATGGAATTATCTCTTCATCATGAAGATGTCTCATAAAGCTCTTTATGGTGGTCTTTTAAGCCTGGTTTATTAGACAGTGGAGGACATTTGAAGTTTAATAGTGGCCTGAGTTGAATTCAGCTCCAGATTAAAGATTGGTTGGTTGAAGACTGAGGTACAAGCTATTACTTGCCTATTAATATTTAACTAATGGCTTAAATGCCATTTTCCCCTGTGTCCTGTCTGAACAATTTCAGTGGCCTCAGAGAGGGTTGGGAAAATGTTCATCATTTGGCCTCCTGTAATCAGAGAAAGCCTTTTAGAAATTGAATACCAAAATGAAACTAGTTTGGTTCCAGTGTACATTAGTGAACAAATAGAACACTCTAGATGGCAGCTAGTTAGTTATATTACATCACTTGGTTCAACATTCCAATAAAGATTACTCTTCAGAGCCAGGTTTAACACCTTATCCTCAGTGGTTTTATGTGGGAAATTTAATAAAAACCCTATAACTTGATGAACCTGCCTCTGTGGGTTGAATCCATCCTTCATGTCTTGTTCCATTGTTCTTTATATGGAGATGGCTAAGAAGCTTAATTTCTGACTGCCATTGCATTTCTTAGTTAATTTGTCTCTCTCAAATAAGAAAACTTTTGTTATACATAATGTTGCCAGGTGTTGCATGACTGTGGTAAATATCTGCAAACAACTGATTTCAAGTTCCTTTGAATAAAGTCCATATATGAGTGGCTTCAGGTCAGATTCACACTATTGGTATTTAAATGTTACTTAAATGTTTGTTTCTATCTTTGATCAAACAAAATTGGCTTGAAGCTGTAATTATAACCCAATTATAGACTGCAACTCATTAGTAATTGTTAAGTCAACATTTAATGATATTGAGCTATAGTTTAGTAATTTAACAGGTAATTCCCTTCCCATAGCTTCTAATATTTGTGAGAAAATTTGTAATAATCAGATATTGAATTGTTATTGTAATTACTTAAAATTATTTTAACTTGTGATTTTATCATCTCTTTAAATAATTTCAGATTAAAATTAGCATTAATAGATGGGTGGCAATTGCAATGAGTTTAGGATCAAAGATAAATGTAAAAATGAGCATTTTTTCAAGACTGATATATTAGAGATATTCCTATGTTCATTGCTTAAATTATTTCAAGCATGCACTATTAAGAGTTAATTGTGGACAAATCCCTACAATTTATTTAATTTATGGCTATCATAAAATTATGGGGTTTTTAACATTTCCACTTTCAGCTTTTATCACTAAGCATATATCTTGATTTAATTCTCTATGGAATACAGTTATCAATTCAGAAAACCATTATGAACACAGTATGTAACTTATTATGTGAATGCTTTGACCCCGTGGTTGGGGCTTGGCTCTATTTTTAGCCATAGCTCTACTGTATTTCCTATATTAAAAGGCAAAAAGGCAGAATTGGAAGATATTGCTATGGAAGTAAAATTTCAAGTAAAATTTCACATGATACTTACATTCTGGGGTAAGAGTTTGAAAATAATAGGGTTTGTTTGTTTGTTTTATTATGCACCAGAAATTAATACCTTAGATCACATATCTGCTAATAATTTGTTCAATCATTTGAATTACTGCAAGAATTTGCATTGCATGGAAATCTCCTGGTTTTAAAATGTGGTCCAGGTTGCATTAGCAGCATCTAAACCTCCAGATTTATTGTTAGTATTAGATGTGTTTTAGATTATTCTAAGTGTACAACACCTTTATAAATAATTAAGGAATATTGCTATGGTGAATATTAATTATTTGCAAGAATCTTTAAATAAATTGTTGGAATATCCCATAAAGTCTTAAAGATTATTAAGCATAATTCTTAGTCTTGATATTAATTGAATAAAATATTATTTTCTATGTTTACCGCCTGAAAATGATTAAAAAGGGTTGTAAAATGGATGATGAGACATTTACATATATAATGTGAGCTTGTCTCACAGCTGCATCTTTTTGGTTTAATATCCATAATTTTGTTAATATGATATTAAAAATAGCAATGCAATTTAAAGATGTGGATATATTTCTGAACTTATCACTTTATGAAGAACCATGGATTTATCAAGGGAGGAAGGAAGCTAAAATATTACTTTTCAATGTTGGAAAGGCAGTGTGACCCCAGATTTACAATCCTGAATCCTCAGTGTTTGCTTTCTGCTAATGAGCTCACTTTCTACATAATGGAAAGAATGAACATTATTATTTCAAGTGAGATAATTATGTATTTAATGATTAGTTTTAATGATGTGTTTAATGATTTTCGAAATATAGTGTGTTTTTATTTTGTCTTTTTTCCTCTGATGCTGTTTATTTCCCTTTTCTTGTCCTTTTTCTTTTTGTCCCTTCCCCCTTTTTATATTAAAACAAAATAAAAATTAAAACATGAGGACTAAAAAAAAAAGACATGGGATTTAAACTTTAAAAGACAATACTGTTAGGTTGGCCTATAAGAATGATTCACTTCATAAAAAGGACAGAAAGTCTGGCTCAATCATCAAGTGAAATATCTGCTTTTACGCTACTTTTTTACAATTTCAGATGACAACTTCCACGCCAAAATATCAAATTAGGATTTTCTTTCTTTGTGCACAAGTATGGACTGCTGAAAAGCTTCTGCAACAGAGTGTGTGCCTGTGAATATGTTTATTGTTTATGTTTTTCTTGTTGTTGTGGCAATGCTGCTTTTCAATGATTTCAATATATTTGGTACCAAAAACAATTCCAGAATTATATAATTTTATCTACTGCTGAATAGTTGGCACTGGCTAGAGCACTGTTTATCAACCTTGGCAACTTGGAGATGTGTGGACTTCAATTCTCAGAATTCCCCAGCCAGCATGGCTGGCTGCAGAATTCTAGAAGTTGAAATCCACACATCTTCAAGCTGCCAAGATTGAGAAACACCAGGCTAGAGATAGGCAAATTGTCCCAAGACTATTCCAGATACAGACAGTTCTTGTAATAAATTAATCACATTAAATTAAAAACACTACTTAATCCTCGTGGCCTTTCCTGTCCTCCTGCCTGTGTCCTAAGTCCTTTTGCTCCAGTCTTCTTCTGCTTCTGCTTCTGCTTCTGCTTCTGTTCTGCTTCTGCTTCTGCTTCTGCTTCTGCTTCTGCTTCTGCTTCTGCTTCTTCTCCTCCTCCTCCTCCTCCTCCTCCTCCTCTTCCCCTTCCCTTTCCCTTTCCCCTCCCCCTCCTCCTCCTCCTCTTCTTTCTTCCTCTTCCTCTTCCTCTCCTCCTCCTCTAATTATCCTTTCCATTTATTTTTTTCTTTGTTTATCTGTCCCATTTCTGCACTGCCCAACTTCCAAACAACTCTGGGCAGCTTCACACGATTAGATATAAAACATTGCATAACAAGCATAAAACCCAACTGCCATATGGGCAGGGACCACCAAAACAATGCAATATTCCTCCGTTATGCACATGGCTAAAAGAGGAACTAATGCAGAGTTAAATATAAATTAGGTCTGGGGTGAATTTGTGCTTTTCTTTAACTTTTACTTGTGCTTAGTTGTTACTTTAAAGTGGTGGTGGGGGGTTGTTTGTCTTTTGGGGGGGGTGTCCTTTTTACTGTTTTCTCTTTTTTTGCCTCCTAGATAGTTTAGTACAGGGTTTTTATTTTCTTTCTTTCTTTACCCAAGATATAGCTGTTATTGTGTAATAGGTTAGGTTTCTTTTTCAAAGTATATACCCTTTTACACAATAGCAATAGAGTAATAGACTAATATTGCTGTTTAGTTTGCAATATTAGTTTACAATATTATATACAAGATTGCAAAGGAATGTCTACTTTTTTGAAGAAATGTTAATTGTAATGTTAATTACAAATAATCAGGAACAAGTTATGCCTTTTTCTAGATAGAGTGAACTTCAAAAGAAATACTTCTGTACATGCACCCACAAGGTATTTGTAAAATTATCTTGAAATTATCTTGAAGATTTTTACTGAATGCACTGAAACTTTACACTTCATCAAAATTTACTTATATTTTGCTGAAACAAGAACTATCATATCTGCTGGAATGTTGATGATTTGAAATATACTGTATATGTGGGAAAAAAAATCCTATTGAAAGATTAAAGCATTATATTGTAATGAGTTTAAGGCCCATAACAGTCAGAAAAATACTACAAACCCAATTTGCAGAAGCAATTCTCAAATGCCTCATTGCAACTTCATCTCAATTGTAAATAGAAATGCCTACATAAAATAACTGAAACTAGACTATTATAATACTTAGATGGAACCATTAGGAGAACTCTTGAATTAAATAGGGATAAATTATAAGGTATTTATATGGGGTGAAAAGGCAAAATGTCTCTTCAAGACAGGAGTTATTTTTATCTGTAACTCTTACACTGCAATGTTAGACACTTAGCTATGGAAAGTCCCATTTCAAGGAACTTCCTCCAGATTAAGTACACTAAGGAGTTCACATGATATTTATGATTAGTGTATTTGTTGACTGTGACATCATATGGCAAGCAACCTAAAAGGATTTGGTAGAGCAAATCAGAAGCAGAATTCCAAATTAATCTGTAGATCCTCAGTATGTACTTTTAAATGGAGCAGTGAAATCCATGAACTATAATGTATATGGCTGTATTGTTTTGTCCCCACTTCTTTTGGGTTCAGAAGCAATAACCAGATTTAAGTCTTTATTCCAAGACAGTATAAGAAAATAATATAGTCGTGTAATATGAGACAGTAATAAGAAAATATTCAGGGATACTAAAGAATATAGCACAACCCAAGAATACAATAAGAGGGAGGGAGGGAGGGAGGGAGGGAGGGAGGGAGGGAGGGAGGGAGGGAGGGAGGAAGGAAGGAAGGAAGGAAGGAAGGAAGGAAGGAAGGAAGGAAGGAAGGAAGGAAGGAAGGAAGGAAGACTGGCCACTTCTGCCAGCCAGGGACCCCCAGAAAGATGAGAGTGGGTAGAACCCTTCACAGCCAGCAAACATGCAGCACTTCCTGGGTAGGTGTGCATCAAAGTTTCCTCCCAGGGAGGTTTCTGACTCACCCTTCTCACATGGTGACTGGGTGGCTTACTTTGAGTAAGAACAATACAAAACATGATGTAAAACAGTTACTTCTCCAGTTGTGACTATAAGAACTCTTACAAACCATTATTCTGAAAATTATGCTTAAGAGCTTTAATGTTGCATCTCTTTGTTTTCTTTTGCATAACATAGAAGGCTTAATGCCTTTATCTGGCATGAAATTTCAAGATGATACACTTACTGCATTTTTAAAATGCAGTCTTTTAATGTTTTCTCTAAACCCAAAAAACAATCCTATTTAAATTTGCTTCCTTATGGAAAGTAGCTAGATACTTATCTAAAGCTACTTAGAGAGGTGCTGTGGTTTATTTCTCACTCTGGCTACTGAAAAGTCTATCCTTTAGAATTGGACCTGTGAGAAGTTATCTCCAAAAGTTTTCTGAATGCCGCATGCCTTCCTGCCCTACTTCAAGACTGGCAATCACATTTCTTTCAAAATGTTGGAGCTTCAAGGCATCGCAGATGAAACTTCAGGAAGGTTTTATTGATAGGGTTATGTTACAACAATACTGAAGAGTGCTCATCCCTTTAGGAAAAAATTCCACTTAGTAGCTTATATTTCATCAACTGAAGTATACATCAGAGAAAGTTAATCCCAAACTGTGATAGAACGTTGCTTTCCAGACAAAGATAAATCATATTGTTTATTTTCTACAAGTCAGCATTCACAAAGCTTTTCTTTCTTATAACTGATAGCTATTGTAACATTATATAGTGTTGACACTGCACTGTAAGGAAGCTAGTTTTTTAAAAAAATACTTTAGCAAACAAACAAAATCCAGTGAGTTCAGAAATCAGCTAGAACTGATTTCTGGCTGGGGCTATGGAGAAAAACATTCCCCCAAAATCTCCCACTTCATGGGAGAGGCATTAGACAGTGGCTTGGAATAATAACAACTATTTCTTTCTATGACCATCTCCTCCTCCATATGAAGTCCACCCTGTGCTTCCTTGTGCATACATACACACAAACATACATAGACACAAGACAAAGGGACAACAGATGTACATACAGAAGCAACATATGTATCTACCCTGATTAGACCCTCACAGACACACAGATACACAGACGTACACAGAGACAACACTTATGAACACAGCCCATTAGTCCATGGGGAGAAAGGGAATATACACTTGCACATACACAAATGCAATGTATTACTTTGTTACACAAAAAAAAACTATGAATCCACAATGAAATTCTGTGAGCCTGGGAATAAAAATGGACATTTCCAAAATATTGAATAAAAGAACAGATGGACATTTTGTAACATCAAATAAGCAATTAGCATCCTCTCCATTAAAGCAAGAATTATTTAGAAAAGGGATGACAGGCAATAAAGTGCCTTCCCCCCCTTAATGAGGACCAATGTATGTATATCTAGTTTCCAAGATTCTGTAACCTAACCCCGTTTTCCTTGAAATAAACCTGACTGCTCAGACTCTGTGAGAATCTTGTTTAATTGTGACCTGCTGTAAAATGCTTCCTATGGCCATTACCAATAAAGGAGATTCAAAGAATTCCAGAAGTCACGCTTTGCGCACTTTTCCTACCTTGTTATTCTTTCCTACGCAGTGGGATGCTGTGTGCCCATCACCCGGATAATTTTCTGAAAAGAGAACAGAACTGAACCAAATGGTAAAATAAATACTATGTTTGAAAATGGGCTGGATCTGGGGCTGCAGAGAGAAGGTTCTGCAATGCATCCCTTGGGGAGAGCGAGATGAGCTGTCACTCAGAATGATTATTTATATTTAAAATTTGTCACCGCCCATCTCGCTGTTGCTGACTCTTCCATTCTAAGCCCACTTCCCAGTCACATGACCTAGAGAGGATCTGTTATGAAGAGAGTGGACAAAATTCCAGATTACGTGTCTTCCTTATCTGGTTTCTATCTTCCTAAGCCCCCAGAAATCATACAGTTGACTTTTTAAAAGGGTTTTTTTTTTTTTTTTGCATAATAAACTATTTTAAAAAATAAGCTGGCTTGAAATTTAATTCTAACTTGAGAATGATATAGCTCCCCCAAGATTAACCATATTGCTCAAAGTCTTGTTTTTGCCCTTTGGTTGAACAAATTCAAATGTTGACAAGTCTCGTATATCAGCAATCTATTGTAAAATCTATCTTTCCAGTGTTATACAATAATTATTTTGAACATCTCCCATGAATAAAAGACTCATGGTCCTTAGATTACAAATACTGGGGATATTGCAGGGCAGAATGTATATAAGCCCTTAGCAGCAGTGATTAATCAAAAGTCGTGCTAACAATCCTTTGGATTTCAACCCAAAATGTGGCAATAATAGGGCAAGTCTAGACCATGTGAACTCATTACCTGCATCACTGGTAGCAAGGTAATTACATACAACACTTATTAAATGTTCTCTGAACATTTATTCTAAACAATGTATAAACAGTTGTAAGTTTCATATTTTTTTCAGTTTCTTATAAAAATTGATTATTAACTTAGAACACCTAACTGATTCCTCCAAAGTGGCTAACAACAGTGGAATTGTACAGATAGCACTGGCATTAGGATGAAGCAACTCAAACAACAAGATGAATAAGCTACTAAAAATACTTTTCAGTAGATCAAACTTTAAAGTTTTAAAACAAACTGCCAGAACTAAGTTGTTCCAAATTAATAATGTTTTGAAAAGCCAAGTTTATCCAAAAAATAGATCAAGCAGCTATTTTTAAACAGGAATTATAAATTTTTAGTGAATAAAAAGATCAAAGCTGTATATTCAACTCAGTATCTTCCATACCCAATTAAAAGTATAAAATTCATCTCCTAACAAAGTGTCTAGTATTTGTCAGCTTTTAGTACAGTCACGTAATATTTTTTTGCATTTTTGGGCTGCCCAGCTTTCATCTGAGTTCTGGGCTGAGTTCTGAGATTTCAACCAATAATTTAAGCTAAAATAAATGCTCTATGATAAGTGTGGATGCATGGAAAATTATATCCCGAAAAAAAACAAAGAAACCTGAGGGATTCTCCTGCCATAGAAAATATTTAATATTTTATAAATTTACTTGGTGTAATAGGAAATAATTTAAGAATGCCTCTTAAAATATGAATCAATTTAAGAATTAAGATCCTCTTGATATAGTTATATTACCCCAAAAGACAAAGGAGTGCTAGAAATTCCATCTGTATTTGTTTCATTAGTTAACTCACTGTTTCAAACAGTGAATAAACTTAGCAGTTGAGAAAGTTTCCTAGGAATCCTATAGTGAGATAAACAATGATGTCACAATATTATCTAAAATGCCAATATCTATATATCAAAATTATTGTTTAGATGCATTGACTTAGATCTGCTTGGCTCCAATTAATAGAGTGAATAGACAGGACACCATAGTGATGTACAACTGGGTTTAGTTAATTAATGTGCCCAAAGTTGGCACATGTTACACCTTTGCTGCATGAGCTGCATTGGGTGCCAGTTTGCTTCTGGGTCCAATTCAAGGTATTGGTTATCACCTTTAAAGCCCTACATGGCATGGGACTGGGTTACCTGAGGGACCGTCTCACCCCCATTATATCCACCCATCCCACCTGGTCAGGCAGAGAGGGTATGCTGTGGACCCCGTCGATGAAAGAATGTCAACTGGAGGGGTCCAGAAAGAGAGCCTTCTCAGCTGTGGCCCCCACCCTATGGAATACTCTTTCCCCAGAGGCAGGCCCCAACTCTCTTGTCCTTCCAGAAAGCAGTCAAGACCTGGCTCTGCCAACTGGCATTGGGAGAAAAAAGGGGCAACCAACACTAGGGGTGGCTAGCACCTGGGTTCTTTTTACAGAAAATAGCACTTTGGGCTTAAACAGCTTGCCAGTCTTGTTTTATGAAGTTTTGTAGCCATTGCTACAACCAGCTATCCTCCAGATATACAGAACTTCACAGAACCATATACAATCATAGAATGCAATAGTTTGAAAGGACCTTGAAATTATGTAATTCAACACCCACCCTTGTGCAGGAATCCACTACTACTACATCCCTGGTAGATGACTTTCCAGTTTCTGTTTAAACAGCTCCATCAAAACCATCAAAAGAGAGTCTACCGTTTGGACGGTGACAAATTTGAAATATAAATAAGTAAATAAAATAATTTATAAATAATTTATAAGTAAATTTATAAATACTTATAAATAAGTAAATAAAAATTATTTTGAGGCCCATTTTTGAGATACCCCTGCAAATAATTCACTTAACACATAATTCACTTTTCAGAAAGCTTTCAGTCCAAACTAAATATATTAAAAGCATGCAGTACAGGACCATGAACCCTAAATATAATGATTCAGTACATTAGCTTACATTACCTGTCATGGGTTATCATGAATTTTATTTCTTTCAAAATTCATTTAAAAACATGGAATTCAAGTTTCCTGGTTTCAAGAATTTTAAAGGCCCATCACTGATTTATTTGAATTCTGATTCCAGGTATAAAAATGCAATATGAGAAAGTCTTTGGATTAGCAGAATCATTCAATTCACATCTTAAATTCAATTAAAAAATAAGAAGAAAACCTTTACACTTAGTTTCTCCTCAACTTTGCCCTACTAACAAATCACATATTTCCTTAAGGAAACCTAACTCATATTTTTTTAAAGAAATGAATACATTAGAAAGAGAGAGACGAATTAATATTAAAGTTGTTACCCACTTTAAAGTTGTGCACCTAACCATGGCACAAGTATGTCTCATTAACATCATTTTTCTGCTGGGTCCCCATGCAATTCCCTTTATCCTATGCCCACCCTATGAGTGAGATATGCTTAAGCATCTGTAGTTAATATATATGATTTTTATTTAGGCTGCCAAGCAAAGAAATGGGGAAATACTGCTGAGGAAAAAAACAACAACTTTCAATTCAGATCTGTATATTTAGTTTAAGAATCTCATTTGTGTGAAAGATATAGAAACACATTTCTATCAATCCTTCCACTCTGAAAGCAGCGATAGGCAAGAACTATTTGCAAAGGTTTATCAATAGATTCTGGTCAGAACTGGGTTAAGGTAGTATTTAAGGCCATAAGTTTAGAAATCACAAAACCATACAAATTATAGAAGTCTGAAATATCAATGCAATATTCAAATACATTTTTCTCACCCAATGCATCTATTTACACAGAGCTTTTGACCCTTCTCCAGAGACTGCAATGTACGTCATATGAAGTAATCAGTTATTTGCATCATGTAGAGAAAACTGTGAAAAGCCACTAAAAGTAGAACTCTTTAGCTGTTCTTATGACCATACTTCCAGAAACTGCAAAAATAATTTAACCTGACAACAGGGAAAGCTTGCTTTCAGTTCTTATACCAAGAAAAATTAGATGTCCTTTGTGAATAACAACAAAAATGATTTGTGCTTCATAAATCAATTAAAAACCTCAAGGTTGTAACAGCATTCATGCTACATTAGTAAACATGGCTTGTTGGCCAACAAATGAAATATCAAACTGCTATACAAAAAAACTGGAAGGGACAGATGTATTAAAGGATACTTATAGTGGAAGTCACACAATATAAACGTTTTTAAAGCAGTTTTTTCCATACCTCATCTTAAGCTTAGTGCATCTATGCTTTATAAATTATGAATCATAAAGTTAAATAAAGTATTTTGGTTTGGACAATGGAAATAAAAACAACTGCCCTTACTTAAAATAACATCAGTAATTCCCCCTTTGTTACATTCATTTCACATCTAAACATTATACACATATGTGTGTGTGTGTGTATGTGTGTGTGTGAGAGAGAGATTTTGTGTAGGCTGCCAGCCAAAGAAATAGGGAAATACTGCTGAGGAAAAAAAGAACTTTCAATTCAGATCTGTATATTTAAAGAATCTCATTTGTGTGAGAGATACAGAAATCCATAATGTCTATCAATCCTTCCACTCTGAAAGCAGCAATATGCAAGAACTATTTGTAAAAGTTTATCAATAGATTCTGGTCAGAACTGGGCCTCCCGCTAATATGCATGCAGCAAGCAAATTTTGTGCAGGCTCTTCATAGATTGAGCTGCTCCATTATATTTCTTAAATGTAAATATAAATCAGCCATTTCAGAGATGACAATGTGATTTTTTAAAAGATTCCAATGACACCGGCTCAGGCAAAGTGGTTCAGCGTGAGCAGCGAGTCCCACGTATAGTTAAGACGCCAGCACAAGTAGCTCGCTTGCTTTATTTATTTATTTTTCAAATTTAGTCACTGCCCATCTCACTCAAGACCATGATATATCAATAATGTTTTGAAGAAGTCTATGGTAAGCATGCAAATATTATGGCCCAGGAGGGGCAGCATATAATCAATGCACGATCCCACTGTCTATTCTAGATGCAGAATCTCTTCATATTATGGCTACTTGTTATTTCTATATGTAGAAATATGTCTACATTCCGTGAATTATCCTATGAGGGTACCAATCTCATCTTCTATGGCATATTTTAATAGTACTTTTTATAGTATCTTCCTCCCCAGGACTTAAATACGTAATGCTTCTGCCCCCTTTATTTATATAATCATTTCTGAATATTTGCTTCAAAGCTGTCTTCCTGGCTCTCTACAAAGATCTCATTTAATTTCCCCAGAAGAGATTCATGCAAATTACTTTTCCCACTAATTTGCTGATTTCTATGTTGGTTACCACTTTCACATATTATTAAGTTGTTATAGTAATTGCTGTAATTATTACTATTATTTCAATAAAGATCTCCTCTTTCTATCTATTGGGCCCTGTGATGGCTAAGTTGAATTGTCTGCTTTTACAAAATGAAGACCATAACATAGGGACTAGTTCTAGTGATTCTATCAGCAATACATTTGTATGACAGCATGCAAAGAATGACCACACTATAAATTTCATACAACAGCCTCCATCGTACCACCTAATACATATGTACTCAAAATTAGAGAAATCCTTTGGATTCCATGGTCCTGAACTGAGGATTGATTAATTTTATTAAAACGAGTTGCATATGACTTTTCCAAAAAGTCTAAGTGGCTTATAATAAATAACCTTTGGGTAAGTAGTAATTGTAGGCCTGTGCTTCAATTTGCCATGATGAAAAAAATTGGGCTGTAGAGGTGAAGCTGATCTCTTCACTAGAGGCAACAGACTGGCACTTGGAAACACTGGAAGAGGCTTCATCTCATTTACTGGGCATGACCAGAAATGGCTTCCTATTTTTAGAATAGTGGAAGGCTAGTGGTGGTCAAACAAAACAACATCTCCATTTCAATCTTAGAAGTGAAGAAGCTGCATTGCTTTGTGAAGCAGTCTGAATTACTCAGGCCTTTGTTGAAGCCAAACAGCCCACAAAGATTTGCCCAACCATAATAATTTGTAAGTACAAGCTGTTCTAGATGTTCCCGTACTTAACTAATATTTCATAGCAAACAATGGAGTTACAATCCTTGGAGAGCTTAGACACCCAAATTTCCCTAAAATTTACCTTTTAGTAACTATGGATGTGCTTAATCTGGTAAGTTTGTATGGCTTTCTTTCTAAAACACTACACCTTTATGACTTTTATGTTATAAATATTAAGATATCATTTTAAGACATGGGACAGTCCACAGAATTATCTCCTTCTAAAGAGATCTTTTGAAACTTCTTAACTTTGGTTGTCTTATTCTTTTATGTCTGAAATCTTGTCTGGATTATCATTGTTCATCTGAAAGACTACTTTGCTGACTTCCAACTTTTGCAAAGGGATATCTTTTTTTTTTTTTTCATTACTACCTATCCAGTTCAATGTACAGCATAAAATAAAAGACTCTGAGCTAATAGGTTGCAAGTATTCTAAAGCCCTGTTTTTTATTATTTGAACCAACCACAAATTAAAATCTATTAAATGATATCACAATTAAATATCTATTAAATGATATAGCCATTTTGACATGTGATTGTTGCCGACATTAAGGAGGCACTTTCAATTCTACCAAATGCCTTGGATTGTCGTTTGGCTAAATTCTGTTTCTTGTCACCGATTTAGACACTGATTGACAAGGATTTAATTATGAACCACAGGTGGTAAACTAATCATTGCTTTATTCATTGGAGATAGAAGCTTGGGCATTCATAACTGTTCTCACTGGTGATCTATTTTAGCACTTTGGCAATAATAATATCAATTTTGTTAGAAGTGAAATGGATGAATCAGAAAACCATGTTGAGAACCACCTCTGGATTCTATACAGTAACTGTTCATTTGTCCTCTGTGTATGGTGTCTTCTGCAGTGCAAGAAAGATATCTAATTACTGAAAAAGAATTTCAGGTGGATACCTGATCCAAACCATGTAAGTATTATTAATTTGTACTAAAATTTTTGTAATTTGTGTTAGTCAGACTGGGAGTGTGATCTGACAGAAGAGAAGGAAATTAGCTCAGAAGAAATTATACTGCAGATTTTTCTGTAAATACATGGTGAAAAAAGAATGTTCAAGTTATGAAAGCCAAATGCTTATAACAAAACCCGGTGAATGTGAACCTTAGTACAAAATGTGCTTATATCTATTTAAAGTAGTTAAGTAGTTAGAGTGTCAGACTCGAGTGACCCAGGTTCAAATTAACACTGGATGATTTTGGGCTAGTAACTACCTTTAGTTCAAAGTAGCTAATCAATTAGAATAAAATTAGGGGAGAACCATATGTATATTTCCTTTAGCTCTGAGAAAAAAAATAAGATAGAAATAAAATAACATTTAAGAATGCAATAATATTTTTTAAAATCTCATTTTTGTAGCCTTCCTTGGAAATGGACAGGTACAGAATACACATACAGAGAGAGAGAGAGAGAATATATAGATGTTCATATCATGAACTAGAAAATCATTGGTACATTGTCTATTCCACTGTCACATAATTAAATTGACTATTATGAATCCAGCACTGATGAACAGATGCATCACATCTTACTGGTCATGTCTTCCTTACCATTTAGTTGACTAAGCCCCCCCCCCCCCCAGCACTTAAAATTCAAAAAGCTTTAATTTATGGTCTCATTGTGTATTACTGCTTTCTAATACAGAGCTGTGCAATGTGTTATCTCTCAGCACTGATATGCCTAGGAACCCTTCCCTTGGCACTTGGTTGGGTCCATGCCAACTTAGCTTAAGATACTTCCAGTTACAAAATTAAATAGAGAGCTGACATGCTATAAAACAAAGAATCAGCCTCTACCACGGAGACAGACAATCTATGGCACTCTGGATGTTGTTGCACTGTAAGTTTTAGCAGACCTAGCTCACATGGACAGTAATGGAGGGGGCTGGAAGCTGAAAGTGATAACTTTCAAAAGGAGTGGCCACAGGTTGCCTACCTCTAATCAAGCATTATTTTTATTTAAAAGTAAATCACTGCTCTCTCTCTCTCTCTCTCTCTCTCTCTCTTTCTCTCTCTCATATCTATCTATGTATCTATCTATGTATCTATCTATCTATCTATCTATCTATCTATCTCCGACAAATGCTGATTGGTTGCACCCATGTGCTTTGTATGGAAGTGTCTCTTGTCCAGCAAATTTTTAAAAAGTAATTTGGTGTGCATCTCAGGAATAGAGAATATGTCAGAAAAGCGGAAATTGGCTGTGTGGTAAATGGTCACTCTCTTCATGGCAGGCATTTCATGAGAAGGCCTACAATCAGCAATATTGCTTATTGCCTGTTCTGGTACTGATAGATTTACACCAATACAAAAATGGAGGAACTGAAGGAAACAGTGAGATGTTAAGGAGCTTCTAGGACTGTCTGCTGTCTAAGCTTGTGATCTTAAGTTTTTATGAGCAGTTAATTACACATAATATATAGTTTATTAGCATGAATTACATATAAAACTTAAATCCAAAAAGTCAGATATTGTATAACTTTTACAGGAGTGAATAAAATATTTGCATACATTTCCACTTTCCTTAATATGGGGAAAAAAACCTGTAACAGATAAGAGCAGAACATCATGCTATGTGTAATTTTCACAATACTATTTTGGAAACTTTTATTTTCCTTTTTACTCAACACAGCTACTGAGGCAGCATTTTCAAAGACAAAACTCTCACTGAGAAACAGTGGCTTCTTGGCCCTTTCCTTATATTCTTTTTTTATTTGAAAGTGTTCCCAAAGTTTATTTGAAACCAGTCTTTCCAGCAGAGAATAGAATGAGAGGTGGGAAAAATAGGGTGGATTTTTAGCATCAAAATGATAGAAAGTAAAACAGTCAAGGATCTAATTTCCTTCTTTGTAATTTCTCCTCAAATCATAACCTCAGTGTCTTTGTTGTATAAATGAGAAAATACCTCTAAGTAGTATTCTGGAAATATATTAACAGTACAATCCACTCCATGTTTACTCAGGAATATGTCCCAGAAAATTCAGTATAGGTAGTTCTTGCTTACTGACTGTTTTGTTTAGTGACTGTTTGAAGTTACAACAGTGTAAAAAAAAAACAAAAAACAGCTGCAGCCAATCCTCTCATCTACAACTGTTGCAGCATCCTGTGGTCACATGATCACCATTCAGGTACTTCGCAACCATGAGCATTTATGACTGTTGCAGTGTCCCACAGTTACATAATTGCCATTTGCGTGCTTACAAACCAGCTTTTGAGAAGCAGAATTAATGGAAAATACAGAACTAAAATCATAAGTCGCAGTCACATGATGTTTTGCTTAACGACTTCGGTGATTCACTTAACGTCTAAATGGAAAGTGACATTATAAGTCTGTCATGGTCACATGATATTCCACTTAGCGACCACTGTGCTTAGTGGTGGAGTTGCTGGTCCCAATGGTGGTCACTAAGCAAGGACTACCTTACAATTTATAGACAACAATTACTGTAACACAGTGCAATTGTAATTCAGAAATGTGCAGGGTTAATATGTGGCACAAATCTATTCTGTTACAAAAACCATCTGAGTATATATATCACCCCTGATCTGCCTCTACAAAATGCTTCACTTTGTGAAAACACATCACTCTTTCTGAACCTAAGCACCTCACTTAGCTCCAGCTTGATGAACATTTGAGACAAGAATTATTCACCTGGATTCTTCCAGCTCACTAACAGTGCTTTCTGTCCATGTTTTGAAGGAATGTTTTGATCAAAGTCTTGACAATACCAAATGCTCTTTCTAAGAATTGAACTGCCCTAAAAATCTGCCAAGATATGCTAGCAAAGAAACCAAAACGGAAGATGGACAGGGGACTGCAGCCTTGAGAAATTGAGACAAGTATTGAAGAGTTCCTGCATCAGAGGAAATTTTTGAAGTGTCCCCTGAAGAGAGATTGCAAGATGGGACAGTTTGCATGGTCAGGAACTCCCATCTTGTCCTCCCTTCTGGTTCTTGGAATTCCCCCTCTGCCTGCAGATGGCAAGCCACTGTAATGCCCTACCATCATTTCCATGTTTTTCAGAAGAAATCAGAGAGGTAAAAGCCTACCCCCTCTCCCTAGTACACTCACTGATCTTCCTCTCACTGTGAAAAGGAATGCTTTAAGGAAACAAAGGAGACATTTCAGGGTTAGATGGTGGGAAGATCTATTTTTCTGTTTCCTCAATTCTATCCCACTCATTCTTGGTCCAACCAGCCTGAAGTTTGTCCATAAACAAGAAGGTAAACTAGACTTTGTACAGTAGTAAAGGAAGTGAATCAAAAAGAACAACCATCGTCTCATTTACTATTTTATACCCTAGTTCAGTGTTTCTCGACCTTGGCAACTTGAAGACGTGTGGACTTCAACTCCCAGAATTCCCCAGCCAGCCGTCTTCAGCTTCTGGGAGTTGAAGTCCACACGTCTTTAAGTTGCCAAGGTCGAGAAACACTGCCCTAGTTTTTATCATGGTTAATGTGCTAAGCATATGCAGATGCATAGGAGTGTGTTCTCAGACTAAGGAACAAGTATCCATTTTTATATGAACCCAGACAAAGCCTAAAATGGATACCACTCACCTCATTCAGAATGTGTGTGTGGGTGACTGGGCGTATTCTTTTTTAAATTTAAATAACTTGTTGCAGGGTTTGGTCACTTATGTGTTCAGTACACTTCTTTCTCCCACCTCTTTATTACTGATGCAGGACAGCTTGGAAAATCAGCTTATTAAAAAGGTTTCCTAGGTTTTGAAGGCAGAGTGGGTTTAATTGAAGTCCATGAATATTTTTAAGCAAAAAGAGAAATGAACATTATATAAAGCAGAGAAGCAAAACAAAAGGGCACACAAAATTCACTAATTTGCTTAAATCTCATCAAGTGACCTAAAAAATAATCCAACATTAATGATGCCAGAGGGGCATAAATTAAGGCTAAACAAAAGAAAGATCTATTTTGGAAAACTTCTAACACTTTGTGGCTGCTTTTCATATAGAAACTGAGTACATAAATAAGGCTTGCTCATTTCATGCAAAAACACCTTCTGATTTTAGGTTTACATTTGCTTGTATTAAAACCATCAACCACTGTGTCTTATCTCTAGTGATGTCTTCATGAAGAAGCTTCTGGCATAGAAACAGGATAGATTATCCTGATGTCATGGAATGGACTAATGCCTTTGGCTGTCATTAGCCAAGCTGCTTCTGTGTTCAAAGGAGCAAGACTAGCCAGATGGCTTAGAGAAAGATGTAGGGATGAAGCATGAAAGGTTGGCTAAAGGAGAAAGTGGGGATCTCAGAAAGCACCCAGTCTAATGAGAAATTTAAGATAAAATCTGTAAGAAAAAGGAAGTGAAGAAGGTGAAAAGGAAAATGTCACCAGTCTGCTCAAATTTGTTTTATTATTTAATGATTTCTCTTCAGACATGTCAGAAATGAAAGGCATTTGTGAAAATGCCCCATTCTCTCATTTGAAATCTATTAGGCAGCATTACTAATTAAATCATTCAGTGAAACATCCCATTGAAAGACTGACTGTTACCCACTGAGCTCCATAATTAAATGGGGACTCGAACCAGGGTCTTCCTGAAGTCCAACACCTTTACTCTTATACCATCTGTCTTTCAGATTGTGCCTATATAAGCTATGATATAGGAAAGAGATGAAGCAATTATTCCTAGACCTCAGCATGCTTATACATTTGTGCTTCTATTCTACCACTTCAGACCATAAATGGGGAATATTGGATGTTTCTGTACACGAAAATGACTGTTCCTCCACATAAAATAACAAAGCTACATTTGATATCTAGCTTTGTTTGCAATACACTTTCCCTCTTTCTAAGTCCAACCATGCTCTCTTTCTTTGGCTTTGGGAACCTGCAAACTCCCTCTCCCTTATCTTCCTTCTGTCATCAGGGATGAAGAAAGAATATCAACAATTCTCCAAACAGTTAAATGATACCAAAGACCCTTGATTGCCTGAACCAATGTGTATCCTACTCCAACTTAAAAACCCAAACTTTTAAATTACACCCTACCTTTTGGAGTGCTAACATAGCATAGCTGATTGGGAAGCTTGTCTGGAATGGACCTCCTCAACATGGTCAGTTGGAGCTTGCTGACAACACTCAATGTGTCAGCTAGTGAGGTAGACCAGACAGGAAGCATGGCCAGATGGACTAATTGTACTTTATTGTAAAGCTACATTAACAGAATCTTGCAAGTCTGAAAGTACATCTCCTTTGCCTTTACAGGCCAAGAAACTAGGGAGGGTCCCTTCTGAGACATTTGCCATGCCCACATTCCTTCTGCGGGCTAAGCTGCCTCTAAGCATTCCCTTGGCTATGGCTCTTCCTCCTGTCTCCCAAGATCATTCCCACATACCATTACAGATTGTTACTTAATTAGCAGAGGCAGCAAAAGCAAGTTGGTGAAGTGAAATTCAATACCACAGAGATAGGCAGATCATAGAAAAAAAGGCTGGCACAGAACAAGAAGCCTTGATAATGTTTTCCCTGCCTCCATTCTTTAAAGCAGTAAATGTTTGGACTGGTGCCTGAAAATGTTCATTTGGCACAATTGCACTATCTTGGGAGTCTTCCACCCCCACCCACCCGCAAGTTACACAGAATGTAAATGCAAAATTTGGACCAAAGAGTACATATATATTCCTGGAATGGTCAGCTTTGAACCCATATGCCTAGTGCTAAGAGCTGAGTTGAACTCCCACCTGTATTGGCAAGATCAGCATAATAATGTTACATTAGTTATGTCAGCACAAGAGAAGTAAAGTTAAAGATTGTGGCAAAATAAAGAAGGGGATAGCTTAGAAAGCAAATGAAATCCAAAGCCTCATTGCAACCCCATTTGCCACTTTGCAAAGGTGGGATGTAGAAAACAAACATCCTTGCTGCTAATCAATCAAACTATTAGCAAAAGCATCAACAATGGCCTCATTCACAGCTCTAATCCCAATATGTAAAAGTAGGCTCCTGTGCCTTCTCATTCAGTTACTGTTGACTAAAGGTCTAAAACTGCCCCTGCTGGTAGGCTGAGATCAATGGTTTGAGTGAGCAAGCAGGCAGATTTGCATGACTCCTTGGGAAGATGGAACTCTTCAGGGCTCAACAACCAAGCTTTTAAAAATAATGTGAATCTACTCTTCCATCCTCTGACCACTTATTTTCTTGGCTAGCATTTCAGGCATGTCTTATTTAAGTTTGGCAAGTACTGCTCCTTATGGGAAGGACATCCAATTTCATGGCCCATAATGTTATCTTAATCTCTAAGGTTGTCTCTTGTTGGCAATTTCATGTTAAGTGATTTGAGGGTTTGCCTTTCCGAGAAGACTTCCTCCCTTAGTTTGTTTTTTGTGCCTTCAAGTCAGTGTTGATTCCTGGTGACTGCCTAGAGTAGTCCCTGCAGTTTTCTTGGCAAGATTTTTCAGAAGTGGTTTGCCTTTGCTTTCTTCTTCCTAGGGCTGAGAGAGGTGACTGGCCAAGGTCACCCAGCTGGCTTTGTGCCTAAGGCAGGACTAGAACTCACAGTCTCCCAGTTTCTAGCCTGGTGCCTTAACCACCATACCAAATTGGTTTGGTTAGTAACAGTATTTTTAGGTGTCAGATTTTTTAATCAGCTAACAGGCTTTGTTAACTTGGGCAGTATGACACATAGAATAGTCTTTGAGAGATAAAAGAATGTGGACTTACGGGGGAGTAATGGCAGATTGAGGATGGCTCTGTTTTCACTTAGAGGAGCTGGCAAAAGATTCAGCACTTCAGAACCATTTCTGGACAAAAGAGATGACTTGATCACCCACAAGTACTCCTTACAGAGGATCCCTGTAAAGAGATTGTATTTTAATGATCTCCAGCCAATTGAATGCTCTGAGAGTTGTGGGAAATATTGAGCCCAAGCCGTGGCTCAGAACCATCAAAATGATATTAGATTTGCTTTTACCAATTTACTTGGACATTAAAAATGTAATAAAAGTTTTGATTTTAGATTGTTATTATTGGAATCTTTTTTCTGACCAGGACTGTAAGATGATGTAAAGATTTTTTTATATAGGGATGGATCTTTTATTTCCTATTTGTTAGAGAAAGTTACGAGTTAGTATGTAAAAGAGACCTATTGGATCTAGTTTAAAACACATATGTTACTATTATTGATATTCTTTATGCTTATGGGGATACATTTTTAATGTTTTATTTATAAGAGAAAAGTTGTGTCAAAATGTAAATAGATTTAGTTGTTTAAGCTTAAAACATGGGTTATTATTACTGGTACTCTTAATGCTTTTGCTGTGTAAGACTGATCAATGATTTTTTTTTTATATAATTTGGTTATAGTTTAGTGATAAGAAATGGGAAGAAAAGTTTCTTTTTCTGTAATATCAGAGAAGGTGTTAAGTTACTGTAAAATGCTTATGCTTGTCTGGAGGGAAGGGGGGGAATCACTTTTTATATGTCTTTCTTTTTTCTTTTCTTTTTTTCTCTTTCTTGTTCTCTTTCTTCTTTCTTGTTTGTGTATCTTTTCTAATTATGCATTAGCTTTTAACTATGTAAAACTCTAATAAAAATATTATGAGAGATAAAAGATTGTGCCCAGTTAGGGCATATGTGACTGGCAGCTTACATGGCAGGCAGGCTTGCAGCTAGACATCCGAGGAGCAGATAGCATCTGTGGGCAACAGAAAGAAGTCAGGGAGGCAGGGAAAAACTGACCCACAGGGACAGCTGAAAATTTTGCAAATTGAAATAATATGTCCAGGTGAAGCAGGCTTAGGCAAGCAGGCTCAGATAGGATTTTGAAGGCTAGCCTCTGAGGAGCAGATACACACACTCATTCACTGGATCCCCTGCAACTAATAGCCTTCCTAAGTCCACTGTTTCACTGTACGGCTCATCGGAGACTCTGGCAGGCAAGGGGAGAAGCTGGTACAGGGCAGCTGGCATGAGAGCCCAGCATGGCCTCTTATTCTTAGAAAGAATAAAGCAAACTTTAGCCAAGCCATGGCAATCAATTCAACACCAGAGCATATCTGTGATAGTCAACCAGATTTTGTTGCACTCTTTTCACAGGCTATCAAAAAGGATCCTACTGCTGGAAAACAGAGCTGTAATTTTCATCTACCTTGTCCAGGAATAAGCAAGGAGCTGCCATGTCTTTCTTGTTTGGCATTCTTCCCTTTCTCCTATGCACCCAGATGGATGGCAGTGTCATACAGAAATCATTGCCCTAACTCTAAATGGTTTACAGTTGCTCTGTGGTGTTCTCATAGTGTCAAACGGATTAGCTACTAGGCTTACTGTCTGCAATTACATTGTAATGAAGAATCCCAATGAAACAATTAAAATATAGCCAAAGGACAAGCAAATAGGAATAAAAAGGGCAGGGTTAAGGTAGGAAGAGTATTTCACCCCTATGAGATATTCATTTTTCATATCAGAGATTTTTGCTCACAGAGTATTTGTATATTGCATGCCATCTATCATAGGCTGTGAAACAGGCCCATGTAAAGTGACTAAAATGCACTTTGCTAAAGTGATTTGGGCTATTGGAGGTGACTTGATTAGCTTTGCTGAAGTGAAGAAGCCACAGTTTGCCTTATAAAGCAAGTAAGATGGCCCTCAAACCATTTCAAGCAAGTACTTCAGGAGAAGGTTCCTCTGAAGCTTTTCTCCCAGCTATTTTGATTGCAGCCTACTCATTCCTCTTGTCCCTGCTGGCTAAAGTTCTTGGGGTGGAGAGTGGGAAGGTAGTGATTCTGACAAGGATAACCCTGGGCAGCTCCTCCCACCAGCATCTGCTAGCCAAAAATGACTGGGCAGTTAGTGAAGGGTGATGGGCAGATGGTGCTCTGGTGCACCTGGCCAGCAGATCCCAGCACTCCCTGCCTGCCTGCATTCCTCCAGCACCTGCTGGCCAAGGTTCCTGGAGAAGGATGGGTGAGCAGCCTCCTGCAAGACATACTGGCCCACAGCTTTGGCAACCCTGGATATTATAACACAACAGTGAATACCAGCAAAATGTTGGGTATCAGCTATTCCTTTCCTTTCCTTTCCTTTCCTTTCCTTTCCTTTCCTTTCCTTTCCTTTCCTTTCCTTTCCTTCCTTTCCTTTCCTTTCCTTTCCTTTCCTTTCCTTTCCTTTCCTTTCCTTTCTTTCCTTTCCTTTCCTTTCCTTTCCTTTCCTTTCCTTTCCTTTCCTTTCCTTTCCTTTCCTTTCCTTTCCTTTCCTTTCCTTTCCTTTCCTTTCCTTTCCTTTCCTTTCCTTTCCTTTCCTTTCCTTTCCTTTCCTTTCCTTTCCTTTCCTTTCCTTTCCTTTCCTTTCCTTTCCTTTCCTTTCCTTTCCTTTCCTTTCCTTTCCTTTCCTTTCCTTTCCTTTCCTTTCCTTTCCTTTCCTTTCCTTTCCTTTCCTTTCCTTTCCTTTCCTTTTTCTGCCTTTGAGTCAGTGTTGACTCCTAGTGACTGCCTGGACAAGTCCCTGGAGTTTTCTGGCAAGCTTTTCAGAAGTGGTTTGCCATTGCCTGCTTCCTAGGGCTGATAAAGAATGACTGGTTCAAAGTCCCCCCCCCCCCAAGCTGGCTTTGTGCCTAAAGTAGGATTAGACCTTACAGTCTCCTGGTTTCTAGCCTGATGCCTTAACCACTACACCAAACTGGCTCTCCAGCTATCGTCTACAGATCCTGAAATCATAATATAATTAAGAATAGATTTTTATCAAATCTTTTAGAATTACTTGGCAGATATGTAAATTATCAGATAATATGTTATGAGTATTCAACATCTGCATCTCTCAGAATAACAATAGAATTTAAAACATTCCTTTTGAATATATATAACCAGGTGTAAGGTCACGTGCCATCAGTGGACATTATGAAAAGTAAAGATAATAAAATTCAGCAAATTAACTAAAGGAAAATTCTATTTCATGTATGCTGCTGGTTTCACAGGTTCACAATGCTTAAGTTAGTGGTCTAGAATAGCAAATGAAAATAGGAACTCTAAACACAAAATTATTTCCAATGCACATGGGGATAGAAATCTTTTGACAACTGGAGAAAAAGTAATTGATTCTGCTCTTTCTTAAAATTGCTTTATACAAATCTTGTCACATTCCTTGCTGCTGATATATCACATTCAGTTATATCACTATTGTCTGTCACGTTGCTTGACAGACACGATATGAACCATCTCAACAAAACATAGCAGCATTCTAAATTTGTACCACAGGCTTCATCTGCACTCCACTCTCCCTTCTGTCCAAAAGGAATATGCTTCTTCATTACTTTAAACTGATATGCAATTAACTGGGATTAAATTATTTTCTTGCTACCCAAAGGCAATTAAGGGTTGCATGTCTCTACTAATTAATATTCCTTGAATGACTGATTTATTCTGACAGTTGGCAAGTAGTGATCGACTGTATGATTGCATTACTGAGCTATATTTTAAGTGTTCTTCGCTACGAAGTTGCAATAATTTTGCAGGTAAGAAATCCCTACTCTCAATCCCAAGGCAAACAGACAAGCAAACATTGGCTGCACAATGGTGAACAAAACTATGGAATTCAGCCAAGTAGCTAAAGGGGATCCAAACAATCCACTTTCATTAAATATTCCAGTTAAAATTATTAATTCAGGTTTTAGGATTGTAAGATTTTTTACCTTGTACTGAATGTTTCTGTAGGTAACCTTCAAATGCTTTCTATGTTCCAGCAAGAAAGAATTTTTATTAGAATCACACTCTGCCTCAATTTTTCATGCATTCATTCATTCATTCATTCATTCATTCATTCATTCATTCATTTTTTCTGTTCTATTCTGCAATATTTGTTTCAATATTGTTTTACATATTTCTTACCCACAAACACATTTTAAAACATACTCTGTAATATATGTTTCTATGTATTTGGTTCATTTTAGAATGAGGACAGCATTACAGAATTCAGAGAACTAATATACTCTAATCTGCACATCATTCTGAGATAATACTATTAATTCACATTAGAACTTGCAATTCCTCAAGCATCTCTAACTCTCATCATAGACTCTTATCCCCATCTAAGGACCTTGTATAATGCCATATCAGTAGAATACACTTAATAAAGAAGCTAGAATGTTGTAATAATTAAGGGGACAGACTAGGACTGGGGAGACCAACATTAAAGTTCATCCTGAAGAAATTAACTGGGTGACGTGTTCAATGATTTGGTTCAAACTACCTGAGAAAAAGGGGGAGTTAAATCTAACAGATAGTCACTTAGCTGTTCCACTGAACCCTGATGCCCAATACTGGAGTATTGGCCAATACTGGAGATCTATAGATCATAATCTACTGATTTAAAAATTATTATGATTTTATGTACTTTACTAGATACAAGATTTATAAATATTATTATGACTTGTATACTTGGCAACATACACAATGAAATACCCAGTAATTAATGGTTTGATTTAATAACCTAAACCTAATTCCTGCCTTATCTTTGTCTCTTTGGTTTCAACAACTTCTCTTAATGCCTTCTTAATATCTTAACTGTAACCCTTTCTAACATTGTCTTCTCTGGCACCAATGAATCCCACACTGGTAACACCAGTGGCTCCATAGAATCATAATTTCTTGATATCCATTGTGTGAATCCTGATTGACTGGAATTAATCAGACTAAATTATGGACAAGAAAGATGCATCAACTATGAAGAAATATCACAAAATATCAGTGAATAGGCAAACAATGGAATTGGATAAGACAGAAGCAAAATTTGCACAAAGTTGATATCTTGAAGAATATGTCTGCTCCCAGAAAAATCTCTATTTTGCTTCAAAAAATTAAAAATGAAGGATACTTAACACAGAGCTTCTCACAAAAGCTTTATCACATGGCTTCCAAAATACCAAGTTTCATACATAGCATACGCAAGAGCACTTTCCCTTCCTTTATAATAGCAGGCAGTGAATAACTTCTAGATATATGAGGAGTGGTTTTGAAAAGAGTAACAGAGCTCTGACCACTAATATTTTCAAAACCATTGGTTAATTTTTGTTACAAGTTTCAAAGAAAAGGTAATTTTCTGGATGTCAACTGATGAAAAAGGGAATATAAAGATGAATTTGAAAGCTTTACATGGACTTTAGGCAGATTAGTTCAAAGCAAAGACCAGACAAAAGCAGTGTCTTTTGGTCCAGATGAAAACACAAAACAATTACCTGAGGGTCACTGGCATCTATGAATTTACAAAATCCCTTAGTAAGAATGCATGAGATATGAAACAATGCTAAATAAATAGGATATGTTATGGTGCAGTGCTACAGCAGGGCCATGTGATTCTTTTTTTAACAATGGCATTCCGTGTACTAATATTTACAACCGAAGAAAAAAATGTCAATTTCTCTTTACAGGGTGAAGTTACAGCTTGTATGATTGCCTGTTAATGGCCATGGGAAATTGCATTGACCTCTGGTAAAGTCCAAGCTATATACTTCTAAATCCAGTTTCAAACAGGTTCAGATTTTTACAAAGCCCCGGAAAGTGATCAGTTGATCAAATTTAAAAAAAAAAAGGGGGGGGGGATACAGCTTCTTGCATGATTACCTTCATACAATCACCAGATATAAGATGGGCCTCCATTGCAATCCTCAGTAATAAGAAAAGAAAAACGGCACATATTCAAGAACAATTTCCTTTATGCAAACTCCTTTATGCTGAAAGTGTCAAGGAAAGAAAAGAAAAGAAATTCAGTAAAAGCTATTCAGCACGAGACAGTAAAACTGTATGAATGGCTGCAGCAATGTCATAATAAAAATACATGTTATAAAGTGCTTCTTATAAAAAAAATCCTTTGTAACATTGGCATATGGCATACTGCTATTCACAATTAATCTATTCACTTAAACTGTCCAACTAAGGCCAATTTGTTGCTCAATTAATAATCTCCAAAAAGCTTGGAGAGTTGGCGGGGGGGAGAGAGAAAGATTCACCCCAGCAATGAAGCACGTGCTTGTTTATGTCTTTGTTTCTCCCTATTTTCACTTCTAATAGACTAGGGGTGATGTGGTTTTCAATAAAAAGCACACTACCATACAAAAGTTGTCTTTTACTAACCCGATACAAATTCAGAATATCAAACTCAACGCCTGACCTGTAAGAAAATAAAATGTGTTGCTATTCTAGCCCTCCCCTACCTGAATGTCTTGCATTTATGCAAACCTCAGTTCCTCAGCCCTCATAGTCATTCTAAGGATCCTGGGAGGTGAAGTGCATATTTTTTAGGGTGCCCAGATTGGAGAGGATTTATCTATCCAATGCAAGTATATCAAAGGACAGACAGAAATCTACAAAGACTCTATTAATTTACCACTAATAAATTGCCATAAAAAAATGGATGGTTGGAAGTAGTTAGAGAAGGCTTATTCTAAATCTTTCCTTATCTCCCCCCTCCAGCCTGCAAGATCATAATTTTCCCTCTAATCCTGAAATGACTATTGGGGGTAGAGTAGGAACTGAACATAAAGCAAATCTTAAGTCACACTTTCATGTGAGATTTCTTTGGAGATAAAGGCACCCTAGTTTTTCTTTCTTTCTTTTTTTTTTGGCTTGAGTGCATACAATTTCTCTTCCCACTCATATAGTACTCATTGCCCAGGACCTCTTCTGCTAGTTATGTCCAGGATTTATGATGGAGTCATGCAAATAAATCCCTTATTCAAAGTTAAAATTAACATATGAAACTCCCTCCCTCCCTCCCTCCCTCCCTCCCTCCCTCTCTCTCTCTCTCTCTGTGTGTGTGTATAAGAAATTCTTTCAGTTCTGTTTTTGTCCTAAATTAGGCCCTTAGGATCCAATGCAAAATCCCTCTTTATGTATCTTGGATGTTATGTCTGGTTAATCTAGATCAAAGGCAACAAATACATTGTATTTGGTCTTGCAAACTTTCGAAATTAAACTTCTTTCAAATATGATTACAATCTGAGCCCTACACATTTCCTTTGCCAATTTTGCTATCATGATGGCTGAATGACATTCCTATTTCTCTTTCACCTTACAAGTGCATCAATAGAGCATGATTTTCTGAGGTAGAATTTTCACACCAAAAACTCTCTGTGTTTCAAATGTTGCTGCAAGACATGCTATCATTAAAGAAAGTTCTGTTACTTAATGATAAGAATATTATTTACAAGTTTGGCTTTAAAATCATTCAGTACCTTTTCAAAAAATAGTTCCCATTAGGCTTCATTTTTCACGCTCTTAATCCAATTTTAGTTCTTTGTTCAAAGAACTGAGATATAAAGTGTATGATTAAATCACTAGAGTCACATTATCCATTAAAGTGTGATTGATCAATAGAGGAATGTTTGTTATGAGAATAATTTTATACTCTGGTGTTTCTGTAATATATACTTATACATTTTCAGAGCTGCCTTGAACTCTTTTGAGAAGTTACTAACAACATACAGAGTTTAAATAACAGTGCAGCTTTTATCACATGGCTGTATGGAACTAAGGTGGATCAGTGGACAACTATATAGTAATTTTAAGATAGAGGGCTTACGGTGGAATCCAAGAAAAGATGGAACCCTAAATCCAGCAAATAAAAAAGTACTGATAATGTTCCTAGTTATCTACATCAAACCTAGCCAATCTAGGTTTTGGATTTATAATGGAAAGGGCATGCTGTGCATCCTATTCATTTCTATGCTTTTTTAAAAATAATATTTTTTTATTAAAGTTTAAAAATATAAAGATAAAAAACGAATACAAATTAAGAAAACTATATAAAAAAAGAAAGAATAAAAAGTGCAAAGGGAAAAAAAGAAAAAAGGACAGGAGAAAAAAGAAATATATAAAGAAAAAAGAATATATAAGCAAATGGCTTCCCCCTACATCAAGACAAGTACAATTTCAGTAACTTATCACCTTCTCTAACATTTCAACCAAAGATCTCTTCATCTGCTATCTCATCTTTTATCTATTAGTAAATAATAAAACGTCATCATTCAATCTTAATCAGCAAAAGTCCATTAAGAGTTACCAGAAATATCTGCCTGCCTGCCTGCCTGCCTGCCTGCCTGCCTGCCTGCCTGCCTGCCTGCCTGCCTGCCTGCCTATCTATCTATCTATCTATCTATCTATCTATCTATCTATCTATCTATCTAAAACATTAAACAAGTAAATCAATTTCATTACACTTCCTTTACTTTACACAGTAACTTTTCATTTTCTCTAAAAATACAACAAAATCTCTTCTTCACATATTTTATCTTATATATATAAGCAAATTTATAATGCCTTGTTGTTCAAACTTAATAAAAATCAATTTGATTAAAAAATCCCATTAAGAGCTACCAGAAATCTTAATCTTTAAACCCTTCAAATCATATCCACCAATTAATTTCTTACCATTTTCTCTTCATCCCCTCTCAGAAATTTCTTCACAAATTTAACGCTTTCCTTCAATTTTAACATCATAACCCATCACTTTTTCTAATGATACAACAAAAAATCCCTTCTTCTCATATATTATCTAATAATAAATCTTTTAAGCCTCATCATTCAGTCCTGGTCAAGGAAAACACAATAACAACTGCTAGAAGAAGAAAAAATCATGTATTTTAATCATGATCGAACAAACTGACCTTATAATCTTTCTGTTTGTTTTTAAAAGCTTTGGTGTTTATTCCTCTTAAGTAATGTCCCAAAAGCTGATTTCTTTTCATTCTCTCCTTATCTTTTCTCAAGAATTCCTTCATAAATGTAACACATCTCTTTTGTAAGTCCAAAATAAGAAAGTTGTCCAAGTCAGTCTTCTGCACTGAAATCCACACATCCAAATCACTCTTTTGATTCATTATTTATGTATCCCTTTTACCTACTAAACTATCAGCCAGTTTCATTTGTAAGTCCTGTGTAGCACCTTTGTCAATATCAATCTTGTATCCTATCATTTTTAAGTCCATATCCAAAAGCCTGATTCTCAGTTGTATCCTCTTCTATCTCCTTTTTAAAACCAATTTTTATCAGACAATCTTAAGAGAAAGTTCTGACTATACTGTTGCCAAATATCCTTGAATTCTTCCAGAGTTAAAATACTTTTCTCCATTCTGTATTAGTGGGTCTTCTCCTTTAGTTATAATCTTTAGTTCTTTCTGGTTGCCTCTAGTAATCAGCCTTCAAGGTCTTCTTTTATCATGTTTTTCTCTAATCCACACCACTTTCCCATGGAAAGATTTCTTACACTTAACTTCAAGATCTTCATATATTTTTAATATGATTTTAAACAAACCACATAAAGGATTTTTATAATTAATTTCAAAATCTTATTTCCAGTCAATCTAGCCCCCTAGTCTATTTATAACATTCCAAAATCAACATTCTAATCACACTTTTGCTGCTTATTTCCAAACAAGAAAATCTTTCTTTAAGTTAGATAAAACTTTAACTTAGATAAAACTTCTTTCATTGAGGATTGAAGGGAAATCACTCAGTGAAGTAAAACTTGTCTTTCTGAAGGTTCTTAGTATCCAAAAAGCAATTTACAAGCCATTTTCACAGGTGATTAAGAAAGGAAGTGGGTGAACCCAGTATGTCTTTAAAGGCTCTGAACCACAGCTTGGGTACATTGACTCTCCCAGCTCCCAGAGCTCTAAAACCTGCTAGAGACCACTGTTTTATGGTCTCATTGTGGGGAGCCCCTGTACAGAGCCCTATGGACAATCCCAAGTCCTCCCCTTTGCCCAGGGAGCAATTTTGAAGTGCCAATTCTTCATTGGCTGCTCATTCTGCCGCAATCATCGTCTCCTCTGTAAGTGAAGCCGTCTTCAGTTCGCCATTCCTTCCCCGGAAGTCCTATTCATTTCTGTGCTTGAAGTTGACTCTGAATCCTTATCACACAGTCATTCATAGCTCCCTAAGGTGGGTTCTCAACTCAGATTTCAAGGTTTCTAGTTCAAGTTGACAATACCAGCAAAGATGTTGACATGATACAAATAGGGCAGTTTTGTCTATACAAATAAGCTAGTTCTTTGATTTCTATTATATGTACTCAGTGCCAAACTACTTCATGAAAAGTTGCTTTGTCATAGACTATGAGCAATCAAGAGATCAAGAATACTCCATAAGCATGAGCAAAGGGCTATTTGAAACAAACAAACAAACAAACAAACAAAAGAGTATCAAAAAACATGAGATAATTTCTAGAGCTTTCAGAAATAGGAGTACAAAGACTAATGTCTAGGTTTTTCATATCTATATCTGATTTATTGTCTGCCAATCATTCAGAACCCCAGATTACTTGTTTTGTTTTGTTTTTTGTTTGTTCCACGCTATAGAAGTAGACAAAAATTGCTTTTTGTGGGTTGGGATTCTGCTGTAGCACGCACCATTTTCTGCATGAAAACTGAAATTAACAATTCTTTGCAGTTACAATGTGTCTTTCTACAGTCCAAAACACTTATGAAACTCAGTGAAGATTCATGTTTGGTTCTGATTCCCTAGAGAGATTCCTGCTTTGCCCTGGATAAACTACTCCAGATTAATCTGATTCAATTCAGATTTCAAGCAAATTGAATGGAGATCTCTAGCATTGATCTACAACCAATTCCTGTGCTGAAATTAATTTGGTAGGCCACTGCCTATATGGAATCAGAATTTGTTATCAGTACACAAGTAGATAGCAAATTACTACTTTATAAATTAATCATGATTACAGTTCTGTTGTTTTTTAAAGTATGGTTTTTAATGTAATTGCTCTTTAAAGCAGCAAGTATTTAAGTTACTCTATATATCTATGGAATCAGTGCTTGAAATAAAAATATTAAAATCAGTTTGAATGTAACCATATTACTATTAACAAAATACAACTGTTTGAATTAAAGAAGTAACACACTGTTATAATGCTAGTCAAATATTACTTTGAAGTTAAAAGTGATGATTAAAAGTACTGTTTTCATTTTGTTTCTGACTTTGTTGTCTAGTTATATCAGGGTTTGTTAGGCAAACTTTCCATAATTCTCAACCTCTTGCTTCCTTTCTGCATGTTTATTTCTCTCTTTCTCTTTCTCTCTGTGGTTGTGTGTATGTGTATGTGATTTCTCACTTGGTTTTAATTATCTGTCACTTGTCCCTTTTTTCAGCCCTTGAAGGAGAATATTAACTTTTATCTTTTTAATATAATTATTGCTACATGCTTTTCACATTTATTTTTACTAAAAAGGTCAGTATCAATTATCTTAAATAAACAAAGAAATAAAAAGTGTCTTGCTGAATAATTACTTATTTTTCAGACTACATTTTATTAAAATGTTCCAGTTTACATGTTAGTCCCAATGGAATAATGTCTGACACACTGTAAAACTGGTTTGAAAATAGTCCTCCAATGTGTGACTATTGCGATAAAAAATGCAAATGTCACAATGCACAAGGGAATTCACAAGGGGATACACACATGCAACACGTACAAAAATACATTGTAACTCTTCCTGATGTAAATTACTGGTAGCTTTTCAGATTAAAATGTGTAGAATGCTTATTAGAAACTTTGAATTCCCAGATTTATATAGATTGATGTTTGCAATGGACTTCAGCTGTAGAGCTGAGCAGGCTGTCATCAGTTCAAAAAAATCAAGATCTTTCTATCTATGTATCAGGACACTCAATTGGGAACAGATAAATAAGAAAATCTGTCATTTTCTTCATCCCCAGGAATCTGATCCTACAGTTTTCATTGTTTGATGTGACCAATAAGTGTAGCATCTCTGAGCAGTAAGACAAAGAGGACTTTACCGAAATAATCTTTTCTTCCCTCCTACAATGTCTACCCAGCCATCAATCTACTAGCTCCTATTTACCATCTTCCTGCTCTTCACCGAACATTCTGCCCCGCAGCCAAGAAAGGCTTGACTGAACATCATCGATACCTAAAACTAAATATTAATGTTCCTTTGCAATGATGTAAGTAAAATTCATTATACTGCAAAACATTATGGTCAAGACCTTTGAGTTCCAGAAAGTAAGGATTACATTTGGACTTTTATTTGTTCTAATGATAATTGAGTACTGGTTGATGATGAATTAGCACTCAGAAGAATGTTCTTCATAGGTATGACCTTTGAGCTACAATTAAGTAGATTTTGTTGGCTGAGCCATCATTAACTCCTGCTGCACCATCGTGGCTACTGAATATATAGTACCTGTAAATATAACTCATATATTTCTACTTAGAATGAGATGCTTGTAAGAATTCATTAGGAAATTAATTGCCATCCATACTGGATGGTGTCACTGCAACAGGGAAATCTAACAACCTCAAATAAAGTTGTGTGATTGCAAAAGGAGGCGTGACATTTTTAGTAACAGTACTAATTTTAGCAGCCTTTTGTTAATCTAAAATTCATTATGATTCCTCTAGATAATACATTTTAAATCACACTTGCCAACAATAACTGCCAGCACTGAAATTACTTCTGTTAGCAAACCCTGACATTTTTTTTTCTCAATATATTAAACAATGAAATGGGACTGGATGTTTTTGATTGTCTTATTTTTGGTTTAACAAATTAACTTTTTGCTGTATGCTCAGGAGAAGATGCATATGAAGAGGCATGTGGAAAATGCTTGAATAAAAGCAATTGCTTGAGGATACAATCCTGTACTTGTCTGGAAGTAAGCCCATTAAACATAATGGGACTACAATGGATATATTTTTGTACTGACATGTATATGATTCTATATGATAAAATAGTATTGGAGCTTCATATTTACAAATAATTAAGCAGAACATAGAGGAAACAAATAGGTATCTATAAAGCAGTTAGTAAATTCACCAACCTGCATCAGATTCTAAGAAACCATACTTGAAATCTTAAGAATTTCATTTCAAATATCTCTTCTCTCCCTGTTTTTCTTTAGAAAATTGAAACTGATTCAAACTGAAAATTTACTCCATACACAGAAGCTGTCATTTTTCCATTGCAATACCTGAAAAGATTATTAGTTTAAAAGGCTGGTGAAAGGCTATTAAGAAATATCAGCATTCTTTTGTTAATCTCCTGGCAGTTGCTTACCATTGATCAAAATATCTAAACTCAATGTTATTTTATAGCTGCTCTTTCTCCAAAAGGCAAATTATAAAGTTAAAAAAGGGGGGGGGGGAGGGGTATGTTGCTTCAACTAAATAATTGCTCAACCAACAACAGAAACTGTAAAACAATGCAATAACACCAATGGAATACACGTAATTCCTATTAAAAGGACAGTCTGCTCCTGGAGCAACTGTTATCCTACAACTTCCCAAAGAAGTAAGCATGCCTTCAATTGTCATCTGAACAAAACAGTGGGGATCAGCCATACTTATAAAAGAGAGAATTTCATAATCAGGAGCTATCAATAACAGCTGCATTTCAGACTTTGGATGATTTCAGTACCTCCCATTATACTTGCCAATTATCTTTCTCTAAAATGGAATATAGGATACAGGATCTCAGCTACCTTTGTGGTATCCATTTGAAACTTATTAGAGTGACCTAAAATATCAGAAGTATTGGACAGCAATATAAAAATAAAGTTTACATTTGTCTTTCAATCTTGCAAGCACACAGTAATTCTGTTTCCACTTATATGAGAATAAGCTCCAAAAAATACTCAATGGGACTTCCTTTTAAATATATAGAAATCTATGCTTTATTCCTCATTAACAATGCAACTTGACATATATTTAAAAGAAGTAAATTGTTACATTGAACAGAGCAAGTTGAGAAAGGATCAGAACAGAAAACCTTAAAATTATAATAACCAAGCACTTTTTGGTCATCCTCTCATCCTTAATTATATTTAACAATTGCATTAAGACTGTGCAGTCCTTGGTGCTCTCTGAGCTTGGTTGTTTGCTTGCAGATGTTTCATTACCCAACTAGGTAATATGATCAGTGTGAGTGAGTGTGGGGTTTGCTCTCTGTTTATATACCGTAGCTTGCCTTGCCAGTTTTGGTGGGGGTGTGGTTTTTTCCTTGGTAGTTCCCTGATTAGGATATTGTTTTCTGTTTGATGGTTTGCCTGGTATGAATCCCTGCTTATCTGGGAGTTGGCTGCTGGAGAGGATGTGTTCTGGTCTTTTTGTTTCCTTCTTAGCTTTTTTATTGTCTCTTTCGAATGGTGTGTAAATATGGTTTATCTCTGTCTGTCTATTGATGGCTGATTGGTCTGAATGCCAAGCTTCCAGGAAATCCCTAGTGGTTTTGGAATTGGCTTCGGCTAAGTTGCTAACAGTTTCCCAGTTGAAACTGTGGTTGAGTCTGTTGTGAGATTAAGGAATTTTCATCGTGTCTTCTGACTCTAGTTGGTGTTCATTGATGCACTCTGCTAGTCTTCTGCCTGTCTGTCCTACATAGTGGTTGTTACAGTCCTTACACTGTATGTTGTAGATGGCTCCTGTTTTGTTGTTGTTGTTGTTCCTTCTCCTCCTCTTCTTCCTCCTCCTCCCCCTCTTCTTCTTCTTCCTCTTCTTCTTTTTCTTCCTCTTCTTCTTCTTCTTGGGCTACTGGGTCTTTTGGTTTAGTTAAGATGTTTTTGAGGGCTTTAGTTGGTTTGTGTGCTATGGTGATGTCTGTTGGTTGTTTCTGAGATGTTTTTGATGTATTGTGGTGTTATGCTTTTCATAGCTTGTGCTGGTTGTACTGTAGTGGGTTGAGTGGTCAGGCACTTTTTGATAAAGTTGTGTGGGTATCCATTTTGTTGGAAGATGCTGTATAGGAGGTCTATTTTCTTTTTCTGGTGTTCCAGTTTGCTGCAGTGTGTTTGTGCTTGTCTGAATAATGTTCCTACACAGCTCCTCTTGTGGGAGGTTGGGTTGTTACTTTGGTAATGGAGCAGTTGGTTAGCATGGGTTGTTTTTTGATAGATTTGTGTTCTAATTTCCAACATTCCTCTGCTGATGAGGATATCCAGGAAGGGTAGTGTGTTGTTTTCTTCTTCTCTTGTGAATATGTTTGTGTTTGCTGTTAGTATTTTTTAAAAAGCATAAAGAATGACAAAACACTGACACTCTAATATACATGTCCTAGAAGTCTGCAGACATGGAAATATAAATGCTGTTGTAGCATAGTAGCTAAACTAGCTTAAATAAAAATAAAGCTTTAAGTCAAGTTTGCTTCTGATAACTACAAGGAATATTCACATAGCTTTTTTGGTGATGCCACATAATTAGTTTGCCATTTTGCTTTCTTCTGTGTTGTTTTTCCATTTTCTACTACAGCCAACACCCTAGGATCCCTTAATGATCTCCTATTCAAGTAATAACCAGGTATAACTTTCCCTTTTTTTTGTTTTTTGTTTTTGTTTTTTTAGTTCAGCCGAGATTGATTTAAGCCATCTGCTTTACAAATGTTAAATCATCATCATCATCATCATCATCATCATCATCATCATTATCATCATTATCATCATCATCAATCTTGTAAAGCAATACTTGTGAAGATGAATAGAGAAAAATAGTGTGGATCAGAAAAAATAGGAAATGTAATCAGATTCTGCATTTAGTTTTCCCAGTGTTTTCCTTTTTGAACTATTTGAGTTGATACTAAATTAATGGCATGTTATCTGCAATAAAATGAAATAAAATGATCTACTCTACCTGAGACAAATAACTGGTATGTAGCTTTATGCATAACTTTCCCTAATTTTAAGTACTTAGCTTTATTTTCATATCATCTTAGAAGGACTAATCTTAACTGCACAGCAGAATCAGTGGTATTGCCATCCACATAAAACTTAACCAAACATTTTTTTTAAAAAAATACTTGCATAAACAGGGCACTGGGAAGTTATATCATACATTCAATTCAGTTATATTCTTTTTCTTCTCTTCATAATATGGAACTGTTAAACCAAGACCTTCTCTTAGTATTTGTGTGCCTAACATTAGTATTTCATTTTTGTATGTCCTGAACAATGAGAGTCAAATACCAGCCAGTGACCCTGTTTATGGATGTCATTTTTATTATATTTCATATTTTGTACTGCGCGCACCATTCCGCATTATATCCAGTTCCATTGTCTTACTATCATTCCTTCATTCCTCTCTGCTATATTTCATTATAGCAATGAAATAATTTGCAAACAGCATTGTGCTTGATGCAGTTATATTAACAAACCAGAGTCATAGAGACAAAACATTTTTATGAAACATTTCTTTTATTTAATTTAACTGTTATTGATTTCAGTGGAAGTTCTTTAAAGAGACTAGCAGATGCATGATCAAAAAGCAATTCTGACATATCTCACAATGCAGTATTACTTTTATTCTTCTATACAATAGCTGAATTGCAGATGATCAGTACTGGAGAGGATACTACACAATGAACTCAATTAAGAGTTAATAATATTCTGGGAGACAGGATTTTATGTAGGTCTCAACAGTTGGCAGTTTCAATAGTTTTGCTCTCTAACACATGTAGATATGTCATAGTCACCTTAACTCTCATTCACTACTGATCATATTCAGAGACTTTCTTTTTTTATTTCTGGATGATCCACTGGGTTGGGGAAAAAATCAGTAGAAAGTTCAGTAGACTATGTTCAAAATATCCTGTTTTCAGAATTACATGCACAAGCAGATTATCTGGCAGATGGTATCTAGATATTTTTTTCCCTTATACTTCCCATTCTGGCCAATCTTTGTTTCACATGTTTGGTATACCTTTTCTGATGTATAGTAGCTTTTCTTTTCTTCTACAATGTATTCCACTTTTTTACTTTACTTTTATTCATATATGGTTTTCCAGCTTTTGAATCTTCCTAGGCCATTGATTTTATTGAATTATGTCCTTTTACAGCTTGAAAACACTCAGCTTACTTCACATTCTTTCTAGGTATCATTTATTACATGATCTTTCTTTCATTTTCATAGTAAATCCTCCAAGTTGAAGAGAAAAAAAAAAAGAACCAAGACATTATAGAAAACAAGTTAAGTATATTGAAAATATGGGGTGTTACTATATAATGGACTAAATCTGAACTCAACCAAGTATTGGTAGTATCCCCAGGGTACCTGGTTCCAACCTGACAGAAGTTACCCGCAGACTTAATGCAGCAGCTAACCATTTTTATTGCATTCTGGGATGAAGGTGCTTCAACAAGTTGATTGCTGTCTGTCGATGTAAAGTGAAGGCCGTTCTTATGCCTATGGTGTTTCTTTTTGCTATCTTTCCTACAGTTTAATGGATATTGAGTCCTGCACTTTTCAGCTTTAGAGCTATTTGATTATTAGATGCAATGGAATGGAATTATGAAGGCCAGGCTCAGGGAGAAAAACATTTTATTACATCTCCTGAGGAGCGTGGGAGATACAAGAGGATGAGACTGGCGCCTCCCTGAGGAATTCACTCTGTTTTGACTGGCTGACTTTGGGAACTGGGGTTTTAAGTCTGGGAAGATTCTTGCTAGAGGTTGTAGCTAATAAACATAGCTGGACTGAATTTACATGGTCTCTTGGAGTTCCTGGGGCTAGGCCTGACATTAGTTGACATAATGTATCCCCCTCATTCCATGGGCCAAGTATTAGATTTGAAGAATACTGTTTTCATGCACTCCTGCAAGAAATGAATGGGCACTTCATGAAATGGCCCACATGATCAACTTGTTGGGTGAATATTATAGCATTTTCATTTTATGCAGTGAATTAATAAAAATCTGTGAGCGTACCATACAATATGCAAAGCTGTTCATGGTTATGAACTTTTGTTCACTCTTGAGAAGCTTAACATTCATATTTAAACTTTGGGCACAATATCCATACTCAGTATGCATCCATATTTAAGTATAGAGATTCCAGTGGCCTCCACTGAGAATTCTTTCTGCCTTTTTTTTCTTTTTTTGCTCAGAGTGTGCTATTCAGCTTTGAGGGTAACTTTAAACTGTGACCCCTTATCAAATTCAAATGAAATGTGTAAGGAGTGCTTGAAATATTCATTACTAAATATAAGGAAAGATATTTGGGGGGGTAATGAAAAATGTTAATGCACAAAGCAGAAGAAACTGGACAGTTCAGTAGATTTGGCACCGTATCTTCAGCATTCATCCATGAGGATCACTATTCGTTGTCTCGAGCTCGAATTCTTCTGCGGTCCTACTTTCCGATGGTTGCTGCATAACGAACGCTATGCAAATCATCTTTCCAATCTTTATTCCTTAGGCTTTTATGCTTTGCTCTTTTTTATTTCATTGCGCTCTCCCTCTAAAATTTCTGGGGAGCATTCACCTGTTACTTTTACTAGAAAGTTGCTGCATTATTATTGTTAATCAACTTCGTTACCATCTATAGTCCAATTTGTTTGTATCACTTCTATATGTAAGCTTACATTAATCAGCATTTTTTTAAAAAAATCTCCGATTAAGCCTGACTCATGGAAACTGTGTTCGTACAAGTTTTCCACTGTCCAATGTAGCCAATAGCCCTGGAATTTCTAAATTGGCCGAGTGATTGGGGAAAAAAATTCTGAACAGGAGGAGCAGTTTGGCCATAGAAACAATTACCCAGGCATGGACTGGACTGTGCTTGAGTGGGTAGAATAGGTCCTTCCAGTTCCAAGATTATATTCTATTTGTTTGCCTTTGCAATGTGAATTCTGATACATTTTTTGAGCCAAAACATATGCTGGAATTTACAGTAAAAAAAATATTTTTACATAGAGATTTTTATTTCAACAACCCAGAGATTTTATAATCCAAAAGGCATAGTAAAAAAAAAAAAGGGGAGTGGGGGTGGAAACAGAACAGGGAAACTCAGATACTAATCGGTAACATTACACTTTTATTCTTATGACTAATTAGTATATAGACATTAGAAGTATGATATGTACAAAATGGGCTACTGATTCAAATCATGAGATATCTTGCTGTTGCATGCTCTGATTACTAATAGTTCTCCAGGAACTGATTCTTTTAACAGTTGATACTCTCAGTTCAGCCTGAGACTTTATATAGGCAAAGCATGAACTTTAACTACTGAACTGCGGGTCTTTCCCAATTCCTGTAGGAAGAATGAAAACTGTCTCCCTCTTTCCTGGATGACGGTATCCCATATGCACATAATAGGAGTTTTGGAGCCAGCCTTTTAAAAAAGGAAGTCTTCCTTTACTTTCTGTAACACAATTTACCAGGAAGAAATCATGATATAATACCTATTTAATTCTATCCATTAGCTGTTTTATCAAAAAGTTAAAAAAACATTATGGCTAAAGATGCCAAGAAATGTTTGTCTTCTTCTATGTTTTAGATATTTATATGCCACTGACTCCACTAGGCCTCCTGGTGGTTTACAACTTCCCCTATAAAAATAAACTAAAATAAACACATTAACCAAAGGAGGGAAGATGGCACAGATCAGTTGATAAGACAATCCACTTGCTCTGTGCCTCATTTAATTCTATTTTATTTGTTTTATTCATTTTTTAAAATTTTACTTCATGTTAGTTTTGACAATCTTTACTGCTCCCTGAAGATAATTAGACATAACAGCCTGAGCATCTTGGAATTTAATTCAAACCCCTGAGGAAAATAAGACAGAGTGGTGAAAAGAAAAAATTGGAATGGAACAAATCCACACTGTTAGACTCTACATGAGCCATCAAAGCACCAACAAATTGACATTTATATGCTGGACAAGACATTTGTAAGTAAAACTATCAAGAAATCCCATCTACTCTATTTATAGCTCAAATAGATATGACACTCTGAATTGGGATTTGGAAACTGAACTAGAAAAGCAATAATTTTTAGAGCTCTCTTCATGAGGAATTAAGCCATCAGAACAAATCCCTATTCTTAATAGCCTTTTCTCTGAAATAGCTGCTGTTCCTTCAACAAATTTATGCCCAGTGTGAGATGAGCAAGTTATACAACACATTAACCAAGGAAATATAAAATCATTCATTACCTTTTTCTTATTTATTTCAATGTAACCTTAATCTGAATCCAACCAATGAATAGATTTCAGAGAAGCTTATAAAAGAACTGAGCTTCCTTCACAGATGCTACCAAATGACATTTACAGCATAAATCAATTGAGAGATCCTGCTGTGAAAGAAATCTGGTATGTATACAGTAAGCTGGTAAGAACAGAGACAAAATTATTATTATTATTATTATTATTATTTTTAATGTAACCCTCCCTTTTCTCTTGAGAGTTCAAGCAGATGTACATGAGGATTTCTCAGAATTTATTTTCACACCAACCCTGGGAGAAGATCAGGCCTAAAGAGTGTGACTAGACCAACATTACCTATTGAGTTCTATGGACAAGTGGAGAACTGTGTTCCCTGGTCCATGCCCAACACCTTAATCTCTGCACTACATTGGCTTTTTAAGACCTATTGATATTTGGTTCATGACAATATTTGAAATTATACCAAAGAAAAAAATTATCAGATATGTTTATGTAAATATACAACAGTTCAAGCAGATATGTAGAAAGATGCTGAAAATAGTTCTCTATTTGGAAACTAGGTTCAGATGTAGAAAGGAAAAAAATATATGCAAAGCTTGATGCCTACTTAAATTTAAGCCTAAAATGCTTTTCAAGATTGGAGCTGCTTAGAATGGAAGCATTAGTATAAAATAATAGATACTTATTAATGTAGGAGACCCTTTTGTTGTTTCTTGCATAAGAAATGTCCTCAAATCAAACTTGAAAACCCAAACTCACATTTAAATTCATTCATTTTCATGTTTCATTTTTAGTTCAACAAAATGAACTGGTTGATAGAATAATTAGCTATCATTATTATCAAGACAGCTCTAAACGTATTACAAACATATCATATAAACTTCCACAGCTGCTATGTTGACATGTAAAGTTTGTATTTTATTATGTAGCTAACTTCTTTAACATTTATGGCATTGGCAGACACATCATTCATTAGCCAAGAGGCCACTTTATTGTGATAAAATTCTATTTTCTTATTTAAATGTTCCATGCAAAATGTTATAAACATTCATTTCCCATTATTCTTTATATATCAGACATTTCAGTCTGGAGTCAGGCCTGAATATAACACTAAAACAGCTTTGGTTGGCCTGATTAATGAATTTGTTGTACGCCGCCCAGAGTTGCTTTGTGTGAGATGGGCGGCTATATAAATGTGACATATAAATAATAAATAAATAAATAAATAAATAAAATAATGAATTTCACTGGGAGACAAATAAGGAAAATGTTACTGTTTTGATACTTCTGAATCTGTTAGCAGTCTTTAACCTTTTTTAATTGTTTCAGGAGTGGTTCTGTGGATTACAATATAACAGTGGTTACAGAGAAGTAGTGGGAAATTTCTGTCCGACCCCATGGTGCTTGCATTCCAGCATCCCCAAAGGTCCTGTTCTTTCTCTCCCATTGATATGTATCTGCATAAAGCTGCTGGGAATGCTTATTAAATGTTGGGGTGAGGTGTTATCAGTATGCAAAGGACATTAACATCATCTGCTGCCCTTTTCATCAGAATAAGGAAAAGCCAAATGTACTTGGCAGTAGTCTGAAGGTAGTCACAGGCTGGGTGAGGCCAAAAAACAAACTGAAGTCAGATAAAGTGGAAGGCATTCTAGATAGAAGGTTCTCAGTTGTGAAAAACAAATGGCATTTTTTTCTGGATGAGGTAGGACTCTCTGAATGAAAGAGTCATTAGCTCTGGGGAACTCACACTGAATCCAAGTGATCACTAAAGACCCAAATGGATTAAGAGGCAAGAAGAACCTATGCTCAGCGTTGGTTGATATACTAGTTGGGAGTATATCTGGACTTGGTTAACATAGCTTCACTGACCTATTCCCTAATAATTTTATACTTGGATTACTGCAATGCCCTCTACACAAAGTACCCTGTAAACCTTCTAGAAGCTGTAGCTGGTGCAAATTACAGTTGCTAGATCTAGTAAGTGGCTAAATGAAAATAAATATCATTGCTATTTAAAGCGCCACAGTGGCTGCCTGTGAGCTATCAGGATGAATTTAAACTGTTGACATTAGTTTATGAATGCCTTACACTACTTAGGATCCCAATATTCAAACGATCACCTAAGAAAAAGTTCAACTGAGAAGTAGATCATTCCTGATGGCAGTACAGCTGCCCCCTTCCCACTATCATTTTGGTGGGGGGGGGGGGGATAGTTGGCCCAGACATTTACAGACTTAATGATCTTCTTATAATGAATCATATTTCAATTGCTGTATTTTACAGCTTTATTGTTTGCTTTATTGTGTAAAGATTTATCCTATATTTTTTCCTGCATTTTTAAAAGAAGCCTGGTGGTGTAATACAATAGATGATGATGATGATGATGATGATGATGATGATGATGATGATGATGATATATACCCCTAATCTGGAAATGATAACATGTATTCTGTGAGAAGCAGCAGCAATGAACTTTATGGATTAATTATGAATAAGTATGTTCTAGTTGCAAGAGCTAGTTTGGTGTAGTGTTTTAAGGCCCTAGGCTAGAAACTGGAAGAACATGACTTCTAGTCCCATCTTAGGCACAAAGCCAGCTGGGTGACTTTGAGCCAGTTACTCTCTAGGAAACAGGCAGTGGCAAACCACTCTGAAATCTCTCCAAGAAACCTGCTTGTAATTGCCCCTGCAGTTGCCAGGAGTAAAAAATTACTTAAAGGCAAAAGAAAAAAAAATGTTTTAGTTGCACCAACCTTGAAAAAGCCATAATTCTAGTATTCATCTTCCAAATCCTAACTCACAGTGATATTGTGTTGAACTTTGCAAGAATATAGTTCTTCTGTGGTATTCATTAAAGCACACACAGGCCTATACATGTATGTGAATAAAGATGTTGATCCTTTAATGATCTGAATCATTTTAGTGCACTTTTAATACATTCTTAAAACTGAGCATATAGTACAGTATGTTTTTTAAAGAAAACAGTGATTAAAATACAACAGAATGCAGCTTCATACACTGTTCTTTTCTAAGCAGCCGAAAAATGGGACCAATTACATACCACAACCTTAAAAGGTTTTATAGAGATCTTATTGTTATAATGAATTCCTATCTTTGTACTGGTAATTCTAATCTTTTGCTACTTTCCTACAGTTTCTAGGTTATTACACATTGTTTATATTGCAAGCTTTCAGCTTTACCTTACACTAGTCAATGACTGCAATAAAGTTTTTGATATGATTGGAATCTTAAAGGCCGTTTTAAAGAATGCATTACAGTTTGAAAATGTACAAAGAAAGTAAAGATGCTGGCAGTTTAGTGTACTGCCTTTTGCATTAAGAATGAAGTACAGTTTATTGCTACTTTCTGCTCCTCTGCCTAGGGGGTGTGAGGCTTTCTCTCCTGGTTTGTGGTCTGAACATGCTGGGATATGCATTGGTCAATACTATTTCAAGACGGTGGGCTTTCCAGTTGTTCAATCCAATGGGCTGTTCTACTTGTATTTTAGGGCAGAGCTCAGTGAGAACCAAGTTCAGTTGATAAACAAACCCACACTACGAGGAAAACAAGGAGTACGTCTCTGGGGCAGGTATTCCTTATCTAGGGCACTATTGTCAAGAAGTTTTTTTTTTTCTCTTAGTAGCCAACTGCCTCACTTCAGCTGACCAGGAAACATGGAACAGAGGAGTCTAAAAATAATTGAGGATTTGTTTTCAACAGAAAAACATGTTTTCAATTGAAACATTTAGTAATAATCCACCACTTCCATGATGTACAATGTACATAAAATGAGGTACAATATAAATTGAGGGTTTTTATTGTTTTTCAGTTGTTCAATCACTTCTCATGCTTCATGAGCCAATGGTCACAATTTTTCCAGAGCTGTCAGAAACTGCTCTTTGAGTTTTGTAAGCCCATGGTGGTGTCATTAGTCAAGATATCTAGCTACCTTGTCTTCTGTTGGACTCTTTTTCAATTACCTTCTATTTTTTTCCAAGCATCAGGATCTTTTCCAATGATTCTTCCCTTTGTATAATGTGCCCATGATATTTTAAGATTTAACTTCATTATTGGTGCTTCCAGTGAGCAGGTTTTTTGTTTTTTGTTGTTTTGTTGTTGTTTTTGTTTTGTTTGTTTGTTTTGTTAGTTTAGCTTTCAGTTCAAGTATTCTTAACATTTTTCTCCAGGACCAGTTCAAAGCTATTCATTTTTTTGTCCATCCTTTCTGAAAGGCCAGCTCCGACAACCATACAAACCAGGAAAACTATCACTGTTCAATATACACCTTTATTGGCATGGTAACATCTCTGCACTTTAGTATTTTCCTCGATCTATCATAATCTTTCTCCTAAGTAGCAGATGTCTCTTTATTTCATGTTTACAGTTGTATCCCTGGGAATTTTGGAGTTTAGGAAGATGAAGTCTGTTACTACTTCAACTTCTTCTCTATTTGCTTTAGGTTGTTTTTTTGGCTACCATTACCATTTTAGGAATTTTTTGCTGTTGTAAATATTGAGTGGCAGATTAGGTTTTGCAATTTCTTCTTTCAACTTTAACAAAAGTTTCCTTAAGTCTTCCTCTCTTCCAGTCATCAAACATACCTGAGGTTGTTGATTTTACTCCCAGCACATTTAATTCCAATTTTTATTTTTTCAACTCCAGTATTTCTCATGATATAATCTGCATATAAATAAGATAACAATATATAACCTTGGTGCACTCCTTTAGGAACTTATATACCACACACCACTGTTTCCTTTCAAATAACAAGTTCTTTTCATATTGCAATCAAACTTTTCTTCCCTTGTTAGGCTATTTACATTCTTCACTGAAAATACAATAACCTTTTGCCCTTCTATACAGAGCTGTTGTTTTTTTTCCCTGTTGCTGGTTATAGAGATATTTCAATCTCTGACATAAAATATAGTAGAGTTCACTATATCACAACTTCAAATTTTAAGGAATTGAAGATAAATTTAAAAAAAACTACAATAAGCTTCTCAGCTGTCTCTCTTAAAAACAGCTGAGAAATTTCAGTTACCTAAAGAAATTTCAGTTACCTAAAAGTACTGTATTTGAAGAGTATCTCTTCTTGAAATACATTATTTTATGTAAGAACAATTGGCTACATGCACTGGAAAATAGTCTTACTCTGGACAGTTACCCTTCCACCCAAAAGTCTTATGTGAAACTCTGCAGTGCAACTCAACATAGATACTGCTTTAACCTTAATGGGACTTAATATCATGTATGTTTGTATGTGGTTATCTCTACATTTCTACACCTACCTGTAGGGACCACTTAATATTAGAGATATAGCACTACTCTGCTAATAAAACAACACTTGCATTCTGGATTTGTGCTTGAAAATGTGTTGGTTATCTGGTATCTATTTAAGAACAAAGCATTCAGAAAGTTTTGTTAAACAGACCAAACCATGGAAATACACATTAACATTCTGCTTCCTGAAGTGGTTGAATATTGAATCTGAGTGATGCATATGTAGGCTTTAAAATTCATAATAAAATCTGGTAGATAAAGCTAAACTGATTATGCTTCCTTCATTCTCCTTGCCCTAGATTTGTTTTAGAGTTGTATAAGTAATCACGGTTTATCTTTTTTTCTCTTTAATTATTCTTTTCTAAATGGCAGCTATGTGAATAGAATAATGAGCATCCATTCAGGAAAGCTGTCTAGAAATGGCATTTTTTTTTACACCAAACCAGTAATAATTTCCCCTTATACATGGTTAAATAAATTCATATTTTAAAACTGGGAAGAAAAATAGATATATAATATTAAGGAATGACAAAACTACCACAAAACATGATTTGAAGATATATTTTATGGCTTGCCTTTTCTTAAAAACATATCTACTTTTTAAAATGTGAATGTATGGAAATGTAGGCCTAAGTAGGAAGAAATAAAAGATGCTGAAAGGAATTCATCAGAACTGAAAGCTTCATCTTAGTAATATTAAAGACTCATAATAAAAAAGTTACAAAACTATTTAAGTATTTCTTGATTGGCTGACATGGAAATATTTCCTCATTTAAATTAGCTTTTTTTTTTCTGTTAATAACATCAATATATTTCTTATTTTAGGAGTGGCAATGTCTTGAAGTAATTGTTTACACTTCAAAAAAAAAAAAATCCAATTGTTGACCATGAAGAATTAACTCAGTCTAAGGACAGATCAATCACGTGTTGTTTGTGAAGTAGGATCTCTTTGGGCTTCATATGTAAAATGGCTGTAGGAAGTCAATTGTATAGGGTAGGGAAAAGATCAGTAAGTGGTTTGGTTTAAGACTGTATCATACTATACAATAATAGTTTCTAGTTTTCATTAAAATGGACCATTCACAAGTTATTCAACTAGTACTGGTTTCTTATATTACTTATATGTGTTATAGAGTTGTGAATGGCTTCTACCTAAAGTCTCAGAAAACCACTGCAAATCAATTTAAAATTGCACCTGATGGTCCATTGGTCTTATAAGCCTACTCTTGGTGAGTCTAGGGGGGAAAAATATCCTAGATCTTTAATTATTGTATCTATATCAGGTCCAAACAAACAAGGCCAAATTTCCATGTCTTCCTATTTTTTTTCTCTCTTTTAATTCACTTTAATCCAAACAGCTATTCTAATATAGATGAGTCCCATGTTTTTCCCGTTACATCAACACTGCATAGCTGAGAGTATTAATGGTTAAGGTCTTTTATTTAGCATCATAGTTCAGTTAGACAATGTATCATATTGTTCTCCAACAGAAGATACTAAACTATACATATGGACTTATATAAGCTATTATATTGTTTTCTTTCATTAAAAAGATTACATTTTGGATTTTGACTATATGGCCTAATATTCTTGGGCACAAATGTGAAAATACCTTTCAGTCTTGGAAATACCAAAATCTCTAGAGCAAACAGTGATTAAATAATAATTGCTAATTAAATCTGCCTTATCTGCTAATTGTAAAGTTCTTCTAATTGTTGCTTTAGAGAATTATGTCTATCTGAATCTTGTCAACATTTTAGCAGCTATTGATTTCACTTCAATGAGACATACAGACAGTTTGTCACTATTGTAATCTGCCTGAAAAGTGGCTTTTATTGATGGGTATAATCAACCAGTATTTTTCTGATTACATATGTACTATAGATGAAGGCTCTTCCTATGATTCCATATAAATAAGAAATAATATGTAATCATAATTTTAATCAGCCCACTTGTCTGAGTACGTGCTGTCAATCCAAAAACAAAAACTAAAAAGTTGACTAATGAAGCTATGCAAAGCTCCACTGGAATTATTGGACTCAAAGATGATCTAAACCTTATTAAAATAGCCAGATCATTTTGTTTTCACTACTTCTTTGAACCTTCAGTAGTTTTCTGTGGAGCATGTTATTTCAATTCCTCATTTTAATCACTGCCTCAGATTGTGTTGATTCCAGCCCTTGAAGGGAAGACCCAAGGCAGATTGCATCTACTTTGCACAAGCCAAATAAATAAATAAGCAAGCAACACATAAGCACATCCATTCATCTGATACTGTATAGGTTATGAAGTTGAGTCCCCATTCCAGCCATATGCCTTCTCAAAAGGGGCTTGCACATAAATTCTAGGTGTACCAAAATATTTAATATGCATCAGCTTGGACATAATCTTCTAATCATGTGCTGAAATTATCTAGGAGATAAAGGACATAATGAGATAGTGCTGGGCAAAGAAATATGCAATTGCATTTGCTTCAATTTAAAATAATTGGTATGGCTTTTCCACACACATGCACAAAATCTAAATTTATTATCTGGTGGTGTGGATCCTACCCAGGGTTAAGTAATGTGCTTCAGGCAACACCATGGAGGGATGGAGACAACAGATGAAAGGGAAATAATTGAACTAGTACGGGATAGTAGGAATAGAGAAACTATTTTGGTTATATTTAAAACAAGAATATTTTGCTATGGGATGTACCCCAGGAGAGGGAATGTGATAATAAATGTATTGGGCTCTACTGCATCAGGACACTGTTTGATGGTTTTGTTTAACCCATTGACTAGTTTGCAAAATATTTCTGGCACTGCTGACCCTGCATTACAAAAATTCAGCTCCCACAGTGCCTTGTGAAAATGAATGTTAAATTAGTTTGTTTGCAGCACAGAGATGCTGTGAATCAGATTATGTTTCATTTGAGAACAAATGAAAAACATTTTTTGCAAAATTTTCATCAAGCCTATCTACTGGCTACACAATTCCCTGCATGAAAACTAATCCCAATAGACAAGTTTCTGATTTATTTCACTTACTGGCAAGCCCCAATACCTGATTTATAATGAAAGAGTCAGTTTGGTGAAGCGGTTAATGTGCTGGACTAGAAACTGAGAGACCATGAATTTTGGTTCTCCCTTAAGTATGGAAACTGGTTGGGTGATTTTGGGCTAGTCACTCTGTCCCAGCCCAACCCACTTCACAGAGTTGTTGTTGTGAAAATAGAAAGAGACAGTGCTATGTATGCAGCCTTGGTTTGTATGAAATAAAGGCAGGATATAAATCGAATAAATGAAATGGCAAACCATTATAAAATGACATTATCAAGCAAGAAGAGGGTGTTGCATATGTATTTATCATCTCTCTAAGTCTCCTACTGCTAAATATCTAGCTTTGATCTAGTGAAAATTATTGTCATGAAGTCTTACCATGTTTTATTTAGATGTAGAATATTTTATTGATATACTTTTTCAAATAGGAGGTGTTGATATTCAGGATCTAAGGAAAACCATATCAAAGCACGTGTTTGTTCAGGATAGGAGAAACAAAACTGCCATCCACCACATTGAGCCTTACTTACTTACTTATTTGGAAAATCAAAATTTGATAAATTTTACATTTCCAGAATTAATGTGACAGATTAGTGGGTTATTTATCATTTTTATTTATAAGGCCACCCCAACTCAAAACCAACTCTGGGTAGCATACAATTAAAACTGCTACAATACCTAAAAATAGCACACAACTCACATACATATTTGCACATACAGAAACAGAAAGAGCATCCCATAATAGGGGGAAACATATATCACAACCAAAACCAACAGTACACAATGAAATAAATCATGAGCCTTTTTAATTTTCCAATGCCTTTCATTATTACCACTGAATAAATTGTTGTATGTGTGTATATGTGTACATATCTGGCTGTATGTGGATCACAATTAAAGTGATCCCCCAAATATTAATCTCATCTACTGAATCCCTATGGATTCCCTGAGCACAAAGCAGAAATTGATTGTATAAATACATGCTTGTAAATGCTTATGTATATGTTCACTCTACTGAGATACATCTGTGAGATTGGGTTCATTTCCTTCTTTCAATGGTCAACTGAATATGACTTCCTTCCTTCCTGCATTTCTATCATTGCTATCAAAAAATCAAGTGGAAAAAAGAATACTTCAGTATCTTCTGCAGATTTATTTTTTTTTAAGTTGTATTAACCTCAAGATTTGGACAAGTAAAAAATATATTTCCTGAACCTGTTACTTTAATTAAAATGCCAGAATGAAAATTTAGTTCACATGCTCACTAACCATTCTCTGATAAGAAACAATTTATAGACCCTTTACTATCTCCGAATAGAATAGAATAGAATAGAATAGAATAGAATAGAATAGAATAGAATAGAACAGAACAGAACAGAACAAGCTACGGCAGTTTTGTTCCAACATTTGCTGGACCCATAATTAGTTTGTGCATTATAGATTGATTGATTACTGATGATGTGGTGATATTAATTTTAATTATGTGTATTGGATTTCATATTTTATTTTTGGTCTTCTACCCATCCAGACTCCATCAGGATTGGGGCATCATTAAGCATACAAAATAAATCAATGAAGGTTCAGTGATCACTGAATTGACAGAATTGTTTTGTGACTAAATTATATTTGTTTCTTTGTCAATAATAACACAAACACATACATGAATGGGATGCCTGTTAGCAGCATATGATATGCTCTGAATATGATCAGGTTGCTGATCCTCTTATTCATGACCCATTATTCATTATTTTTATTAATAACATAATTAAAAAGTGTATTATAATGCAACACGTAAGCATTATTCCTTTGCCTTAGAGGTGACTCCATTTCACTTGTTTACTTTTAGCCCATTTCTTGAATGGTCCACTTAGATGAACACAAAATGCAGAAAAGAATGAATCACTACAGCTACTTTATTGAACATGACACCCTTAAACTCAGAAATTCCCACTAAACTATATTATATTCCTGAGTTTCCATCACATGACATTCACTGTTAAATCATAATAATAAATTGGACTGTTATTTCACAGCTTTATTCTGGAATATTTTCTCTTCTAAAATTCACAAGGCACCTATGGTTTTATTTTATAGGGAACCTATATAGGATAACCTATAACAGGGTTCCTCAACCTTGGCGACTTTAAGACGGGTGGACTTCAACTCCCAGAATTTCCCAGCCAGCCTTGCTGGCTGGAGAATTCTGGGAATTGAAGTCCACCCGTCTTAAAGTCGCCAAGATTGAGGAACCCTGACCTATAAGACCTAACTCCACTTTCAAACCTTCTCAGTATGAATGCTGTATAGAAGCTTTTGCTTTCATTTTGTTGTCTCTCTTTCCTTTATTTTTTAAAATCTGAATGTGTTCTTTCAGTACTATTTTCACTTTTTTAATTTACTATTTGTATTTACTATTTGTATATCAAGACTGTAAACCATCTTGACATCAGTAGTTAGGTGAAGTGGGATATACATATGTTAAGCAACAACAATTAATTATCTTGATAACAATGATTTAGTTGATTGAACAAAGACAGGAGAAATGAGATCAGGAAAATTAATTTAATTAATTTATGTAAACTTCTTGGAAACAATTCAGTGAGTCGTAGCATTTTGCTTGGTTTTATAAAGAAATGTCTTCACAGATTAATCTTATATCATTTTTTAATCAGGTAATTTTCTTGGTAGATGTAGGAATGTTGTAAAGATATCTCGAATTCAACAAAGCTTTTGACAAAATATCCAGTAAATTTTGATGATCAAGCTATAGTTTGGCTAGTATATCAGTTAGGTGTACTCAGATGGCTTTGTTTTGTTTATCTATTTATTTATTTTGGTGGCATATGTTCCTAGAAGAGGCTGGATAACCATCTGGCAAGGACACTTGAAAAATTATTCTTCTACCAATAAGAGGTTGAGCTAAATGACCCTTTTCAACTCTGAGATTCTATGAGTCTACAAACAGGTCAAAAGAAGCTGCATGTCTTTGTAAGAGACAGCCTGGGTTGCAAACTGTGATTAGAAAGTAAGGAAACATGAGGAGGAAGTGGCTTGGGACATTCTAAAAGTAAAGTTATTTATGGTTTAAGGAAACAGGACAGAATTCTAAACTTGGCACAATTTCTCTGAACTCAGAAGCAATGGATACCCAGAGTTATTTTAAAATAGAAGTGAAAATACATCTTCTTGCAGACACAGCAGAAGAGGACACAGGTTAAAGGAATTTGTCAGCCCTAAGCTCATGCATATAACATGTTTAGCATTACACATGGACCAAATCATAAATCAGGTCAGCTTTTCCTCCAAAAAAAGATGGCCTGTGTTCTAGAAAGAAGGAGATGGAGTTGTTAGCAAGTCCTCTAGAGTAGGATTGAAGAAGGTATATCAAATTCAGCAATTTTTTATGTTTAAGGTTACAGACAAATAGTGTTTGCTCCATGGCTGGTCTGGAGTAGCAGCTGTAGCAGTGAATAGTCAATCAATACTACCACTGCTTCATTCTTTCCACAAGGTGGTGGCTCTTCCATCCACACTGCCTGCTTATCCTTGGCACAGAAGGTGGTTGACAGTTTAATCATTTTATAAAACTCGCTTGAAACAAAAAAATGTGTATGTGAAGGAAGAGTTAATGTTTGCCTGAATCCAGAGAAATCCAGTATATGCAGAAAGAAATACATGCTAAAGATTTCATCAACGTCCTACAGACCAGTTATGCATTGTGCTTTCCTCCTTTTGATCAGCCTTTGATGGCAGAAAGGCAGAAACAAGTGCTCCAGGACAGCTGAAATTCTGGAGCTCTTATTTTTCTAAAAACAAGGTCAGCATTCCTGTATGTTTTATTTTACTTTATCTCATTAACTCTTATCAACACTTCAGTCTTGCTAGAACCAAGATACGCTAGACTCATTTGTTCCTTTTTCTCTTTTAAAAGTATATATATTTTATTATATGGGATTAGAAAGAATTCCCACATAGAAGCTGACCATGTCAATGTGTGCTCAGCTACAGGAATCCTACAGTGTCAGACCCATCTGAGTAACCCTTTTCAAAATGATTAGGGTATCCTGACCAAATACTTATGGACTGGGACTTATGCCACTGGATTTTCCGGGAGATGGAACATTCAAAGCTTGTTTCATGTATCAATAAGCATGGATCCAAGTGGTGCACCTTTGGGTGTGTGTATATATAATTAGTAGTGATGGGAAAGAATCTGTTAGAGTTGGGATTAGAGATCACATCTTCTGGATTCACTATGTTTAGGATCTGACATTTGTTTGCCTCCAGAAAAAAACACCTATTGCATGTTCTTTCCACTTTAAAACAGCTGGACACAGTAAGATCAGGGACAGAGTAGAGGGATAAGATGCCGCTGATAGCTGCTGAAGAAAAGCCAGACATAAATATAGCACATACAGTAATTCTGGTAGTCCAGGATTTGAATGTGACCAATTATATATTGTTTTACACATACAGCAACATCTAGGGCTGAAACGCACAATTTTAATTGTTTAAAAGCCACAATTTTAATTGTGTAAAGGCATTTTATAGCATAATGTGGGCTGCACTTTAAAAAGCCAAAACCCAGTTTCAGAGGAGGTTTTAGAGAAAAAAATTTATAAGACTTAAGCCTTTTTTTCCCTTAATCCTACCAAAACCCCGTCCAAAAATGCCAGAAGGATGAGGGCTGAAAAATGTATCCTTACTCTAGATTCTAGTTCCCAACTTTATGAGGGAAAGCAACACATTTGTAAAGGAACTACTAGATCAGTGTCCTGTGTTAAATAAAGACATTGTGTTATAATCTGGCTATTTCATTTTACTTTTCAAACAGTGTATTTTTCAGGAGGTGGGCCCTCCATCACTAACTCCTTATAATTACTCTACAAAGACTGATTTATGCATGTTCCTCAAAGCGGTGTAATATGTAGCCTTTCCCTAACAGTCTGGGAATTACTGTAAAAAGTTCAGAGTCTACTGACAATGTGCAGTTATGTTCACAAGACAGATTGGGAGTTCCAAAGCATTTACTTTCCTGCTATTGCCCACGTTAACTGTATTTCCTGACAGATATAGCAGGCACCTGCAGTATAATCATATAACTTATAAATTTGCTCTTAATCCCCATGTACAAACTTGTTTTCCCCTAAACTGTAGCCATTATTACATTTAAAACAAGATCAGTGGAACCAAATATATTTCTGAATCAAATCACCAGCCAATTTCATTTGTACTGTATTTTCCCACTTACTACAAACCCAGGGCACAAGCACCTAAATGTCAACATGGTCTGGCTATGTTATATGGTTCTAAGGAGTTGCCATCTCTTTTTTAATTCAATAAAGAGCTCTAAACTAGTATAGAAACTGAAAATGTCCATGTTTCTATATGGAATGGAATTAGTCCCCAAAATACTTCTATATACAGGGAGAAATTGATTCTGTTTTCAATACATCTTGCTTTATGTTTGACTGTGCAACGCTCCAGAATCAAAAGTAATAGCGTAAGAGTCTGAATTTATTTCCAGAAAATGATGAATAACCACTCTGTACCCTTATTGCATGACATGATGTGATGTACTACCCCCATTAAGATTGCACTGAGTGAGAAGATATTCCTGGTTTAAATTGTATGCTCTGGAAACACAACTAAACAAACTTCAGTGTCATATCAATTATATGGGTTTACTCTGCTTTGGAGAAAAATATTACTGTGCTGTCATGAAAGTGTCATAGAATATTATATGGATGAAGCCACTGGCAGAATAACATTTTCTTTGCAATACACATACAAGTAAACAAGAGGTATTAAAAATAGTTGCACTTTGATTACTGAAACAAATGCAAAATACAAATTTTCACTTAAAGTTATTAATCTACTGCATTTTTTTTTCCAGATACTCAAATATATCCATAACAAAGTTAAGATTTTATTTTTAACAGGCTGAAAATAATAATTTCCAGGACTGGTCATTTGTGAAAAAATACTTAATTTTTAAATAAAAGGCATAGAGAGCTTTCACTCCATGTGTTTAGCCTGTGTTTGACAAACATTTTTCTCAAGATCATTGCAAGAGATTAGGAAACAATATTAAAACAGTAAAAATCATACTTGCTAGAACAGAAAGGAGGTGTTTTCAAACAGAAAGGCAGTATTTTCAGTTTTCAGAAATGCTACTCTGGGCCTGATCCAAATGTTCAAGTTAGCATATGCCATTTTTTAATACCCTTAAATAAATTCCTTCATTTTATAAACTTGTACTTAGACTTGGAAAATGTACCAGTGATACTAAGTGATTTTGAAACCAACCATAAAGCACATCTTCTCAGATGTGAATAGGAATCACCTCTATTGCTGTGGAAGATTTTTCTAGTCATGCAAAAGTAAATATATATCCCATCTGGTACCTTTTGGCAGCTCTTTTATTTACCAGTTTCTTCTAGTAGGAAATAGACGGTATATTGCCAGTGGAGGAACTTTTCCATATCTTCTTAGCATTGCAATTAGAACCTGACCCTGAGACATTTGGCTGTTCAAAGCAAAAGGTAAACAGTACACTCTCCTAGTGTACTTCATGTTCAAATTTGATCCACATAATCATTTTATCTGTATGGTAATTTTATCTGTATATAAACAGGGAGCAAACCACACACGTGCTCATACTGATGAGGTTATCTAGTTGGGTTATGAAATGTCTGCAAGCAAACAACCAAGCTCAGAGAGCACCAAGGACTCCACAATTTTATCTTATTCACCATAGATAACATATCCTCCCCCACATCTGATAATATTAAGCTATAAAGTATCCACTTAAATGCTTGTATGTGTGAATACAACAACAGCAGTTTCTGTCCATAATAATTATTTCAGGCACTGTACAATATTTGGACTCTGCATATTTAATGTAAAACAAGAGTTCAGTTAACTTAAATAACTAATTACTTCTAGTGTTGTTTGAAATCTATTGTGCTCATGTTAGTGATTCTTATTTAGGTATCAGTCATAAACAATCCAAGATTTTGATAATATACATAGCAACCAAATAAAAACATTTCCTGTATATCTTAACCTCAGAAATTAGTCCTTATCCCACTGATCTTCACACTGAATTGGGCTACACAAATATTGTAGAGATGATAGATAGATGATAGATGTCCGCCTAATGTTAAAAGACTGTAGGCAAGCAACAGAACAGTAGCAATGAGCCAATGCAATAAAACATAGAAATATAATAATACCAAAATCACGCTAATGTAAAGATGGGTACAGACTGAAACTTGGAGTAGGTCCAAAAAAATCAATTAAGTTATTCATGAATGAACAGATCTTCTCTAAAATCAGCTATATTTGGATCTAACCCACAATATTTTGAATGTAATGAGATGTGGAAGAATCTTGAAAAAGCATTGAACAACACATGCTTGCTATTTTTCATTTGTTATGCAAAGACTAACATTCCTTGTGTGGAAATTACAAAAGGGAAACCAAAGGAACATGAGATACTTATACGGCAGCAAATGTGCCTATTGACCAAATGTTTCCTTTTTTTTTTTTTTCCTGATGCATTTCCTGAAGCCAAACAGTTTCCACTTGGAAGCTAAATTGAAAATGACCTTGTGCTTTTTAAAGGAAGGCTGGCAGCTGAGGTCAGTCAAGTATAATCTAACTGTGCTGTTCTACCCATGGTTTGCAGGCATGTCTGGCAAAAAAGAATAATATTATAAAGTTTATCCTGCCTCTCCCTTTGAAAACTGTATAAAACACACTCCAGCAGCAGGACACCAATGATTTTTCAGGAGGAAGCAGGTGCTTTGAAAAACTTTATTTCACCTTCCTCTTGTCCTCTTCAGCCTAATACATATTAAACATTTCTCTATAAACATTATTACACATGGAGATCCCAGCTATACAATAATTTATAGAGTTTAGCTTAGAAGTGAGAGAGCATCCTCAATAGTATGCAGTGTTTCTGGCTCAACTGCTGAAGTCAAACATAATAGCTGTTTGCCCAGAACAGTAATAACTGGGTTATTGACTTACTGTGAATAAGCAACATACTAATACATATAACCTGTTCATGCCTGCAGTTCTTCTCCCATTGTGTAAGCAAATCAGACTAACTATATAGAACTACCTAGAAAAAGTCTGCTTATTAGAATCCTGGAATCCCTGATTCATTACTGTCAAACAAGCTGAGATCTTAAGCCATCAGGAAACCAACACTACAAATTGAATATTATGATGTCATTCCTTCCTAATCAGTTTCCATTCTGCATGCAAAGAATGGAGCAAACCAACATTTTATCCATAGTAACCCAGGATAAATCAAGCATATTAAATGTGTAGCAGTGAAATAACACAAAGGAAAGATTCAGAAAGAAGTGATGCTTCTATCAGTAATTATAGATCTAACTTCAAACATTTTCTATCTACAAAGACATTATTAAGCTAGTTTAAAGAAATTAAAACTAAAAAGTGCATGATCTCTGCCTCTCTCTTCCTTAATGAATACGTTATCTATCACAGTTATAGAAGGACTACATAATTTGCTTCTGGAGGAGCTATTTTCCATTCGTCTATTTGGCTCAACATAAACTTAGGTTTAATATCTACCTTTTCCAAACAGTTTAATATCAGCTTCAAAAGAACAAAGACAAACAGAGATTCTGAGCAAGTGAAAAAGTACCCCCCCCTTTAAAAAAAAAAAAATGAGAGATAGAGGGAGGGAGGGGAGAGAGAAAGAGAAGACCTCTTTCTGAAAAGAGCTTCAAAGTATGTTATTGTAGATGAAAATATATCTAGCACAGATAAAAATAGCATGAACTTACCATTAAAATTTACTGCCCGGATGTAACTAAGCAACTCTTTGCCATCAATTGTACTCATGCGAGGACAAAGTCCAACGTATCCAGGGCAAAGCTCTTTATGCATGTTGTGTAATGCATATGCCATAGAGTACACAGCATCAATGACAAACTGAACCTTTCCTTCTTGTTCATAAGCAGAATCTCTTGCAATTCGTTCCAATCCTGTTAAAAAGAAGAGAGACAAGAAATCAGTTTGCTAGCACAGACACTGACACAAATCTATGTATTGAATACTCTGTGTTGTACAAGAAGGTTCTGAACTCAAAATTAATTACACGTCCCTGGCAGATTGAATGCTTCAACACAGTTAATATTCACAATGTATTTCACCTGCTAAATAAGAAGCTGGGAACAGTGGCAACAACTTATTTTGGTAGTAGAAGAAAAGGAATCCTATAAAGCTACTGGGATTAAATATGGGTAGAATTATTGTTTGGTATTGTGTAAAACCGTATTTTTCAAACTTAGCAGCTTTAAGATGTGTGGACCTCCCAGAATTCCCCAGCCAGCATGAAAAGAATTCTGGGAGGTCCACACATCTTAAAGTTGCCAAGTTTGAAAAACACTAGTGTAAAACAACATACAAATCTAAGTTAGACAGTCTTCCTCAGCAGAAAATGTATAGAAAGTTCAAGAATTGGAACTGTATGATAATCAAAGATTATTAAGTTTTCATTCAAGCACTAGTCTGGGAAAAGAACATGAAATGAAATTCACATTAAATGTGACTAAACAAACATCTACACCACCCGTACACATGCAAATGATTATATTCAGGCCATTGGATGAAGAACACTGTAATTTTTATCACAGAAATGTACCAGACCTGTTAGAAATATGATTAGTGTATTTGCCATCAGATTTCCAACCTTTGTCTTATAAATGAGGTGATGGGAGGAGGGACTATTTTAAGAAACAGAACCTACTCAGGATATTGTTTCTAAACCCTCTGTTTTCAGCTTAGCGATTCTCTCTGAACAGCTGGCTAATTATATTTATACTTTTTTCTTTTACAGCATTCATATCATTCAATTTTAATTTAAATGGACAAAATGCCTTCATATTCTCTACATCTATTTCCTGGTTAGCAGACCACATTGGAAGCAAGGTGTGTTTCAGTCTTATTTATATGAGAATAGCTTATGGTTTGTTACTTCTAAGCCAGTGTTGGCTGGTGAGGAATAATGGGAGTCGATGTCCATAGATCTTCATATTGCCAAGGTTGAGAAACACTGTTCTAAACAAAAACTATTATCGATACAAACTGAGGCCTACATATGGCTTTCTTACAGAGTGATCTTGATTGCTCACATTTTAAGATTTTGGGAGAATTTGGACACATAGCACTATTCAATTTATGGTATCAGTTGCTGATATTCTCATGCAAAAATTAAAATATAGGTCTAAAGCATTACGTATATTTGTGCTTGTGTTTAATACTTGGCCATGCATAATTGATACAGATTAACATTAAGTATAATTCTCAAAGCCCAGAAAAAAAGCAAATTAGGAAGACAAATATTTGATACACTTAAGGATAAGGCAGAAGTGTTTATCTCTGAATCATCCAAGCTAATCGCATTGTTAATTAAAGGAAGTGCTGAAGAATAAGTTAGTGGAGAAGCCTTCAAGCTCTTCTTAAAGTTATCTACTGCAGGGGCTAAGCATAAATGAACTGAAAAGGAGTGCCATGACTGCTGTGGTACTCTAAGAAGTCATGTGTTTTATGCTCACCACCCTTACTAGTTATATTATTCAGCACACAATCAGGACCTTAAAACCAGATTTGAGAATAAAGGCATAACCCAACAAATGAATAGAAGACCTATAAAGGCACAATTATACTTTTTCATTGCAGCTGGCAGTTGCAACTCATTTATTTTTGAGACTGATGTTTACCAGGTAAATGACTAAAGATGCCACTAAGGATCTACCTTATTAATATAAGTGCTTTCTAGGTCCAGCTGTCCACACAAGGGTTCAATGATGTCAAAATGGCAGCACAACTGGGTAATCAAGTCCTGCCCCTTTTTAACACATGATATATATATCTCATGCATGTAAAAATGGGCACGGCTTTGATTACCACATTGGATCTGCTGTTTTGGTATCATTGCCCCCCAGTCTTCAGATACTCGTGTTCCTAGGATCAGAAATAGAAAATGACAAAGTGTTGGAGGTTAGAATTCAGCACAATTCCTATACACTCCTGAGTATAGATGGGCTGCTAAAATAATGCTAGGAATTAAGTAGCAGAAAGTCCTTTGGAAAAGGAAAATGTTCATAATAGAGTTGTCTTGGTTGCAGAGTATGGACTTAGCACAGCTGTTGGTGAATACTGGCAGATATTCATTATATTTGAAGTAAGAATTAGATTAGACAGCCAGTTTGGTGTAGTGGTTAAGATACCAGGCTAGAAACTGGGAGACCATGAGTTCGAGTCCCACCTTAGGCACAAAACCAGCTGGATGACCTTGGGCCAGTCATTCTCTCTCAGCCCTAAGAAGAAGGAAATGACAAACCATTTCTGAAATCTTGCCAAGAAAACTGCAGGGACTTGCCCAGGCAATTGCCAGGAGTCAAAACTGCCTCAAAGGCAGTTCGTTGACCAGGACCAACCGAGCAGCGGGATGGCTGACGATGTACTTGAGGAAGAAGAAGAGAGACCAGTCCCTCCTCCATTGGAAGTGAAGGTGATAACCCAGGAGGAGCTGGTGCAATCATCGCGCCAAGCCCGAGCAGGGGCGAAGGCAACGGCGACGAAGGGACGGGGCCCTTCGATGAAAGATCGCATGGGGAAATTGGAAGGGCAGATGGGGTCCCTATCCGATGATATGCGAGCGCTTAAGGCAGTGGTAGATCAACTGCTTGGAGGGGGATTTACGCCCCCCATGTGAAAGTCAGCGGCCACACCGGGAGGTACGGAGGCGGCAGAGCAGTTAGCCGAATGTGAGACCTCCAGCGAGGAGGAGGAGGATCTCACACCTAGCAGAGCCAAGAAGAGCCCGATGCAGCAGCAGGGCATCTCCATGAAATTCGGGGGAGATGCTGAGCAGCTTGCTTGCTTTATCACCCAGATTTGGATCTACATGGAGGGCTATGGGGGTCTGTTCCGCAGCGAGGAGGAGAAGGTCTCCTATGTGTCCAGTTTTTTTGAAGGTACAGCTGCAGAATGGGTGGCTGGCCTGCATAGGGTGAAGGACCGGGCTTTAAGGAGATTAGAGGATTTCATGATGGCTCTCTGTGCGTGCTTTGAAGACCCATGTGTGGCGCTTAAAGCATGACGCAACCTGGAAAGGCTGAAGCAGGGGTCCAAGTTGGTATCAGAGTACGCCTACGAATTTTGGGGGTTGGCTTAAAGGCTGCCTCACATGCCTGAAGAGCTCCTGATCGAGTTCTTCCAGAGAGGCTTGCAACCCGAATTGTTGCAGCGCGTGGTGTGCCGGGGTTTCCCCAAAACCTTTAATGGATGGGTCACTATGGCCGGCGAAGTGGAGGAGCAATGGTGCACCATAGAAGCAAGAACCTGACTTCCGCCCTTACCCAGCACAAAGAAGGCAGTGCCCAAGGTGAAGACCAGCGCACCGGAAAGTAGCAGGAGCCGGTGCGTCTGTTTCAACTGCGGGGAGCCGGGGCACTTTGCTGCTGCGTGACATAAAGCAAAGACGGAGCAAGGAGGCAAGAAGACGGAGCAGAAGGGGCCGAAGTCTTCGAAGCCCGGCAAGAAGGAGTCAGTGGCAGTAGGCAGCAAGATGGGAGCTAGAGCGGCAACACGTGGCGGCAGCAAAACCCGGAAGTTGTTAGCTCCACTCTCTCTCCGACAGGCGGCCGCTCTTCCAGAGAAAGAAAGCAGCTCACGGGAAGACTCAGAGAGCGAAGAGATGGGGGTGAGTCCCATTAAAATTTGGGTGGAACTAAGGGTGGTGAGGACTAATCGAAGGGCAGAGATACGGGCGTTGATAGATTCTGGCTGCTCCCGAAATCTGATTAACCCTGCCCTTGCCCAGGGTTTGGGACTGCACTTAAAGAGACTTAAAACCCCTGTGATTTTTACCCAGCTGGACGGATCCCCAGTGGGGGGAGGGCCAGTGGAATATCGTACTGAAGAGCTTGAGCTAACTATGGGGGACCATAGAGGGACTATTAAATTCCTAGTGACTCCCATGGCATGCAACCCAGTGCTTCTGGGCATGAACTGGTTAAAAAGGAAGAACCCAGAAGTGAACTGGGAGGAGAAGATCTTAGGTTTCCGGAAGGAGGGGGGAGTGGAAGTTGAAGGAATTACCGAAATGTTGTCAGATGGAGAGATGGGCGCTGTGAGTGGGGAAAAGGCAGTAGAGGCTGCAACCCAGATTCCCAAGCAATACCGCAACCTGAAGGAGGTGTTTAGCGAAAGGGAGTCAGATCAGCTACCCCCCCCCCCCCCATCGTGCCAGTGACTGTACCATAGAGATTGAGCCTGGGGCTAAATTTCCAAGGAAGAAAATGTATCCAATGACACCCAAAGAGTTGGAAGCATTGCGGGAATTCATTGATAAGAATCTAAAGAGGGGCTTTATTGTACCTACGCATTCTCAAATTGCTGCACCGGTGCTATTTAGGGAAAAGAAGGATGGCTCCCTACGTTTGTGCACAGACTAAATGCCATTTCTGCTGACAACTGGTACCCACTCCCCTTGATGAAAGACCTGTTGGCCCATTTATCCAAAGGGAAAATTTTCACAAAGCTGGATTTAAGGGAGGCGTACTTCAGGGTGCGAATCCGGGAAGGAGATCAATGGAAATCCGCCTTTAACACGCCCCTGGGGTGTTTCTGTTATGAAATAATGCCGTTCGGATTAAAAGGAGCAGTGGGGGTGTTTATGCAACTTATAAATGAGGTGTTACAAGAGCATTTATACCAGGGGGTGTTGGTTTATCTGGATGATATCCTGATTTACACTGAGACCATGGAGCAACATGTACAATTGGTCAGGAAGGTACTAAAAAAGCTACTGGAGGCTCAATTGTATGCCAAGCTCTCCAAATGTGAATTTCATAAACAGCAAATTGACTATTTGGGGTATAGAATTTCACATCAGGGAATTGAAATGGACCCGGTCAAGGTGAGGGACATCACGGGTTAGGAGGCTCCCAAAACCAGGCATCAGCTTCAAAGTTTCCTGGGCTTTGCTAACTTCTATCGGCAATTCATACCCAACTTTGCCCAAGTAGCACTCCCACTCACCGATTTGTTGAAAACCAAGGGCAAGGACAAAGCGAAGGCATCAAAACCTGGAGCCCCCTTGGCCTGGACTAAGGAGTGCCAGGAAGCTTTTCAAAGTTTAAGGCGTCTGTTTACGGCTGAACCGATCTTAAAGCACCCTGATCCAGAACAGCCATTTGTCATACAGGCAAATGCTTCGGATGTGGCAGTGGGAGCTGTGTTGTTACAGAAGGGGGCGGGGGGGGAGCTGTTTCCATGTACGTACATATCCCGGAATTTTTCAGAAACTGAGAGACGCTGGTTGGTGTGGGAAAAGGAAGCGTTCGCAGTACGCTGGGCGTTAGTTTACTGGAGGCACTTGTTAGAGGGATCACCCCATCCCTTTGAAATTTGGACTGATCACAAAAATCTAGAAGCTTTGACTGCACTGAGGAAGCTGTCACCCAAGCAAATGAGATGGGCACAATATTTTCATCGATTTAACTTCTCCCTGAAGTATATACCTGGGGGAAAAAAATTTCTGGCAGACGCCCTGTCTCGATTGCCTCAACAAAACAGCAAGTGGGAGGAAGTAGTCGCTCCTGTAATTCCATGTACCCAACCAGCCCTAAGAGTGGTCACTAGAGCTCAGAAAAAAAGGGGTGAAGAACAACCAGAAGGAGAGTTGTTGAAAAAATTAAATGCCCAGATTGCTCAGGATGATTGGTTTAAAAGCAACAGCCAATTGCTAGTGAACAAACAAGGGGCATGGTGGTGGCAAGATAAGCTGTATGCCCCTGCAGACGCTAGAAAGTGGGTCTTGCAAAGAAGTCACGACAGCAAAACAGCTGGGCACTTTGGTTTTGTGAAAACATTACATCTACTCAGGCATCAATTTTGGTGGCCAACAATGAGAAAAGATGTAGGGGAATATGTAGCTACATGCCCCACGTGTGCAATGGCCAAAAAGAGAGGGGGCAAACCAATAGGGCTTCTACAGACAGTAGCAAACCCAGGTGTCCCAGAACGAATAATTTCGGATCGCGGGGTCCAGTTTACTGCCAAGTTCTGGAGGGCGTTCCTAAAACTACTGGGGGCATCGCAAGGCTTGAGTTCGGGGTACCACCCCCAGACGGCAGGATCATGCGAACGTCTGAACTCAGTGTTAGAACAATATTTGAGATGTTTCATTAACTACCAACAAGACAATTGGGATGAACTGTTACCGTTTGCTGAAGTAGCTTATAATAATGCAGTGCACCAAAGCACTGGCCTCACCCCTTTTAAAATAGCTACAGGACAAGACTTTGTACCCATCCCAGAACTACCTAAACAATCCACTCAAGTCACTTCAGTTGATGAATGGGTCCAACAAATGACACAAGTATGGCCTCAGATTGCTGCGTCATTGAAGGAGGCCAGAGCAATGTACAAGAAATTTGCAGATGCTAAGAGAACCCCAGAAAAAGAGTGGAAAGTAGGAGATAAGGTTCTTTTATCTACCAAGCATCTTAAATCATTACAACCTTCCAGAAAGCTCACTCCAAAATTTGTAGGGCCTTTTGTTATAGATAAAGTAATTAATCCAGTTTCACTACGATTACAGATGCCTGCTACCTTTAAAAGAATCCATCCAGTGTTCCACTGCAACCTGCTTAAACCCTATAAAGAGTCATCTCAATGGCATCCCTCCCCAGTACCTCCTAAACCAATGATGGTTGAAGGAGAACAACATTTTGAAGTTAAAGAGATACTGGACAGTAGAAAGCATGGGGGGGGGGGGTTCAATTTTTAATTCAGTGGAAACATTTTCCCAAATCAATGGCTGAATGGGTTGACAAGAAACATGTAAAGGCTCCACTTTAGTTAAAAAAATTTATGATGTTTATCCTACAAAGCCTTAACAATTAGAATGGTTATTGTATTATGTTTCTCTTTGCTTTTTCTTTTTTAGAGTGAAGAAGAGGAATCATCTGACTGACATCCTCTTTTGTGGAGGGGCAGCATGTCAGAATCCTCGCAAGATTTTATAATAGATTATTATATGGCTAGTTTAAAAAACGGTTTTTTACATGCTGCGGTTCTGCCATTGTAAAAGGCGGGGGGGGGGGAGAAGGAATGAGAAACCATTTGAAGCAGATGGCTCCTTATCACAGGCTCTGGCATGCTCAAGGCCATGCCAGCAAGGGAATCAGAAGACCAAGAACTAAGGGCGATGTAAGGGGGGGGGGGGAGTAAGAAAAACAGCTTTTGGCACGCTTTTCCTCAGTCTTAGCAATGCTTTGGATCTGTACACTTATTCTCAATAAATGAACTTTCTTTTGAATCAATATTGGTTGCAGGGAAAGTTACTAGATTTGGGATCAACAGGTGGCAGTTCATTACAGGCACACACACACACGCGCACACACACACACAAATTAGATTAAGAAATGTGTTGGATAGGAAAGCCTCACTTCTATCTAAACCACATTTTGAAGATGGAGAAGAAGAAAAAATGTTTCTTTTTTTCTCTTAAACAAAGAGACTAATTTCATTAACAGTAGGCCAGGTAAGAAACAGAAACAGGGATTGTATATGAAGATACTTACCCTCATCTCTCTTTACCATTGGTCAAAACAGATCATAGGTGCAAAGAGATGATGCATTCTCCAACACAATAGGTCTATCATTCAATTAAACCCACTTGAAATGCCCTCTACTTCCAACTGTTTTCACTTTTACTTTACATTATGGAATATATTTTCTGAGAAAACCTGCTTCAGTTCCAGCCTGCAATATATACGTAATTGTAGTGATTGTGTATGATATTTACCTATTTTATATTAGTGTGAAATAGATTAGCAGTGTGTTCATACATACTTTAATTAGTGAGTGACCACTGCTCAGTTTATGATCAGGATCATGTTTTGTTGCCAACCAGTAACTAAAGTTTGTATTTTCTTCATGTCTGAAGGGCAAAGTTATACTTTCTGCTCTCCTTCCACAGTTGGGAAAGCTTGGAACTATGATTCTTCATGCTATCTAAATTGGAAGCTACAGTAAGCAAGTTCAAACTAGCTAACTTCTCAAATGAAGTTCTTCTCCAAACTCCCCTCCCATGTTTCCATATTCATTAAACTTTAGATAATTATGACTAAATAAATACATTCCATCCATTCTTGTACATTATACTGAATGTCATCTTAAAATGTTTTTACTTAAAAGATCGAAAATCATTCAGAAGGAAAACATGTTTTTTATCACTACTAAAAATATAGGAAATGCAGTGTTTTTATCCCAATACTTCCACTGTAAACACTGTCCTTTTTAGTCACAAGCATGTGTCTTGTAAATCTTAAAGCTTCAACATAATTGTAATAGGAAATCAAACAGAATTACTTCTCAATGTCAATAGTAAACCCTTCAAAGCAAAACAAAAAACAGAAATGAAGTTATCTGCATGGAAGTGGAAACACAAAAGGAACAAGGGTTGTCAGAATGAGATCAGATGTAGCCTGAGGTTACATTGAATTAACCTTGACCCTGAATGCTATATATAACATTAAATCAGAGCATGACTTTGGAAATTTTTACCAATCCCTTTTCCAGGGGTGGCTGATCCTACACTTTCTTCTGTTTAACCAAGTAACATATTGCATCTGTGTGTTTTGTGTGCATATATACACTAGGAAGCATGGAGTGTGGGGAATAAATTATGTTAAGGAGCTCAGGACTTTGTTAGCAGGATAGCACTATAAAAACTGAACAGTACAGGAGCAAATTTGGTATGGCAACAGATACAGGCAAAAGAAAGTAGGACAGATCAGACTGGAGATTATGGGAGGGGGGAGGAATCATGCAGAAAAATATATTTCAAGTGCATCCATATGGAAGACACAGCTGGGGAAAACCTTGCACTGCTGACTGCTCCATTCTTAAACTTTTCCTCCTGGCCATGTGACCCAGGGTACAGCTGATACCAAAGACTTGGAAAGAATTCCAGAAGTCATGCTTTCTCACATTGTTTAACTACAGGAAGACACCTCAAATCATCTATGTTGTGCTCTGAATATTAAAGCTCTGCTTGATACATCTTGAAAGTCAAAGTAATCATGCCTCAAACTTGATTCTTGGTGCACATCCAGGTTGTCTTCTTGACAACAATATGGAACTGAATACCATTGTTTTTCTTCTTGGGATGTGGTTTTAATGTCCAAGTCTAGCCTACAGACCTCAAATTTTCTGGTGGTCTCCTATCTAAAACTAACTAGGACTGGCCCTTTTAAGCTTTTTCAAGAACAGCCAAAGTCAGGATGGTGTTGCCACCTGTTGAGACTCTTAAAACATCTTAAAAGTAATATCCCTTTTCATTCAAGCTTGATTCCATGGATGATGATTTCATGAATGGTCAATATAGTTTCCATGTAGTTTTATTGACAACAATATGGAAGTAATTTGTCTTTACCTTCATCCCATTTTATTCTACTAAGCTGATATTCTCTGGTGATTTCCATCTAAGTACTAACCAGGTCTGACCCTGCTTAGCTTGAGACACATATTTTCTGGAATCAAAGTATTAAAAATAATACTTAAAATAACACTGACATTAAATTTCTTGACAAGCATTTATGCAACCTGAACTTTGTAGAAACATAGAAAGGCAGGATATGAATCTTTAATGATACCCAATTAAGGAAAAAATATATTAAGACCACTTCTCTAGGATTATTTTTCAGTCAAACTCAAAACTCATTATTCAAAGGTCTACTTTCTTGACTGTACTGATAACAGATAGCTAACCTCTTTATTTGCAACATAATCTTTTATTTTTTGAATCCCTTGCAACACCCATAAATCACATTGTGACATCAATTAGAAACAAGTTTATTATTTAATTAACACAATATATCCTTCTCTAATTACTGAACTAATGCAATAATGTGGTTGGGCTTCCTCCCTCCTAAGAAAAGGTATAAGATTTAAGCTTTCTTAAAACCACAGACTATCTTTCCTCTTCCTAAATTTATACAAGGAGCAAAGCTGCAAAGAGTATTATCTAATTGTTTCAAGAATCTAAAATACTAATTTAACTGGATGACAGTGAGACATCAACTTAATTGGCTGTAAAATTTAATTATAGCTGTACTTCTCAAAATAAATGTTAATATATAGCTATAAAATGATGAATATTGTAAAAGCCATAAATACAAGTCAACCCAGCCATAAAAATATGTCTTACTTTCAGAATCTTTATTATTAAATATATTTGTGCTGAGCACAGGAACCAAAATATAAGTTTTCCAACTTAAATTTAAAGCCATTAGGTCCACATATGCTAGTTCTTAGGTCCCTTTTAGTTGTATGTCTTGCATTTTTGACTGGCATTGCCAAGACACTTGGCTTGGGACAAAATTAGTGCCTTGAAAGATTGTAGAGGAATAAAAATTTAATTCCTCAGTGGATTAAAGGAACTCCCTTTCTGGAAATTGTTGATACATACAAATTCATACCAGCTAACCCCAAAAGGACTCTAATTGATTGGCTAGTCTTGGTAGGAAAAATGTCTAATTCTACATCTTTGTCCTCTTCATTCCTTGAGTTACTTTGTATTTTTCACTAGCCCTCTTTTCTATGGAGGGTGAAAATCTAGTTATGTTTTGTAAAAGGTCATGACTGTAAAGTGAAGCTTCATAATCCATATACAGTTTCCTAATAATGAGTACACACATCCCAATATCTTGACACTTATTTAAATATTTCTATAAGCACTTAAATATCACAAGAGGTCCCCCATCCATTTCCATTTCTAAGATACAAAGGACACTTGATGAAAATGGAGATACAATTCTGTGATTGATGGACTTTAGTCTTTCCAATTTTGTATCACATAACATTTCCAGAGCTAACAATTCATAGCCATTTTAATTCAATCTTTAGTCTAGGGCTTAATAGTAATTTAATTAATACTGGCCTGAATGATCTATTTTGATCATGGGTCCACATTTCATAATTCACTAATTATCAATCCTGCAAGAAATCACATTTATTTATATCTTAGGCTACAAAACATCTGCCAGTAATTATATTTTGAAGTAAAAAAAAATGTATCAGGTTTTATAGCTATCAAGTGTTTGGCATAATGTAAACTTTTATTGTGGTGAGAAATGTTTGGCAACAGAGCTCCACTTTCTCTCAGGAGTTCTATTATAAAGGGATCATAAAAGTATGAACAGTTTAAGTAAAATGAGAAACCATCATGACTATTTTAACAGCCTGAGATATTCACATGTAGAGACCTACAGGGAAATTAAATGCAAGCATCTGAATCTTAGCCTAAAATTGAAATGTACCTGTTTGAAAGCTGAATATAACAGTGATAGGAAAGCTAATACATGTGTTTTCATAAGTGAAGATAAAGATGTGTGAAAGAAAAGGTTTTTTTTAGAGGGAGCCTTATTCACAGAACTTCAGTTGAAATCCCAAGGACATCCTTCTGTTTATGGTCTTCCTTTCTTTTTTCACAAATTTTATCTTTTATCAATTTTCGTTCCAAATGAAACCAATTAAGGAAGAAAATAGGGAGTAGTTGAACAACTTGGTTTTAGTCATACCACCAAGTAGGTCTTTCCCTCTGAAAATACAAGAATCTAATGAATTCATGAATGATCTGCTCTTGTTTTTAAAAACAGAAGTTCAAAATGGCAAGCTCTTTGCCATTGTCCTTGGTCAAGAATTTATTCAGACATAACTCCCATTCTTAATTATCATTAACCAATTCCACACAGTTATCTCAATAGGATGACAGTGAATATCTACTGAAGTCAGGAATATAGAAGCATTACAACTAATAGCCACATTAACATCAGCCAAACTTAGACAAAGTGAAAAGGAATGTAAGTGTATGCCAAAATTTGTACTTTTCTGAATTTTGTGATGCTTTTGTGATTAAAAAAAAAAATTGTAAGCTGCCCTAAGAAAAGTTAGTTTTGAAGGAAGGACTTTTTCTTTTAAGAAAAATACGAAGCATTAGACCTAGGGAAATAATAGTTCATTAAGTGTATTAGTGCAAATATACTTTTGATACAAAATCACACTTATCAAGGAATGTTTGGATAAAATGTGTTAAGAAATATATGTGTGTATGTATGTTTACATACATACACACACACATGTACATGCAGTACTATGCCTTCATCCAAAATAAATGTCTGGATTCATCACACATTTTGATTTAGCTTGTCAATATTCTCTTTTCTCCCATATTATTTCAAACTAATGTGCCCGCCTCTGATTCAGTGTTCTTCTGAAATAATATGAAAGAAACAAGTAAATCAGGGTTTAAAGTAGTGATTGAAGGAAGAGGAATTTGGAGAAATTTGGTAAAAAGGTAGGGAAGTATGGTGAAGGGAAAACATCAGCCTCAGCACCAGGGGGTGAATGTTCTTGCACTCAGTACCTGATAAATGTAAAGCTCTGAGGGAACCAAATTTTGAATAGGGAAGAAAAGGATGGTCAAGGAAAGTGAGAGAACACATGCTGGTAATAGAAAGTAAAAGATGGAACTGCTGAACTTTTCTATTCAAGTTTGTAAAATTACCTCAACTTTTCAAAGAGGCCCAGCTTTGAAACACTTTGCTTCCTGATGGAGAACTGAGCCGTTCCCTCAAAATGATGCCGGCTCAGAAGCAAAACAAAGAGTGGTGAGCCCTATACAAAGGGCTCACCACCACAGGAAATATAGAAAAATAATTTGGGGAAATTTTGATCATGATTTACATGATCAAATAGACTACAGGGCTATTAAGCATTCCCAGAAAAGGTATTTCAGAGGATGAACATAGCATCCTTAGAGGAGCACCATCATTTCCCAGGTTATGCAGCTGACCTTGCATAGCTGCTTTAAAGAGTTGGAGATAAGTGCTACTTTCAAGAAACTTTTTGGAATCAAATCCAAAAGAAGGATAAAGCTGCATTACACAACCAGTTATATTGGATTTAACACTGCCTTCACTATCATGGCATCCTCCAAATCTCTGGGTGAAGAGATATGGAAGATTAATTTATATGGAGAGATTTGGGATTCTGTTATGTGAAAAGATTTGGGATTTATAAGGCCAGAATTTCTGAATTTCTAAGTGAGGTGTCTAAAATACAAATAAATCTTCACCATGGTGATGTTCACAAACGGTCATGCATAAATGCTTCCATTTCAGCTATACTATTACACTTGCAGGAAAGTAGGTGGCAGATTGGCAGTGGAGTGGATGTTTTACCTCGTTCAGTAAACACACAGTAAGAAGCTGACAGACGTTACTGCTTGGTAATGAAGACTGACTCATATAAGGGCAGTAAAATTTGAATCAGCCATGAGAAAATTTAATCTTTTTTGCATTTTCTCAATTATGATAAGATAATAGCAACATCTGTGGTCTTCATATATGGATATACAAAAGACTACACTGCTATATGATTTTTTCAAAAAGAAATATGGATGTAAAAGCAGGATTATCTATCTTGTTCTTATATGTACAGATCAGGAGGATAGAATCCATATTTGTACTCAGCAAATGTAGGATCTTGTTTTATCACTCTCTCATATACAAACATGCACATAGTGGTATGGCTATTATTATTGTTATTGTTATTGTTGTTATTATTATGACTATTATTACAAACCAACTTTTCCCCTTCCCTATTATGAAAAGTAATTGGTCATAAATTTCAGTGGGACTGAATTAGTTCCATTCTATGATTTAGGAATAAAAGAAAATAATTTGGTAACATCCATTGTCATAATTAACATTCCAGGAAAAGACTTCATAGTTTGACAATGTGTGTACAAATATGTGTGTGTGTGTCTTTCACTTAAACAAAAAGGGATTTTTTAGGGTTTAACAATATTTGATTTTAAAAATTAGTGTGGAAGCGGAACTGGGGGCGGGGGGCATTGAAAGAGCCCTTACAGAAAGTTGTGTATAATAGCTTCATGTACTATATAATATATTAAGTGTTTCCAACTTTTCTACTCAAAATTAAAAGTGAATTCAAAAGAGTAATGCAGTTTGTTTTTTCCATTGATACACAGATCAATTTCTTATATACAATGTAGGATGCACCCAAAAAAATGTATCATCAGACTGGCCCCTAGTATATCCTATTTTTAGCATTTCTGGCACTTGCTTATAATAAACTCTACTAGATATCTGACCATATTTTTTAACATTATTATTTTTGAATTTTAATTAATTCACTTCCCCAATGCACCAGATTGAATGTGAAGATTTCTGGAATGTTGTTTAAGAAACATAATGTGATTATGCTAATGGAGGAAGGTATGAAGCTGTTTTTAGTTTACTGTACCAGTTGTTTGATTAATTCATCCAATCATCATAAAGATCAGTGCATAAAATAACGATTGCTTGTCTGATGGAACATGCTCAAACTGCTGTATTTCAGATAATGAGCTTCACAGAATAAATTAAAACCCAACTGTAGAAATAATGACTCAGAGCTGCAATGAAATGCACACAGGTGCACAGAGGCATAGGTAGACAAACTGACACCAACCAATGAGTGTTGTTTTTTTTTTTAGAAAAAACTATTCTAGAGGAAACAGGAATCAGAAAAGCAAGTTCCAGAGACATTTAAAAATATGTTTTGCATATATTTACCCAAGATTTTGATGAAATGACCCTTTCACTTCACTGGACATGCAACGTAGATTGAAAACTGCTAGGCAATGAGAGTGATTATAGTTGGCAGTGTTATATTAGATCCTTCAACTAAACATGTGGGAAACACCAACAAAAAGAAACTTCTGTGGAGGAGAAGGTGCTCCAGTTCATGCAAACTCTTTGTGCTTTGCTATAATGAATGTGATCCCAGAATTAACCTCAACCCTGAATAAGTGTGAAGAATTGTAATAAGAGAAGACAAACATACAGAGAGAGAGAGAGAGAGAGAGAGAAAGGGAGGGAGAGAGAGAAGTAGAATTGTCAACCGTCCAAGGTAGACCAGACTAGGAAACCAAAGTCACACAAGCACTACATTTATTATACGGTTATAGTAACAGAATCTTGCAAATCCGAATGTGCTTTTCCCTTCCCTCCCTTTATCTTCATGAGAACTAGGAAAGGCCTTTTCTGAGATGTTTACTTGGGTTACAGATCTGGCCTGGACTCAAATTTCTTTTATCTGACTATTGTCTTCATTCTGGCTCTTTTTCCTCAAGGTTATTCCTTCTTCCCGTTACAAGAACTCAGAGATTTTTTTTTTAATACCACTCAGTAGGTATGACCTTATTATTCATTTAAATTCAGCTTACCCCATCTCTAATTAAGCATGACAGAAAATACAGAGTAGGAAATTACATATTTAGATGTATGTTCTTAATATCTAATAGTACGAACAGTTGCAACCTCCTGAAGATATTTGCTATTTTGGTAGTATTGAGCCGGATCCAAGAAACTGCTCAACCACTTCATTACATCAAAAGGAGCTTTTGGCTTTCATTTCCCAAACAGAAGGTAATTTCAAAAGCAGATTATTATTTCATAAGTGTTTAGTATGAAATGAAAAAAAAAACATGATTTAGAAATGAAAAAAACATGATTTAGGAATAAAAGAAAATAATTTGGTAACATCCATTGTCATAATTAACATTCCAGGAAAAGATTTCATAGTTTGACAATTTGTGTACAAATATGTGTGTATACTACTCTGTATACATAAGCCTTTTGTCATGTGTAAAGCAACTACTTTCAAACTATAACTCTCAAAATATCAGTCAATTAAATTAAGGGAGCATCCAAACTTTTCCAGAATTATCCCCTCACAAATAGGAAGAATCCTAGATATAATTGCTAAGTTATATTTCAGGTTTCTATATATGATCCTCTTTTATCTAGAAATGAGTATAGTGACTCATTGAAATTCAAAACAAGAAAAAAATTCTCCCTATGATTTTGTAGCCTTTTTAACAGGGTTTGCATGGAAAGAAAATGAGACAGAAGGTGTCCCTGTCTTTCTCTCCTCATATTTATGAGGAAAAATGTCAATAAATAATACATGCCCTGCAGCTGGTTAAACCGCATGTTTACTTGGACAACACTTACTGAGATCAAATGAAATGCTGGATGTAGTGTGTATAAGACAGCAGACCCAGTTCAGTAAATGCTCATCTGCACGGTGATCTCACTGACTATCTATACAAGCTTTAAAACAACAAAACCAACAAATCCTTCAAAATCCCTTTCTTTCTCTACAGGCTTGTCCTTTGTTGGTTTGTATCAAGTCACACTCCCAAACTTTTGAAAGTGCAAAGTAACAAAACAAAATAGTCTAATAGAAAGAGAACAACAACATGGTAGAGAACAAAAATGTTGCTCTCTTACTTTTTAGCCGCTTATGACCCTGAAACAAAATACATATCATAAAGAGAAGACCCATAAACTACCAGCATGTTGCCTTGTGGTCAGGCCGGTTCTAGACATTTTGACGCCCTAGGCAAAGTTATATTCTGGTACCCCCTATGGTTTAGATCATCTTCCAATTTTGTTAGAAAAATTAAAAAGGCGTCCTCTTATTTCTTTATTATATTTAACCCTTGAGTGAGTGCTCTGGTTCGCAGAGTGTGCCATTACTGCTTTTTGCTTTTTTATTGTGTTTTTTGGAAGTCTTCTCAGTTTTGGTGACCCCCAAGACACGACACCCCTAGGGCAGTGTCTCCTCGGCCTTAGTCTGGAGCTGGCCTTGCATGTGGTAAGCTAATGGTTTCTGAAGGCCTTCTGTCTCAACTGTTCAGATATGTACTTGGAATCCTGTAAGAATTAGAGTATTCCTTTCTTCACTAGTAGCACGATCCAAATATGTATGTTTATGATCTGTAAAACACATTTATTTTCTAAATAGAGATTTCATGCTATAAATCCACAGGTTTTTTAAAAACTGGCATTTTGAATGTTTTCTAAAAAAGGAAGGAAATAAATAAATCACAAACAGGAGTCCAAACCCTGGATTCTTTCAGGATAATTTCTGTTCCAAAAGAACAGGAGTATTATTTTTTCACTCCAAGCAGATGAAAGATAGCCTGCTGTATTTTGAGTTGGATTCTACATGCAGCCTAATGGTTGAACCACCAGAAATGTAAAACAATTATTTAAAAAATACTTTCTGTTCTGTATTACTGCTGAGTTGTGTACATAGGCTGTGTCAGTAGAATAAATTCAAGAGTTTAAAAAAAAAACATGCACCCATCACCTTATTTGGATCCAAGAATTCGGGAATTTAGCATTTTACACCATTCACTTCTGCTAGTAATCAGAAGACAAGATTAAGGAGCTATACATTTTATTTGGACAGACTGATTGGAAATTAGAATCCTGTTGTTTGGGGAAACAGAGACCATGCCCAAGGTTTAGTTTTTTTTAATGTACTGTTCCAACTGCTGTTTGTTTATTGCTGATGTTATTATTACATTTTTAGCAAAGATCCTCTATATCTTTTAGGTCAGGAATTGCAGTGACCACTAAGCAGTTGTCCCTCAAGGTGATGATTCCACTAGATTAAAAAAAAATACTGATGGAGATGTTTGTGTATGAAAGGAAGGTAGTACTTTCTGGAGCTCAATCTGAGAAGAAGAGAACAGTCTTTGTTCTTCACAGGAAATCATTATCACTATCAGTCCTCTAGAAATGAATGCTGTGAAACTGCATTTTATGCACAGTGTGTATATATGAGTAAATAAATGCGGTAAGTCTCTAATGACCTCCTTCTACAGAAATTGAGCCTTGGGTGGACTAGAATGCCTTGTATTTTTCCCACACAGAAGTGTAGAATGTCCATGTAACAGCAGGCTTAAGGGAACTTAATTAAAGGTCAAGATGAAAACCAAGGGGAAAACTAGCTCTACTACAAGTATCCATGATACTGAGAATCAGTGTAGTAGATTATCCTACATCAACAGCACTTTCTGTCTGGGTTAGGAAAACTGTGTTCTCAACTTCCTATATTCCTATCCTAAGCCAGTTTAGCCAGTTTGTGCAAATGATATGAAAATTAATGAGTAGTTGGGACATGTAAGGGCCATATAGCATTCCATTCCATCCATCTATTTCTTTATTTTATTTTATTTTTTGATGGTTAAAAGATTTAGAATAGACTAGAACCTTTATTGACTTCAATGACCAGTATCTAATAAAACTTTATTTATTTATTTATTTATTTATTTATTTATTAAATTTGTATGCCACCCATCTCCCCCAAACTTGATACTATAAACAAATTAAGTATGGGTAGGGAAGAATTAATTATAAAACTAACTAGGAATATCAATTAATCAGCTCCACTTTTACATATAACATAGCAAATTTGGCTTTACCTGAAGTAGTAGAATCACGTGTATCTGAAAGTAAAAGTTGTAAATAGAACCAGTCAGGATGACTGGAGAATTTGTTATACTTTTTCTTCGTATGCAACTATCCCAATATACTTTTTCTTCCCCAACTTTCTATAATGCATGTTTTGGAAAAGAGGGCGATGTTTTTGTTCATCCCCTGAATTTCTTGTGAGATAAACCATTGGGTATGGGAATTCAGCTTAGCCCTGGACCAAAACTCATTCTATACTTCTGCAAAAAAATAAAACAATACAAAGGAAATGATTTATTTAAAACTTTGCAGCATAAAGGCAGGAGAAGGTAACTACCTTGAGGACTGGACTGGCTTTTTTAGTCAAGTTAAAGAAAAGACAGACAGCCCTTCTCCAAGGTAAGAACCTGTCCTCTCTTATGAGAATTTTAAACATAAAGCTCACCACCACAACCCTGCATTCCAGTCACTCAAATTTTAATTTTTCCCTTTCACAAATGGAAAATTAAAGGCTACAAATATTTTGTGAAAGCCCAGATTTAGGCACTTGGCTTTGCTGTCATCATTCCCTTTCTTCTTATCCTGGAACAGGGAAGTCTTCAAGAATATGAAAATTTAGTTACCTGGGGAGAAAAGACAGCTCCACCTGCTTCCACTCACATTCCATTAGAGCAGTGTTTTTCAAACTTGGCAACTTTAAGACATGTGGACTTCAATTGCCAGAATTCCCCAGCCAGCATAACAGATTAAAAGTTTCCCTGTATTTAACTCCATTTAGCACAATCCCTTAATGTTGCAAAGATGGCCACATCAGCCCAACATTCAAATTATAAGATTTAGGAAGAGTGAGCTGCACAATCATCAAAGTATAGAAAGTCCTAGCTAAACCTTGACCATCCTTTGAGCTATTCGTGATAGCCCTAAGAAATGTATGAAACATTGCAGATATGGAATTCATTTTTTCATGGACACATATTGTCCCTTGGAAAATAGTGCCGTGGTTGTCATGAGGTTAGAAGAAAACAGTCGGAAATCAGAAAAACCTATTACCAAAACAAAAGTGAGTAGCTTCAAGCTAGTTACACCATGTAGATGAGAGGAGGATACTTGTAGACTGGATTGGCTTTTTGGGTCAAGTTAACTTGTTATAAATAGGGCCTGGATTTGAAATCAAGCAGTTGCTGGAATTCTTTCATAATAGCTTAATTAGGTTCGCCACAATAGATTAACTCATCAGATACTCTTGTATCCCTGAATGCTTATTTTGCTTGTTTCCAGTCTAACTTCTGAGAGATGTCTGTATTTGGCTGTGTACAATGGATTCTACCTCCAGAGGCTGACAGTTTTCTACCAACCCCCTCAAATGGGTAATATCGCACAGTTTTCCTATTTGTTTTTTTTCACTTAGTGTACCATTTAAACATCACTCTCAAGCTTGTCTGATATAAAGTGGAAACATTTCTTTATTTCATCACCTCTTCCAGTCAGGCATCTCCCCGTTTAGCCTGGGCAAGAAATAATTGGGGCTGATGCCCTTTATGTTTTTGGAGTTTTGAAAAGAAAGCAGTTGTTTTTGTTCAGGTGTAATTTCACACCAATAATAGCTGTTACTTTGTAATGCATCTAATCTCTCCATTTTGAAAAAACTTTGAACTGCAAATCACATAGCTAAGACATCTGGCCTAATTTTTGAACTTATTTTTTTCTATTCCTTGCTTTCTATAAGATTTTATCCTGCAAAGAATTCTCAAAAGATTGTATACTGTTGGGTCATTTTGGATGGCTTTAATAAGGATAATAGATTTGATTTGTTTTCATAGATGAACAGAGCTATGCTTTTTATGTCTCACAGTCTGGCATACAGATTTACAAATGTTTAATTTATATATATTCATTCATCTGAACACAAGTTAAGCCTAACTCATATTTTAAAATCCAACTTTCCAAAAGGATTTGTGTGATTGTGTGTGGCTTTCCAAAAGTTATACAAAACTGATTTTTACAAATGTCTCTAGCCAACCACAAATGCATTAAACTCTATCCATCGCTGCTCTCCAGAAGATTATGCTTTAGTAGATAATAGTATTTTGAAGTTAAAGAAATCCAAATCAATTCAAATCAAATATCTATAATAGGAGTATTACTTATTTACTTACTTACTTACTTACTTACTTACTTACATCTATCTATCTATCTATCTATCTATCTGAAAAACAATAGGTATAATAGGATCTAAAAATAATTAAGAACAGAGATACTAAAATAAATAAAAATAAAATACTATTATGAGAAATTCCAACCCTAAGTAATGGGGTGGTATATCTTACAGATAGTAGCACAAAACTGGGTGACTTGAGAGGATATTTTTGAGTCCTTGTCCAAAAGAACTAACAAACTCCCTACCTAGAAATTTCTTCAACATCGGGAGATTTTACTTTCTTTACATCTCTATTTTTCACAGCCTCCATTTTTCTAAAAGAACTGTGCTATACTAATCTCTTGCAAAAAGTTAGATGGTATAACTACAGAAGGGATTTTTCACTTTAATTTTTTGGTGTTAGATTTTAATAAAAGTTATGTGATTATATTGCAACATTAAGTTTCCAATTTCTCATAGAATTTTGCAGTGGAAAATAAGTGTGATACCTTGGTTCTTTTTTGCTGCCATCATGCCAACATTATTTTTTCAGTGGTACCCATGCATGAGCACACTCTCACCAAGAAAGTGTACCTCTCCACGCCCATGGAATTTTGGACTCTACTTTATTTCAAATTCTATCTTTTATGATTAAAAGCCAAAGAACACAAGTAAAGCTTCAGAGTTTGCTCTAAAATCAACACCATGGTTCAGCAGTCTGATTACCGTTTAAGTAGCTAGTCCATACATAAATGTGCTAAATCTATTTTTACTAGATAGGTTCTCTGAGCTTGGTTGTTTTCTTGCAGACATTTTGTTACCCATCTAGGTAACATCTTCAGTGCTAGAAGGGAGTCAGGTTTGCTTTCTGTTTATATACAGTAGCTTGCCCTGTCAGTGTTGGTGGGGGTGTTGTTTTCTCCTTGTAGTTCCTGGATTAGGCTGTTGTTTACTGCTTGATTGTCTGCCTGAGTTGGTAGTTCCTTGATTAGGGTATTGTTTACTGCTTGATTATTTGTCTGGGGTTAATCCTGATGTTAATCTCTGTTTCTCTGGGTGTTGATTGCTGGCAAGGAGGTGTTGTGGTCTTTTATTTCCTTTTTATTGCCTATTTTGAATAGTGTGTAGATATTGTTTATTGCTATGTGCCTGTTGATGGCTGGCTTGTCTGAATACCGAGTTTCCAGGAATCCCCTTGCATTTTTGGATTTAGCTTGGTCTAAGATGCTGACAGTTTCCCAGTTAAACCTGTCCATGTGTTGTGGGATTAAGGAGTTTTCATCATATCTTCTGACTGCTGGTTGGTGTTCATGGATTGTAATCACCGAACAGCAAAGTTGGTTAATAAATAATAGATTCCTCATTTCTGTACCCGTTTGTCTGTGTAAGTTTTATATTTGGGACTGTATGTGTCTATGAGTGTGAATCAACTTTGCAAAAGCAACTATTTTAAAACTACAGTGAAACTGCAATTAATTTAACACTCAAGACTGTTAAAAATTAAATGGCATCCTTTTTTTAATTCAGTGCTGTGAGCTCCAGACAAAATTTTCCCATAATTATCAGAAAACAACGATCCGCTGGAAGTGTGACATACCACATCAACAAATGCCGGGGAAACAGGCAGCTTGCTAAGTTACCAGCAAGCTCCCTCATTAGCAGTGGCTACTAATGAGCAGCTTCTTCTAGAGGCAAGTCTGGAGACCAAATGTATAGCCAAGCTAAGTAAAAAATAAAAAATCCTTTCCACCCTGAGGCATCTACTAAAAAAGCTTCGACAATAGAAAAACTTTGGGGAGTAAGCTGCATGGAAATTGTTGCCTAATGAACAAGTGAAATAACTTTTGGTGGTCACTTCAGCCTCCCACAGATAGCACTCACTCTAATATTTTTTGTCAGTGTGCCATGTACAAATGCCTTCCCTGCTGACATTTCATCTTGTACAATTCCTATATGCAACTGGTGAAGAATTTAGTACCCTTAGATTCTGATTGATTCTAAGGAGTGCAATTAACTGACCCTAATTCTATCTTGCTGCACTGATTATCATCAGTCAAGGTTTTCCATTGCTTATGAAGTGTTCTGTTGACCCACAGAGTGCTCCAGAAGCAGAGATCAAATTACCTTTATGAATTACTGACCCTTGCTCATCTGATTGTTAATAGAGGTCAACTATTTTTTCTTTGGACAACTTTCCAGATATAGTGTGCTTATAAACCACCTCCTATTTTTTATTTTTTATTTTTTTTTACACTAGTTAACAATACCGGCATCACAGAAATTAGAAAAAGCAATTGTATTTTAATACATTCAGTCAAGGTCTCTATCAATAATGGACTTACAAGCCTTTTTCTCAAATAAAGCTCATTACCTATTCATTGCAGATTGATCCCAGATTTAACCTTGCTTAAATGCAGGTTGCTGCATTTTCATTCAAAATGTGATTTGGGTTTAAATTGTTTTAAACTATATAGATTAGAGAACTTTTCTAATCTCCTAACTTTTCTTAATTCCATGAACATCATGGAATTTCAGAGAGATTTGGAGAACCCATGTATACAATACTTTCTGCTGTTTTCCACTAAAAATTTCATAGTACAATCATCACCAACCACTGAAACCAGACTAAAAGGTGGAAGGAAATCTGTTGTTTTGACTAAATAACAGCTGTGGATTGGGGATGGTAGGGTATAGTCCTAGTAAAAAAAAATGCCATTTTCTGTTACTAAATTGTACTGTTCATAAATAATGGCTAATAGAAATATAAATTTAAAAAATTATTCTGGAAGGAATCATACACACTGATACATAGCATACCAGCAGAACCAATGGCATTTTTAGGAGAACTCTTTCTCAATATTCACTAGTCCGATTGACTCCTTTTAAGCACAGTTAATAATTGGCCCAGATAACCAGAATTTGTTTCTGAGCTTGGATTTTAAGCAGAGCTGAAGAAGAATGTTGGTGCTGTAAAGTTTTGCCTTTTGTTGGGAACTTCTGATCCTGAGCCAAGATAATTTTAATGTCCCCCTTAGGGTTATGGTAAACTCACAAATAATCCCAACTCTTACTGCTTATTGCAAAAGACTAGATTGATGGAAAGCCTAGATAAGGAAAATCCATGCTCAACTAAAAGACCTGCTGTGGAGTGGGGAATTGTTAGATTCTTTGCTAATAGACCGAGGGCAATTCCACATTGCAGCCTAGGGTCCTGTGCTGCTCCTGGCTGTTTCTTAAACCAACTTCAGAAACTTGAGTCTGGATTGCAGTGGGTTGGAAACTGGACGGAAGTGGTACTCAGTCCAATCTCTAGCCACCAGAAGACCTGATTAGTTGTTCTTCTGCTTCTTGTCCTTCCCATCCTTGTAGGGAATGGATGCCTCACTAGCTGGCTTCTGCGTGGACCAGTCTACCAGCACCTGCCTTTTACTTTTAGGGGTTGTTCCCTTCTCACTAGTCCCCCTGCCTTGGCTTTCCTAAATGTTTGCAACATGGATGCTTTCAATCTTCCTTCCCCCATTGTCCACCTTGACCCTAAAACAGATCCTTTCTCTTTTTTTCCCTTATGATACCATCCGTGTTCTGATGCTACAATAACAGGGAAAGCAAAGGGAAAGTAATAGGGAACAGGTTGTTGCTTGGTACCTCTGTGGATCCATGGAAACTTTGGAGCAATGAAGAACTGATACTTAGCTTAATGTAAACCAAGCAACAAAGTTCCTACATGAAAACTTAAAGATGTTTTTAAAAATAAAGAAAATTGAGGTTTTGCAGTACTGGCCACCACAAGACCTATTTAGTTGTTCCTCTGCTTCCTGCCTTTCCCATCTCTGCAGAGAAGGGCTACCTACTGGTTGGCTCCTGGGTGGTCTATCAGTGCCTGCCTCTTATTTTTAGGTATTGTTCCCTCCTCACTAACTCCCAAGCCTTGCTTTTGGTTTCCCAGATATTTGCCCACATCTGGGAAACTAAATAGCAGTTTCATATAGACAAAGTAGCAATGTTCTACCATAACAACTCAACGTTGTTTAAAAAACAAAGGAAAGGGGAGCTTTGCAATATTGTGGGTAAGGCCTGGGAAAAAAGGAGGAGCTTGCCTCATCCAGCCTGGACAGAAACAGGGCAGGTCTGGGCATAAATACAAAGGTGCCTTCTGGCAGTTGCAAGAGTTGAATTCAATATGAGCTTCTAGGGTTGAGGGTAGTTCATTGTTGGAACATCCCATTGATAAATCAACTGCAAGATTATGGCCAGAGGAGATCAACATATATGTGTTTGTACTGTCAGTTTCTTATACAGTCCCTAGTTGTTGTTGAAATTTTTATTATTTGTTTTTTGTTTGTTTTCTTTGGTATTGGTTTTAAATTATATCTGATGTTCTGTTTATAGAGGTTTTTATATTGTTTTTCTTGTGAACTGGTTTGTCAGCTGCCCAGAGTTATTGATTAAGATGGCTGATCACACACATTTTCTAAATAAACAATAATTTTTAAAAAATGGCAACTGCCAACCAGCGGAGAACATAAAATCCCAGCATGAAATGTCTTCACAGGGCAGTGACCAGCACTGGAAGGGAAGATGCATGCCAGGCACTGCAGCCTATTGGAGATGGGATTATGAACAGAAGGAAGTGTTGGAGACCATCCATTCTGAAGGGCTTAAGGCAGCTGAGATAAGAAAGCAGCAGTTTTGAATCAAAGCTGTAAAACATCAGCATGGAGCATATTTGCAATGGGTTGGGAGTGGGAGGAGGAGAATGTCATCTGTTCCTGTGCTCAGGAAGTAGTAAGTGGTCCTTACTGGTGATGGTTCTAGAAGAAAGTGTGGATCTGCCCTGAAATATTGTAATAGGTGATGGAGTTGTCCATAACTACTGGTGCTGACTACAGCAGCTGACCATACTTTTCAATCTGTCTAGTTTATTTAAAAATATTCTGGGGCATCACCAGGTATGAGATCGGTATGAACTTTCTCTCTATGTCTGGAAAAATGAGACCTTAACATTTTTAATGATCACATTATCAATCACATTTATACCTTTCTTTAAAATAGGATAATTTATGTAGTCAAACAATTCCCAATCCACACACTCTTTTATTTAATTATATGACTGTCATTCAGCTATGCAGCAATGTAGCAGATGATATTTTATGAGCTAAGTTAATTTTATGGTTTGTTTCTAAGCCACAAGAGATGAAACAGAAATGTAACAACATGGAAAGGAGAAGGAGGATTAAAGAAGAATCAGGCTATTGTGATATGTCTTTCTGTGAAGAAAGTTGTGAAGCTGAGTAAATGTGTTAAAACTTAGCTAACTGCATTGATTTCTCTAGAGGACATCAAGAAATCAAATACATCATTTAAAAAATTCTGAGCATTGTCTGGATGTTAGTGAAAATAATGAAGATAGGGACCTTTAATTGATACAGTAAAAGATACATCTCCATTTCATTGTTAGTCACAGACATCTAAACACACAGTTCTTCTGGCTTAGTTTGGGAAGTCTAGTTTTGATCACACTGTGCACCTTCTTCCTCTATGAAAAATCCTAGCCTACACAATACTGAGAGCTTCCTGCAAGAAGATATTTGATTACAGATTCTAAATACCCAGATGTGGATAGAAACAAACTCATTTCATCAACAGTTAAGGAGCCTCTAGTTCTTAAGGTGCTGACAGAGAAAACAAGGCATTGATTGCTCATGTTTCCATTATCCCAAAAAAGCATAACATAAAGTGTGCTGATGCTATGGGAAGAGATGCTAAGACATGTAGTGATCCTCTAATCTGGCTGCATTGTATCCAAGTAACCAATTTGGTCTATTAAGTCTTGAGCATATGAAGCCAGGACTCAATGAAACCAAGTGTACAGGTCACATTTACCATGGCTTCCCTTTCTGACTAATGATTTTTATGATTTGCTCCTCACAATGGCCCTAATTTCAGTTTTACCTCATCATTAGCAGATTTCTGCATTATCTTTTTCAAAGTAGATTAAATGGGTTCCATATTACACATTTGTCATCAATATAAAAGCCTCAGTGATACAGCAGATCCCGCATTAATGGTGGAATATACTACCAATCATATTTGGAATTCCACAGCAGACTAGAAGCCCAAAAGATTAAAATATTATTCTCCTTCCATAGCAGCAATGAACTCGTTGAAATGGCTCTCCATCTCTATTGAAGAATTTCCATCTCATTGTATGTTGCAATATTCTGTAAAATGTATTTATGGAATAAATGGGTGAAAAGCCTAGAACTATATATAATTTACTTTCATATATAATGGCTCGAAAATACATACACAAAGAGGAAGAAATAAGCTAACTTGAATATTCAATAATATTTCTCTAGAAAGCAAAACAACATAAAACAACAGAGTTCAGGAATATGAATCTAAGGGTTAGTGCAGTTACTATCCAACAGAACTGTTATGACAGTTTTAGTATGATGGATGATAGGAACATTTTGAAATCATTGTTTACAGGCTTTTCAAAGCTCCAAGAGATGGTTACATACAGTAGTTGCACTCTTAATTCATTCTGGAAATTCAGATGTTGAAAGCACATTGTTACAAGAAAGAAAGAAAGAAAGAAAGAAAGAAAGAAAGAAAGAAAGAAAGAAAGAAAGAAAGAAAGAAAGAAAGAAAGAAAGAAAGAAAGAAAGAAAGACCGAACAGACCTGCATTTCACATGGTTCCTTTACATCTATATCTGGCAGTCTTCCAAATACAATCATCTTTCTTCTTTAAATACACTGTGTGGGTTGTGTCTTAAAATATTAGGTGTGCACACAACAGAAGCATTTTTCTGGGAGATGGCTCTCTGGAATGACCTTGGAATTGGAAATTCATCTGTCACCAGTATTATCTGCTTTCCAGGAATAGCTGAAGACTAAGCTTTGCCAGACCTTTTTTGCTGTTTTATTTTATCTTTTATTGGTTTCTTCCTCCTCCTCCTCCTCCTCCTCCTCCTCCTCCTCCTCCTCCTCCTCCTTCCCCCCCCCCCCCCCCGGTCTTGTGAAAGTTCTATGTTTATGGCAGAATACAAACTTGATCAATCAATCTATGCCACTAGTAAACTCTTGAGATTTTATAATGATAAAGAAGCTTTTCATTTTATTTTTTAGGATATTTTTACTTTGCAGAATTCAATTATAATTGGATATTACTTTTTTAAAAAACAAAGGTGTGTAATAAGATGACTACACAATTTTAAACATACACACACAAATAATTCACTTCTGCATCTGACCAGAAATTACAGATGAGAGAGAGAGAGAGAGAGAGGGATGGATGGATGGATGGATGCCCAAATGTGAGTTCATCAACAGTGTTCATAAGCATTTTGTTGTATATACTAATTCTAGTATTAGAATTAGAAAGCTAAGCTGAGCCTGGAAAGAACTGAAACAAAATATCATCTCATTTCTGAAGTTATTAAATACAGTTACCTACTGTATAGGAAGGCCTACATGGCACTATCAAAAAATCCACTTTCACTTAGTTACTTGTGCCAGACACAGATAGATTCACACAAAGAACAGTAGTTTATTCAAATCTACTATGCTGATGATCCAGGCTACCTTATTTTAGGTAGCCTGGATCATCAACATAATGATTCCCTGCATAATGATTTCCTAAACCTAATTTTAGTTTTCCACATTACCTTTTTCAGTTCTATTACAATCAAGTCAGGAAAAGGCCAGGATGCATTCTCTGTTTTGTCCTTCATCCCCCTTGCTGGATTCATTATTTCCTGCATCTGTATCTCCATACAGCCCCTCACCATTTTATTTCATTCACTTGCCCATTGCAGCTTTTTGCCCCTTGAACAAACCTTAAATGCAGTATCCTACCCGTTTTAGAATAAAGCAGCTCTATGATGCATGTTTAATATAAAATGTAGCATAGGCATTATGAGATGCCATATTATTTCCTTATGTAATTTGACTGATTTTTGATCTCCTTCCTGCTGAGATTTTGTTACTATTGAAAAAAATAGATTTCTAAAAATGTTTTAATAAACTATGTTTGCTAAGATGATAAGAATGTATGCATTTATAAAAATACTGAAATTGTATTTTGAGTTCATCTGTAACTGTTCATTAAAACTGGAATAAAGTAATTTTTCTCAGAATTAATCAAGGAGGCCCATAGTATCCCATTGTCTGTGCGGTCATTCTATACTGTATGCATATCCTTTGGAGAAACTTAAATAAGAATGCTCACTATCGAAATTGAGATGAATATTTACTATATACAGTAACAGGAGAGGTAACAGATGATATTAGCTCTTTGAAGGAAAAGATGAAAGTATTAAATGCACCCATAGAATTCTAGTCAGACCAGGGAATGTAAATAAGATTGAGGGAGAGGTAGTGACATGGTATGACTTTAAGAACGTGTGGGAAGAAACATTGGCGTTCATCAAACTTAGCTTGTCCCATGCTATGCAAATTCATCTCATCTGTGGATCCTTGCTACATCTTGGAAATTGAAGGTGCAGCAGAATTCCATTTCTAAAAGCATTAGACAACATTTGGGTGTCAAGTGAAATTTTCTTTCCAGATGAACTGCAGCTTCAAAGTGATACAGTTATCACCAGGACAGTGGCTTAGGATAAAATAATTATCCCTCCCTTCTCCTTATCTATGGATTCTGATTTAGGGTTTCTGGCAGAAGTTGTTTTTGAAATAAAAACATGAACCCTGCAGATGTTATTTTTAAAGTTCTTTTTTTTTTTTTAAATTACAATTATTTTTGCCTCCCACCACCTTGGCTACACACATGCCACTGAAATGGGGGGAAATTGCCCAATGAAATGCTCATTGTTGTGGACCAACTTTCCTATCTCCTAGGCTCTCCAAAACTGCCTGACTGTAATTCAAAGAATTCCCAGCCACTGGAAATAGTCCTTGGGTATTCTGGGAAGGGCACAGGTTTGGGAAGGGCTGATATAGCATTAGTATCATGGATATTAAGTTGGACAGAGAAAATCACGTTCAGATATAACTGTAATCCCTGACACTTGCAGGGATTGCTCCAGCCAGTTAGTATATTGAAATCTCAGACTTGGTTAGTAATTGGATTAGAGACTATTAGGAAATTCCAGGGCTGTGGACTACACTGAGAAGTTTGGGGGGGGGGGGGGGGGGAATCCTGGAATAAAACATGGAAACCTCTTTCTATATTGTTGACAAGAAATAGAGTTCCAGAAGAGAACTCAACTTGAGGAAATCTTTGCCACTGCATTTGTAAAAGCTGTAACAAACACATCTTTATAACCACATAATTTACACTAAAGGATAGCCAAAATCTTTATCAGTTCAGCAGTCACATTAGCTCCATGCAGCATGTTGATCATGTTATTTTAAAATGGATGGAATCAGGACCAAAGCAGGATTGATTTTGAGGTAGAGTTTTTGAATTTAAAAAGTAAAAGTACTTGCAGGGCTTAAGGCACCCATTTTGCTCCATAAATTCCCCAAACTTCCCCAAAATTTATTTTTTTGGGAGGAGTGTTTCATTTGTGAAAGAGCTCTGGGTGCCACAAGAAGGTTGGTCACATTTTTTGCATTTCTGCACTATTTTTCCCATTCGTAGGCATTCTAATACTTTGACTATAGCAAAGCGTTGTCTGAACGTTGAGTATTTCATTTTACCAGCTAAAGGCAGTTCTTGCAACCATATATCTAAATGTTTTCTGGTACAAACCAAGGTGATGAACTATTGAATATTCAGTTCATTAGTTGTTATCCAACCTGACATCTCCATCTTTCAAGCAACACTGCAGAAAATCAAAGCCTCATAGAGCCGCACTTAAAACTTGGAAAGGGACAGCATATTATATCAAACATAACCTAACCATGAAGGCCAACTCTAAATGAAACCTACAGTGTAAGTTTACAACCAACAATAGGCTTGAATAAAAAATGTACTGTAGCAACAAGTCCTCATTAAATCACTATCCTCAAAGAATGATCACTTCTGTTATGCAAATATGCCATAATTGCTGTTTACAAATTTTGGAAAAGTGATTGCTAGCTGATGCACAAATCAGTTTCAAACAACTATCCTTTATTCTGATATGGATATACATAATTTTTCCTTTGTCCTTAATTAGGAGAGGGTTTTCTTGGAGAAATAACATCTGAAACACTTGCAAGATTTTTTTATTTCAACTATTCTATTGGAAATTAAACAACAACAACAACAACAGGGTTACATCCAGGCATAGCCACGTAAACTTGAATATTAGTCACGAGTATTTTTCAAACTTAATCATATACAAACCGTTCTGAACTTTGTGTGTAAGGCAACATTTAACAATGCCAACATAATTTTAAAAGCTAATTATTATTAATAATAAACATTTTGACTTTAGTTGGAATGATTTGGATGTTTTTCTTTCCAGCAGTTAGTTTAATCATGGTTCATTAGAGTACATCACAACTGGATGGTTTCTGCTGAGCCAAAGCTAAACAATGCACATTATGGATTAATAACATGTGCAAACCCAGCACTTGTAAGAAAAACAAAATAAAAGACAAAGTCTTAAATTCAGAGATGGTAAAAACCCAGGTAGGACAGGGGCCAACTCCCATTGGGAGGAAAGTACAGTAATGATTTTCAAGGTACATTACAAAACTAATCTTATTTCCTGATTGAAAAGTGTGCTCTATCCTGCAAAATCTATTACTAACCTAGATTTTATTCCTATATCCTATTTATTTTATTTAGTCAATTTATTAATTAGTTAATTAATAACCTTTATTTATTATTTGTTGTATTTAGGTACCAAAACTCCAAAACTACCTTGGGCAGCTCACAAAATCAATTGGAAAACAGAGTAAATATATATATAGATAGATAAACAAAATGCCACCAACCACTCAATAAAAATACATTTGGAAACTCATCCATCAAGGGGGTCCCATCCCCTAACCCAAGGCCTAAGAGAACAATCAAGTCTTCAAGGCCTTCTGGAACACCATCAAGGTAGAAGCCACATGGATATCAGGGTGGACTCATTCCAAAGGGCAGGCACCACAACAGAAAAGGCATGCTTCTTGGATCCTGATAAATGACATTGTTTAATCAAAGGAACCTAGAGTGCACCATTTCTGCCAGCTCAAACTGGTTGGGAGACAGCCAGTCTCTCACATAACCTGGCCCTATGTCAGGTGGGGATTTATAGGTGATAAACACTACAAGTCCCTTTAATCATACCTGGAAGCAAACTGTCAGCCAGTATAGCTCACAAAGCAAAGGTGTTACATGGGCAGACCAAGGCATGCCCATCACTGCCCACGCTGCTGCATTCTGGACCAAATGAATCATCTGGGTGGTCTTCAAGGACAGGCCAATGTAGAATGCATTGCAACAGTTGAGTCATGAGATAAATAATGCATAAGGGGTACAACTGGTGCACAGGATGGAGCTGTTCAAAGACTTTCTTGGACACAGCTACCACCTGCTCTTTGAGCAGGAGCTGTGAGTCTGAGCAGCCTCCATATTACACACAATTCTTGAAGGAAGACATGCGCCCCACCCTAGATTGAAGGTGGAAAATCCTTGGACCAGGGGAAGGCCCTAATATCCACCATCTCTCAGTCTTAGTAGGGTTAAGCCAGAATTGGTTTCTCCTCATCTAGACCTGTCCAATCTCCAGGTAGTAAGACAGGACCTCAACAGCATCACTTGGCCAGCTCAGGGATTGATAGAATAAGGATTTTAGCTTACAGCTGGAATTTGAGTCTAAATTGAAGTCTGCAGCCAACCTAATATCTCTGTGCCTTGGAACTGCTTAACCATCACTGAGTCTTCTCCTAACCTTGGTTCAACATCCCTTGATCTGCTCTGCTGAAAGGCAGATTTAACAGGCCCCCCTATAAGGTGTGCATGTTCCCTAGACACTCAGGCATGGTCAAAACAGTTGGGAATGTTCTGCTATTCTGCAATTAATATAATTATCTTTGCAGTAAACATATTACATCCTTGTTAGTAAAATTTCCAAGGTACCCAGATGAATTTTCTGCCCACCTTTCTACCTGTGATGAGGCAGCCTACCATCACTAATGAAAGATCAGAATTTTGTGCAGTAGCATATAGAATCTGACAACAGATAATCAGGCATTATCAGCAAAACTGGTAACTTGATCTTTCTCAACAGTAGTAGCAAAGTTTTATTATGTATTACTTATTGTCTGGACATTTTAATGCTTGAAGGCTATTTAAGTTGCTGGCCTTTGGCTGTAATAAAAAATTCATTTCATAGTAAAATCAGCCTCTACTTTTTGTTCTGCAGTTGTATAATGTTAGGAATGTATTACATTTTATGGCCATGTTTAGATGCCATATACATTTAAGTCATGGTTTAGTGAGGTGTGAAAAGAAAGGCTATACTGTTAAAAGTTTCCAGCTCATACGGGTGTATCCACAGAGTATGGTCAAAAAAGTCAAAATGGTGGCCACAGCTGTGCAATCAAAGCTCTGCCCTTTTTTTATATATGCTGTGTACATGTGACTGGCTCATATCAAATTGCAGAAGCCCAAACTAGCATTATTCTGCCATAACTCAGAACAAGGTTGCAACTAACCCAAACTTGTATGAAAACTTAAGCAGTATTTTTCCAGCACAACCTCTCCCTAGTTCCAATAAACATTTATTCAGTCAGGGTCTGCCAGGTTGTGACCTGAAATCAAAAGAGGCACTCATTTAATTAATTAAAGAATGTTTAATTTCAAGAAATATAGTAATTTAATTTCTCTCCATGAGCACAAATTTCATAAAGTGGCATGAAATAGTGCCACTACTATAACAGAGCACTAACAAGCAGTGAATGATAATCAGCTACAGTTTCTGCAAGAGAGAATATTATTTTCATTATTATTATTTTAATCAACTCTTTTATGTGTTTCACAATTACTTTGAAGATAATTACAGTTCAATTATAAGAATGTCTCTATCATGAAGAGTGGTTCTATGTATTCCCACCCTTGGTTTAAACCAATCAGGTCTAGTTTGATCAAGTCATTGCATAATTGCTTCATCCTCCATATTATTTCTAAAATGGTAGCAAGTGTACATTCTGGAAAATGCTTCTCTGTTGTATTTGCTTCTAAGTCATGAACTGAATATTGGAGCCTTATTTAATTTTACCTCTGTACAATATGTTCTGCTCCTTCTAAAGATTTGTTTATTTAACTGATAGGTATGTTTTTATGTTATTTTGGTCTTTGCCATTTTCTTATTTTCATCCCTGTCCTTAATTAGCTGCTTATAAAAGTTAATTCTTATTTTCCAAAGATTTCTTAAAAACATGTTGTCTCTTTTACCAAGCAGCTCTGATGAGTAAATGAACACTGAGAATAGCACGTATAAATAAACATTGTCTCATTTTAACTGACATTTGGGCTTGAGATTCTCTTCCCACCACCTTGTTTTCTCCTTAAAATTTAGTCATATAGGAAAGTGCCCTTACTCTGTTGCTAAATATCATTTCAAGCCATGCTCCTGTTGTAGGTATCAGGCTAACCCAGCAATTTCCAGATTTAGAGAGCATGTTTCATTTTTGGAGGATATTTGCCTATTAGAAGGTTAGAATAACAGGCAGTGCATAAAAATGAGGGCCAATGTTTTCTGTCCAAAGAATTACGCACTCGATGGTGCTGAATGAAATTTGCCCAAGTGCAGATGGTCCATTCAATCCTGCACAACCCTTTTCTTTGTTTTTTTTAAACCTCCCAAACAAAACAAAACATCTGTCTACTTCTTTTCTAAAGAGCAAAGCAGCATGGGAAAGATCAAACACTTAAGACCTATGGAGCAAGCAGATGGACTCGCTCACAATAGGATATCTGGATCAGTGCCAAATAACACTCAGCAGAAATGGAGAATTGGTATGGAATGAGAAAATACACTACAGCATCTGAAACAATATATCCTCATGGGCCTTATATTTTACCTTCATTCCTGGACAAAAAAGCAAAAATCACCTTTTTAACATTATTATAAAAAATGGCTGTTTCCTGCATCTTTGGTCCACTATGTTTCCTTCATATATTTTTGTTTACTGATTTGAGAGCCTTTGCTAATGTGCTGTAAGTAATGAAATAACTCTTGCTTGGCAAACAAGTAAAATCCATCAGTGAGCCAGGTTGTGGGTTTTTTTCCCCCCTACATTATAACAATGTAACAACACATTTTGTGACATTATAAGACTGTTTCCAACTGCTTTGTGAAAATTTATTTTTACAAAGAAAAAGTCAGTAATGGCATTTGAAAGAGTCAGGATCTGGAATGGACCACACTGATGGAAAGAGCTTGACACACGAGAAGCAAATTAAGTGGCTAGCAAAAAATATTTCTTGGCTTATCTGATCTAAATGATTGACTATTTTCCTCCTTCTAAAGATTCAGATCAGACTCTTCCTACTGAACAAGTTTAGAGGGACTAGCTACCAGGGAATTTTATAAAGCAATCTTTTCCAAACGAGGGCTCTTCATATGCATTGGACTACATCCGCTATTAAACCCAGAATACATTCTTAGGGACTAGAATAATGACATTTGTATTTAACCCCTGGAGACCAAAGCAGATTCCTAGGAATTCTTTAAAAAGAATGGATAAATAATGCACAAGACCTTTAGTACTGTGCATGGGATCTGAACTTCTGTTCTGGAACAATGCTGTTTTGTAAATAATGCCCTATCATGTGCCTTCAAGGTTTTTGCTTGCTTGTTTTGTTTTCCTTTGAGGAATGCTTGGCTTTTGTGACTATATAAACAAGTCCATGCAGTTTTCTTGGCAGCACTTTTGTAAGTAATTTGCCCCTGTCTTTTTCCCCAGGGCTGAGAAAGGGACACTGCAAGTTCCATGCCTAAGAACTTGCAGTCTCCCAGCGCCGAGCCCAGTGCTTTTAACCACAAGACCAAGCTGGCTCCCATCTTCAAGATTCCACAAATTAAATAGTTTCACCAAGTAAGTCTCAAAGTGAAGGTCTCTTGTATGATGCATAACGGTAAGAAAGTATGAGTTGTCCAAAGACCCGAAGGTCCCATCTCATTTCTGTTTCTCTGAGGGAAAATAAATTCTGGGAGGAGAGATACAAGGGACATTGCTTACCCATATTCAGTATACCAGTGGGCAAGATAGGCACTAAATCAACTTCTGCTAGGTCATGTTTAACAACAAAGAATTAACATATAGAACTCACTCAATTAAAAACAAAGACCCACTGCAATTAAGAAGTTCCTGAGCCAAATGAAAAACTGTACCGGCATGTGATTTCATTTATCTAGTCTGGCTTCATTGTAGTATTTGTTGCCCCCTTTGTGTGGTGTAGACAAGTTCTTGGCAGCTTCTATTTGCTTCTAGAGAGGCACTGCAACGGCCTTCATTGTGGTGTCAGAGATTAGACATATTCATTGCCTCTCTTCCTTTAACTGAAACTTTATTTGCCTTGTAGATTACGAAACATTAAAACTTCTTTAAGGTTAGAGGATTCCCTTTTTTATGCTCTAGTAGATTTCTAGCATTGCTGTATACAGTCTGGGTGTAATTGCTCACCACTATACTTACAAACTGATTCAATTAGAATTGCAGATCAGTTGGCAATAAACTAGACCAAACTCTCTTTTCTAGTTAGGATCCTAAAATCATTTGGACTGATGCTCTGTAGGTAGGCAAAACTCAAGAGACACTAGCCTAAAATACGTACATTTTGAAGAGATTCTTTCAAAGGAAGATGTTATCATTTTAGAAGCTAGGGCTGCCCTGACCCTCCCTCCCCCCAAAAACCATGGATTGAATAAACAAGGGATTTGTTGTTGGGTGTTCCTAGTTCCCTCAATCAAAGAATAGCAGAGAAACATACAGTCCTAAAACTCATACATTTCTCATCTAAATGACATACAAAGAATTTGAGAGTTTAAGACAATGAATGGGGGAAGCAGAAACTGAAGACTCATCCATCCTGTTGGAGAGACTGAGTACTTGATCTTAACAAATCTGGATTTGAATGACTGGGTCCTTCTCCAGTTTGTGGTGCTAAAGTACAGTTTAACAGATTCCTTACCTACATAGCAGGTAGGTGTTCATGGTCCCTCCCCACTCCCACTGCTGGAAAGAGAGACATCTGTTGAATTTGGCCAATTACAACTGTTCAGTTAATTCTGGGATAAGAAAATGAGACAGAAAGATCCTTTTAAGAGAACAGAGGAGATCACAAGATTACAGATTCTTCTACTTCTCCTGGCAATTTTGTATCGTGTATCAGAAGGCCCAACCCAGGCTAGAACAAGGCCTCCTGTTTTAGAACTGGCACAAGAGAGCAGCAAAATCACCCAAGTGCAAAAGCTCTCCTTAGTTCATTGGAAAACATATAACTGGTTATCTCACTGTCAGTTGGAAGTGACAGAATAAAGAAATATATTTTATATTGATGCCACTTATAGTAAACTAGGTGAAAACAAGCAAGCAAGCAAAAAACCTGGAACAAACAAAAATGCTTTGCCTCTTGTATGAAAAGCCAAGCCCAAAGAGTATAAATACCTAGGAGAGCAACAGCAAACATGATATATGTGTGTAAGAGTGAGTGTGTGCATTGTGTGTATCAGGCAGGTGAGTGCATTTATTAGCAGTATTAGTGCATTTATTAGCATATAATTATTTTTAAACTTTGCTTAAAGTTGTGAGATTAAACAAGTGTTATGGACTATTCATAAGACACGAACAACCCATCTTTTAAAATTGTATGCTACATAAGCTTGCTGTTTAGTATGGCTTAAAGAATGGATTACCTTGAGAAATGAAAAACTATTAAATTTGGAAGGTTATAATTTGAGATTTGGATGGCACGGATATTTGTGGTATGATAAAGTCAAAGTTAATGTGGACTTTAAAAACCACTATATTAGAAGATCTTTATTAAAAGTTTGGACTAAATGTAGACCACTTTTATGCCTTAAGATGCCGATGTGGACTTCTATACAAGAAGCATTTTATAGAACTGAAACAAGAGATAAAAATAAATGGATGAGATATAAAGACTTATTAGAAAAAGAACAAGGCGAATATAAAATCAAATCAAAAGAGCAATTGGTTTTAGAAGGACATACTTTTCAATGGCTTTCTTATATGCAATATAAAGAAAAATTCAAAACTGATAAAAAAAAATTTGGATTTGAACAGAATAAATCGGAATTTGAAATTCAACTATGTGAAACAGATGAGCACCTAATAGCAAAAATGTATAAATTATTATTGAGAGAAGAAATGGTTGAAGAACAAGTTAAAGAATGTGTGATTAAATGGGCAAAAAATATTGGACATAATATACATATGCAGCAATGGGAAAATATGTGGTCTAAAGGATTAAAATTTACTTTATGTTATAATTTGAAAGAAAACTTTTATAAAATTATGTATCGATGGTATATGACACCCCAAAGATTATCAAAGATGTATGGGACAATTTCCAACGTTTGTTGGAAATGTAACGAACAAGAAGGGTCGTTCTACCATATGTGGTGGACATGTAAAATTGCAAAGAAATTTTGGACTCAAATACAATCTTTGATGCAGAGCATACTACAAATACAGGTTCCATTTAAACCAGAACTATTCCTGTTGGGGATAATGGACTTTCAAATCGGAAAGCATCTTATCAGAATTACTCAATACATGATTACCGCAGCAAGACTTTTGTATGCACAATTTTGGAAAACCCAGACACTACCAAGAATACAAGAATGGTTGCTAAAACTGATGGAAATGGCAGAAAATGATAAACTGACTTGTTTATTAAAAGAAAAATCAAATAATTATTACCTTAAGGAATGGAAACCATTGATGGACTATTTGCAAAATGCAGGTGGGGCGAAGCTTACATGGGGATTTGAAGATTAGATTATAAATGTAATGGGATATGTTTTGACAAAGAATTATTCCTACTTAATGCATTAAAAACTAGCACCTATGACACTCTTATTATTCTCAAGACCAGAGATAGATTGGAAGCTATCTATTTTCCATGTCTTTCTTCTTTTTCTTTACTTTATCTCATTTTTTCTTTTCCTTTTTCCTATAATTTGTATTTTTCATTTTCTTTTTCATTTCTAACTTTTAACTATGTAATTTAAAATTTCAATAAAATATTATGAACAAAATTGTATGCTACATAAACATTCTTATTAGAATGTGTAGAAGGAAAGTTAGGGCATTTATTTACTGTGAATTTCTTATTCCTTTTTAAAAATGTTATTTAGATTACTCGAAGTGTCATGAAGAAATATAACATTAGTACTAGGAAAGTTTGCCGCCTTGAGTTATATATAAAAAAGGCAGGATAAAAATCTAATAATAATAATATAGAAAAGCTAGATAGCACCTTAAAAACTTCATATATAATACAGTAGCTCAATATTTTGGTATTCTATATTTTAGTATCTTACACACTTAGCAATATAACAAGTAAATTAGCTTTTAAGTATTTTGGACCATCACTAGTATTATAGCATCTGAATATGTTTTTGTTGGAGCTATATTAATATATGTAGACTGTTTAGAAATCTTATTTTTATCTTCTTATGAGCTTATGAGAAAAGTTTTGTAACTTTTACTAAACTATGTACAATTTAATTTTTTCAAAGAAATGATACATAGACACATGTACAGACATGTACACAGACATTAATTAGAATATAAATTGCTTCTTTTTACTATTAATGAACAGCTCTTCAATTAGTTACTCAAAACAGAATCTGCCATATTAGCCTCATCTCATTTATTCTAAAATGAATCATCTATCTACAGCTCATGACTACACAATACATGAGATCTATATGCATAACTATATAACTATATGGGATGGATGGATGGATGGATGGATGGATAATCTGTATACAGGTAGTCCTCACTTAACAACAGCAATTGGGACCACATTGCTTACCGATAGTAGTCCCAGCAGTTACCATTGCTGTCATTAAGGGAAAATCATGGGTCATTAAGTGAGAACCTCATTTGACTGTCACCTGCGACTTCCTGCTGGCTTCCCACAAGCAAAGTCAATGGGGAAGCTGGCTGGAAGTTGCAAGTCCCAGGAGGCTTGCAAGCAGGCCTGAAGGTGGGTGAGTACTATGGAGTGAGGCAAGGGGCTTGCTGCAGTGAGAACACGTGGGCTGGGGATGCTGTGGCGCTGTGCAAGTCTGTGTGGGTTGGGGAGGGAGTGCTCTGGTGCTTCTTGGGAGAAAAAGTGGCAGGAGCAACTTGCAACCTTCCCTGCTGGCTTCCCCATTGACTTTGCTTGTGGGAACAGGCTGTGAAGGTCACAAATGGTGATCATGTGACGGCAGGATGTTGCAACTATCATAAGCATGAGCAAGTTGCCAAGCTCCCAGATCATAATCATGTGACTGTGGGGGTGGTGTGACTGTGGAGCTTTGAGGACCAGTCATACATACCACTCAATCAATGCTGTCACAACTTTGAATGGTCACTGAATGAGTGGTCATTAACCAAGGACTGCCTGTAGTAGTAATAATATGAAAAAAGAAAATTCATATTTATGCATATTATGCTTTTTTAAAAGCTTTGGCTGCAGTCAGCTTCATAGAAAAGAACACTATATATGCCAGCAACTGTCTAAAAGATTGCTTTAAACACTACATATAGGTTTCTCCATAAAACTACTAAATAGGATGGCAGAGAGATAAAATGACAGTGGTTACCACAATTTATTATCCATTTTATAGCCTATACCACCACTGTATGTCAGGGCAGAGACACAGTAAGACTACTTTGCTATATTTTATAGAATACAGATGCTTATTCTGTTTCTTTCTTTTCTTTTCTTTTCTTTTTTTACTTCCGAGTATACACGCTTGATCTCTCTAGTCTTTTAGTAAGAAAAAGATGACAGTGGCTTGCTTTTTTTCCTTACAACTGTAGCAATAAAGCATCCAATTCAAGGCAAAGAGGTTCACTGCAGGATAATTGGTCATCTGTATTAGATTCTATTCTTGATCATGCATCTAGGTTTTCTAGTCTGCTTTTTCCTGATGAGTAGGTCAAAAGCCAAGCATGAATCCTTCTCTGAAGATTTCTTTTTTCATTTTGAACTTATTATTCTAATATGTTCTAATACTAACTTATTATTCTAATACCTACTCAAGGTAATTTTTAAACATTCCTAAAATGTTTAAAACAAGATTTTAAAAATACAACTTTTGTTCCCCATTTAAACCAGAAAAAAATAAAATAAAATGCTGTAAACCATATATTACACTTAGGGTAAAGTACTTGGAAACAGTTAGAAGATCTGCAGTCCATTAAGGGCTACCAGAGATAACTACATATCTATTTTAACCTTGATCAAATAAACCAACTCTATATTCCTTGCCTGTACTTTTAACAATCTTGGCTTTTAATCCCTTCAAATAATGTGCTTGAACTTGATTTTTTTTCATCATCATCATCTTTGTCTCCTCTCAGCAAATCCTTCAAAACTTTAACAGATTTCTTTTATAAATCCAGTAAAAGAAAGTTATCCAAATCTCTCTTCTGATTTGATACATGTATGTCCTTTTCAAATATCAGGACATCAACCAGTTTCATTTGTATATTTAGTATATCATCTTTTTCCATATCATTCTTGTAACTTGTCATATTTAAATCCACATTCAAATCGATTTCAGTCATATCTGGAATAGCTGGTTCCTCTTCTGTAATAACATTTGCACATCATCCATAATTTTAGTGGCTTCTGCTTCCCTCTTGTGACCAAAATTCAAAGTCCCATCTTTTTTTTCCCCTCCCAAAAGAACAAAACAACCATGGTTTCCCACAGGAAGGGTTTTTATAATTAATTTCAAATTCTTATTTCAAATCCATCTTTAGTCCATTTTTAACTTTCCAAAATCAACACTCTAAATACCCTTTTGCTGTTTATTCCAAAAAAAATTTTTTTTCTAAATCCTTAAACTCATATTTAAAGCTTCTTTCACAAAGGAGAAGGATACTTACCCAGTGAATGCAATAAAAATATGAAAGTTCTTAATATTTCAAAGAAGTAAAGAATAATTCCAAAGGTGATTAAGAAATGAGGCTCAGTCAAGCTTTTGGTCCATAAAGACTTCATTACAACTGGAATCCCTCAACTCCCAGCCGCTCAACTCATAAGTAGACTAGAGAAACCTTGGTTCCTGCAATCTACTTATGAAGAATGGCTATCTGGAGTGTGCTTGGGCAATCTCATAATCTCTCCTTTCTCCTGAGAGATTTCAGCAGCCATGATCTAGCATCCAGCTGCAATTTCTGCCATAAACACTGTCCCACTCAGACAGGGACATCTAGTTTGCCATGGCCTCACCAGAAGTCCAACCATATCATTATTTTCAATAATATCTCTGAACTTCACTTCATACATTTCATTTTTATATTTATTTACATGTATATTTTTCTTTAAAAATAGCAATGGTAACTTGTTACAACCCAGTACTTACATTGGGAATATAATCTATGCAATATATATATATATATATATATATATATATATATATATATATATATATATAAACTGGGGAATGAAATACTGGTACTTTGTGACTAGCCCATTATGGCACAACTCTTGCAAAGAACTGAGACAATGACACCTATTTTTGTGAGTATGACCACCACATGGTCTCAAAGTTCCAGATGTATCCAGCAGTCCCCTAAAAGTTGTTCAAACCTGATTAAGCTAAAAGTTTGGAAATCATTTTACATCATATTTTAGAAGAAGATAAATAAAGTAATGGAGTTCCAAATTTATCAAGCTATCCTTTCTGCTACTAGTGAAAGTTCTAAGGCTAGTGACTGAAACACTGCTTCTCTTCTAAGGTCTCCTCTCATAATTCCAGTACCAAAAGAGATATTTTGGACATGCCCAGAAGTCACTTCTACTGCTTCAAATCAGATTTAGGAAATGCTATAAAGGGTATCTGCAAACACAGAACATGCACAGAAGCTTCTTTGACCTATACAGTTCTGAGTCAAGGCAACAGTGCCTCATTGAGATAACATGTGTCTCTTCTTAGTCTCTCAATAAGATGAATAATGTCACATGAAGGCAGATCCAGTCCACCTCAAATAGTTCTAACGGCTTATAAGTCTTAGCAATAACATGTTTATCATTAGTACATAATTCTACTTCAAATTCAGTCTTACCATGTTCAAAACCAAAAGTTCTTTTATTTACTTTAAATCTTTCTTGTAATTGTACATATGAAAATCATTGACATGTATGATGTCTTCTGATGTCAAATCCTCTCTTGTCTTTAATTTGAAGTCCCATTGAGAAAATTCCAATACATCACCATAAGTTAACCATTTGTGTTTACTTATTATTTCTCTTCTATAAAAAGCTTCTTGTGGTGACAACCTAGGTTTATATTTGTTCCATATTCTCAATATGGCACATCTAATAAAGTTATTTTTAAAATATACATTAACCTTAACTTTATCATACCCTAAGTAGCCGTGCCACCCAAATCTTAAATCATGCATTTCTAGTTCTAATGACCTCCTCAAAGTCACCAATCTTTCATCCAAACTAAACAAAAAGCTGCAAAGTACAATTTCAAATCTGGTAGATCTAAACCTCCTCTTTCTTTAGCAACTTGTAAGACTTTATACTTAATTCATGGTTTTTTACCTTGCCACACAAATTTAGATATATCTTTATGCCATTGCTTATATGGAACATCAGTTATCACAACAGATATTGTTTGAAACAAGAATAACATTCTAGGTAAAACATTCATCTTAATCACAGAAATTCTTCCCAACAATGACAATTGTAATTTTTCCCAACTTAACATATCTTTTTTAATTTCATTCCATGTCTTAACGTAAGAATTTTGAAACATACAATTTATATTTGTCAGATTAACATCCAAATATTTAATCTTTTTTTCAATCTCAAAACCCATTTTGTTCATCAATTCTGCTTGATCTTGTATCTTCATAGCCCAAGGTACATTGGGCTAAAAACTTTAGGTATAATATACCAATGGAACAAAGGGAGAATATGTGGATGAAAGGACTGAAATTTACATTGTGTTATAGTCTTAAAGAGAATTTTTATAAAATGATGTAAAATGTATAAAATGATCATTGGGACTTGTCACCAGAAAAATTATCTAAAATGTATAAAGGTACTTTGAATTTATGTTGGACATGTGAACAACAAGAGGAGACTTTTTATCATGTTTGGTGGACTTGTAAAAAAGCTAAAAAAATGGAATCAAATACATACCAGCGGCACGGACAGTTCTCAATGCCCCTAGGAGGGCACATATAACACCGCTGTTGCGCGAGCTGCATTGGTTACCGGTTTGTTTCCGGGTCCAATTCAAGGTGTTGGTTATTACCTTTAAAGCCCTTTATGGCACGGGACCAGGTTATCTGAGGAACCGCCTCGCCCTGGTCACTTCAGCCCGTCCCACTCGGTCCAGCAGAAGGGGCAGGTTGCAGACCCCACCAGTCAGGGAATTTCGATTGGTGGGGTCGAGGCAGACAGCCTTTTCTGCTGTAGCGCCCCCCCTATGGAACATCCTGCCTCCTGAGGTCCGGTGTGCCCCCTCCCTCATGGCCTTCAGGAAAGGTATTAAATCCTGGCTCTGCCAGAAGGCCTGGGGGCCAGAGGGGGGCCCGCACCTGTGGAGATGGCTGGTGGGTTGATGGGTTGTCTCCCCCCCCCCCAGCATCTTACAGGTTTTTTAAGGCCATAAACCAGAGGAGGTTTTTTAGGGTTTTTAATATGTTTTTAATTATTTATAGTTTTTAGCCATCTCGGTGAGAGCTGTGTTTTTATTGTGAGCCGCCCAGAGTCACCCGTTGGGGGAGATGGGCGGCATACAAGTTGAATAAATAAATAAATAAATAAATAAATAAATAAATAAATATTTTAATTCAGAAGATTTTAAAGATTAATATGCAATTGAAACAAGAGACTTTTCAGATTGATGGACAAACTGCTGGAAAACACTCATTGAACTTGGTTTTTCTATATGATAACAACAACATTTATATGCACATTGACATTAGAAAGAATTGACATTACCTACAATGGAAGAATGGATAGTGAAGTTGATGGAGTTGGTAGAGATAGCAAAGCTGACAGCTTTGATTACAGAAAATACTAATTGAAAACCTTTTTTGGACTTTTTGCATGAAACAGAAAAAAAATGAAATTATGATGTATATATTTGATGATTAGAAATAATACTGGATAACAGAAATGAAATGAAAGCTGTGTTGTAAAATTAGAGTGAGAGTTTAGTGTAAATTTATACTTATATCTGTTGTGAGGAAAGTCAGAAGTCATTCTTTTTTGTACTTTCTTTCTTTTTGCACATTTGACTTTGTTCTTTCTTTTCTTTTTCATTCTTTTCTTTCTCACTCTTTGTCTTCTATATTAGTTTTGGTAGGTTTTATATTTTGCATTTTAAAATCTAAGTTTTTTTTTTTTTTTAAAGACAGTTCTAATGGCTGTTGTGGAGAATTCTGGGGACTGAAGTCTACACATCTGGAGATTGGGCAAGGCTGACCTACGGTATCCCAATGGCTCACTTCTTAATCTATCCATTATACCAGTTTAAAAGAGACTGAAAAAAGGGTCAAGAGTCAATACATTTCAAAACAGAGCCAATAAGCTATTATGAAATTCACCCCAAATTATAAATGAAAACAGCTTTTTGAGGGAATGTTTTTGAAAGGAATCTAGTATTTTATACCTTGTTATTTCCAAGCAGGTCACCTGGATCTGCCACATTCCACACTAATTACTCACAAAAATGAAATTCATTTTAGAACATCTCAAGGGAAACTTCTAAATTATTGTTCAGTAAAACCACAATACTATCACACTGACTTTTAGCAAGTAAGATCAGTCATTGGGAAGGGAGGGAGGGAGGGAGGGAAGACATATATGGGGGCATTCAAAGATAAATTTTTGTTATGTCTTTATTTTTATTTTTGTCCACTGAACCTAAGTATAGATAAATGTTCAACATTAGTATTTGACAAAAACCATTCTACATACTCTCTTTTATGCAATTATGTTTATGGGATATTAGTAAAAGTACAACAAACTGTTTAAGTGTGTAAGGTAGTTGTTAAGTTTCCAGCTACTCTGTTTTCCCCTCTCCTCCATATTTTCTTCTCCTTTCACACTCATTGCTGAATATGTCCAGTCCTTAAAGATAATTTGTTGCTCCTTCCTCCCCCAAAGATTTTGTTTACATCTGCAAGCTTTCATGTTCCCTCAAGCCTGATTCCTCCCCCTTGCACAAAGATGTGCCCAGCTACATCTGCACAGCTAAAACACTGAACACAGAGGGAATAATCCTTTTTGTTTTCTATAGCTGTTAACTACAGCTCCCAAAGCCATGCAAAAAGTGAAGTCTTTTAAAACATTTGAAATTAGCAGCAGTTGTTACAAGCACTACCTGTTGAGAACACTAGGAAATCTCAGAGATGAAAAAAAACATTGGAAGAAGGCAAAGACATTTCCAAGAAATCTTCAATGACCAATTAACCTTATTTAACAGAACAACTTTATTTAGTCCAGGATATCCTTATGAGTTGAAATCTTTATGCCTGGCATGAGCTATGATCAAGGTAGGTACTTCCATGTTGTCCATAGGCTACAATCAGCCACGGTGCTTTTTAAACAGTGAGAACTGCATGCTGAACATAAACATTAATCTAATGGAATCAGATTCTAGAAATTCAGTCCAGGACAGCTAAATACTTTGTCAGCATAGCAAAATGTGCTGTCAGGTTAATTTTAATGTTTTTCCATCTGTTCTATTGAATGGTAGATGTACGAAGATTCATCACAGGAAGTATATCAGCCTTCACAGCTTAGGGGCAAACAAAACATTTGAATATATTTTGCTCTGTTTTAAATGTTTTGGAGACTTTTGTAGTCTTTTACTAAGCCATTTTAAGTAAAATTCCCATGTCCCCCAAATTTAATTTTCAGCCTCACTCTTAGCTCATGACACATAGCTTGGCACTACTTAGAGTTTAGTACTTTTCCCATTATGCAGAATGAGACAAGAGACAACAAGGAGATGTCAGTATAATTGGTACTTCAGTCCTCTTGCCAGTCATAGTGCATAATTCTCTGTTCCCTTTTATGTTGTTGCCTATTTTCTTGTGTTCTGTATCACTGTTTGGGCTTTTTAGCTGTTATCAAGTATTTTAAGTTACTGGCCTTTGGCTGTAATAAAAATATTTGGGTATCAGAGATGTGCAAAACCTCTGGATTTTAAACAAATCAAGCTCAAAATATTTACAGAATGATTGAAATTAAAAATTCAAATTAAATATTTCAAATTGTCTAGTTACACTGAGCATGCAAATCCAGACGATATGCATACCTGTCCATTAGTGCAACCAACAGGTAGTCCTTTAGTTAAATTTAAATTTTAAAGCTCTAGTTTAAGAGCATTACACTAGAAGATGAGATACTGAAATCATTCCCTACAAATAGATAATATCAGCACACTGATCTGATATAGGATAATACCAACACATAAATCATGGTATCCTGATTTACAAGGAAAAGATAGCAGTTCTTTATTGCCTATTATCAGATGTAAACATGAATTTGACATCTGAGGAAAGGCCAAAAGAAAATAGAAAACCAGACTGAAAAATTTTATTCTGTTTTTCATTCAAAACAATATGTTATCATTTCATATATTTTTAAAACATTCATTCATTCCTGTTTAAATTATCCTATTTTTTACTCCATCATATGGACTTTTATTGTGGATGTCTGCAGTTATAGGGTATTATGTCTACGTTATTACCATGGATTTCAATTTACCACAGATCACCAGGATATTATACAGAGCTTTAACAATGAAGTCCATGCTAAATAACTATTTACCAGTTTTCCAGGATAGAGCTGTACAAACCCTAAATACTTTACTTAGAAATTGACCAGTAATATAACTGTTATTTAAACTAAAACAAATCATTAATCATTTTGTAATGTTTAAATTACTTATGTGTTGATCAGAATCAACAGATAAGATCAAACCATGTCCATATAAGTGAAACACACTCACTGGTTTCTAGAGAAGGAAATACAAATACATTTCTATAACCAAAGAATCCTGCTCATCTCCATTAAAACTTCCAATTCACATATTTCTTTGAAAAAAGCTATAATGGATATACATTCACTATATAGAATTGATTATGGCAGGGAAAATATTTTATTGTATAATGGTACAATAAAAAAGTATCATGAAGTTTATAAAGTAGGTAATTTAAACTAAACAGTTCATTAATCATAGTACTAACAGGCTATATCAACAAGATTAGGTTACATTATGAAGAATTATCTTCCCTTCACTAGCCCCATTAGAATCCAGCCTTCCTAATGCAAAATTCCCTTTGTTGTAACACTTGAACACAAGTTCCTACTACTAGAGGCACCTAATTAGTTTAAGCCTCACATCCTTCCTAACAAAGACTATAGCCAAAGCAACATCAAGAAAAGATTTTGCTAATATAGGCTTGATTTCTCTTTGGCAAAATCATTTGAGTCTTTTTATAATATTTGATCCCACATTTTCAGTGTAAAAAAAATAATAATGATTAAACTATAAAATTACGAAGGAAAACACTCTTCTTTATCTATGCAACTAATTACTGAAATAAGGCTTGCTTAGATTCTAATGGAATATTTCCAAGCTTGTGTGTAACATCCAGGACCTTAACGGGCATAACCCTGTCCACTGATTCAGTTTCCCATCATGTGACAAGGAAACAGACGACCTGCCTTTCCATCTCTCTTCTCTTCTCTTCATGATATTTTTATTAGGAAAGAGAAGGAAGTGTGTAACATCCAGGACCTTAACGGGCATAACCCTGTCCACTGATTCAGTTTCCCATCATGTGACAAGGAAACAGACGACCTGCCTTTCCATCTCTCTTCTCTTCCCTTCATGATATTTTTATTAGGAAAGAGAACAGGCCTGATCTCTTGCAGGGGTCTTTATAAGAAATATTATGACAGGAACATTTATGTCAGATACATCTTTAAGTTAATTTCCAAGCCTTTGATACCTCCTCTTTGAGGATGGCTATATAAAGATCATGAATAAAGCCTGAGCATATGTAGCAAATGAGTAAGATAAATATTTTGAGCATGGGGTACAGAAAGTAAATAACTGCATTAAAAGCCTTATTTTTGGAGCTATAAAATTGGAATAAATTACAGAATTGTTGTTCAGTCGTTAAGTCGTGTCCGACTCTTCGTGACCCCATGAACCATATTGCGCCAGGCCTTCCTATCTTTCACTGCCTCCCTGAGTTTGCTCAATTTCATGCTCATTGCTTCAGTGATGCTATCTAGCCATCTCATCCTCTGCCATCCTCTTCTCCTTTTGCCTTCCATCTTTCCCAGCATCAGGGTCTTTTCCAAAGAGTCCTCTCTTCGCATTAGGTGAGCAAAGTATCTGAGCTTGAGCTTCATTATCAATCCTTCCAATGAGCAATCAGAGTTGATTTCCTTTAAGATTGACTGGTTTGACCTCCTAGCAGTCCAGGGGACTCTTAAGAGTCTTCTCCAGCACCACAGTTCAAAGGCATCAATTCTTCGGCGTTCAGCCTTCTTTATGGTCCAGCTCTCACAGCCATACATTACTACTGGAAAAACCATAGCTTTGACTATGCGGATCTTTGTCGGCAAGATGACGTCTCTGCTTTTTAATATGCTATCTAGGTTTGCCATAGCTTTCCTCCCAAGGAGCAAGCATCTTTTAATTTCATGGCTGCAGTCTCCGTCTGCAGTGATCTTGGAGCCCGAATAAATGAAGCCTGTTACTGCTTCCATTTCTACCCCTTCTATTTGCCAGGGATTGATGGGTCCAGATGCCATGATCTTAGTTTTTTTTAATGTTGAGTTTCAAGCCAGCTTTCGCACTCTCCTCTTTCACCCTCATCAAGAGGTTCTTTAGTTCTTCTTCACTTTCTGCCATTAGGGTGGTGTCGTCTGCATATTTGAGGTTATTGATGTTTCTCCCTGCAATCTTAATTCCGGCTTGTGATTCTTCCAGCCTGTCATTTCTCATGATGTACTCTGCATATAGGTTAAATAAGCAGGGTGACAGTATACAGCCTTGTCGTACTCCTTTCCCTATTTTGAACCAATCGGTTGTTCCATGACCGGTTCTAACTGTTGCTTCTTGGCCCGCATACAGATTTCTCAGGAGACAGGTAAGGTGGTCTTGTATCCCTATCTCTTTAAGAATTTGCCACAGTTTGTTGTGATCCACACAATCAAAGGCTTTTGCATAGTCAATGAAGCAGAAGTAGATGCTTTTCTGGAACTCTCGTGCTTTCTCCATGATCCAACAAATGTTGGCAATTTGATCTCTAGTTCCTCTGCCTCTTCGAAACCCAGCTTGTACATCCGGTAGTTCTCGGTTCACGTACTGCTGAAGCCTAGCTTGTAGGATTTTGAGCATAACCTTGCTAGCATGTGAAATGAGTGCAATTGTGCGATAGTTTGAGCATTCTTTGGCATTGCCCTTCTTTGGAATTGGAACGTAAACTGACCTTTTCCATTCCCGTGGCCACTGTTGCGTTTTCCAAACTTGCTGGCATATTGAGTGCAGCACTTTAACAGCATCGTCTTTTAGTATTTTAAATAACTCAGCTGGAATACTGTCATCTCCACTAGCTTTGTTGTTAGCAATGCTTCCTAAGGCCCACTTGACTTTACTCTCTAGGATGTCTGGCTCAGGGTCAGTGACCACACCAGCATGGACATCAGGGACATTAAGATCTTTCTTGTATAGTTCTTCTGTGTATTCTTGCTACCTCTTCTTAATCTCTTCTGCTTCTGTTAGGTCCCTGCCTTTTTTGTCCTTTATCATGCCCATCTTTGCACTAAACATTCCTTTAATATCTCCAATTTTCTTGAAGAGATCTCTAGTCTTCCCCATTCTATTCTTTTCTTCAATTTCTTTGCATTGTTCATTTAAGAAGGCCTTCTTATCTCTCCTTGCTATTCTCTGGAAATCTGCATTCAGTTGCTTATATCTTTCCCTTTCACCCTTGCTTTTCACATTCCTTCTTTCCACAGCTATTTGTAAAGCCTCATCAGACAGCCATTTTGCTTTCTTGCATTTCTTTTTCTTTGGGATGGTTTTAGTTGCTGCCTCTTGTACAATGTTACAGACCTCCGTCCATACTTCTTCAGGCACTCTGTCTACCAAATCTAATCCTCTAAATCTATTCATCACCTTCACTGTGTACTCACATGGAATATGATCTAAGTCATACCTGAGTGGTCTAGTGGTTTTCCCTACATTCTTCAATTTAAGCCTAAATTTTGCAGTAAGAAGCTCATGATCTGAGCCACAGTCAGCTCCTGGTCTTGTTTTTGCCGTCTGTATAGAGCTTCTCCATCTTTGGCTGCAAAGTATGTAATCAATCTGGTTTCAGTATTGACCATCTGGTGATGTCCATGTGTAGAGTCGTCTCTTGTGTTGTTGGAAAAGAGTGTTTGCTATGACTAGCTTGTTCTCTTGACAGAACTCTCTTAGCCTTTGCCCTGCTTCATTTTGTACTCCAAGGCCAAACTTTCCTGTTATTCCGATTACTCCTTGACTTCCTACTTTAGCATTCCAATCCCCTATGATGAAAAGGACATCTTTTTTTGGTGCTAGTTCCAGAAAGTGTTGTAGGTCTCCATAGAACCGGTCAACTTCAGCTTCTTCGGCATCAGTGGTTGGGGCATAGACTTGGATTACCATGATGTTGAATGGTTTTCCTTGGATACGCACTGAGATCATTCTGTCGTTTTTGAGGTTGTACCCCATTACTGCTTTTCCCATTCTCTTATTGACTATGAGTGCAACTCCATTTCTTCTAAGGGTTTCTTGCCCACAGTAGTAGATATAATGGTCACCTGAATTAAATTCACCCATTCCCGTCCATTTCAATTCGCTGATTCCCAAGATGTCGACGTTCAACCTTGTCATCTCATGTTTGACCACATCCAGCTTGCCTTGATTCATGGATCTTACATTCCACGTACCTATACAATATTGTTCTTTACAGCATCGGACCTTCTTTTCGCTTCCAGATACATCCACAGCTGAACGTCCTTTCGGCTTTGGCCCAGCCGCTTCACTCTTTCTGGAGCTACTTGGAATTGCCCTCCGCTCTTCCCCAGTAGCATATTGGACACCTTCCGACCTGAGAGGCTCATCTTCCAGTGTCATATCTTTTAGCCTTTTAACATTGTCCATGGGGTTTTCTTGGCAAAGATACTGGAGTGGGTTGCCATTTCCTTCTCCAGTGGACCACATTTTGTCAGAACTCTCTGTCATGACCTGTCCGTCTTGGGTGGCCCTGCACGGTATAGCTCATGGCTTCACTGAGTTACACAAGCCCCTTCGTCACGACAAGGCAGTGATCCATGAAGGGGCATTACAGAATATTGTCACATTAATCACTGAATAAATGTTCTATGTATGTTTCTGTGGTTTAAGGTTAGGACTTTTTTTCCAGCACAATTCTTTAAAAGTTCTTCTCTGATTATGCTGAATTACTTTGTGGTGGCCTTCAGCTATAGCAAATATTGTGAGAAATTATTCCTGGTAAACTAAACATGACAGTGTCTTTCCATCATCCAATGAGCATAAAGTGCATCTCCTTTTAAATAGTACATTGAAACATTATTTGTGAAGTAAAACCCCTAATGACAAATTTACAAGGTGTGTACTCTTAGCAACCACATAGATATATATTTTCTGTCCTTAACCTGTTCTTTCAAGTCTCCTAATGGTGCACTCATCATCACTGTAACTGGATCTATCCACCTTGTTGCTGGTCATCTTCATCTTCTTTTTCCTTCCACCTTTTCCAGCACTAGAGCCTTCTCCAGACAGCTAGTTCTGCGCATTATGTGTGTGAATTAGGATAATTTGAGCCTGATCATTTGTAACTCTAGTCAGAACTTTGGGTTGATTTGCTTGATGATCCATTTGTTTGCTTTCTTGTCTGTTGATGTCTTCTCCAACATCAAATTCCAAAAGCATCAATATTCTTTCTATCCTGTTTCTTCAAAGTCCAACTTTCATTTCCATAGAGTGTTACAGGGAATACCATTTCCTGCATTATTCTAATCTTTATAGGCATAGACATGTCACAGCATCTGCGTATCTATATCTATATTGCAATCAAAAACAATAATGATGCCACACCATCTCCAAGATTTCACTACAGTAATGATCAATTGACAATTAGTTTGAACAAGAGGACATGAAACAAAGAGAAGAATACAAAGAAAGTAGCAAGTAGCCACTTTAATGTCTCTCTCTCTCTAGTTCTCTTCTTTGCTTCATCAAGAGAAAAAAATTGAGGAGAGAGGAGGATTTGTGCCGAGATAAAATGAGAAGGTGGGAGTTATCTCAGCCCTATACCATGATGTAGTTAAAGATGCTAGGGACTGAAAATGGTACTTTAGACCTGGAAGTTAGCAAATAATAATAATAATAATAATAATAATAATAATTAAAAAAAAAATAAGATCCTGAAAGAAGGCAATGGGAACCACTTTGGTAATGCTGCTAAGAAAATTGAGTTGGTGCCATCACCAGGAGTTGAACTTGACTCAAGGGAATCTTTATAGAACTGGGTATACAAGTTAATTCTTAGGTTCTCATCACAAAGACCCCAAATTCTCCATCAGTACAATTCCGATTTATATATAAAGATTGCCTTTAATCAACTGCACAACTTTTCATTTGCAACCTTAGATTTTATAAGCACTGCATGTCTTCCCCTGGGCCTAGGATTTAAAAAACTCGTTCTCTCCAGGGCAAAGCATAGATTATGTCATTTCCAGCTACTATTGCTTTTATGTTCTTCATTAACCTTTGATGACTTAAAGAGAAAGCAAGGGAGAAAACAAAACAAACAGCTGAAAATGAATCTTGAGGCATTACTGCACCTTCTGAAAGATGCTGATGTTTTGCAGTTTTATGTTCAATGAGATGCCACTGCTTCCCTTCTTATAAATATCCATGTGTCATAGATAGAGCACTTTTTTTCAAAGCTTCCCTCCCCCCGCCCCATCATTCTGCTGTTTTTGTTAAAGCAGCAGCTGTTAATCTACAAGCTTTACTCTTATCATACATGCAAAAACAAAACAAAAAAAACAAAAGCAAAAAAAAACTGAAAGGTTTATGGCAGCATACAGCCATAGATCCCAGGAAAAGAGACAATTGCTTTAAAGAGTTGCCACTGTACATTTTAAGGTACTTTTTGCAATCAGATCTGAAGCACTGGGCAAGACAGCCATGCAGAAGAACGGATACCTTGTCTTCTGGGTCTTCTGTTAATCATTTTAAATACCTGCACGATTAATAATTCAACACTGAATCTGGTTTAAGAATCAAGAACAGATCATTGGCCTACTGAAGTACTTTTTCTATATGTTTATCTTCTGGGGCTTAAATATTTCCACCATATTTCTATCCAATTTCAACATTAATTTGGCTACCAGTTCCCAATACAGGTAGTCCCCAGTTTAAGAACGAGTTCCATTCCCAAGGTCTGTCCTTAAGTCGAATTTGTATGTAAACTGGAACAGTATTATTGTATAATACTGTATAAGTAGTATTGTGTAATTAACTCGAACCATTGCATAATTAACTTGAATTATTGTGTATTTAACTCAGATTTTGCTACAATAGGCTCCATTCTTAACTATGGGCTGTCCTTAGACCAGGCGTTTTTAACCCGAGGACTACCAGCATTAAGCAAGAATTTAAAACCATGTCCACTTTCTATTTAATCCAGTTGAATTAAAAAGTCAACTGTATGTGATACTGAAGCTTGTAAGGAAGACACAGGATTTTTCAGACTGACCCAGTCCAAAATCAAAGTATGGCAGTTATATGACTGCTGTTTCTCCCAGTGTCCCAGTTACTTATCTCCAAAGCAAAATTCTGTTTGCTGTGTAACAAAAAGTTCCAAATGAAACCAGATTGAACTTCAACCTGAAAGATTCCATTCAATAATATCCTTCAATATCAGCTTTCTATCTATAAAATTACCATTTTACTAGAGTGCTAAAAATATGGATGTGATAATGTGGTGGTTTGTAATTACTTTGTATACTGAAAATGGAACTGACAAATTGGTCCGCACCATAAAAAAAAAAATCCGAACTCTAATTGTATTGTATTGTATTGTATTGTATTATCACATTAGTTCATGACAGACAATTATAAATTCCAGTGCACCCTGTTGATAGTTACGTAAATTCATTAAATTCAACTATAACAAAACAAGCAGGACAAAACAAATTATATTAATTAATTGAATAGGCCTTCAAACATTTGTAACATGTCAGCCATCCATACTTGCAAGAATTTTATCCGTACAAACAATCTAAGGGAAATCAGTAAGAGGAAAACTTCTTGGTTCAAAAAATGCTTGGTGCAATAAACAAAGCTGCAACTGTCTGTTCTTCTCCATTTTTCAGATATTTTGAGAAGAGTGTAGGAAGCTATAGTGGGAAGAAAACAAGAAAAGCTCTGTTGCACAACTTCGTTTGTTTTTCTGAATTTCTTCCACAATCATGTGATCCATTTCCATTTAAATAGCAAATAAGAGATTTTCACAAGCCATCTATCCAGTGACTTAATGAGAGTTTTGGATAAAATATCCTGTGTCAGGCAGTTTCTAACTACTTTCACCTTAAAGGGGAGAAGGGAATGCAGAACAAATTGGAGTGGCAAAGCCTCAGAGCATTACTAATTGAAAAGGGGGAGATATGTTGAGGCCTGTTTGCGATTCTGCTGATTGAAGTACTGGCTTAGGAAAAGCTTTGGCCCAATTAGTATTGAAAGGAACAAATAGTAGCCAACTTGATTTACTGTGGGCTCACCCACCAACTTGTGTTCATGCTGGGTCTGGACAAAACCTGGAGAAACTCAAGCAGACAACCTTTGACCTCAAGAGACAAAGAGATAAAACTGATAATTCTGCTATTATGAACTCTCACACCCTCCTTTTATCATCCCTAAATATTTTTATCATCTATTTGCCTGTTACACAGAGGGCTTTTACACTGGAACATTTGGATGGTTTTCCAAGAATGGTACTGTTGGGAGTACTTAATGGCATTCCTTACCAAGAACACTTATGCATCTGTAGAAGTGACCATATCTAGCTCAGGGTTGAACTTGGGAGTCCTTGGGGTTCTCTGAGCTTGGTTGCTTTCTTGCAAATGTTTCATTACCCATCTACGTAACACCTTCAGCTGAAGATATTTCCTGGACTGGTAATGAAACATCTGCAAGAAAACAACCAGGCTCAGAGAACCCCAGGGATTCCATGTTTATGTATCTTTCTTGGATTCCAAAGACAATAGCACGCATAGTTCTGAAATGCTCTACTTAATTGAAAGGTAATCTCTCCTCTTATCATAAACTACCCAGATAGATCTCGCATGGCAGTTACATGCTGCTGTCTAAACTACTAGGATTGGGAAGTTTCCAGAATGATGGTCAAATTTTGTGTCATTGCAATGACAGTCAGAAGTTCCTGGACCTGACCTTACTCCAGATATGCTTAGCCTCAGATATGAATAGGGATTTTTTAATCTTTTTCTTAGAGATTTGTATTCTGTATTCTTTTCTCAACCCTTTGTCATTTTTTTTTTAAATCTATGACCATGTATTTTAATAAACTTAAACAGTAACAATCCTTTTCTCTGTGCTGGTTGCAACTATGAAACAATCCCCCCCCCCCCCCAAACACACACACACACCAAGTCCTATTTTGTTTACCTCTTAAGATTACCTTATTATTAAAAAATTGACTATTGCTGAGCACAAGTAAAACTATCAGCTTAATAACCATTTGTTTGCCTTCCTGCCTTGACTGATAATAGAAAATGGATAGAGAGAGGAGTGAAGGAATCCATTTATGCCAAAGTGGAAAATGCTTCCCTCAATAGAGGTGGAGGCTTCAGACACAACTTGTCTCCCATTTTTTACACTGCTCTTTCATCAGTCCCCAGGAAGATTAAGACCCACTTCACAAGTTCACCAGGGAGGCAGCACTTAAGACCCACTTGGGGATGAGTGAGGGATTAAGAGTAAGACATCCACATCCCAAAGACTCTACTAATCACTCTCCTATTGTCCCTTCAACAAGCTCATCATGTTAGTGAGAAACACGCTGGAAGACTTTTATGGGGTCCCCCCTAACCAACTTTAGACTGAAGAAGCTGCTTGGACAAGCAGCGAAACGTTTCAAACCGAAAGAAAAGAAGCCCAGTTGCCATGTCTCAACCTCCAGATGGAGAATGGATAAAATGTCAGGCAGGAAGCAAAAGGCCCAATGTCCTTATTTTCAAAAAAGAGGAAAGAAGAGAATTCAGGAAACTATAATTAACTTGGAAAGGATAGAGCAGATCGTAAAGAGTAGATAATAAGCACTTTGAAAGTAATACAATTATAAAAAAAAAAAAATCACAGTGGATTTGTCAGGAACTATGAAAAGCCAGTGTGATGTAGTGGTTAAGTGTTTAACTAGGAGCAGGGAGACCCAGGTTTTAGAGCAACCTCAGCCACAGAAGCTCTCTAGATGACTTTGGGCTAGTCATATCCACTTAGCCTAACCTACCTCACAGAGTTGTTAAAGGAGAAAATGGAAGTAGGTAGTATTATGTACACTTCAGTTTCTGAAGGAAAGATGGGATATTCAGGTAGGCAGCAATTAGTGCAAGTTCGAATAGTGCAATCTCTTATTTAGTGTGAATTATAACTTGATACCAGATTGTGTTTAATGCAAGCCAACATTCAGTTAGTGTGAGGATCGTGGGTGTGCATTTGAAGCTAGCACATGCTCAGTTGCCATTGGGGTTTTAGGTGCTAATCATCATGGGTGAAAAATGGAGAAAAGGAAGGTTCCATGTGAGGAAAGCTAAAAAAAGAAGACACCCATTTTGAAGAACTACAGCAGAATACAGGAGATAGCAGGTACACTTCGGATATGGGTTTATCCTCTTACTGTTATACAATGTTTCGTTAATAAACATATACAAATTATGTTTAAAATTTTTAATTGCCTATTTATGTCGAGCTGGAACCAAGTACCCTATTTTCCATAGAAATATCACTTTGAATAGTGAGAATTTGAATAATGCAACCATTTCATGGGATTCATTAACCACACTAATCAAGACCTACGTGTACAGTAAAACAAACAAACAAGTATAGAAGAACCAGCCAGACATCTCATTTTTGGATCCAGTAATTTCCTTAGTAGAATGTGAAAAGGCTGTAGACTTATTTAATCAAGCTATTTTAGCTTAGGCTGGGTGACATGACAATTAAGTCCATCAAGAGCTGGCTTTAAGATTGCACTCATCACAGTGTCATGAGATACTGAACAGGTTACTATAGGATTGCATACTATACTCTTCAATATTAATGACTTAGATATATTCAATCAAATCTTCAGATAACACAAAACTGGGCAAGCTATCTAAGACCCTCAAAGGAAGAAATAATATTAAAATTATCTTGGTAGGTTTGAAAAATAAACTGAGGGTCACAATGAAATGTAACAGATACAAATGGAAAATTCCTCACTTGGGATACAAAATTCTAAAGTGCCAGTATAAGGCTTGTCAATATAATTGCGAGAAAGATTTTGGAACAGTAGCTGATTGAATATGAGTCTGCTGTCATTGCTGCAAAAGAGGCAAACATCATTTTAGGTTGCGTCAGCTGAAGTACAGTTTCCAAACCAGTGGAGGCAATACGTTTCAGTTTATTCTTCATTTGTCAAATCTCAGTTTGACTGTTGTGTCTAGTTCTAGACATTAGCCTTTAAGAAGGATTCAGTGTAACTGAGACAGGATAAGAGAGGGGTCAAAAAAGTTGATCAAGGACAATGATACTAAGTTCTATGAAGAGAGACTAATTTGATGCATTTAGTGTTGATTAGGAAGACTGAGGAGACATGTTAGCCCTCCTCAGATATCTGAAAGGGTGTCACATGAATAAGACCTGTTCTCCATTGTTCTAGGGAGCAGGGTGTAGAATTATGGATTTAAGTTATAGGAAGGCAGACTCCAATTAGGAAAAAAAAAAAAATCCTCACACTAAAAACAGTTTGATAGCAGAATCAATTATGCAAAGAGGTAGTGCATTCCTTTCCCTAAATGTTTTTTAAGCAGAGGCTGGAGAGCCATCTGTCAGTGATGCTTTAATTTTGTTTACTCACTGAGCAGGGGGTGGGACATAATCATCTAAATGACCCTTTCTAACTCTATGGGTCTTCATATCTAACCATAGGGTTGATGTTCCTCCCAGTAAAAGGACATTCCTATTCCATCTCTGCCACTCTTATCCAGCCAGGTTTAGGATTTCCCTGTAAAAATATAAATGATTATCATCTTTATTATTTATCCATTTATCTGGCTGAAAGTCAGCTCAGCAGAAGCCTAATCTAATAACTCCTTTTTGGTCATTCTGAACATTTAAAAAAAAACATTCAAATTTGTTTCTACTCTGAGTTTTGCACCATAGGTTCTTTTAAACTCTCTCAAAGACAGTGTGGCATGTTCAGTGCTATTCACTCTTCTCCCCCCCACCCCACCCCTTGATTTCAGTTTGAATAGTTATTTTACTTTATTCCTGACTTTGGAGAGGTACGAAGCAATTAAAAAAAAACACAACTCAAATACTGTCCAATCCATTGCACTTAGAATAAATAGCAATATAATTAAGATCATGTACATTATTTTTTTCCTGGCAAATGTTTGGATAACTTATTTTGTCTAGAAGCCTGAACGCTGTTTTTATCATGAAAATGTTAATAGAAGCGTAACAGAATAAATATTATACACTATCAAGCGTACCTGTAGCAAAATATAGTATTCTGCATTCTGTACTTTTTTCCAAGATTCCAGCCAAGTCCTTTTATAGGAGAGGGCATGACATTTGCCATTCCTTCTAGTTCTTTTTTCCTTCCGGCCAATAATCAGCATTTGTTGCTTGTTAAGCATGCTCAGACATTATTCAGCTATTTTCAGGTTCTCTGTCCTGATTTATGTAACTATTATCCTTTTTTTTTTTTTTCTAGAGTTCATGTATTCCTGTACACCAGTTATTTTCAGTAAGTCAGCTAATTCTATTTTTTTCCCCCCTAACTCAGTGTTTACTTCTCACTGACTTATCTTTCAAGGTTCTTTTTTTTTTTTTTCTTATTTTGCTTTCTTGTATTTTTGTAAATCTTGGAATTACTCCAAGTAATAATATGCAAATGAGTGTAAACCGATTTTATTCCCTCCCTTTCTATATTTTAAGGAAATCAACCCCAAAGTCTTTAATGTTCTATTCCGATTCTCCACACATTAAAAGATTTGCTTATTAAATAGCAGGACAAAATTTAAAATTTATTCTACATTTTAAACATGATTAGCTTGTATTGTGGATATTCTGGCACCAATATGATACTTTCAGTGATATCATTTTTTTAAAAAAAATAATGGTTTCAGGGAAGGAGGGAGGAATTCTTCTATAGCAATTTGTTGGACTGTGGATCCCAAAGTGGCCTGATATCTGACTTGTAATTTGATATTGCAAATTCAAGTTAGGACAGTCTGGGTTGGAATTCGAACTCTTAGAATTTAGTCCCATTCCTACTTTTAAACGTGTATATATTAGATTGTTTTGCTACATAAGTATTTAAACACTGGAACATTATTTCACTATTATTTATCACAAATCCACTATTATTATTCACAAATCCAGCAACCTCACTATAGGTTTTTGAGAATTAACCTTGCATGAAATCACCCACACAAAAATGCCTGTGGATTTTCATTTATCTTTTTTTTTAAGTATAACATAGTTTAAACCAAGGTTTATTTAAGCCTCCAAATGTATTCCTACCAAACTGTAAGTAGTATTACAGATAGCTGTAGTTTATTAAGGTCAAATAAAATGATCTGCCATGAAATTTAAATCACCATTCCAGGGTGATGTTTGTCAGATTTTTGCTGTCAAATCAGCTTATTTGGGGGACATTTTTGTACTTTGCAGATAATATAAAAAGTAATAAGGTTACATAAAGTAGAAAACTGCTGAGATATATCTTTAATATTTATTGTGTAATTTAATCTATGTTTTAAATGCAATGTGAATAAAGTTAGCTTTCTTGTTAGCAATAAAACAAAACTGAAGTGATAAAGCTACTTTTTCTAGGGCATACTGTATTATTCATAATGCCAGTAATGACATGCCTGACTATATAGATCATAGATTTTTTGGAAGATTTGATGGGAGTTAATTCCTTTTATTCAGTGATGCTACTGGAAGTAATCAGTGATGCTACTGGAACCAAGTGTGACTTCTGGAGGAAGAATGGCGAACTGAAGACAGAGCCAATGACTGCGGCAACGAACAAAGAGCCAACGAATAGACTGGCTCTTCGAACATCTCCGGACAAAGGAGAGGATGAGATATCACCCACAGGTGCTCCAGACACTTGCTTCTTGTCAGAAGACCACAAGACAGTGGTCTCCAGCAGGTTTTGAGCACTGGGAGATGACAGAATAATCATCTTGCTCAAACTGCAGTCAGCACCTCTGAAAGGACACTACGTTTGCATGCTTCCTTTTCTAAAAACTTTTGGAAATTGCTTGTTAACTACTTTTCAGCTATTAGAAACATTTTGATTCATAGGTTTGAAAGCACTGGGTGAGTTTGCCTTGAATCCTTAATTAAACTAAAGTTTTAACTACAAGCTTAAGAACTTTAATTTTTTTTATTTTAAATAAACAGCAAAAGGTTAATTAAAACTTTGGTTTTAGAAAGCTACAAATGGACTAAGGGTCCATATAAATTTGAAATAAGGTTTTGGAATTAATTATAAAGAATCCATCCCATGATTTAAAAAAAAAAAAAAGATAAGATTTTAAAAATTGCACACTAGAGGGAACTAAAGATTTCACTTAAAGGAGAAGAACACATAAACTTGACTAACACTTGCAAAATGGTGCAAAATATTCTAACGCTGGAAATATTGAAGGACACTTTTGAAAAATGGAGTCAGAAGTTAATATCAACAATGTCAACAGCGATATCTGTGTCTAAAAGATGTTATGGAAGAGGAACAAGACAGAGACTGAGTTGAAAGTAGATTTACAAATGACAGGCTACAAGAATGACATGGAAAAGGATGTTACACTGGATATCCAAAAGAAACCAGCAGATGTTTTAATAATTAAAAGGGACACACAAACAATAAACCAAAAGAATGACCTGAATAATTTTTCTATATTGAACTTACAAAAAAGACTTATTAAAGCTTTGAAGAATCTTGTGAGAAGGGACAAAGAATAAATGAGAAGAAATCAAGTTCTATGACATGATTTGAAAGGGCTAAAGATTAAAATCGTTAGAAGTAAAAGGAAGGAATATAAAGTTGGTTTAGTTGATGAAGGTTAAGATAGGTGGTTATTTCTGGCAACCTTTAATGGACTTTTGCTGACACTAGGACTGAAATGACGATGTTTTATGAATTTGTTTATAGATAAGAGATGGCATATGGGAAGAAAAGACCATTTGTTGTAATTTAAGAGAATATGAAAAGTTACTAAAATTGTTTATACTTGTGATGAAGGTTGGAAGTCACTTCTTCATATATTTCTTTTCTTTTTCTTTACTATATTTTTTTCTTTTTCTTTCTTTCTTTCTTTCTTTCTTTCTTTCTTTCTTTCTTTCTTTTTCTTTACATCTTTCTATTTTTTCCCTTTGCACCTTTTACTCTTTCTTTCCATCTTTCTTTTAGTTTCTATTAGTTTTTACTATTGTAACTATAATATTTAATAAAATTACTTTAAAAAAAAAAAGGAAATGTCCTAGTGTATCTTATGATCACCTAGCTCCATTCAGACATTATATACACACATGGGGGAGGGGAGAGAGAGAGAGAGAGAGAGGGAGGGAGAGAGAGAGAGAATTTACTCCCCCCCCCCATTGGGGGGAGATGGGCGGGGGACAAATTTAATTAATAAATAAATAATAAATAAATAAATAAATGACATTCCCATTTCTGATGTGCAAATCCTTTCTGCTGGAATCTTATTTGAGCAAATATAATGTGTTTCCTCTTCTATGAGTTTAATTGCTTCCTGTATATTTCTGTAGTGCCACTAGCAAATTACAGTATAGAAACAAATCAATTGTATATCCTAATTTCCAGGTAACCATTTGATTACTGAAACAAGGGAAGAGGAGGTAGCATAAAAGATCTGGTAGAAAAGGCATGCTGTGGGTACCATCTACTGGGGAATTATGCCTGACGGGTCCCAGGAGACAGACCTTCTCTGCTGTGGCACCCACCTTATGCAACATTATTCCCTCTCCCCCTGAAGTGAGGTTAGCTCCATCCCTGTTAGTGTTCAGGAAGTCCCTCAAGACCTGGCTATGTCATCAGGCCTGGGGGTCTCACGGGACTGGTGAAATTCTATAAAGGCTTGCATACTGCAGTTAATATCTGCTCTCTTGTGCCTTGTGGTTTTTTAATTTTAATAATGACTGTTTTACATTTTAATGATTGTTCTTATGTATTTGTTTTAACTAATTGTTGCATACCACCCACAGTTCCTTTTGGCCAGATGAACAGCCATATAAATTTGATAAATAAATAAAATAAATAAATAAATGTTGAATTTATTGCCATGATAGCACAGATACTTCTTCAATTCCTCTTATCCAAATGATTACCAGAGTTGGTTTAATCACATTTGAAGCCTGTGGTACTGAGCAATAGTGAAGGATTGGAACACCAATGTCAGGCAGCAATTGAAGGGTTCAGTAGCCTGTTCTCCAGCAGATCCCACAAGACAGCTGAGTGGGTGGAGTTAATTTGACTATGTACTATACTACCTGACTTGTTTAGAGCTAAATCAACTTCCCACAGGAGTTAGTTGACTGAGATAAATTATCCTTTCTCATTGTCCCATGTCATTCTAACCCTTTCCCCAACCCAGTCTGGCATGTTACAGAAATAGGGCCATAGAGGAGCATGCTATCTTTGACATTTAACTCTCATTGTATCAATAAAGCTCCATCTGGGATGTGCCAACTAGTATGTCAAGAAGAAGACCTGGTCCCTTCAACATGACATCCATGACTTGTTATTGAAGGAACATTATCTGCACAATCTGAAAAGCAAGAGCTCTTGCAAAGAGTTATGTTGCTTACTGGTACCGTGCATGCAATGTGGAAATAGTTCTTAGTTCACTTGTGGACACTCTTCAGTACAGCCTTTATCTGAGGTGCTGGACAGTATCAGCCAGTATAGATAACACTAAATTAGACAGAATAAAGCAACTCGTATTTAATCAAGCAACAGATACCAGTTTAGCAGAACACTCAAAAATACATTCCTGAAGAAGCCTCTCCTGTTTTTTACAGCAGAGTCTATAGATTTGATAGGTTTCAAGCCATAGCTTCTGTGTAAGCAAGTGTACTATTTTTAAATTGGGAAGATAAACAGTCTTCCTAATACACATGAACTGGAGCATGACTCATAAGACATGGAGAGAGAGAGAGAGAATGAGCGGACCTTTGCTGACAGAAAAAGAGGCTCAGATTCTTTGCCATGCATACAGATAGAACCAAAACAGCAGCATTTTATTTTTCTGCAATTTTCTTCAGAGTAGAAGGAACTTTTAAACTTGTGCTTCATCTTAGTATGCAGCCTATCTAGTCAAAATGGAGGACAAAAACTCTTGAGCTAAAGTCCTGGCACCCATAATGGGTTTGCATATGTGTATTGCTTAGAGGACAAGTAAGATACAACATTGTCAGATCTAAGTTCTGTCAGTTTCATGAGTTTTCTAAAGATGACACTGAAGAACCATTTATACATCTTTCCACCCACAGAGCCATTTGTTTAACAGTGATCTTCTACCACTAAAAATGGGTATCAGAAAGGGAAATAAGCAACAGTAAGGATAACAGTCAAGAAGGAAAACATGCTCTGAATTCAGTCAGGCACTTAGTGGAATTAGATCAGATTTGACTCCTTTGCATTCCAAAATTCATGATTACAACTACCAACATCATTGTACAAATGTTGGTAGTTGTAATCATGAATTTTGATTCATGAATCTGGAATCATGAATGAATCCAGATAAAGCACCTCATTTCTTTTGCCTACCATTCCTCTTCATGTCATCATTTAAAGAATCAGATTACACATTTTCATATTATGTCACAGGCACCCTTCTGGCACAATGACCTCAGATTCCTAATTTTGAAAGCCTATTTTGAGCTCCCACTGAGAATTCTACAGTTCATATTAGAAATATGGAAAAAATTCTTGGTCTTTTTTTTTAAATATTAACTTATCAATTTATACATTTCAAACCAATACACAGGCAAAATTATAGTTATATCTCAATATTCACACTTCCTTTTTCAAAATTTGAAATGGTATTGTCCAATTAAAGTATGCATTTAAATGTATGTATTTTGGAAACACAAAAATGTACTATTTTTTTTTTAAAGGTAACATACAAATGCATTATATTATGGGAAATAACTTGCAAAAATGCACCCATTACTCAGAATTGTTTTTAAATGATGCCAGGAAAAATTCACCAAAAAATGCACAAATTTAAAGCAAAACGACAAGCAAATCAAGACACGTTGATTTTAAAGACAGAAAAATGAGAACCTGAGTAAAACCAAAACTGACATATTTGTATATTCCTAGTTCAGACAGCATACCCCTGCCCAGTGTACCATGTTCATCATAAAATGGAATTAGAGTGAATTGCAAGTGGATATTTTTACAGCATCTATTTTGTTCTTTGTCTAGGAAATCAATTCTGATAGATGGAGGCTGTGAAACAGTCTCTAACAGTCTCTGGCTGTCCTGGTTCTTTTTTTAAAAAAGCCATAAGTTTTCTCTCTAATGCCCTCATAGTACAAATCTGCCTATTTGCTCCATCAAACTGTCAGGCGTATTTTCTTATCTGTGTGTGCAATTCTATTAACAAAAACTGAACACATGGAAATTGATCAAAACTATCAGCAGTAAAAAGATATGGATCTTCTTTTACTATTGCTACATTAGACATGATCTATCATACAATAAGCAAGGGTAAATGTTATTCACCCATATAGATTACTTAAGAATGGGCAGGTTGATTTAATGTTACATCAAATGATACAGGCTCATGTGCTTCAACTGAATTTGTCTATATGGCTTAAAAATGTTCTGAGATAATGCCAAAGTATAGATTGAGGAAAGAAAACAAATGCAGTTCCCAAACTTGTTGGCATCCGATATAAAAAAAGTTGGGCAGTTAAGTAGAAAATATAAATATCATATTAATAGGGCTATGCAAAGCTCTGAATGTTTCAAGGCAGCCTCATCCAGCAGAAGGCCTGGGATGTCTTTCCCAGTTGCCCACACAGACAATATTTGGGCAGAAGCTTCGAGTGAAGCAAAATAATTATGCATGTATCCAGATGTGGAAACAACTGGGAAAGCCCATGTAACAGCCATGCTATTATTCTAGAAGAGGCAGCATGCAATGGCTTTGAGGAGGGGTGCTTTGCTTACACTAATGTGGTTTCAGAAGCTACCCTTTGAATTCATGAGCAGTCCATACATAGGCCACTCAAATTTGTGCTAGAGCATGCTATTCATCCACATAGAACATATGCTTTCGACAAGGTGAATCATTCTCAAACTATTCTTCACATAATGTCAAAAGTCTGCACTGTGCTGACAGATACATATCTATCCCACGTAGTGGGGGAGATCAAGGAAACAAGACCTGCACAGATTTCAGTAAGGTATCTTTAATGCTAATCTGAGGAAAATACAGAATCTTGGAAACTGTAAAAGTAATTTTTCACCCTTATTTCTGGTAAATAAATTAAGACTAAATATCTTTGAAATATATTTCAAAGGTTTCCCAGATTTCCTACCATATGAGCTAAGTTGACCCACCCTCTGCTTCTTGATTGTTTAAGTCTATTCTGCTACCATTCCTTTCCCAGCTTCCTCACAATTTCTCACAGGTAGTCTAGGCATGGTGGCTGCTCTGCTGCTACCAATAATGCCTTCCCATAAAACAAAGCATTTACCTCTAATATTAGTTGCACTTTGGTAACATCAGCTAAGTAACAACTTTGTCTACTCCTGCATATAGTATACTGCTGTGATGTTAGATGTCTACTATTTTCAGGGATTACACATGAAAACTCTATACAAAGCGTTGAGCAAGAAGAACGAGACTGAAATGTTAGTCCGCTTAAGCAGCCAATCCATTATGTTTATATTCAAGAAGACAGTTAAGACAGTGAGATTTTCAGTTCAGGCCAATTGTACATAGTCTTCTTAAAGATCTGCACTGCCAAATTCTATGAGTGTTATCTAAGACCTATTGGCTGGATAGTTAGCTGGGCACAGAGTTATCACGTCTTAAATATAATAATATTTAATAATAAAAGTGCTAATTCCCATGCAAAACATAGGACTGTCTGATTCCCACCAGATAATCTAGAATTGCTCAGCTGATTTACTATATCTATCTATTGTGATGTAATCTACTGTATTTACTTTTAGCTACAAAATAAATGTAACAGCAAAACATTTTCATCTTAAAATTATATTATACAACACTACCCTTGCTTATCATGTTTTTAAATGCCCATTAGCCCCCCACTTTCCGATTTATAGAATTGTATTTTTATTCAGTGGTGGTAGTGGGTCTTTGAGCCAGGATGCAGTTCCTTGGGTTGAGAGAAAGCGACTGGCCCAAAGTCACCTACTTGGCTTCCATGCCCAAAACAGGACAATTCAGGTCTCCACACTCCTAGTCCTTTACTTATCTTCTGGTCCAACTGGCTCTTACTTTTGTGGATACAATGTTAACTATGATGTATGTTAAATTCCATGAGATTGCTCTAGTATATTTAGAAGTAGAAATAGATATTTCTTTCTTATTAAACCTGAAACTTAATATTCCAGGCTAAAACAGAAACTATTTAAAGATTGCAACCAAGAGGTTTGTAACCTTCAAATACACATTTTACATTCATTATAAAGTTCCATAAATGTCTTCAATGGAAACAAATATTATGGCTTGTTCATGACCTGTGCAAATTAGCCAAATCTGAACTTGCTGTACATGGCTCATGAAATCTCTTCTCCCATCTCTATTTTTAACACTGCAGTCAGTGATTATAGGCATTTAAAGGCTGATTAGCTTTGCCGAACAGTTAAAACAAAATGCTAACATACAGAAATATACATTGCTCTCCTTACAGAAAAAAGATATGCAAGAAGTAGTAATCTTAATTAACATTTTGCATAAGGTTCCAAGGAGGGCATTTCAGTACTCTAACATTTAAACAATAGCATAAAATAAGTCTGTAGGATTACCATTAGACCAAAAACTTAAGCACAACTTGGAGCCTTACTTAATGGAGTAAGGCTTATTTATACCATTAAACAATCTTGTTCCCATTTTTCGTAAATGAAAGACTACATTGTACTTAACATAATGCAAAAGTCTGGCATATATTGATTAGCTACAGGGAAATGAACCTATACTGTATGTAGTTTATACCTTTATTTATTATTTATTATTTTATTCATTAAAGCAACTTATATAGCCACCCAACTCACTCACGGTGGCTCTGGGCAGCTTACAGAAATAAAAACACTAAATACAAAACCCACTGCACCTTGTTATACCACCCTTAGATGGTATTAAAAAAAAAACACCTATCCTTAATATTGAATGAGGACATCATTTTTATTTAGCCCTGTGCCAATCTTTTAACTGATATGTTTAGCCTACAAGTGTTTTCATTACCAAAGATTTACTACAACACAAATTATTAGGACTATCGCATCATTGATTATGGATTAAACATGTGCTTTCACTGCAATTCAATTGATTACATAAATAATTGATTACTTAAATAAATTCAATTGATTACATAAATAAACTTGCATATTGCCAAGGCATCCCTCAGTGAACAGATAAAAAACATCTTAAAGATTGGATCCCTAAATACACTTAAATGCATAAAATACAATGAGACTTAAATATGATGAAAAATTAGTATCATTCACTGTTATATTTCTTCTTAATTCCAGCAGCAGCAAACTAAATAAAAATAATATGCTTTTCCCTTATGCTTCTTGATCATTGCAAAAGGGTGACTGAAATATCCATGGAAATCATAGTCACTTCCCATTAACACACTCTATATGGCCCATGAAAAACAATATAGCTAACTTCAAGTTATAGGTCAGGACAGAGCCCTTTATTCACTTTGCAGAGAAATTAATACCTACAGTAGGTGTAAATAATGAAGTCATCACCAATAGACTTTTAGCAATTATAAATTGCTTCTATCAATTTAATTGCCAGTAGCTCAATATGAAATCTTAACAAATATCAAAGAGCCTGCTTGATTCAGGTTTTGAGAATTGATACAACTTGAGTTAATGAACTTTTATCAGAATGAAATTCAATAACAATGATTTTTAAAAGTTAAAGTCTCCTTCAAGTCATTGCTCAAGTTCATGCACTTTTCTTGACAAGAGTATGGAAGTGGTTTGCTACTATCTTCTTCCCAGTCTAGCCTAGGCTTAACCCCTGAGCCAAGATAAAGTCAGGCTGCTACCTGCCATATTAACAAAGTCCAACCAAAAAAGACAATAATTTGAACAAGGTACACATTCAAACAGTTACCTGTACATTTCTTTATGTTGCTATTCCTCTTTCCATGAGATCCCAGCTTGCATCCAAAATTTTCTTCCCAAAATTCTGCAAACCACACATTCCTTCTGTTATTTGCTAGGGTTCGACTTCTAAAATATCTATCAAAACCTGAATTGAAAATACAGATATGCATACACAAAGATCAGAAATTATATATATATATATATATATTTGTATTTTTTTCACTAAGAAAATAAATGCTTGGGAATCTGCTTGACTTATATACAAGTGATATCACACATATTTGTATAAAAAGCTCCACTTAACTCCCACATCATGACAGACAACATGATAAATCATGGTTTATCTTAACAGGAACAAGCAGAGTTCCCATGTACTTCCCATTCAAATCTAACAAATAAAGTTTAATTTTTAAAGATGGTTTCCTGAAATAAACAACTACAAACCAAGGGGTATGAATCCAACAAAGAGTTATCTGAATCTATGAAGTGACTGGAATCCTATGTATTCTGGCCATTGCCATTGCATTTCCGAAAGATTATTGTAGAACTTATGGGCTCCCCTTAGATATCTGGTTGGCCATTGTGGGAACAGAATGCTGAACTTGATAAGGATTTTGGTCTTATGTGACATGATTCTTTCTGTATCTAAATTTCCCCACTAGTGATCTGTAGCATCATAACATCACCCACCCAACACTGAAGCAATATAAAGCCTATCTTCATTACTATTACATTAATACAGTGCAGAGTTTGGACAGCAGACTAAAAAATAATACTTCCAATTGCTTGAACAGGTTGCTGAAAAGAGGTAACCTTGCTCAGTCATAGATTTCTTCCATTCATGAAATATCACGTTCCAGAGACAGAGACAAATGGACCATATTCCCACAATGAGTAGGCAGCAAATAACTGGGAGTATTTTTTTAAAAAAAAACTACATTGTATTTGGTTTCCTATGTGCATATTTATGAAATGACTGAACACTCATACTATGCATCATCATAACTGTTATAAATTAACTCAGCAGTTCAGAGGTTAAGGAATATTTATTAGTTCCCTGTCTCAATATTTTTGGCAAAAGGCAGTTTATCTCCTCCTCCTCCTCCTCCTCCTCCTCTTCACCTTTATTTTGCTTTGCCACTGTCTCATGTCATAGACAAGAAGTCTTAGAAATCACATCTCTGCCTGAGAAAAGGATATGATGACTCGTTACTTAAATTTGCTGAAATTCTGAAAAATAGTTATCTCAAATTGGGTTACAGTCTTCATGTTGCACAGAATTATCAACTCTGAGTGGTACCTGCTTACTCCCTAAAGACACCGAATTATAGATCCTTTTTTTTTTTTCTTAACTAAAATGCCAGGATTGAATCTGGAACCTTTTATGTACTTATGCACCTTATTATATCATTTAGCTATAATCTTATTTAACAGCTGTAAATGTGATTCTAAATAATGTTCCAGTGATTATTACATATTGACAATGGAGTTAACAATGAACTGACAGTGGCAGGACATGATAACTTCCCGATCTAAAGATAGTAACTGATATTAATAAAAGCTACTGTGTATTTATGTACGCTGTAGTTTTTGTGCCATTCATACCACTATTTAGGAAATTAATTTAAGCCTTAACCAGAACCACTGAGCACAGGATCCATTTTCACCAACTAGATAACATCAATAAACTGATATTTGAAATAAGTAAAATAGGCTTTGAAAACCTGGCTTTAGTGCCAGGTCCGAGGTTGACGTTTATTATTTGTTTTATTTATTTTGTTTGGTTGATTTTGTGTTTATTGGATCATTTTAGTCTGGGCTGTCTGTCTGATTTTATGTTTTTAGCTGTTTTTATGTTTTTTCTCATTTTTATGTTTTTTTTCTAGTTTTGTATGCCACCCAGAGTCCACTGGAGTTGGGCAACCAATAAATTTAAATAAATAAATAATAAAAAGACTAAAAATAGCAGTGGCACAAAATAATGCTATTGTTGTGTGGGAAAGTTTCAGTAGGAAATTTCTTCAGAATAAATAAACTGAGTTGGTTACAAAATATGTTCTTCTCAGAATGGTCATAAATTAGATGCACAATACAGGTAGTATTAACGTAATCACTTAATGTCCACTTGTTCAATGACTGCTCGAAATTATGACAATGCTGAATGAGGGATATTTATGATGGGTCCTCATACTTGTGACAGTTGCAGTGTCCCCACAGTCAGATGATTACCACTTGTGACCTTCACTACCAGCTTCCAACAAGCAAAGTCAATGGGGAAGGTGGCAGGAGGTCACAAATGGTGATTATGTGACCACGGGACTGTGAGGGTTTCAGCTAACAATGGCAACCGCCACTGCCACAACTGCCATCGTAAATCAGCACAGTCACGTGACACTGCACCTTACAACCACGTTGCTTAGCAATGGAATTTCCAGTCCTAATTATTGTTGGTAAGTGAGGACTACCTGTATATCTATTGCTTCAGACAGTGAGCTTAAGAAACTATTACCAATTATACATATGGAAACCAAACAATAATGCACCTAAAGAAGATGGAATGAAAATACAATTTAAAGTAATTTGCACCATCAGAAAACCATAAAATAGTTTCATGAATGTATGATGTATCAGAATTATATAAATGTACACTATGGGTCATCCCACTAAAGTTTTATCTATACAATCTTACCATCAATGGAAGCTCTTTTGGGCAAAATGGTGACAGCCCCTTCTGCAATTTCTTCTTGTTGATAAACAGGTGAAATTTTAGAACCCCAACTGTCTGAACCTATCCAAAGAAAATGTCCAGTTTGATTCAATTTCCTAGCAGCCTCCAGTATTCGCCTGTAAATAAGAATTTAAAAATGGTTATTTAAGTCAACTTTTAAAATGGTTACTCCTTATGACAGTCTAGTTGTCATAAGTCCCTAGTTGTTTTTGTCAAGTCCATCAAACATTTTTAAAAGAACTTGTTTTCTTTGTAAAAACAGAGTATAGAACAAATCCTGTAATAGTAAGCATTTATGTATGTATGTATGTATGTATGTATGTATTTGCAGTATCATATTTCTATGATGCCACAATCAAAACAACTCTCAGTGGCTTCCATAGAAAAAATACAACATAAAACCTACACAATACAAAACATGGAAGCACCATGGCAATAAGACAATAGAAATAAAAAAGAATAAAGAAAGAATGACCGCTTTTCTCCTGTTTGTCTCTGTCTCTTTCAGCTGCCTTCTGTATCAGTTCCAAACTAATACCTTCTCTTTTCTGCTTTACTTGTTGTCAAGCACTGGAGGCATACTAGTAATATTTATGGAGGAAGAGACTATTGAAGGGAAGAGAAGATCTTCCTTTCTTGCCATTATTTTTTGTCACCTGAATTTTCTGGTTAATTTATTTTCCTAAACCCAGTTAAGTGGTAGTGAACTTTGGCTGAACTTCAAAAGCTAACCAGGCTCAACCTGTTAGGACTTGAATGACAGACTTCCAGGGAAATCCAGAGCTATCAGCTGGATGGGAAAGAAGGGGCTTCTCATTTTGCTTGTTTCTGAATACTATCGTTTCACTTGTCCCTTCCATTGCCACTGGTTAGCAGTCAAGAGAAGGCTTTGGTGGATGCTGTGGGAACAGCAAGAACTCAGAGTACCCAAGAAAACTGACCCAAGATTTTCTCCTTTCCCCTAAAACCTTAGATCTTTACCATGTTAATTTTCCTATTTTTAGGACCACCATTTGTCATCCTTATTAATCCAGAAATACTTGATTCTCACTGGAGCAGAAACACTCTGTGAAAACCAAACGTTGTTTTCCTGTGTTTAAGGATTGCAAAAAAATTGGAATGGCTTCAAAACTGAAATCCACTGTGAGTAACATGTATAAATAAAAACATGACTTTGAATGTTACCTATTCTACTAAAAAAGCCAATACCTTATATCATCCTCATTTGCAAACATGATCACAGCACGAGCATTTGGAGTCTCCATCAAGCGCTTGATAATCTTCTCAAATTCCCCTGGTCTTGGTTCACGGGGGATTTTTAGTGACTGAGCAATGCAGACACCACCTGGGGTGGAGGGGATAATAAAAAGGCAGGCTGTGAAATATAGTTTTTTACAATCATTATGCCCAGTTTGATGAAAACAGAATTCTGGATTTAAAGAGGACTACCAAGCCAGCAAAACTTTAAAATGTAACTTTGCAAATGTAATGCTTCTGCATAATGCTTCAAATTCTTTTGCTAAGTTCATCACAATCTAATTTCTATTCTATTATTGTTCCCAATGTCATTATTTACTGTATAGTGCTAAACAATTTGAATTATTAAACAACATATTAGGAATATATTTGATGGGAAAAGTATTTTGGTGGATACAATAAAGTATCAAACTTGCATGCTTCTTCTGGAATCTACAGCCTGGTCTGCTACAACTGTTAATCACCACATTATAATTCAGTTGTCTTCATTATTCAACCATATTATTAAAGCTGTGTGCACTCATCAATAAAAGCTGTATAGTAGTTACAGGTGAAATACCATAAGAACAATCAAATCTGGTCTGAGGTTGAACTTGATCTTAAGAATTCTAGTCTTCTATGCAACCCTACTGATTTCCTGCTGTCCCAGCCCATATTATCCTGGTCATAGCATGGAGTAGAAGAACAAGTGTTTGACCCAGAAACCAGCATTACCCCAATGAGAAAGTATAATTTTAATTTGCAGTATAAAGGCAAATATTGGAGAAGGACTGTATGTGTATATTGGCTGTAGGATGCAGAAATCTTAAAGAAAATAGTGGAAACAGCTACCTAGGCAAGCACCTCCTTACAAGGATTTCGCACTAATATCCAAATTCTGATGAAGAATTGATTCCACTGGATGTATTGAGATTTCTCTCCTGACCCCTGCCCCATTCCCTCCCCTCAAAAACTGGAACAGAGTAAATGAACTTTAGAAAGGGCTGTATCCCTTCTATAGAAGGTAACCTGCAAAGACCATTTTAAAATATACAGTTTAGCTTAAAATAAATAGTTTAACAAAATATCTCATACAGCATAGCTATTTATAAATTTACTAAGCAGTAGACTTATATTAGCATGCTGTATATAACTCAACATCTCTGCAGAGAATTTTAACACATTTTAAATGGCGAAGGCAATAAATTCTCATGTTGAAACCAAGCTTGTACAGCTAAACCATGCATAGAAAAGAGTTACAATGGTTTCACTTACAACCTTAGCTGACTTCAGTAGAGGCAATACAAAATGAAAGGAAGGGAACAATAATACTGCCATTTTACAATCTTGCAATGGCTTTATATAAATGTGTAATGCAGCAGCATTTGGAGGTGTGTGTGGGCAAATGTATGGATGGGTAGGTGATAGATAGACAGACAGACAGACACACACACAAACACACACACACGAAGGAGAGAGAAGTTAGTTCATTTCATGGTCTATTTCATATGGAACCAAGAAGTGTTTTTTTCAAAATAAGAATGGCATTAGAAATTAACACTTTGGTTTGCAACATTTCACCCTCACACTTGTGTATGCATGAGTGTGTCTATATGTATACATGCATATGGTATACTTAAAGTATGTGCGTGTGTGTGTATAATGTATATATAAATATAATATATACACACACATAATTATACATACATAAATAAATATATATATGGTATACTAAAAGTCAGACCTCATAGGCCAATCACAATTATTTTGCCCAGAGATAATGTTACTGTATTTTAGAATGTTCAAATATCATGCATCAAATGAGTAAGGAAGTGTTTAAAAGAAAATAGCAATACATTCAAACATTTAATATAATTTACATAATAAATTGTCTATGGACCCTGACTTTTGGCATACTCTGCGTAGAACTAATGTGAATGTAAGAGCTCAGAGCTTTCTTACCAACCACATCATTTAATTCTTAAGCCCAGTGTCGACTGTTCTGATTGGCATTGACTTGCCACAAATCTTTTTCAAGTAATAGTAATAGGCACCTTGATGCAATACCAAAACACCTGGAGCACCACTTGAAGACCATCAGCACTGACAAAATCACCATCAGTCAATTGCAAAAGGAATTTACTTGGAACAGCTTATATCCTGTGACGATACCCATAACACCATCAGACAACAACATTTGCCTATCCCAGGTCCTTGGGAAGGACTCGATAGGTGGATAAAAATGCCAAATCCAGTCTAAACATCTAGCTGACTGTGTGACCAACCGTAATAACAATAACAAATAATTATTAATAATAATAAATAATGCCCTACAGTACCTGAATAGTTGCTTTCTGGACTTTAATGTCACAAGAGAATCACCACTTCCATCATTACAATAGTTAATTCAGTCATAACTAAACTGGGCACTTTAGCATCTCTGTGATGAAGAATGTTTTTGACGCTAATAGGAATAAATCAAAATGCACTTCAGACTTCCCACTACATTCATAATAAAATCAGCACACCACTGTTTGACAAGCAAAGCAATTGGTTTGTCTCTTTATCTATATGTTCCCTCTACCCACAGACCTACGCCCACTGCATTCAGAGCAAAGAACCCTCTTTTGATTTACAGGATGTAGTCAAAAGCTGGAATGAGCTACAAAGAAAGCACTGAAGTTAAACAGGAATATAATCCTAATGCATATTATGTTTAAGTTGTAATAAGAACATGATACTATAATGAGATATGGGTTCTTAAGACCTATTTGACTAGCTGTTGAGTATTGGACAAGCTGGTCTCCCTAAGCTTCAGTCTCCTAGCTCTGACACAGGAACAAAGTAATACTAAATAATGATAGTATTTGTTTCTATGTAAAATACTGAGAGAAGATGCTAAGTATGATCCTGATAGGGTATTATGCCTTCATAGGATACTCACCTGAATAAAGGAACAAGTTACACATACTACTATTTCTAGCCAATGACGGTTAAGCAGCATGGTCTGCAAAGATTTCTACTTATTTTCATATGAACAAAAGCAGAGTCTAGATGACTAGGAACTAGTGCGGAATTTCAGACAGATGTTTTGATTCAGTGAAGGCTTGAATGGAACTGCTTTATAAAGCAACATGGACTCCTCACTTCTAAGGATAGAGTGAAGCAGTTGTGTTGCTCTGCTTTTCCTATCTGGTCTCCTACCTCCCCTGCCACTTTCTCCAGCACTTCCAATACCCAGAAAATGCTTCTTTGTAGGTACTCCCAATATGCAGGAACTTCATCCAACTCTTCTAGTCAGGCACAGGAAGCAACAGAAGAGGCTTCTGCACACCACTGGCACTTGTGCAGAAGTATCTTGCAGCTTTTACAAGTGCCAAAACAGAGTATGTGGAGGCTGTGAGACAATGAAAAGTGTTTTCTTGAGGTAAATTGGAAGCATAGGAAGTTGGACAATCACACATGAAGATAATGGAGTAAATGTAGACCCATCCTTCTCTCTCATCTTAGGGTACTTAGTTATATGTCATAATGTCCAAAGAGGGCTTGAGACATTCATTCACCAGCAGCATTTCTGTGTCTGCTCTGATACTGAAGCCACAGAAATGTAGTTTCTAAAGGACTGCACTCAACACAAACATGCTGATTCTCAGCTCTGCTACTATGAATTCCATCTCTGCCACAGACTCAGCAGATGGTATTAGATAAGCTATTATTTCTCAGTATTTACTTCCTGCCTACATTTCAGGAACAATATTTCTACTCATTTGCCTTACACAGTTGTGCTACGGGTTATACTGAATTTTCCATGAAAGTTTTTAAGCATGATAGAGATATTTTAATGTCTGAAGCAAAGAACAAGAGGTTTTTCCCCATAGAAAAGCTGACCAGAATAAGAAGTGAATCCAACTTTGCCACGGAAAAGTGTTTCCCTGAGAAAAATTACTTTGGGGGCTTCAGGGCATGACCTTCATTATCCTTGCTCCCAACCTGCTGCCTCTCTGCCAAGCTACATGGCAATAAACTTACTAAATTGGAAATCAGAACTAATTTAGTCATTTTGCCTAGCCTGGAAATGGATATACCCATGGGCCAGACTGCTGGATATGTGTGCTTACCTTATTCTTAAGGAGAATATTCTTATTCTTACCTTATTCTTAAGAAGAGAGGGGGAAAAAGTGATTTGGAAAGGAGTTTTGTATTTCTCTGGAAGTAAAACCCTCAGGCCTGGGATTTTGGTGCATTTAGGCTGAGATTTCATCATTCTAAATCAAATGGTAGTAGCATACCTATTCTGGAAATATATCACAAGTTTGCAGGTGCAGACACATACAGAAACATACACACATGGGGTATCATAAATACTGTACATATAGAGATCTTTGCATTAAGGTATACCTTTCAAAGAATTCCTTTACCATCATCCCACCTGCATAAAAGTCTCAAACTCTACAAGGATCTATAAATATTCTGATTTATTGTTTGGTCATTACTTTATAAATAATTGCACACCACTTTTCACAGTTCTTAACACTGGTTAGGAAGCAAAAGCCTTGCAGGAAAGAAATGTTCTGATATTAACTATGGTTTTTCTTCTTAACAATAAAAGTAATGTGTTGTACTTATTATTCAGTGCCAGATACAGCTTATTGTGTATCAGTTGAATGCATTCAGAAGCCTTTGAGATTTCAAAGATTAAATCACTGCTTAGAATATATAGTTTTTTGTTTTCTACTTAGGTTATGAGATAGCAAATACAAGTATAATATGAAACATATGGTATTTCAGGCATATAATTCTGAAATTAAATACTTCATCTATCAGATGAACATTAGATTGATAAATATTAATTACAACTAATTATCTCCAACCCTTTATATAATTAAATACTCTTAATTATCACTGATTTCAAATACACATATATACAGGTGAAACTCAAAAAATTAGAATATTGTGCAAATGTTCATTTATGTCAGTATGGCAACTCAAAAGGTGAAACCAATATATGAGATAGACACATTACATGCAAAGCGAGATATGTCAAGCCTTACTTTGGTATAATTGTGATGATTATGGCGTACAGCTTATGAAAACCCCAAATTCACAATCTCAGAACATTAGAATATTACATGACATCAATAACACAAGGATTGGAAATAGAACAATATCGGACCTCTGCAAAGTATAAGCATGCATATGTACTCAGTACTTGGTTTGGGCCCCTTTTGCAGCAATGACTGCCGCAATGCGGCGTGGCATGGATGCTATCAGCCTGTGGCACTGCTGAGGTGTTATGGAAGACCAGGATGCTTCAATAGCGGCCTTCAGCTCCGCTGCATTGTTCGGTCTCATGTCCCTCATCTTTCTCTTGGCAATGCCCCATAGATTCTCTATGGGGTTCAGGTCAGGCGAGTTTGCTGGCCAATCAAGCGCAGTAATCCCATGGTCATTGAACCAGGTTTTGGTACTTTTGGCAGTGTGGGCAGGTGCCAAGTCCTGCTGGAAAATGAAGTCAGCATCCCCATAAAGCTCGTCTGTGGAAGGAAGCATGAAGTGCTCCAAAATCTCCTGGTAGACGGCTGCGTTGACCCTGGACTTAATGAAGCACAGTGGACCAACACCAGCAGATGACACGGCTCCCCAAATCAACACAGACTGTGGAAACTTCACACTGGACTTCAAGCATCGTGCATTGTGTGCCTCTCCATTCTTCCTCCAGACTCTGGGTCCTTGGTTCCCAAATGAGATGCAAAAGTTGCTCTCATCAGAAAAGAGGACTTTGGACCACTGGGCAACAGACCAGTTCTTTTTTTCTGTAGCCCAGGTAAGACGCTTCTGACCTTGTTTGTTGTTCAGGAGCGGCTTGACAAGAGGAATACGACATTTGAAGCCCATGTGCAGGATCCGTCTGTGTGTGGTGGCTCTTGATGCACTAACTCCAGCCTCAATCCACTCCTTGTGAAAGTCCCCAACACTTTTGAATGGCCTTTTCCTGACAATCCTCTCCAGGCTGCGGTCATCCCTGCTGCTTGTGCACCTTTTTCTACCACACTTTTCCCTTCCACATAACCTTCTCTTGATGTGCTTTGATACGGCACTTTGGGAACATCCAACTTCTTTTGCAATTCCCTTTTGGGGCTTTCCCTCCTTATGGAGGGTGTCAGTGATGGTTTTCTGCACAACTGTCAGGTCAGCAGTCTTTCCCATGCTTGTGATTCCTACTGAACCAGCCTGAGAGACCATTGAAAGGCTCAGGAACCCTTTGCAGGTGTTATGGATTCATTAGCTGACTAGAGTGGGACGCTTTGAGCCTAGACTATTGAACCTTTTCACACTATTCTAATTTTCTGAGATTGTGAATTTGGGGTTTTCATAAGCTGTATGCCATAATCATCACAATTATACCAAAGTAAGGCTTGACATATCTCGCTTTGCATGTAATGCGTCTATCTCATATATTGGTTTCACCTTTTGAGTTGCCATACTGACATAAATGAACATTTGCACGATATTCTAATTTTTCAAGTTTCACCTGTATTATATTAACAACACAATATAAATGAGTGGGGGACTGATTTATTGGGGAAAATATCAGAGATAAATATATTGTAAACAAATTAAACAGTGTGGCTGGGAACATTATTTTAAACATAATTTTGAATACTCTGTTGCCACTTGAGGGCTAAATATAAATTTAATAATAAATAAATATAATCTTATTTGTCAATAAAAATAAGACTTTATTGGTAGATGAATCCTTTAGAGAAATTGGATGGCTCCATTTTTTTGTCTCAGATTAAGAAAATCATGTTTTAGCATAAGCCAAATTCTGCACCAATATAAAAAATACTATATAACTCAAATCTACTACTCTAACATATATGTGTGTGTGTGTGCGCGTGTGTGTGTGTGTGTGTGTGTGTGTGGTAGAGTAGTAGATTTGAGTTCCAATAAAGGGCAGAAGTAGCATAAAATCTCCAGAAACCCAAATCAGAAATCAGAACAGCAACAAAAGGTAGGGCTGTGTTCTGAATTCAAAGGGGAAAATATTACTTGGAGAGCATGTGGACATAGTGCCATATCTGTCTGCAAATCCTTAGCCCACAGAAGGAACGGGGGCATGACAAATGTCTCAAAAGGGACCCTCCCTAGTTTCTTGGGCTGTAAAGGCAATGGGGTAGAAATGTATTTCAGACTTGCAAGATTCTGTAAATGTAACCTTACAATAAAGTAGAACTAGTACTTCTGGGTGTGCTTCTTGTCTGGTCTACCTTGCAAGGCTGGCACCCAGACACATTTCAAGTCCATTTTTCTCCTTTGAATCCAGATTGCTATACAATCCTGAAACAAAGAAATGAACTCTAAATACCAAGGGAACTTAAACTAACCATAACATAGTTGAAGATTAAAGAAACGTATTTTATGTTATACAAGTTTTCAAAATAGTATGGATTTGGGAAGGATTTTCATCACTTAATATTAACATCAATTGCTAATGACATCATTATGATATTAAATAGGTATTTACATTCACTTTTACTGTATTATATATTCAGAATTTTAAGCCTATTATATTTAACCCATGAATCAATTAATACTGAATTTCACTACTTTGATTCACTGAAATCACACAGTAATTGATGTACCATGGGGGACTTATTCTATCTCCCCATCTCAAAATATCATACAGAATGTTACGGAAATTGTACATCCAGATTACAGATTTAAGAAAAAATATATGGACAATATACCTCCTTTTTGTTCACCACTGCTTAATATAGGCAGCCATATAAAATTGCTCAATAACTGAATAAATATATGGAATTTAACCACTGTTCTTTATAGTCCTAACCCAGCGATATGATAGAAGATAAGTGATGAATTGGTCAAGAAGAGATGGAACTGTATGATCACTTGACTTTGTCAGCCTTAAGGTTTCAATTTGCTATGACAGATGATGGAAGAATAAGCTTCAGAGTTGAAAATGAATCTAATTTGTAGCCTTCTACAATAAAATATCCAGGACCTTGGCAGTGCTTTGTTCTCTCTGAGCCCAGTCCTGTTGGTGCATCTTCCATCCTCCCTATTCAGAGCTGGCTTTTTTGGATAGGAAAGTATATTCTAAGCCATTTTAATGATCATTATTGTATCCGTGCAATTTGCAGCATATCTATCTTGTTCATATATTATTCCTCAAGAGTGTCTTTTTTTCTGAATAATATGGGAGTACCAATAATCCCCTCAAGACATCAGAGTTGCCAGATGGACAAGTGTTGCATTAAATTCCTTTAATTTGCCATGATGGCAACATTTTGACTGATATATTGTGCTACTCCTTCAAAACACAGTGTTGCGCAGTGAAAAATATTGTACATTCTAATGAAACCATTATTTGTGACAGGTCTTAGCCACCTGGGGAGTGTTGTTGTTGTATTAACAGTATGTGTGTGTATGAACAGTACAACCAAGTAGCTGGCATTGTGTATAGGAATATTTGCACAGTGTATGGGCTCGACCCTCCCAAGTCCAGATGGAAGACTCCACAGAAGGTCGTGGGGAATAACAGGGCTAAGATCCTGTGGGACTTCCAGATCAGATGGACAGGTAGGTACTGGCCAATCAACCAGACACTGTAGTAGACAAGGACCAGAAGACAGCAGTAGTGATAAGTGCCAAGTGACAGCAACATCAAGAAAGAAAGAGTATGAGAAGCTGAAGAAGATACTGTGTAGAATCTTCAAACTCCCAGCCCTTTGGCAGAGGACCCAAGACTGAGGAAAATACATACCATCCACAGGGGTGAGAGGGGATTTTTTTTTTTTAATATATATATATTTGTTGCTGTTTTGAGAGGTAGGATGGGTTGCTTTGAAGTTTACCATAGATGTTTTAATTTTTACTATATGATGTTTATTCTTGTAAGGATTTGATGGCATGTAAATCCAGTCAATCAACTTTAGAGCTAGAAAATTGTAAGAAAGATATTAAACGGAAAGAAGATCCATTCTTTAACAACAAAAATCTAGCAAAATAAGATAATTATTTAAGATAATATCACATCCTCTCTTGAAAAACATACAGAGAAAATGTGTCATATGATATAGGAACACATGGCCCTCAGGGCCTGCTCTGCTGCCTCATTTTGGCAGGGGGTAATCCTGGGAGGAATGAGTGAAGAACTCCAGGAGCGTATGCCAAGAGTATATACTATCAGCTGGATCACTTAAGCTGGGAGGGTTATCTCAGCTGTCCAACTAAAGCAAGCAAGTGCCTATATTGGGTATCAGCAATATAGGAAGATGTTAGAGGGGGATAATCCCTTTAATGACAACAGCAAGGGCATAATTTCATACTCCCACTCCTGTATTTTACCAAGAAAACCACCAGGTTGGGGACAGATCATCCTAGAGAATATCTATGTGGTCACTAAAAATCAGCACCAACTTGATATATAGATTGTCTCAGTCAGAATAATACCTGCTAGCATTTATTTATAGGTAGAACCACACTACCTACCTACCACTACAGAACACTGCAACAGCTGTGTTTTTTCCTATACTTGCGCAACTACCCTATGCCGCTGACATGTGACCTCAGGAAAAAAATGTTCAAGTTGTTTCCAACAGGTGCACTCCAATTCACATTTTGCCCTTCAAATACAGATCTGAGTAGTTGCTGATTTTATCTCTCCGAAATACTATGAACAGGCGTATCACTTTTAACATGCATTACAATGCTGATGTTTGGAGAGAAAAAAAGACTTTTTTTCAAAAGCAGCTACAATGAACATTTGCAGATGGCTTGAATCAGGAAAATATGATGTTCCCAGCAAAGTGTCCTTCTCTAACTAAAATGTAACTAGAACTACTAGTCTAATTTCCTTCTGGAAAAATTACACCATTTGCATCACTTATACTTAGAAGACCTTCTTTCTATCAGAAATAATAAATAACATCAGTTTCCCACCAGGACAGCTGAGACCAATAATTCAGTGTCATCTCTGATGGACTGACAAAGCTCCAGAGCACCACAGCCCACCTCCATCTTCCAGTACAGAAAGTAATAAGTCATTTGCTGCTGGAGATAGGGGTACCAGAAATGAACATTTACAGAATCAAGGCAACAAAGAATCTACTTCTCTTGCTAACAATATAGCACAAGCAATTCTCTCTTTACCTCAGTCCTGTTTGTGAGCCAGTATTATTATCTTAAGTTTCTCAACATTTTTGCTTTGAAGTCTTTGTGACTTGTATACAGAACTGACCCAGAGAATTTTGGCAATTATGAATTCACTGAACTGACTGCATCTGCCTGACAATTTGGCCTCCAGCTGCCTCTTATTGCCAGATGCAGAAGATATACCAATTTAAAGGCACTTGTTCCACTTATGAGAGCAATCTGAAGAACTGTTCATGCTATCAGCCTCACCACTAAAAACAATATTTATTATAAGTGTTAACTAGCAGGGCTGTGCTGACACTTCAGAAACAATTTGGAAGAAGTGCTTCAGACATGGTGCAAGCACATCTTTCTGCTGTTCAGGAAAGCAGGCTTCCATGCAAAGCTAAAAAGAAAATGCCACTTTAAAGAAACCACTAATTAAAATGAATGCAACTCTTAAAACAACCACCTGAAAAAAACTGGATTGCTTTACTGAAAAGCAGGAAGTGGTTTGGAATATTTCTTCTGAGCCATTTTTGAAGTGCACAGAGCTCTATTAACTATATGTGTTTTAAAGTTATTCTCAGCTACCAACAGAACTAAATATATCATCATCACATTAACATGTGACCCATAATTTTCTTGGATATGGATAAACAATCTTATTTTCCAAAAAAATAGCCATGAGCAACCCAAGCTTTATTTCTATAAATAATGTGGCCTCTATGAAAAAAATGAAACAAGTTTCAAGATTATGACTAAATTCTCAAGCACTATATTTCACCAATATTCTTCTACTGATTCTATAAATAGTATCTCTCTTATTATCTCATACTTCAATGTGTGGTTTGTGTGTTCAAGTTTGTGATAATGTATAGGGCAACTGCAGAAGAAAATAACAAACTATTGAACAAAGGACCTATGGACAATTTTTGATACTTAAAAATACGTCCTTATAAGAGAAAGTATACAGTATTGTATTCACAAACATGTCTGGAAACATAATGCTTATATAGATTAATTTTAAGAATACATCACTCAGATATTACAAAAAACAATAATCCCTAAAATAAATGTTTTCAATTGAAATCACAGCAGGATGGAACAAGGCTAATAGAACTTTTTTCCTGTTAAAACTGAGATGTGTGTAGACTGCTATTGATAAGGAGAATATCTTTGAAAGTGACAGCAATAATGTAATAAAGAAAGAATGCAAATGCTCAATATTGAACACCTGCAACCCAACTGGATACTAACCTCAGTTTTTAGAATATATACAGTTTACCAGTTATGGACATTGTGATGGGGTCTATATGGGATGGGATGGGATGGGATGGGGTGGGGTGGGGTGGGGTGGGAAGGGAGAAGTGACATTCATCATTCATTCATGACTTCAGAGTAAGACTCCGTTCATATATTCATTATAGTATAGTTGTTATAGCTATCTGTTTCTCTAGGAATAGGTATGAATCCATACTATCTACCTAAAACTTATATGTCTAAAAGACCTCCAACAATCACAGATGTATAGCTAAAATTACAGGGAACAATCATTTCAGAGATGCTTAGAAACAAGCTAGCTATGTTTTCAGAATTTGGCTTGGAAAAACAGAAACATAAAACTTAGCTTGCTGGTTTCCATAGCATTACATTGGAAAAATATTTATGGTATCTCTGTTCCTTCATTAGTTCATACCATCTATGTTAGATACAAATTATTCTGTTTTGTGGCAAGAGCCACAGAGCAAAGGTAATGGATGGATCAGGACAAAACAGATGGAATTGTAAATGGTATGTGGGCAGTATTGTTAATGCCACAGTTTTAGAGCATATTTGAAACAGAAACAGCACACAATACCATTGGTAGTAAATTATATAAATTATATACAAGTACATAATGTAATTTGAACAATACTGAGGCTCTGAATCAGTTTCCCCCCACATTTTTTAAATTTTATGCTGTATTTATCTATATTTTAAAAAATCAGGAAGTCTTGTGACATCCAATTTATACAGACCCCATATATAACACCCTCCAAGTGTATTACAAATTACAAATATAAAGTAACCAACAGGGAAATTAAATAGAGAAGTAGTTATATGACTCATGAATAAATGTTTCATAAAAGCTGCTAATTGTATCATATAGTCCAATCTTTATATTTTTAGAAAGATTATAGATATTAGGTTAGCTGCTTTTCCTCTCTAGCAAACAATGCAGGATAAACTTTACATCACAGGATTCTTTCTATTATAGCTTTCATTTTTAAAATGTTTCTGTTTTTCCAGCCATATTCTGAAAACATAGCTAGCTAGTTTCTAGGCATCTTTGAAACGATTGCTCCCTGTAATTTTAGCTATAAATCTGTGATTGTTGGAGGTCTTTTTGACATATAGGAATGATTCTGTGTACTATTATTCAGCATTCATCAATTTTGACACTGAATTTTTCACTCTGTTGCTTAACTAAATGCAACCCTTTAAAGGAACAGTCAGTATATAATCATATCTGGAACCAGTAATTTATTAAACAAGGCATAACCATCATGCCCATATGCTCTCTGTTCATTTTTCTTCTTTGCCAGTTTAATTGTTTGTATTGTAGTTGCTATACTGGTAGTCCTTGGATTGTAACAGGACTGGGATTGCTGTCACTAAGTGATGTAGTTGTAAAGTGTGATCTCATGTGACCTCACTTAGCAACAGCAATCCCAGGCAGACCCTGTTGCCATCATAACCCCAAGATACGTGGGCTGTTAAGCCAGAAAAGGCAGGAGTCCCAGGGAAGGAGCATGGGGGTGCCATGGGGGGATGGGGAAGGCCTGGGAGGGCCAGTGGAGGCTGCATGTGGGTGGGGAGTACTGTGGGTGGAAGAAAAAGCAGAAGCAACTTACTGGAGGGACTTGCAACCTTCCCTGCCAGCTTCCCTGTTGACTTTGCTTGTGGGAAGTCAGCAGGGAAGGTCACAAATGGCAATCACATAACCGTGGCTCCCTGCAACGTCATAATCATGAGCCAGGCACCACAGCACTTGACCAAGGGGGTGCTGCGATGGCCAGTACATCCATTTTTCAACATCCCCATAACTTTGAATGGTCACTGAACGAATGAGCATAAGCCAAGGACTACCTGTAAGCCATCGGGATTAATTACATCTCAACTGGGAAATGAGTTTAATCTTGGATTCTAAACTAGCTCATGCTTTGGAGACTGTTTCAAGCAATTTCCTGGTTCAGACATGCCAAATGTAAAATAATTATGGTGATAATTGAGAGATGGAGAGGAGAGAGATTAGGTGAGAGTGAAAGCAAATAGAAATTATGTATGACTGTCAGCCTCAGTACTGATCTGCTTCTATATCTGGACGGATTTCCAAAAGGTAATGGAAACTGGGTTATGAAACTGTCTTTCAAAGGGTAACGAACCTGTTTGAAAGAAAAAAAATGTGGTTTTGGAGCACACCCTGCCTTCTCTTTGGAGTCTGCTGCAGCTGAATTCAGCAGCAGCTAGGCAGAGAAGCAAGGGGTGGTGGTGGTGACTGGGAAAAGCAACAAGAGAAGAACAAATGGCAGAAAATGCAGAAATGAGATCAATTCAGAAAATCAATCTGATTATTGAAACTGATGCAGGAAATTGATTCAATCTTGGACGTTCAAATTATATTGTCTACTAGTTTTGATTTGATTCAGATTTCCAAAGCAATCAGCAAAAGCCATTTCTGGGCATGCACAGAAGCATCAAACTCATTTTGGAGCAGGGCTAGGTGACACACATGAAAAGGGGGCAGAGATTTGATTGCACCGTTGTGGCTACCATCTTGACTTTTTTAAACACACCCTGCAGACACCACTGATTTGGAGGCATCCAATTCAATCTGATGATTCAAACAAACTTTCTAATTCTGTTTAGAGAGAGTTGATTCAGTTTGGAGATTAGCAGTGTTGTAAATTATAAGGAAGGCGAATCCTGAACAAAAAGGCAATGGAATGGCACGTGTGTCTGCCTTGACCCTTCACTGACTTAGTCCTACCATTCCTGATTTGGTGTAGCAGTGTTATGTAAAACTGCACATCAACCTTCGTCACTAGTATAATTATAATTAAACTCCATCATTCTGGGAAATATTTGATTTTACAAGAGCCAAAGACTTTTTATTTGCTGCTGGTGGAATTAGAATTACTAATAGAAGACATCTGGAAGAGTAACTAGGCTGAGACGGCATCTTCTTTTAGCAGCAGTTAGCCAGCAGAGAAGCTAGGCAGAGAAAAAACTGGGATCATCCATGTAGAATCAACTCTCTAACAGTCACTTTGAATCCTAATCCTGCAACATTTTTTAAAAAAGAAAAGAAAAATGGTTAAAAGAAAAACCTACAGCCCTTTTCATTAAAAGTTCCCTAAGTGGTCAATAGCTGTAATTAGGCAAACATCCAAGCCCCTTTCCCCAAAGTAAGGAAATGGATACTGAAATAGGCAAAGGGATTCTAATACATTTGTGAATAGGCAGTCCACAAATCACATTTTTATTGCCCAAGCACTGCCTCTGAGATCCCATCAGACTTCAGTGGCATGAGTGCTGACATTTGATAAACCAGTTCCCCACAATTTTGAAGCAAGAAACACCCATAAACGGTAGAGTAAGTCCTAAAGCATGCTTTACCCAGCTTTTCAAACAGAGAAAACACATCTGTCTTCATCCCTCCATGTATGGCACAGCCCCACCCTTTTTCATAATCGCCTGACCATTGCAACTCTTGCTTCCCCCTATCCCCCAAAAGAAAACATTTTTAGCAAACATCTATGACTAGAGAAATGAGGCTGATGGACTTCTTGGTTAAAAATTGAACACAACATCTGTTTTCTGCTGTTTTGGCTTGCTAAAATGATCTTTTGAACTCTTTTAATACAACATAAATGATTATTTCATGATTAAATTACAACAAACTGGCAACCCATTGCTTCCAATAAACACTTATAAAACTTCTTCTCAACTCAGACTCTCACCTTTGTAGGGAGCCATGGACATGACCTTGGAGAAACTATTCAAAAACTGTTACAAAAATAAAATGTGCAGAAGCAAGCCTTCAGCCTAGGCAAAAGGGACAGTATTAGGAAGAGATTCAGACTGGCTCCTGACAGAGGCAAGGGAAAATACAATTGAACTTGCAAGATTCCATTACAATAGCTTGTCTTAATGAAGTATAGTTCTAGACTTCCTGTGGAGTGTTTCCTAATCTGGACAACCTTAAAGGGTCAACAATCTTCAAGATAGTTTTTATTAAGAAACTGTGACAGTACTAAGTAACTGCCTTTGTGCACAGTTAACAATTGCATGACCCCACAGGACCTCTAGCTGATTTCCTTGCTAAGAGTTTCATAACACTGAGCTATTGGTTGACTGTGCAGCTCATCAGGGCAATACCAGATATAGTTAAATTGGAGGAAGAAAAAAGAATTCATTCTAATTTAAAATAAACGCATCAAAAAATATTCAAATTCTAGGCTACCGGAGCATACTGGATTTTGATGGATTAGAGAAATGCTGGTAAAAATGTGTGTGTCCAAAAATGCAGCACATATTCAATACAATACACATTTTTATCAAGCATGATAAAGAGCAAAAATATTTCTTCCAGCTTTGAAGGAGCATATGATGTGTTACCCCCCACAGGGTCAACATGAGAAGTAACATATGCTGAGAAAGAACCGCAAGGGATCTTCTTTTACCCAAAGCTAATGACAAATATCATTTTTCAAGTTTGCACTGAAGCAAACACCCTTTTCATTCCTGTTTTGATTCCTTGCTGTTTGTGAAAATGAGAGATAGCTTTTACAGTTTGGGTGTAATAAGTGAAGAAAGACCTAATCAGCACAGACAGGGGAGGTGCATTGGTAAGCATAACAATACTTAAAGAACAAGATTCCCAGGCTGTGTTTGATCATAAGAACCTCAATACATTTAAGAGTAAAATTCTGCTATTGACGATTCTCATTAGAAATTTATAGAGAGCAAGTAGTCCTAGAAAGTTTGAAAGTTTGATTTTACAATTTAGGAATTGACTCATCTAAACTATGAGTCAATGACTTAGCTGCTACATCTATGTGCTATACCCACACACATCATTGGACAATATCCTTATTATGCTAACCAAAGCTTCACACATATTTTTTTCTCCAAATCTCTAGGTCGCTTCATTAGGAATAATGCTTCAAAATCAGGTTGTAGAAGGGGAGGGAGATACTAGATTTGATGTTGGCGATCAGAAGACTGCATGATTAGTGTCCAAGATGGTAAACTGGAAGAGAGTACTACATTCAAACTCAGTTCTCCTTGGTGCTGCGAACCTTCCAAACCATCTCACATCATTGCCTCCCCCTTTAACTTAGACATGCAGAAAGCTATCAGCGCACTAGTCTGACTTCCTCCTCCACACAAACAGCAGAAGTAACACTGACAGCTCTGAGAGGTTCACTCCAGCAATATTCAAGGAATCTGCACAACACTGAGGAAGAGATACACAAAAGAAACTGTCCAGATAAGTTCTGTCCTCACAGCAACCCCATTTGGAGATGTGCATTCCCTCATCCCAGGAGCCTCTCCAGGCCTTAAGAGAAGTTGACTCACAGGAGGAATGCCCTCCCCCTTATTTCCTCTTCCATTAGAAAAGACAACTTTAACTTGTTATTTTTCAAATTAAAGGACAGGATCTCTGCTTGCCAGTGATCCGCATTTTGCTACCCATGCTGTACTTATCCTTCCAGCCTCCTTGCCCAAACAGAAGCTTCACTAATCCCTCCTGAGGAGAATAGAGACCTGATGGCCCAACAGATGGCAGAGAGAAAAGCAAGAATTTGATGGTACCTCACCTTTCTCCTCACAATAAGAGCCAGCGGAATTACAGCCACTCCACTTCTTGGCCAAGATGAAGCTACTACCCCTGCAAAAATCACCCAGTCTCTGGTTTGAAGTGCAACCACTTGATTTCCAAACTACTTGTTTGATGAAGACATCTAGAAATCACAAAACTTTGTAGTGAATTACAGTGGCTATGAGGAGGTAAGCTTATCATAGCGTAAAACATAAAACAGCTGCCACTATCATAATCCTTTTAACTATATTTTCCACAAGTAACACTGAGCTTCAGAATCAGTAAAGACCACAACCCACCAAGATCACATTTCCAGCTGCTAATTTACTCACCTTTATTTTTTTTAAAAAATAGACAAATCTTTTTCTTTTAATCTCAGAGTAAAGTTCATATAGTCCATCACACTGTTTCCAGCAGAGATTAAGAGATGTCTTGGAAAAACTTACTAGAGGTGTGTCAAGAAAACAGCTTTTCTCTGCTGCTTATCTCTCTTAGCCTATCAACTGGAATCCCAGATATGTCTAATATCAAGTATAGTTCAGTTCAACTTTATGGATTTAGTCTATTGACCATATCAAGTATAAAGGGAATAGGATAAAATAAAATAAATGCCATTAAAAACATACAAGTAAGAATTAATAAAAATATAAATATAACTAAAACTATAATACAAGTTCATGTCAAGCCATCACCCCTGAAGTCAACACCAATCTGCTCTAAATAATCTGCCCCTTTATATCTGCCTTTGATATAAAGAGTGCAGTCTTAGTGGTGATACGGAGGTTCTTGCCCTGTAAAAAGTCAGAAAGTTTCTGCTGGCCGCTCCAGTATTTTTTATTTTTTAAATCTAAATCTAAATGGTCAGTTCTCTCTACTGAATATAATCTCCAATCAAACAGGATGTGTGCAGTATCTTCAATAGCTGGGGCACCACAAATACATAGTCTTTCTTTATATGGGACTCCTTGAAATCTCCCATATCTTACCATAGAGCAGTGTTGTCCAAACCTGGCCACTTTAAGATGAGTGGACTTCAACTCCCAGAATTCCCCAGCCAGCCATGGGCTGGGGAATTCTGGGAGTTGAAGTCCACTCATCTTAAAGTGGCTAAGTTTGGACAACACTGCCATAGAGTCTAACTGGTCAAAACGAGCTCTGGTGAAAGCTCTTCTAAGATATTGGGGTAAAGGGATTGTTAGATACTTTTCTAATTGGAAGACTGATTTGTGTTGGGCCCAGATATGTCTAAATATTGAAATCGTACATAACTATAATCCCATAATTCATCTGGTTTGCTACTTTTACTAATTCTAAAAGTTGAAGAAAAAATGATTATTCACTTTCTTGCACCATACAGGAGCAATTTTCATAATTTCATTGACACAGATCATACAGGTGTTCACCACATTCTACCCAGTTATTCTTTCCATTATTTTATTTTATTTTATTTTATTTTATTTTATTTTATTTTATTTATACATCACATTTATATAGCCGCCCATCTCACGCAAAGCAACTCTGGGCAGCATACAACAATTAAAATAAATAGCAAGTGAATAAAAACAGGCAAAAAAGATTTTAAAAGTTATTATTAGAATAAAAACGTGTTTTAAAAAATTATCCTCCTAGTTCCTTTTGTCTGGTTCAAAAGAATCTGGAAAATTACTAATAAAGCTCTATTTTTTATTCTATGATTCCATCTAATTTTTTCCCCTCTCTTTTCCCACATTTCAATTATCACTCTCTGGATTTTCCCTTACCTTTACAAAACCATGTTTTGCAGATTGCAGATCTTTTAGGAAGAAGCGATACTACATCCTGCACACATCTGGTACTGATCTTATTGCACTATTGTTTCAAACTAATTTATGCAGATTGTAGACAAAGCCAGTATTCACATTTTGGGGCAGAGGTTGGCAAACTGAATTCACTGCAGCTGGCTACCATTATTGCACTTCACATGAGGCACTGCATTTTGATAAAATTATGATAATAGAAATCCCTTGTCTCTGAAAGCACCAACATCTATCTTTCTAGCGAGGTTGGCTAGAGGGATTAACTGGAAGAAGCACTACTGAAGTGGTACCCGAGAGACTCAAAAGATCTACAAGGGGGCCTTGACTAAGGGACCCCTAAAAACTGATGAACATGCATCCAGTGTAAGGAGTCTTAATGTCAGTTTAGCACATTGCTTCTTGCACTGTTTTTGCAATCTGAGCAGGCCAATTGTATTTAAATACTTAAGAATTTTTGTTCCCAGTTCCAGCAACTATCAGCAATCTCTCTATGAGATTTTACTGGCCATGGTTAGCGAATAGCAATAGCAGTGAGAATGAACTGTTGAAGATTGGGGACTTTCACAAAGTACCCTGAGGCCAGGATATTTATGTAATCTATTTATTTGCTTGTTAGTTGTTTATCTTCTCTTTCACTCAGGAGCTCAAAGCAACATACATGGTGCTCCATCCTCCCATATTTTTCTCAAAACAGCAGCCACGGGAGGTTGGGCTAAAAAAAAAAATCACCTGTGAGTTTCCATGGCTAAAGGTGTACTAGAATCTGGACCACCCTGTCAGTCCAACACTTTAATTAGCAAAGTACACTGACTCTCAAAGCTAAAGTTTCCCTTGAGTTGAGCTCAGCTGCTGGATATGCCCATGTACTTTTCCTGTTAATGATTATGGAAGTGATTATCATTGCGTTCTTCCAGCATGCTCTTTCAACGTCAGCTCCTAGCCTCTATCCCAGAGATGTTGTGATGCTCTCCCATCAAAGCACTGAGGGATTCCAGTCCTGTTTAGCTTTCAAGCCAGACCAGGTCAGCCAGATGCTGCCACCTGCTGACACTAGGCATTGAGACAGAAGTTTCCACCCTACAGTTTTTAATTATCCTTCCAAATCTCACCACAGACACAAGCCAGCTGAGTGGATCTGTATCCCAGCTGACAGCTCTTTACCCTTTTATAGGTCTGAATGCCTGGACAGTTTACACAAGGAGTTAAAAGATGTTTTTAGTGTTTATGTTCATACCATATTTATTCAATACGAAGATAATCCTATTCCCCACCACCACCATCAAAGAAAAACAGCAGACACAGTGGAGTAAAGCCTTTGAAGATTATCTACTTGCCTGCATGGTGAATTTAGCACTTCACATGCCTTAATATGGCTTCTCCTTCTCTTTCCTTCCATTCCTTGCCCATAAAACTCTTTGCCTTGTCTCCTTCCAATCCAGTTTACTTCTCCCTTTTTCTTTTCTTTTTTTTAGTGCAGTTGGCCAGCTCCATCCTGGTTCTTTTTTTGGTTTGATGGGCGAGTTTATGTGTTTCTGTGTTGTGTACTGTAGTGTTCTGCTTGAGAAACAATGATTGGCATTTGCGGGTGGGAACGTATTTTTTAAATAGAAAGCTTTATTTCATAGGTATTTCATTTGTATCAGTCATTAATTCAATTAATAAAGATTTATTTTTATTTGGCCCTGGCCTGTGGAATGTGCGTGGTATATAATGTACATATTTGCTTTGGGAAAAGATTGTTCAGGGCTGGTTTCAGCTGAAGTTACAAATCTAGAAGCTGGACACTGGTTCCCCCCCCCCCCCCTTTTTATTTTTTATTTATTCTTTTTTGGCAGAGGCAAAAGAAATCATCTTAAATTCAGGGTCATCTCCCTTTGGATAAATGTTGCATTTATAAGCAAAATGTTTGACAATAAATACATATTTTTCCCTCTATTGAAGAACCATAACCAAATCCTAAGTTTGTTTTACCTCAAACCTTCTTTTACCTTAACTTGTGTTATTTGAATTACTTATATAACACACTTTTGTTGCTTTAGTTTCTGACTGTTCATCAGCAATTATTGCCTCCGTGACCTGTTTTTGTTTTGCTTTCCAATCCTCCTTTATATCTTCCCAATATTAAAAAAACAATCCTATCTTTTGAACATTGATATGCTAAAAACAGAATGGAATTGTTTTAATATTATATTTCCCATCAATTTGCAGCTGTTTTGATACACAAACTGTGTACTTTTCTCATTCCTGAACATGAGATTTGCTTTCTTTAACATGAAACTAAACTTTCTCAAGGGAATCTTTAAAAGGGCCATGCAAGCATAGAAGAAAACACGGTTGGCTTTGCTATAATAGGTCAGCTGCCAAAGAGGCAAGCTTCTGTGTCATTAAAAAAACAGATCTTTCAGCACTCGAAGTTGCAACAACGATTTTCAAATCAGAAAATAAATTACCAAGTTTTGTTTTTTGTGTATGTTCCTTATCCTTAATCCCACTACATATTACTGGTCAAGGATTCTAATCACCCAGCATGTCACAATCAAGAACTGCACGCAAGCAAATACATAAAACTACAAGACCAGTGAGGAGGCTGGTGGAAAAGTGGTGTTCTCCTTATGGAAAGAAAATAAGCTGATACAGGAAGAAAAAAATCCCTTTCACACCCCACTTAGATATATAGTGGTTCTCTTTCTTCTGCCAGTTTCCAGCAGACCAGTAACTTTAGAAGATGAAAAGGGGTACTTTTCACATGTTGATGCCAACAACATGGAATGATAAACACCACTTCCTCCTCCATCAAAATCACAGTTGTGCTTCCTATATATAGCAGGATTGTCTACCACAGTGAGCTTTTGCATACATGCTATGTTCTAACAGTAGCAACTAGCCAGAGAACTTAGTTTATTCCAGCTCTATATGATTAACATAGTTATGAAATGTAGTGCTAAATTGACTATATGCTTTAAGAAGCAATGGCTTCTATGACTTTCCAAAATATTGCAGCTGTTTTTCAAGTAAATCCAATCAAAGTGATGGAATTCTCTTCTTTAAAAAATCAGTATTTCTCTGGTTACCAGATAAGTAGAACAAAGAAAATAGAGTGTGTTTCATCACCTTAAGTTATCTAACCTGAATACCTAAACAATCCTGTAAAGTAATATCCAATGTTAAGTGTGACAAAGATGCTCTGCATAAATCAGATCACATTCCTGTGAAGTTTAAACCCTATTTGATAATAAATACATTTAAAGACAACTTACACATGTGTATTTGTTGAATGCTAACACCATTGTTAAGCAGATGGGGGGGGGGAGATTGTAGAATATTTTCCTTATTAAAAGGAATTTGATTGCATTGCTGAATTTGGTATGAGGCAGCAAAAATATTTGAGATTGCATTATTGCATGTGCTTTTGTAAAAAAAACAATACTTAAGTAAAGCTAAATCTCTAAAGGAGAAAATTAAATAAATCTTAAACCTTAATGAATCTCATCTACCACTTGAGTGATAAGGATCTCTATTTTCTATTAGATATGAATTCAACTAATGTTATAGTTTTGAAACAGTTTTTTTTTTCCTTTACATTATAGAACACAACAATAATCATCCCTAATGATTAACAAATTAAGGACCCTGAAGTCCTGGACAACAAAGAGAAAGCAAGAGAGTTGCAGTGGTTCTTTACCAGTGGTTTCAATCAATCAAGGTGGGGCACGGTGCATAAGCTGAGTAAATAGAATGTATCAATAGAAGGCTCTACAAAATGGTTAGTTGCACCAGGTCTATTAAAGCCTGAAGGTGGAGTCTGGTGCTAGCTTAGATTTTCAGAGTGACTGAAATAACAATGAGTTGTTCTGAAAGTTTGGGCCCCTCTGAGAGAGATGTTTCCCCAGCCTCAGTGCTCTTGTGGTTAGGAATGTCTCATTTCCTGACATCAATCCAAATTGGAACCTGGTAGGAAGGGCACCTGTTGGCAAGTTGCCACCCTTCCCACAATTTCATGAACTTACTGGCAGTTTAGGGGTGATTACCTTGCCCTGCTCCCCTCGTATGAAGTGGCCGCAGTCTCTCCAACATAAGCTTATGCCCTGTGTTGGGAGCCATTCTTCCATGGAAGAATAGCAAACTAATTTATGGGAATATACATCAATGTCAAAATTAACTTCATATTTGAAAAAATAAATCTATAGAATTTAACTCAATGTGGAAACCATTTATAACACATCCAACATTGGATTTTCCCTAAGTTTATATTATTCCATTTTTTCATGATCTGTTAATTTGTCAATTTTTTTAGATTAGGCAGATATTATTGCAATTTTTATATTTTCTTTTATTTTGATTTATGTCATAATTTGAATTATATTTTTATAGTTTTAATTATTGCATAGTAACCCAATTTTCATATTGCCTCCTTTTATTATCATAAAACTGCAAAATGATTTAAAGTAATACACAGATTTATATATATTTCAATTTTTAAGCTAATTTTATAATGCCTGTAAATCTCCTATCTTTTTCTTCTTTTTCTTCTTTCCTTGTTTTTCACTGATTATATGTGTAACTGTAATAAATTAATAAACTCATTGAAAAAAATTAACCTCCTCCTCTGAGGATTTAACTTTAATACATTTTTGCTTCTTTTTAGAGATTTTAAATTATTTAAAATTTAGAGATTTTTAAATTATCATATAGATAATTTAGCTTGAATAACTGTTTTGCCAGTCTCCAATACCAAATACAGTAATGTAACCCAGTCCATGTTAATAAAACAAACAAACAAAAATTTAGTTCATAAAATTTTAACTTGCAGTATAGATACATTTAAGGACCACTTAAAAGATTTGTTTAAATGTTTGCAAAATATTATGCCCTTCAAAGGAGCCTTATCTGAAATAATATCTATGCAACATGATTTAATTTTAGTTACCAATGAATGAAATATCAGGAACCAATCTAGATGTAAACAATGTCTATGTACAGTAAAAAGGAAAGTATGTTCACATTTGGAAGGATTAAAAGAATGCCAAACATATCTTGCAAATTATTATGAATCTGAAAATGTAATTTAAGTCATAGTAAAATACAATCCTTTTTGATTCAGTTCACCTCCAATTATTAAATAATCCAGCATGCTTGTTTTGAAATTCCAATCATATATATATATATTGATCAGACAGAGTGATATTCCAGGGATCATATTTTATTTTTTATTACTCTTTAATAAATCAGTTAAAAAATGTATCCATAGGTTTCTCATGTTCTTCCAAGTGAGATATCCTATTCTCAGTTTTGTCCTGCTAGGTATTTTCAGTCTTAATGATGTCTTTAAACCTTTTTATATAACTTCTATCACTTCCTTCTCACTTCTACTGAAAATGAGAGAGAGATTCCAAGATATTGCAAATAACTTGCTTAAAACCAACAAGCGAGATAAGGTCAGAGACATGCTTTGAATGGGAACATCCTGATTAATGTCTGTCTCTTGTCCAAGTCCGTGCAATTCCATGCTCTTCATTATATATTGTATATGAGTTTTCCAGGGAAGCTTAGCTACTAGCAGTAGACTAAATAGACCTTATTCTAATAGAGTAAGGTCAATCTTATGATCCCACATTAATTAATTTACAAAAAACATTACTGTAACTTCACAATTCATCTTTTGCAGTACTTTGCTAAGAACACTATCTAAGCTTAATAAAAACTTTTAAAAACACACACGTCCCTTTGTTCTTTTTTCTTTATGATCTTTTTTCATACACATTCTTTAAAAAAAAATCTTTGTAATGATTATAATGAATTCCATTATATGAAATGCAAATTTAACTTTACTGACAGAATTTTAATGTGATAGGAGGAAATATATCTTTATAAGGTATTACCTGTTAAAAAAAGCCTGGTATCCAAATAGCGAGAGCTGTTGAGATGCATTTAAAAAAAAAAATAATAATAATAAAAATACACTAATGGTTTTTATCCTTTTTTTTCCCCCTCTGTTAAGAATACAGTGAAAATAATCTGAAGAATGGCCTGTAACCATACTAGCCTATTCTTTTTCTGGCTTAAATGTATTTATAGATGGAATAACCAGTAGTGAAATCTCAAAGTGAAGTAGTGCAGGTCATAATAGTGAAGTACTATATCCACTGCAGCTGGAAATAAATATATTTGAACCCATTTCGCCTTTCAGCTCAGAAACCAAGGAGAGAATGACCTCCCTTTCTATATTCACAAGTGGTATAAGAAACAGGAACATTACTTTTCCAGTTGCACATATCAAGCTTCACCTGAGTTACAGTACTTGCGTTGACCAATATGAGCAACCGCATACGCTGCTGACTTTGAAGGGGCAAATGCGTAATAGTTGCTGTTGGATGGAAAAGCTTAGAACTGAAACCTAAAAACATATGTTCACTAAACCAAAATGCAACAACAAAATACAGTATAGCTTTAATAACTGAGCTCTTATGCAATATCTATCACTGAATATTGCTAATTAAAAGTTTTACACTGGGCATAGGTACAAAATTAAGACCCCACATGCCAGAAGAAGTGATACGATCCACCATACTATATAAATACACCCTCTCCTAATTTACTGACTGCAATCCGTTCCTTAAATTGGAAGCATAATGGTCACTAAGTGAACACATGACAGAGAGAGAGAGAGGCTGCAAAGATCACTGGTTGCTGCCACCTCATTCAGATAAAGTTCTCTCATACAGTGTCCTGTGCCTGACCTGGTTTTTTTTTTCTTTTTTACCCCCTCACAGCGCAGACATTGCTTAAACAAGCTATCTCTTCCTGAGCTGCTTCTGTCCACAGTGCAGCACTTCCCTAAAAAATGCTAACTGCAAGTTAACAAGCTCAGCTCTGTGACTTTCATTAGTGGATTAGAACCCTCCAGCCCCCTTGCACCCCTGCCTGAAACTGACCAGACCTTAATCAGTTTCACACTGAAGGCTTTAGTTGTCAGGCACTTGAAATTTGGTGGCAAATGCATGCATTGGTTGGGAAATGATTTATTGTTGTTGTTGTTGTTACTGTTGTATTGTGAATGGTTGCTAAAAAAGCTAGCTATTGAACAAAGAGTGGCTGTATAGGAGGGCTTTCTGTCTACAAACTCTGAAACATCGACTGAGTAAAAATACAAGTCAAAAAAGGCCATTTTGCTACTGAAAAGGTTTTATCCATATCTATTGCTCCTCCAAAAATTCACTTCACTTGATATTGTCATCATTCTTCCCAAGGTTGGTTGCTACTAGCAGGAGAAGAGAAATTCTTATAACAATTATACCCTAGCAATGCTGTTTTCAGCAGCAATCCCTCTTTATCTGGATACTAAGGCATTTACTTCCAATAGAATCACAATTTCTAACAACCAGTTTGAGGTGACCTCAGGCGTAGGGCCTTCAAAGGCACAGCATTTCATAGCAGAAGCTTTAAGGAAACGGTACAGCCTCCTTTTCTATGGAGTGAATTTGACGTTTGAATCCCAGACTTTTGCTACTGGATTCCAAGTTCTTTAGGTGGAAACACATTTAACCACCATTTTGGTGAATGCCCAACACACCGTGACAGATGTTCTGAAGTTTTTCTCGTCCAAAGGAGGGCAGCTGATAGCCCCTTCGCTCAAATTATTCCAGGGTAAGGTAATAGCCCAAATACTGATAGGGGCTGAGATCAGGGGGTGGGATGAGAATTATTGTCTAATTAAAAGTAGTCCAAACTAATCTCATAAGAAAGAGTTTAGGATTGTCCCAGGATTCCCCTGCTGCTTACCTAAGAATGAAGGAAAGATTACCTTCTGTTGCTGTTAGCGTATTCCTGGCACTGTTGGGGCATTATAAGAAACAAGAAAGCCTTCAAGAATCCCACTACCACATTTTGTTTTCTCCATTATATTGTTGGGAATTAAAGGACCCTTGTTGCCTATCCTACAAATATATTCCTTATCTTTGTGGGGAGCTTAGCTCTTGGAACAGAGAAAATATTAGAGAGAGGCTGCTTGAAAAGGATGCCAATAAACATGCTATTATAGTACAATCATCCACATTTTCATCCTGGTTTCATTTTTATAAAAAAACATAAAAGCCCCTCCCAGTATCTGATTAATATTACCAGTGCCTCACTGAGAAAGGCTTTTACATCGTTTTGCCTAGACCATGTATTTGGCATATCTTGAAAGGAAATGTAAGTGCCCTGTTGAACAGCACTCCTGTGGTGCCGATCAAGTGAATACATTACTTATTATGTTCTCCACTGCTCCATTTATGATGAGATTAGGGCCAAACTATTGATGGTAGGTGAACTCAAGGGCAAATCTTGCAGATGTCTTTTGAATTGTTAGTATTCTGGCTGATACTTTTGCTTTGTTGTCATTTTAAGTACTTAAGTGTAGCCTTAGTTTTATCTTGATCTAATCTTCTTATATCTAGCACTTTTATTTTATTATTTTATTTTGCTTTATTGTATTTTATACTGTATTACATTACTACGACCCTATGGTTACAAAAATAAACCTATTTACTTACTTATTATTGGATTCTGAGTATACCTTATACTGTATTTATTTAAACACTGGGAAAGCATTAAAGAACATAAGACGTGAATTACAATGTGCAACATTCTTCGCCCTTATGTATGCTGGCTGAGACTGCTGGGAATTGTAGTTCAGGAAAATCAGGAAAACTACAGGTTCCACACTACTCCCTTACTCCCTAGAATACAACAACTGCAGAAAAAGGCCCTTAAAGGCCCTTAGAGTTAACGCTAACCAGATATAAGACTCAGGGCATGGAATTTCAAGATTAACTATCCTGGCTAGAACATAAAACCTGCTAGTTGCTCCAGGATGATACTGACAGTAACTTAACTTGCTTGTTAGTTTTATACAGGATTCTTACCCAGGATCCTGAAACAGCATCTTCAGTCCCATCTGGAATCAAAATTGTGCCCCTGTGTCTGAACAACTCCAATTCTCAGCTTCACCTTCTATAATTTTGCCAGAGCTGTCGTCTTTTTATGACACAGGAATCAAGAATGGATAAGGACGAAATTGGCAACTAATTCTATTGACTTACAGCATTGCATTACACTGTGTATTAATATAGGGATCGTGGTGGTATTACAATAAACTCATCTCACAAATGAGATTTTATTAGCTGCAAACATAATCAGATGGTCCATTAATTGGCTTACACGAATGTCCCTAGATCCAATTTGCATTTAATGAGTATTAAAAAAAAAGCAGAAGAAGCTGCTGACTTCTTCCAGATCTGACTTGCGTGCAAACTGCTTTTTTAAATCCATTGTTATTCCACAGAAGTACGTTTTCAAAATAGCTCCTTTCTTTTGTTAGTCCTTTCTTTTTTGCTGAAGGTGGGCTAGAAACTAAGAAAGGGGAAAAACATTTACATATTTACAGCTAACATTGTAGGGCATCATTTGAAAATTCAGTGCTATTAAGGCAGAACATCTTCCATACTGGAACAGAGCAAACAGAGGAATGAGTATGTCCATGAGCAAAAAAATCATTTGGCTGTCTTTCCTTTAAATAATCCTGCTGAAGTCTGATTATTTTTGAAAATGTAATTATAGAGTTGTTTTTATCATTGCTGTAGCTTTAAGCAAAACCTTGCTGGGGGATCAAGATGAGATTGGGTTCACACTATGTTATGAAAATGGCCCAGTCTTGAATGCCAAAAGGTGAAGTATTCTTGCACTAAAACTTGGACAAAGTTTTAGGAAAAGATCTGCTAATTATTCCTAACTATGTCATGGTAGAACAAGCAATTAGCACAAATAATGAAAGCCTCGGGAGTAGATGTAGAATTATGGGAAACAGAGAATGACAACATGTGTTTTGGAAGGATAATACAATCTCTGTGATTTAAGGAGAAAATGCTTAGAGAAATTTACAGGGATTCTATATAGGGCATTTTTTCCCCCAAAAAGCTTTGCATTGGATTAAAATGCATCATGGTACATTGAGGCACTAAGTGCTAATAAGGATAACAAGGGACAGCCTATGCCTGGAGTGATAGACTTGGTGCAAAGCACACCAGAACAATTGGGAGAGAAAATGTTTCCAGTTTCTATAAGGCCTATGACTCAGAAAGAGTGTAACACAGTACCAAATTTCTCATGTCTGATCCAAGATTCTCCAGGTAAAATGGGAAAATACTTCGAAAATACTAATTTCAACCAGTATAAGGCAGTTCTGAGTTTCATGAATCAATGGCATGAGTCAGTATCAAAGTTTCCTATGTGATTCTTCTCATTTCACAGATACCATCATCTCCATTTAGTCTCAAATGAGAATGAATGAAAATTAGAAGTGTGGCTCTGATTCTAACTGCCTCAAGTTCTTATCTCAAAAGTCACAGCAGATTGTAAATGCTACAAATATGTTCCTGTAGAGCCTATTAGATAGAGTTGGAAGCCAATCACTGCCCAGGGCTTATAGCTATATTACATTACACTTTGAAGAGGTTCTTATCAGCTGTGTTTTAAAAAAAAAAAAGTTGAAGAGTGTTTGATTTTTACTAGGATCTGTGCCTATGCAGATTCAATTCTTTTATTCCCCAGCCACATTTTTTTTAATTATGTTGAAAGGTAGGAGAAGGCTATCGATATTTTTATGGGGAAAAAAACTTAGTGAGACCAATTGGAGCTTGTTTTCTATGCAGCGTAGGAGCGAATCACTGGAAAAATCACACTGAAGTATTAAATCTTCCTTCCCATAAAAGATACAAGAGATCACAATAAAAATCACATCCTCGGCGGTTAAAAATAAAAGGGAAGGACAGTGTTGCTAATGAGATTTACAATGTAATATGACACCTGACTGTTAGATACAGCTCATACATCATACTTGATTTCTTAATCATAGTTCATTAAACTAACCACAATTGGCTGAGTTCACAAGTGTCAATAATCCATCAGCCATGGTGTAGAAATCATAACTAGGTTTACAGAATATGCTAAGCTAAATTTAAACAATCCAGTTACCAGTAGCATGTTGTTTTAGCTTTGGAAGCTGACCTTTGAAATAGCAGCACATCCTCATATGTTATATCTTCCCTTACCCATTATCTGTGATGTAGAAGAGGTCATAAAATAGTGAAACATATCCTGGTGCTATAAAATCCAAGAAGCTATACTTAATCATACTATTTGTTTGACAAGACTGTTATTACCAGGAGTGAGGGCTCTTCAAAAAATGTGTTGGGATGCTCCTTCTGTTCTCCAGGCACTTTGTCCAATCATTATCATCACCATCAACAACAGCAACATCATCATCATTATCATCACCACCATCATCATCATTATCATCATCATCATCTTGCCAGGATTCACATCCTTTTGTCTTACATGCATCAATATTTCTCCCATAGAAAGCAACACAACAATGAACCATGGGAATGCTTGATTCTGGAGGGGGTGGATTATCTGGACCCATTTAAGTTGGATTTCAGGATGGATTACAGTACGTAGACAGCACAGGTTGTGCTTGTTGATGATTGTGGCAGAGCTGGAATGGGGTAGCATGTCCATCCTTGTGCTCCTTGATCTCTCAGTGGTTTTCTATATCATTATGGTATTCTTCTGGACTGACTGCAAGGTTTGGGAGTGGCAAGCACCATTTTGCAGTGGTTCTCCTCCTTTGTGGCCAGTTTCAGTCAGTGTCACTAGGGGGAGTGGTAATTAAATCCATGATCCCTCACTTGTGGGGGACCACAAGGCTCAACACTCTCACATGTACATGAAACATCTAGATGAGGTCATCAGTTGGTGAGGTCATCTGTTGGTTTGGGGTCAGGTACCATCAGTACACTGATGATAATTAACTTCATCTCAGATCTAAGCCGACCAAGAGATGTTGTTGAGCTCCTGTCCCAGTGTCTGGAGTCTGTGTGGGCCTGGATAGAGAGGAACAGACTTAGGCTCAATCCTGACAAGATTGAGTGACTGTGGATATCTGGACCCCTTGGTTGTGGGGATTTTCCATCTTTAGTCTTGGATGGGGTTGCACTTCCCCATTTAAGACTAGTGCACAATATGGAGATTGTCTGGACTCACAGCTCCTGCTCAAACTGCAGATGACAGCTATGGCAAAGAAGGCCTTCCACATCCTTTCCTGGATCAGAAGGCTTTAGGCAGTCATTCATACCTTAGTCACCTTACTGATAGATTACTGTAATCCACTCTACATGCAGCTGCCCTTGAAGACCATTCAGAAGCTACAGTTGGTCCAGAATGCAGCAGTGTGGACATTTATGGTCATGTCTCATTATGTCCATGTGACCCCATGGCTTCACAAGCTGCACTGGTTACCAGTTGGCTTATGGATGCAATTCAAAGTGTTTGTTATCACTTATAAGGCCTTTCATTTGAGGAACCACCTGTCTCTGGTTGTTTCTGCTCATCCAGTGTACATGCTTTGGGTCCCATTGATCAAGCAGTGCCAACTTATGGGACCCAGGAAGCATGCCTCCTCTGTCTTGGCACCTGTCCTCTGGGAGTATAACTCAGAGATGGATTACATGCATTATTGTGTACAATGGGTTATTGGTTCTATTTTAGGCACCTGCAACTAACAGATCTCTAGTAACTGAGATAGGAAAAAAAAAATATACCATATGTGACACACACCTACCATAGGCAGGCTAGACTTATCAGAGGATTAATCTTCTACTGAGTTTGCTAACTGAGGATAGTTCACTCATAGTTCATTAACTATGGTTTAACAATTGGCTAGGTTTAACTATGTTTTCCAACTCACAATAGCCTAAAGTCAAAACAAATCACATTATACATTAGTGCAGTATATGAAATTAGCCAATGACTGAATTTGCAAGTAATAGTAAAATGGAACTTTGTATCACACATAGGCATCCTCAGGAATGGGCAGGTGGGACAAGTGACAAAGCATTGCAATTTCATGATACCAACTCTGCCTTTATGTACTTGTGTGCAATGTCATGCTACCAGTATGAAAGGCAGAGATGGTGTTATGAGATCACAAAGTACATGTTGTTTTGGTTAAGATTAGTGCTATGTGGATACTTGTGGACAATTGTCTGTGATCCAAGGCTGGGTTTGCTAGCTTTTCTCATAGCCCAACCCATAAGGTCAGAAGGAAGACTTAGTTTTGCTCTCATTCTTATAATACCAATTAGGAATCATAGTTTAGCACTTTCTTCAGAAAACAAGCCTCCTTCTTAACAAGTATCCCCATAGCACTAAACTAATGATTTAGTGTTATGTGTCATCTGTCTAGAAGCAGCTAATTTGCTAAGATCTAACAAAAGATGAAAAGGTAGCATATGATTTTAATTCTTTTCTTAGAAATATATGTACTATTCAGCTTCTCTTCTCTATAGAGCCTTTTGTAGCATTATATTGTGTTTCTGATACCCATACCACTTGCAATACATTGAAGGGAACATCACCTGCACTATCCAGAAGCAGCCATTACTTTGCAGATCTGAGAAAAGTGATTGTCACATTTTTTTCTGGGACTTCCAGGATGGTTAATCCCAAATTAGGGTGGAAAAGGTTTATAGCCTATACATTTAGACATTTCTATTTCTATTGGAAAAAGAAAGCTGATGCTTTAACAACTTATGTAATACTCTACCTTCATGTTTATTTCATTTGTATTTTATTTTAATTGTATACTTACTTTCTTTTCTTCTAGAAGCTAGTCTAACAGCTATTTGGGAAATTACTTTTTTTTCTTAAACAAATAAAGCAAGAATAAAATAGGTTATATTCATATGTAAAGCCAGGCAATCTGTTGCATCCAAACAAGAACATCTGAATAGTAGTATGTAGCTTGCCGTGCAGTAGTATGTTGCGGGGTGTGAAGTTCTTAACAATAGCACATGACCATAGAAGCTAGATGCACCCAGAGCCCCATTAATCAGGTTTAATGCTGGGAAAAGGGGGTGAGGTTACAGGGTTGTTACTGTGGGGAGAAACAGAAGAGAGCCATGGGTATGCTGCCTTACGCTTCTGAAGGAATGGTAAAATATAAATATACTTAATAACGTTACAAAGATATGATTAAAATTAATGTTGTGGAGACTTCGTTCAAAAATGACACATCTGACTATTGCTGTTTTCTTATAGTTTAATGTAATCTGGGAGTAAATATCCTTTTACATAACATAATGCTATAGCTCTGTGGATTTATTTTTGATAGCTTTGAAGACAGCTCCAGAACTGATGGTTGGAAGCTTTACAGAGAATGATCCAAACTCAAAATAAGGACAAATTTCTTATGGATTTTCTGAGCATCAAGCATAGCAGTGAGATTACTCCATTACAACAGAAAAACAGCACCACCCCAATTTTACCATTTTGGATTGATGGTCTGTGTTCACGCTCTGATGATGAACTGGCTTTCTATCAGTGTAATAGAAAGATGGATCAATGTTATTCCGTGTGGTCAAACTTTAATGATGTGTATAAAATGAACTGTAAATGTATGCTTTTGTACTTTTTCTTTTCTTTTTTCCCATTTTAAAATTCCTGTATATTAAAGCAAATAAATTAATAAATGAATAAATAAATATCAATCTGGGATGCAAAAATCCAGATGGCCACAAAATGGCCCAGATCTTCCCCCCAACCTTCAAAATATAAAAAAGAGATCAAGGAAAGACAGGACCCGCACAGGATGATTAGATTAGATTAGATTAGATTAGATTAGATAGCAAAAACTTCATTATGGTTTTAGACCAGCCTTAGATTAGATTAGATTAGTTTAGATTAGATTCATTGTATGTCTATATAGCTTGAAAATACAGTTTATGAACACTATACCATTTCCAAATCTAACACTTTTTGCCATCTCTCTAGCCAAAACAAGATTTCCCCATTTCCTGGAATTTGTTCAGTAAATTACAGACACATATCGTATACATGATTTTCAGGCTTATATGTTCATACATGGTTTCGCATCATAAAGTTTAAACTAGCTTAAGGGCAGAGTTACCCGATTATATGTTCTATATTCCTCTCACAATGGAATTAATATTAATATAGCTTTGCTTTCATTCAGTGTTCATAATCTTGCAGTCAATTAGACTGAAAGGTACATGTGGCTCTAGATTATCCAGTGAGCTGCAAAGTGAAATTAAAAAATGGATCATACTGTTCTTGGTCCACCTAATAAATTACACTGGTTGTCAGGAAACAAACCAAGATACCATCACTATATCAGTAGCTCTGCTCAGTTATCACCAATGCAAGGCACCAGTGCTATTTCATATCCGTCCATCTTTCTCTCCCCATATATAAAATGATATCCATCAATAAAATTGAACACCTTAGTTGTAACTGTCCCAATGTGTTTCTGGCCATGTTTTTAATCTTTAGTTCTATGGAAACAGATACAACCCTTCAATGGATTTCCGTAATAAAGAACAAAACAATCTCCTTGTGAAAGCTATGTACAATAGAAGACTTTGCAATAAGAGGGCCATTAATTTAACCATTTCTTCCTTTGCTCTGATTTCAGTTTTGTCTTCTTCGCATAATTCTGTGCTTTGTAAATGATAATTAAATAACAACAATTATTTTCCTCATTTAAAGAACACACAATTTCTTCATAACCCCTTCATGAAACCTTCACGTTGAACTGCATCACTGAAAAGTGGTTTAAAGGCCAACATTTAGGAGGTGAGGAAAAGCAGTGAGACGCACAGTTAGCTTCACCTCCCTCTGCAGGATCCAATAAAAGTGCCTTGAAAATATTTGCCCACTATCAGTACAGCTTCTATTTTATTTCTGTTGGGTGCAAAATTGAAGATAATAAACCCCAGACCAACATTTTGACAGAATCTTTCTTTGTCCTGAAATACTACTGTACCAAAGTGATGTGTTTGCTTTTTGTGTGTATGTTTTAAGTTGACATGCTTGTCTGGGGCATTTTACACAAAACTGAAACAAATGACTCAAAACTGTTGAAGAAACCCCACACCTGAAAATAGTGGATTCAGTAATACAGATAGTCCTCATTTAGTGACCACTCATTCAGCAACCATTTGAAGTTACAGTGGCACTGAACAAGGAGACTTATGACCAGTCCTCAAAGTTGTGGCCATCACAGTGTCCCTGTGGTCACATGTTCATGATTCAGGCACTTGGCAACTGGCACACATTTACAATGGTCACAGTGTCCCACAGTCATGTGATTGTCATTTGCAACCTTCACTGCCAGCTTCCGACAAACAAAGTCAATGGGGAAGTCAGTAAAAGGTTGCAAATGGTGATCTTGTGACATTGCGCCTAACAATCCCACCCTGTGGGATTTGCCTAATGACCACAACTGGAGCTGCAACTGCTGTTGTAAGTCTGCACAGTCATGCAATGTTGCACTTTATGACTGCATTGCTTAGAAATGGAGTTGCTGGTCTCAGTTACCGTTGTTAACTGAGGACTACCTGTGCAATTCCAACTATTGCCAGTAGAGACTCTAAGTTATACCTATGTGTATTAAGGTAGAATTAAGCAACTCTCTTTTCCTAAAGAAAACAAAATTGTTTAGGTTCTGAGGCAATTGCTGCAATGAAGCATATGAAGAGCAGTCCTGGGAAACTCAGTTCTAATGTACAATTCCTCCTGAATCTAGATAACAAGGCTGTATTTATGAGACAGAAATCCCAGTATTTTTCCTGGATGAGGATCTCTCAAGCTTAGTGCCCCCACATGCCAGAGAGCTCATGTTAGCCTTGATGATCCATCAGAGAAATATCTGCTCTAGTTTCTAAAGGAATGACCTTGTGACTTAGTCCATGCTCACCACAAATTAAGTTCTTCTAGGAGAAGCATCTGCTTTCAACTTGATTTGCATCTTTAATCGTTTCCTTTCATCTGGAAAACCTGCAACTAACATAAGCTTATCTGCCAATTTTAAAAATATATGAAAGTTCACCTACTAAAGAAGGAAAATGTTAATAATAAGGAAAAAAATCAAAAAACTTCCCAAACTGTTTGTGTAAAGGATGCAGAATAGGATGGAAATCAATTTAGTGTGGCATATATAGAATTAATGCTGGTATTACTACAAAGTGTTTTCCTCTAGATTCTAGAAGAACTTAGAGTTTACAGACCATTTGCCATGAGAATGTGTATGTGTCCAAAGTGCAGTGCTTATCGCTGTAAATTTTTAGAACCCTGAAAATGAGAATCCTCTAAAAGATTAATACATTCAGTAACTTTGTTAGTCACAATCACCTGAATTGGATGACACACAAAAATCTCTTTGAGACAAAAACAATTTCTAGTAAACTTCAGATTTCATGTTTTAAAACTATGGATTGCATTCTTGCAGGCCCCTGAAGTTGCCTTTATTTTATGACTCCCTGGCAATAAGATAATGATTCCCAAATGTTGATTTCAGTGGGATTTATTGGTTCACATAAGTCTTTTAGATGAACAAGAAGTTACTATCAATACCAAATTATCACAAGCAATGCTAGATGCAAAAACAAAGTTCATTTTTGGTATGACATGTTTCTGGCCCCCGCTTCATATAAAAGATATATGAAGCAATAATGTAAATATCGGAGTATCCATTAAGAAAAGACCAGTGAAATCTACTTTTAGAATTCTGTCAAGTATGGGATTAAAATAGCCTTTGAAGAATCAGAGCATCTGCAGTTACCTAGCATACCGCTGATAGCTACCTAGTCCAAATAACCCAAATTGCCCACTAGGGATAGGAGTGAAATTGTTTAGTTTGTGTTTTAATCACAGCTTACTCATTATGCACTTCTTTAACCTATATGCAACCACAACACAATTTTGCAAATTGAAATAATGTGTAGGACTATTTATATGCTAGGAAATGTGCACCTAGCAATATATTATAATTATTGAAAATGGTTTGTAAAGTGTGTACATTAATAAAAGAGCATACGGAATGCAAATATCATACGTGTGTATTTAAAAATGCATGCAAATGTGATATACATTTTATCTCTTTTTTAAAATTATAAATTGATGTGGCAGCAACTGTGAAATTTTAAAGTTGAAAAAATAAGAATCAGTGAAAAGAAACTGACATATGTCTGCCACACACAACAGTCACAACTGTAGGCTTGTTTGTTTAATATAATGCCATTTTGGACTGCCAGCTGAATTTCCATTTTAAAGCTATTCCATATATTTAAAAAAAGATCCACAAATGTGGAAAATTAAAACATAAAAGACAGTGTGTTATGTACACTGAATGCAGTGTAGCATTCAATACTGTGATTTCCTATTACCTGTGCATTAAAAGAATGGAAAGTTAGAAACCTAAAAAGACTGCACAATTTCATTGCATTGAATATGAAGATAGAGCTGGACTGCACTTCCAAAGGACATATATGCCTTAATGTCACAATCTTTCATGTGCTAATCCATAGCTGAACAAGTAATATTAATTCTATTTCTATAGAACCACGATAAAGTAGCTTTAGCTGATACAAACTTTTAAGTGACCTACTTCCCTTAATTTTAATGTGAAAACAGATAGATACATCACTGTGCCCAAAGCATGGAAATACTTAAATGTCTGAAATGGTATTGATCTAAATTATGCAAGCCTGTTTAAAGGGAGATAATGAAAATTGTTTTAAAATATATAAAAACTAAGTATATTAGGGTAATCTAATTGGCTATTAACAGGCTTGGAATGAAAACATACTCAGAGATACTTTTTTTCCTACCTACTGTAGTTTTTAATTAATTAATTGCTTCAAAAATGGCATTGCTGTGGCAGTCCTTTTTATTTCAGCTCAGTGTTTAATTTACTTTACTGTCTTTACATTATGGTTGGCATTTTCTTTCATTAGCTGTTCTCATCAGCTTTTACTGAATTTCACACACAGCAACAGCTTTACCCTGGGAATTTGCCTCACTTTTATAAGAAGCTTTCAGTGCAGACAATTCATTGAGCAAAGCTGGTAGGAGTATTTTAGTAAAAGCCTTGGACATACAGATGTTCCTTCCACCACTGTTCAATAATATTCCAGAAGACAGAGCTCTCTTCCTATCTTCCTCTATTTGTGAATGAGGAATATGATAGACATAAAAGTGTAAGCCTTTTCTTTCTTATTCTTTCTTTAAGATATATTTTGTATTCAGTGTGAGCAGAATAAATCAATACTTCAGAAGCCCACAGTGTTCCGCCTTTCCTGGTTCAAAACTTAAAAGCTGTTGTAATCTCAGCTCCCGTGCATGCCTATTTTATTTGTGAGGTTCACATTTTAGCTTCTGCTTCTTGCTCATGATCCACAGTTCAGCAGCACATATTGATTCAAATTCGATTGAGATGTTTTGTTGTAATGTGGCCCTAAATGTCATTCACCACCTCATGTAGAATTGTGTAACAACAGGGTCAGAAATCCATATTAGCATTCCTATCTCATAAAAAATTCTTATGTGACAAGAAGTGGTCTCTTTTAGAATGTTAGGGCGCCTGTATCAGTGACAAGGTGATAAGGCTAAACCTGCATGTTCCTGTTTGTTCTTTCTTCTATTTTACCCATATACTAAAAGTGTGAGTAGAACTTTGGAAAAGGTACAAAACCTGTTTCCACACTTATTTGAACAATGACCCTCAGAATGCAAATTGCCTTAAGTCAGTTATAGTCAATGGCAACACTTGTTTCCAGGAATGTCCAGTGGAATATGCATCACTTTGGTTATTAATTTATTTGCAATATTGTAGGACCCTAGGCAATGTACAATAAAGCAAGACAAATAAAGCAAGGAAAATCATACAAAACAAGATATGCACACTAGGGTAGAACACCCACAATTAATCAGTTGGGGCCCAAAGTGTAGTGTAATAAGAATGTTTTCACTCCCTGGTGGAATGCAATATGAAGGTGCTACAGTCCCTTGCAGGAAGCATGTTCCAGAACATGATGGCTGCAACAGACAAGGCCTGCTGTTTGGCCCAGTTCCCAAGGACTTCCTGGAGAGCAAAAACTCTCAGTAGGCATGCTTGGGATATTCAAACCAGATATGTAGAAGGAACCTTCACAATGTGTTGCATAATTTAATCAGGTGCTACTTTCCCAGCACTTTGAACTGAGCCCAGAAACTTATTCATAACCAGTGCAGTTGTAGAGAATAAGAAATATGACTTTGGCAGAAATATGCAAGAACCATTACCTAGGCAAAGAGGGCTGAAACATTATTTAAGTGGAAAGCGACATAATATTTAGAAGCAGCTCAGGCAAACACCTCCCTTATTCACTGAGGTATAATAAAGAGGAGAGGTATAGCACAATCAGATGTGCAAGATCGGCAATAGGCATTCTCAATAAAGGAATAGTTCTAGTCTTCCAATGGAGTTGATTTTCTGGTTTAGTGGGGCTGACAATAACAACCTCATAATCAGTGTTATCCTGCAATAGTGGGGTTGTCTCATCAGCAGTCTGGCCACTACATTCTGGATCAGCTGGATCTTCCAAGTCATTGCTAAAGTTGTCCGATGTACAACACTGTGAGAAGCCTGCAGACACTATGGCTTGAGTGCTGGCTACCTACATATTCTTACATCTGGGTAAGAATGGTGAGGTGTTGGGAGGATGGAGAGTAATCCAAACAAACACTCTATTCTAATCTGTACTTTATCTGTTGATAAGGTGCTGGGAATAAGTGGTAGTTTAGCCTCTCATGGGACATAGTTTCATAGAAGGAGGAGGCGGAAATAAGGAGTTAGCTATAAAAGGGAAAGTCTTAGGACATCTGAGATTGCATGTTAATAAGAGAGAAAGAATTCTGGAGAAAAGAAGTTGAAGAAGAATACTGTCATGGGACACTAGTCTAGATGACCCTAGGGATGTATAGACCAAAGAAAGAAGATCAAAGGTTTACCACCTGAGAATTCACCAGCCAAATCTGTCAGCTCTTTAGAGTGAGAGTGGATGGCAAAATACCAATTAATTTTATAAGCTGTTTCCTTAAACCCAGACAGGTAAATAGCAGTATTTCTAATAATTAGAGGCACACAGAGAAATGTTTACATAGTAAGAACACATATATTTTAGGCATACATCAAAGTGTGTTAAAATTTGTTTATTTAGAAGACTTCTGAATATAAGCACAAGTCTAAATGGTAAAAAATGATCAGTTGCAAAAGCCCCTTCTATGTAATGCTTGATTAGAGAAGAGAGGCAAACTGCCCACCCTAAAGAATGCAAAGTAATTAGCAGTGGTGAAGCTGGGAAAATAAAAGTAGTTGTCTACTCTGCTAAGTCTTGGCTTATAACCAAACTGCTTCTTTTGGTCCCTGAATAGAAAGAGACAGAGAAAAAAATCTGGAATTTGAGTTTCCTATCTTTTTCAATTAGATCTCTGGAGTGATCTACATGTTCTGATTCACAAGCACATAACAGTATTCCAAGCAAGTGGTGTTCAAAGTGGAGTTACAATCATCAGAACATCCTGGTCCAGGTAAAGTCAGAACTGATGCACCAGCTGGAGCTGCTGAAGGCCCCTGTGGCCGTAGCCTCCATCTCTTCAGGACTACATAACCACCATAGAAAGGGGCCCATAACTCCCAACCCTTGTACATGGTGTATCAAGAATATATGGTCAATGTCATTAAATACAACTGAGGGTCTAATGAAACCAATGTTTAGAAAGGAAGTATATTTGTACCAGCATGACTCTCCTATGTTCTAAAATTGCTTTTTAAAAAGTTTTAAGAATTTATTTGTATCATTTCTCTCCAATCTTCCTTTAAATAATATGGATCCCTAGGGTTTCAACAGCCTATACGCTGTCCTATATAGTATAAAAAGATAGAATTTCAGCAGTTTTCTTTTTAAGACAGAAAACTGTTGATAGGACTGATGCATTAGCCTCAGAATCACTGTTCAATAAGAGCTTAAATTCCATCCAAACATCACTAGGAGATTAATGGAGGCTCTACACACAATCTATAATCTGTATTTCTTAAACAACTTATTTTAAATTATTTATACACAAATATCATTTCCAATCCCAACTTTGAACAATGCCATATAACGACAGGCAGTTACATTCTTCTCATGCTGGTTGAGATACTAACATCTTCAGATATTAAGAACATGACAACGATCCTCTTGATGAATGATAAAGTTACAATTATGACTGAGCAGCTGGGAATTCTAAATGAGATTATATATTTATTTCTCTGCCAAATTTCTAATGCAAAGGATCTGCAAGTCCTAGTACTAAAAGTCAAAGAGAACAGGGGAAAAAATGGGACTAAAGTTAAATATAAAGAAGACCAAACCAATGACAACAGGTAGAACAACAGCCTTAGAATTGGCAATGAAGATATTGAGGTGGTGGATAGCTTCTGCCTTTTAGGATGAACCATTAACACTAAAAGTGCAAGCAGTCAAGGAATATGCTTCAGGTTAGTATTGGTAGAGCAGCCATGAAGACCTTGGAAAAGATATTCAGATTCTGTGATGTGCCTATACCTACAAAGATCAGAATCGTGCAAGCCATGGTATTCCCTGTGACACTCCGTGGAAGTGAAACTTGGACTTTAAAGAAGCAAGATAGGAAGAGTAATGGCATCTTTGAAGTTTGGTGTTGGAGAAGACTCCTGAGAATACCATGGGCAGCCAAGAAAACAAATTAATGGATCACTGAACAAATCAACCCAGGGTTCTCCCTCAAGGCACAACTGACCAGGCTCAAATTATCCTACTTCGTACATATTATGCTAGCTCTCTGTAGAAGGCTCTAATGCTGGGAAAGGTGGAAGGAAACAGAAAAGGATGACAAGCAGCTAGGTGGATGGAAACAATTACAGATAGTGGCAAAATAAACAATTAAATAGTAAAAAGATATTAATAATAGGAGTCATGAGTTTTAAATTTAATTTTGTTTATTGGATTAAGGATTATTGAAAATTATCTACACATAATAAGTCTGTGTATGGAAATATGTCCTAATGTTAGAAAGATGGAAGAAGAAAGAAATATTTATCAATGCCAGTGGTGAACTTTTTTTCCTATCAAACGCCACATTTTCTCAGGGAATCTGATGGGTGGAGCTGAAACAAGCAGTTCATATGGCCAGAGGCAGAGGCATCCACAATCTGACCCTTTCCTCAAAATGACAAAAGAAGGGTTACACTGTTGCAACACAAGCTCTGCCCCTTTTGTATATGCATGCAATGTCACAATGCATGCACAAAAGTGGTGGAACTTCTGTCATGATGGTGCAACACTGCTTTCATCATCTGCTCACCCCTGGATCTCCTCGTGGACTCTTCTGGCCAGAGACAAAAAGGATGGAAACATGTCCAAAACTTCCTTTTGCCTTTTCTTTCTCTTTATTTTAAACCTTATGTTGCAGGAAAATGAGATATAGCTTTTCTTAACTTAAAGGATCTCATGCACAGAGGCTTTAAAATTAGCCCAAGGACTCCACAGGTCTCGTGCTGTAGACTGGCCCCCTTCTGAAGTTATGCAGATAGCTACAGAATCCTGTATCCAGAAATCACTGTAACTTAGTAGTTGATTTTTGCCTTGCATTAAAATGACACAAACTCAATGGCCAGACAGGGTGGCAGGGGACATTGTCATTAAAGAACAAAGAGTGTAAGGATAGACCACTGCATGAAATTTATTTGAGAAGTTTTTCCTACAAACTGCCTGTTGATTGTCATCTTTTGCCAGAAACCCCAGCTTTAGGCTGTAGGCATGAGTATTAAAGCGTTCTGTGAAAAAGTATTGGCTTCCTTTCAAATTTTCTGAATTTTGGCATATCTTTGCCACTGAATGTTACTAGAGTTTCATGTGCAGCTCACTGGTATATAAAGGAAATCCTAAGAAATAACAACAAAGTGTGGTGCTTGTTTCATTTATTTCATCAACATATAATGTACCAGTGTGAAAAAGTAATCAGTTGACTGCATTAACTAGTTGAACCACATTTAGCTACAATAACTTTAACCAATTGTAATTGGTGATCAATAAGTAGGAATTTTGGTCCATTTTTCTATGGGAAATGGTTTCAACTCAGTAACATCTGAGGATTTTCCAGCATAAATTGCTCATTTCAGGTCCTGACACAACCTTTCAATGAAGTGCAGGTCTGTACTTCAATTTAGCCACTTGAAAGCACTGAATTTGTTCTTGTTCATTATTTTCTTGTAGACTTGCTTCTAAGTTTGCAATCATTGTCTTGCTTCATGAGCCATTTGCACTTCAGCTTCAGCTGATGGACAAATGGCCTGTAAATTTGTCTGATACAAAGCAGAATTCATACTTCCTTTAGTGATGGCATAACTTTAAGTCCTGAAGTAGCAAAACATCCTCAAACCATGACACTACCACCCCCATAATTTAACAATTTGTATGAGGTTCTTACTGTGGAATGATTGTTTGGTTTCTATCAAACATAATGACACTCACGGAGCCCCAAAATATCCATTTTTGACTCATCAGTTCATAGAACATTACTCCAAAAGGCTGCCAGGTCATTCCAGTGCCTTTTGGCAAGCTTGAGCTGAGCATAAATGTTCTTAGTGAGCAATGACTTCCACATTCCTACTAAATGCTATTTTTCCCAGGACTTTTCTGGTGATGGAGTCATGAACACTATCTCTTGTGTCACCAAATTCAGCCCTTACAGGGACACAGTTTAATAATATTTAGCATAGTGCTAAGTGTATAAAAGGCCAGCAATGTACAAAAAAGTGGAAACATTAAACTAAAGCTAGACTTTAACTTAGCAAAAGGGAAAAATAAGATGTTGGTGAATTGGATTAAAGAAAATAATAAAATCATTTGCCATTATAGCTAGCTATAACCCAGAAGTGTATCTACAGTACATCCTTAAGGGAAAGCAATACTGCTACTATAGCTCATATACCAAATCATACATAATAATAATATCCAGTTATTCAGAGCCATGATTCAAATGACCTAAGGTGTCTGCACATTAGTGTCTGCACACATCCAAAATATGAGCCACAACCACAGACCTCTAGACAAATAAATTTACAGGGCCCTTAAGGAAAGGGACAAATTCTATAAGGAAAAGATAATGAAGGCCAATCTAATATTGATTGGGAGGAGTGGGTGAGAATCAAAATTACATGGGGGGGGGGGGAATCAAGACAGGAAGGAGCAAACGCCAAACTGGGGGAAAAAATCCTAAAATGGATAACTGAGCCTGGCTTTAGATTCCAAAGGCTTCCTTTGATTGATCCTATGACACCCTTGTTTCAAAATGCAAGACTTCTTATAATAACAAATTTAATGGCACAGTTTTCCTTTCATGACTGGCACTTCTCTGTTCATTTGTTGTGAAATACAACCCTCTTTATTACAGATACTTTGAAGCAGAATATGGAGGTATCCATGGATTCCTACAGCACCCCTTGTTATCACTGGGGAGAATGGAGGGGGGAGGGAGAGAAAATGAGAGGGGTGGGAGTTTACCACTAATGGCAAGCTGCCTGGACCATAGCTCCAGAGGAGACACTGCAAAATTATCATTGCAGTATCTCCTTTGGAGGCAAAGAAAGTAAAGGCAGTGAACTTGACAGAAATATGCAAGAACCATTACCTAGGCAAATATGTCTGAAACATTATTTAAGTCCTAGGAAACAAGATAATATTTGAAAGCAGCTCAGGCAAACACATCCATGATTTTCTAGTCTGGATGGATGTCATAGGAATAGAATCTGACTCAGCCAGCTCAGTTTCCAAACCCCACATGAAATTCTGGGGACAGAGTGGAGTAGTGATGGCCTTCATCCACACATGGAAGCGTTCTAATGAACATGATGAACTTTCTAAAGCTGGTTTAGAAGATTTAACCCACATCTCCTACTGTCCCACCTTATATTGCTAGGTTGCAGGAGGCTGTTATGTTTTGGTACACAGGGTAGACAAAAACTACCACAGTGCTTGCCACCCTTCCAAGTGGCTATTAATAATGTAATAATGTAAAGTGCTCACTTTAAAAGCTTTGTAGAATAATTGATTCTTGCATACTGTGCCCTAACTCATGTTAGCAAATTCCTACTGCAACCAGTCTTTTTCCGCTAAGTGCTCACTGAGAACATATAACCATTTTCTCTGAATACCTATGGTTAGACCAAATCTTGCCATTTATGGTAGCCTGCTGAGATTAGACCTACCATAAGCATTCTCACTTAAGCTGCTTGTGTCTTCTGCACCTCTCTTTATGCATCAGGCAAGCAAGGCTGTGGTGTTTGTACAGCTACATGAAAAACACAACTAAAATCAACTATTGGTAAGGAAAACTAGCAGGCATCGCAACTTCAGTTCCCACTGCCCACCCTTCCTCTCTTCTGTGACACTGGTTTGCTTCTAATATTGACAAATGTCTTCCAAGGTTTGCTTGGTCTGGTGCTTCATATAATGTCTCCATGTAACAGAGTGGCAGGAGGGAAGAAAAACAAGAGAAAGTCACTGGTCATTATACCTGACTGTGGTTCTCAAAGCTCCATAGGAAACTGCAAGTAAGAAGAGCAATGCAGAGCAATGACTAGTGGCAGTGGGACCTAATTTCAAGGCTTTGCTATCACCACACTAACCCATGTGCATCTAAGTCATTTTAGATCCTTGACTTAATGGTTGAGCCTCTAAACACAACTGACATTTCTCTTCCTCTACTCCCTTGTGCCATTTAGTGTTTTACACCTTCTTTGACATTTCTGAAATCTTAGAACAATATGAAAGGGGGAAAAAATGAGGGAGGGAGGGAGGGAGGGAAAGAAAAGTATTTTAAGCATGTGTAGCCTTAAACTCACTGAAATAACAGCATCGTCAAAACTACAGGTACAATATCAACATCTGATTCTGTTGCTTGATATTGAACACATTATATATAGTGTTGTAAAATGCTTCAGATTTTATTCTGAAGGGCTGCTTTGAAGCACACAGGAATGCAAATGCAGCAACTCTTGGCAATCCATTAAAGCAGCCACATCTTTTTGCATGATCCCACAACAGCTGCAGGGAGGGTACCCTTATGTTCTGAAGCATCTCTTCTAAATCAAATCATTGCACAGCTGTAATAAATGCTATTTGTTATAGAAAAGGATAATGTAGATTTAAAATATAAAGAGAATGGGGGGGGGGTGAGAGGTTGAAGAAACAGCTGCTAACACAAGGAGCATCAGCCCTCGGTAGAACCCAGTATAGCCATGTCAGTCTATGTTATTTGTCAATGAACTTTTCTAAAGCACAGACTTCTGAATTTCAGTTCCAAAACCTCGGCTAAACTACACCACCAAATTCTGTATCACTTTCACAGCAGAAGAAAATAATATCAATGCCTGTGGTCCTAAGTCTTGAGGCTATTTTCTCAACAGCATGAATTTGTGCAGCAGCACTTTGCAAAATTTGATTATATTGGAGTTTTAGCTTAAGATATGCCCTTTAGAATGTTAGTAAAGTATCTGAGGGAGCGTTCTGAAAAGCATGCTGTTAAAACAGCCTGAATTCTCTTTGGAGGGATGGTTATTCTCGGAATCTGATTTCAAGAAAGCTAACTCTTTTTAATTAACCATTTATAACTGTTTTTATAGCCCTTCTTAGAAAAAGAAAAGCTCCATTTTGCAAACTGTAAAAAAGAATTAGATGGTAGGACCTAAAATGGTTCATTTTTCCCCCCATCAATATCAATAGAAGTTACACACAAACAAATCTGATATATCTCTTCTCATCCCTATCTTTACATTGCAGTAAAGTATTTTGCCATTTTTCTTATGGCCAGTATGGATATCTTTGCTTTTTGAGTGATTAAAAAAATACTTTCACACCTAGACCCTAAACCTGTAAGAAGGTTTTATGCACCTGAAGATAAAACTTGATTGCATAAGAAAACATTATTTCTAACTACACAATAGTTTTAGTGTGCAGCAAAAGTAACTACACTACAATAGCTACAGGCAGTGTAGCTGCAGGACTATAGATTCATTAGATCAAGAGCTACCTTGTGGTGGATGGGAAGAAATCAAATCCCAAGGTGTTCAGACATGGAAGAATTAAGGGAAAACTTACATCTGACCTATCAATCAAACCTAAACCTGTCAATCTGTATTGTGGGCTGAAACCATCAAAGTCCAGCAAAATCAAATCCTGAAGAATCCATTAGAAGTAGAAAATTTTCCTTCTCATGTAGGTTTTTAAAAATAGGGTTGTCCTTGTTATATTATGTGCTATTTCCTTCTCCCCTTGTTCTTTGTGTATATTCCTGACTGGAAGTATATATTTTCAAGTTAGTTGTTCATTTGTCCATTTTGTTTTCCTATCTCCCTGTCTTCCTTTCATCCAAATTCCCTAACCTTGATAGACCTAATAAAAGGCCTGAGTTTCTTGATTGAATCACCTCATTGATTCCAAGAGGGCTTTTACTCTAGCACACTTCTCTTGAGGTTAAGCCACTGAGAAAAGCCACAGGAAGTGCCACTTTACTCCTTGTGAAACAAACCAGTACAGAGAGGGACTTTCTCTGGAATAAAGCGGATGATGGCAGTATGCTGAACAGGCTGTCCCCACGAGGGTGGGATGCAGTAGAAGAGTCATGGACAGAGAGTTTAGAGGCCCCTGTATGAGTGCCAGGGGATCCAGTCCACCACTTTCCTGTTAAGCCATGTGTGAGCATAGACACACACAGTGAAGATTTTGGAGGACCTGCTGCTCATTTTCTCCGGATGGCTTTCCAAAAGCTTTGATAGCCACTGTGAAGGATAAATTGCTCATCTTCTCCAGCATGGATACCCCCAAGCTTTGTAAACCATGCCAAAGAATTCACCCATCCACCCTTCCCTAGTCCTCACTGAAGCCTAAGAAACTGCAGCTTGGGTACAATGCCTACACAGAAACCTCTTCTAGCTTTGGGGAATGAAGATAGGAGACAGAAGCTTTGAAGGGAAAAAAAAAAAAAGCTTTGTCAAAGCAAATTGTCTTTTTGCTTTGACAAAGTGAATTGTGTTACCAGTGTGGCACAAATCTGTTTGTCAAGTTGAATCTAAGTTGCCTCATACCAGCCTATTATCTATCCTCTATCTTTAAGCTGAAGAGGCACTCAGGATGAATTACAGATCAATAAAAAGAGATAGTCCTAGCCCACAGGTTAAAATATAGGAAGGGTAAGTGGGAGAAAAGAAAAAAAGAACACTCAGGTACTGATTCTTAATGTCTTAATATCTGGCATAATGTTGTCACAACTGCCCTGTTTTCATGATTATCTGGAATGGAAAGAACTCAAAGAGAAGAACTCAACTTTTATCAACGAAACTAAACTAACACAGTGATACAACTTTCCTTTTCTCTTTTTCCACAATCTGGATTCTCTGAAGGGAGGATGGTAGCCCTGCTGCTTTCCCTCCATGTGTTATACCTATAAAACTCAAGTTTGAATCCTTGTTGTTCAACCACATGCTTTCTGAATTGGGATGCCACCATTCTCTGATAAGCACCTCATCTTTCTAATATTTATTCCCTTGCTTATTTTTATATTACCCATTCAGAAGATACAGGGTGGTATACGATAAACCATTGGCATAAAACATCCCACAAAGTTAACCATTTCTATACATAAACCATAATGAAAAATAACTAAAAGATCATCCAACAATCTATCAAGTACCCATTTAAAAAGGAAAGTTTTCAATGCCTTCTCAAATGCCAGTGCACAACTGAGGGCCATACTTTCTATAATGTAGGGAAAACAGCTATAAATCCTCAACAAGCTCTAAGCAATCCCAGGTAACCTCACTTGACAGGGCTCTGCCTACTTGGCATCAATACCTGAACCACTATTTGAGGCTTTATTGATACGGAAATTCACAAAAGCATCTAAACAGTCTGTAGATGTAATGTCCTCCCTCCATCTCCCACCCTCCAATCTTTTTCATAATACTGAACAAGGTTGCTAAGTAAGAATCTGCAGACACAGCTGAGAAGTACACAGCTTCACTGCTCTTATCACCACTGTGTAGGTCCAAATGTACCAGTGCTTGTTCATATTCACCTTTAGTCTTACGCTACCATTGCTGTAGGAGTCTTTTCAGATGTTTCATCTCTCATAGATCCTCTGTAAACCAGGAGGCCACTCAAAATCAGCAGCTGGGAAGAAGTGTCATAAGAACAATCTTATCCATTGTTCTAGTCATCTTCTTATTTTTTATTTATTTATTTATTTATTTTGTCTGCACTCATTCATTACTGACCCTGCAGTGACTGCCTGGACGAATCCTTGCAGTTTTCAAGGCAATTGTTTTTCGGAAGTGGTTTGCCAGAGCTTCCTTCCTAGAGCAGAGCCCAGCTGGCGAGCGCAGGAGGCGGGGTTTCCATTGCTTCACGCCCTTTTCGGGCGAGCGCGGTTTCGTGCTTACCGGCAACTGGTCCCGTCTCTCTGTGCAAGGCGCCACCAGCATTTTTCCTCCCACCGGAGTGAGAGTACCTATTTATCTACTCACGTGAGTTTTCGACCTGTTGGGTTGACAGGAGCTGGGGAGGAAACAGGAGCTCACCCTGTTAACGCGAAGGCTGGACTTGAACCACCGAAGCATCAGCCATTTCTGGCCGGCAACTTTCAGCGTCATTAAACCGCTGCGCCACCGCATCCCCTCATCTTCTTATACCAAAGATCAAACAGACAAGAGATGGAACTGCTTGTCAGATCATCAGGAAATTCCCTCAAGTGCCTTCAGAAAACCATTGGGATCCATTAAATGCCTGAGGCAGACCATTTTAATCATTCTTACAGAGTTCCAGGGTACTTATGATCTGCAGCCTGACCTGAAAAGGATTAGATCACAGCAAAGGACACACCAACTTTCTCCATATTCATATCATATCTCATCTGCTCCAAAATATAAGAGAACTAGAATGTGTCTGGCTAGCCAATCAGGGACAAAATTACTTGTGACAACCACATGGTCACTAGGAATTTTTGAGGGCTGCTGCTAGGCAGCGGGGTGGTTGGTGCTTCAGCAGAAACCTCATGTTTGTTCCATAATCCATTTTCACCTGTAGGCATTCATATTCAGCTATCTTTAGGCAGTGCTACTGATCCCTGCCAAGATCTTATGAATGACTCTGTGAATGTCCTGGTTGCAGCAGGACCTGAAACCCAGGGGAGCAGATCTCTGACAGAGCTATCATGATACACGCCAGGTCTGCACAATTCTATGTGAGGAGCTCTTCTACCACATAGACCTGTTGTTTACATACAGCACCCTCAGGCCAAAGCCTTCAGTATGGCCATTTGGCTGCAAAGTTGGAGCAACTGAATTAAAAAGCAGATACACTACTGTGCAGGTCCCTTTCTCTTATAGTACACATCTAACCATCATGTTGGTTTTGAGCCCTGACCTCGAGAAACCCTAACCCTAACACTAGCTACAATTTTCACTCAGAATAGGATTTTTCCCATGCATTTGGGAAAACTCCCAACTCTGCATGGCCAAAATTGTCTTCCTACAAAAACTCTTTACTCAATCACCTTCTACAGAGCTCCCCAAAGCCTTCCCCATGCAAGTCTGCCTGGGAGAATGTACTAATGTAATAATACAGCTGGGGCTCCAAACCTCGGCTCTCTCACTTTAATAGGGCTTCCTTTCCTTTATTCCCTGTCTCTCATTCAGAGAGCAAAGCCAGTCCCATCCAGTTCTTTGCCTGTGGGTTTCAGGCATAACTGCTTGGTTAACTACCAGGAAACTCCATCAGAACTTTTCCCAATTAGCAGTTTTCTGCTCCTTGAGATTTAACCCTGCACCACCTGCATTACCAATTCTCCAAATTTAACCCTTCTCATCGCTTTCTGTTGGGACATGGAATTCTACATTGACATTTAGTAGCCACTGGCATTTTAGTATCCTGACAACCTAGTTCTGAGGAGTTCCACCCACCATAAAGAAATTATTCTTGCCATTTGCCATGAAAACTTTGAACATTTCATTTCTGTTTCAATGAATCATGAAGTTCTGGCTATGTATGCTGGTTAAACCATGTTGGATTAAATTTGCTTTTCATCAATAAATCAAAACTTTATTACTTCATTTTAATCTTCTAACTGTTCATAGAAAGGTATGATTAAGCATGTTTTATTTAAAAAAAAAAAAAACAACTCAACCATGGATTTCTATAAAGTAGATTTGCAGAATTCCACCAAACCAGGTATCATAGTTCAGACCACATTAAACTGAGTACTTAAAAACCTAGACAAAAATCTCATTTGTTCATGAGAAATGCATCTAAAAAGAATACCTGTTTCTAAAAGCTGTGTAGAATAATAATAAAAAAAAAAAACATGGAAATTTGTATTAAAAATAAGATTTTCTGTACATTAGGAAAAGTACAAAACCTGAAAAAGATTAGGAGCAAGACTCCCAAATTGTTTTGAAGAGATACAAATTTTTTAAAATGTGTTCTTTAAATTATTTTTTAAAAATAGTATTTTCTGCAACCTTATATAAATGCTTGAAAACATCAGTCTTGTGACTGAGTAGAACAATAAACAATAAACTATTGCTTGCTAAAATGTATTACAGATTAATTCCTAGTTAGATTTATTAAGCAGATTTTTGTGAATTTTATTGACGTAACAGTTGGCTTCATTCCTGCAACTGACCCAGATGTGATGGCCCAGGCAGTTTGGAATGCCTCAGAATGCCACATAAGACCTCAGGTTCGGGAGCTGCACTGGTTACCAGTAGGCTTCTAGGTGCTCTTCAAGGTGTGGTTATCTCTTTTAAACCCCTTCATGGCACAGGGCCTAGTTATTTGAGGTATTGTCTATCTTTCATAATGCCTACCCATCCTGTTCTATCTGACAAAGTTGGCATGTTCTTTATCCCATTGTTAAAAAAAAAAAAAATCTGATGGGACCCAGGAAATATGCCTTCTCTCTCATTGCTCCTGCCTTCTGGAAGAGCATTTCCCCTGACATTCATATGGTCCCCACCTCTGCCTTATTTAAAAGGCCATAAACTAATTTGAATATTGGGGTTCCCTGGCCCTGAACTAATTTGGATATTGGGGTTCTTACTGTCTTCTTGTCTATATGGGATATTTTGGTTCTTCTGTGTCACTATCATCTTTTGTTAATTGTTGTTTTTTTCTCTGTTTCAATATTGTATGCTACCCAGAGTTGATTTTGAACTGTGCAAGCTTACAGATACAATGCAAGGAAGGAAGGAAGGAAGGAAAGAAGGAAGGAAGGAAGGAAGGAAGGAAGGAAGGAAGGAAGGAAGGAAGGAAGGACATCAAAAGGCTCTTGGAAACTGTGTTCCTCTGCATGGATCCCATGTGAACTCACTAGCTACTTTTATTGACTACTGAGGTGCTTTATTTGTAGCTCTCATAAGTATAATATAGCCCACAGAGAGCTCAATGAACGATCTGTGGTTGCAAAATATTTGAAGTCACTTTTCTCCTTATGATCAAACATTTAACTGTCTTAAGCATAACAGGTGATGCAAGTGATTTTCAAATATATGCCTGAGAGTTAGTCTGCTACAGGTTGATTAAAATTAGGTTGAGGCTGATAGGAAAGGAATCTAGATGCATGCAAGGAGGAGTTTGTTCACATGTAAACCTCAGAGGAAATTACAATGCTTCCCTGAATGGCAGATTTTAGCATCACTACTTATATGAGTAACACACATGATTATGATAACATCCAGACACATAATCAGGGTTAATAAAGCAATTCTTGCAAAACAAAGAACTCTAGTGAGATTTGCAAACCCTCTTCTATTGCTGTATACATCCATATTATTAAAGAACAGCTAAGGTGGGGCAAAAAACAGTCTCTTTTGAATTTTCTTTCCCCCTAAAGGACAATTATAATTTCAGTAGTGTCAGACAAGTGCCTTCTTCATATGTAGGCCTCTTCCATAATGTGGCTTGCTTAACTTAACCTGAATGTGATGTGCAAACTCACCCCCTGAAACCAGGTCCCAAGTTTCTTCAATGAATCATGGTTAAAAGAATTCTGTCTTAGTATTATGCGTGAACATAGGCCTTGTGAGGATTGCTATAAAAGTAACCTTGTAGAAGTAGGTTACTAATTATATGGGGAAAGAATTCCACACGCCCTGCCACTTGCACAGGGCATCTCTTCAAATGTGCTAATCAGTGCTTATATAGTGGCAAGGAATCTATTACTTCCATGCTGCTCCCTATCCATGCATTTATACCTTCCTAACATTAAATGAAAATGAGAAAAGAAGTGCAGGCTAAACTATGTCTTACACTAATGACACTGTGGGAGAACTACTGTATAGGCTAAAAAGTACTCAGTGTCTTGTTTATGGCTGGAAGCAGCAATAAAGCCCTAATGGACCATAGGGAGAATGAAGTGCTGTTCAAACTGAAGCAGGTCAAACCCAGTAAGCCAAAGTATTGGTCTGTCAAGCCAAAGATATGCCCACAAAGGATCTAAAATCAAGCCACAGGCAGCAGACCCAGATGCATATCGACATCACCAGATCCTTGTTGCCAAATTCCCACTGTGTCCACTGGTATCATGCTTCTGGCTCTGGCCTTCCATGTTGAGAGAAGCTAATGGGAAAAGAAGCTTCAGATGAATGGGAGTTCCTTAAAACAGGAAAGAATTTCAGTGAAGGGGAATGAGACAGCAGAAGAAAGTAATGTGAATAGGAAAACCCTTATGAAGGGTTATTATTATTATTATTATTATTATTATTATTATTATTATTATTAAGAGGAAGGCCAAAGCACCAAGAAAGAGTACAAAGTTCAGAACTGTAGAGATGGGTTTGGAATGGCTGAAGCTCAAAATGAGCTGAGTTGCCATTGACAAAGGATGTTCATCATAAGAAAAGGGGCTTGTTTAGACAACATTCAAAATAAGAAGAAGAGAAAAGAGTTGTTCAGGGAAGACCAATGTCCCACCAAGGCAGAATGACTCAACTCCTACTCTGGTTCAGACTTCTCCAACAGGAGAGTTGTGCTTCATGGCAAAAGTGAAGGGCAAGATGAAGCCTGATGCTCTTAGAAACTTCATTAAGTAATACCTATTTACTTGCATGGCTTAAATGCCCCCTTCCAGTTCTTATTATCTATGACTTGCAGATTGGATACAAATTACTCTTGCCTAGAGACTCTGTGCAGATTTAACCTCAACGGTATTACTGCACTTTCTCACTCTCTGTGAGTCTGTGGGATACTACACACTCCTGACCTCTATTGTATCTGAAGCTGTTGTTTACAGCAATTTGGGGACAAAGAGCGACAGGAGCTCCAGTCCGGGTTAGAAGTGTGGCACCAGATTTGGGCTGCTCAGCTGCTTCCTGTTCCATATAAAAGAAACAGTATTTTTTTTACTATGCATAATTAATGCCGTAGTTTGACTCTTATAGTTATTGGTGCCTGGAAGCCCTAATATGTCAACAGTTCCAAGTGTCTAATATGATTCTGGCTAATGGCATGCTCCAGTGGCTAATTTGGTAACACGAATTCAGACTATTGGGAAAGACATTCAAGTCTTAGTCTCTCTGTCTAGTGCTTTACCTCTTTTAAAAGAATCATGTTCACAGAGAAAGTTACTGACCACAAATTATGCCCCTTTCAAACTATTCCTCCTAGTAAACATCTAGAAACACAACCTCCTGAGTCCCACTGTCTCTAACAACAAGCAAACAATACAACAAAAGCACAGGTTAAGACTTATCTAGAATCACCATTACAAAGTGCTACTTTCCAAAGATAGCTGATGATCTGGCCTAAGGTTAATGGGACACTTGGTAGGGTAATTTTAAGGCTCACACTGCCTTTATGACTCAAAGTTCCTGAAGTTTCTTTTACATTTTCCCAAGTAACTGCATTTACTGAACCAGTGGATGATGATGATGATGATGATGATGATGATTCTCTCTCTCTCTCTCTCTTTCTTTCTTTCTTTTCACAAGAGCAAAGCTAAGAAGTGGGTTTATATGCATTAATTATATGAAACTTATCCCTGTGATTTTGCATGAAGAAAAAAGGAAAAAAAAGTCTGCACATTACTGGGAAGACACACAAAATCCTAGAAGGGCATGAATATTCTGCTCCACTATTTTGTGTTCTTGAAATTCTTATGCCCCTCCAGGCCTGTGGAAGAGTTTCCAAATCATAGCAGCTGCCTAGTGTTTACAATATGCTAGTCTTGTCCTACATGACTTTTCCAAACAAGGAGAAAACCACACTCTCACCAAAACTGGCAAGGCAAGCTACTGTATATAAACAGGGAGAAAACCCCACATTCACTTGCACTGATGATGTTACCTAGTTGGGTAATGCAATGTCTGCAAGCAAACAACCAAGCTCAGAGAGCACCAAGGATTCTACTTTTCCAAACACCACCAAATGCCATCGCTTCAGAACAGGGCTTTTTGAAAGAGGGGGCAGTGAGGGCAACAGACTAGCTGTAATACTGTATCCCTAAGCAAACCCAGTTCTACTCTTAGGGAAGCACCCTGTTGCTGTTCAAATCCATCCACTAATTACACCAGATATAATGCCTTTTTTATGAGAGTTCTATTTCAAAAAAGCTAACTGGCAGGGGTTCATAACTCAGTTTGTCATACTGGTGGCAGATGTAAAATCTAATTCTGAAAACTACAAAAACTTCATCAAAGGCCTTCAGTGTGCTGCCAGGACACATATACCCAAGGCTGTAGGGCAAGGTATGTCCTTGATCTTAGCATCTCACTCATCCACTATAAATTACAATGACATCTAAATGCTCAAAGCCAAATCCTTTTTCTAAAAGTAACACCTCTACAGGAAAAGAGTTTGTGGTGTTCTGGTTAAAGAACAATATATCACATGCTAGAAGCTGATTGAGAGCATAGGCATGACTTCAAAGCAACAAAACTTAGAGCACAATTGGAAAGCTAAATAATAACTCAAGGAAGGTAGAACAGCACTACAATGTAAGAACCCACCACATAGCTCACCACTTGTTCTTAAATAACAAACCTCTAAATAAATTATAAGAAAAAAAGAAAAAGAAATGACAGGAAAATCAAGAGATTGAGTACTTTATAGGTTCTATTAAAATGGAGTTACAAAATGGCATTAAGTGTGTAAACTTTGGCTAAATTAGTAGCTTCTATAACATTCAAAATAACAAATAACACATTCTGAAGTTGGCATTAGGAAATAGCTTCTGGAACTGTTCAACCAATGTGTAAAGACAGACAAAATATCTAATACATGGAGGCTATCACAAGTTGAAGCACTGCTGAAATTGGGCAAACATCTACCAGAACCAAAAGGCTTCCAGTTGTCCTCTCTTCTAGGCCACCAATGTAAGCCATATGAGTATAATTCTGAACCAAATTTTCACCCATAGTGGATGAACAACTCATACCGGAGCAAGTTAGATTTCAGTCTAGACATTCACATACAAGCTAAGTCATCACAGTTCCCCAAGACACTCTGGAGACATGACCAATTACAAGCATACTATTGACCTTTTGGCAGCATGCTGCACTGTTGTGCAACACATCTTGCTATAGAAGGTTTATAATTTGGCAAAGCATTTCAAAGTAATGCAAACAACCCAGACTGTCATTAAATATTGCCTCTTCTACAACATGGTCATTAATGGTTCTCTGGGAGACTAAGGAAGGAATTTACAAAAAAGAACACAGCCAGTGCTAACAGTCTGGAACTCAGCTAGATGGTCTGCCTTTGCCACAATGTCCCATCTATTGGATTGTTTTGGGTATGCAATGCATTGACATCATGGCAACCTGCAAATGAGGCAAAAGATGCTACTTAAAGATGTTAATGTGAACCTAAATTTGATTAAAACCATATCCAATGTAGCCAAGTGAAGCTACAGTGGAAAGAAAGCAGCTTGTAAAACTAGCCTACTGCAACATATCTTACCTACCAGATTCAGAGACACTGACAATGTATCTCTACTATTCTCTTTCTACTGAATAACAGACTTCCTGAAACATAGCTGAACAGGCTGCCAGATATTTCCTAATAAATAGGGTAGAGCAAGAATTATCAAGATTTCTAGCCTTATGGACCTTTCTAGATTTTTGAAAAAGTACAGCAGGCACTGACATAAAATGGCAGAAATGGACAATCAAAAATTTTAAACTACAATAATACATACATTTCTTAGAGAACTTTTAAAACAGCACTAGCTGGCTGAAAAGCAGTTAAATTTAAGCCTCCAGCTCCAACTATCCTCCTTTTCTTTCTAAAAATGCTTCAAGCCCACACGGTACCTAGAGGAATGCCATGAGAGACAAGGAAAAGCAGCAGAACAGCTGGAGGCGAGGAGATGCTTGTATGTATGTGTTGAGTCTCTGTATAAAAAAAGTGAGGGAAAGAGTGATGGAGGGCATTATTGTGGATCCCAAGCAATAGTATAACACCATGTATATGCTGAGCTTGAGAAGACCAAAGACTTTGCTGCCACTTAAAAACAGCTCCAGATCTGTCCCTCACTACAGATATTGAGGAATGGAGCTGACATTTCCGGTTCAAGACTGAAACCAGAGCAAAGCTTTGTTTTATTTTGCAATAGTTACTTTCCGGGTCTCCTAGGTTTTGGTGCTACCCCACCATCATTCTAGAGCTTCAGTGTGGGGATATGTATGTGTGAATTTAACCAGTGTTTGACTTGTTTCACTTAATGTAGGCTTATTCTTTTTGTGTTAAGTTTCCTAAGAATCAATGATAGTCTTAGTTACAATGTGACTATCTCGCAGTGACTTCAACAGGGAGCGGTAGGTGCCATGTTTCCAATGAGCCTCTGAACCTGAGGGGGGGATTGCTGAGGAAACAGACAACAGAATCCAGACATGGTGTTTCCTGGCCGAAGTGTGAAGAAGGTAATCTCCTCAGTGTAGTAAAGGATAGTTCACTCTGGAATGCTTACACTGTTAGTGGTTGATATGCAGATTGTGAACAGCACAAAGCTTTTATGGAGATGCAGAAGATGAAGGCACCAACTTGCCAAGCTGATGACCATCTGCCCATGTTATTTAATTTTTGCCTTTGCATCTCTGGGTCATAAATTAATTACTTGTGATATCTTTGTAACACCATTAACATCCTCCCCTTTCCTATATAATCCTTATTTCTTGAATGAATAGAATTCTTAAATTCTGATTTTAAAAAAGCTAAGCAGGGTCAGACCTGGTCAGCATTTGAATGGGATAGCAACAGAAATTCCCAATGATGTTGACCAGAAAAGTAAAGAAAAAGAAAAGAGTAGAAATCCCAGAAGAAAGCAGTGGCAATCATTTTCATATTGTCATCAAGAAAACATGGACTTGTCCATGAAGTCAAAAGGGATTGAACTCAACTTGAGGCAGTCTTGATTTATCTTTAGCAGATTTTAGAGTGTGCGCATACACACACACATACATCCATTTCTTCACAGAAGGCTAAAGGATAATGTTGAATTAGGTACAAAAAAATTGTAGGATAATTTCTTTGTTCTCTTCCCTCCACCCATCCCCATGACCTCAGTATCTCATTCAGATGTTTCTTCCAATTATCTGTGCAGCAGAAAATCCTCCCTACCCACGTCTGATATACTTTTGCCCAGTTGTCCAACCCACTGCTGCCCTTGGTTGCCTGAAAAACATTAACCACCAAAAGATTACCAAACCCTATTCATGTGAACTTTATATAACAGATTGATGTGATTCCATCAATAATTATTTCGTTGGTTATAAATGGAGAAGCAGGGTATTTTAGGTGCTTTTACAATCTCCTAAATCCTAACAAATTCTTTATTTTGCTTAAATAAGCAATTTATTTAGTAATTTACTAAATTTTATTTAGTAATTCAAATTGCTGCCTAAATTCTCAAATCAGTGTTTGTTCAGAAACTGTAGTTTCTATTTATAGCAGAAATGCTGTCTAAACAGGTGCTATCAGACTCAAGATTTGGGGCTACCCTCAACCAATGGCTATTAGCCTTGATGACAACGTGACTGCCTTTGAAGGCTAATAGAATACACCCTCCTTATACAAAGTCTATTAATAGTAGTAATCCAGTAACTGGTCTTGTCAGGTGCTCCTTCCTCTATAGTTCTAATGACTGTACACTGTATTTTGGAAATAAGGAAATAACAGGGTAACAGGAACACTGAAGACCAGAGCAATGGCAAACAAAAGATGAGCGTACTACTATACTAAAGCAATATTTCACATTTCACATTGGGAATTGTAATCCATTCATTTGCAGTAAAGACTTTTTATGCACTCATTATACAAGAAACATGAGTGCCTGGCACACTGTGATACTGTAGTTTGGCCAACTGGGATCAATAATTAAAAACACAATTCAGAAAATGAAATTTCAAGGGACTGAAAACTATGGACAGCTATACCACTAAGACATTATCTGAACATTGCAGTGTATGAAATGCCACAGTCCATTTTTATGGGTAGGGTAAGCAACAAAAAAGGATAGGAAATGCAAAAAATGCTACAAATGGAAGAAAACTTTTTCAGGAGAGTTTGCTATATGACTGGAAGAAGGCAAGGGCAACATTTTCTTACTGTTGTCTAGAAAGCTACATGGACATTTCTATGTAATTTCAAGAATCAAGCTCTTTATCTTTACCCTTTCTTTATAAAAGGTTCCTTTCATGATCTGAGAGAACTAATTGTCAGCCCTTCAAGTTAGACCAGACTAGGAAATCAAAGTAATGAATGATAATGCTACTTTTATTATAAAGATACAGTAACAGAATCTTGCAAGTCTGAATGTGCTTCCTCCCTCCCTCCCTTTCTATTTCTGAGAACTAGGGAGGGTCTTGTCTGAGATGCTTACTCAGAGTACAGTTCTGTCCCGGATTCATATTTCTTTTATCTGACTATTGCCTTGGTAGCAGCTCTTCCTCCTATTCCTCAAGGTCATCCCTTCTGTTCATTACAATAATCATAATTAAAGAATCCTGGGAAAACTAGAGGAGCCATTGCTGCAGCAGGGTAATTACATAGGACACCATGCTAGTTTTCCAAAAGCAAGAATTAGGGATGGAAAAACAATTTAGTTTACATACTGATTCCAAAGTTTTAATTTAAATATTTTTTCTAATCTGTAGTAAGTATGTGCAACATCCTACTAGCATATGAGGTTGGAAAAGAAAGTGTATATGTTCTGACACCAGGGAAAACAAAGTTTTTTACATTGTACTAAGTCATAATTTATTGAGGAAACTACATATGGCTGAGTTCACTCAAAACACTAAAGATAAGCAAACCATATGTTGGCTTAACACTATATGTGAGACAGACTAAGGAAGTTACCCAATGAGAACATGAAGAATTTCCAATGCTTGAAAACAATCCTTTTTCCTGCTGAAGCCTACCTGGTGGTTTAAGGAAAGTGGTGGTAATCTCACTGCTTATTCAAGTTGACACTTCTTTCTCCCTTGGCATTTATTGTGAATGAATAGATGAATAAACTACATTGTGGAGTAGTCATTCAAAGGACACATTCAGGTATAAATAATTCATTTTACAATATGTGTGTGTGTGTGTGTAATTTTTTTATTAAATATTTTTTAAAAGGAAGATAAAAACTAATACCAACTAATATAGAGTAAGAAAAAGAAAAAGAAAAGGAAAGCAAATAAATAAGTCTGAAAAAAAATAGTTCACTTAAATTCATTCAAAGGATGTCAGCTTGCATTCTCTTTTCCTGCTGCAGGAAAAACATCATTGTTTTATTTTAAAAGCACTGCTCTTGGCCTTGCTACAGTTTCATTTACTAGAATCTATGCATGCCTTCAGAAATAAAAATGTCCTTCAGCCTCTTTTTATATATATATATAAAGCTATCTAAAATTGAAAAGAATAAAGCATTGCACTCTAAATAGGAAGTCAGTATAGAAACAATAAACAAATGATCCTGGCCCTTACGAAACAAGGTCTATTTGAAATCAGTTGTGCGCTTGATTTCACTAGTACTTGCTTATAATCTCAACAATAAGCTTTCTCTGACCTTCTTAAAACTACTGGGAATACCCATCAAATAACCAAGGACTGGATTTATGAGCAGAATCCAACGTTGCACCCATTCTAACCGTTCATTTCTATACAAGCACCGCTCTTCCCAGTGTATGTATGTAAGCAATAAATGTGTGCAGTGACATTTAAATACATGTCCCTCTACAAAAAGGAGCAGCAGGGGGGTTTGTTTTCTACTTTTCTTTTATTGTGCAAAACATTTTCATTTTAAGAAACAGCTATCAGTGTTTCTTAAAGACACTGTCTACTAAGAAGGAGTGATAGGTTTGTGTGCAAGACTGGACTTTATTACCCCAGGTGAACACCATCACTTCCATCTGAGGATATTAAAGATCATATGTTCCACATTCCAAATGTATTTATTTAATTACAGTCAATGACCAGCAAAGTAAACAAAAACAAAAAACAAAATTAGAACTAATGGCTGAATACAACAAACACAATATAGCAGTCATAAAAAATTAAGAATTAAACCAGGAGAAAAGGGAGAATTATATAAAGTACAGTAAAACAGTGTAAAGCATAAGATTGTTTGAGTAAAATAGGAATACAATAAAATAAAAGAGAAAAAGACTCTAGGACATCTTATGCCTTTTTATGGAAATTTTTGAAGATGGATACTTTGCAACTCTGTTGGTGATGGTAAGATTCCAATCTGCAAGTAGGAAGTAGACTGCCTCTCCCTCATTAAAGGCTGGGTTTTTGTTAGGAGGTGATAAGGATTCCACAATTAATATATTTCTATTGTCAAATAAAACCTACAACTGTTTGTCTTTTCAATTATTAAAAGATCTTAACACCCAAAGCAGGACTAGCTTTGCATGATAATCTAAAGATGCATTTTTAAAATGTTCCCACCTCTGCTAAATGTATCTACCCTGGAGAAATGTGTCCTAATTTAAAAATCAAAAAGAGTCATGTGAAACTTTATAGCTCCTATTCAATTTTCATGCATCTCCATGGAAAGCTAACAAAACGTGGGGAAAAGTTTATGCTTGGCATTCTTCTTCATCAGCCATCTTTCCTTATGGAATCCTCTACTTGCATTTAAATCCTGAAAGAATGATTGCAATTACTACATACTGATGCTTTGAATATATTTTGAGTAATTATTGAAGAGTTTTTAATAAACAATGCAAAATACAAGTGCATTCATTAGAAGGTAAAGGAAGTTGAGGTGATATAATCAATTTTCCCATACAAAGAAGAGCTTCACTTTAGCTATAGCTCTACTTATATTAAAACATCACAGTCGATACTGTAAACCTATATCAACCTAAATAACTTTCTTCTGAGAAGATATGCACAGGATAATGCCATTCAAAAACTCACTGAATAACCTGCTAATTTCAGTAGGATATGGTTGATGCTGGGAAAGGTGGAAGGAAAGAGAAGAAGAGGACAACCAGCAGCAAGGTGGGCAGACTCAGTTACAGTGGTGATGAGTGCACCATTGGGAGACATGAAGGACCAGGTTAAGGATAGATCGTCATGGAGAAAATCTACCTATGTGGTCGCTAGCAGTCGAAAACAAGTTGATGGCACATAATCAATATGTAGTTGAAATTGCTAGGCATCTTCAACCTGGACAGTGGCTAATATATTCAAACATCCGTGCACAGCCCTATGTGTGCATACACACAAAGCATTGGCATCTGTGTCAAATGATGAAACATGATAATCATGTTTCATGTATCCATGAGACATGATCATCATGTTTCATATATCCATGAGAGTGGGAAGCAAGTATGAAAATCTGGGGTATGTTTTGTGATACTGCCACACGTGTTTTGTTCTTTGTCACTATCTCAGTTAGTACTTTATGCCCATGATACACATACATATAGCTTTATTAAAACTATTTCATTCTAGTAGAAGCATCTACATAAAAAATAAAAAAAAGTTGTGAAGGATAAGAATGAGACACTAAGATACCAGCAGATAAAATCAACAGTAAAATATGGACAATCAGACATAATTAATATAACCACCGGGCAGGTCAGAGAACACAGATCTATTTAAAAGAGATCCAGAGAGAATTTTTTAAGCTGTTAAATTTTGTAGACAGAACACTTTCACATAGTTACCAATTTCACATTCCACTCTGAAGAACCACAAAATTAAATCAATTATAGTTCTATAAAAAAAAATAAGTCAGGGTAATTTGAAAAAAAAAATTGCAACATTCTATATTTCTTTTTCATCCTCTCCTTTTTCACTACTTTCACTTTTTTATTACAGATTTATGTAATATTTCTGTATATAATTTATTTCATGTAGACCTATAAAAAGGAGAAAAAAAATAAAGCATTAGTTGAGAATAGATTGCAGCAGCAGCAGCAAGTGGGAATGGACTTTAAATTAAAAGCCACATAGGGTTTTTTTGTTTGTTTTAGTCCTGTAGTTGAAGTAGGCTAAAACTGAGCTTGTGGCAAGTTTCCAGGCCTAATAGGCACACCCACAAAAAGACCCAATCCTCAGTACCCACAAATTATTATTCTGCTAGAGAGGAGATGATAAGCAGGACCTTTCCTGCATATATATCCAAAATAATTAGTCAGATAAAGGTAGTGCATTCTTCTGTAAACTTTCATTGTTACAGGTATTCCTCGTTTAATTACCACAATTAGGACTGGCAACTCAGTTGTTAAGCGAAGAACTCATTAAGTGAAACCGCAACTGTGCTTATGATCTTACTTTAGCGTTCCTTTGCTTTACAGATCTGCAAAGGTTGTAAATGTGAGGATGGGTCCTAAAGTTACTTTTTCATGACTGTCATAACTACAAACGGTCACTAAATGAGGCATTTGCTAAATGAGGACTACCTATTCCTACGTAAAAGTGGAAATAACAGTAAGCATTTTCTCAATGTTCTGGGTGGTTTTTTATAGAGGTAAAGAATATTTGTTTTCTCATATGACATGTAGTTTGTATGGCCACTATTATCAAAACAACAGTGGTAATTTAGGATATGCCTTGTTTTTTGCTACAGGAACTTTCACACTTCACACTCAGATATCACTGCACACTTTTTAAGAGGCTTTAAGTGATTTGTGCATTTTGATTGTTCTCAGGAGCATACAGCTCTCATTAGTGCCAGGTTCGCTTATATTTATTGCTTTTAACAACTGCTAGGTGAGTGGAGTGCAAGGGGGATGTGTTTGTGTGTACGTGTAAGTGTAAATGTGTGTGTGAGAGAGAAGCAGAGAAAGAGTGTGAACTCACGCAATTGCTATAAAAATGTATATATGGTGAAAATATATTCTCAATTATGGCAGTTCAAAAACCCAGTTCTGTCTTTTATCCCTTCTCAGTTTTTTATATCCAGCAACATTTTTTCCCATATGAAGGAAAAACAAAAGCTTAACTATCCTTTATTTTGCATAGAAAAAAAAAGTGGGAATATAAGTCAGGCAGCTTTCTGATGGCTTGATACTAATAAACAGGAAAGATTTAGTTAAGGAAATGAAAGTAGCAGAAACATGGAAGTAAAGTGACCATGTAATGCTGGAATATTTTTATTAAGAGAACCTAAAATGCAGGTTAGCTAACACATAGATTTAAAAAACAGGTTTGTAATAGATTAATAGATCCAATTATAAGTAGGATCCTATGGCAGGAGAAGCTAATGAGAAAAGGAACTCAAGGTAGATGGAAGTTCCTAAAGAAGGATATATTAAAATCACAGTTGCAAACTTATTGAAGGGCAAAAAAAAAAAAAGAGGCCCACAAAGGAAGCCAGTATGGTTGCACCAAAAACTTAGTGAACATCTGGAAAACAACAAAGGACAAGAAAAGAAGAGAAAAAGAAATGGAAAGAGGGTCAGGTCCCAAAGGAAGGATACTGATAGGGAGCCCTGGACTGTCAGAAATGTAAAGGCTTAGAATGAACTGAGGTAAACAAAAGAGGCTGAATATAACAAGAATGGTTTATGTTCAAAGGAAAAGGAAAAAGAAAACTATCAGTGCACCAGCTGCTCAGTGAATACAGCAAAATGCTATGATGTAACAAATAAATAAATAAATAAACCAGAGCTACTAATGTCCTATTTTGGTTCATTCTTCTCCTGGTGTTCCAGCAGGAAATTGTGAAGAACAAGATGAAAGAATAACACTGAAACTTGAGGCTGACAAAAAAATTAAAAACATAAGGAAAACACCTTTATTGTAAAAGACTTTAACTCTCCAGGACTAGATGAATTGTTCCTTGGCTATTGAAGGAACTAGCTGATTATCTCACCTGTAATACCTTCAAGAAATTCTGGAGAACTTAGTGAAGTGCCAGATGGCTAAAAGGAGAATAAAGCTTGTCCCTAACTTCAAAAGAAGGAAAGGAACATCTAAGGAATGATGGAAAGTCAGTCTGACATTAATACCTGGGAAAACTCTAAAGGGAACAGTTATGAAGTTAATAAAGAGAACAATTTGTAAGCCCCTTGCAAACAAACAATGCAATAATTATCAGAAATCAACATATCTCTGCCAAGAACAAATTTTGCAAAATGATCTCATACTTTATCATGTTACTTTCTTAACTGAATGCAGTAGATGTAGGAGTGTTTACATATGCTTGACTCCCATATGTAAACTGGCTGGAAATGAAGCTGGCTTAAAGAAATCCCTTTCTGATTTTCAACCCCTCCCTCCATTTTGCCCACAATGATGACCTGGTATTTTGTCTCCACTGAACTTATCAACTTATCACAGTCACCAATTAGTGGGTTCCCATGTTTCTCTTTCACCTGTATCAGGAAAGCAAGCACCAATCATTTCCCTTCCCATGCCAAGTTTTAAGCAGGGGGTTGAGCAGATGCTAGAAGAAATGATAGAGCAGATCCTGGAGCAGGTGATGGAAATTTGCTAAGTTTGGTGATAGACCAGGTGCTAGAGCAGGTAAAAGAGTGAGATAAAGCAAGTCAGCAATGGTGTGAGTAGCAGAACAAGGAGAAAATGAGAGGATGAGTGAGGGAAAAGACCAAATGATTTTTTAAATTAATAATACTTTCAATAAATTATTTCCCCCTAGTTTTATGTAATGGCATTTGTTTTTTTTTCAAAAGTAGTAACAAGTAATAAACAAAAGCACAGGGATATTTGACAATATGTATCCACCAGCATAGAACAAAAAGCTGTTTTCTTGCCACATATATAAGTAGGTCAGTTAAAGTTCTAGTGGGTTATGTGAACTTGTTGTCTTTGGGGAATTTAATGGTTCAGTGGGACTGTTCCTTCCAGAAATGCTCCTTCTGAGGGGGCCATTCAGTTCAGCAATCCAAGATAAAACAGCTGTGGAGGGCAGTAATCGGAGACCACCACAGCAAACACTACCGAATTAGAGTAGAAAATCTGCCGATATTGCAGTGAAATACAGCAGACGAATTCATTACCATCCCTTCTTCTGACAAAAAGTGGAAAAAACCAGTCTTGAGGCAATGCAAGCTGACACTGGGTTGACTGCAAATTGAATATGAGCTAACATAGTGATAAGGCTTCAAAGAAGGTAAATTCAGTTTTAGGCTGCATCTTCAGAACTATAATTTTCAAACCATTTTCCTCTATTTGGCTTTGGCCAGATCCCTTCTGCAATTCTGGGCACCACACTTTAAGCAGGGTTCAAAGAAACTGGAGAACTGCAGCAAAGGACAACAACAATGATAATGGGACTAGAAACTAAGACTTATAAATAATTATTGAAGGAGCTTGGTATGTTCAGCCTTCAGAAATTAGTACTCTTCAAATACTTGAAAAGATGCCACAGAAAAGGAAGTTAAAACCTATTTCTCATTCCATACTGATTATGAAATAAATGATTTAAATTACAGGAAGGCAGGTTGCAAAAAGCCTTCTTAACAGCTACACCAATTGGATACTGGAACCAATTATTCAGAAAGGTGGTGGAATCTCCTTCAGTGTTCCAACACAGGCTCGATGACCATCTGTATGGGATGTTTTAATATGGATTTGTGCATTGAGCAAAAACCCAGATATAATTCCTAAACATACTAATATATTTGAAAACATTAATAGTGTTATAGGATTTCATACTTAGCCTGTCCACACCTGTGTTGGAAGTATCAGTGAATTCACAGCAAATATAAATAGGATTACAAGATTTGTTTCTTAACAAAAACACATATGCAAGTATCTGTATGTTTTAGCTCAGAACTCTGTATACCAGACCATTGCTACAATCTAGTGAGTAAGGTTAGATTAAAAGACCTAAAAAAGACCTTTACATTACATGGATAGATGAAGTTCTTTTAATATGCCCATTAATTTGAATGCATGTTTTGTATACCACACCAGAGGAGAAAACAAGCATAACTAATTATGATAGAAATCCTATTTTGCTAACAAAAAATGTTTGGTTCAATAAAAATGGCCATATGAAAACACAACACAATAAACCTCGTTTATTGTGTTGCTCATTTTTAACTTAAAGTGTGTGTGTGTGTGTATATGTGTGTGTGTGTATGTGTGTGTGTGTATGTATGTGTGTATGTGTGTGTGTGTGTGTATATATATATATATAAATGTATGCACTGTTAATTCATTGCTTAATGGCATTTAAACACTTCTTCATACAAAGCTTTCTGGTGACAAGCATTACTGCAAGCTAACACATTCAGTTGGAGAGGTGTCAGATTTAAGGATTGCATAATAAATGTGATATCTAAAATTGTGACAAATCCCTTGTTTTTATATGGCAGGATGGTGCCCACTAAAGCACCTGACAAGTAGACCATGTTAAGACACCTGAATAGATGGAATTTATCTTCTGTTTCCCTCTCCCCATGTAATCCCAATTATACAAAAGCAACACATGAAAACCAGAGAACATCTTTATAATTCCACCAAGGGTCATTAGGAAAGTAAGTTTGGTCCCTAGGTAATTTATACTTTGGTGACACCATAAAGAGACTGTTGTCCTTGATTGAGCAAAGTAATAGTCTTCCCAAACAGAGTGACTTTCACTTATCTTCCATATTCTGTAAAAATGAAGATAAATGTTTGGGAAGGAAGACAGGAAGAAAAGAGAAGGAAGAAGAACTTCCATAAAGATATCCAAGTAGGGGGCCCAGGTTATTTCTCTTCAGACTCATGCTTGTGTCATCATTGACAGTATGTAGCATCTATCCTTTTGTCAGCCCCTTTTTAATTGCCTTTGGTTTTTTCCAAGCACCAGAGTTTTCTCCAGTGACTCTTGCCCCTGCAGTAGGTGTTCAAAATATCTCAATTCTAGGTTCATTATTAGTTCTTCCAGTGAGCAGTCTGATTTTTTACATCATCTATTAATGAATTATTTCTTCCTGTGGTCCAAGGTATTCTCAATGATTTTCACCAGCAATTCAATTCAAAGGTATCCATTTTTCCTTGTTCAACCTTTCTAATGATCCAGCTTTCACAGCCATATTTTACAAGTGGGAAAATTGTAGCCTTAAATATATGTACCCTTGTTATCAGTATTACAGTATACTTTAACATTTTGTCTAGGCCTGTCATAATCTTTTGCACAAGTAGCACACATCTCTTTATTTCACATCTAGAGTAACCGTCCTGTGAATTTCCCACCAATTTGTGCTGCCTATTAAAATTATCTTCATTTGTTTGGGGGGTTTTTTAATACCGAACAGTAGACTAGCTTTTGATCCCTCTTCTTTCACATTCAACAAGAAATTTTCTCACTTCAAGCCACTGAAGTGGTAACATCTGCTTATTTGATACTGTTGATTTTTCTCTTGGCAATTTTAATTCCAATTTCTATTTCTTCTCATCCAGCATTTATGACTATATATTCTGAGTATAAATTAAATAGTTGATTTTTTTGACTATTGATTAGTCCAACAACCATATCAAATCATAACACAGCATCAACATACTGTAGTAAAATATATAAATTAAATAATAATTTGAGGAACTCTTTTCCAATTTTGAAACATCTGTCTTTATTTCATTCTAACTACGTCTTATAGTTACTTTCCCTTATTTTCCTAAATTTCTGTTTTCTCAAGAAACTCCTTTTTATAAATTTAGCTTTGTTGATTTTAGAATTAGAATTTCTTACTAAAACCTCCCCGTAAGTAAGACTACTTGGTTACAAAGCTATCTCTTGTGTCCCAGGATTGGCCACAAAGTTTGTTAAATTTTATATTTCCATGCCATATGTGGTAAGATCCAAAACTCTTGAATTAATGTTGAATTAGAGTGACCCAGCAAGATTATTCTTGCATCATTATCTAAAATGGATTGGCCTATAAATTGGGTATCCACCAAAATTTAATTATTCTTCTATTAAAAGGAGGAAAAGGAGGAAGATGTGAATTTACTTAGAATGAGCTTTTTTGGGGTTTTCCAGAATGCTTTCATGGGTGTCCATGACCATTAGTCTAGATAACTTGGTAGAATTAAATTACATTGAATAGTAGATACTTGCTTACACTCAGTGTTTATGTTGTATCAGGAGATATCTTAATTTTCACAATTAAGATTTACTATATTATATCAGAAGATCTTTTAATGCCTATTATATGTTTTGGAATAGCTGGAACACACTGACTCTGAGTCCCAAGATTTCCTGTCTGGTTCACCCATTAAAAATAAGTAAGTCATAATGATTAATAGCAGTATTTAAAAGAGTAAGAAGAAAGCTTTCTTTTGTTTAGCACATCAGGACATGCCTCAGATCAACTTTGTTCAAAGACATAAAACCTTAACATCTGTTTCTCCAGTGCAATCCACTTTTGGTTTTCTATATTCTAAGGGTCCTTGCACTGAATTTTTCTTTCAGTACTAAGTCTTTTCATTGTACCGTCTTTGATCTTTGCTCAGACATATTCTTCCACATGGAAGCTTAGTAGAACTACTAGTTTCTACTTTGAAGCCTATTTTAAAGGCTTCAAAAAACAAACCAGGTGAATTGATGATCATCAAGAAGGCAACAAATTATAACTTTCTCAGCTCTTCATATGCTTTATTGAAGGACATTTTATATGGAAATCACCAAATACCTGTCGCATATGATAGAGTCCAGCCAAAGTCTAAACAGGAATGGGAATGAAGGAAAGAATGAAAGCTGATATTGAAGAAAAGGCAGATGAGGAGAAATGGGTTTTTTTCTGAAGGGAAGAATAGAAAGTCAATGAGGAGTACAGCAAGAGACACAAGAAACCAAGTGGAACACATCTTCCAGATGTTTGTGCACAGCAAAAATTTAGTGAGGCACAAGAGTGCAGATCACACGTAATCCATGAAGTATAAATTTTAATTATTAAAAAACCACAGGTTCATATTTCAATTTAATCTGCTTTAAGAATCCCTTTGTCTTTTAAAAAAAATAACAAATATGAATGAGCTCTGAAAGCCACTAATATTCCTCAACAGAATTTACTCATTTTAGTTTTTTTGTTCTAGTTGCTCAGATAATCAGAGAAACATGGCACCTCAGGGAAAATTGAGATTGGATTTTACAGGTCCTTTTGTAGTGTTTTGTCCCCCCCCCCCCCCTCCCCGCCTGTCCCTGAGGTATCTAGGCAAGTAGAACAACAAAGTCAAACATGTATCAGGGAATGCAACATCTCCGAGAATGCTACCTCAGCATGACAAACATCCAGGAGGGCAATAATATGAGTAGGATACTATTAAATATAATTAGAAATCAATGCCTTGAAATTAACAGTGAAAATACCCTTATGAAAAAGAGTAAAGAAAAGGAGTAAAAAGAGTAAAAAAAAAAAAACGTGATGTATATACATTCATTTTCGGTACATATGCATAGCACAGCACTAATACAAAGTATCCCTTTGTGACTATATCCACATTCCACTATTGTTAATCAATCTGCACATGAACAAACACAAAAAAGGGGGAGGTTTCCTGTATTTACATAGCTTCCTGTTTCTGGATAGCTATCAGATCTTATATTCTGGCTGTCGCAGTCACGTTCCAGCCAGCTAGCAATTCCCTAAGACCGATGTATTCTCATAAAAACAATGTCACTGCTCTTGTTCCTTTTTTTTTAAAAAATGGAGGGATTCAAGACCAGAGTCATTTGGACCTCTGCTCTGAATTTTGACTGCTGAGCAGCAAACTCTATAATTAACAAGGGAGGAGGGATACTGGAGAATGAATTCTTTGGGCTGAAATTGGTTCTGAAATGGGCACTAGCCGGAGTTCACCAGTTTTGTGCTTGAATGTCTTGAATGCTATTTGCAGAAGCAAGGAAGCCCTAAAGCCTTAGATTTTCTCTTTCTCTCTGCCACATCAAGAACTACAGGAGGCATCACTACTGAGAATTACTAAATATAGGGCAGCAAGGAAATCATGTGAAAACATTTGTCAGCATTGTTCAAGCACAGAACTGCATGCCAAAGGAGCTCTCACATTTCTAACCAATGCTCATCCCAACACCTTCACATAAAGTGTTAGAACTTATGCCCGTCTTCTAATTAGTGTGATTTGTTAAAATTAGCTCATTTTTTTTTCCTATGATACATAACATTTCAAATGTCAATTAGAATGTAAAAAGTACCTAACTAGTTACAATATTCCTTAAGTTCATGACTGTATCTGCAAGAAAGATGACTGAGATTTGTGCACCAGTTTTTTCAGATAAATGGGAAAGTCTGTGTTCTGGAAGAGCTGTAAAGAGCCTTCTTCTCTTTTCTTTCTTTCTTTCTTTGTTCAAAGGCAATCCAGAAAATACATCAAGTTACCCTATCAGATTGACATCAAAAGCACACAGCAGATAAACAGTTTCAGGCATCCACTCTCTGCTTACAAGGCAGAGTACTGACTAGACCAGTGTTTCTCAACCTCAGCAACTTTAAGATGTGTGGACTTCAACTCCCAGAATTCCCCAGCCACCCATGAAGGTTGAGACACAGAGTACTAGAGCCACAAACTTGCTTTATAGCGTCAAAATGACATATTACATTAACCAAAAGCCAAGAAGTAGCATACACAATACATTTTCAAGTCATTTTAGCCTTCCCAGGGAATCTGCTTTAGAGCAACAGGCACAACTGACAACAGCCAGAATTTGCAACCTATCAATCCAGTAGTTTAAAAGAACTGGAACACCATTTGATAAATAGCTTTTCACAGCTGTCTTATTCGTCAAAATAGACAAATAAGAAAACTGACATACTGCTAATGGCACCATAGAGACCAAGGGAAAAAGAAGCACTGCACTAGTCAGGCCACTGTTGAATACCATGTCCAGTTCTGGTCACCCGATAGAATGACACTGAGCAGCAGGAAAAAGTGCCAAGGAGAGCCATGTTTGGGTCTTCCTGGACACAGAACTCCTGCTTGAAGAGTAGGTGGCAGCTATGGCCAGGAAGGCTTTTGCACAGATTCCACTGATCTGCTAGACCACAAGTCTCTTCTCACATTCAGTCATGCCTTTGTCACTTCACATGTGCTATTGCAATGTGCTCTTTATGGGCTTGCCCCTGAAAATCTCAGAAGCTACAACGGCTCCAGAATGCAGCCACTTGAGCAGTTCTGGGTGCGCCTCAGTAACATCTCTATTTGCAAGCTATACTGGTTACCAATGAGCTTCCAGGTGCAATTTGAGGTGCTGATTATCATCTGTAAAGCCCTTCCTGACATAGGATCTGGCTATCTGAGGGACTAATCATTCTGATCAGTCCTGTAAGATTGAACAGAGCAGGTTCACTTCATATCTGATCAATTAAGCAGCGTCGTCTTAAAGTTGCGCACCTTCTCTGTTGTGGTGCTCATCCTAGGAATAGCATCCCCCCGGAGGTTCACACTGCTCTGACCCTGCAATCCTTTAAATGATTCTTTTTCCTCAAGCTCTGAAATTGTAATGGACAGAAGGAATAACCTTCAGGAATAGGAGGAAGAGACAGTACCAAGACAATGGTCAGATAAAAGAAATCTGAGTCCAAGGCAGAACTGTAATCCAAGCAAGCATCTCAGTCTTCTCACGAAGATAAAGGGGGGGGGGGGGGGGAAGCACATTCAGAATTGCAAGATTCTTATACTAACTTTATACTAAAAATAGTTTTAGCATTCATGACTTTGGTTTCCTAGTCTGGTCTACCTTGGAGGGCTAACATGAATAGGTCAGGGTGTGTCTACTTGGAGTGTATTGTCTATCTTGCTTATGGTACATGTATGTTCCCCTATTATATTTATTCTCCTTTGCTTGCTTTTAGGTATTGCGGTGGTGGTTGTTCTTTTAATTTCTATAGTACCCAGAATCAATATAAATTATAAATAGATCCATTTCCAAATTACTGTGAATATTTGGACTCTCACTGCTCTTTCAGCCTGGTATTCTTCAGAAGTATCAGTCTACAACTTCCACAATTCAGTCTGACTGGGATTGACAGAAATTGCAGTTCTACATATGTGAAGAGTTTTAGCCCAGAGGAAGCTCCTATGGAGTATTTATGCAGGAAGCAGAACATGAGGAGAATATAAAGAAATGGGATAAAAGCTTTGCCCATTCCTGAAACAGTGAGTTTCAGGTGATTTGCATATTGAAGACTTTCTTCAATGCATTTATCATTACAGTAATTTCTGGTAATTGGTAGATTTAGCAGCTGGAAGAAAAGACAAAAGAGTTCTTATCCTCAGTGTATACCTCAGACTGAATAACAAAATACCCCCTTGAATTACAACTTAACATGGAAAGGAGACCATTAGCTTTGGACATAAGGCTGGATGGAGCAGATAAGAAGCTACAGTGCCTTGTTCTTTCTCTTTGTCCACAGTTCTACTTTTTCAAGTTCTGTTTGCACATATTCTCTACCTGACAAATGTAAGTTATGCCAGTGTTGAACTTTGAAACTTACATATTTGATGTACGCTACATGAATTGCAATAGAAGACTCACTTTCTGTGAAATTGCAGCTTTTTGGTATCCAACTTTTAGAATCACTCAGAGCGAAGGTCCTACACAGATGAAAGGACTGCAGAACCAGTTGTACTACATAAAGTTTATTCTAATCTCTTATAATGATTCTTATAAAGTTGGTTCTAATTCTATAACTGCAAACAACTTCTTCAGCACAAGAAAAGTGAATCATCACCACTCAGTCTTTGATTTTTAGAATTTGCTTTCAAATCACTCTCCTCTGTGACTTTACAGCCACAGCCAGGTTGAGAACTGCAGAACAGCAAAATGGAGTCACAACTGAAACTGTGGAAGGAAGAGAAAAAATAGTAGCTATTAAAACTAAACTCTACTGCACTTTCATTCTATACTAACATGGAAATCAATAATCAATTATTTTCTCTAAAGGATAAGACATTAATGAAATAGTTGTACAATCCACAAAAACTCTGACCAATGCAGACTTTGAATGCAAGGGATCAGTGAATGCAACTAAAATGAAAAGTCCTACTATACAAAATGTACAGACTTCTTCAAATTAACAACTGAGTTTAGTTTTAATGACTTATTTTCATTGATTCATCTAAATATACCCTGTAAATACTGGACATTCAATTTAGATTGAGAGCCAGTGTTTTGAGAACCATGTTTTTAAAACTAGCTTTTCTGAATAAAATAAGAGGAGGAAAAGCTTGGAAAGCCTGAATCTTTATATGATTTATACCTTGCTACCAATGCTCTTCTCTTCTCTTCTTTTTTCTTTTTCTTTTTTCTTTTCTTTTCTCTTTTCTCTTTTCTTTCCTTTTTCCTTTGTTCTTTTCTTAGCTGCTGCACACTTTTTAGCAAATCATTTTTTAGTTTTTAAATTATGGCATAGGATATAGAGGCTAATCTAGGGCACACTCACATTTTCCATCTAAACTGCTTTTGTTTTCATGCCAACTTGATTCTAAGACAGCTTAAGAAAATCCTCCCCACTGAGACAGTTTGGCAACAGCTTGAAAGGTATTTAGTCCAGACTACAGGCTACCACATCCTCCCATTGAAAATTCTGCTACTGGGCCCTCCAACGTTTTTCTGCCATGAAAGCAATGACCAATCACTTTTTTCCAATGACCAGGTCTTCCTGGATGCATGTATACATATGGATATACATACACACACATATAAAATGAATGAAACTTAAGTTAAATATATACAAGGTTAAGACATTAAAATGGAGATACATGTAGGCACAACAAACAGCTTAAAAAGCAGTCTTTCTTTCCCACATAGATTTGAAATATTCTATATCTTTATTATGATATAATATGACATTGTCTAGAACATCAACCTATAACAGGAAAATACAAAAAAATACCTAAAGCAAAAAACCAAAGGGACTCAATCAGCCATTATATGCCATGGCTGGGACAATACTCAGGCTTTCATCAATTTGCAAAAGGTGGGAGCAGTATAGATCTCCAGGTGGTTATGTTTTCAGAAAGCAGGAGTCATCACCAATAAGGCACATTTCCTGGGTCCCATAGTATGACATTGCTTAATTGATGGGACCTGGAGTATGCTTACTCTACTGACTTCACTGGGTTGGCCAAAACATACAGAGACAGGCAATCCCCCAGGTAGCTAGGGCCTATGCCATGAAGAGCTTTATAGGTGATAACCAGCACCTTGAGTTTCCCTTGGAAGCCAACTGGTAACCAGTGCAGCTTGCAAAGCAGAGGGGATACATGCACATACCATGACACACCCATCACTGCCTGCACCATTGCATTCTGCACCAGATGTAGCTTTTGAGTGGTCTTCAAGGACAACTGCATGTACAGAGCATTACAGTAGTCCAATTGCGAGATGACCAAGGCATGAGTGACCATCAGCAGGGCTTCCTAATCAAGGAAAGAGTGCAACTGGCATACAAGAAATACCTGTGCAGCTACCCTCTTGGCCACCGTTGCCACTTGCTCTTTGAGCAGGAGCTGTGAGTCCAGGAGGACCCTCAGATTGCACACCACTCCCATCTGGGAAAGTGCAACCCCACTGAGATTTAAGAATGGAATATCCCCAGAACCAGGGGGAGGAGGGAGGGCAAACAAGCAAAGCCATAGAGTCTCCCTATCCAGGACCACCAGTCTCCAGGTACTTGGTCAGGATTTTCACTGTCACTTGGTTGGCCCTTGGTCAAGATGTTTAATGATGATGCTGGACCCCAAACCAACAGAGGACTTCATCCAGTCATTTCATGTAGAAGTTAAATAGAAGGGAAGAGAGAGGTGAACCCTTCAGCACCCCACAAGTAAGGGGCTGCAAATGTGACCTTTTGCCCCCTGTCAACACTAACTGAAACTGGCCACAGAGAAAAGAAGAGGATCACTGTAAAACAGTGCCTCCTACTCCTAGCCTATAGAGACTAAGGAAGATAACCTTGATGGAAATATGCAGGAACTGTTATCTTGGGTTAGGGTTAGGTTGTCTAGGCAAAGGGGTCTGAAAAAAAAATTAAAGTCCAGAACTATGAAATAATATTCAGAAGCAGCTTAGGCAGACACCTCTCTAAATCACTGAAGTATAAGGAGGAGGAGGAGGAGGAGGTACAGCACAATCAGACTAGCCAATCTTAATAAAAGTAGCTTTAGCTTTCCTGTGGAGTTGATTTCCTGGTCTAGTTTATCTAGTGGGGCTGTCTATAGCATAGTATTTAAGATTTTCACTTAAACCTTTAGCATAAAAAAGGTTGCCAGTTCAAAACTCAGCAGAAACTTTTTAAAAAAATACTTTTTTTTTATTAAGTAGATAATTTCTACCTCCCTCTGCTTTTTGTTTTAGATTAAGTCCAGAATTTTACCATTTTTCCAATCACTCTGAATAGAAGTGATTTACTTCCAGCCCCCAAATAACCCAAACCATCCTATGGGCTAACTAGAAGCTAGGGGTAAAATCTTTCTACCGTAGGTGACTGAAAAAAAATTATAAAACAGTAAACTCTTGATCTTATTTAAAATAAAAAATAGGAAAAAAACCTACTCAAGAGAAGAAAAACTGCAGTTAAAAATGTTTCTGCAAAGTTTTAACTAGCAACTTTCTCCATGCTGAATGAAGGATTTAACCACTGTGCTATTTTATTAATGCTGGTAAAGGGAGATATGGAAACATTAAAATGCATTATAAGGATTGACTCAGCTGAAGAGGCTACAACTACAAAGTAACTAATGAACTGCTGATATTAGCAAAATCAAGAGCTATAGTCCAGATTGAAGCCTCTAGATAGGAGCACTTGAGACAGCATAGAATGGGAAAGTGTACTTTTGAAGTAGCACAGAAAAACGTACATGAAGGTTGTTTTGAGGGTAGTTGAGAATCTATAGAAGGCAACAACTTCCATTTCTACCTTCCAGAAACTGTTGCTGGCCAGTTCTGACACTATCTTGGAACTCCACTGTAGTATTTCTTGTTGGTCCTCAACCCGTCATATGAATGCACCATTGAAGAAAGGCAGTGAACCACAAAAAACTAGAAATGTTCAGTTGTTTCTATGAAACAACTTCAGCAACCACAATGGAGTCTCAGCAGGTAGTAGATAGTCATTACCAATGTGTGTGTTGATCTCAGAGTTAAGATCTAAATTAACAGTTCAAATGTCACTATCAACTAATCTACTGCATTCACCCTAACCTCACCAGGTATTATGCCGTTAAAGCCCAAAAGATATGGTTGACTGGTTGTATGACTGGTTGTAAAAAAGGAAGCCATTTATTTCTCCCAAGGGACTTGAACTATGAATGTCATTCATAGCCCAAGTCTCTTGGGGGAACTAAACTGAACAAGGAATCTCAATACTGCAGATTCCATACATTTTTATTTCCACCCAATAATATTCAATGAAATTATGGAAAGATTATTCCTTTGTGGATATATTTGGAAGTTGCAGAGAGACAACCATCAGATGAGGGACTGGGGGACTAGTAAGAAGACAACATGGAGATTCTCACAAACGTTCCAGATACAAATATGCTTCACCATATCAGCCAAGGCTACACAAATCACTACTAGCCAAAGCAGAGTCCAAGGCTGAGGGCCTCCAGCGTAGAAACAGCAGACCATCTGATGATCTGAACTCTCCCTGCATTTAGGAGGATGGTAATACACATCTCGTTCACCAAGCTTTTCATTATTAATTCTTTAATTAATCATTTTAATTATTTGAAATATTTTAATATTGGGGGTTTTTTTTTATTTTAATTGCATTGATTTTATGTTTTACTTTCTGTTCTTGTTATTGTTTTAAGCCATCTTGAGTTTGGTAAAGTAAAGCATAAATTCAGTAATAAATAAATAAATAACATTCTGTACTTGACACTAGCAAATTATTCATAATTTACAATTTAGATGTATAAAGCCACTCAACATTGACTCTGGCTAAAAGATATTTACTGGAAAAGTGTGGGTGTACCATTTAAAGGATGGAATGGACAGTTGAGAGGCTTCTGGTATCTGCCAAACTGATGTGTTTTAATAATGAGCTAAAAAGCAGACTATTCATGGCCAAGACCTGAATTGGATTCTAATGGATGTAGAGAATCCTTCCAATAACACAGAATCAAATACTTCAGAATCCCTGGCCTTCACAAGCATCATAGAAGTCCTATTCTAAACCAACTGACATTTATAGACAGTTTCACACAGAAACTATTATAAACAGAAGAGGAAACCTGTGACCTTCCAGTTGCCACTAAACTATCATTCCCAGCCTCCAAATCGTTAGCCCCATCAGCAGCATATGAATGGCCACTCCTTATATTGAAGACCCAAATACTATGCCACCAAACTTCACTTTAAAAGCCAAAAGGACAGCAGAACTGATTGAAAGCCATCAAGAGATCAGATCGAGGGGGAATAAAAAAACAATAGAAAATTTCATTCCTTTTAGCTATCTCCCTAGCATAGATCACCCACGCTGTCAAAAGTCAGACTGACTGAATGGATGTAAGTAATCAGTATGATTCAAAGCTATCTGAAATTGGTGTGACCTACCGCAATACCTTGCTTAAGAACAGAAATAAGGCTTGATCGGGTCAATAGAGTCTGGTCTGGGCTTCTTTAACTGAGGCTAAACTACTGCATTATCATTTCTAAGGTCCATGCTGAAGGTATAAGTGCGGCTGGATGATTTCAGTTAACAGGACAGACAGTGATTAAAAGACCAGATGACAAACCTCCAAATATATTATATATATTCTCCAGCTGTACAAAACAAAGCATGTTCATAGAATTATTATATCAGGAGAATGCAACCTGATTTAATACATATATTTGGAATTAATTAGGATTAAAGTTAGTTTTGATCTTATTGCTCTGGTCATTTTGGTGCTCTGCCAATTAATCTTCCCACAAATTATATTCTTGTAATTATATTATGTAATTAATATGATTACCATTAAATTAATATTAATTAATTTCATAAATGAACACAGAAGCATTTGAAGAAATTAGATTTCCAGAAACATTTCCTATTAAATGAATTTTTGAGTGAACTTGGTGTTGTCCTTATTAAAAATCTTATAGAATCTGGTTAATCATAAATAACAGTTTATTACTGTTGGTTAACTCAAGAAAATTTTTACCAAGTGGACTTTTTCTACAACAGTATGGAAGTTCTTTAAGGCCTATTCATAGGTAGAGTGATGTCACATTAAACTAATTCTTCATATTTTCATGTAATAATTAGGATTCTACTGTTAACATCTACAGAGTTTTATTCTCTGAATTTGAGCCCCTGCCATCACAAACAGCAACATATTAAAAATAATGTACAATATAAAAGATATAGTCATCTTATATAAATTATACACCTCAATTTATCACGTCTTTTCACATACTGAAATGGAATGATAACCAGAATGAATTATGATGATCCTTGCATAGGATCTTTGTAATGTGTGGATGAATTAGAAAATGAAGATCATTTATCTCCTGAAGAACATTTCTTCTGCTTTCTGCTTGCCTCCTCCTAGTGGCCTTCCTCATAATTTAACATGGTCAAAAGCTTTTAGTTCTGAGCAACAAAATAATAAGCTTGGCAAAGGCCGATACAATTAAGCCTGTCAAGGTTGGAACCTCTGTGCTGGTGGTTTTTAGGTTCATGAACTGGGTAAACAGTCTTCATATATAGAAAAAGCAAGTAAGATCTTGATACAGTTCTGTTACTGTTCTTGAATTTCCTATTGTTTCAGGCAGATTTTACATGCATGTTTCACTATAATGCTAATTCAGAAACAAGGTATCTCCACCAGGCAGGTTTAGGAAATACTGTTTAGGCTGCTAGAGGCATCTTTGACCATAAACAGTTTCATATATCATACTGGTTAGATATGACAGGTGCTGTAGCATACACATCAGAAACTATTCATTTGCAAAGGGACTGGATCATCTTATTTACAAGTACATTTTACCTTCTAGCATATGCAATCATTCTTTCAAAGTTGCAAGGATTTGTACCTAATGCCACCATCCCACCTTCCATAATACTTAATTATTTTACTAGGTAATGGATGGAAATAAGATAGTGAGATGAGGAAATTTAAATTGACTACAATGGGGAATACAGAATATACAACCATGCCAACTAAAATTGTAAAAAGCTTAAAACAGGATTTGTTCCACATATTAGCTCTCCAGAGTAAAACTCTGCCCTTTCAGATAATTTTTTAAAGAGCATGAGAAAAAAAAAATTCTGCTGAAATATGCAAGTTATAAAAGAGCAGCACAATTAATGCATCAATCTGTACCTTGATTATTCAGTAGAAAAGAAGCAAGAAATATTTCTATACGTAGATGATTGGAAAATTTATCCCCTAGTTCATCTCATATTGAAGATAATGTGTTGGATCTAAATTTAGTTACTGTAAATGCAGAGTAGAATTACTGAAATAAGTAGGACTTATAAAAAAGCTAAAGGCAAAAATCATCCTTTCTATTGCCAAGGAAATGACATGGATATGTCCATAGAGTCACCAGAAATCAAGTCTGACTTTAGTTTTAGTATAAACATGATTAAATACAGTCTGTGAAAATGTCAATATAAAGATTGAAAATTATGTCAATTTAGGATGAGCTCACAGATCAATACAAACAGTTAGAAATTGAAGTATTGAGTTTTAAAAGAAAATGACCGATGAAAAGACCTACGTACTCTAGAATTCATGCTGATATCTTAGAATATTAGACTCATCTTCTGAGAAATGAAATATTGATGCTGTGTCTCATGTCAAAGAGGCAAATATTATTTTCAAGATGTTAATCATTACTTAAATAATCATGCTTATTAAATGATGTCAGATCTACTCAGGCTCTGTCAATAAGTAAAATAATTCCCTTTGAAGTACAAAACATTCATTTGATTTTATTACTGATCATTTTCAAGCTATTTGTATTGAGTCATATGAGAGACACAAATTCTTCTTATTTGCAGAGTGATCTCAGTGTTACTCTTTATAACTAAGTTATTTAATAGATAACCTTGAATGTAACAATTAGATGATCATCAGTACAGATTGTTGTGATTATTGGACTCTTCATTGTGTAAAATATTCAAGAAAACACAATATATTGCAGGTGATTCTGGAAAAAAAATTAGGGTACTTATTCAACTCTGTATAGTAACTTATAGCCCTTCTAATGTTGCTGAACTTTAGTTCTTCAGTAAACATGATTAATTGTGAAGGATATTAGAAATTGTTAAACCTGGGAGGCCACAGACTGGTCAACACTGCACTAAAAATATTCTCCAAAGCATAACCAGCAATTCCCAGTACTGAGTGTCTTAGAACAAAAACCTAATTTAAGACCTAGTCCAATATGACAACTAACTTGCCTTTTAGGAAAATTTGTCCACAATTATCTTCTTACTGAGGAATTCTGTCAATTCTTGAGTAACCCAGAATTCCTGAATCAAAAATTTCTAAGATTCAAAAGAAAAATCTAAATTCTCATAAAATATCAGTGGCAGGAGAGAATTTTTAATAAACATTCTGTTCCCAATAGCTAAAAACACATTTAGTTAAAAAAAGTAAATTTTTCTGGTGATGGCTGCTATTTCATTCGAAGCTATTTTTTTCCAGAATCATCATCAAAGTAATGTTTGTCTCAGAGCCCTGGAATTGGGAACATATACTAAAAATTTACTGACATATCAGCTGAGAATCACTCAATTCTGATCTTTTATAAATTAAGAGGGGAATATTTTGGTAGAAGGTAGCCACTTAAAACACAATTTACAAACTAGTATAAAATGTTTATTTTGATAGAGAATAAAGACAATAATATTAATCATATTGTTTTATTTCTTAAACACTGTTTAGGAAGGAGGACAGAAAATTCATTTGATCCACATTTTATGTTATTGAAATCTGAAATACAAATCTCCTTTAATATATATGAAATATTCCCAAATGTTGCATTTCTGTTTTATGAACAATAAAAAACCATCCTAACAAAATGTGTGTATTCAAGAAAAATACAAACTAAAATGTGTTATGTTTGCAAATCAGGCAACAAGCAATGCACAAAAAATTAGGAAAATACATGTCCTTACACTAACCTCCAGCATATCTCTTTGTGTTGGTGGCTTATAGCCAATCAAAATGTGCAACTTTTCCCCCTCTCCCCCAATAATATTCCCTAAAGCCAGTCTTTCTCAAGTAAACCCACATCCAGCTCTTGATTAGTGCAAGTAATGTGAACAAAGTCTAAATCAAATACCATTTACAGCTACCAACAAATCTGAAATCAAGACCTAAATGAACACACTCATTTTTTTCTGTTCGTATTCTACAATTGTTATGCTTCATTAATATTGCAGTTTGAATTGAGTTGCTAAACTAAAATAATTAGAATTTGTTATATTTCTGCTATTCACTACATACATATTTTGATTTCCTGTGCTTTAGTTTGCATCATTAAGAACTTTTTAAGTTTAGAGACATTATATGCATACTAACCGGCTTAAATTCATAAAGACACATTTTGACCCATTTTAGATAGCATTCAGAGATGACCTAAAATTTAAGCTACACTCCTCAGAAAAACAGTTCATCAGACAAGAGAGAAATCTGTCAATACCACTTATTTATACAGCTTAAAAAACATCTTCCTTTACCACTCTGGTCTTCTTCAGTTGTCAGCCACTATTTTGCTAATTAAAGGAGCAAAAGGAGGAGGAGGAATGCTTCCTTTGGGTCCTCCAGAAATAAAAGGAAGAGCCCTTTTTGCTGTTGCAAGCATTTCAGCCCAAGAGGCTTTTTTCTGAATTTGCCAACTATTTGGTCAAGGTCTGAAAATAAAGATCTGTGAACAGCAGTTTTCAGTTACTGTCACATCAATAACTCTTGTCCAGAATCAGAATATTTGCATTCCTTCTCATGCTGAAATAAGTGAGAATGTTAGCTTAACTGCCTGTATGATAGTCATTCACACATTGATCTATTTAAATTTTATTCAACAATTTGATGCAATTTCCTGCAGGAAGGAATTCCATAGATTAATTATATTGTGTAAAGAAGTCAGTTATTTTTTTTCTAAATTTATCTATGCTAAATTTGCTCCCAATCTACTTTGGTAAGTGGCCACTGATTCACTGTATTCTTTCCAAGACTGAAAACAAGGGAACAAGCCATCTGTCTTCACTATATTCATTATTTTAAATTATTTCTGTCATACTTTTTCTTACTGTCCTTTCTAAACTAAATGATCCAAATCTCCCTTCATATATAAAATGTGTCCTAACCTTTCAATATTTTGCTTCCTTCTCTGTGAATCATTTCAAGGGCACAAGTATATATTTCTAATTTGGTGCACTGTTTCCCATTCTCATTCTTGATCTTTGTTCCCTTTTTCACATCTCTGTTGCCCTCCTGTCTATGTTACTCTTTCCCATTCTGATCAAAATGGTACTGAAAGAACAGCAGTAGCTTTGATTATTGATTTCCTCTACACTGTTGTCTCACATGGTTGCTTAAAATAGAATATTGGCTTCCTCTAGGTTTTGTAATATGCCCCCTCTCTACATGGATCCACAAACACTTCCACTGCATTTCAAGTTCCATCAGCATTCTCTTGTTTAGTTTTTCTAAGAGGAATTTTATACAGTTACATTACTGTAAGAATAATCCATTTAAAGCAGCTATTTCATGTATGTATGCTACCCAAACTCTTATCATTTGCTGACAGATTATTGGGTTGGATACAGATTTAGGAATTCTTGGAATAGACTACTAAATCAATGGGTTGTGAATCATACTGATTTTGATGGGCGTGTTCCAATTATGACTAATCTAGATCAACCAAAAACTTTAATTAGGCATTGTCTGAAATTAAAGTCCTAGCTGAGGTGGCAAGTCTCACTGGGCTTATTAATACAAACAAGTTAATAGGATGAACTCTATGTGACTCTAATCCTTTGCATTTCAATTAGTTTTATTCTTAGAATTCCTTTCCAGTTTTTCAACCATCTTTATAAATCATTCTTTGTACACTGTTGAATCAAAAATGTCTCAGAATTGCCAGAGCAAGGGCACAATGCTAGCATGCTGAGAATAACATGTGACAGATTTGTATGGTGCATTCTGTCTGTACAGTAGGGAGACAAAACAAGCAAGGTTGTTTTTACATGCATCAGTGAAAATGCTTACATTATTCATGACTTGTACTAGCAGTTTCTCACTTCCCAAAAGGTTACAAATAGCAATTTTCTCTCTGTAAAGGAATCCAATTTGCAATTCTTATGCCTCTTCTTTGAGTGTCATCTACAAACACTATATCTTTGAAAAAGTGCAGACCAGAAATACATTGCTCGTTCACAATATCAGATAACCAAGAGAGTTATTGATCTTCTTTCTTCCTTTTCTTCCTTTAAGTAAAAGAATGAATAGCAAAGAGTCACCGTTGAGATAAAAAGAACTCATAACAGGTTTGTAGTCTGAACTATTGTAGAAATGCATTTTCATTATTTCATGAAGTATCTAGAAGTTTCATGGGTTTTCTGTTTCTGTTTCCTATCCACCCATTCCTCACATTAAAAAGTGTAGGTGAAATATTTCAACAGGTAAAATCCAGTATTGAAAAACCAAATAACCAAAATACTCTGTCTCTTTTCTCTATGTATCTATACAGAATTCTATGAAAAATTGTGTGCCATTTATATGATTCCATGTTTTCAATTAATACAGAACTTGTCCCTACTTGAAGCAGTGATATTAGACTAGCTTCAGCAAGATAGTTGATGGCCTTTGGAAAGTAAACACCATCTTCTTGTTTTACTTATTCCTTTCCTACTGTTATTATTTTTCATATACTAACACTAATACAGATAAGCTTTGCAATGATATATTACTTAGCTCAAATATAAGAACTCACACAACTGGACAATTAATGCTTAGTAACATACTGAAGCAGCACTTAATGGCTGACATTTTATAAGATAGGAAATAAATGACTAACAGTCAGTTGTAATATTAATTTATTAGGAGATTCTTCTGAAAGATTATAGGAAAGAAGTTTCATCTTTTTAGAGCTGATCCTGCAAAAGATATTTATATTTTTTCTCAACATATGTTGATAACAAGGAGCTTCCATAAAATACAAACATACTGTATAATATAACACATTCCACAATGATAGTACTCTCATTGCTATTTTTGTAGAAAATAAAACTGTATGTAACATGGTTGGCAGTAAATAACTATCAAAGATTTTTCCCAAAACTTAGAGGAAAGCTATCAAAGATGCATAAGAAAGCTAATAATAAGCAGCAAAGAAGAAAGTTGAAAGAGGAAGACATTTCATTCAAAGAGCATTGATGTCATATAAATCATCCCAGATTCGTTCCGCGGAATCTTCAGATGGGGGGGGGGGGGGAGAGAGATCTGTTGAAATTGTTGAAATCAGCTACCAGTATGTATAATCAAAACCAGTACGGTTTACAGTTTAGAATGCTGGATTAGGACTGGAAAAGCCAGATTCAAATTTCTATTCAACCAAAAAACTCACTGAATAAATTTGAGTAAGCTAAATGTGCCTATCTAATTGCCTGAATGAGTTAATAACTGTGCTAAAAGGTCTAATGCTTCCCCACAATCTCCTAGTACCCAGAGTAATCTATTGACTGGAAACAGTTGAGGAATGAAGGCAAATATATCCTCCATTCAAAATCCACCACTGATTCCTCTCCCTTTCCCTACTCCCAGGGAGTGAGCAGGGTGAAGGAGAATGGTAGGAACAATGGTGTGCATGTATGTGAAAACACTGTGGGAGGGGGATGCTTTTTCCCAAATCCAACACTAAATAAACTACAGTAATTGATATTCTTGGAAAGAAAGAGGAACTACATATAAGCAACTAACTGTTAACTATACTTTGTAGGTAGCATATGCCCAAACTAACAGAATTTAGCAGCATTGTTTTCTATCAACAGTTCCAGGCTACATGATGTTAGATCTTACTACAAAAGATCCAAGACATTTTAACTGGTATAACATTTGAATCAGTATCTATAAGGATTTGATATTTTGAAGTAAACGTGGGCTTGATTGAACCAGCTATCGTCAGCTTCATATTCAGACATGATACTGGCCACTAGAGATGTTATACAGAAACCAAAGCTTATACCCATCCTCCCTCCATTCCAGTGTTTGTGTGTAAATCTTCTAAAAACTATTTTTACAATGCACAAGAACTTTCAGTTGGCAGGTAAGAGTAAACAGAGGGAGCTAGACATATCCTATGAGATAAAAAAAAAAAACCCTAAGACTCAGGGTAGCCACTGAAAAAATGTTCTTGTTCCATTCCATAATTTGTTGGTCAGAAGACCGAGAGGAAGAAATCTTCTCCAAGATGTTAAGGATGTACAAAACCACTATTTCAGAATCCAGAGATCCAGTTGGTTGTGCAGTGCTGTAATGTAAAAGTTATGGTGATGCCATCTAAGCAGAATGCCAGCATTTTGCAATACATTACCGATAACAGCAAAGGGAAAGGAAAAGGGAAAACTCAATTTCATGTAAAAGTTTATGCATCCAATAATAACACTGAAATCCACATTAAATTAGATGTTTTAAAGGGATTGAACGCTCATTTTCACTTTAAAAAAACTAACCCACACAAGTGTTTGCTAAGGATTTGCCAGATGGAAGTCAAAATGTATGTCAAGCAGGTTTTGGACTCCATAACAATATGACAAAAACGAGGAAAATGTCCATGTCCTTCACCAAAAGAAGATGCAATGCATCCCCAGATAAATTATTCTTCAATGTTTTACAAATACTTATCTTGAAAAAGATTACACAAATCTTTTTACAATCTATCACAAAGCACTGTAGGCACATTCATCTAGAAATAAAACCAACTGAACCTTTCTGGGGATTATTTCTGCAGAAATGTGCAAAGGGATGATTGTATGAAATTTAACTATAGTTGCAGGGGAAGGGTTGAAATTTTATTAGGACTGTCCTTAAACCTATGTAATATTAGAATGGTAGATGGCTTGTTGTCCCATTGATTTCTAGTGTTTAGGGGAAATTACCAATACTGAGATACAAGATTTATGTACTTCTTCCTTATTCAAATATCCTTTGAATTACAATCTAGCAAAGTGAGCAGACAAGGAAGAAAGGAAGGAAGGAAGTGACAAAACTAATTCAACACATTTAATATTAGCAAAGAAAAATGTTCTTTCTGTTTTACCAGAGTAAAAAGCACACCTACATTCATTATATAATGAAAGACAAAGTATACTTCCTGCTGGAGAACTGTCACTTTACGCATAGGCGAGTATAATGGATATTAACAAACTACAATGCCTTAATTAATACCTTGAGTAGGCAAAGCATAATTCAGCCACCTGTGGACCCAGGACTGTAGGTGGCCCTTTAATTATTTTTTGGGAAATGTCAGAACTGTCTGTGATCAGAATTGTTGGAAGTCAGTGGGATAGTTTCTTGTTCTTTTTACTCAGGAAACCAATGAAAAGTGTGATTTGAGCAAGAAAATAGGGTTAGCAAACTTAAAAAAAAAAAAATCAGAGTTTCACTTTTAAATAACTCCAGAAAAAGTTTTAATGCGAAGCCTCCAAAGGTTTTCGCACCACTACGTACAGGGAGAATAATTTAGCCTCTTTCTACTTTATATCAGTTTTATATGTGCTATTCTTTTCAGAATGATAAGACTTGCTTTTATCTAACAAAACGATTTTTAAATCAATTTTGTATGCCACTAATTATAGCATAATGGAGCAGAACATCTTTATTACAGTCACTGACCAGGCTGGTATATATTTTTAATGGAGCTCAAACATTTCTGATTAAATTAGGAAAAAATAAAATGTGGAAATAAAAACAAGTGCTACAGTAGGAAAAAGTTAAATACTTAGGACTATAGCAATACATTATAAAATGACTTTGCAAAGGTATAAAACGTATTAACTTACAAAATGGAGTAATATAAAGTAACCCTAATATAAATAACATAACCATTTAGATAAAATGCCAAATTACATCATTCTAAACAGACTGAATAATAAGTGTCATGTTTCACTATGTGTTTCCTAATAATACAAACACTGAAGCAAAATTTGGCAACTTTAAAGGTGACATCATTGTTATGGTCTCTGAGACTAAATGAAATGTAGGATCTGGTCTACCAGGAAACTTACTTAAAAGCGAAGTTGAATACAGATGATGGATTTCATCATGGAATTGGCAGAACAGCGGCAAGTGGCAAATGCTGTCTCTGAAGTGAGTACGTTGGTATCTACCTTCCAGTAAGTCTAAAGACAGTATGGTAAAACTTGCTACAGCAAAGATCCTATGATATTTTACAGTATCAAGATTATATTTAGCTGGGGAAAAGGGTTTATTTAGTTGCCTCTTTCCAAAGCAAGGAAAATTCCTAGCATACTCTCTCTGCAAATTGATATTTATTATTTGCTGTTTGACTATTTCCTTAGCTTTGGGAAAACCCAGAGAATGCAGGGTTGTTATAAGCAGGCCAGTGTTTTGTAATTTTGTCTCCAAAAGCTTATTCCAAGTAGAGTAAAATTTATCTTACAGTGTCAGTGGGGCTACGCCCTCATGGAAAAATGTCAGTTTAAGCTAGTAGATAATCTTACTTTCCAAACTCAGGCTTCTACTGAACTGAGACCTCCCAGAAGAGTGACACTGGGAACACACCAAGGGACTCCAAAGATAACCCTCAAGATCTTAGGGTGAACTGAGATAGAAGTCCCTGTGCACTATATAACATATAGGGTAGCTGCCTTACCCTGAAAAAAACTCTAATTGCAGAAACCTCCATTTTGGAAAAAAAAACCTGAGAATCACAGCCACATCTCTGAGTAGATTCCATAGCATATATAATCACAAGATAGAATAGAAACACAAGGGCTGGAAAACAACACCCAGATATCTAAAAATTTTAACTTGCTGTATTTTATGCCATTTGGCCTAACAGTCATTTCATTAAAAACTTAGAGAAGACCATAGCTTTGGTTTTCAAGTAATTTATAACAAGCTTTTCTTCAAAACAATAGGAAGCAAAGGCCTACGGGATTCTTTTCAGTTCTAATACTGAGGGCCAAAAAACGACTGCATCATCTAGAAGGAACTTATCTGTTAACTATTATATGAAACTGCTTGGACCAATGAGGTTATATAGAAGTTAAATAGAAATAGGACTAATATATAGTCCTACTTTACATCTTTGTTTGAAACAAAAACCTAGGCATGTGAAGATAGTTTGTGGGGTGGGGAACAAACTCAGATTTTTTTTAAATAGATCCTGAATAAGGGCAAGGAGATGACAAACTATTGTAGATGCTTCCAGCTACATTCCTCCATAATCTATCTCTCAGGACAGAATAAAAAATTTAAATGAAATCAACATGATAGTAAAAGGGCTCCATTATGCTACAGCATACAGTAGTATAATTTCACAAAATGTATAAACATGAATATGGGTCAGCTTCCTAGAAATTAATCTTACTTACTGTCATAGATATTTCCAAGTTCTAAACTTTTCACATGTAGCATGAATGTAACAAGCAGGCACTTCTTTACCATAATTTATTTGATCAATAAATTATATTAAATCTTGCCATATGGCAAAGATGTGTGTGTGTGTGTGTGTTCATGTATATATCTTTAATTTCCCGTACAAATTAAAGATGCTGCAATTCTGTTAATTTCTCTATGTTACATTCAGTCTAGCCTACAAAATGGAATTTGCTGGTATCTTGTTGAATTACTAAGCAGATCCAGCCTTGCTTAGCTTTTTTTCAAGATCAGCCATGGCCGACTAGTTGCTGGCACCTAGATGGGCCTTTTCTAAATAGGACGTGAAAAGAAAATGCTGCCTGAAACTTTGAAGAACTACCTCCAGTTCATGCAAGAAAGCTTATCCAAGTTGTAAGCTAGAAATCTGATTGAATATAATGTAATATCCATTTGGAAATTATATTTCCATTATCACTGTCATGAAGACATCCTATTGCCAAACCAATATTACTTAGATTAATCTTCAGATTGCTGAACAACTATTATAAAGGAAAAAACAGATACATTATTAGGAATAACAGGCTTCTGTAATGATGTTACTGAAGCATATTAAATAAAATCAAGAATGACACTTTATTATCGCTCATTTAGTTCCTTAATTTGGGATTCCTGCAAAGATCAGTAACTTTCTTAATTCCCTTTGAGATTTATCAATTCTAGCCTTTAAGAAGATATGGACAGAATAAATTCAATGAAATATATTAAAACAAACTAGCTACTATGAGTCACTTCCTTTATCCTTTAGCATTAATCTTGCCTCTTGATGCTAGATGGACTTGAAAGGGATTTTTTTCTTCTATACAAAGTATTTTTAGTTATTTAACTATCATATACATTGGACTACCCATTCTTTTATTTATTTGTTTGCACAATTTATAAACTGCCCTAAGCTCACAATTCTGGGCAATGCACAAGAAATCTTTTAAATGTTAAAAAAAAATAAAAACCATAATAATAAAAATAAAAAATGGTCATACAGTTCCCATGGTAGACGTCCATATTATCAAAAGCCCACTTAAGACAGAAGTAGCCAGGAGCAAAGTATTCAATAAGGTGGGGCTACAACCTCAAAGGTTTGTCTTCCAGTCCACATATCTCTCATTTGACGTGAGTGGCACCTCTCTTAATAACATAACAAGATGGGCAGACCCATTTTAGGTGGTCCTTAAGGTAACTTGGCATGGTACCATATAGGCTTTCTAGGTAAAAAGCAGCCCACTGAATTGGGTCCAGAAGTCATCTGGCAATCAACGCAGCAGAGAACTTGCACAGAATAATTGCACAGGTTAAAGTCCAAGGCCTCTTTGTTAAATAAGCCTCTGCAGGAAGGCAGCAACTGATAGGGACAGTGGCAAGCAGATAATGTCAATACTTGGGCTTTTATTTTTTCAAAATACGTTTTATGGTTAGGACAGAGCCAACCAAGCTTGTTAGTAGGTACACAACAGTTACAGATAATATTTTCATAAGGTACCAATAAAAGATTTAAGCACAGTTTCTACAGGGAACCTGTTAATACTTTAGAACAAGTCAAATCCAAAAATGCTAAGGAATTCCTGGAAGGTTGGCATTCAAACAAATCAGCCAACAATAGACACAGAGAGATAAATCCATTTATATACCATTTAAAAGATGCAGCTGAAAGCTTGGGAAGGAAACAAACAGCCTTGAACACATCCCCCAAGCAACAAACGCTCAGATAAGCAGGAAACAGCACCAGATAAATAGGAGGGAGGAAATACCTAATCAAGGAATCAACAAGGAGGAAGCTAAGCCCCCACCAAAGCAGGGAGAACAAGCTACCAAAACAGTCCAGCTCAAAGAACACTAAGAACCCACAACTTCATAATATATTTGTTCTGTAAGAAGCTAGAATTTATTTCCCTGCAAGATAGATAACTATTGAAAGAGAGGGGCCCGTAAAACCATTAAATCCAGGACCTAAAATTAGCCAGTTACACTACTGCTCATTTCAACAGGTAATTAACACTAAATTCCTATCTGGAGCTGAGTTATATTCTCATTCTCATTACTTATAGTCCAGATCTTCTGGTGGCTAAAGGTTCTGCTCTGTTGATCTACCAAACCAGATAGCTAAACTCCTAATATGAGAGGCCCATCCGTACATTTGCTATTATTTCTTAGTTGCAGGAATTACTGACACTGGATAACCCTATATTCTTCTTTGCCTAAAGAGATTTCTGTAAAGGCTATACCTACAACCTAGATACTACCTAAACTAAAATCAGGCTCACAATTCAATAGGGTTTCACATTATTGGCATTTTAGTAGCTCAACCCTGAAGACTGCAAGATTCCTAAGCATACAAAGACTCCAGTTAAAGCCTTCACTCCATTACAACTGACTTAAACTTCATCACTTAAGGTTTTAGTTATTTTACTGGTGTTTAAAGCTCAGAAACAGGGCCAGCAGAAAGGGGCAGCCTTAATCATAGCCTGTTTTTTTTTCCTTAGCTACTAATGTCTTTTTGTTTTACCCTGTTATTCTAAAACTTTTGGAAACAAATTAATCAACTACCTACTGTCTTAAAACTTTCCTTAACATTTTCAGTGCCTCTGTGTCATAGATTAATTTGTATAATTGAGCTCTTGACTTACAAATCAATCTCTTTAGTCTTTGTCCTTTTTCGGATGGGAATAAAGTTCTTCACTGAGTTTTAACTTTTTGCTATGTAGTTCTAACCATATTTATTTTATTATTTTGATTTATATACCACCTGACTCCAATCAACTCTGGGTGGCTCACAGCACAACGTATTAACAGAAAGTATAGAATGATCTTAAATAGTCTGCTATAATCTGCTGTACTGATCTATTTAGACTTATCCAGTTTTTCTTTTTTACAAACACCACTTTATCAAAGGACCCTGACTCATCAGGCTGTTTACTCTCAGGCATAAAGTTCAAGACAAAAAATGCTATCAGGGAACAGGATGTTTCTTGAAAATGTCAGGGAACATTTGGAATTTTGAGAACAAGTTGTGGATACACTCACAAAATGGCAGTGATGGGAAAATTGCCTATTCACAAAATTGCTGCCATAGTGGCTATAACCAGTCAAAATTATCTACTGTTACCATCTAGTGGTTGTCCAGATTTTGCAGCCCAAACAAATAACCCTAATTTATTAGAAAGCAAACTAGTTCTCAGGATACTCTCTATCAACCAATACAGGCCAACAAGCATCTCTGCTAATAAAAATGATGTTAGTGGCTGGTGCTTTGCCTTATAATATACCAACTTCCTATTTTATTTCATTTTTTATTAAAATAATAAATTTAAAAACTTGGGGAGAGGAAAATTGATTGGTATCAAAGGAGAATAGAAGCACACTGGCCTAAGGGCACCACATAGCTGTCCCTGATCCACAAGACGATAGTGAAGTCACTTCTTTAGATATTCCAGATATGAGATGCTGCCTGAAACTATATGTAATCTGTTCTAAAAAAAATTGAGTAAAATCACCTTGTTTTGTTTTAGGGTTCCAAAACAAGCCTAAAGCATAAACATCTGGTGAAGTAGAAGGTATACACTTATATTAAATTGTTTGTTGGCTTTGTTCCAAATATACTTGGTATTCCCCCCCTTTTTTTTTTTTTTTTTTTTGTCTTATAGGTTATATCCAGTTTAGTGTGCATTTAAAGGATTCCTGAGAATTTTATACAGAGATACCAGTTAGTATATGGGGGGTAAAATATAATGTCCATTCTATGCATGCTAGCACCAGTTCGATTTCAGATAGATAGATGGATAGATAGAAAGTTAGATAGGATGGACGGACGGGCGGACAGACAGACAGACAGACTCATACAAACAATATAAAATATTTGACCTTAATATTTCTTACTACCCATCTGCACTCACAGGTATGGTAAGTAGAATATATCAAATTGCTGAAAAATAGCTATTTCTAGCCAAACTATGCTTTCTGCTACTGCATGGTTTCACAACCATCATCAAAAACAGGCTATTAGGTCTTATACAATCCTTGACTTTTAAAAGGTACAAGCTGTTTCTCCACTTTGTTATAGTCTAGCTCCATACTACTAAATCTATATTATAGGTGGAGAGCAGGGGACTTATTTTTCCATTTCTGGACCTCCATAAAGACCTGACATTTCTTTCTTCAATGTCATTTTTTTACTACCCAGTCCTCCAAGGAAATGCTGAAGAGGTATTTTAGAGAATTGTATAAAAATAATAGTGTTATGTTGAAAAACAAAACTGAAATGAGCTCTATATGTGTTAGTGTTCAAGAAAAAGAATAATGAAAAGAAAGTAATCAATACTGTGAAAATGTTGAAAAATGGTACAACTGCAAGTATAAATAGTGTAACTTCAGAAAGGTTAAAATAAAGGCATGGTTTGCTTACAGAATAGCTGTGTGACTTGATTAATGTGTATGTCAAGAGTACATCGATAATTGACAATTGAAAGAATACCATTGTTATCTCCCTATACAAAGAAGAAGGTAGAAAGACAGCATGCAAAACCACAGGGGGATTAGTTTGTTAAGCATATCTGAGAAGTTGTTTGGCTGAATTCTGATTGAAAGGATACAAGAGGTAACAATGCAGTGTGACTTTATGCTGGGCAGGAAGAACGTTTACCAGATATTTGCTCTTCAGCAGGTCTCTGAGAAATGTATGAATGGGAGAAAAGATGTTTATTATATATTTGTTCATTTTGAGAAGAAATCATATGATAAAGAAAATGGGCTCAGGTTATGAAATGTGTTTTTACCCACTTTGTTATATGGAAGTCACAGTTGAGTAAATTGGGGGAAACATAAAAGTAAGTTGAATGTAATGGAAATGGATTACTTAAGTATGTGTGGTAAAATAAAAAGAGGTAGGATCAAGTATTAATGGATAATGAATAATGGATCAAATACAAAAGTGAGAAACCTGTACGAAAGAAGAACTGATTCCAAACTGCATTGCCTACTCCCTACGCTAAAGCTAGGGTAGGCAGTGGTTGTCAGCCCTTCCAAGTAAACCAGACAGGAAACATGACTAGAAGAGCTAATTCTACCTTACTGTAAGGCTCCATTAAAAGAACCTTGCAAGTCTGAAAGTACAAATTTCCCACCCTCCCTATTTGCCGCCTGAGTAGTTAGGGCAAGTCCTTCTTAAGTTTCTTTTTCTGTTACTCTGTTGCAGACTCCTTTCTCTTTTATCTGATCATTCCCAAGATGGCATCTTTTCCCCCCACCCCCTGTCTTCCAAGATCACCCTCACATTCCATCAGATTAGTGGACTCAAAGGCTGCGTAAGTATATTAATCATTACCACCTTGAATGTAACAACTACAGAACTTCTGCCAATTAAGTACTATGCCATGTCAGTTAAAATTCAGTCAAGGCCAGCACCTGTACCCTAATAGTAGTTAACACATTTTTCCTACCTTTGAGATGGAAGTATAAGATCAGAAACCTTTGAAAGGAGCTGGAATGTTACCTAAATCAATCTTTTTCAACCTTGGCAACTTTAGACATCTTAAAGTTTACACATGGTGGCTGGGGAATTCTGGCAGTTGGAGTCCACACATCTTAAAGTTACCAAGGTTGAGAAACAGAGATCTAAATTATCTATTCATGTAGACTTTGGCTTCCATACTGAAAGGGATAAGCTAAACTTCAGACTTGGCCAGACAAGTAAAGCTTATACATGTAATACCACCATTACCAACCTAGCCCAGAATTCTGACATTTTCCCATGTTTATGACAATCAAAAAGCTTGAAACCAAATTATGCAGCTCCATGCCTGGCTCAAGTGGTTAATGGGATTAATCTTCACATCCTCAGTGTGTCTCTCAAATCAAACCATTCCACAGAGCTCACTTTTTGGGAATAGATCCAAAAGCAGTCTTATGAATTATGTAAACTTAACTGGAAAACTTCTACCACTTCTGGTCCTCTTTAAGTTTCCCCTAAGTGGACAGTGATCACTTCCCACTTGCTCTGTATTTATTATCCTTACTACTGTATCCCCCTGCTGAGCCAATACAACAGCTTAAAAATTTTCCAGTTGGCAAATTTTGCAGAGGAAAATACCCAGCATGATAATTAATCACAGAACAATTAGCTACTCTACACTTTATATGCATTTGTTCCCTGTTGCTTTGGATTTACTCTGATAGTGACCTCTTAGAACTGTATAATATTTCAGTGCAGAATCTCCAAAAATATCTACTCCGTGATAATATTAACAATTGTAAGCAGCCTGTATGTCCATGAAAATTATGGTTTGATACAGATTTCACAGAAGCTAGGAAAAAACTAATAATTAGCTATTACCTGTATAAAACTAGCCACAGCACATCAACACAATATAGGGCACACTTAGTTATAAGTAACACTATAATCAGCTAATTAGGCAAAAGAAAAAGGAGGATATAAACGTGGTAAGGTTTTATCTGTTCCTGACAGAAAACAAGCAGCCCATTCTTCTTTGGGATATCACTGCAGGGCATTCTGGTAATGGTTTGGATCATCTGGACAATTACACCTTATCAGAAGTCTGGAAAAATCATTTCAGGGAACTCTATAGACATGGCACAACAGAGCCCTAAAAACTGACTTGAAAGAACTGCCCACCTGGCTGCCATAGAATCAACAGGGGTTATGTACTTGATCATTCAAGCTAAAGAAAGTACTGGATGCAGACTCCATCACCCCTAAATTAATTAAAAATAATGCAGCACGGTGTCATCTTTTTCAACCATTGACAAATCTGGGGACTGGATATCACTGTGCCTAGAATCAAGAAAGGGAATAAGACTGACTCTGCTAATTATCAGCCCGTAAACCCCCTCAGTACCATCAGTAAATTCCATGTGAGACACCTTCAGTGGAAACTCAGACACTGGCTGGAACAGGAAGATCTACTTGTAGACAAACAAACTGGCTTTAGGGAAGGCTGGTCTACAATTGATCAGTGTCCCATACATCAACATCTCATTGAGAAATGCACTTCCCAGAATACCAGCCTTTATCGGCTTTAAAGTAGTGTTCAACTCCATCTCCTGCATTAAGCTACAGGGCAAGCTGAACACACTACCACTGATTGCCAATTGTTATTCCTCGCCTGTGCACTAGGTGAGAAAACATCACTTAAAGTAAGATGCAGTCTCCAAGGGCCCCTAACAGCAGCCATTCCAACAGCCAAGGATGTAAAGTCCCACTTTTATTCAATTTCTATATAAATGATGTGGTAGACTGGCTTAACCACCCAAAATTTCACTCTCCCAAAGTATATGCATGGCAGAAAGACATATTGCTACACAGCTATAGGCAGACAATGCAGTAATTCTTTCAAGGTTCCCTACACGACTTAAAAGAGCCTTATAGATCCAACATTTGATCTATCAGTTGCCAATGCTATTGAATGGGTGTTTTAAATACCTGGGATGATTTTCCAAACTGATGGCAATAAAATGCTCAATGGTAATTGTGTGGACCCAGTTTGTAGTTAAGGTACCAGGCCAGAAACTGGGAGACCATGAGTTCTAGTCCCACCTTAGGCACAAAGCCAGCAAAGCGGCCTTGGGTTAATCCTCTTTCTCAGCCCCAGGAAGAAGGCAATGGCAAACCACTTCCAAAAATCTTGCCAGGAAAACTGCAGGGACTAGTTCAGGCAGTTGCCAGGAGTCAATGCTGACTCAAAGGCACAAAATAATAATAACTGTGTAACTCAGCATGGGTTAGGCTTTTGAGATAGGAAAGGTCAAGAAACAGATACATCAAGGATTCTAGGAACACTCTTTATTGTTGTAAGGTAGAATAATAGAATCTTGAAAGCCGATTAGAGTTTCTCTCTATTCCATCTTATACCAAGCAAAATCAAGTCAGTTACTCTGAGTTTCCTTCTCACACTTTCCACTCTCACAGGACTGAGTAGTCTTTCTCCTCTCCTTTACTGTTCTTTCCCCTTTCCAAGGCCAGATCTACATTCTTTCACAAAATGCACAAAAGAGTACAGCAACTATTTTAAGATTCTATCACAGCCAAGCCTAATACAGTTAATACCTAGTAGATAGTTGGCAACCATTGGAACTTGTTCAACTCAAATTCATAAGAGCAATCTTTCAATTCCCCTGCTGTCTCTCTAGTGCAACCTTATGCATGGAGACAGGCATGGGAAGAGTGGAGACCTAAATATGGCAGGCCATCTGATACCAATTCTGGAATAACGTGTAGCATAGTGAGGTTCAGCACAGATGCAAGCAAAATAAGGCACATGGTATCTATCATAATCATCTAGATGTGGCTTAGTCCTAGCCCTAAGTTTAGGACCGACTTATCTTTTTATTAGCCAAAACACATTTTAAGTGAAACTCTTCTTTTAATTATAATTTCTCTTTTATTTTTATCGCTTACCATTTATTTTACTCTTTTGGTTTTATCCACAGACCACTGTTAAATTTAAAGATTTTTTGCTTTAAATTTCTTTTAGTTATAATTACTGTCTTACCCCCTGTCATTTATTTTTATCTTTTTAGTATCATCTTTAGACCTACAATACTGTTATATTTGCTTTTCTTTGGTTACTGGCCACAATAAAGATTGTTTTTATGGGATCTAGCAAAAAAGAAGCCCAATGAGACGGTTTGTTCATACAAAGAGAATGAATGAATAATCAAATCACAAAAAATATTATAGAGGAAGAGAGAATGGACTGAGAGAAAGAATGGTTGGATGAAGTTGACAAGATCCCAAAAAGATAGAAGCAGGTTGAAAAAACAAAATACAATGTGTGAAGAAGTATATGGATGAGTTTTACAAGGAAAGGAAGGTATAGAGATATAGAGTGAATAGCATTTATATAAAAATGATATAATTTTTTTCTGCAAAAAAAAAATCTTTTGCAACTGTTTTATCTATTTCCATGCAATTTGAAGGAAAAGACGTTGCTTTCGGGTTTTGTTTTATTTAAGGGAAGAAAAAGTCTTTCTAGAGGGAATGCAAGGATCCTGTCTTAGTTATTAAGAGGCTGAAGGAGTGGAACGAGTATTGTGTTTTTCACTATACCATTTTTTTTTTTTTTTTGTCTCCCAACTTTCTGTGAGTTAATCAAATCCAAGGGAAGATCACTTGATAGAATTCCTCCCACAGATTATTCAGAGCAGGAAGCAAAAGCAGCTTGCAGAAGGCTGCAAAATAATGGAAAGAAATTTAATTTAGGAGGGGAAAAAAAACAGCAGAAGCTCCTACTAGGCTTCACACTAGGTATGGCTGTAACTTAGCTCTCTAAACCCTTGCCCCTCTAATTCAAAATTGGCTTGTTCTGCACTCAGACACAAGTACTCTATATTAATTTCTTTATTGCACAAGAAATTATTATTATTATTAATTATTCCATCTACACACAAAATATTTGCTCATTGAAATACACAGAAGTCAAAGCCTTTGTATAAGTCTTTGCTCCTGCCTTTTTCCACCCACATTTCCAAGTTAATGGGAAATACATCTTCTATGAAGATACCAAGTTCCTTCTAACAGGGAGCCACTGATTCCTATTTCACCAGCTTCATTTATTATAAATACTAGGCCACAATAGAAGAATAAAATGAGATCAGATGTATTACCAAAACAAATTCAAACTAAATGTTTAAGAATGATGAGGTTACAAGCAACAAAAGCCTCTTTTGCAAAAGAAACCTGGGAAACTGGGAGGCTAATTTCAGCACAATATTATTTAGTGTGTCATCCAATTATGTTTTTAGCCATATCCATTTTATTTATTTATTTTATTTATTTATGTGTCATATTTATATAGTTGCCCATCTCACACAAAGCGACTCTGGGTGGTATACAACAATTAAATGAAATAACAAATGGATAAAAACAATCAGTATAAAAAGATAAAAAGTGTTTATTACAATGAAAACATTATCAATTTTTTTAAGAAAATTAGATTTTAAAATATACAAACCCCACGGAGAGCAGAATATCAATTACAATGGAGCCATCTATGAATGTCTCCAGTTCCCAAACCAGATTTTATCAGACAATCCTTGAGTTTCTTCTTATCAGTCATATAATTTGCTCTTTAAAGTATTTCAGAATACAGTATTGACAAATGTTATTGAAATATTTGCAAAGCATCATATAAATAAATATAAATAAAAAACATGTTCTGGAAATTACAAAGTTGGTAAGTGATATGGGTATTCCATCTATTTGTTAATTAGCAGTGAAACAGGTTTTAACTTAGCCCATTCATTTAAATATACATAACCTCTGCATTCCAATATTTTAAAGCTGTACAGTCTTCTTTTGCTAATTTAATTTAATGTAAATGTAGCCTGAGAAGGTAGAATTGCACCAACTTCAAACCATGACAAAGTATAAATGTAAGGAAATCAGTTCCATAGTATTTATGTGACAAATATTTGACTGCATGATCTACTCTTTTAAAATCAATATATTGTTATATCTGAATAATTGTTATTCATATACCCATATGAAAAGGGTTGATGGAAATAAGCAAGACTGCCCTCCATCCAATTGATTCCTGTCTTGCTTAGGGAACTGCAAGTTAAAACAAAAACAGATCTCCAAGAAGACTATGAGCAGATGTGATAGTACAGATGGAAGATGCGACAGGAGCATCCTTGGCAATACCCTTGAGATAATGTTACCAAATGTCCTCAGCTGTCCAGCATAATAAAGAAATAATGCTACCTATTTCAGGAAGATGGAAGACTGGAAGAAGTTGCTATTATGATTATGCATTACTGACATGACACTGCATTCCCAGAGAGTGCTCTTCCATGCTAAAATTCTTGTCACAGCAACTCTTAGAAGAAGATACACTAAAAGTTGCATGAATAAATAAAAGTATGGCAATAAATAAATAATAAAACAGCCAGACTCAATGTAGTTAAACATGACTGCCAATAGCAGCAGTTTATTCATTCTAATTCATTCCTGTTTTTCCGTTTGCTTACTTAGTCATAGAAGTCATATTTCTAAAGCTATGCTTACGCATTTAAATTCTAGATTTGGTTTTTACATGTTTAGTTGCTGGTGTATCATCACCGGGATGACTAAATGAAATAGAAGTAATCAGCCAAATGTTGATAGGTGCTTTTCCCATCCCCTTACTTTGCATCAGCCAAAATGGCCTTCTTCCTAAAATACAAAACCCCAATCCTTTATAGTCCCTTCTTGCTTCAAGCCCCACAACCAGAGGTCATAGAAGTAATGCTAGAAGCAGAACTGCAGTGTTTTCCATTTCATACCATCTACAACTAAGACTGCAAAACACTCTATCACTAAGAAGTTGATGTATGAGTCAAATTAATGTGATATATCAAATGCCATGAGCATTATTCTAGCACTGCCTTCCCAACCTGGCATATTGGACTTCAATTCTTAAAATTTCTACATTGGCTAATCTGAAGGACATCAGGCTGGGAAAGGCTGGCCAAGAACAATCTAATCTAATCTAATCTAGTCTAGACCAGAAGCTGTATCAGTTATTTTGAAGTATACCTCATGGGATTTTGCCCTTAGGAACCTTGGATAAGCAAGAATTAGAAGGATTCATTTAGACTTGCTGATTTCTGTTTAATTATATCACCAGCACCAACAATCACTGAACTATAGAAGAGAATTTGGGATTCATGAAGTGCTGACATTAGGCCAGTAAAGAGAGACTCTTCAGTGCCTGACGAAAATTAAGATCAGTCTAGAACTCATTTTGTCCTTTAATAAATAATTGTTCTATAAGTGCCCAACATTTTAAAAAGAGTTGTTTATTGGCATCTTCCAAGGCAAATAGGTTTCTGCCAAACAGCCAATCACTTTCTTCACCCTCGGGAAGTTTCAACTGGAACGAAGCTGTGATTGTTGTACTCATATGGAAAAATATATATATATATATATATAGCAGGATATAATTCCCTCATTAAAGCTCTTAAATTATATTTTCAATTTCAAAAATACAACTTCATTTTCCCTTGCTTACATTATGAACCACAATCCCTGTAAACTGGCTTTTCTCTCTCCCTCTCTCTCTCTCCCCCCCCCCCTTTTACTTTTTAAAAAATGTTTAATCACCATGAAGTTAGCACAGGTTGTGAGCCCCATCTTTCACATATTATGGTTAGGGGGAAGATGCCAAGTAAGTCGTCAACTAGAAATTGCATGAAGGCATGCGGGAAGTACCAAGCTGCTAATTCCAACTGGCTAGTCTCTCGTCAAACTTCTATTCAATTTTTTTTTAACTTATTTTCAGCTGTCAGTTATCTGTTCGACCTCTTCTGATGCCCAAGCACATCTTATTTACATTCCAAGTGTGGATCTTTATATTTAAGCTACCAGCATCTGGATCCTGAGAAAGTAACATAATACCATGATTATTCTTCATATATGGGGAGGGCATGTATTGGTTGTGTAATCCTGAAGTACAGAGATAAAATAAGAATAACATCACATATTCGTTTTGCATTTCTAAATAATGGTGATTTAGAGAAGGGAGGGAGGGAGGGAGGCAATGCAAGGGCTAGACTGGAAATTATAGCAAGTCCTGTCAAACCACATGGACAATGGTTAATATGTTGCAAAATCCAAGGAAGTAAATATCCTGGAAGAATCAGAGGATGCCCAGGATAATAAAACACATCTTCAGAAAGAATGGAAATTTTATCATATTGTGCTTCCCCAATATTTGCATTACATTCATTTATTTGTTTGATTCAAATATCATGTCACTTCCCTTCAAATCACAGTACAGCTGTAAGATCACATTTGTTAAATTCCCATGATTTTAAAGTAATAAGAAAACAAGAAACACTGTGTGAAAACAAGAAAATCTAGTCATCCTTGTTTCCTGCGCGTGTCTGATCCAATCACCGTAGGCCTTATTCATGGCTCAGCTGCCTCTTCTAATAACGTTCCCATTTGCCTCAGTCTCAGCAACAGTGAAGGCAACGACAATGCATCATGAAAACAGGAATCACAGCATTTATTCTGTCAAATACATTTCAAATAGCAGGCCCACAAATAAATGTAGCAGAGTTTAAAAAACAGCGAAATTTATGGTAGGACTAGGAAAAATAATGTACATACATATGCAAATCTTCGCTTGAGGGACATGACTTGAATGAATCAAAATTATGAATTACCTACCATAGAATTTCAGATGGACGTTTCAGACTACTATAATTGCTATCTTCAGGAAAGTGACAATATGACACACAAAAGGAATCATAAGATTTACAGATCAAGTTCTTCCCCCATTTACCCAAGCTAGTTCCTAAACAATATGCCTCATCAACTACATCTATAAACTTTTCAGCTTTTCTTAGAAAAGTAGAGACACCTATCCCATTTAAAAATGGGCACTGGGAATTATGTGAAAACTGTGTATAGTGATAAATAAAATTCCCAGAGTTCACAGCAGGTTTGGGTAGCTGTAAAAACAGAAGTTAAAGACATGAGTAATTAAATGTGGGTTCACTAGTAATCTAACTGTTCTTCCATTAAGTGACTTTTTGCTATTTGCATTTCTGTATTGTTGAGAAATTTGTTTTAGAGAAACAAGGGCATTGTAGAGATAAGTTGTTGTTTTATCCACTAGTGAAAGAAGATACATCTCTGATGTCAGTGGTCTGATGCAAGAAATATATTGTCATGATAAAAGTTTATGAAAGGGAAAGGATTGATATCATGAATGATCCTGCTATCATAATGGGATAGGAACATAGTTGTTTTCCACTCTGTAATTCTTGTGAGAAGAGATGCATCTCAGTGATTTATCATAGATAAATTAAGCTCTTTGGCCATTGTTTATTTTCTTGACTGGAATGGTGTAATGGTTCAAAGCAAATGGCAGACTGTTGGAGAGACTTACAAACACAATGTTGCTTGCATACAAATACATGCATACACATCTGTTTGTCTTTTCATCATTTCTAGTTTTCAACACATCATGCTTATGTTTTTCTATTAAATGTTCTCTCTCTCCCTCCCTCCCTCCCTCCCTCTGATAGTTCTTTTCATTGAAATTATATTACCTGCTACTGTACCTATCTTCTACAATATCTTAGGGAATAACAATAATCATAAATGTATACAGTTAAAAGTTTTTCTGAATGTTAAGAAATGAGAAATAAATGACTATGATTTTTGCCCCAAGCAATAATACACTGCAGAAGCAAATCATCTTAAATGCTGACTCTCTTAACCAATTTTGTTTTTCTTTTCCCAACTGGTCAATCATATGACACTTTCAATATCTGTCACTGAATTAATCCTGAGGGAGCCACAAAGCAATCCATTCACTAGGTTCTGACAAAATGTTGCAATATTTGCATCGTGATGTTGTGACAAGAAGAAAAATTGGTGAGGAACTCATAATTCTGGAAGATGCATTTCTTCTGCCAGTACCTACAGAAAACTTGTTTGCGACATGATCTACTCCTCATTACATCCATTTATCTCAAGAATGTGTTCCTTAAGCTGCTCTAGAGAATTCTGTGTTAATGGGGAAAGAGCTATGAAGATTGTCCTTACGAAGAACCCCATAAGAGGAACCGGCGGAACCCGGACCCTGCTATTTATTTAATACAGAACATAAAACAAATGATCTTCTTGACCTCATTCTCTTGCCATCTTTCTTGTATTATTTCATTAGACTATAGTTTGCTTGCAGAGAACATATGAATTGCCTCTGCGTGATAGCTACTTCATATGATGATATATTCCCCATCTCATCACACACAGCAATGCCCAATATTTGTGACAAGCTGTTATCTAAAAGTATTGAGAAGGGAAACAGAGAAAAATCCATATTCTGTGCCAGTACACATCTCTAGCACACAGTCACCAAACACAAGACTACAATTATCACATTCTGTTATCTATACAAAAATTAAAGTCACCTGCTACATAACAGAGCTTCTACTGAAAAAAAAATTGTCAAATTTAAAAGGTTCTAATTTTGAGCAGCAATTCTGGTAAGGTCAACACTGTTGAGGTCCTATTTACAGAATTCTCAGTGCATCGAAACATGTTATATTTGGCTTGAAAGTACCAAGTCAAGCATAGTGAGTTTAGTGCCACTTAGAAGATTAGCTTTAAGGCTTATTCCTGGTCAAGGCTTCCATAATTAAATATCATGACTCCTGGTGAAAAATTAACCAGGTGACCGTAGTAAGCAGCTTGTTACTATTTGCATATGAGTCCTGACCATCCTGGATTTCTCCTTGGATGGTCAGAAGAGTAGAATGCTGAGCCTGGAATTCCTGTTTCCATATTTCCATTTTGTCTATTTAAAATTCATCTTACTCAGCCTTCAGCTAAAGAGGGTTCAGTAAAAGTCGAACTGTCCCAGTTTGAACTGAATAAGTTTGAACCATTAAAGTGCATGACTTTAGAGTAGCTAATTATCAAACCAGGTGAACCAGAGTTGATATTATTACCTAAAAAGCCTACTGGATCGGCTCTTTAGATACAGTGCATCCTAAAGGTTTAAATGAAAATATTCATTTACCTCTTTCTTTGTAATAATGTAATAATGGATCTTAGATCATGTTAGCTAGTGTCAATACCTGAGCAAGCAGGCTCAGGCTTGGTTTCAGTACTTGGATAGAATTCCTCCAGAAATTCCAGGACTATAAACTAAACTTTCCAGGTGACAGCAAACTACTTCTGTATTGTTGCCAAGAAAAGTATCTGGACATATGTATGAAGTCACTAGGAGCTGAGCCCAATTTAACAGACTTTGCCATTTCTTTTTCTTTGTTCTTTTAAGTGTCTGATGAGCTTTGGCTATGGGTGGACTATATAGCTACAGAACAGAAGCACAAATATACCTGCCAATTTGGTCCTCTAACAGAGATAAGACATCCTGAGATTTCCTGAGCAATCACATACCTGTGTTCAAGTTCATCTCTTTCACTTTAATGTCTTGCTTTAGCTTTAATCCTAAATCTAATAGCAAGACAAACAGAATATAGAATATTTATAACCCTCATATGAAAACATCATCATTTTACAGCTGATAATATGTAAGTCAAACAGAAAAAACCCAAAAAGAAACAGCAGCAGATGGTGCATAGAACACTTTGTACTTGTGGAAAAAAAGTGTAACATTCAGAGCGGAGGATAAGAAAGAGCAGTAAAAAACTGATAGAGTTAGATGCCTGTTTCAGGGTTCACTTCACTTTTAATAGATCGTTTTACTTTACTCAAAAGGAATTTTCAATGTAAATGTTTCTTGTTTGCTTCGGAATATTTTCTTCAATTTACAGTAGGGATAGCTGCATATGGATTTGCTTTATCCAAGTGACATTAACCGGCTTTATTCCATATTGTATTTATCACAATTTCAGCAAATTAATTCATGGACTGCTACCTGTATCTTAGCAGGAGATACAGGCTTATTCAAAGCAAGGCAGGGGAACATTAGAATGGGGAGGAAATTCAGTGGCTCTGTGCAGAGTTGTTTAAGGATTCAGCAGAGCTGTTTCTTTATAGTTATCTTACTTCTGTTGAGGATGTATGACATTCTGTTATAATAAAACCATGTATGGTGTAATTCATCATTTATTTTCCTCTGCAACTAAAGCAGTGGAAGTACATATATAATCCCTTCTGTTTTTCAAATTTCTTTATTTTTCTATTTTCCATTTCTTGCTTGCTGAAAAACATTGACAGCAAGATATGGCAAGATATGAAGATATCAAACAATCAGTAAAACAAAATGAACCTGAGTGAAAAAATGCATTGAAAATTCAAAATTCTATCACAGGAATAATGCAATTAAAATATGCTAATTGTGTTATTAATCCACACTGTAAACAATAAGAATTATCATTATCTCATTTCTGCACCAAGACTTCTCCACTCTACAAACAGGAAGATCATTAGTGAAAAGTATGAAAAAATATGGGTTATTTCAACAGTTTGGGGTTTGTTTAGTATAGTAGCACATGGGCTAGACAGAACTGCATCTTATTAACAAAGGGAGTGGAAGCATAGAAAATGAATCAGCCTCAAACGCATTAAAAATAGGCTAGAAAAACCAGTGGGTATAACTAATAGAAAAAACAAATAACATGGCATCCAGGTGAGTTAAATGGGACAACAGGGATACCAAAATAAATATTCTGTATTGTTAAGGTATAAGATGCTCATTAGAGGAAAGTCATAGACAAGTGACATCTAAGTAAGGAAAGAGATTGTCACTCAGTGGCATCTGAGGGGGAACCTGGGTCAACTTCAATACCTGAAGCAAGAAAATGATAGAGCGAATAAGGAGAGAAAGGCTGGGTAATGGCAAATGAAGAAGTCATAAGAGGTGGGTAACAGAAAGTAACACAAGGAGAAAAAATGAGATTTCAATGAAAATGTGTCAGGCAGATATCTTCCAGAAAGTAATGAAAGAAAGAAAAAAAAAGCCCTAGCATAGAAATAATCGGAGTAGATTAGCTATTTTTTACTCACAAGAAAAATAAGATTTTTGTTAAAAGAATATGGATCGGTATTATTCATTGATAAATGTGGAATTAAGAAATCTCTCTTTCCCTCATACAAAAATTAATTTTCTAGTGAACTCAGGTATTGATGTCTTTCTCTACTTCTAATTATTCATTTAAGTTCTATTTAGTCATTGTATGCATATGCATATACTGTACATATGCATATACACACTGCTTTTCTGTTCTACCATTCTCAAATATACTGAATGTGGTTATCTACCTCTAAAAATCCAGTATTTTACCAATAGAATAACACCCCAAAAAACTTTTTTGCATCAGCCAGGAAAACTAATGAAGCAATCAGGTGGGCTTTATGAACAAAACGCTGGATAATAAATAGATCAGCTTCTTTATAAAACATATTTGGGTTGCTGTCTGCCACAAAAGGATGATGGCCAGCTAGGTATGAACAGGAAACAAAGGCATTCTGACCTACATTTGTGTCTTTTAATAGGTTATTCTTCACTTAGCTTTCCATACTGATTCCATAGAATCTCACAGAAAATCATCTTATCAAATGTTCCCTAGCATGCTAATGGATACTTTTCTCTCAGAAATTGCATTTAGTAATCAAGATAAGCCTGCCTTCACATAGAACAAGTTTTGGCCTGAATTCAAACTGATGAAATATCACTGCACAGCGGTGTGTGCCATTGCCTTTGACAGTATTATTTCATGGTATGAGACTTGTCATGCCACAGAATTAACTCAGCAAAATGAAATTGTCTAGCAATCTTCTATCCTCCACCCATCCTAAACTACATTTAGCATTTATTTTCATTCACTGAGAATAACCTGGACAAAGTGTTAATTTACACTTTGGGAAGGCTTCTAAATAAAATGAAGAGTATCTTGTGGTTTCATTTAAAATGACACTGTTGTGCTGACAATTTACTTTGTGGTTTTATTAACATTACATTCACATTGCAGAGACAGGCTCACTGAGACCTATCCCTTCACCTCATTTTCCTCATTTTTTATCCCTCATTTCTAGTTGCATATCTCAGAGCTGTATACCAACTGCTACGTCTGCTAAGCAGCAGCGGGTGAACTGCACTGATGAAACCCTTCATCTCATATCTTCCCAGGAGACCTTCCTTATATGCCTTTTTTATACTAGCTACAGGAAAACCCATTGTAGAGTAGGGGCAATTAAATGTTGACATTTGCAATCCATAGCAGTTGATTTTACAATGGTATTTACAGGATGCCAAGCACCAAATACAGAGAATACCAACAAACATTACTGGCAAGGTAAACAGAACATTAGAATAAATATGGGAACATTGTGGAAGTCCAACAGTAGATAGCTATTGAATAATTAATTGATGATTTCAGTTTAAAAGTTTCATAACTGCAGTTGTAAGTTTGTACTTTCATAACTAATTTGAGGGCCGGAAGGAGTCACATTAAAATGGCCTATAATTCAAAACTGTCTAACTGTGGCAAATTAGAGTTCTGGACTGATGGCTAAAACTCTACTGAGATTAGACAGAAATATGTTTGGGAAGAAGGATGGTTGACCAATGATAGGGTTTTGTTCAGACTTTCATTTCCCTTGAAACATGAAAGGTGCGCTTGGGCATACTTGGTACAAGTGCTACCCCTCAACTGTGTATAGAACCACTGTTTCTCATCTTGCAGCTCTTCAGGACAACCCATTCACTGTGGTTCAGAGCTGTCCCAGCAACCATATTTAGCAGCCATGAAGAAATAACACCTTTAATTTACTCATGGCCTTTCACAAACACAGACTGAATTCATCTTTTCCTGTTCCAGTTTTAAACTGGTGGTTTCCATTTTCTACCAACACAAACTTTGCAGTCCAGATGGTCTACGCTGCAGCATCTTGTATCAAAGTAAGCTTTCAGATGGGGACATGCCCAGCTTCTACTGGGCACAGAGGTTGCTATAAACATACCACCCCCTCTAATCCCTGGGCACTAATTTCAGGGCCATTTGTCTTTTGGTTATGAGCTTCAGGTCTTTCCTACTGTGCCAAACAGCCACTTCTTTTGCCAACACTGCCAAACCTGTTAGCAGATCAATAGAGCATCAAGGTGTGAAGGGTAGCAAAAGAAGTGTGCAGGGGTGGGTGGAGGAATAGCCACCTACCCCACAGTAAAGCTTCCCACTCTGCTCTGTTGGAGCAGGCCAGCAGTGCCTGATCTGAGGGGCTGGGAGGCTGTACTTTTGTCCCCTGTCCAGGGATCTTGGAGAAAACTGCTAGACATCAGGTATTCACAGTGATTGACCATTGTCGAAATGGGATGCTGAACCAGATAAGCCTTTTGCCTGATCCAACAGGAACTCTTCTGACATTCCTAGGGTGAAAAAGCAAATAAATGAATACATCTCCTCCAATCCTTATATAAAACAGATACATGAACATTGTTAGTCTTCTATTTACTGAACAAATTGTAATTATAAATGTTCTACAATATATATATATATATATATATATATATACACACACACACACACACATACACACATACATACATACATACAGTGGTACCTTGGTTCACGAACTTAATTCGTTCCACAACTCTGGTCGCGACCCAAAATGGTCGTGAACCGAATCAAATTTTCCCATAAGGTTCAATGTAAATACGGTTAATCCGTTCTGACCCCAAATTTGGTCGCCAACCGATTTCTGGTCATGACCCGAGTCAAATTTCCCCATAAGGTTCAATGCAAATATGGTTAATCCATTCTGAACCATATGTTTTTTTTTAAAAAAACCACAAAAATATGACACAAAGTACAGTACGAAGAGAGAGAAAGCTAACCTTGCTCGATGCAACTCCCGGCGTGGAGGACAGGAAGACGGGTGGGGTGTGAGAGTCAGGATGAGAGGGATCAAGAACGTGCTCTCATCACCAGAGCAACGGGGAGGAGTTAAGAAGATGAGACTGGCCCCTCCCTAAGGAATGCAAGGGAGGTTGAGAGGGTGACCCTGGAAATTACTCTCACTCTGAGAAGATTTCTGTAACGGGACTGAAGCCAATAAACCTTGCTGAATTGAGTCTGTACTGTCTCCTGGAGTTTCCTGGGCTAATCCTGACATGGGGAGGCGGTTACTGCTTGGAGGGAAAGTCCCCCTCCCTACAGGAAGCCGCGACCACGTGTCATGGGAGGGAAAATGGCCGCGGTTACTGCTTGGAGGGAGAGTCCCCCTCCCTACAGGAAGCCGCAACCACGTGTCATGGGAGGGAAAATGGCCGCGGATCCTGTTCGTCACCCGATCCGGCGTTCACGAACGGAGGCAAATTTTTGTGGCCGGAGCTGTTTGTGAACTGAATTGTTCGTGAACAGATGCGTTTGTGAACCGAGGTACCACTGTAGAACATTTATAATTACAATTTGTTCAGTAAATAGAAGACTATATATATATATATATATATATATATATATATATATATATATGACAAAGCAATCTTTTAAAGTAGAATATCCACCATGACTCTTACAGGATGCCTTTCCTATCCTAAAGTGATGCTGTTAAGGACTTACAGTAAATTACCCAGATTCTTCATTTCATTCTTATTCCTATCCTTCTCTCATAACAAAAGCATCTCTCACTTTTATTTTGTCTAGATAAGACTGTAAAGTTCTATCTTGAAGCTTTTAGTTTGCTAAGATCCTATTGAAAAACTGCATCTCTTTCCAGTAGCTTCCAGACTCAAGCGGTGTGAAACTAATATTAACAGGTACAACTGTCCCTATTTCCAGCTAAATAAAGTTCACTAAACTAACAGTGAATTTAAAACAAAATAAGAACTAAATCTCACTATATCCTTGAAATCAAGAGCCATATCATATCTACACATATTTGTCAAAAGCGATTATAAAATCTCAGTGTATTAGCAGCTGGGAAAAGCCCATTCAGTAATTAGCAAGATGAATGAGCAAAACTGGTCTACAAAGAAATTGATTTGTTCTCCAGTCTTTTTTCCTCAGTGATGAATGAGTGCCATACTTCAAGTCTGTACTATCACAAATTCACTTTATGTATACAGGAGACAAAGGTAAGAATTCAGCAAATGACCTGCACTGGAGAAAAAAAATCTCTGAAAGTAGAAAAAATGGCCATTCATTATCTAACATTTCAGCAATATACACCAGAATGTTCTCCTGCCTGAAATCCATGAAATGATTTAGAGATGAGAAAAGCATGTTCATTCTCCACTAAAGAAACCATTAATGTCAATGGAACCTACATAGTGTATATTTCTAATAGCCAAAGCATTGAAATGTGCTGTGTGGGGCAAAAGAGTGCGGTGCCCAGCTAGCATTCCATATATAGAAGCTGATTAGACTGGTAGCTGGATCTCATTTCATACACAACATCAATTTCGTTCCCCAAAATCTTGCAGTCTAAGATAGCTGCCTAATTCTGTCTCATTATAGGGCTAAACCCTGTACCAGATGGCATAAGCCTGTTTATTGCTAGGTAGAATGGAGGACATCTTCTAGATATACTCCTTCAAGCCTCTCATTGTTGGACTCCAAATTTTATTTTGGAGAATTTCAGCACATCACTACCAGAAATTGCTAGTGTGATTCATCTTCTTCATTATGTATTATAGAAGCATTCATTGTTCTGAGCCAGTCTTTCAGCCAAAAAAAAAGCATCAAGGTTTCTCAACTCTTAGAATCAAGTTAACATCTTCCAAAGTTGTTAACTTGGCAGCCTAAATAACACAAAAAACAGGTAACTCAGAATTAATAATAACATTAATGATAACAAGTATTTTTAATTAATGTTATTGGACAGTTTGAGTATTCACTTTAGAAAGATGGGCTGTAAACCAAATAAATATATACAATATTTTCAATAGGGCAGCAATATCTGTCCAGCCTTCTGCAGAACAGCTTCTAGGCTGCAAACTCACTCCTTATTATAGCCCTTAAACCAGAGCTGATAACATAAACACAAATGATTTGTATGACAACACAGAAGTTTGACCTTGTATTCACTTTGCTAAACAAGCTTCATATATTTTAATCTTCTGCTTGTGGAGTGGAAGAAAGCAAAAAGCATTTACATGGAGGTTTTGAATGTTCAAAGCTATATAGCATGTATTTCTTTCCAAATGCTTAATTCACAAATCATCATTAAACTTATTTTATCCTTTTATAATCTGGGACATAGCAAATGACTTGAAAGCAAAATTTACCTTTATCATACTAATTAAGTTTTGTTTTTGAGATATGAGCAGCCATTTGGTCCACCCAGGAAAAAAATAAAATAAAATCCCCAAACATTAATTATGTCTCCTATTACGTTTTTAAGTAATTTTGAAAGCTGAAAGTTTCAGATATTTTCTTACAAACCATTCCAACTCTTCCAAGAGAAAGTACAATACAGAAATAAAAGGACTACATAAAGTGATTATTAGATTCAGAAAGGACTATTTTAAATACATCTGTAGGAAATCAGTGATGTAAGATGGTGGGTTCAAATTCTTATCTGTCCTATTTCTTATTTACTCACATAGCTCAGTAAGGAATTTCTATGTTAATTGGTAAGTAATGCTAAGCACCTTCTCCCTCTTCATATCTATTTTAGCTTGGCCTTCGACAGTTGCTAATATCAGTATCAGAGCTGACAGAAGTGCATTCTTATTAATTTCAGCAAAAGAGGAGGAGGAAGAGCAGCATTTATAAGACTGGTTTATATTTGCATTTCATCAAGTTATTTCAGAAAGGGATGGTTTTAGAAATCTGTTTAAACCAATGATGCCCAGATTAGGAGTTAGGTAAACTGACATTAAGAAAGACTAGACTGATGGCTGGCAGAAAAAATCTTGAAGACAATGTAAGACTAATGAATGCAATCTGTACAAATACACAGTCAGGCTTTTCAAGTTCTGTAGGACACAGGTCTACAAACCACAGCACAAAAAGCTAACAGGAAGGGAGATGAATGGGTGGGTTGAACCTTTTTTTCTGGCATGCTGATTTCCTGTGTGGAATGCATTGTTACCTACATGAAAGCATTCAGCAATTAATCCACAATCAATTGTTGCTTTGTTACTATTATAAAAGTTATGCTGTTAGGAGAGAAAAAAATAGAACCTTAGGAGCAGTTGCTATAGACAGGAATTTGTCAAGAGCCAAAACTCAAAGAGACTCTTGAGTCTTACTTCCACAAAGCACCCAAGACCCTCTAGACAGAAGATGAGAGAATTCTTAATTTCCTTCAATAGTTCCTAATAACCTTTGATGGTACATTGCCCAAGGTATTTCTAAATCTTTAGGCCAGCACTATCTAGTGCGTAGGCAAACATACATATAAGACATTAAATTAATAACTGACATCTTGGCCATCTTGATGTATAGCACTGTCAGAAGTAGCTTAAACTTCAACTCATTTTTCCTCCCAGCAGAGTGAACATGTTGAGACTGTAATGACAAATATTCTTGCCTTTTGCCTTTCTAATTTCATTTCTCAATAGCCTACGTATATAGAAAAATATGGTCCTTAAAAATAATCTCTTTAACAATTTTAAAAGGCTAATGTGAAATGAAACCTAAAGTAGAATATCACCGATTTGTTTGTTTGTTCATTTGTTATATACCTGATTAAATAATTAACCTGCTTCCTGAAGACCAACAGTGTTATGAGAAGTTGAATAGCCTTAAGTTGAAGGCTGATCCATACACGGAGGCCATGACAGTGAAGTATGGCTTGAAACCCCTCGCTTCATGAACTGAGGAATCACAAACAGTTTTTCCCAGGAAGTATGCACTGAACAGGTTGATTCAAGCCAGACAAGAAAGTCCTGAAAGTACTTGGGCACCAAGCCAAATGGGGCTTTATAGATCAAGACCAGCTCTTTAAATTGCACTCAGAAATCTACTAATAACCAGCGCAAGACCTGCAGCACAGGTGTAATTTGCTCCTGGTTCCTGATGCCAATTAACAGATGGGCAACTGCATTTTGTACCACCTGCAGTTTAAGTGGTCTTTAAAGGCAGTCCCATGTAGAGCACATTGCAATAGTCCAACCAGGCAGTGATAACAGCATGAGAGACTATTGTGAGGCTTCCTGCTCCAGATAGGGCCATAACTGGTCCATCAGCCAGAGCTGGGCAAAGGCCTTCCTGGTCACAGCCCCTCCACCTGCCCAACTAGCAAGAGCAATAAGTCTAGGAGGACCTCCAGATTACAGATCTGCTGCCTCAGAGGCAGTGTTGCTCCTTCAAGAAACAACCCCACAGCTGGCACAGACAAGCATCAGCTCTATCCTGCTTGGATTCAACTTCAGCCTGCTTTTCCCATCCAGACTCTTACACTTGCTGGCACCAGGACAAGGTTTTGGTGGTAGTGCTTTTGTATGCCAGGGTGGCAATGTGCAGTTGGGTAGCATTATTGCTGATACTTACCCAAATATTGAGAAGTAGAGGGGAAAGAACCACATTCTATGTCTTTCCATGTGTAAAAGCCCAGTGGCTATATTTTCCTCCTCCACAACCACCAGCTGGAATCACCTGCTAAGGAATAAATGGAACTGCTGTAAAACAGTGGTCCCAATCCCCAAATCCTGCAGTCTATTTAGTAGGATACCATGGTCAGTAGTACCAAAGGCTGCCAAGAAATCTAAGAGAACCATAAGGTATGCATTTCACCTAACAAAGGTTATCAACCAGTATGAATAAAGTAGTTTCCATCCTGTACCTGGGCCTGAACCATGACCCGATAAGCTACTTCCTCTAGCTGTTTCTCCAGCAGCTTCCAATGTTGAAGCCAGAGAAATAGTTATTCATATGGGTGGATTCAAAGACAGCCTTTTAAGGACAGGCTGAATTAAGGCATTGGCCATCTCCTGGATCCAACAAACTACACTCCATCCCATCCTTTGCAAGGAGTAGGAGGAACATCAATTTACCCACTAGTGTCAGGGGACCGTATAGGAAGCATCCTATCTAATTTACTGGAGTCCACAGTCTAAAAGGAATCCCAGTTAACACTGATGCTTGCAAATATCTCAAGAAAAAGTGTATACTTTTTAAAAAATGATGAAATCAATACAATACACAACAGCCACTTGATGGTATTTGGAAGGAAACAAAAGTCCATGTTTTTTGATGGCAAAAGTTTAAGTTTGATTTAAAAGTCATAATTAATGTACAAATACAAAAAGCACTAATTGGCTCTAAACCTGCCATCACGTCTAGACAAAAAGTCCCATTTTCATATTAACATTAAGGTGAAAGTAGTGATTAAAAAAACTCATGTACCAACTTAAAAGAAAAGAGATAGGATAAAAAAAAAGCATGCTTCTCTGATCATCATTTATTGAGACTGCACAGCTGGCCTTGAATCTTAAATACCTGATGGGATTTTGAACCCGCCAGTCTGGCCTGTAAAAATTATTTTAATGGTTCTACCTCCTTCTTCTTAAAATAAGATTAATAAAATGTGTACCATGTTTATTTCATTTTCTTTGCCTAGATCTTTAATATTCATTGGCTTATCCTTTGTAAATGAAGTCTTTGAAGGAAGAGATACGGGCTGTTCAAGTCATAGACAGATGTCCTTCCAAGACATTAAACTAAAATATTCACAGCCATATAAGATAAATATTTAGGCAAGGATTGATAGTGCAATTTCTGAGGGTACTAATGTACCTATGGACAACTCTTGGTCCATCAAGTCCCAGCTGGCTTTCATTTTTAGACTTCAATTGCAAATAATGAAATATTTTATTTTGAATATTGTCTCAGGGCTGAATATTTCTAATACTGCCACTTTACTTCTTATTTTTAATAGAGGATGCCTAACAGAGTAGCACATGCTTCCGAAATTACTTACTCCTTCCCTCTTATTGCACTGGCAGGTCATCATCCAGCAGGATTGTTTAGGGTGACCAACTTTCTTTTGGGGAGTGGTTAGGATATAAACTTCCCACTGGCCACTGTGACCAAATTGCACAGCATTTTGCTGGTAAAGTTGCTCAGATTTGTTGAAGTCTTGTCTCCATACGGGCAGAGTCTGTGGTGGTGAGTAGGGCACCATCTTACTATATTATCTAGGATTCCTTTTGGCCTGTCAACTCCAAGGAAGTGGATAGTTGTCTTCTGTCACCTGTTCTTCAACCCCTGTCTGCCCTGGCTGTTCCACAGAGCAGGTGGTGAGGTAACCACTTGGATTTAGGAAATTGTAAACACCTTCTTGTGGAGGGAGAGTTACTAGCAGTCTCAAAGGAGGTTGTGGCACATTCCCTTCTGAAGAGGCCATTCCTGGATCTAGAGGTTTTAGATAACTAACATCCAGTTTCCAACCTCCCTTTTGAGGGGAAGGTTGTCAAGACGGTGGTGACAGACAAACTTTGCAGCACTCTAGAAAAGCAGATTTTGGGGACCCTTTTCAGTCAGGTTTCAGACTCAACTATGGGGCTGAGACAGCATTGGTTTCTGTCTTGGATGACTTGTGCCAATACCTGGTTGGGGGTAGTGTGGTCCTCCTCAATCTTTTGGATCTGTCAGCAGCCTTTGACACCATCAACTGTGGTATCTTACTGGTCCACCTATAATCCACTGGAAGAAGTCATCTGACAGTTTGGGGTGCAGCATCTTCAGTATCTAATTTGACATCATCAGCCCAGGCTGTTAAAGTTGGGATAGGAGAGAACAGGTTGAAGTTGAACCCAAGTAAGACAGAGCTGCTGTTTGTGCATCGGGGTTCTCTGTTAATGCTGGTATTATCTCTGGATGGGCAAGCACTACCCACAAAGGAAAAGGGTCACAATTCTGAACTCTCAGCTCCTGCTTGAACAGCAAATAGAGGACATGGCTAGAGGGGCCTTGCCCAGTTCCAGTTGCTTCACTGATTGAGACCTTATTGATGCAGGAGGACCTAGCTACAGTAACTCATGCCCTCGTTACCAACCAAATGGATTACTGCAGTGCACTTTACATGGGGCTGCCCTTAAATGTAGATGCCCAGGAATTTATTTGGCTCCTGAACTGGAAGCACATAGCACTGATGCTGCAGACCCTGCACTGTGTGTTGATTGGTTTCCAGGTACAATTTAAGGTGCTGGTATTGACCTATAAAGCCATTTATGGCTTTATATCAGGCTACTGAAGGACTGCCTGCTCCAGCCAGAATTGATCCATCTTACTAGATTTTATAGGGAGAAGCTGCCTATAGTTCCACACTTCTGGGAGGTGCTGCGTGGTGGGGTGGGAGGAGAGGTTGAGGCAAGAAGCACTGCTTTTCTGTGGTGATTCCAATGTTTTGGAATTGCCTCCTGACAGAGAGCAGGCTAGCCCACCCCATCCCCAACCCCACTGGAAAATGTTGAAAATTGAGTTATTCCGGAGTGGGTTTGCTTAACTTAAGCATTGTGCCATCTTTTACTTCTTTATTTTTGTTTCCATTTGTTGTTTTTGCAACATATTTAAGGGGTTTCATGATGTGTATTATTTTAAAACAAAGTTTTAATCTTTGTTATATTACATACTTTGTACGCCACTGAGGTCATCAGATTATATCAGAGGATAAAAGTAATAAAAAACATAAATTTATTCAGGAGCACACTGGAATTCACACAAGGTTAAGGGTAGCATTGCTTTTCTATTCAATAAAGGAGCAGCTTTTTTTCCCACTCTTTTGCACAGACCTGAAAAAGGTACTGATGCTTTAAGCATCACAGTGATTGGATTCTTTAAAGCAGAAAATTAAAATCTGAAAAAGAAAGTCTGACTGCTTTAAAGAACAGTAGGGAGGAGTACCACTCACTCAAAATCTGAAGCACTATAGCCCTACCGCCCACAATCCAGTGCATTAATAGGGTAACGACCCTAACAAAGTAAGCTGGACTTGTAGAAGACATGTAAAGAATATAAAGGATCATGGGAAATAAACTCGGCAGTTTATCTTTTGCTGTACAATCGCTTTGTCATTGGCCATGCCAGTTGTGGCAGCCATCTTGCAACGGCAACCATCACAATACTTTTAGGATTTCTGGTCCGACACCTGTTGCCGTCCAGATGTGCTGGAATTAAATGCTTAGAATCCTTAAATAACATAGCCAATATGAGTACCTGGGCAGAAATACCAGGCTGGAAAAGGATAGTCTAGATGATAATATCTTCTATAAAAGAGAGAAATAAAGTATAATGAGAATAAGTACACTGGGAAAAAAAAACAAATGTAAGAATTTCTTATTTGAGATGTTTATACTGCTTTCAAAAGTTCAGATTATTTAATATACAACCTAATGAGATGGGTAGCCATATCCATTGAAATATAAACAAATAAATAAATAATCCTTACAACAATTGGTAAAACATACCTTTATTACAAAGACCCACCTAACCAGATTTTTATGGGTTTATAATTCAGTCTCTTAGTCATTTTATGTTGTCCAATATTTCACAAACATCTGTGATACATAACTATATCAGTAGGTGCTGCAAAAGATAAAACAAGTTTTGTTTTTGTTTTTTCCATTTAACCATACTATTCTAACACCTACTTAACAAGAATACATTTTTTTCCTGGTTATATCAAAGTCAGTGTCTCTAATCTGAAAAGATGCTTCTATTTCATTTATTGGGGGACACGGTGGCGCAGCAGCTTAATGACGCTGAAAGTTGCCAGCCAGAAATGGCTGACGCTTCGGCGGTTCGAGTCCAGCCTTCGCATTAACAGGGTGAGCTCCTGTTTCCTCCCCAGCTCCTGTCAACCCAACAGGTCGAAAACTTATGTGAGTAGATAAATGGGTACTCTCACTCCGGTGGGAGGAAAAATGCTGGCAGCGCCTTGCACAGAGAGATGGGACCAGTTGCCGGTAAGCACGAAACTGCGCTCGCCCGATAAGGGCGCGAAGCAACGGAAACCCCGCCTCCTGCGCTCGCCAGCTGGGCTCTGCTCTAGGATGGAGGCTCTGGCAAACCACTTCCGAAAAACAATTGCCTTGAAAACTGCAAGGACTCGTCCAAGCATGAAAAATGCAAGGACTCGTCCAGGCAGTCACTGCAGGGTCAGTAATGACTGAGCGCAGACAAAAAAAAAAAAAAATTCATTTATTGGAAAGTTTGCTTAGAAATCTAAAGTACACAATGGTGCAGACCATTTGTGTGCAAATGATCCCTTGCAAAGTTTACAGATCTTTTCTTGAAGTGAGCTTTCAAGATTACATTTCACTTCCTGGAGTAAATGGTCACCAGAAAGCGCAGCAGAACCAAACAATAAACAGGAAGAGATGCTCTTGGTGACTGTGCTAAGGGAGAGCAGGGTGAAGGTGCTCCTCTACAACCCACTTGCACTGAATAGTCCAGACTTCCTTCCTGAAGATATTTTTGGCCAACCCAGCATTCATCATATATAATAGATAAGATGCACTGGGTACAGGGCTGGCTTCTTTGCTAGGCATAACGGACTTGAATTTTCTTCAGGTTTACAGAAAAGGTTCCAGGCTGTCACTTCTGACAGTTGTTACTGTGACAAACCCCTTCCACTTCACTCACAGTATCATTAGGACCCAAATTGCTTGCTATCATTGCCTGATTTTCTTAACCAAACAAGATCAGTGTACTTTTTACCATTTCTCTGCGCTTTTAGAAGGAGCTGTGTGAGAGTGGGTGTCCAGTGGAGAAGTCCTCGATGCTGCTTCTATGGTTGCCTATATCAGCAGTTAACTGACAGCTGGTACCTTCCTTTGGCTCAGAGACATATTAGCAGTCCTATGTTATCGTGAATCACCACAATAATTGGGGTTTGATTTCTGCAATTTAGGCTATTCTATTAAGATCAAGTTCTTAGTTAACATTTCTGCATCCTCATTTTTTAACTCACCTGCCTCCAGGTGAGACTCATGTAGCTTACCACAGTGAAAATGTAACCAATTCTCACTTGGCGCACTTTGTAGATAGCATCCAAAGAGAAAGCAGGATTAGATTATACTTTCTCCCTCTACTTTATAGATCACTTCACAATATTTTATTTTAAAAAGGCTTAGATGAATTATTGGAAGGAATTGTAAAGTGGGGGGGGGGGGGGAAAGCATGTGGGATAGCTCTTCAGTTTCTGAAACAATATGCTCTAAATGAATTTCATTGAAACAGAATTCTGAAAATCCTAACCATTCCTGAAAGGACATTAAAAAAAAGGGGGGGGGGGAGAAGAATATGACAGTAAAATAGAAAAATCAGTTTAACCAGATAACCTATTTGTCTTCCAACAAGGAATAAGAGCTTTAAAATAAAACAAAAAACAAAAAACATGCATATTGCTGCAAACTAAATTTATAGTGATTGTATCACAGCTTGTAATTTGCATTTAAATCAGGCATCATTTTTTTGCAACCAAGAGAGAGTAGCTTTTCCAAATATTACCAAGGCACAATCCAATGTCCATAGTTTTTGAATTAGTAATGAGAATGGTGCTTTTAGTCTACAATTAGAACTGATTTTCTGTAATACTGTAAGTAGTTGTCTAGGTAATGGAAACATAAGAAACATTGAGTAGCAACAAAAATACAGACTATTTTTATGATTTTTTTACAGTCCTGTCTTATGTGCATATTGCACTATAGCTTTCAGGGATTTTCCTACCAAATTTGAAGTGCAGTTTCAGTACTGTATATCAACAGAAATTCAGTAACACAAAATTCATTTTTTTCCCCTCAGATTTGTTTTAAAATTTGATCAGTGTTGACTCTACAACACATTTGGTTGACCCAGGTAACCGATAACTTTAAAATGGATATCACCAGTGTGAATGCAGCTTATTGTCAGGTTTGGATATGGAAAACAAGCTGGCCAACTAGAGGTGGGAACAAGTTGCACAGAGCCAGCATGTAATTCGCTTCCAAGAGTACTTCAATAGATCTAATGTAAGAAGCAAAGATGACTCAGAATCAAATAATTATTGGTGGTACAGAAATGCCCAAGAGCTTAAGAAGGCTTTGTTGCAAAAGCGAAGGTAAGATGAAACAGGAAAACAGGCAAATATCCCTTTGTGTCCAGTAGAATCCAATGGCTTGCTAAGCTGGCAGAATCAGTTTAGGCCATGTTTCTCAACCTTGGCAACTTTAAGATGTATGGACTTCAATTCCCAGAATTCCCCAGCCAGCCATGGTTGAAGGTACTATAAAGCTGTCACCAGCAGTTCAATGGTCCACCACATGGGGCTGAAATTGCCTTGTAAACAACGGTGTAAGCAAGGGTGCAAAAATTCAACCCACAGGCAGTGTTATGTGCAAGATGGAAATGTTATCTTGTACCTATCAGCAGCCTGCTAGCATTCCTCTATGGTCCACAGTAGGTGAAGCCAAACCATTTGCACCATTTTCTTATTCAGGAGGTTTGCCATCAGACTTGCAAAGGCTTAAGACACAATTTTTACCCTTAAGAACTCTGAAAATGCTCAATAATTAGAGTTGTAGCCCCCACCCTTTTGGAGAATACAACCTTTGACAAGTTGCACAAAGTCAGGTGTGGCTGCTGAACTGATTGAAGTTGCATACCCTGCTGCACATGATAATTGAATATCAGCATGAAGTTAATGGGAGAACTGCCCACCTCCCAATTTTCTCATCTGGACATGACATATCCTTTTCTTTGGAAAGGAAAATACACAGTACTGCAACGCATTTTTATAATGATCAGTTTGAGACCTCAAAGTTGGCTTTTTAGTGTGTGAACGTTGTGGTTGTCATTTGTTCATAGCTCCCATACATGTTCTTTTGTAGCCATTTGGGGCTTTTTCTCATGTAACTGCACAATCTTAGAATTATTGTTATATATGGGACAGTAACTCAGTGCTACATGGCTTATCAAATTTGGCTATATAATTACCTAACTGGATATACAGAAAACCTTAACATCAGCTTCACTCTAAGCTGTGTAGACAGAGCCAATATTCCAAACGCTTCCCGGTTGCTGACTGCAAAATCAAAAGACACTTGTTTGTGTAAAACAGTTGTGATGGGTCAAACATCACAGAACTCTCACATCCTCCATAGACATAACTTTTCAAAGAATTTAGTACAAATGTTAAGCTGAAAGTCATAAAGTGATGCGTGAACATAATTGTATTCTTTAAGTGCTACAAATCCACCAATGATTTTCCCAGGAGAACACTTTCTGGAACCAAGATTTCTTTTTCTTTGCCAAAAATTCACTTCATTAATTTTAGACATACATGTTAATTTTCAAAAGAATCCATCTTTCTCTCTCTATCCCACAAAAGAAAACTTAGAAGAACGGCTATACTTGGTACTCAGAATAACCTTCTAAATCAAAAGACTTGTAATTTTATTACTAGAGTATAATTTATCTTCTAAACTCTCTAAGAAATAATCATATTGCATAATTTAAAACGTATGAAATTAATATATTTAAATTAGATAGCTGAAGGTAATTCTGACAAATTGTACAATATGTGAACACCTCTAATTTGAATATATTTTTGTCCTGTTCCTTTCAAATGGATACATTTTGTGACCTGGTCATAAAATGTAACATTTTGTAATTTTTGTAGAAGATTGCAAACCATGCTTGGAGACAGTTTAATGCACAACATGTTTCTGTTAATAGCTAATTAACTGATGAATTGCTGAAATAACCATACAAACATCTGCCCTGAGTACAAGTATAGAGTGGTTAACATGTTGGACTCAGACCAAGGAATCTCATGGAATTCAATAGATGATTTCTTTCAGTACAACCTATATCATAAGATTATTGCTGGTGAGCAGTGTCTCTCAACCTTGGCAACTTTAAGATATGTGGACTTCAACTCCCAGAATTCTGGGAGTTGAAGTCCACAAATCTTAAAGTTGCTAAGGTTGAGAGACACTGCTGTAGAGATTTGCCATCTTGAGTTTTTCAACAAAAGGCAGGATATAAAAAATAAGTAATAAATATGAAGGTACCTGTGAACCCTTGACTGAAGACATTAGTACCAAAATTCTCCTTATCTGAAGCCTGGTCAAGGCTTCTAAAACACTATCATCTGAAAGCATTTTAAAGTGAATGCATACATTGTTTTCACTTTAATATGAATGCATGTAATAACACATCAGAGAACAGGCCCCATTCACATGAATAATGAAATAGGGGCCTAACCAATTTTCCTGATTTTTCAACCAGAATTACAGGTGGGTCTTCAAAGAAATGAATACACATTTCAGAGATTTTTCTTATAATACACAAAAACATTTATAGCTTATAATCCACAAAAACATTTATATCAAGCCCAGATCTTTCATGTGTATGTCAATATTAGAAGCAGCAAACTGATTTTTTTCTTAATTTCAAAGATGTTATGTATTTCTAATCAGCACTATCTTGAGATAAACAAAGACTTCCTTAAGTTATCATTGTCGCTTTAAATATCCTGCCATATTTTAAGTCATAATAGCTACTTTTCCTTTCTTTTTTTTTTATTTAAGGATTTTTATTTATTTATGATTGATTGATTGATTGTGGGTTCAGATCAGTCTTGAGTTCTGGTGACTGCCTGGATCAGCATCTGCAGTTTTCTGAGTAAGATTTCTGGAAGTGGTTTGCCAATTCAATTCAATTTATTATGGTCATAGACCAGTACAAGCAGAGTGCTCTGTGAATATATATGTATATACAGTATATGTATATATCTCTTAACAGACAATAAACGAAATAAAATTTAAGACAAAGTTAAAATACTTCTATAAAACAACCTAACTAGCATCTATGAGTGAGGTCCAGGATATATATATATATATATATAAAATTATAAATTAAATATATAATTTAGACACTAAAATTATATAAAGTATACACTAAAATTATATAAAGTATAACATCTAAAATTACAAACAAGTGATAATACCTAAAATTTAAGTGAATTTCAGTTACATAGAATGTGTTTGGCTAGTGGAAAATTAGCCCATCGGGGTCCGGTGGATCTTCCATGCTGCTGCACAAAACCTAATCACTTGTGCTGTAACAGATGAGCAGCATCTGGGCATAGGCTTAGTCTGGGAGACCAGGATATCTACTAATCAGAGGTAGGATGAATCTGGATTGAATGTTTCAAAGTGGTTTGCCATTGCCACCTTAGTCCTACTGCTGAGAGAAAATGACTGGCCCAAATTCACCCAGATGACTTCATGCCTAAAGTCTTTGTGACGCAGATTATGGCTGAGAAATCAATGGTGAGAGAACTGAGTGTATCAGGACAGAGCAATCTGATGTGGGACTATAAGAAAAGCAGTGGATGTGCTTATTTGTAATGTTCAAACAAATACTGTAGACCATGTCATCTCTATTTAGAACTGTAATGAGCATAAATTTATGGTTAACTAAATAAGTCAAATTCAGAAACTATGTTTTGAAGTATATTTAGTACATTGCCAAAGTATATTTAGTTTGAGCAACACAAAAAATATATTTAGGATATTTAGTTTCAGCAACTGTTTGAGCAACACAAAAAATATGGTTAACCAGTAACAAGGAAAAATTACTGATGGCCATATGGAAAAAGAGGGAATATGCAAGTTTGTGGCTTTTTCATATGGCATTAAGCAACAATTTAGGATCTTATTGAGAATAGCTAGTCTATTCATCCTGACAATAACTCTGGATTAACATGTATGTTGCAGTTGGTGTTGCTACAGTTGGCTGATAGAGGTTTTACCATAGGAATACATTGTAGTTAGATACTTTATCTTAGCTGTCTATTGCTAAGTCCATATATAGCAAAACAGGTTTCTTTGATTTTGCCTTAGCATAATACAAGTAGATTTTGCTTACTGATTGCATCATTCAGTGACCATTTTAAGTTATCAGGGTGCTGAAAGAATAACTTTATGACCAATGCCTACATTTATGACCCTTGCAGCGTCTCTCAGTCATGTGATCGCCATTACAGTCAGTATGTGTTGTCCTGTGCCTGACTTGTTTTCTTTTTTTCCCCTCCTGATAAAGCAGAGAGATTGGAGAAGGGATTACAAGAGAGTAAACAGTCACACAATGGGGAATAAACATCAAAAGGAATGCAGTGGCACTGGCAGCCCTGGGCATGCTCGGGGCTGAGAGCCGCAAGCACACTGCACAATCAGCCCTATGTATTCCCCATTGTGTGCCTGCTTAGTCTCTTGTAATCCCTTCCTCTCCAATCTCTCTGCTTTGTGAAGGTGCGGGGGGGGGGGGTTGTTCAGGCACAGGAAAGATTGCCTACAGAGATCACTTTTTTTTCCCCCTTGCAGAGCATAGTGATTACTTAACCAAACGAGGGGTGAAAAAAAGAAATCTGGGCACACTTAAGTGTGGGAATTGAAATCCACTAGAATTGAAATCCACATATCTAGTGGATTTCAATTCCCACACTTATCCAGACAACATGGCTATTGCAGATTACAGATCTGAGGATAACATCCTCATTAAAAAGAAGAGGTGACTTTATAGAACAAGGTGTCACTACTGGCTGATATTCAAGGTGTCACTACTGGTTTGCTGAGTCTTTTTAGCATGTTTATGAGACATATATCCATCAATTTTTCAGTTGATAGAGTTTGAGAAGCTTAGCTTTTAAAGTAATTACAAAAACATATATTATTACCCAAAGCTTTATATAGGCTGTTGTGCACCTCTTGGGACTCTATAAAAACATTCCTCTTTCAGGCTTTTGATAAAATACATTTCCTATATGTATAAAGTAGATATATATGGTAAGTGTCGATCCATATATGTAACTTAGACAAACCACAGAAATATTGCAGTCACTAAATGTGGTTATGTTTTTTAAATCCCCACTTTTCTCCTGACTCAGATGACAATGAAATAATATATTCCAGTTAATCCCATTAATTAACTTTTGGATTATGATCCCATAAGCCAAGTCTGTGAAAGCTTTATTTCCTAAATTAACAGCTAGTAAGTATATTCATTCCCTTAAGTGAATTTGAAAAATCTCAGTCTTCAACATCACCACAATGATGCAGTGAAAAATCCAATTACACTGAGCAGCAGAGTATCCCTATGAATTATTTTAATATGAAGTCCCATGTCCAGGCAAACTGCAGAAAACTCAGAGGAGACACATTGCTAAAAGAATACTACATTATTAATAATAGTAAGGGTAAGCATTAAACAGGCATTAATAACACACTGATAAGAAAGTAAATTGTACATTTAACAAGACTGTTTTTCATAGGAATCCCTTTAGTACTCTACAATAATGATGCACCTAGACTTCTATATTGTAATGTTTCAACTTTTGTTGTTCAATTTGGATATATAATATTAATTACAATTTACAAGTAGAAATATTCTAATCAGTAGAGTTCACATGCAGAAATTCTATGAAAATCTATCCTAGACTAGATCTTCAATATTTAGAGGTGTCTTCAAGTGCTAACCTAGATGAAGGAATGGAAAAATGGTTAAGTAAACATCAGCTTATCCCTGGGAAAAAGGAGAGGATGAGAAAGAAACTCAAGATAATGTCACCTTGGACAGAAAGAAATTCTGTCAGATGTTCAAGATTCTGGTATTACAGCCCAAAACAATAGAGTTTTAGTAGTCCATCTGTTTCCTGACCTGGACTTCTGAAGAAAGTAAGGAAGATGACCTTGAGGGAATTATACCAACTCTTACCAAAGCAACAAGGGGTGAAACGTATCTTAAATCCACAACAGACAGGTAATATTAGGAAGAAACTCTGACAGATACCTCTCTAATTCACAGGAGTATAAGAAGGAGGAGCTACAGCACAATCAGACTTGCAAGATTCTGTTGTTATAGCCAGTCTCAATAAAATAATTTTAGGCTTCTGCGGAGTTGATTTCCTGGTCTGGTCTACCTGGTGGAGCTGACAATTTCCTTGAAGGACTGACATCAGATGAATGAAAAAGACCACCACTCAACAGCTTGGTTAAGGTTAAGAAAACTTCTGTAAGAGACTAGAATCTCTCCCCAGTTTGTGGCCAGGAAAGAACAAACAGTATTTCTGAGAAAATTATTGTGAATGGGGAGCCTGCATAATAAGTTCTTTGTGACTTATAAGGCCATCAGAAAGAAAAATTCAGCCATGAGTTTTAGCAGAACCAAGCCTTGAACCTATTAAAGGCTAACATAGTAGTTCCTACATCCTACATCCTTCAACAGTGGTTTTGTTTATCCTCTGTGTGGAAGCCCTTCAAGCTTCTCTGGGTATAAACTGCCTTTGGCCTGGAGAACATTGAAAGGTAGCACATTAAGATAGATTGGAAAGTCTGGTTTCACTGCTTTCCAGGAGAAACTTAATGGCAAGGGAGAGACCAGCTTAGCCCTTATATTGTCTAGAGAAGACGCGTGTTTTCTTTTGTATTTTCAGCAGTATAAATCCCACAGGAAAATAGGACGGGCAATTTCCTCCTTTCCACTACTGCCTGTGTGAAGGCTGGAAAAATAAGGGAAGGGAAACTAAGGCATAAGCAAGAGATACAGTCCATTAGTGCCTTATCTTATAAATGGCAACTCAACTTGGGTGGCAAGGAAACCAAGAAGAAGCCTCCCAGAACTGCAGCAGCAGACAGTTCAGGTCACCCCAAGCAAATTCAGCTGTTCTCTTCACACTATTGCAGTGTTTCTCAACCTTGGCAACTTTAAGATGAGTGGACTTCAACTCCCAGAATTTCCCCTAGCCATGGCTGGCTACGGAATTCTGGGAGTTGAAGACCACTCAACTTAAAGTTGCCAAGGTTGAGAAACACTGCACTATTGCAAAACACAAAAGAAAAATAAGTCGGGATTTTGAAACCACAGAACTCCTGAGTGGTTTGCAACCCAGGACAGGCTCCCAGTTCAGACCAACAGACATGCAGGTTATTTTATTCTCCTATTTATAGACCAAAATCCAGAGATTCACTGTAGCTATTAGTCATGTACAAACCAAAAGTACTTTTGCAGCCGATATGCAGTCAATATAAACAAAAATACATTTTCAGTACTTTCTAGATACTATATATAAAAGAGACAAACCAGGTGTTGAGGATTATACAGGAAGTAACATGATGTTCATTAGCATCAGGCTCCCAGACCTATCATAAAAGAGCCCATTGTGTTCCTTAGTACTGCAAACTCTGTCCATCATGGAAGACAAAGTATGCAACCTCAAAATTGGTTTCCATAAGAAAAAGGTAAGCACCTTACCCTGTTTCCATACAGCGGATGTCTGAGAATTTTACATGTAGGATGTAAAATATAGTCACAAATCTCTAGCTTTGGACTGGATCCCTAGAAAGCTGTGACTGCAACTCCAGTATCTCCATCTAGCACTGCCATCAGATGATAAGAACTTATGGGAATTATACCAAATTGGCATAATCCCCATCTTTTGTCATCATGAGAAACAACAAGCCACTATCTACCACAGAATTAAAGAAATATTTATATATATATATATATATATATATATATATATATATATATATACATACATACACACACACACATGTGTGTGTGTGTGTGTGTGTGTAATTTTTATTAACACTTTTAAAAAGAAAGATAAAAATGAACACAAAGTAATAGCAAGTAAGGAAGAGAAAGAAAGAAAGCAAAGAGAAAGTAAAAAGTGCAAGAAAAGAAAAAAAGCTAAAGAAAAATAGAAAAGAATGAACAAAAGATACAAAGAAGTAGCTTCCAATATTTTTCACAGCAGTTGTAAGTACAATGATATTTTAACCTCTCTAAAGTTACATCATGATACTCTTCTTCCTGTAATCTATCCTGCCTAATCATCAAAGCCATAAATCACAAGTTTATTTTTTTCATTTTTACGCAAAAAGTCCATAAGAGGTTTCCAGTCACCAATAAATGTAGATAATGTCTCTTCTCTAATCAAAGAAGTTAGTCTGTCCATCTCAGCAAGTTCTGTCAATTTCACCAACCATTCTTCCATAGTGGGTAGTGTTGAATATTTCCATCTCTGTGCATATAATAACGTCACCGGAGTAATCATGTACTGAAATAATCTTCCATGGCTTTTTTCTAACTGTTTAGAATTAAAGAAATAATTCTGTCCACTACAGAATTAAAGGAAACAGTGAACAACTATTTGCTATCACTAGTTCGGGCTTCACCTTGAGAAATCGACTGAAAATGTGCTAATGGAAGTATGAGGATTGGCCCTAATTTGATTCAAATTGTCAGTTCTGCACACATCACTAGTTCAATCCAATTCAGTTCAGAAGTCATTAATTTAAAGGTATCCAATTTGATCAAATAATTCAATCCAAATAATCAAGTTAATTCAATCTGGAGAGTCAATCGAATTGCCTTTGAATCAAATTATGATTCAGATTAAATCTTTGCATAGACCTATCTGCTATGCATTGTAGTCTTAATGCTACCATGAACAACTAATATAACACATTTAGTACAGAATCAGGAACCCTAAAAATGGAGAGGAAGAGACACATTTTCCATGAGGCAGCAATATGTCAGTAGAACAGTCTTCCTCATGACAATGAGATAGATTAGATTTTCTATTTAAATTATAATACAATTCTTTCTAATGCATCATTTATACAAGTGAATTAGCACATGAAATCTGTATTCTTCTCTCCATCTGTGTGTTATTTTTAGCGTTCCCAATATTGATATTACATTTTGGATTTACCAATGATTTTTTTTCTCTCTTGTAAGTTGCCAAAAGTCAGATTAATTGTGATAGGATACAAATGAAATAAATAAAGCTTTTTCTCTTTCATGATGATGTGTACAAGCACTGTCATCTGGAAAGTCTTCTTTCAGTATTTTGTACTATAACCCTTACCTTCTTGCACTTGGCAAGGTGAATTCACCAGTGCACCCAGGACCATACAACCACAATTGTTATGCTCTGAACAAAGAAATAGGTCACTTCCCTTCCTATAGCTCTTTGTTACAGGCTACAGTGATGCCAAAATGACAAGTATGCTATGACATCATTGAGCAAAGAATGCAATTATATAATTTACACCTTAATATCAGACCCCCAAAGTACATACTTTGTTTCATTTATTTATTTATTTATATTTTGAATTTAGACACCGCCCATCCCACGAGGAAGTGACTCTGGGCAGTTTACAATAAAAACAACAAATAAGTATTAGTTAAAATGCAATAAAAACAGTATAAAAATACAATAAAACCAAATACATACATAAATAATAATATCTTCCAAGATGCTGGTGATCGAAAAGATATTAACACATGGGAGCATCTTCAAGGTGCTAACCACCTCAAGGGTGGTTGCCCCTTTTCTCTCCCCATGCCAGTTGGCAGAGCCAGGTCTTGACTGCTTTCTGGGAGGCCAAGAGAGTAGGGGCCTGCCTCTGATGGAAGGCACGAGCGGAGAAAGTTCTGGAATGGAGCTTCAAGGTTTCCAGGAGGGAGGAGAGACATTCCAGGGGAAGCACCTCCTCAATCCCCAGCCAGAGTGTGGGAAAGCCAAGAGAATGAGACTGGCCCCTCCCTAGGGCCTCATGGTTATAGTTACTGTTGTGGTGGTATAGATTTAGTCTGGTGAGATTCTGTTTATTAGGTGTAAACTAATAAAGGAGCTACACTGTTCTGTACTGTCTCACTGTTGTTCTTGGGCTGAACCTGACACTGCCTCACATCTGGGGGAAGGGTATTCCATAGGGTGGGGGCCGTGGCAGAGAAGGCTCTCCTTCTGGGCCCCGCCAGTCAACATTCTGTTATCGGCGGGGTCCGCAGCATACTCTCTCTGCTTGACCAGACCAGTTTGTGTGATGATGTACAACATGTGTGTTATCATTTGCCCCACTGCAGATACCCGTATCTCTTTCTCTCAACAGCTTACAGCGGAAATACACTGACTGATTTCACTGACTGAATCAAGTATAATATATGTATGGTTATTATTTATGCTACATTATTAACTATGCATCGTTAGCATACTTAATAGAAAAGCATAAATGTGCCAAAATGGGTGAAGGTAAAAGGAAATAAATCTGATTTATAAAATTTCACATTTGCAGATGAAATATAACAGGGCTGATATTCTCAGCTGATTTTGAAACTATGTTAATTCAAATATGTTAGCTTTTTTTTTTAAGCCATCCCTAGGCTCTGAGTAGGCTATAATATATTTTTTTTGAAATTTGATTTTCAATATGAAATATGTTATTTTAACGGAAAAGCAGAACAGCCTTTAACAACAATGATCTGCTGCTTTTTTGTCCTTGTCGCACAGCCACACCAGAATTATACTGTATACCTGAAGTCATCTTAGTGCTTTGTAGATAATCAGTTTTGATTGCATATTCACATTTCCCAAGCAAAGAACATTTTTCCTTGCTCTTCCTTAGATCTAGAAGAAAAGACATCCTGTTACCCTGGAAATTAGCTAGTGTATGCTCCTGTGCTGTACTATTCTGAAAGTTTTATTGGCAGGGAAATGTTTAACCAAATCAAAAACAGGGTTACGATGACTAGGGTAGGAAAAAAATCTTGTCATCTGTGGTTCTATTTTAAAGTTCTGCTAAAAGGCCTAACAGGAGGAGGGGAAATGCAGGCAGATGCTATATATCTGGACTTGCTCATGACATCGCTTGATAAGCCCTTTGTGCAACACGCCTTCCAAAACACCAACTGAATCCACTTCCTTTCTCAAATCACTTTACAGCATTTAGCCTTGCTTGCAGTCTTGTCTAATAACACCTTTCTGCTGACAGATGCTTCAGGTCCTCGGGAGCAGGGGGTGAGAGAGAATTCAGAAAGTGCGACATGTTTTCCCTGAACCATAAGCTGGGGCATTCTGTTTTGTTTTCCTTCCTTCCATTAACTGTCTGTCGTAAGAGGCAGATACTTCCCATCAAGATTTATCCTGATGCTTCAGTGACCAGTAGCAGGGATAAACCTGGCTCTGTAGCATTCCATAGCCCATTAAGGGATGGAGTGGATTTTGTAATAAAAATGTCACAATAACTGAATCAAGCAAAAAGCCTGCACCCTAGAGAGACTTTGTTTAATCATTCTCTACTGCCAGATGTCAAGAATGTTTCTTTCCTGCTTGCCACCAAGCTCTTGCTGACATTTGTTTGGGACACATGGTGCTCAAAAGGTGTCCGTTTGTGTGTGTGTGCACGCGTTTGTGTGCATATGTCTACATATGTAAAAAATTACAGAGAAGGAAGTCTAGCTTTTCCAACCGATATTTGATAAACTGTCAGGCAAAGAAATATTGAAAAAGCAATAAGCTTGACAATTCTGTTAAAGCTTGATAAAAATGCTGTCGGTCTTCCAGACTGCTATGAGCAAATCAACACTTCCTTGTTAATCATGTCAGGAGAAATAAGATGTGGCTCTTAGTTTGCCTTAGGTGCTGGACTGATCTTAGTCAGTTGGAGAAATCAGAGAATAAACAACTTCATCACACTCAGAAGGAACCTCTTCTCAGGGCTAAGCAAAAGATTCTACCATAAACCTAACAGTCCCACTGATTACAGAGCCCTGTTCTGTGCTAGTAGTCCCATGAAGTAAAGCAAGTTCTACTCTGCATTTTTATTTTTCTCAATCACCTGGTACTGAATGATCTTGATCCTGCCACCACTGTTGCTTGGAGTGCTGTTCGTGCTCCCCACCCTCTGTAGACTGCTAGGACCAATTAATTGAGGGAGAGATTCAGTGTTTTATTTCTTGGAATGCAGCTAGATATAATGGCCATGGGGTGGGAAATTTCCCATGAATAAGCAAGCATCATTGTGTACATATCGGATGTATCTTATACATTCTGATAAGAATTTTGTTGTATTTCATTCACTTATTTATGGTTATTTAGCTGTTAAGTAATTATAAGTTGTTCAGATCGTGGGTGAACAGATTAATTATGTTCTTCTTAGCTACATTACTAAGCCTTACCATGATTCATTTTTTTGACACAGAATGAAAGCATAGGAATCACATCTTGAGCCTAAACAATCTTGCAAAAAACTAAAATCAAGAGTATCTGTCACATGATTTCAAGAAATATTTCACATTTCTATATTTTGGAATTAAGAATTTGCTGATTCCATTAATAAAAATGCCCTACGCAATATCAATATTTATCTGCATTGTACATTACATGTGCTCTCTGCTTATGTCTAATATAAAAATGTGACATGTTGTTGAAACCCCACCTTGACCTTTTCATTATGCTGCACTTCAGCTAATAGTCTATTCATTTCCCTTTTGCATCTTTTCAAGAAAGGACAAGTAGAAACAACAGCTGAATCCTTAAAAGGCCAAATGATCATACTCTAAAACACAAAATTTTATCTTTTATCGCAAGCTAATTTTTTTTAAATGAACACAACTTATTTTTTAAACAAAAACTCATTTGTATGCCCCCAATTCCAAAACCTATAGAATTTTAAGAGCATGGCTTCCCAACGTTATCCTAGTACGTATATGCGCGTAAGTTCCATACTACTACAAAGGCAGCATTTTGTTCTGGATAGGTATGCAGAATATTTTATTTTATTTCATTTCATTTCATTTCATTTCATTCATTCATTCATTCATTCATTCATTCATTCATTCATTCAATCAATTTATATAGAAATCACTTGGATATAATGAGTTCTGAGAAAGTTTCCGAGCTGCACACATTTCCTGGGAACTCACAACTTCTGTTTTGTTTAGTAAAGTCATTATTTGCTTGAGTCATCCACCCATCATTTGCACTCCGGTTATTTTTGCACAGCATATCCAACCTAACAGGTGAACATTACTTTGAAAGGCACACTGAATAGAAGAAATCAGTTCTTTGCATCTTTGATACAGTCCATTCTAATCATGTTCCACAGAGCACGCATTTCTACACCTATGCATAACTAATTAAAAAATCAACATCCTTCATTATTTCAGTATCCCTAGATCTGAAGGTAAAAATGCCCTAACCAAAATGTGCCAGAACAGAACGTACAATAATTTTTTGCACTATTTGTTTCATATGAAATTGTTTCAATACATGTTTAGAATAAATATCCTCTAAACGCCAGTATGGAATGAGATATCATGAATCAAATTTCGGTTCAACCCATAAAGGTCAGTAGTGAACTTGATTCAGTCACATTCTTTCAGGCTAGCTTACCTCACAAAGTAGCTTGAAGATAAAATGTATGTGACTCATGCTTATTATTTTGAGATCTTTGAAAGAAGGAAACATCCAGTTGTTGTTTTTTCCCCAAGTGGATACCAACAATAGAATTATCACACATGAATTGAATAATTCCCTTTAGAAAGAGCTTCTCTTTTCTGTGTGTAATGTAAGAATTATTTATCAGATTAAAATTCACTGCTGCACACTTTAGACCAAGGCCATTGCTACCTCTTTTTATCATTTAATAGAGACTAAAAAAAATCCAGTTCTTTAAGGAGACCCAGTTTTTTTATACAAGAAGCTACTACTCTGATGAAAATAGGATAAGATCCAAGACAATCATGTTAATAACCTTTGACTTATCCAGAATATTTCATCCTAAAAATCATAAGTAGGATAGGTCAAGAGCCAGTCAAATGAGGGGGGAAAAGAATTGAATATTTTAAAAAAGTCTGCCATAAAATGACCAGCCCTGGTGCTTAAAACCAAAAACTCTTATATATTATGATACTTTGCCCTACTCTCCTTTCTCACTCCCCCAAAGTGAATTTTCCAATCAGTCTGTCAGTATAGGAGTACTGACAGGCAGATTCTCAGAAAGATAAAATGCTGCCACAATTAATTTGTAAGTTCATAACCCCAACTCCTTTTTAACAATGTTTCCATCCTAGCTGACCATACTAATAAGCAGTGATTTAAAAAAAAGCATTTGTGGGTTTTTTTCCCATCAAGTATGTCACATTTTTCTTATCAAATGTGTCATTGTTTTACATTAATCATGCAGGCCATGTCCAGAGTTTAAGATTAACACCCACAATACGAATTTTAAAACACATTCACTTACCAATTTCCCTAGAGATTTGAGTGAAGGCTTCTACACCACTTTCCCCATAGTTCCCCTCTGATGCCAGTGTAGACACATAGTTCCATCCAAGTGCTGTCACAATGTCAACCATGGCTTGGGCTTGATAGGAGTCAGGTGGGACCACACGAGAGAAAAAGTCATACCTGGTGTTATCACTCAGTTCTGGAGCTGTAGATGCATAGCTGATTTGAGGTATCTGCAAAGAACCAGCATGAGAAATATGTTTCAGAAACCTTAAGAGTGACTTATAAACATAATAATGATACAAGAAAGGGTTCTTCTAATAAAAGACTTTGTAACAGTTTTGGGCTCCTCTTTCTAATGTGCTCAGGCAGAAGCTGGACAGACATCTGTTAAACATGTTTAACTGGGTTCTCTCAAGGAGCAAAGGGTTGGGCTCAGTGGCTTAAAAAGCTGTTTACAATGCTACAATTCCATGTTTTTATTAATGATTCTATGAAAAAGTGCTTATTTCTCAAAAACTGTAAATTATGGCACAGTGTTTAGAAGACAACAGCTACAGATAAGAAATCCATGGTTCTCTGTTATCATGGATTATTATATATACAAGACTGGAACAAATGTGAAAGAAAAACAGATTGTAGTGTCAAGGCCAAATGTTCAATTCATAAATATTCAACTTATCTATTAATATCACAGTTAAACCTTGTTTCAATTTTTGTTCATTTTAAATAGCATACTTTTTTTTTCACCTACTACTAATGAATAGAGGGCCTCCCAAATTATTCCAGCTATTTGGTCATCAAAATCCCTAGCAACATAGGATCCACCTGATTTCTTTTTCTTGATGGTTGTGCAAGAGTCTGACTAAGTATCAGAACTAGGCTTTATATTGGCCAGAGTCCTCTCTGTAGTCAGATTACATATATGAGAGATTACATAAATGGTGGAAGTAAGGTTAGAATTGCAAAGTAGCAATCTGACAGTTTCCCAAAAGTATACTTTAAGGAAATGCTCAAAATCTGGGTAAAAGGTATTTATCAGTGCCACCTAAATTTTAGATTCCACACCGTTCAGTTTAGATTTGGATGAGATGCTTCTCTTCTCAGATGTCCGCCCTGAAGTGACAGGCAAGCAAAAATGAGCTCGTTCACACAGCCACAGTTATTTTGTAATCCGGTTACTGAAAACTCTGCCCCTAGCCTAACTTTTATCATACCTCAACAACTAGGCCAGCAGTGTTGTTGTCATCACACAATAGTTGTTGGATGCATCATCTCTCTGTCTACCAAATTATTTCTTTCATGTATTACTGAGTGTCTGGCTTCCCATCTCTGTTTTGCTGCCATTATGTACAGTACATAAGTAAAGCTGGAATAATCCTTCTCTTTGGGATTGTCCATGCTAATTACACACCGTATTGTTTACAGGGGCTCTGGGAAGTTCTATATCTTGGTAGGTAGGTAGGTAGGTAGGTAGGTAGGTAGGTAGAATTTCTCTGTGTGTGTCTCCCCAGTTTTGCCTGTCCCATTTTTGTCCCATTTTTTCCAGTTAATTGTTTTAATTACTGCTGAGGATCACAGAAAATAGGTATTAACTGCTTATCAGTGAGCATATTTACTTCTTGGAAGACTTGAATTCAGTCTTACATGAAGCTGGTATCCCAGTCTTTGAACACAGACATGCAAAAAGGAAACACGTTTTGCACGTGAGGTGTCCAGTCTGTCTCCCGGGCATGGTGAAAATGGTCATGCAGTTGAAGAGGTAAGCCACCAGAGGAGACAGGATGTCCCCCAGAAGGCATAGCAGGCCAACTGAGCTGATCACTGACTTCTGAGGGCTCCTTCTCCATGCACCCTAGAAAGGAAAGGAAAATCTAGTGGCAGGGAAAATACTATTTTCATTCTAGAATACCTAATACCAGGCTGATTCCGCAGTAGGCCAGCAACAAGAACAGAGCTATTGTGTGAGGACATGTTCTCAATGAAAAGACTACCCTAACCCGTAAGAATGACTCCTGTGTGTCTTTGTACAACTGGTGATTAGAGACCTGGAAATCATGGCAAAACAATCTCACACCTGGTATGACTCTGTTAATGCCCATGCTGTGTTCTATGTGTGTGTGTGCGTGCATATATGCATGTGCGTATAGACTCTTCTGTGTTCACAGCAAAAGAGTAGCAAAAGCATGATTATTTGACTTCTCTTCAATTGACTCAAGAGAAGGACTTCTCAAGTCCTTCTCTTGAGTCAATTGCTCAGGAAAAATTAAACAATTTCACTGTTTTTCTAGCAGTAGCTACAACTGTTTCTATTTTTTTATTCATTTAAGTCAACTGTGGTTAACAGACTGGCATTCATTCATTCATTCATTCATTCATTCATTCATTCATTCATTCATTCTGTATGGCCACCTATCTCACCAAGTGACTCTGGGCAGCAAACAAAATTTTAAAACTAAAAACAATTAAAACAATACAACCATTAAACATTTCCTGGATTCCTGCTTAAAATTGTTCATCATCAATATAGTCATCCACTAAATTAAGTATTGGCTATCATTGGGTATTTCTCTAAGAAACTTTCTCAGCAGAACTGAACTAATGAAATTAGGAGGCAATTCTAAATTACCAATTTATTCATCAAGCAATCATTTTCAGTTTGAAAAAAGAATTTGTGAAATCATGATTTCACTTTATCTGCTTCTCAACCTTTTGAAGTCTTCCAATATATTACTTTAATAATTATGATTTGGCTATGTAATTTCCACATCCAAACTCAGCAACTAGTGCATCTCTCCTTCCTTCCTTCCTTCCTTCCTTCCTTCCTTCCTTCCTTCCTTCCTTCCTTCCTTCCTTCCTTCCTTCCCTCCCTCCCTCCCTCCCTCCCTCCCTCCCTCCCTTCTCCTTTGTGTGGCTGCACGCTGTTCTTTCATCTTGTTGCCAGCAATTTTAGGCTTTATTTCAGAATATAATCCCTTGTTTATATAGTTAACAAATCAATTGTAAGCACAACAGCAAGTAACACATACTGCTGGAGCAGTACCTAGTTAGCAGACAAGACATTTGCATGTACAAAAGTTAAGAAAATATGCATTTCAGTAGCAACAAATGAGAACATCGTCACTCCAAGGAATCATAAGGAATGGCTTTTCACATTGGACAAGGTAACAAGTGTATTTCACATGCATAAACATGCACTAATTATCAATATTATTATTTCTTATAGGCCATCAAACAATCAATGTGTAGCAAACCTTGTACTTTGCTACAAGTGGCAAATAATTAAAATACAATGTTTTATTAATTTCCAATTTATTCTGATAGAGGAAGAATTGACAAACAGGTTCCTCTACTTCTCTTTCAAATTTAAGGTATCTATGAAAATCTGAATTACAAATGAGGAGCTGTAACATAAAAGCCAAGGACTTTGGTCAAATATATGTTATGGAAGAAACTATTAAAAAGACAGTAAGATTTTATCAAAATTCATGAGGATATTTTTTGACAGAAAAACAGTTACAATTTACAGATCCCATTATCTAAATGTCAAGAATTTAGATACTAGGCTTAAAAAGGTCCCCTTTTTACATTTTCCTAAGAGCATTTTTTTATTTATGGAATATAACACTTCCTAAGCAGAGTTGCTGCCACAGTCTAGTAATCCAGTAATAAATATATGCACAAAATGTTAACTTAATTCAGTCTACATGTACATAATAGATTTTAATGCTGTGCTAAAGTACATACTGGTACTGGATGTATTTTAATTATTCATATTAATTATTCATTTGTTTTTATAGTAATTTTATTAAAAATTACAATTAAAAAATATAAACTAATACAAGCTAAAAAATAAAAGAATAAAAAGAAAAATAGAAAGTGCAGTAAAGAAAAAAATAGAAAAAAAATAAGAATATAGTGAAGAAAAAGAAAAGAAATATATAAAGAAATGACTTCCCCTTTCATCACAACAAATATAAACAATTTTAGTAACTTATCACTTTCTCTTAAAATACAACTAATGATCTCTTCTTCCCATATCCCATCTCTTATCTATAAACAAATCCTTAAACCCTCATCGTCTCAATCCTGATCAGCAAAAGTCCATTAAGGGTTACCAGGGAACTACATATCTATTTTAACCTTGATCAAATAAGCCAACTTTAAATTCCTTCCTTTTGTTTCTAACAATGTTGATCTTTATTCCCTTCAAATAATGTCCTAGAACTTGATTTGTTTTCATTTTTTCTTTGTTCCTTCTCACAAAATTCTTCAAAGCTTTCACAAGCCTCTTTTGTAAATCCAATATAGAAAAATTATCCAGGTCACTCTCTTGCTTTGGTTTTTGTATATTCCTTTTAATTATTAAGACATCAGCCAGCTTCTTTTGTATTTCCATATCATTGTTATAGCCCTTCATTTTTAAAATCACTTTCAGATCAGTCTCAATCTTGTCAGATATAACTTGTTCCTGTTTCATAACATCTTTTAAACATAGTCTGTCTATAGAAGTAGACACTCTTAAAATTAACTTCTGAGTCCATTGTTCAAAAATATCCTTCAGTATGTACAATGTTAAATTATTTTACTTCATTCACTATTACTAAGTCAAATTTAAGTGTTCTTCTCCTTTAATGGTAATCTTTAGTTCCTTCTGGTTCCCTCTAGTGTCCAACCTTCAAAGTTTCATCCTATCATGCTTTTTAACAGAATTCAAAACAAAAGCATTTTTCCATGGGAAGAATTCTTATAATTAATTCCAAAATGCTACTTCAAATCCATCAGGCCCTTTTGTCCATTTGTAATTTTTCGAAATCAACATTCTAATCAGCCCTTTGGCATTTATTCCAAAAAGGTTTTGGTTTTTTTTATGTCCTTAAACTTGTATTTAAAAGTTATTTTGCTAAGGATTGAAGGAAACCCACTGGGTGCTGTAAAACATATCAATCCAAAGGTTCCTATAGCTGAAAAAGCAGTTAACAAGCAATGTCCAAAAGTGATTAGAAAAGGAAGTATGTGAACCCAGGTCCTTTTTGAAGGCGCTGACCACAGTTTCAGCAAGATGGTTATTCCCTCATCTCCCAGAGCTCTAAAACTGCCAGAGACCATGGTCTTGCAGTCTCCTCACTAGGAGCAACTGTATGGAGCACTTGTGGGCAATCTCAAGTTCTTTCCTTGTCCAGAGGGGAATTGCAAAGAACCAGTCTATTCACTGGCTCTTCATTCCGCCGCAGTTGTCATTTCCGCTTCAGTTTGCCATTTCTTCCCCAGAAGTCCAATTATTCATTTGTAAAGGTAGCAGTGCCTTCAGAAACACTATGTAGGACTAAATTATAGGATGCAAGCAGAACATCTCTCAAAAGTTGCAACCTGAATTTAATTTGTTTTCTTCTTTACAGGCCAGGATATTTTGCACTCTGAGCTAGAAAAGGAAAGCTATTTTGGCTTATAAGACTAACATCCTCAAAAAAGCACCCCAAAGGAAAATACTATACAATAATAACAAAGTATCAGTTTGTTGCCCTTTCATGACACCTATATCTGTTTCCTGAAATAGCTGTTTCTTTCTTAATGGTGGGACCAACTTTGCTTGTTCCTGCAGCTTTTTCATCCCATTTAGTAGCAACAAAATACTATCAACTGTATTTCAGTCAAGTAAAAACAGTTTTAGGTCAGGACAACAAAAATCTGTTTGAAGATTTATGGTGCAATAGGCCTATAGTAGCCTTTTTATACAAATGCTACTATAGGCCTATTTTTATTTCCTCTTATCAGAGACTTGTAATAATTTACAATAGATCTTGTTAGGAAACTTTCCTGTATTTTTTTCCCTTCCTTTGATGTGAGGTATCACCTTAAAAGTCCTTAAAGACTTAATCTTTTATGATTTCCAATATGTTTAATAATTTCCAGGGAGAGTTGGGGGGGGACGTGGTGGCGCAGCGGCTTAATGACGCTGAAAGTGCCGGCCAGAAATGGCTGAAAGCTTCAGCGGTTCGAGTCCAGCCTCGCGTTAACAAGGTGAGCTCTTGTTTCTATACCCGCAGCTTCTGCCAACTCAGCAGATCGAAAACGTACGTGAGTAGATAAATGAGGACTCTCACTCTGGTGGGAGGAAAAATGCTGGCAGCGGCTCAACAGAGAGAAGGGACAAGTTGCCGGTAAAAAGCGCGAAACCGCGCTCGTCCGAAAAAGGGGCGCGAAGCAACGGAAATCCCGCCTCCTGTGCTGCCAGCTGGGCTGACGCTCTAGGAATTAGGCTCTGGCAAAGTCTAATTCCGAAACTAGAAAGATGCAATTGCCTTGAAAACCGCTAGGGGGCGGTCACTGCAGGGTCAGTAATGACTGTTAAGCAGGAAAAAAAAAAAAAAAAGGGAGAGTTGGACAATTTTTTCCCCATAGTAAGGGGAAGTCAAAGCCTTTGACACCAGAAAATGCTTTTTCACAAAGCAAAGTTGAAAAAAAAGATAAGTATCCAACTTACAATTACAGAGGTTTCAAGATGTTTAGGCAGCAATGCTATTCTAAAGTGTCAGTGCTGGGAAAGGTAATCAGCAGTACTGATCACCGTTCAGGGTCAGGTTATACTCTGATTCAGGTTATACTCTGAAATGAAGAATTATCCTGTGAAAGAAGAATCTCTTAAAAATGTGACAAAATATTTGCTTCTTTTCTTGCATTTTCTCGTCACACAGCTGAAGACAATTTTCCACAAAGTAGAAAAGTATGTAACTGGTTCTGTCCATAATTTCCTTCATGCAAAATAGGTAGGTAGGTAGGTAGGTAGGTAGGTAGGTAGGTAGGTAGATTAAAATGCAAGAGAAGTTCAGTCATTAATATTCCTAAACAGTATGGCCATCTATGATGCAAAGGGTTGTTCCTCCTAATAATCTGTTTGTCATACAGCCTTTAAAAGGATTAGATTTCGCCCAGCACCAAATATTTTAAATTTTAAATACCTCATTTTCTGTTTGGAAGACAAAACCATGATTCTATTAAAATGCTACAAAAGAAGTGAGCATGTAGCATACACATTGCATTTCTATAACTTTAAAATTCAGTTGATAGTAGGTATTCAACAACCAAAGATTTCTTCTCTTAAATTTCAAGCATTGAGTTTCTGACTGTCAAGAAACATTAAACATAAGGAAAAAAGCATAAACCACTCGAAGAGTCATCACTGCCAGTCTGACCACTGACATAATTATTATGAAATGTTGCATTATTACCATTAACCCTGTCTAATTTGGATTTATATTATTATTTCCTGTGTATTTCCTATTCTCCATTCTGCTTAGAACTTGGCTGTAGGTTACACTAGAGATAATGACTATCATTTCTTCAGTTTGGGCTGAGTTAGATTGTCATAGACAGTTTAAGAAACATTCCTTTCTGAACACAGAGACCGCTATTACTGGATAAAAGCACAAATCTGCTATTTTGATTTTTTTTTTAATATTGCGTTTGATAGCTTTCCATGTTTTCAATATAAAGGTCAGTTTTAAAATCCAAAATGCAGTTAATACAAAGAAAAAGGCTTCATTGTAAATTTTGGTCACAGGTACAAGCAAAAATATTATTAAATTTATTTTAAAATATTTGGGGCCCCGCATTTGGGGCCATGGGGTGGGTTATAAAAAGAAGAGCAGGTGGGAGCCAATGACAATTGGCATTCTTTTTTTTTTTAATAACCCCTATTTATTTTACTATAAAATTTATATGCCATGAGTTCATCTCCAGATAGAAAAGTAGAAAGAAATGAAAGAGAAAAAAACAAAGGATTACACCCAATCAAAATGCAGTACAGAAAAATGGCACACCATATTAAATCATACTTTCACACTTTTTTGTATATAATGGCACTTAAATAAAGATTAGTTTACACAAGAAGCAAGAAATCAGCCAGCTTGGTTTTAATGTTCCAGGCAAATTTATCTTGCATTTTGGGCATAGAAAACTGCACATTAATGTGCCACTGAATTTGTTGCCTTATTCTACATGTATCACAAATTATTAACAACCTTTATATTCTTAGATATTTATCACCTCCTTTTATATAAGAACAATTATTTTTTCCTTGGAATTAAATCGTCTTTGAACCTGGACTCTTGCAGGGGAACTGCCATCATTTCTACCTACAGTATTAGTCCTCTCTGCAAATTGTCGTATTTATTCTGTCTTTACCTGATAGAATTTATTCAGTGTAGTGATGTTAACTGCACTCAGCAAAGGCATACAACAATCAAAGTAGGCTTTTCACGCTTTCATCTTGCTTATATTGTGATTGTAGACTTCAAAGGACTGTATTAGCTGCAACAAGTTATACAGGGAATAGAACTCTGCACTCACAGTGCTACTCAAACTACTTGTAGCAAGTCCTTTGATGCAGAAAGGCCAATTCAATTATTTTACTCATGCTATATACAAATGATGTGCATTGGGGTGGACAAATCTGCCGGATTTTCTTTCTGTGCTATTGATACATTCATTTTCATTTCTTTCCACATCCGTTTCTGAATTTTTAAAGCATATATTTAAAACATGAATATACATTTTCATATACTTGAAAACGGTATGCAGTTTTGCATGAAGCTTTTCTTTCTGTGCACATTTCTGTGCTTAAGAGAAGGGGGTGGTAACACCCTATAAAACTTGGACAAGTATCAAAGCCCAGAATATTTAGATCCCAGTTTATATGTAAGTTGTAGAAGTGTACTTAGTCAATTAGTAATAGAATTTGGCCTACATAAATATCCCAAAATGAACTAAAATCTACACCTTAAAAAATATCAGTGTATATAACAAAATGCTTTGATATGCTTGGCACTTTTCAGAATTTCCTAAAGAAAATAGACAGCGTTTTGTCCCTAAGGAATTTATAATCCAAAAAATGTCCCATTATCTGCATTAGTAAAGTTTCAAAACATCTCATTTAGAATCCTAATGTGGGTGCAATTCTCAGTGTGAAGGGGTGGGGTGGAACTAAGTTATGACCACTGTAGTATAACACCCCACACAAACACACACAGACACAAAATATGCATATCAGAGGTTTAAAAAGAAGACACCCCCCCCCCCAAAAAAAAGCATCTGAACCATCCACTTTGTAGTTTTAACCTCCACCACCACCACCCACACACAAACACACCTAAAGGTTAAATATAACCCATGGCCAGCAAAAGTTTGTCCGTGGCTGTGCTTGCAACTTATTTCCAACCGTAACTGTATGAACTTCTTTCCAATATCAGGTTTATTATTGATCCTCAAAGCAAAACACACCTGCTGCAAAGAAAATCACATATACTGTATATGAGCCATATAATAAAATATCATCCATAGGGTATACACAGGATGCCTAAGCTTCTTTTGAAAAGGATGAAACAAAAAAATGAAAGAACAGAAAGATCAGAAGACAGTTCAGCTTTTTCTTTAGTTTTTTTTTTTTTTATGCTAGCAAAATATATAAAATGTGCTTAGGTTGTTCAACAGAAATGATACTTCTTGTTTTAAATGAATGCCAACAAATGTAATTCTAATCCAGGAATGAAGAGGAACATTTAGTACCGCATTCATAAATCATGCAGTAATCTTATCAGCAACTAGACCACCCAGCAATTTCTGTGGAAACTACAAAAACTCAGTGCAAATAAATGCTACCCTCAGTTTTATTTCTGTAAAGGAAGAGCAAAGATAAACTGACAAAAACTCTGATGTTCTACTTAACTATCAAGGGAAAAAAGCTCTCACCTATGATGAGAGACACAAAAGTTCTTGCAGAACTGTCATCAGGCAGAGATTTAATGCCAGTTAGTGGCATTTTTATGCGGATTACAGAACCCTACAGAAATGTTAGCCACAAACATTTTAAAAAAAGATACAGGGATAACGTATTGTATGGCTTAGTATTTGCCCTACCTGCATCAGATGTGGAATGCAAATGGAAAGATGCATATCAGGTATTCATTTCAAAGTTCACCAGGCACAGAAAAAATCTCCACAGAAAGCATTCCTGCCATTCCTGGTTTCAAACACAAGCTTATCAAATGTGCTGCTCATGTTCCAAAATAACATTTGAAAGTAATCTGAAATGAACATGAAGAGGAGTCTTGGACCCTTAAGTTCAGTATTGTATAAAGCGAAGGCCTTCAGGTTCATTCCAAAAGCCTTAAGGAAGTGATAAATTCAAGCTTTACAAGAGAGGTTCATCTCCTCCCTCCCCGACCCACCCACCCCAAGCAGCCAGCTTTATGCAGGAAATGAAGAAAAAAGAGTGTCAAAGGAAGAGAAACAATGAGTGCCAGAAAATGGTGAGAAAAGCATGGAGAAAATGAGACATGAGTCTTTTAGTTCCAGCTACTGGTCCTTCAGCCCCATCTACTATTTTTCTATAAGCTATTTCCAACAATTACATTGCCTTCCACTAAAACAACAAAAAGGTTGCCCATTCTAGATGTATTGGCTGATCATATAAAGAAAAGGTACAGGCTGAAAACTATTCTTGTACTTCTTTTCCATCATCTATGAATACAGCTCATTGCACCATTTATCTACAACTTTTGTTACAATGACTTTGCATGACATGAATATCAACGTACAATATATTTCTTGCCATCCAATACTCATCATTTTATAATGTCTAGCAAGTGACATAACTGAGATTGATTGTCATAGGTAATCTCAAGGGAGATTGAGAAAACGCTACCGAAAGTAAAGGCAGTGAACAGATTATAGAAGTATCATACCATTGGGGCTTTATCCTATGCATTTCTAAAGAGTTCTTTTCACCGTTGTAGGTGCAGACATTTATAACAGTATCACTTTCACAATAACCAAAGACTTTAGACAATCGGCATTTTATTTAGGTTGTAAGCAGTAATCAAGGTCCATCAAAACTGAAAAAAGATTCACCAGAAACTTTCAGGGAAACTGTATCTCCTACTCATCCCCAGGTTTTGCACCACGATGGTCAATGTGTTTCCCAAATGGCCAAGACAATGGAAAACAAATGGAAACTGCCTTTAATTTCAGATCTCTGAAGGTCACCATTAAAAAAGTTCACCTGTCCTTTGATGTGGGTTTCCACTGGAATTTGGGACAAAATGCTTGAATTTCAGCAGCAGAAAATTGCCTTTTATTAAACTAAAATAATGATAAAATAAGAACAACGAGCCTGTTCTACTTGCACCTTTAACCACTCTTCCCATTTTCTTGTTTGTTATATTGCTATCCAACTGCCAAAACAAGGTGGAATTGCACTACCAAAATTTAACAATTTACAGCTGAAAGTGTAACTATTTAAATTTGGGGGTTGGAAAGATACAGGTGATTTTTGCCTCTCAAATGCTTCCTGCCTAAAGTTTTACACTAATCTCTCCCAAATCAAAGAGCAAAAAGGCCAGATATCTTACAACATCACAGTCGGCCTGCTGTGGCCCTCCAGTTGTTTGGGTAGCCAACTTGCAGCATTCAGTCTTAAAGAAGTTGCCCACTCTTGCAATAAGAGGTTCCTTACTTTTGAATTATTTTTTATTGTATCAAATGAAATAACAATAGCAAAACATACTACCTTGGGTTTAATCAGGCTTAACAAAATAATACAACACGAAAGTTTTCAGATAAAGGAAAAGGAAAAAGGGGACTAAATTGAAATGATGGAGACAACACATACAAGCAATCCATTAAAACAAATTAATTATATGATTTAATTTTATTCCATTTTAAATGAACACTGACCATTATGTTGTAGATAGCTCCATCAGATAGGAAAAAGCATAAGGCAAGATGGCAAATCCGTCCAAAAACAATATACATCATACTCAGAGCCTTGGGGATGAGTCAGGTCTTTAAAGCTTTCCAAAATGCCATTGGGTGGGAGCCTCCTGGATTTCAAAGGGAGCCTCATTCCAGAGGACAGTCCCCATGATAATGAAGGCATGCTTCTGGGGTACCTATAGATGGCACTGTTTAATCAAAGGAACCCAAAGTGCACCAACCACGTTGGATTGAATGAGCCAGGCAGACATCATGATAAATAGGCAATCCTTCAAGTAACCAGGCCCTATCTCATGTAGGGCTCTATAGGTCATAACCAGTACCTTAAATCACACCCAAAAGCAACTGGCAAACAATGCAGCTCGCAAAACAGAGGTGTCACATGAGCATACCAAGACATGCCCACTCTGCCCGCATCATTGCATTCAGGACCACCTGAAGCTTCCAAATAGTCTTCAAAGACAGCCCCATGTAGAATATATTGTAGTAAGCAAGCCATCAGGTGACTAGGCATGACTCTGAAGGGCCTTCTGATCTAGGAAATGGCATGACTGACACACCAGATATGCAAAGGGCCTTTTGGCCACAGCTTCCACCTGCTCATTGAGCAGGAACTGTGAGTCCAGGAAGACACCCAACTGCATACCATTCTTGAATGGAGAGGCATAATCCCATCCAAGGTTAAAAACAGAGTATCTCCAGATCAAGTTAGTCCTAATCAGGTATATATACAACATTCTAATATGGTTTAATTTTTTGATCATTCACAAAAAAAGAGTTCACAATGGTTTGATGAATTACTAATACTGAGGGCATAGCCAAGCTGAATATATACATTCTTCACCAGCACTGATCAACCTAAAGTCATATAGCCATCCTTGGATTTCAGCTCAAAATATGGAAAGAGTAGGACAGATCCAGACCATGTAAATTAATGTTCCAACTTCTGAATTGCATTTTCAGCAGCAAAGTGATTATTACATCCAATATTTATTAAACATTCTCTGAAGTGCCAATATACCAGAAATAAAATTTTCTGTTGCATTGACCCATTTTAAGATCAAAAGAAATTAAGGCTTTAAGGCAACATTCTACTGGTTCACAAGAAAAGAGTATTCAAGCTCATTATTTTAGTTTGTCCACCAGTTAATTCCAATTTCATAAACTTCCGTCAATTCCTTATGAAAGTAGGTTACCAATTTAAGAACCAGGACTGATGCCTGCAAAGCCTCTAATAATTGTGAAACTTCAGAGCACAAAACTTTGATTTGAGTTCTGCAAGACATTAGAACAAAGTTAGTGCAAACTAACAGTTCTGTATGTTAGGGAGTGCTGTATGTTAGTATAACATTTTGGTCTACCGCAACGCATGGAGTTTGGAGAGAACTGTATTTGCTGAGTTTTGTCAGCCTCCTTTACAAAAGGATTTATAAAAGTTAGTTGTGTTTGATCTATGTGTGTCGCTTCAGTTTTTTTACTACAACACAGCAGTAATAATGTAGGGCCCCAAACATTTATCAGTTATTTTCAAATTGGGATTATTTGTTCGTTCGTTTGTTTTATTTAAATTATTTATAGAGCTACCCATTTCACAGCAGTGATTCTAGGTGGCCTACAAAGATTCAAACCACCACACCAACACATAAACCATGATGTCCTGACTAGAACAACACTCAAAACAAAAAGCCACATCAGCAGGAGAGCTTGTCTAACCTCCTGGCCCAAATCAGGGCCATCCAGATCTTGGGGCTGGGGGATGTTGTTCCACAGGGTCATGCAAAAGACATGAGTCCAGGGTTCAATAAGATGGCATTGTTTAATGGAAGAGACCCAAAACATACCTTCTCTGCTAGACCTGGCGAGGCAGGCAAAATAAATATTATTTCATAATTTTTTCATTAATAAATGGATCAAAGTAATGTCTTCAGACAAGTATTTTCCTAGATATCTTGCAGCATTAAAGTTCAGAGTACTGAAACTTATCCTTGAACAAATAAGGATCCCAGTACATGCTAGGATTATATGGGGTCACATGAAAGCTTTCAAGCTGAATTCCAAAAAGGGTTGAATTCCTACCAAAAATTTAAGCTAAAATAAATACCTAGTGATAAGCCTGAATGTGTGGAGAATTAAATGTACCTTTTCCAAAATGCAGTTATAATGTACACAGTGAAAATCTTGAGGGATGACTAAGACAGAGAAAGTTATTTGATATTCTATATATTTGCTCGAAAAAAAAAGAAAAATACAAAGGGCTGTTAAAATACAAAATAAATCTTGGCATTAAATTCAGTTTAATCACATTTATCTTACTTCAAATGCTGAAAGTAATCGTAGGCCATCCATTTGGATCCTCTTTCATTTGGGTTAAAATCAGATTAAGTTTAGATAAGAGGTCTTTGATTAGCAAAGTATTATAGTGTGCATAAATTCCTGTACTGCCATATTATGCTCCCAAAAGTTGGAGAAATGTTTTATGTAGCAAGATGAAGGCATGTGAGGGAATGATTAAAATGTCTTTCTCATTTAACAAGAGATGTTGAAAAGAAAATAATTTTTTTCCCAGAATTTAGAATCCCATATAACATGTAAAAAAAAAAAGAAGAAGCAAAATAGGGGCAATATTTATGTTAATAACTGTAAGTACACATTTTAGGTCAATAGAGTTTAAAAGACAGTCATTATGCACTTAAGTTCTCTGCACTGGAAGTGAATTTTATCAGTTTGTGCAATATAGTGATAGCCTAGGAAGAAGATAATGCACGTAAGGACAGCTTGAGCTGTCAGAATTTCCCTCTGCAAGAAAATCTATTGATAAATGTTTAACAGTTGCTTTTTTCTCAGCAAGGGAGAATTGGTCTAGTACTTTCCATCACTTAAAATCCAGCTTCTTGGCTCACTTTAAAAAAAACCTGACCAGATTAAACAGATGCTCATTAAATTACCCACCATCCATAACCACATTCTACCTATATTTTAAATCCAAGCAAGGTCCATCTTCTGCTGTAAAAGATGAAGGAATCAAGATCAAATGAATGATATCATAGGAAGAGCTGAGGAAACAGGCTGGAAAGCTTGCAAATAGCTTTATCATCAGAAAGTACTTCCAATCAGCAGATCAAAAGAAGAGCAAAAATGATCAAATTTCTTTTCTACTTATTGTGGGACTCTGTTTTCATTATGCCATTCACTTTACTTGGATTTAGAATTCTGCTGAGCTAAATTCTAAAAGTCTGACACTTGTGCAGGGCAGACAAATTTTCCTGCCATTTTTTTACTACCTGTTCTCATTCATTTGGATGAAACAAAATTTGCTTATGAAATTGTCTTTTGTGTATGTGTATCTCTACAGTGGCCTACAGTCTCTCGACCTTCTATGCATTGAGTACATCCCAAGGGAAAGCACTATAAGGGTACTCCAACTACTAGATTTTTTCAACAGTAATGCTTCCTGCAGCATAAAATTAACGGTCTTGCTCTTGAGAAATGATTGGAGATGTTTCCCTTGAAACTGGCCATCTAATTTTGCTAACCAAAATCCCGGAAGAAAACTTTTTAAGGACATTTGTACCTGGTCTGTTTGAAATATAAGTAACATCTAATTATCTAGCTTAGCTGAAAGATGTATATCAGATTAAAATCTGATATATACATTCAGGAACTTGTTCTACTTGAAAGCCTATATAATTCCTTAAGACAAGAGGTGGCCATTGCATAACTGCAGCACTCAAATTATTCGAAGCTAAGCCTCCTTATGGTAAACTTCTTTATGGTGCCCAGCTGGGCCCCTTCTCCAATTTTGCACCATTAGAACTTGTACAATCCAAATTTCTAAAATCGGCCCAAAATGTGTCTCTAATCCCACCCTGAGGCTAGAGACAGGCCTCATGAAAGTGGAGACTAGAGTCTGGGTGACCATACTCAACTATTGGCTCAGAGTCTCCTTTTTTCCTCTTGGCCTTGTCCCATTAACTATGAGTGATAATTTTCAGTCCACATGGAAACAGGCAGTGGCAACTAAAATCTCATCCTTGGGCTTCTCTCCAGGCCTTCTACTCAGCATGGGATCTGACCAGGCCAAAGCACTCATTAAACAGCATGTAGCAGACACAGAGCGCCAACTGCATCTAGCCAGGACTCCAACCTTTATTGCCAGTGAATCCAACAGGTACTCTGCCTCCCCCTTAACTAAACTTGAAGTACCTAAACACCGGAGGGCCTTTACTCCGGCACAATGCCATGCCCTCCCTTCAGCTGTCCTTGAAGGCTGATTCAGGAAGATTCCTCATCCGGAGAGCCAATACCCTGTGACTCTGGACAACCAGAAACAACAGAGCAGGTGCTTATCCAGTGCCTATATTACAGAGACATTCATACTAGACTCATCTCACCATTGCTGCATAAATACCCAGGGCGCACAGGACAATTCTACACTTCCCTGCCGCTTTCAGATACCAACCCTGCTACAAAATACAATGTTGCCAGGTTCTGCACAGCAGCAATTAAAATTTGACAGATGATGACCTGTGCCATAAACTAGACTTAATGATCATCTAGTTCGCCACACTACAGTGCTCTATAATTTAATAGATAAAGTCTGCCATATACTAACCTTTATGCTCTCCCACACCCGTCTAATGCCCCTACCCCCATTTTCAGATTCCTTTAGACTCTTGTTTTTTATATATACTTTCTATTTTATATCTTTTAGCTTTTCAAAACTTTTTTTTATAAACTCCAATGTATCTTTTATGCTTTTTAATTGACAGCGCCCCACCCTTCTTATGCTGGTATATGACTATAATAATGGGCTTATATCGCCTCTAAGACCCTTTTTGTAGTCCTTGACTATAATTGCTCCAAATCTGATAACTATTTCCTGCCATTTTGTGATGGGAAGCTCATAAAAACTGGGTATAAACCTCCAAATGGCAAATCTGATTGATCTGATTTGAAAGCCTACACGCATTTTATAATTTGTTGTTAGATAACTAAATAATTTATAACACCTTCTCTGCACCAATAGAAGCTTTTTTCTTCCTTTTTAAAATCTCATCAGGAATGTATGGGATTTCTGCAAAGCAAGTAGCTTGCGAGAGAAGCTTCCTCATCAATTTGCAGGATATTTATTTATTTATAATTAGAAAATCGATCTGCCATCCACTTCTTTAATGGCTGCTTATAGCTTACAAAAATACAATAAAGCAATCAGATAAACATCATTAAAATAACTAATCCTTAGTTATTTTAAACTAATATCATATTAGTTAATTAGTTTAACATCATTAAAATAACTAGAACCAAAACACTAACCTCTTAATATTTAAACACTAAAATTCAAAGAAGTTTGGGTAGATCAATATGTTTTAGCTCCTTTCTAAGATGTAATAAGGAATGAGCTTACCTGAATTCCAATGGCCAATTCTTCTATAACATGGTCCAGCATCAAAAAAGTAAAATTCAGTGCTGATGTCAGATGAGTGCATAGCAAGATTTGGCAAAAGGGCCCCACTAGTGACTAAAGAGTACAAGGTGAACTGTACAGAAGAAGATGGCTGGATAAGTGACTAAAATCTAAGACAGCTTTATCCATCATTGTAAGGAATTTGATTCCTGTCTTGGTTATAGTTCTGCTTCTGGTTTATCTCCAACCACTGTTTGATATTAGGGTAGTTTTATATAAAGTAGAGATCCACTACACTCCTAAGATTCCATTTGGGTCCCCAAAGTTGCTGCTCAATTGTAATACTTAATGTGAGACAAATGGAAACAAAGTCATGTTTGAGCACAGTTGGAATCACTGACATAGAATTCAAAGTGCACTACTCTGTTTCTCTTTACAGTTTCACATGCTTCAAGATTCACACTCAGCAACAAAAGATCTTGAAATATGATGTACTTGCAACAAAGTTTATTTATGTTGTTGCTGTTTTTAATGGTCCTAGGCCATGTGTCACTGTAAATTCCATCTAGCATATGATAACAGTCAAAGCCTAGAAACTCTGTTCTGAAAGCAAAAGTGATCCAAACAGTACTTGTCAAAATTCTCTTGGGATATACAGTATGACAACGTATCATTTAAATGTCCTGTCCAGCCTGAACCTTGTTGGGAATCACTCAATGTTTGTTTCCCTCAGTCAACCAGACTTGAAGCAATTAGTGTGCATTTGCATGTTTGTAAAGACCTTAGTGCATTTTGTTTATTTGAACTTGACTAATTTATATATCCCTCCTGAACAGATTAATAGTGAATCAAATACTCCTAACATCTATAGTAATATCTGCTTCCCATATCAATTACTATCTCACACACGCACACATGCATACAAATATAAATGCTGGAAAAGGCTTAAATGAATCTGACCACCTTTGACAATTACGTGTTTCTCTAACTAGAGAGGATGGTGCTTTTCTACTTCATCTTCTGCCATGGTTATCCCTCTCTTTACTAATTTTGGTCAACTTCCCACTTGGCTCTTGGCTTGTATCTCCTCATACAAGCCACAGGTAGGGCCCATGAGCAACCTTTTTGTGGTTTGCTGGAAGAGTAACACACTAATGATTGCTGCCCAGATGTAACACTAAAGTTTTAAGATTAAGCCACGGATTAGGTATTGGTACCCTTAGGGTCTTATGTGGTTCCTGAGACCCTTTTTGTAGCCCTTGACTATAATTGCTTAAAATTTGATAGCCGTTTCCTGCCATTCTGTGATGGGAGACACATAAAAATGGTATAAACCTCCAAATAGCAAATCATAATTTTTTAAAAAAGAAAATCTCAAAATCACCCCAAACATCCTCATAAATGTGGCATGGATCCATCCACTTTGCAGCCCTCAGCTCTCAAAATATCAACTGTGGCCCTTCACCATTAAACCAATAACCTTCCCTGGCCTAAAAAAATTACTAAAAGAGCCTTCCCAAATTTGTTTAGCTCCTCCCAATGGCTGGGAAGACCCAGGATATCTAACAGATTCCTCATCTGAACAAAACTTCAGTGTTCTCTTCTAAACACATCCTCTGCTACATTCCCGTCCCTCTTCTTTACCATCACTACACTTTCATTTAAATGAATCCTTTTCACTTTTGAATGCTTTCTTGGTCATTTTACCTGGGCTGTTATTCTTTGCCAGCCAATCTTCCAAGCTGCCAGAAAGCATACTGTTACTTTTAAATTCACTGTCAGCCAGCATTTCCCTGCTGCGGGATACCCAAGAAAGTCTATAGAGTCCTTCTAGCCACTGAGTTAAGCAAGACCTGACTGCATTCCTGCAACAATTAGAGAAGCTAACTTGCTTATCTTCCCAGCTGGTGACAGGCAACTGTGGGAGAATATGCACTGCCTACTGCTCTGTTCTTCCTGTGATGGGATAGGTCTCTTGTGCATCCTTAGGGTAAGTAAAGCCAGCCCGTTACTTTTTGCTTATCACCAGGATCTGAAAATAAGCATGGATTTGATTTTATATGACGAATGGAAAAAAAAAATGAGTGCACCTTTCTATTTTCCCTTTTGGGACTGGTGAAAGATTATCCATTACTGCTCTACTTGGAAAGGAATGTTTCCTTTCTAAGGATCAATCCATCTCTTTGCATGGCAAAGGGATCTCCATATGTTTACCTCCTGCTGAAGATTCAGCTTCCGACTGATGTAGCATCTATAGCTTGTTTACAAGACTTTGTTACTTACAAATAAATACATGCAAAGGAAGTATCTTGCTTGTTCTTTTCAACACTGTAAATGGGAGGGCAACCTATAGGAGACTTAATAAAATAGACATTTTGACCTACCACACAAAAAGACGTCACTGTACATTCAAAAGTACTTTGCACAATAAGTACTGTCTTAAATGCACAAAACAGTTCTGTAGGATGAATGTTCAACACAAACACAGTAATCAGTGTAATGGATATTTTAATGACATCCTTTCTGATTACAGTAAATTTCACTTTTCCTCCTCCTCCAAAAGAAACCCAGCCTCAAAGAAAAATTGAATAATTTGAAACTGACATTGTTTTTCCTCTTATATGCATTTCTCCAAATCTTGATAAACATACCCGGCTGCTTATTCAAAGCTTTTCACTGTTAAAAAAATACTAAGTTTAATGAGAGTTAATTTGCCTGCAATACACTGAAGCAATGATTAACACTAAATTGCTGTGGGAAGATTGAAATGCTAGCTTTATACGCACAGATGTCACAACAGTTGGAAGCATACAAAAAGGCTGGCTGATTTTAAGCATACTTCTTAGCATTCAGACTAACAGATGAACACAGTGTGTAGTTTGAGAGCATAAAAACAAGGCTGTAAGGTGCTAATCTCATTCCATTCACTGAACTACCAACCAAGGATTACTTCCAAGAGATGAATAAGTCATTGTTACATTGTGGACACTTAAATTATATTTACTTGTGTATAATTAAAACTACATATTGAGGCCATTAAAAGACTTGCCTCCCCACAGAGAAATATATTTAGCACTAATTCCTAAGATATGTTATCCAACACAATCTGTGTAATGCTTTTTACTCAGATCTTAGGATATCTGTTATTAATTACATGGTTAGTTCTTATGGACTAAGATTGATAAACATAAACGCACGTTGTTTGATTTTATCCATCAGAATGCATTATGCATAATTCTTCCTTGCAGTCTATCACATATTCTCATTGACTGCCAGATAAAGAATGGCAGGAAAATTTTCCTAGCTGGGAATCTTTCCAGCACCTATAACAAGGAAGAGGTGAACCTATCAAATATTATTTTATTTCTTATTTTTCTTATCTCTTCCCTTCTGCATTAGTTTCTAGATTTATTTGAAGTCTGTACAAAAACGCAGACACATTTTAGTATACTTTTCCCCTTGCTCTTTTTTGCATAGTATAGGCAGCATTTTTATGCAAGCAATTCTCCCCAATACAATGGGATTTATTCAGTTTTCCCTGATATGTGCATTTCTCAGTGTATATTTTGAGACTGCATCACATTTTGAGACTGCATCACAAAAATAAGAAAATGTTCATAGCAGTACCTAACTGTGCTCTAATTTACATACAGCTTTGGGAAATGCAAACTGAATAGGGTTGTGTGATAATGTGTTTTAAATGAATTTTCTCTCCATTCCTATCTATCACCTGTGGTTCCTAACTCCCATTGACCATTTGTTGGTGATATATTGTTCAGCCTAAGTGGATCTGGACCATATCAGTGAATTGCACAAAGCATTCCTTCTAAGTTTAGAAGAAACTACATTGTATATTATGTTACTCTTTCTTGTAGTGTTGAGCATGACTTTTCTGAGTAAAATCTCATACTCATGGTTAGCCAAAGTAGAGTAGTATCGAGGAGAAAACTAAGATAAGAGCTTATTTGCATTGTCTGGTTGCCCCATCACCAGAATGGGGCGGGCAATTGTTTTCTGGAGAGCCCTGTCTATCAACCCTGACTCACTGTCAGGCCCAGCCAAAGAACAACAGGGAACCAGTCCAACCGAGTTCAGTTCTTTTATTGCTTATACCTTATAGACAGAATCTTGCCAGACTAAATCTATACTACTTTAACCTAGTGGATATACCCTGGGAGATTCTAGGGAGTGGCTATTCTGAATCTCTTCCTCTTCCCAGGCTCCTGCTCCAGACCGTGCTGTCTCTTGTTTCACCCCACCCCCACCCCTTTCCTGGAATGCGCTCCCTCCTTCCTGAGAACCTGCTGCGCTAGTGCCGTCCATCATGCTGTCCTTCAGAGTGACACTCAGGATTTCTCTGCTCAGTTTTCAAAGTATGCTTTTTAATGTCATGTAAGTTTTTATTGTAAACTGCCCAGTCACTTCCTAGTGAGATGCCATGAGTATTTCTGTCCATTTGGCCTGGAGCACTTCAGCCTGTTGCAGGCTAACCTTAGCTGGTATTAGATACTTGGCAAAGGAAAGAATCACCACTTCAACTTGAACCAGTGAATATCATGTACTCAGTTAAGTTCCATACTTCCATTTACCAGAACTTCTGAAACAGTAAAGAGTTAAGACCTTTGCCTAGCTGCCCATCTCAAACAAGTGGTTCTGGCAAACTAACAACAATTTTTGAAAAAGCAAAAAACACAAAAGAAATATACAATCAGCAGCTGAGATAACCAAAAAGAAAAAAAAAACCATCAATACAAATACAATACAAATATTTCAATAAAACTAATTTGCAGGCTCCGACAGACACTCTGGCTCCAAGCCTGGGAATGCAGCCATGTCTTCAGGACCTTATAAAAGGCCAACAGAGTCAGGGCCAACTTGGGAAGATGATGTTCCAGAGGCCAGGTTTTCTTCCTGGGTCCCACCAGGTAGCACTTTTTAACGGGCAGGACCCATAACATGCCTCTCCTGCCAGATCTGATGTTGGCCAAATGAGTTTCTAGAATTGCACTTCTAATGCTGCTTTCACATTTTAAAATGTGGCTTAAGCAAATGCTAGTCTCTTACGCTTTTTGCTTAGATGAATACATTTCCTTTATGCATGTTCAAATAAACTCCTCTACGTCTCAGAAAGCATTTTGCAAAAATTGTAAGATTTTGGCTGGAGAAGTTTATGGATGGCAAACATAGCTTCAGTTTTTGGAATGAGGCTGGCATAATATTAACATTGCCAAAAAGTTGTGGTTTCACAGAAAACCAGTGCTGAGGTTCTTGCCCAGCCTGCCACTATCTACAGTATACCAGTTATTATAAACTTTATTAAATAATTTAGGCTGCAATATAGGTTTATCAAGGGCGGCAGTTTCACTGAACTCAGTAGACTTACTTTTGAGAAGGCATACTTGTGGGACTGCCCCCCCCCCCCCCATATATACACTGTGTATATATGCATATGCACAGACACAGACACAGACACACACGTGTATATGTATGTGAGACTGCTGGTAAATGTGGTAAATAAATAAATATTAAAACTTCCAATGACATTGCAACTTCCCCCAGTTCTTACAATAAATCTTATACAAGGCTGTCTTTTGCATATGTCATAGTCTAAAAGCATTGCTAATTTCTTGTTTTTAATATACATAAACTATTAATTTTCTATTTTTAAGGTATACCAAAGGAATAGGAAATCTATTGGAAATCATAGAAATTAAAGTTATAGGTGGATTAACTTGACCAAAATATTGAATAATCTTACATACACTGCCAAATTATCAAAAAGACATCTGTACGTGTCTAATATCATCCTTCAAATGGTTTGCATTGTGTTCCTGTTATATAGCACATCCTTATTGCCATGAGTTTCTATTCTTTGCACCTATTAATAAAAACTGTTTTTGCTACCCAACCTATATTTTCAGTCTTACTACTTTCTGTATGATGGGAGGTTGTCCCATTTACAGTTCTTTTAGCTATGATGAATTTTTGGTCCTGTTGGTGAGGTTCCGCTTAGACTCAGCCTTCTCAACTTTTTGTTTCCAACACTAAAATATGGAATGTTGCTGTAAACAAAATCCATTCATCCATCCATTGGCCCAGTATTGTTCACACTCATTGGTGCTAGGAGCTTTCAAGGATTTCAGAAAGGAATGTTTCCAGCCCTACCATGAGATATCAAGAATTAAACATGGGATCTTCTGCAGACAAAGTAGGTGTTCTGCCTGCAAGTTATAGCCCCTCCCAAGCTTGCAGTTCAACTACAGATCCTATAGAAGAGGAGGCGGAATAATCTTGAGAAAACAGAAGATACTTTAAATAGCTAAAGTAGGAATTCATTCTCCGAGTTGTTGGTTTATGCTGAAATTGTAATCTCTTTGAAAGCAGTAGAGAAGCAAACACCAACTCTTTTCCAGCTGGGTCATATAGCTATCAGTGTTTGATCATCTGACCATCTGAATCAGTGCCATATGTCAGTTAAAAAAGCAATCTTTTCATCTTTTCCTGAATAGCTCAGAGATTAAGTATGCAATGTCCTCCTTTTCTTTCTAATTTCTAAACATATTCACATGCATTCTCAGGAAATGAAAGCCACCTGAGAATCTTCTCAGATTGCATCAAATACTTAATGGCATCTATTTCCACATCTCATTTCTCTACTTGTTCATACCTATGATAGAAATGAACGAAAGAATAAATAAAATGTGTCAAATCCTTTAGTATAATAATCAGCTTTTACTGCACATGCTGTATATATTCATTTGGTATAGGGTTTTTTCCAGACTGAGAAGATATCAAGCAAAAAGAAGTCAAATACCTTCTTTTGAAAAAGTCAGAATATGGCAATTATATCTTCCACACCCCTCTCCCTGTCACTGACTATTAAAATTGTCACTGAAGAATGGTAAAAATTGTAATATTAACTCTGGCACAAACTTCATACAATCCAATTTATTGTTCTGATGTTGATAGCTCTGATAACTGGAATAAAACAAAACAATTTGAGGTGGTAATTTTAAAAAGTTTCTCCTTTCTCTCTCCCTCCTACATTAAAGACTCCCCACCCCCAACCCGCCCAATCAAGGTCTTTAAATAAAGGGATTGTTTGAAGTGGATAGATTCATCTTCATTGCTGATATCTCACAAAATATTATAAACATAATTCAAAAAAGTTTACTGAAATTGGCATTTGCACTTAATTTAATTTGCATTTACATTTTTTTCAACCTCTTTCCTTAAGTTTGACAGATCATACATTGCTCTTTTGTTCCTGTAGGGGGAAAAAAGTGAACTTTTCAGGGGTGAAGTGTGGTTCTCCTGTACTTATCTGGCTACAAGGGCTGCATGTGAATGGCTGTGTCAGGATTAGCCCATGAAACTCCAGGAGACAGTGCAGATTCTATCCAGCAAGGTTTATTGGCTTCATTCCCGTTACAGAAATCTTCTCAGAGTGAAAGCAACTCCCAGAGTCACCCCACAAACATCCTGCATTCCTCAGGGAGGTGCCAGTCTCATCCTCTTATCTCTACCTCTTTGTTCTGGGGATAAGAGTTGTAGTTCTCACAGGCTGCCTATAATTGTTCAATCATTATTTCTCCAGGAGTTTGCAGCCTTCTTAGCTCCCCATACTTCAATTAAAGTTCAAGAGTTAGGGAAACCTGAGGAAATTTCACGTCAAATCTGGAAGTGCAAGTAGCCAAGAATACTACAGAGAGATGAAATATATAATAAACAGCAAAAACGGGGTTACCTACCAAAAATGTAAGCTCAAAAATACAGCTAAATGAAATCCTAAATACCTAAACACACTGTGCAAATTTGGTTAAAAAAATCTTTCATAGTAGAGAAAGTCTTTCAGAAATGGGAAGGCTGATTATGGAAGTAAAGTAATTTTCATGCAATGCTTGGAGCATTTGCATTTGGATCATCTGCATAGACTGCCAAGATAACCGGATGACATATGAAAGCCGAAGACAGGGTTCATAAGAGTGATCCTTCAGTGCTCTGTCTTCCTTTTTTATAGCAATATCTTGTCTGACTCATTGTGCTAGAACCAAATTTGCCAAGGCAAATGACACAGTGTCTTCCAAGGGGAACACTGACTATATCACAGTGCTACTGTAGGAAAGAAACATTACTTATTCCAGATGTGTGCTTACAATTTTGAAAAAAATATATGGGTGGGGGAGCTTTGGGGACACAGGACAAGATTTGCAGATCTCTTCTCAGTTGGCCAGATATTCCTGATGAATGATTTCTGAAAATCATTCAAGCAATAATATTAAAATATCTCAGTAACAATCCATAAAGATAAGATGAGTAGATTTGATTGTACAAGTTTTCCAGTAAATATAAGGGGCCAATGAAATAAGAAAAGAAATCAAAGCTGGAAACCAAGGAGAGATACAACATAATGGTACCAGAAGACAGATAGTGACTCATTGTGTATTTCCCTCTCATATCTGATTGTTAATGTGTAAACTTCAATAGGAGTCACAGCAGTAAATGACAGCAAATTGACTTACATTACAGAGCCTAGTTTGAAAATCCAGAACACAAGATGTATTCAAGCATTAGGGATTTTAGAACTGAATTTTCTTTATCAGTGGCCTATAAGTTTCAGAACTATAACATACATGCTAGTTCATACCAAGCTATGATTTAACCATCATTAAACTACAATGATCAAATTTATATCTAATACCATGCCACAGACTATGGCCAGCCATAATGACTAGGTTCAAACAATACACTAACCATAAATCAATTATGACTTGGCAGGATGCATTTACAATGATTTTTCTCTCATTCCTTGGGTGAAAAAAAATGCTTATTTCCTTGAATGCTGAGTTATGAGAGATACCACTTGATATTTATCTAAAATTGTGTACCCTGTCCCAATACAGTTCATCCTGTTTAGAAGCGATCATCACATGGACACCATTGGAGATATATTGTACTCTGTCAACGTGGATTTCTATCCAGAACAATGCACACTGTAATCCTCATACAAGTTGCACTGAACTGGCAGCGTGCCTCTGCTTGAAGGAGATTCTCCTCCAAGGTCACCATCCAAGATTGTAGCTGAATGAGAGCCACTTTTATTTAAGGTCAGTTATTGTTGTTGTTCATTTTTCTGTTGCACTTCAAACTTCTTAAGGATGTACATAAATATCTTTTAACAATACACCTCATCAAATGCTCCTAAATCAAACCTCTGTTTACCTGCAGCTATTACATTCCTAGATGGAAAAATAACTCAAAGATATAGCCTCAAGCACAATTAGAATCTGAGAAGAAACACCTGATTTTACTTATGTCCTTTTACCAGGTCTTTTGCCATGCAAATACGTCTGAATGGATTGTCCATCTGCCCATAAAACTGCTGATTACACTGCAAGCTGCAGGTGTGGCTTTCTTTACTCTTGCACACTCAGATTAAGCTCGAAGGATATTTTCATTATGTTCTTTCAGAGAAGCAGAGGTAAGTCAAAATAGCTCTAGAAGAGGCAGAAAAAAAGCCTGAAAAAGCATAGCAGGTGCTTTCTGCTACAACTAGCTTTGCAGATGAGTCAGAAATCTGATCTCTCTGGCCATCTGAATGGAGCAACAATTCACAGTGAGCAAAAGGAAGGTTTATCAAAGAGATCCACACATATTTATGGAGGGAGAGAAGACTTTTATGATGCTACTAAAATTTCAATAATGACAATAGAATTAAAGAAACCTCCCCCAGCTGGAAAACAACCCCAGATATGTGGCAGTTACAATTCCCAGAGCTCTCAGCCAACCCCTGATGGCTGAAGTTTGAAAAAAGTTGCCCTAGTCACAAGCTGCCATTGCTCACCATTTGACTAATACATGCTGAGCTTTCAAAAACAAGATCCTTTTTAGAGTACTTTCTTGAATTTATTTCTAATTTATTTTCAGAAGAGTTTTCTGACGTCCAGCCAGGCCAATCAAGTGAGGAGATCAATCCAGTAAAGTGACAGAGTTGGTGTAAGAGATTAAGGATGTCAAAAGCAAAGTTGTACATTACATGGCCTAACCTTATGAGAGTTTTTACTTACAACCACAGAGCCACACAGACAGTTAATGAATTCAAATGTTAAAGTTAGATTTCCTTAACTCTAAGATTCCAGAGGATGATAGCAAGAGAGCAAAGTTTGAGCCCAGGCAACAAGGGACCAATTCAGCAGAGTCTTTTGTCAAGCAGTCCAATTTCAAGGTCCCAAAATAATCAGTCTGATAAATTTGCAAGAGGTATATGCAATTCACTGTAAGCAATTGATGCCATCATGGAGGACTGGTTCAGAAGCTGCAATAAACAAGTGAGATTGCTTTATTTAAAACAAAACAATATTCTGCTTTTACAATGTGATTGCAACTGCTGAGAATTTCAACAATTAATAACAATAAAATTGAACAACAAAAACAAATTATTAAAATATTTATCTGCAATTCATATGGAATCTCTCAAAATGATTTATGTCAAATTTAAAAAGAGTAATAAAACAATAATGTTGAATATTATATGGAATAGGGAATTAAAAGTGAAGATTAAAAGAACAAAATTATAAGACAATACAATCTTACTGATTGTTCAGGTCAATAATAGAAATGGCAGTCTAGTAGGTAGCCTGGTGACAAGATGTTTAGGGCTTTATATGCCAATAAATAAACCTTGAACCTCTCGTACTATCTAATTAGTAGTCAGTTACAAGTGAGCGCAGTATAATAGGTGCCTGGTCAGATAATCCTCTCAAAACCTTGGCTGCTGAATTTTGCACCTGTTGTAGCTTGTGGCCAAATATAAGAATTTGTTGTTGTTGTTGTTCAGTCGTTAAGTCATGTCTGACTCTTTGTGACCCCATGATCATATCGCGCCAGGCCTTCCTGTCCTTCACTGCCTCCCTGAGTTTGCTCAGTTTCATGCTCATTGCTTCAGTGATGCTATCTAACCATCTCATCCTCTGCCATCCTCTCCTCCTTTTGCCTTCCATCTTTCCCAGCATTAGGGTCTTTTCTAAAGAGTCCTCTCTTCGCATTAGGTGACCAAAGTATCTGAGCTTGAGCTATATAAGAATAGCCCTACAATAACACTACAGTAACTTATTTAATTACAGCAATCTGTTATAATATAATGAAAACTGGCTCAATTTTATCTCAGAGAAAAATATATTTACTCTGAGGATTCATCAAATAAAAGTCACCAACTGGTAGATTCTTGACCCTGTAAATCTTTGGCCAGTCAAGGACTTGAAAGGTCTCCACTCATTCCTCAGGACATCATCACAGAACCCATCCTAATAATGTGACCCATAATATAATCAAGTTACCCACAGCAAACCCCAACCCTATCACCAAATCTAGTGCAAGAAATATATGTGTACTAATAGAAGAGAATATGGGTAGCTCAGGGTTGAACTTGGAGTCCTTGGGGTTCTCTGAGCTTGGTTGTTTTCTTGCAAATGTTTTGTTACCTGAAGATGCTACCTAGCCGGGTAACGAAGTGTTTGCAAGAAAACAACCAAGCTCAGAGAACCCCAAGGACTCCACAAATATATGTGTTTCTTCCTCCCTCCTTTTCTTTCTTCTCCACCCTTTCACTCATTCAGTGAAATAATTGTGCTGTGAAGAGCAAGGTTTGTATTCTGAACTGTGTGTCCAATCCAAACTGGAATTTCACCTATGTCTGGTGCTTATTACTGTTTCACTGCATATTTTATATTAGGCAATGATTTACCATACCTTTCCTTACAGTTAATAAACAATTGTCTATCTGATTTGAACTGCTATATTTTAGCATATGAAAGTTTTATTTTAATTTTGTTTGTATGGAACTGTATATTATTTTTTAATTTTATTTTACCCAAAAAAATATTCATAATAAACGATGGTTCAAATGTTCACATTATTGTTCCAATAATTATTATATTTAGACAATCAACTCTATAGATAATTTGAGAGTAGCTTTTGTTCTATGATCCATTCAAGCAATTTCCTAAGATTTCATCAATTTACAAACAGATAGAATATAATCTTTTTACAGTTTATAACCCAGACTGTCCTATTGACAAATTCATGTCACTTGGCAATCAGACAACTCACTAGCATCAAGAATATTCCATTTTGAGATAATTGGGAAGAATCTAACTACAAGTGACATAAGTGCTATATCAGTATTCCCCTGATGTAAGTGTAAATGCCCTGTAACTCTTACTCAATGAACTGGAAAAAAAAATTTTTTGTTCCTGTATGTAGTCATTATAGATGTGGATAAGTACATGTTGTTGCAAATAAATTTCACAGTCTGGTGAACCAAAATCTGCTATGTGCAAGAAAACAGACCCTTTTTCTCATCAGGATCAATTGTTCATCAACATAGATGCAACCAATTAAATAAAAATATGTAATCCTATTCTCTTCCTTCCATTCCTGTTTTGCACATGAAAAGAAAATTTAAACATTCTGGTCTTGATTCTGAACAAACCTTTTCCTCTTGTTAAACCCAATTAAAGCAAGCTTTGGTTTGATGGTTTAGCTCCTATAACTAGTACAGGCAAGATCTGACACATTTGGAAGTAGCAGAAACTTATCTGAAGTAAGGCCAGAGAAAAACACTGCACTGTGATATGTATTTATTTTAAAAAGTACATGTCATTCAGTCCTGAATATTTGTGAGTGGCAGGACAAAACAGAACCGAACAGAATAGAATCAGATATTAGATATCCTATAAAGTTCAGGGTCATACACTTCAGGGTCATTTAGGCCATTGCTTGAATATGTTCAATAAAGGGGTGCCCACCACGATTCTAGGTAATTAGTTCCATTGTCAAGCTGTTCTTACTTGCTAGGAAATTTATTCCAACATTAGACTCTGCCTTTCTGTAATATATTCCCTATCCTGCACTCTTGGGTTGAACCATCAGACCTTGAATTTCTTGTATTTGACATCCTTTCAGGTATTTGCAGAGTGCTATCATATAACTCTTCATTCTTGTCTTCTCAAGGTTAAACGTTCCCAGTTCTTTCAATGTCTCTGCATAGCCCTTGGTCATTCTAATTGCCTTTCTCTGGATATAGATATATATATATATATAATTTTAAAGTTTTAAAAAAGAAGATAAAAACTAATACAAACTAAGAAAAAGTAAGCTGTAAAAGCTTTGAAAATCTATGATTTTTTGGACTATGCAGCAAAATGTGCTTAATATATGGATTTTGGAAAGTTAACAATGGATTAAAGGGTCAGAGGGGTCCAATGGATCTGGAATTATAGCTTTGAATTAATTAGAAGATATTTTCTCATGGGAAAATGGTGATAGTTTTCAATTGTTATGGCATTTTCACGATAAGAAAACCTTGAAGGTTGGACACTAGAGGGAGAGAAAGGATAAGGAATTTGGAGCAGAAAACTATACTGCAAATTTTTGAGTATCTACCAAGCTTCTTGATAGAATAGATCAATTGCTTGGCAAGATGGACAGAGTGTGCTGTAATTAAGTTATAGAACAAGAACAAGTTGCAATGGATGTTTATAAATTACTTTGAGGGGGGACTTAAATGTAACACCAATGGATCTGATGGATGACTTATTTCTCTGGCCTTACTTCAGATAAGTTTCTGTTATTTCCAAATGTGTCAGATCTTGTCTGTCGTAGTTATAGGAGCTAAACAACCAAACCAAAGGGTTTAAAAAGAAGAAAAAGTTTGCTCAGTCAAGACCAGAATGTTTAAATATATCAATATATCAAACTAGGAAACCGATTTGATTTTTTTTTTTCCTTACTAGATATACAAAAAAACTCTGTTGAGATTTTGAAGGATTTTATTATAAGTGACAAGCAAAAGGATAAACTTTACATATTGGATATACAAAAGAAATTTATTAAAGTTTTGAAAGATTTTTGCCTTGAGACACAGATAACCAGCAAACTACTTCTGACACCCTCTTTGAAGGGGTTAAAGAGTATTTTTAAAAACTCAGGGAAGGAATACAAGATTGATTTGTTCAATCAGAGCTAAAATAAGAAAATAGTTATATCTGGTTGCTCTTACTGGGCTTTTGCTGACAAAGAACAATTGATGAAGCATTTAGATTTTTTTTTTTTTTACTTAAGAGATGAGCTATGGGGAAAAGAGAGATTATGTTGTATCTAGAGATGGTGATCAGTGATTAAAATTGTTTTTACTTGCTAGGCTGAAGAGGAAAATTACTTCTTTTTTCTTTTTCTCTTTTCTTTCTTTTTTCTTTTCCATCCCCCTTTTTTTTCTTTTGTATTTCTCTGTATTTTTTGTACTTTGTACTGGCTTTTATTCTTTTCATTTATAATTCTTAATAAAATTATTTGAAGAAAGAAAGGAAAAAAAGTAAAATAGAAAAGAAAAAAGATACAAAGAAGTGGCTGCTTTGTACAGCAGTTATAAGTACAATTATAAATTTATCTCTTTCTCTAAAATTACAACATGTCTTTCTTCTTTCTATAATCTATCCTGTCTAATCATCAAACCATAAATCAAAAGTTCATTTTTTTCTGTTTCCCACAAAAAGTCCATAAGGGGTTTCCAGATAGCAACAAATGTAGATATTCTCTTTTACGAATCCATCCACTCTCTCTCAGCCCTAAGAAGCAGGCAATGGCAAACCACTTCTGAAATCTTGCCAAGAAAACTGCAGGGACTTGTCCAGGCAGTTGCCAGGAGCCAAAACTGGCTTGAAGGTACCAGGAAAAAAAATGCCCAGAACTAGACACAATATTCAAGTAGGGAATTGACCCCCAATGCAGAATAAGCCAGTACTAGCTTACTATACATACACTCATGGACATAAACACACACTTGCTAAAAAATAACAGATATATAGCAGCACAAGAACAATAGAAGTAGAGATCTACCACACTAGACAGGACCCAAGGTACAGGCTGTGCAGAGAGGCCTCAGAGACAGTCCAACACATAGTGGCAGGGTGTAAGATGCAGGCAGGAACAGCGTACACTGAATGGCACAACCAAGTAGCTGGCATTGTGTACAGGAACATATGCACAGTGTATGGGCTAGAACCTCCCAAGTCCAGATGGAAGATTTCACAGAAGGTTGTGGAGAATAACAGGGCTAAGATCCTGTGGGACTTCCAGATCCAGATGGACAGGCAGGTATTGGCCAATCAACCAGACATCGCGGTACTAGACAAGGACCAGAAGACAGCGGTAGTGATAGATGTAGCAGTGCCAAGTGACAGCAGCATCAGGAAGAAGGAATATGAGAAGCTGGAGAAGTACCAGGGCCTGAAGGAAGAACTAGAGAGGATGTGGAAACTAAAGGCCAAAGTGGTCCCACTGGTGGTAGGAGCACTCGGGGCTGTGACTCCTAAGCTGGGAGAATAGCTCCAACAGATCCCAGACACATACCACCATAGGGGTGAGAGGGGAATACATGCACACACACACACACACACACACAGACCTACATTTAAAATCAGCTATGTAAAATAGCATTTACAAAATATGCCCTGTTGAAGGCCTAAGACTGCAAAACAGACTGCATGAAATAGGTTGTGATGAAGCTTGGGCCTAAGCTGTGGAAAGTTTTGTACACCAAAGTGAGTGCCTGTTCAAACAGCAACTAGCAGCTAAATTTCCAGAGGGCTAATATTGTACTTTTAGAAGTACCATTCAATCCTCATGCTGCTGTATTTTGGGCCAGCTATAATTTCTTGACCACCATCAAAAGCCACCATATATTACCTGCACTGCAGGGGTACAACCTTGAGGCTACCAGTACATGAGTCATCTATGCCAGGCCTCTCTTCATCAGATAGGGGTGCAACTGGTTTATCATCTAAATCTGTCTCCTTACTAGAGATGAAATGTGGATGTCCAACTTCAATGCCAGGTCTAGGAGGACTCTGTTCCTTAAGAAGGAGCATTACTTCATCTCATACAAGCATATATGATTTTGCAGGAATCCTGCAAAATCTGCAACAAATATATCTTGTCTGAATTCAATCCCTTTATAACCTCTGATTACATGGAGACATTCAAAATGTCTAATCTTGAATTTTCAGGAAAAGACAACTTCAGCTGAACATCATCAGCATACTGGTTGCAATGTATAAACTTTCCCATTGGCTACATATAGATACTAAATAATACAGGAGACAAGATGGAATCTTATCCAAAGGAATTTCCCAAAAAGTTGTGCAGATGTCTCCCAATACCATCTGATAGGAACACTTCCAGAAAGGTAAAAGCAGAACCATTACTGAGCAGCTCCTCTCATTTCCAATCCTGCAAATGCTCTAAAATGTTAGTAGAATCAAAACTGCTTAGGCATCCAGAAAGATTGGTAGAATCCAATTTCCCCTTTCTATGGTAATAACAGACCATCAAAGGACCATTTGGTATATACAGGCCAGAACCCAATCTGGAAAAGATCTAAATAATCCCTTATCTCTGAATTCTTGCCCAGTTTCCAAGAAGGCATAGAAAAGAGGTACAAAACTGTTTGTTTAATGAATTTATAGAGCCACCCAACTCAAACCATGTGATTCTGGACTCCCTATCACTTATAATGCATAATTCTACCTCACCCTTATGCTGCCAGTATCAGAATGGGACATTTTCTCTTGCATCTCCACCAGCTTCTGAAATGGGCTCTTTCAGATATTGGGAATCTGGAATGCCAGAGTATTTTTTTGGTGCTTGTTAGCTGATTGGTTCTGGAACCTTCAGATGGAAACACAAAGCACTCCCTATTTTTGTATAGAACATATAATAAAATCACCTTTAAGTTGGCCTCAATTTCTTCAAACTTCATGGACATATTTGTGTAATTTTCTTGACCATAATGGTGAAATGGTTTGCCACTGCCTTCTTCCAGAATGTGTTCATTTCAACTTCACAGTCTAGCTTACAGCCCTAGTATTTTCTGATACACTCCCATCTAAGTACTAATCCAATCCTATGTTGTTTTCAAGATTATCCAAGTTCAGCTGTGTGTTGCCACCTAGCAGGACATTACTGTATGCACTAAATCCTATAAAACAGCAAAACCTGGATAGCATACTTATATTAAGTCTGAAACACAAGGTTTCCAATTCTGTATTTTGGTTGTCTTAGAAAAGTTATTGTACTAACTTTAGTACATTCTTCTAACACAGTATGTTTATGTTGCATTTTACAATTGTAGACTGGTTTTACTGTTTTCAACTCAAAAACAATAGTGCAATAATGTACCCAGGAGATGTAATACTGTGTGCATCTGCGTAGATATGTCTCTTATGTGAAGAACTCCACCTATAAAGAGAAGCCCTGCATTAAGATTGAAGCTGAGTTTTATTACTTAATGTAGTGAAAGACTTGAATGGAAAAATACAGATTAGTCTTTTCAGCTTTCTTAAATTTTCTGAATTCATTCTACAAGCTGTTGACTATGATGCAGCCAAGGAGGAACAATTATGTTATTTTTACAACTACATTCTAGCCAGCTCTCCAAATTCAAGTGCACTGAATGAGAAGATAAATTTCATTTTTTACAGTGTAGTAATCAAATACCTTGGTAAAAATGATGCAAAATGTGACATATAATGTAAGATCTACAATCCCAGCTGTTTGCACCACAACTCTCTAGAGAACTAGCTGTCTAGTATCTGCATGAAATTTACAAATACAGTCTTAATCATGTATATACTATACATAATTATAATTCAGAAGATTTGTTAAGCCTGCACTTAAATTTAACCAACCTGATCATAATAGCATATTGTAGCTAGATTATGAGCCACCATCTTGAAAAATACAATATTTTCTCCACTTTATGTACACCTTGTGATTATGTTCACTCCAAAATAAAATTAACCAATGCTCAGATGTATATTTCTAAGCAAATATACAAAGTTAGGGAGCACTTTCACAATTTCAGACTTGGCTTTGCCTATGCATAATCAGATATGGAGTAGAATTCTAGTATTTTCAGTCTTCAGCTGTGAAGCTGTACTAATCTTTTGATGACCTGAATTTAATAAATGTTACTTTCTAGTAACATCCAAGTAGAAGTGAAACTTTAAAAATTGCAAATCTTACATAAAACAGCTGTAAAATAAAGAGAAATGGGAGCATTATAAATTAGTATATCATTGTCAGAGGACATGCTTTTTTGAAGATGCATTCATATTGTCAACTGTGAAGGAATGTCCAACAGATCTTGGGAACAGAGAGGCAACAAAACAGTTAAGAGAGGGAACAGGACCACTATAGAAGAGATTCTTGAATCCTGGAAGAAGTGTGAGAAAGAGACTCAGAGCAACTGCACCTTAATTACTCTAGGTATTGTATAAGTTGTATGGGAAAACACTGTGGTAGGTGTTCAATATTCTGTTACATTACCGTACTAGCAATAAAGATCTTTCCAGAATTGCAAGAGATTTTCTGAGCTTGTCAGCCTTTTAGGGCTTGACAGTAACTGGGAATAAAGAAATATTTCAACCCTTCCTACTGCTCAGCAAAATTACTTGAAAATGTCAGCCGTTAATTATCTTGGTTATGCATAATTAAGAGCATTATTTCCAAACGTTGGCTTTACTGACATAGGCTACTTTTGCCTGTAAAATGTAAACCAAACTTTACATTTTTCCAAGCACAGAATAATGTACCAAAATAAATCAGTCGTTTGTCAGAGGGACATTAAGTTTGAAGGAAGACCGCTATCTTTAGGTCAATGGCAGCAAGCGTGCTGCAGACCTGTGCTTTTGGGGAGAGTAACCAAAATAAACCAAACTTTTCCAGTGTGGTATCAGACAGTGCAGTGTCAGTACCAGCTTCAGTTGGTGGGCCAGTTACCACCTTTCCTGAACCAAGAAGCTCTGGTGATGCTAACTTACGTCATGACCACCACCTGGCTTGGAGTGCTGCAGTGCACTTTATGTGGAGCTGACTTTGAAGATGATCTGGAAACTACAATTGAATTGCCAAGCTCCTAAAGGCTCAACCCTGTCAATAACATCTACTTTGAAATTGCTGCATTGATTGCCAATAGCTTCCAAACCTAAGTCAAAGTGCTCGTTAGCACCTTTAAATCCTTTTACTATGCTGCACCAGGATATATCGGTGACACCTTGTCATAGTCAAAACTGCCCATGTACACCACTCAGAGCTGTCAAGCATGAAGAAGTCTTTAAGTAGAAGCAAACAAACAAGTAAATAGTCATTAAAATTCAAAAAGAAAGATATACTTTAGTGGGCAATTTTGCATATTTAAGGTACAATTAGGCAAACGTTTTAAAACCACTTTGTGTTTTGCTGTTTCTTTGGATGGTTAACTATATAATTACCATAATGCATCATAATCTGAACTGCCTATGGTTCTTATATTGGAACAGATATCGCTATACGTCATATAAAATTATTGACGCAAAAAAGAATTTTAGTCCATTTGCAGCACAATATGCTAAATATTACAGTTGAAAGCTACCACACCTGCTATATATTTCTATATGTCCCATCACTTTGTTGTTGCATTTACATGAAATATGAGCACCAAAAAATACCATAATAAACAAGAGAAGAGGAAAGGAAAATGAAGGCTCTTTGGGGGATTTCATATATACAGCTGTGATATAGCTTATACAAACTAATTTTATCATCTCACAGAATAGTGGAAAAATATTTAATGAGGATAGTAGTTCTTTTAAGGCTTTATGTAAGAAGAAAAATCAGACTTTGTTCAAGGGAGGTGGGATTAGGTTCACTAGCTCTGACTCCTTCATGGGTGGAAGGCAACTACCTGTACTGGGGAGCCTCTTCTATTCATGTAGGCTCTTCACATGATTAATGATCTTAACTATCCTTGAGTAGAAGAAGCTCTCCATTAAGACTGCTACTCTGTACACGCATAGAACATTCAAAGGGAGCATCATTACAACATTCAACTGAACACTCAGAGTCTGTAAACAAAGCTAGTAGTAATCCTTGTGGCCCATCACTTCTGTAGACTAGCATTTTGGGTGGAAATTATTTTCTGGATTGTCCTCAATTCTTGCTTTGAACAGGAAGAAACTGTCACAGAAAAAAAAATCAGTCATATCAACAGTCATAAATAGTTAATAGCATTACATGGACAGGAAAAGCCCCAAGTTTATATTGGCAAAAATATGGATACTCAGCCAGACTTATACTTGAGTACTTTTATCTTGTCAAAAACTTTAATCTATAGTCCTTTCTATTTTGATAAATTGACCCATTTTCATACTTTTCCCCAAAATGCAATTCCGCACTTACTATCTACCTTCTGCCACTTAGGGTCACTTTAAACTGAATTACAATGTCAAGTCAAAGTTTATTTACCATCTAAGACTAAACACAAGAAAAAGAGCAATCATACAATAAATTTAAGTTAATTTTTTTTTAATGCAAGAAAATTCTGAGACAATTAACATCTAACCAGTAAGAGCATGAGGGAGGAACCAGATGGCTTCTAAGCACTATAGCTGTTGATAGAAATTTTGCACTCTTCTTAAGAGTTTTATGAAGAGCAGTGATGCAAAAGAAAGATAGCTGTCTCATGGTCACAATTTTATTAACAAATAATTTTTTTTTATTAACAACTATTATGTTTGGAAATATTAAGTTCAATCACCATTGGGTGTACAACGGATATTTTAATAACACACGTGAAACAGATTCTACCTCCCTGTCTGAACAGAAACAAGTACAGCTTTCATATAGGAGAAATACATATCAAAAATATATATTTATGGATATATATTTTCATATATATTCTTAAATGTCTACCAGTTAGTTTCTCTTTTGTATAAATCTTTTGCCTTTTACCATTGCAACATCAAAGGACAAACTGAATCTGACTACTTTTTTTTTAGATCTATGCAACTGCCTCCTGACACAGAAAACATGGTTTAAACATAAAAATCCAAGTCTTAACTAAGAAAACCTACTTTTACAGAATGTTAACTTTTAAAGTCCACAAAAGAACATCATCATACTGAAGCGAGGACACATGAACTCACGTTACCAGTCAAAATCATCCAAGCTCACGTAATGTGCTTCGTCCAACTAATCTTTAGGATAAAGTAGAGATCTCTGTTCTTATAGAGAAACTGATGCAGGCAAACCAAAAAGCACCACATAAAAGGCAACATTCAGAACCTTGTTTTCTAAAATCTTCTGACGTAAGTCCAGCTTCTGAAATCTCAGTAAAGCCTAAGGACCTTTAGAAACAAGACCACAAAATATGACACTAGTATTTTACATTCTGCTTTAGCAAGGTTTCTGCCTTTGCTCTTTCAGGCAAAGTAAAGCCAGTAACACCCTTCCAGGTATCTTCTTCATGGAATTGTCAGCAGTTACACTTTCTATTTCCAATGTCTTTATACAAAAGACTAATCCTAGCAAAAGAAGATGAACAGCACCTGCTCTTGCTGTTTCTGCACCTGTGACCCAGAGGGATGGCTTAATAAATGCACGGTTCCACAAAGGTGTATTCTGAAGCATAAGAATAAGTGATTATGAATTGTGGAAACCACAGTGCATGTAAGAGATACAGGAAAACCCATATCAGCTTTCTGTCCCTAATCATCCTGCATCTGAGTAGCAAGATACGCAGAGGGAATTCCAACTATGTTCACTTGAACGTGTAATTACGAACCCTGAGAAGATCAGAAATTAAGTGGATGGGGCAGAGGAGCCACAAATTGCCCCATGCCACTTACATTTCTTGACTATTTCTATTAATGCATAGTGCATTAACAGAGTTTGATTGATATGGCAAGCATGATAGGTAGCTAAAGGGGAATTTTGAAAGTGATCTGGAAATTATTTGGAAATGTTGGGAGGGGAGGGGAGGGGAGGGGAGGGAGCAGACAAGAAAAAGAGTTAGGCAGATTTGTATCTGCTCTAAAACTACTCAGTACCCGTTTCACAGATGGTGGCAACTGCTGTCATAGTTATGCAACATGGGCATAATGAATTCATACTGTTGTGTGATACATGATAAGAATTTTGTAGATGCTGTCTTTCACACAAAACTAAATGTAAAATGCTAAGATCTGCCACGGAATGATATAAATGTAAAATGCTAAGATCTGCCATGGAATGGTATAATGTTATCACAGAAAAATCCATACAATTAGCTGCCTTCTACATATAGATGCTCTTCCTCTAGGTCTCTTCTGAATGCAGATGTGCCACATTGGTGATGCCCCCATGTCCAAGCAGCTTACACTGGGGGATTGGTGACCTTCAGTGCTATAAAGACAGAGCTGTCATCATTTGTTGGCAGGATTGTCTTGTCCTGCATCCCAGCTCTTGGGATTTTCTTCTCTCTCTTGAAAGCAAGGCAGAAAGTCCTCCCAATGAATTCTTTCTTACCTGTCATTCTTTACATTCAGTCCAAGGGGCGACTTTGCCACTGTGGATTTGAACTGAATCTGAACAAGAGAGAGATGGTACCAAATCTTGGCTTCAGGAGAAAGGAAGAACTCCCAGGAGCTGGATGTTGGATGCTTCATCTTTCCTCATCCCCCCAGCCCCAGGAGAAGCAGTGAAAACACTTGCAGGATTGCATGGAACAGCTGCAAAAGTAAAATCATGTGAAAGTGTTCCCTGGGTAAATAATAGTTTCTAATATACTCCTCCCACATTGCATTGCACTAGCTTGGATTTCCTTTGGTTTGCTGGATTTAATTATTCCCATAATGGAAGTTAGGATGGAGAAGGTGAAAAATTAAGGGACAAAGTCAGTGCCACCATAAAGCTACAGCAATGGGTAGGCACCTGATGAGGCAGAACTGAGATCTCTGCAGATATTCCTTCAGGACATTTTCTCTCCAGAATTTGTAGACATATCAGTATGTCCTACATCTCCTGAGTAAACTGGTGGTGAAAGAGAATGGCAGGATTGACGTAAGACTGAATTACTAGTTTATCCCTCTTTTATAGAAGAACAGAAGGGGCTCTATTCTGCCCATTGCTGAGGCAGCAAAAAGGGATTGCAATCCATTATATGTTCCTCAATAGAAAACATATCTATGAAAAAGGGTCATTCCAATGTGTCCTACTGAATAATCCTAATATATAATCACCATCATCAATAACAAACTTGGCAATTTTGAAGAACACAGTTATCCAAAGACCATGATTTAAACTGTAAAGATACAGTTAAATGAAAAAAGCTGGCAAAGTTATATGAGTTTCCAGAAATTAAATAATTTTGATGTTGGCTGTGTCTATGCAGAGAAGAAATAAGAGTGGTTTATTTTATTGCCTGACACTTTCTAATCATTTTAGTTCCTTTTATTTCCTCCCTGGTCCTTCAACATCCTAGATATGGGAAATCATGAAGACATCCAGGACTTTGCACAGTCCTTTCTTTTTCAAAAATATTTTTTATTAAAGTTTTTGATTACAATAGTAAATGCAAATGCAAACTAAACTCAGAGAGAGAGAGAGAGAGAGAGAGAATGAATGAGAATAAAAAGGGCAAGGAAAGAAAGAAAAAAAGAGAAAAGTAAGATAAAGAAAAAGAAATATTTAAAGAAGTGATTTCCAATCTTCATCATAAGTATAAGCAAACCTAATAACTCTTCACCCCCATAAGGTTACAAACATTATATCTTCTTCCCATAACCCATCCCTTGTCATATGCAAATCCATAAATCATCAACTTTTCAGTCCTGGTGTCAGCAAAAAGTCTGTAAAGGGTTACCACAGCTTTGTAGAAACATGTCTTATTTTAACCTTGGTCAAACAAACTAACTTTATATTCCTACTTCTAACAGTCTTGATTCAGTCTTGATTCAATTCATTTAGATGTTGTCTGAATGAGGATTTGATCTCTCTTCAATTTTTCTTTTTCCCATTGCAAAGGCTTCTTCGAGGCTTTAGCACCTCTTTTGTAAATCCCATAAAAAGTAATTATCCAGGTCATTCTCTTGGTTTGTCATTTGTATTTCCACATTAATTTTCAAAGCTTTAACCAACTTATTTCATATATCCAGTAGGAAGTCCTTATCCAGGTCATTGTCTTGGCTTGTCATTTGTGTTTCCATTTAGCTGCCTTCTTTATCTTGTAATCCACACTTTTTTTTATTATCCAGTATTTATGGTCCTAATATTTCTACATCAGGCAAAATTTGTTTCACATCTGTCATTCCTTCATTAACAACTTTTGGACATAGTTTATCGATAGAAGCAGACCTCATTGCTGACATTGTAGCTGCTAATTTCTGAGCCTATTCTTCAAATATCTCCTGGACTATTTCAAATGTAAGAACATTTTGTGTCATTTTGTAAATCCCAATACCAACCAAAAACAAAAGGCAAGTTTTCACTTTTTTTCCCCTTTTCCTTTTCTGCCCGAAATCTTTAGTCTCCTCTAGTGTCCAGTTTCTAAAAGCATAAAGTCTCAAATCTCTGTTATGACTCAGGATGGACAAAACAACCTCTAATAGCTTTAAGATAGTAAATAGGTAATTTCCAAAAGTTATTAGAAAGTGAGGTTAGCAAACCCAGTGTCCTTTAAGAGGCTCCGCCACAGCTGCGAGAATGATGCCTGTTCCCTTCATTTCCCAGCAGTCAAACCCATGGGAGACCTCTGTCCTGCAGTCTCCTCATGAGGAGCAGCCATCTGGAGCACACATTGGTAATCTCCCATCCTCTCCTTCTCCAGAGAGTTTCTGTAGAACCAGTTTACTCACTGGTTCTCAAGTCTTTGCCATGGTTGTCATCTCCACTCACTTGGAGACGTGCTAGTTTTCCATGCCTCCCCTGGAAGTCCAGGACTTTGCACAGCCCTGATTGCATAGGCTTGTATCCAATCACAAACACATACACAAACAAAATGAGAGAGAGGGAGGGAGGGAGAGAGAGAGGGAGAGAGAGAGAGAGAGAAGCAAAAATGGCCTATCTAAGTAAGATCTTACTTTATGGAGAAAATATATTCACAAATTCCAGACTGACCTGGGCACTAAAGAGGAGAAACAGATTAGAGGAAGGGGAATATACTGCAACATTTTGTTTAGATCTAAGATTCAGCAGCAAACCAAGCAGGACTATCATCAGTTTGTGGTAGATTCTATAGTGGCATGTGGCAATATGAACTGGTGAACCATAAACATATCTCTGAATGCAATCACACTTTAAAACAGCCACTGTAAGCAGGATGACACCCCCCCAAAATGTTCTTTTTGCAGGAATTATGCAAATTATGCATAACAAATGAAAAAAAAGTTATTAACACTGAATAAAATACAAAGATTACATATTTACTTTAGAAAACAATTGATAGTCTTGTTAGAAAATGCTGCATAATATCAAGTGAACTGCAGTATCTTAGTATATTGGTCGGTCAGTCAGTCAGTCAGTCAGTCAGTCAGTCAGTCAGTCAGTCTTTTTTTTTTTTGGTCACTGACCGGCAAAACAAAAGAGTCACATTTCACTCGCTGAATATCAATACAGTCTATACAGCACAGAAATTGACTAGAGTAGAACAAGCTATAAAATCATATAACAATACAAGTAAGATTGTAAATTTAAGTTTAAGAATTTTGGGCATTAAAATTAATATAGTAGGGTATTATACAATTTATACAAGGCAAATAAATGAATATGTGGAATAATCGAATAGTAAAATTACCAATCTAAAGCATAGATCTTGGTCTATCAATCCAGTAACAATACAGAATTGCTGATATGGACTTAGCTAAACAGTGTACAGTATTGACCATAGTTCAACAGCTTGCAACAGTGAGTGTTACAGCAATTCTGAAATGAGCATTCATATATGTAACTCAGTAACACAGACATTAATCCTGCCCTCCTGTGGCTGTTGGCCTATTAATCAGAAAAGCAGGATACCAGAACTAATAGAGCAAAATATGTACATAGATCAGTAAGACAGAAAACGAATCAAGGCAAACAAATCATTGACATTGCTGAAATTACTGCTACAATCCAACACCCAAGCAAGAATACTCCCAGTGCAGCTGGGATTTTTGTAACCAAAATGTTCACTGTGATTATAAAGCTGTAGCCTGAGGATGGACCTCTTACCCAAGGATAGACCTCTACAACTTCCATAACAAAGAATAAGGGCGTATAGGCACCATAATTCATCGGTATCTGGATGGCCAGAGATTTCTTACTGTATCTTAGTCCCAAAAGGCTGGGCCACTGATGGCGAACCTATGACACACATGTCAAAGGTGACACACCACGACATTTTCGGTGACACACCAGCATTCACCAACACTTGACAACAACTACTCTCCCAGTGTGAGTTACCAAAGAAACTGAGTTTGTTTTACTTGTATTTCATTTTTGTAATTATTTGATGTTCCTTTATATAATACATAGCACCATACATGATTGGACTATATTTTTTTAAGTAAACCAATATGTAAAGATTTGTTTCTCTTTTGTTCAGGGGGGGCGGTGTGACACACCAGCGGAGTCATGTTAGGCATTTTCCAAATATTTGACACGCCAAGCCCAAAAAGGTTTGCCGGCACTAGGCTAGGCATATTAGGCTAACTTTGTATGAAATATGAGCTACCCATATTCAAATGTAATTTATTTAGAAAAGAGGTCCCTTGAAGTGCAGGAGAAAAAATAAAGTGTGATTAAGTCTCCTTCAAGCCCCTGTAATTTTTCTGAGAGCAATGCAGAATTGGTTTGCCATTGCCTTCTTCTGAGGCTTTTTTTTTTTTAGTTTACAGTCTTCTTATTCCCTGAAGGTCTCCTATCCAACTATGAACCTGGTATTTAACTTGCATTGCTTCTGAACCCAGATGAGGTTGACCAGCTGCTGCTATCTGCTAAGAGTTTACACCTTATTCACAAACAAGTATGTTTAGATGTGCTTCCCCAGTCTTGGTTATCAGTATTAGAGTGAAGCTTTCAAACTGTTCATCATAATTATTTCCCATAAATATAGAACGGTTGTCACCATTTGTATGTGAAATCCCTGGGTCAATAGCTGTGATTGGAATCAAGCCATAGATCTCTTTCTAGATCATCCAGCTGCATGAATTATATTCTCACATTGTTCAAAAATATGTGCAAATAGAAACTAGGGGGTATTCAGTGTTCTGTTGATCCTGCCACTGTGAAGATATCCTCCTTCTCTGTACAAAAAATATTTGTATTGTTTCATCTACATTATTTGATGACAACACTTTTCTTAACCGGTAAAATTGTGATGTAGACCTTATGCACTGATGTTTCTCAAGCTGACTCGGATCTGCCTGAGACAACTGCACTAACTCTGACTGCTAAATAAACATTCAAAAAACATGGGCACCACTAAAAAAATTATTTTTTAGCCAGTTATAAGGCCACCCATCTTACATACATAACCCTGGGTGGCTAACAATTCATAAAAAGTACATCATAAAACCTCTAAGGACAAAATGCAAAACAAAGTTAATATAACCATCCTACAATACCCAAGGCACCATAACAGACTCACAACACAAATATACCTAGAGTGGGCTCAACTAACAATTGGCACCTGGAAGAACAGCCAGGTCTTCGCAGCTTTCTGGAAAGGCAGGAGAGCTGGGGCCTCCAAATCTCAGGGCAAGGCCATTTCAGAGGACATGAACCATGACAGAGAAAGTACATCTTCTAGGTCCCACCAGATGACATTGTTTAATAGAGGGGACTGGAGCACACTCACTCTGTCAGATCTGGTGGGATGGGCAGAAACCAGTGGGGGAAATCAATCCCACAATTAATATGGCCCTGTGTCATGCAAAGCTTTAAAGTGATTACCAGCACTTTGAACTGCACCCAGAAGTATCCTGAAAGCTGTGCAACAGCAGCAGTGTGGCATGCACAAATGCATGCCTCTGAATTCTGGACCAGCTGAAGCTTTTAATTATTTTTCAAAGCAACCCCATGTTGAGCAGATTGCAGTAGTCCACTTGGAAAGTAACTAGGCATGAGTGACTGTGACCATAAACCCCCAGTCCAGCAATAGGCAGAATTCACACTCAAGATGGATTTGTGCAATTTCCCCCCCCCGCCCCCCCACCCCCTCTAGCAAAGTCACATTGGTGAGATGAGTGGCCATATAAATCAATAAAAATAAACAAATAAATCAATAGCTATGGCTCCCTCCTGCTCTTCAAACAGGAGCTGTGATTCCAGGAGGACTCCCAAGTGGTGTACTTACTCTGTCCAGGAGGAAGTCCTACCCTATCAAGAGTTAAAGGTTATGAATCTCTGGATCCAGGGTGTCCAAACCCAAAGCTACTCAGTCTTGCTAGACCTGAGTCACAGCTGTCTTCCCCATCCAGATCCACACAGCCTCCAGGTAACCCTAGGTGAGCACCATTTGTCTAGCTAGAGATGCAGATGTATAACTGAGTATAGGTAGTCCTCAGTTAACAATAGCAATTGGGACCATAATTTCTGTCACTGAGCAATGCAGTTTATTTATTTATTTATTTATTTATACATTCGATTTATAGTCCGCCCATCTCCCCCCAATGGGGAACTCTGGGTTGCTCACAAAGTACACATATCTAACACATATATATACAATTTATCCTACGACCAGCAGGGGTCGCTAGGGGGGTCATCCGGGCTTTTCCTCCTCCGTAGATCTTCCTTGCCGCTGTCGCTCATGCATGCTTGCATTCGGAGATTCGGGCAGCACCGGTATTTTCCTCCCCCGCGCAGCCCCGCTGGTTCCTCCCATCTAAGACAGGAGTACCCATTTATCTACTCGCAGATAGCTTGTAAAATGCAACATCATGTGAATGCACCGCTTAGTGATGGCAGTTCCAGCACTTCCTGTTGCTATCATTAAGCGAATCCCTCACCGTTGTTAACTAGGACATCACGTGGTCACCATCTGCGACCTCCTGCTGGCTTCCCCATTGACTTTGCTTGTAGGAAGCCAGCAAAGAAGGTCACAAATGGTGACTATGTGACCACGGGATACTGTGATGTCTGGACAGCCAGTCATAAATACCACTCATTCAGCACCATCACAAGTTTGAATGGCCACTGAACAAGGACGACCTGCATGATCAGCATACTGGTGATATTTCACTCCAAGCCAACAAGTGACCTCACCCAGTGGTTTCATGTAGATGTTAAATAATAGTGAAGAGAGAGCCGAGGCACCCTGCATAGAATGGGCTGTGGGCTAAACCTCTCCCCCTTACCAACACAGCCTAGAACCAACCCCAAAGGAAGGAAGAGAACCACCACAAAACATTGTCCCACGGGCCCATTAATTTAAACAAATACCCTCCTCCATATAGCTTTTGTCTATAAGGTAAGGGCAAGGGGGTTCTCCTATTTATTTATTTAGCCTTCCATTTTGAAGGCCCCTTCAAACTTGCTTCCAAAAGTAAGTATTTCTCTCCCATGTGAATTATTCTATGTATTTCATGTCATGACAACATTATCACAAATTTACTGATAAAGAACATTAATCCTAAATACTAAATGACTAAGGGTAGTCAAATTCCCATACCCATACAGTATACCAATCACATTATTGCCTTTGGGATAAGCAACATTACGCAGAATGTAGAAACAGAATAGTAAGCGATGATGATGATGATGATGATGATGATGATGATGATGATGATAGTAGATGAGATTTAAAAATGGGGAAGAAAATCTAGATAATGCTAATTTAAGCCAATGCCATTCTCTATATCTTTCCATATCTTTCGGTCCTAGCACATCATCCTTGCTTCCACTATACTCATGCCCCACTTCATGCACTGCCTTTTGTTCTTCAAACTTCTCACCTCTCTCCTTTTGAGGGTTTCATCCATCCCATCCAGACAAGGCTTTCTCAGGCTTCCCTTGCCTCTCAACTCATCGACTCTTCCTTCATATGCATCCCAGTTCAGCTCCTGTTCATTTTCTCTAGATAACCAAACCACCTCAACAGATTTCTTTTGTACTGGTCAATCACTTTTGTATTTCAATGACTTTTGTATTCAATCCATGTTCATTCATTCTTGACACTATCTTTTCTTTTTTACCACATATATTTCTTAAGGAAATATTCCATTCCCCCCGCATTCCACTTACTTTTAGGTTTCTCCTGATAATAACCAAAACTCCATATAATGAAGTGGGCAAAAGCATTTTCTTATTCACGATCACTTTTGCTTCTTTCAACAAACATGTTACTACACAATACCCACTGCCACTTCTTCCAGCATTTGCACATCCTAACATTTCTCTATTTTCTTATCTTTAATAAACATTTTATCAAGGTACATATTCATATACTTGCTTCAGTTCTTTTTACCATGTATGTATAATTTGCAATTGTTTGCTCCATTTTCTCTATCAGACACAATTACCTTGGTTTTGATGTAAATATTCAGATCCATACTCCTTGTTGCATCATACAATCTATCCAACACTAGCTGCAAATCATTTGGGTTCCCAGTCAACTACACGGCATAATCTGCATGCAGAAGCATATGTAGATTCATGTCTGTAAGACCTCCAACATCACCCTAAACATTATTTATACATCTATCCATAAATATGTTAAAGGGACATCACACATTTGGCTTACTCCCTGCTCAGTATTGAACTGGTCAGTAAGCATTCTGGTCTCTGCTAAAAATGAACTTACCGAGATGTATACTACAAAAGCAGATTTTTTACTACAGTACATTGCAGTACAATAATATTACATTTTTAATTGATGTAATTCCTTTAACAGATTCCAGCAGTCATGTTTTAATTGTATGCTAAGAATGTTTTAAATACAGTTTCAAAGCAGGTTTTGAATTATTATGAGTTTCCTCCAAGTTTTATATTCTGTATAAATGTTTCTTTATTTAACTATTAAGACACACATGATTACTAATTATATGCTTACTCCATGGTTAAATTTATGTCGTGGAACACATCAAGAATACTTTTTCTTTTTAAATTAGTTTTGCAATTTTATGCTTATGCCATTAGGAATTATTAGAAAGTATTAAAGGAATCACAGTGGGGGAGGAGACAGTATAAAATATTACTTAGGGATAATATGCTGTGCATTATAATTAAGCCAGAAATGTTCCTGCCTCCTTGCATTTCATTAGTATGTGAGTTTACTATCTTGTCTGTTTACTCTATAAACTGAATAATACATAATTTTAGGGATTGGATATTTAGATAATTTTCCATTTTTTAAATTTATCTTAACATGAGGGTTCCTAGAAAGCTTTCTCAATGGGTAAAATTGAATTTATCCCCTACAGTATTTTGATACAAATTTAAATTCAAGAAAATTTGGACAGATTTGGGGTTTATCAAGGTACATATTCATATACTTGCCTTAGATTTAGTGTTTAATATCTGGGATAAGTTTATTTGGCAGGGTGATCTCTCAAGGTTTTTATTGTTAAAAGGACAATTATGATGTGTTGGGAAATCTGGCTTTAATTTACCATACTTTCTGACTCATTACTGGCATTTATTCTGACTTCAGCAAATGGGTGTAATAAACAATTTCAGAATTCACCTCCTCTTTGGACTCAACTTGAACATTATTATTTGATCCCATTGACATCATGGCAGGTATTTGGATCTGCACATTTGTTTTAATATCTGCACTTAATGCCACCAGATTCATATGGAAAATATTGGGCTGCAAATATAATTCTGACCCTTTTATTTATGATAATCTCACATAACTCCAGTTTTAAAATAGTTGACCAAATCATTGGGGAGGGGATATGTTATATTGAATATTTCACCATATGACTAGTTTCAATAAACTTCACTCTGATGTTCTTTTAAAACTTTTCTAGAACTTAAAACAAGGTTTAATTTATATCAGAGTGCTTCTTGGCATGTTTTGGATTAATCAACAAAGAGTCCAAAGCCAGTAACTATTTTTATAAGAACCTGAAGGAACTTGATGTTAATAATTTATGTGACCTTTGAAATACTGAGCTCAAATGTTCCCTTTTTTGTAAACAAACTGAAGATTACTCTAAAGGATGTGAAGTTAGTTTCCTTTGATCTTAAAATAAGGTTAATATAAAAGAAAAATTATTTCACATATATTAGCTACCTCAGAGAATATTTAATAAGGGTTGGATGGATGAATTTGCCTTATTACTGGAGATGCAGTTTAACAGTTGGAACACTAATTCACATAGTCTGGACCTATCCTAATCTTGCTATACTCTGGGCTGAAATCCACAGGATTGTTAACATGATTTTAGACCAAGCATTGAAAGTTAACTACACATATGTTCTGTTCGGCTACATTCCCAGCATTTGGAACCTATCAATACCTCAGAATCATAGATTTTTTGAACAAGAGAATTATTATACAAGATTGGAAGGACACATCTATACTTGACTTACAACAGTGATGCTGACGTGCATGATCTGTCAGCAATGGAATTCGTTTTTTTCTGAGAAGGGGCAAGGAATTTCCTCACATTATTTGAAAGTTGGTTGTTTTGTTTTTTTAAAAGAAAAATTCTGATGTTGAATTATTTTGTTTCATTATTTTTTTCTGTTAATTACTAACAGACGTTAATAATAAAAATAAGATGCCAAAACAAAGTTGAATGTATTTGTAAATAACATTTGCATACACAAAGATATTTTTCTGGATAAAAGGTCTAAATTGCTCAGTCCAGTTGAATATGTATGTATGTTTATTTATTTATTTCATATAACCCATGGCGTATGTGCAATAAGGATTCTAATGGATCCTAAAACTCAGACTCTAAAGCTTCCTCATTCTGTTCAAAAGAAATAGACAATTGAGAATCATTTTAATGACCCAATAAAAAAAAAAAGACCTATCATAATGAATACACACTTGCTAAAATTCTCTAAAAGATGCAAGAGGCCTCTAAGCCCTCACCTCTAAAGATCAAGCTGTAAATGACAGTGTAAATGTAAATAGAGTGCATTGCCAGGCTTGAAAGAACTCAGATCAAGAAAATCCCTCAATCAACTTTTACATATTAGTATTCCTGATTTTTAATCTGCTGTGTTTTCTGGTTTCCCTAGAACTTACTCCTTCTCATAGATGAAACATGTTTTGTCAGCAGTAGAGGTAAAATATTTCCTACTTTTTTAAAACTAAAAGAGCTGCAAGGCTCCAAAGGCACCTAGAATCCTCATTCTTTCCAGATGTGTACCCAAACCCTTTTGAAATTATTTTTAAAAAGTTATTGTGGTAACTGCATTTAACTTGAGAAGGAGCTCTTGACCTCTTATTTGACAATGCACTATCTGAGGACCCCTCAGGTGAGAGGATTGGCCTTAAGAGTGTGATCTAGAGAACATGCTAGCCTGGTGCCTCTCCTCTGTAGTCATCAAGGTGAGACATCACAGCTGGAAAGATCCTTTGGATTGATTGCAAGCTCTAGATGCTTTACTTTAAGTAGTCTTCAAAACACAGGGTCAGAAATAGAGCTTTCTCTGGAGTGCTGCCTAACACCCTGATGTCTCAATCTGAAGATACCTCAGAGTGATGGATTTGGGTAGATAAAAATCCAATAGAGTGGCTGGCAAGTCCTTGTCCTTTTCTGCCATTCTATGGATTCATTGTCTGAGGTAGTACAGTTGCTTCCTTAATAGATCAACACTGAACAGAGGAACTCATAAGCCTAGAATATGCAGATAATTTGCAAAAGCAACTATAGCCACTGAAATATTAATGTATTGATTTATTTCTTTGTTTAAGGGATTTGTAAAGCTACCCCGTCACAATTTGTGATTCTGAGCAGCACACTAGAAAGAAGGAAGGGAGGGAGGCAGGCAGGCAGGCAGGCAGGCCAGAAAGCAGGAAGGCAGGGCTATACAAAAGCAACAAACCCTAAGTAATAAAATTAAGGATTTTAGTTATTGGAATTATATTTCTAGAAAGATTTTGATTTAATGCAGGGTCTTATGAAAGGCAATGGATAAACACTCTACACTTCACACAAATCCAGCTAGAGTTTGTTTGTTTTTAATTACAGAAAGCAAGTGCTTTTATTTTAATTTACTGACATAATTTTAATTCAGAAAACATTGCATCTTCCTTCAAAAGTTATGATGTTCAAAAGATTTAGCAGAGCATAGAAATTCATTTAACAGGGACTTACCTTCTACTGAAACTGAATCATGCACATATGAAGCAATGTTAAGTTCCAAATATGTCTTCATTGCACTACAAAGGAAAAGCATTGGTTCGGTATTTTTATGAACTATGGGAAGCAACACCTACATGTGAGCCAGAAAGCAGGACTTCGTATAAAATAATGAAATTGTACTAAATGCACCCCATTTGGTATTTACTGATGACATATTTTATAGCAGCAGTAAAGTTGAAGCAGAGAAGGGAACACAAATGTAAAATCATTTCCCTAGAATAATAGGTAAATCCAATGGTTTTGGTATCCAGTAGTGTTATTTTGATGATAAAACAGCAGCTGCCAATGGAACTATAGAAAGCTGGATTGTAAAGGCAGATGGGCATTGCCTGCCTACAGTGATGACCTCCCTGAAGCAAGTCTTTCTTCCTTAACTGATGATAAATGCATTTATTTTTTGCCATTTTCTATGCATACATATTCGAAAAACTCACCCATCAAAGGTCTGGGAACTGCCAATCTAGCTCATTAGCAGCATGAATAACAACAAAAGGAGTCTAGCCTCTTGGTGAAACATTCTTCCTTGCATACATACATAGTCCGATTCATCTCCCATGGACTTACCCAAAGCTGAAAATTTGCATTTGAATGGGATTAAATAAAGGTGGCCTATTTCACTTATATTTCATAAAACTGTGCAGCAAATGAGCTTTCACAAAAGAGCACAGGTCCAGCCACAGTGTGGTAGCAGGAGAAGGCAACAGAATCACAGGGTAAGTGCCACGAGCAATAGGGAAAGAAACATAAGCAATCAATAGCACTACATGTCCAAGTCATGGAGGTAGTATAGAGGCACATACCAAGCCCCCCAGTCCCCAGGCCACAGAACCTTGGAGCTAAATAATCTGCAGCTCGCTCAGTTCACACAAGATACTAATCCATAAACTATAATTTACAGACCACAGTCGCTTTGTTCGTACAATATGTAAGCAAAACCAAAGGAACCATATTAATATTAACACATCGATCCAACCTAAAATTGCATGGATATCAATTGGATAAATCCTAGTATTCTGGCTTAATTAATTAATAAATTTGTGGATTTCACATAACATTGCCACTTTGGTTGCAGGTTTGTTTCTGGATGCAATTTGGGGGGGATAGCAATCCCCCCCACAAAGTCATACATGGCTTGGGGCCTGGCTATCTTCAAGAGTCCTCATTCCAGATAGAATCTGCCTGCCTAAGGCATGCTCATAGAGAGTGCATGCTAAAAATACCCACTGCTCACAAGAAGCAAAAAGAGGAGACCAGGAGGCGAGTATTGTCTGCAGGAGCTCACTCCTATGGAACACCCTTCTGCTAGATTTAAGAACCACACCTTCACCTCTAATACTTAGGAAGCTTTTAAAGCATGCATCTGCCAACATGCATTTGGGGACTGAGGCAAGAATGGGAGACATACCTCAGCTTGGGATGAATATAGTTGATTGGATGTTATAAAGCATCATGTTTTTAAAGATTGTATTATGATTTATGTTGATTAGATTTATATGATATGTTTGATGATTTTGAAGATTATGGAACTGTTATGCATGTTGTTGTAAGCAGTTTAGAATCAGATGATTGAAATGGCATAAAAGCATTCATGATAAATAAATAACAATGAACATGCATGTTCAATAGTCAGATGATTTCACAACATCACTTGCAATCTTGTCACATTAGTCTTCCCTAGACTGAGCTCTTAAATACCCTGGAATATGGCTCTGTTATTTCTATTCCAGCATGCTAGCTGGAGGAGATAGGAGTCATTTTCCAAAACACATTGTTAAGGAAAGCAGCATCAATGGCTGTGGTATATATTCTTTATTTGGAAGATCCCACGATTGCTTCCTGATGTTTCTAGGTATGGATGGGAGAACTTCGGCAAATAGGTTATTTTGTGTTAGAATGACCTAATTACCAATTTAATTTAAAGAAGTTACTTAGGTATAATCCAGGGCAGAACTGGACAACCTGTCGCCCAAAGGCACTTCCTTTACTTCATTTCTCCTTGAGATTATGCCACCAAAATTCAGTAGCAAATCCCTGAATTTTGGTGACATGATTTTTGACTAAAATCCAGAAAAAATAAGAGTGGAGACAAAAGCTTATGAGTTCTGGGAAGAGAAGCTCTCTAATTTTCCTCTCTTAAAATCCCCCAAACTGCCCAAAAAACAGACTGAATTTTTCAGCCCCCCCAGGCCCAATTCCATTGGCATCACTGGAAATCCTTCTGTCGGAGAACCAATCAGTCAGGAGACTGTGTGGTTGGCCACAAGCCAAAAATAGTCATCCTAACCCTATGCTGAGGAACACAACTCTCTCAAAAGAAAGTTGAGCAAGGAGCATATTTTTAAGCCTGCCAGATTATTTTCTTTGCATGTCCCTTCTGAGTCATTGTGCTTTCAGTTAGAGTCTGTTGAGGAAACAAATCTATCTTCCGAGTGACCTAAACCACTTGAAGAAGAATATAATTCAAAGGCTTGCATATAATTTCCTTCAGTTTCTGCCCCTGAGGAGAGATAAAGTCAGTGTTTGATTTGGACAATTTTGAGAGGCACAATAAAAGAAAGGAAAGCGATAAATATATGCTCAGAGAGGTAAGCAAGAAAGAAATCTTTTCTAGTTAGATGATGATGCTTGTCTTTGAGGCAGCAGGTGCTTTAATTGTGGGGGGAAATAGCGCAAGCAATTGCCACTTAGTTTTTTTCCCTTCCAGTCATGACATTTCAAGTGATCAATTGCAACCTTTCTCTTTCAGTCTCCCCCTTTTCTTTCACTTTTGATTTTGCATGCAAAACCTGAAGCTGATTAGGCAACTTAAATGGTTTAGGAATTAACTTCTTAAGATTTAAATTTCCAAATGCACATAAATTTAAGGCCTCTGTGCTTTGACATCCCCCCCAGTAAAAACAGAAAATGCAAACCATTCCATCAAACTATATGAATCAGAGAGAGAGAGAGACAGACAGAGTTGGTCTTTCTCCCCCCCACCCCAAATGTGACTTTCTTTGGCTTAATAGCAAGAGGACAAACACAGAACAAATCAGATCAGTTTTAATATTTTTCCATACCCCTTTCAGCCCAAACTCCATATACTGTGTCATTAAATAAAAGAAGTGCTGAGTCAAGAGACTCTTTCTCTTCATCAGAAGGTACAAATTCTCCTTTAATCTACCACTCTGTGTGTCCATGTGTGTGGATGGATGGATGGAAAGATGATAGATAGCTAGATAGCTAGATAGCTAGATAGCTAGCCTGGAATTCTGCTAGACTTTCAGGGAATCTATAAAAATGTATGTTGAGCAGAGACCTCAATGCCCCCAATGGTTGATAGATCATTCCATGACATCTTGTTTCAGTACAAAATGAATCCAGATAAAGGTTTGGTTTTTAAAAAATGATTTAAATTCTCATACATTCTAATTTGAAATTTGGTTTTTATTGCTCAGTCAGTGCATCTCTTCCATAAGAACAGATTCTATTAAGCTTTATTGCAAGGGTGCCATAATTCAGCAGAAAAGCAAATGTCTTTCCTGAAATTCAGTCCTTGACACTGCTAACAAAGAAAAGGAAATACAGAAAAGTAATTATAAGTCAGGGGAAAACACGAGTTAGAGGGAACAATCATCTGTTAACAAAGGGTGGTTTCATATTTTCCTTATTTAGAAAAAAATTATATATCATTTAGTAAAACATAGGGTAAGACAGAGAATAATATATGGAATGAAATACTAATTGTACAATCAATAAACCAACCAAATAATAAATAACTTGTCAAACACTAGTTTTAAAGCAGTGAATGTAACTCTAATTTGATATGTAGGGCTAGTGCAAAAAGTTCCCAAGCTGTGGTCCTGGGACCATGAGTAGCGCACAAGGATATCACTGAGCATGTCATCACTGAACACACACACACACAAAAAAAAGAGCAAGAGAGTGCAATCTTAGGAGGAGCAATCTCACATAATTTTGATCATTTGGTTTTTGAAAATTAATTGTCTGTTTAGTTTGGAATTCTATGGACACAATTGGGAGAGAGGGTAATATGTTTATGGTTAGCTCCTGTTTAATGTCAAAAACGTCATGGTCCCCATAAAAGAAAAAGTGGGAACCAGCAAAAGTAAAATGTGATGTAATATTCACTCTGTATGTTTGCTCAGATCTGTCTATTTGCTGTCTGATAGGTGGGTAAAATTGCATCGTAAGGAATTTTCAAGGCTGCTAAAATTAATCAAATTCCTGAACCGATGGTTTTAAATCCATAACAGAAAAAGCCTTTTCGGTCAGTCTTCAAGTACCTGAGACCAAAACTATTATGGGAGAATAAGTAGAAACACTTATTGAAACACTCTCAATTTGGTTGAGAAAGAAATTCATGAAAATTCCTATGGAATAAGCCATGAATGTGGGCCCCACTCCCTGTATCTTCCATACACATTTATTTCCTTAATTCCTGATCTTCTTTCACAGACCAGAGGAGGACTACAAAAGAGTTGAACTTACTTTCAAATAAACAGAAAACATCATATTCCTTTATTCTGGAACACAAGCCTCTTCAGACAGTTGGTTGCCTTCAGGCTGTTGACCATAGCTATTTTCTCTTGAGTTCAAATTCAGCAGTGGGTTTTCTGCTTGTCCTTTCCACTGCTAAAGGGAAACCCTGCTTTACATTTCTCATAGTCTGTGCTGAGTGATAGTTGGTTATTCACATTTTCAGCATTCATAACCAGTATTCCTGTACAGCCAGCCAAAAATGAGAGGATCTTAGCTGCTAATTACTGAATTACATGAGCCAGAACCTGCTCCTTCTCTTTCACACAACAGCAGCAGCCCACATAATTAAAAATACATACATTTTTTTAAAACAATCTAGTTATCATCAGGGGTCTTAGTTAACATCTAATTTTAACAGTTTATGATACCAATCTCCTTTGTATTTACAAACTAACTCAATTTATTTAAAGTGTTGAATTTGAAGATAGATCCAAAAGTTTAATAATAAAAGTAATTTAATCATAGTGTTCAGTATGCTTCCCTAAGGTAAGGCTACTTACACATATTTCATTAAATTTCTGTACATGCATGCTTAAACTGCTTTAAATCAGTGCTGATTTAATCACAGAACATTCATAGGAAGGTTTTGGAAAGGATCAAGAAGTTATTTCTTTTAATAATTAGAGAGAAGAAGGACTGAATTATTAGAGATACCTATCACACATAATGAGGAAGAAGCAGCTATATCAAAATCAGCACAGAAAGTGTTGCAGAGATGGAAACTTTAACACAAAGTGAAACTTAAAGGTTCCAGTCAGCAAAATCTGCAATTTTTCAATGTCAGTCTTTCCAAATGCTGTTATAATTTTGCTTTGTGCAGTTGGAAAAGTATGTTTAGAAAGAAATTATCATTTATAGTACAGCAATTTTAATTTCAAAACTGAGATAAGCGGATATCTGGAAAAACAGATTCTCCTAACATATAACAAGAAAATTAAATGCATCAGCTCTCCCTGACATTGAGTAACAGATTCATAGGCAGCCAGGTCACTGTAGTCCTGTAGAGGATTTTAAAACAAATTTTTAAATGGCTCAGTTACTGAACTTACAAACAGAAACATGAAAAATCAAAATAAACTTTGAGAACCTCAAAAGTAATACACAGTCCAACTTATTTTTCATATCAAAGTGACTACAAATGGAAATTCTTTATCAGAGGCTGTGCAGTTCAGACATTGATGGTCTTGGATCAGGGATATTCAGCTTTATAACCCCTACGCCAGTTACTAAGTGTCCTTGAATCCACTACTCTCTCAACTTAATCTTTTTCAAAAGGTTGTTGTAAGAATAAAATGTAGTGGGGGAAGAGAAATACACTTGACATTACTGGTGGGTTGGGGAGGCATGGTATAAGTACAATAAGCTGCAGAGAATTTTCTTTGTTCTTTCTTAGGTCCTTTTCTTAAATTACAGGTGAAACTCGAAAAATTAGAATATCGTGCAAATGTTCATTTATGTCAGTATAGCAACTCAAAAGGTGAAACCAATATATGAGATAGACGCATTACATGCAAAGCGAGATATGTCAAGCCTTACTTTGGTATAATTGTGATGATTATGGCATACAGCTTATGAAAACCCCAAATTCACAATCTCAGAAAATTAGAATATTACATGACATCAATAACACAAGGATTGGAAACAGAATAATATCGGACCTCTGCAAAGTATAAGCATGCATATGTACCCAGTACTTGGTTTGGGCCCCTTTTGCAGCAATGACTGCCGCAATGCGGCGTGGCATGGATGCTATCAGCCTGTGGCACTGCTGAGGTGTTATGGAAGACCAGGATGCTTCAAGAGCGGCCTTCAGCTCCGCTGCATTGTTCGGTCTCATGTTCCTCATCTTTCTCTTGGCAATGCCCCATAGATTCTCTATGGGGTTCAGGTCAGGCGAGTTTGCTGGCCAATCAAGCCCAGTAATCCCATGGTCATTGAACCAGGTTTTGGTACTTTTGGCAGTGTGGGCAGGTGCCACGTCCTGCTGGAAAATGAAGTCAGCATCCCCATAAAGCTCGTCTGCGGAAGGAAGCATGAAGTGCTCCAAAATCTCCTGGTAGACAGCTGCATTGACCCTGGACTTAATGAAGCACAGTGGACCAACACCGGCAGATGACATGGCTCCCCAAATCAACACAGACTGTGGAAACTTCACACTGGACTTCAAGCATCGTGCATTGTGTGCCTCTCCATTCTTCCTCCAGACTCTGGGTCCTTGGTTCCCAAATGAGATGCAAAAGTTGCTCTCATCAGAAAAGAGGACTTTGGACCACTGGGCAACAGACCAGTTCTTTTTTTCTGTAGCCCAGGTAAGATGCTTCTGACGTTGTTTGTTGTTCAGGAGCGGCTTGACAAGAGGAATATGACATTTGAAGCCCATGTCCAGGATCCGTCTGTGTGTGGTGGCTCTTGATGCACTAACTCCAGCCTCAGTCCACTCCTTGTGAAAGTCCCCAACACTTTTGAATGGCCTTTTCCTGACAATCCTCTCCAGGCTGCGGTCATCCCTGCTGCTTGTGCACCTTTTTCTACCACACCTTTCCCTTCTATTGATGTGCTTTGATACGGCACTTTGGGAACATCCAACTTCTTTTGCAATTCCCTTTTGCGGCTTTCCCTCCTTATGGAGGGTGTCAATGATGGTTTTCTGCACAACTGTCAGGTCAGCAGTCTTTCCCATGCTTGTGATTCCTACTGAACCAGCCTGAGAGACCATTGAAAGGCTCAGGAACCCTTTGCAGGTGTTATGGATTCATTAGCTGATTAGAGGGGGACACTTTGAGCCTAGAATATTGAACCTTTTCACACTATTCTAATTTTCTGAGATTGTGAATTTGGGGTTTTCATAAGCTGTATGCAATAATCATCACAATTATACCAAAGTAAGGCTTGACATATCTCGCTTTGCATGTAATGCGTCTATCTCATATATTGGTTTCAACTTTTGAGTTGCCATACTGACATAAATGAACATTTGCACGATATTCTAATTTTTCGAGTTTCACCTGTATGTAAATCCAATGAGTTTTCTAACATGACAGCACTATACTTTAAGAAGTATTCAATCAAAGCTGACTGGAGGAACATTACCATGACCACTATTATTACTTGGGTACAGAGAAGAAGTTTTAATGTACCTCTTTATATTTTTCAAAAGGAAGCAGCCCACAGACTTCAGCATTGACAGAATTAGCTGTGTGGAATCAAAACATCAATCTGCTGTAACCAAAAGGAAAACGTGTGTTGGTCTTTGAAAAATTACCAAGGTGTAAGAAGGAGTGAAATGTGAAGCATACAAAATAACATCTAGAGTCAAGCTAGACTCTAGACTTTTCAGCAGTTTACTATTTGTTCTGCTTCTCAGGAATAAAGTTCATACTGGTTTTAAATTCCTCAAGAAATTTGTAACTTTACATACAGAGAAAGAAGTAGCATAGAACATAACAATAAAGATAAATACACCCTTGAGTGTGAAAGCTATTTCTGAGGTCCAGGAGTGCACACTACCTTCTACATCTTTTCCTTCTGGTTGTCGCTCTCATTCACAGGACGTGCTCTCCAGAAACTTATTCCCTTATTCAGAAACTGTCTTACTAGGCAGAAGGTCTCATATGTAGGATGTTGTTTGTTGTTGTTCTTAGTGACCAGCTGGCTAGAGGGTCTGCTTGGTTTTGCACTGCACCAACCTGGTTCACAAAGCGAAGGTATCAGTGCATAATGCTTTTCATTAAGCTTGTCACAGAGTCTGATGATGATTAGGTCTGAGGGGGAATGATTGCTCTAATCACTGGACCACACTGGGTCTCAAACTCAACTAGATTAGTCTCTTTCACACAGTAATAAAATATATACTGTACACAGTGGTTAAAGTCTTTATATAGGTCTACATTCCAGGGTTTAAATTCTACACTTTTTCCTTCTATCTTTCTGAGTCTACAGGTAACTGACTTAGAATGCACTTATCTATGTTGAGATAAAGGTTTTCTTCATGTAGCAAATTATTGCCTTACCAGCTTCATTCTTCACGTTGAATATGTTTAGCTTAAAAAAAGATGACTCTGTAGGATTATGGTAGCACTCTTCAAATGCATGAAAGGATGTCATAATATCTGTTCTGTCTCATTCCACAAAGCAAGACAATGGAATAATGGATTTAAGATACAGGAAAGCAAACTTCATTTTAATGCTAGCAAAAATGTACTAACAGTAAAAACAGTTTGACAGTGGAACCAATTACTCATAGAGATGGTGGTCTCCCCTTCACTGAATCTATCCAAGCGGAGACTAAACAGCCATCTGTCTGGGATGAGTCAATGTTTGCCTCATTTTTTATGTATATCTAATCCATTGTAATAAAGCCTATTAGCATACAGTAAAAGCAGATATAACCATAAAAATGTCAGTAGTCAGTACCAATATTTCCATGATAGTTTAAGAGAAGGGTAAAAAATGCACTATAATTATGTATGGAATTGTATGAACAATTTCATATTAAGCAGTACTTGTTCAAATTTGTATAACGATATAGGGAGCTAAAAAACATGATATGATCTCCTTATCACATTACATTGAATTTCTTGGTTAATATAAACTTGTTTTTCTTATTTAGAAAATCTTGACCATTACTATTGCTTCAGCCTGTCAACCTAGACACTTACTACCTTGAAAACAATTATCATAATCAGTTAATAATCTCATCATTACAGAGATTTATGAGCGGAGTATTAAACATAAATGTGTAGTAATTGCTTGTGCATTGCTGATCTATTTTGCCAGTTAATATACATTATATAATTCCCAGTATAAGCCACTAGAAAGTCATTTTGCTTAATTCTAATTTCTCACCTGCTGCTATTAAATATTTTCACTATAAATATGGAGAATATGTTGCTCAGTAATACAGACAAGCATATTACTGGGGGAAATTTTGGTTACCTCAAGCAGCCAAAACAGTCTGTTATTTTGCTTTGTTGCCACATTACAATGATTTAGAGCTACAATTTTCAACTCTTTTATGGAACAGAAACTGCTAATTTATTAATCTTTCCAATACAAATATTCCAACTTGCTCTAAAGGAATTAATGAAAAATTATTTGTCTTGCTTGATTTATTTTTTAAGATAGGAGGTTTTCTTTAAAGGAGTTTAACAGATTTATGCCTAATATAGTCTTCCCCATTCCTGATGTGAGTTAGTGTCCAATACATTTGGAGGGCACCAGATTGTAAGAATGGGCTTCCAAGAACTAAAAGAAGCAATTTCTGACACCCAGTCCTGGAGAAATGATATCACAAAGAGCTGGAAGTGACTGAATGATTGAATTACCACCTGAATGATAGACTAGGGAAGGCTGCGTTTTTCAATAGCTGCTAATACTTTAATTAAGAACTTCAGACAACTTTTTAAATTTGACATTGGGCTTCTTGACATTGCTCAATTAAGCATCTACAGGAAGTCCACAAGGCATGGAAGAAACAGCCACTGGAGATGGCATTATGGTTACCACCGATAGCTTTTGCCCCGAAAACATAATAATCAGACATTATGGAGAACAACATAAATACCAACAAAATGTTGCAGGTAGAATATTGATATCGATATAACAGAATATACAACATTGTAAGGCTTGGGTGAGTAGCAGGTTCAAAATGAGATCAAAAATGAATTTTAATGCCAAGAAATGTAGTAATTCTGGAGTGTGCAAGCACTTACCTTCTTCAACTAGTTCCTAAGGAACATACAAAGGAGGAACAATTTTCTTTGTTTGTTATGAGTGTTTTTATTCCATTTCAGTTATTTGTTGGTTGATAAGAAACAGTATACAAATATATAAGAATTCAATGGCACCCACCAAACAGCTACATGTAGATGTTAAATAGGATGGGGGAGAGTCAAGTCCTAAGGCACCCCATACTGAAGTGCCCTAGAGCTCAACCTCTCCTGCTCCATGCACACCAACTGAAACTACCTGCTAAGGAATTGTGACCCTAATCTCCAGCATGTCCAGGTTGTTTTGGTTAACATAGTCAATAGCTGCTAAGAGGCCTAGCAGGACTACTACAGTTCCACAACCCCTTCTAAACCTCACCATGTATCATCAACAGGAATGACTAATACAGTATCCATCCCATGACAGGGTCTGAACCCTGACTTAAAAGGGTCCAGCTAATCCATTTCTTCCAGACCCCTTTGTAATTGATGGCCTGCCAGCTTCTCAGTCACTATAACCAGTTAGAAGTAGGGCAGTAGTTTTTCAATAAAGCTAGGTCCAGGGTGAGCTCTTTAAGGATCTCTCCAAGACCACCAGCATCACTGCCTCCTATAGTGAGTCATTCACAATTCTCCATATCTAGCTTCTCATTCTCTCCCTGGTAGCAAACACAAGCCAGGTGGGGCAGAGATCAAGCCCACAGGCGGCAAAGTTCATCTCCTGAAGGACTCTGTCCATTAGGAATTGTTAGTTCCATAGTTGCTATCTCTAAATTTATGATAATTGACAGGGTCCAATAGTTGAATCTTGAAATCAATTATCTAAATAAAAAGTACATATTTTCCTCAGATTTTCTTTTCAAAATCCATGTTTACAAATATTGGGTATCATCTTATCCTTTCTATTGAATAACTCCTTTGATTAGCAGAATGGAAATTACTGTTGCGAGCCTCATATTCTCAGAATCACTAGCTGAAAAACTCTTATGAGCAGATTTGAGCATCTATACCATGAGGAGAATCACTGATGACAGATTTCACCTGTGGTAGGCTGTGTTCACAAACATTCTCAGCCACAATGACACCAAATGATAAATGTGCAACTTGACATCATGGTGCATGTCTGCCTTTTTGGATGCCTATGTTTACATTATAAAGTATAGCTCATAGAGCTTCCTACGTAAATATCAGTACACTCAAGCAGTCAAGACTCACAGAGGAAGCTGGTAAATAAGGTGAAATCATAACAGGCAAGGTCTAACCAAGCACATAAGAAAATCAAAAATTATTTTACTCAGAAAACAGACTAAAAAAGGACTTGGCCAACCCCAAGTGACTCTGATAGTGAAGATGTTGCCTATTTTCAGGTAGCTAAATAAAAATTTTGCTTCAATGAAAAGTAAAAGTGAAGTGAAGTTTTTTATAGGATGAAAATATCTTAGGTAAGCATGGCTGGTTCCACCCCTGGGTCTGCACATAATGTTTCAGTTGGGTAACCTGACTATGACAGAGCTGCTGACTTTTCTCTTCCCTCCTTCATATCAAAGCAACCTGAATCTCTTCTGCTCAGAATTCTTTGTCAGACACTGTAAGCCCTAGAATTGAGTCATGACAAACTGACTTAAATAATCAAATGATAATGATGAAATAATGAATACTTAAAAAAAGGAATCTGCTAATGAGTGACAGATAGTTACTAGTACAACCATAACAGTCCTTCCTTTGACTGCCTTGCTATTCTCCCAGAATTTAAGATGCCATGAAGAAACATAGAAACAACAGTCAGCTTCCGAGAAAGAATAAATCAGCATATTTATTTTGAATTATAATCTTCTAGGTTCAGTTCACAATTTTGCCAGAGAAACATGGGATTGGTACAGCCATGCTGCTCTTTCCAGGTACTTTATGGGGACACTTAACCGTATTTCAAGACTTAGACCTATAGAGAATCAGGAGTTGTAGCCCAAGCTAATAGAACTATGGATGTCACTTTGATATCTGGGTGGATATGAGGATAATACATAATAAATAATAGAGGAATTAAATAACAGTGAGATAAATAACACAGAACATGCCCTTGGAAATGTTGGGAAATCTTGTTGTTGAAACAAGAGTTTAACACCATTTTTTAAAAAAAGATTCCCACAATTGCTTTTCAAACACAGGTAAATAGAGTGAGAATTTTACTGAGACCGGTAAGAGAATATAAAGCCTGCCATTAGTAAACTGGAACAATTACAGTCTTTTTGATCTCAAACATTCAGAAAGCCTTGATTCAGTATGAAGTTTACAAGGAATTTCTCTGTATTATTCAAGTGCTTTTGAGTCCAAGGCAAATGATGTTCAGATACATTGAAAATATAGTACATCTCCTCAAGAATGTAATTTGAACAGACATTCCAGATATTTATAATTATCCTGGTTCAAGTACATGCAACTCTTTACAATATGATTTTCACACTATGTGAAGATGCCAGGGGCCCAAGCATTTAAATGCAATTGTATACATTTTCTAATACTGAAGTGTTTATAACCTAAACTTCTCACTCAGAAATATCAAGTGACACGTTTATGTATTCAAGAATCAAGGCCAGAGGAGGACTTTGAAACAGAGCACTGCAATGTAATCATTCCATGAGGAAACTTTTATATCACTCAATAATTATATTTGGATGGTTTCCTCTTACACAATTGCAATTATATGAAAAGAGAGAGCAGAAACACACTTTCTGAATTGAAAAGAGTGTGCTATGAGAAGCAAGAATTCTGCTCTATAGGAGCAGATATAGGCATCTGATACAAACTGTGATTATGAACAATTGTAATCAAAATGCGCACCCCAATGTCTCAGTGCAAACTCTGGCCTTGATTGACCTCCTGTTCTGATGCCAGACACAAGTACCTTGGTAGCGTAAGTCACATAAATGGCATGTGTTTTCTCATTTGAGCCTTTTATCCTCCTCATGGATGTATATGTCTATAGATTTCTAACATGTTAAGGATCTAGTACAATTAAGTTTTTAAATCACAGGGGAGCCCATGTACAGGTCTAGAGGAGATTCTCTATTTCAGACCTTTTTTATCCCTATTATATAGAAGGCAACACAAATCAGTGGCAAGAACATGGCAGACGGATAGTTCCAACTAGCGTAGCCTCATTTTACCTTCCATGTAATGAGGCTGAACATTAGGTCATCAGTGCAGAAGGGTTCATTGCATTGCATATTTGAGCAAAGCAGCCCTTCAAAGCAACATAACAAGGTGCTACTTTTAACTGGCAGGGTAGGGATGAAGTATGATGATTACATACTACTTCTGCACATCTGCATGTACACAGAAGCCACTGTTAGGCAGGTAGCTCAGTCATGTTGGGGTAGATCAGCCCTGCTCTGATATCACTGTATACAGGAAATGCAAGCATGTATTATAGTACTGGTCATCAGACTAATATTTTCAATTTATTAATTATTCATCAAGAAATAGTTCTTACCACATCTGACTTTTATTTTTGTTTTAATAGACTCAAATATGTAATAAATATGTTTTATTAGCATTTATTGAATTAGAAAGAACAAACAAAAATAAAAGAATATATACGCAGAGAGACACACATATGTGGACTTTTCATCCATGTATCTATGTATATAGAATTTTACACCAAAGTTTCCACAAAGGATGACCATATTTCATGATCAACATTCATACATAGTCTGCAAACCATTCATAAATCTCAAGTAACATCAGGTCTTCGCTCCATTGAGTATTGGGGCCATAAACGATTCTTTCCAAGGTCGAAAAGCAAATGTCTTTGCAGTAAGAGGATTCAGAGAATATACTGCCTTTTATAACAGAATGTTTTCTCTGGAAGGAAGGAAAGGCCAGATAACCTCTCTCAATATTCTTCTGTAATGGTGTTATATCACTTTCTCCCCTATTGTTTATTTGGTTTGTACTTTGTATGGTGCTTACTTTTAAGTTGCAATTTATTAGCTTCTTAAATCCTGCTCACGAACGAGCATGGCGCATGTACACTTAGCTTTGGTTTGTTTTAGTTTTTGAGTTAGTATATTTTATTTCTATTGTCACGGTTACAAAGGCAGCCACTGTGCTTAGCAGCAGCACATGCTAAGGGACGCTCTGCCGCCGTGATTGAGAGCTGTTTCATGTGTTCTTCAGCATCTAGTCACCAAGTGGTGGTGCAGCAAGATGATATTGCACTTTGGCTTTCATAACAGAAGCCCTTTCGTACATGTCCCCATGACTTTCTTGAGAATAAGAAGTAATATGTTGTGGAATGATACTTTCTTAAGTTATATAAACATCAGTTATGATATACATGGCCAGCTAACCACCTCCTGGCTATCTGTCTGTAAGAAAAAGAAAGAATGCAGTGGCTAATTATGTCAGTCCCCTCTTATCACTATGTATAATGGTACCAAGTCTGTTGCTTCTCTGTTATCTTTCACTTTCTGAATAGTCCTCTTGGCTATATGACACACTTTACTCACACAGGATGGTGAGGATATCCCTCACAGTATTAGTTCCTGGGGGCAAATGTAAGAGGAGCTAGAGGAGCAAATAAATTTTACAAGTTTCCTCTAATACTCAGAAGTTTCAAAAACTTATGAAATTTAAGAATAGAACACTCCCCATATCATAAATTCTACTTCCCATACCAAAACCATGAGCATATCTAAGATAGCTTTTTGGATCTAAGCTATTGCTTATACCAAAACTGAACAACCCACGGTACCTCCCCAGCACCTGATTCTGTGGCTTTGTACAACTGAGGATCACATCACTGAAATTTAGCAGCAAAATGACTGTCCTCTACTACAGAGTCAAGAACAAGAATGGAAGGACTGTCCCATTCTATCCTTAAACACCACCAGAATGCTTCCCCCCAACACTCCCCCCCCCCCATCATGCCACTTAAACTCAGCCGTGTTGGCACTGAAAATCAACAGTACAGTTCTGGCCAAATATTTGTGTTGGGATTAAGGTGGGAATGGAAGCAGCCTCCATTCACATACCTGCCCTTAAAATACCTTGAATATGATGGAATGGAATTATGAAGGCCACACTCAGGGAGGCAAACATCCTCTTTCGTCTCCTGAGGAGCGAGGAAGAGATAAGAGGATGAGGCTGGCACCTCCCTGAGGAATTCACTCTGTTTTCACAGCTACTGTGGGAACAGAGGTTCAGTCTGGGAAGATTCTTGATAGAGGTTGTAGCTAATAAACATTGCTGAACAGAGTTTGCATGGTCTCCTGGAGTTCCTCGGGCTAGGCCTGACATTGAAGGAGTAAAAAGTTTCCACCTTGTCCTTCAGGTAACATCATAATGACCACCTGGTACTCCAGAAAGGCAAGTAACAAAGTTGAAGTCCCCAGCCCCTCTAAAGCTTCCCATTCCTGTCTTATGCTGCTTTAGTACTATAACCCTTAACACATTCAGGTGCAAAGGAAAAATAGTTTCCTCCATAATCACTGATCTTCATTATTTTGATCACAGTTCTCTGTACAGCAGAAACATGCAACCACAGCAACAAACTTTATTGCAGCCTTTAGGCCAGAAAACACTACACAGAAACACATACACCTAAAATTACTGATAAGACTAAAAGTACAATAAAATTAAATAACAATAAAATTAGTATAATAATAATAATACAAATATCAGTGGCAATCACCAAGATTAGTACTAATCTTGTCATAAGTGGGACAAATAGAACCAACAGAGGCCCAAAATCAGGCAATCTGAAAAGATACATCAGAGACCTGGTCAGGTAGAAGTGACAAATAAGCATTATGGTATCTATCAAGGTAGTTTTTTGTTTTTTTGTTTTTTATTTTTGTTTTAATTGGCTAGATGAATGTCTTCTGATATTCCCTGTAAAGAGAGCAACAAATGAGCATGTGGTTTAGGGACTCCACAGAATCATCTCCACATGGGCTAAACACTGCTGAAGAGGGATGCTTTTATAATGTCCCCCCAGGACTACAGAGGGTAATGTGTCCAACTTGGCCAAGGAGAAGGCCTGACAAAATTGCAGAGTTAGAAGGGAGGAGAGTTAGGATAGTGGCACATGCCCATTTGAGAAAAATCCAAATGTGAGGTTGGATATCAAGCTCAGATTGGTTTGGAAATCTACATTCCAGATATTCTGCTTAAGATAACCTGTGGCATTTTCAAATCCTAATAGGCAGAGGCTCTCCAAAGAGTTTGCTATTAGCTTTTATTAGCCAGATTGATTTAAAATGGTCTCTCAGAACCAATGGAGCCACATCCACAGGGAAAAAAAATAACTAGAAATTAATGAGATAGTACCAGGACTTTGGCACCCACAGAAACCAAACCTGTCTCTAACTGCAAGGGAACATTTTTATGCATCTTGGAACTGCAAGAATATTTTTATAAATTTGGATTGGACAGTTTCTAGGCTATTAAACTTTGTAAAAGTACAAATCTGAACATCCTGAAGAAGCTGAGAAGTAACATTAGCAAAAAATACCTTGCAAGCTGCGGGAATAAAATGTGTTGAATGGAAGAATCCCAAGACACCCGAGGAGCTTTGTTGGACAACACTGACCTGATATGAAAAACATGTGCTCCAAGATAAAAAGGCCAGGAACTGTGCCCCAAGATATTTATAAGTTCACATCTGCTATATTGGGATCCCATTATTTGCCATTTATGCATCCTATAGTTGTGTTGTGCAAAAACTAGAACTTTGGGGGTTTTATAATTTATTACAAGTTGTTCTTTTAGACAAAAGGAATGCCCTCCATGCCTTCTCATTCCCACCTGGGAAACAGACAAAATTACTACATCGTCTGCATATAATAAGGCTGCAATTGTACAATCTGCTAATATTGGAGAGTGATGAACAGGGGATGAGAGAGCCTGAATTACTGAATTAACATACAGATTGAAAAGTAAGGGGGCTAGAATGCACCCTTGCGTTACCCCTCATTGGGTGCAAACAGCCAACATCCAAAAAATACCCCCAGGGGGATTATCTGGCTCTCAGCGAGGTGTTGGAATAAAAAGTCTGGATAAGAAGGAGTAATCTTTTATCCATCAAATCAAAAACTGATTTGAAATCTACAAAGGCTGCAGAAAGACAGCCTTTGGGTGATGAGGTTTTTCAGCTAAATGGCACAGCACCAGGCAGTGGACTAATGTTGAACAATCCCCTCTAAATCCCACCCGCTTATCAGCAAGGATATTTTTACTTTTGATCCAATGCAATAAATTTAAATAAAGGTCTTTTGCATATAGCTTGCTTATTGCATTAAACAAGCTAATAGATCTGTAATTGGCAGGATTAAGTCTATTTTCTTTATTCTTATACAAAGAAATGGCTATGGCCTCATTCCACTCAGAAGGAAAATATGCCATGCTGTTAATATGAGTACATAGGACAGGGGCTCACCAATATTTATTTGCCTTTAGTAACTTGGGAGGGATGAAATCACCTCCATGAGCTTTCCCAGGTTTCAATTGTACAATGAGATCCTTAACCTCAGTTATAGACACGGGAGGCTATTTGAGAGGTACATTACAGTGGGAGACCATCTCTGGGTTATGGAATAATTCTAAACTGAAAATGCTTTGAAAGTAATTCTCCCAAATATCTGCAGGTATCTGGAAGATCGGACCTGAGCAACTACCCTCAGGACAGCAGTTAACTAGGCAGGACTCTTAAGCTTAGCTGCTGCAGTTAAACTCCCCCAATCCTCTCTCAACACTTGCTTTTTCTTAGATTTAAAAGGGCTTTATAGATATTCTTATGCTCTCTGAACAATTGAAAGGAATCTAATGAGTTGGCAGATTGAAAAGTATAAGCTGCAGTGAGAAGGGCCTTTTTTGCTTTATAACAATCTGTATTAAACCATGGTTTGGATCTCATGTAAGAGGGGGTAGAGCTAGTTGATGGGAATCTAGACAGTGGGGCATACACAGTTCTCCATACAGCAGAAACATGCCTACTAGCCAGCTAAAATTAGCATCTATGTTGTATTAAATGATTAACAAATAATCACCAATTTTGGTAACAAAGAGTGTTTATGTGGGTTTTAAATGTAGTTTTATATAAGGGAGGTAGACTTGGTAGCCCACTAATGTTGTTGAACAACAACTCCCAATGCCCTTAAACCTGCAAGGTCAAAGTTGCCCCATCTCTACTGTATACGCCTAGGAGATTGCCACAGAAGGCAAGTCCATTCAGGCAATATACTGTATATGCAACAATTTTCCCATGACAGATCAAATATAGAACTGTATAGGCCCTAAGAATGTGCCAAGGACAAAGATGCTACTGTTGAGTGAAAATGTTCTTTTCTGTTGCAAAAACAAAAGGAAAGACAAAGAATAATTGTGAAAAAACTGTAACCCCACTATCATTGTTTGGACACGAGAGAAAGGAAAGCAAGTCTGATTCATTAAACACTCAGAAAAGGGGTGGGGGGGAACCTTACACTGAAATTCATTTTTTAAAAAAATCACCACAACAATATAATTGTAATGAAGAATATTGCATCCCAGTCAAACTTGTGGTGTGTGTAATTTCTTCATTAAGGACTGGACAGATAGTGACAGTGATAAATGATACCCTTGGGTCTTGTGCACTGGTGGAAGTTGATTGCATAGATTACAGGAGATAAGAAATAAGCATTTTAAAAAATGAATTCTTATGTTGAGCTAAATTATAGGAATTTGGAGTGTCTGAAAGTTAACTTCATGCCGTGCAGGCTGAACTGGTTTGGCCTGTATAGCGTGCAGATGACTTTCAGAAGATAGAGATAACCATAAAGGTACTACTGTCACACATAGCACTCAGAGCAGAGGGCACAGAAATACTTTCACCTTGATAATTTTCCAAAGATTCTTCTTGTCCCCACAGAAGTGGGCTGATTATTTCAATTCTTACTCTGAACCATGTAGCCAAGTCTCTACAGTTCCCAAATCCTCTAATGGAGCATGCCAAAGTAAAGCAAATGAAAACTATACAGCCTTGTCAGGATTAAATCCAACTAAAAAAAAAAAAAAAGGAGAAAATAGTCAAGAAGAGTTTTGTTTTCTGAGAATTGGTTCAAGTTTGTAAGCTTAAAATAACCACTGTGATGTCTATAAACTTAAATTTTAAGGAATTTGATGGACACTGTTCTATTACCCAAATGCTATGATCTATTATTTGACAAGAATCATACAAATAACATCAAGTTTTCTCCTAAATCTTTACTTTAGAATCAGGTCAGCAGCAGCATCACTACTATTTTAGACATGTCTTTTTCAGAAACAAATCCTATCTTGTTCAAAGAAGTAACTCTACCTAGGAATGTAGGCTAAACAAAAATAAGGAAAGTTTTTAAATTTTGTTTTGTTTTGTAAAGGAGATTATGTCCAGGTTTAGATAAATAAATTATGCAAATGTTAAAATTTGTGATGTTGGCATACTGGAAAAAATATGCTCTCCATACTAATGTTTCACATAATTAATCAGCAGTGAGCAATAAAAAAAGAGCAAATTATGTATTATGTTTACAAAATGCAACTGATATCCAATGCACAAATTACAGCTGCAATCTCACAGCTAGTTATTAACTATGCATAACTGATGGAAGGATTGTGTCTTGAGATTTAATTTTACCCGTTCGACTGTGCAAATGTGCATTCATTGTTTGCTCTCTCCATATACTTTAAGTTGGACTAATTTATATGATATGCCCCTATTGTGAAAGTGAACATTCTAGTATTATAAATGTCAGGATGATTGCTGGTAGGTCCCTTCATGCCATGATCAGGTATCTCACTTGTACTGTTTAATATTTATTAGTGTATGGTGCAAGTTCGAAAAGGAAATAATTATACCCATTATTCTCAGTTTTAAACTCACATCTGCTGCATATGTGATAGTTAATCTCTTTGGTGGTCATTTGGTGTAAGCTACATTTCTTTCAGAGAAGAAATAAATACCTGTAGCTTTGCAAAAATCTGAGGTGCTGTGTTATATTATCCTATAAATACAGAAAAATGTGCCACAATAGTTTATTTATATATAAAAATATATTTAAAACTTTAATACAACATTAAACAGTATATTTTTGTATCTGACCTACAATACCATTCTAAGTTACTGAAGCTCATGGAACAGTTAGAAATATCACACCATCAAGCAGTCAGAAACAAGACCCCTTCCATTTCCTGGAACCAATGGGTTTCAAAGACAAAAAGTGAAGTTTCCAAGGGCCTTCAAAGTCCACAGTAACTTAGTGCTGATCCACAGTACTTAATTGCCCCCATTGCCAGAATGGGCAGATAACTATTTCTAGAAGGCAGAAACAGAAGTCACCCTCTATTAATTCTCCACTCACCGTCAAAGTGACCTCAGGATATGATTTTCTGCTCTTCGTGAAGTACATCTTTCCATGTTAGGCCACCTAAGAATGCTCTTCTCCATTTGAGATAGAATGTTTCAGTTTGTTGCAGGCTGATCCCAGTAGTCAATTGGTTATTTTCCAAAGGAAAAAATGTCTCCAATTGACTTCATGCTCACACTGCACTTTATACCTCTCTTTATCATTTTACCACTTTACCACTTTAACAACTTCTATTCCTCTCTTTACCATAAGTGGGCTGAAATAATACCTATAGAAGTTTGCTGATAAAAAAGCCAGGCAGAAACATATATTTTTAAAACATTCTTATTTTTGTTTTCTTGAGTTGGTTTTCCCCTTGGGCTTTAAAAGAAAGAAAAAGACCAGTAGTGCAGCTTTTAATTATTTTACCAGTTAGCTAAGGTAGAAGGGTATCACCCTCAGTTCTCAAATAAGAGCTATTTACTCATAGATATTTGGGAACCGGGAGTGTAACCCTTTTATCTCAGGTGTCTGGAAAAATAATGGCCCACTGGAATTGTTTTTTAAAGCTGGCTTAGTATCAAGCTGGTATGAGCAGAGATTAGGAGCAGCTTAAATGGTAAGTGCAGCTTAAATGGGATGCCCTTAGGAACAAGACAAGACCTTAAAATCACTGAGCTGCAGTGGTGCTCAGGTATATTAGATCAGAGATTGGCAACACAGAAGTTGCAGACCCAAGGGCAGAGGCTGGGTCTCCAAAAAGTGCCTCTGCTCCTTAATAAAATTGAATTCATTCAAGATCTCCCACAATCACATGCAAGACTCTGTGAAATTTAGATAATTTTGGATGGTGTATAAAATAGCACAATAGTGCTTGGAAACAGAAAAGATTGTAGCCCTCTGAATTACACATATCACTGTTTCCAGATAGGGATGTAAAAGAAACACCCCACACATTATGGGAGGAATAGATTTACAGGTTTTCTCAATATGAGTTGTGGACAGCCCTGTTGAATGAAATCTGATCGCCTTTCTCCTTCTCTGGTCAGAAAATAAGCACAAAAATATTTGTCTGGAAGATGCATCTGTTTTTTTTAAAGCCCCATAATGGAACCAAAGACAGGCCTGCTCACATGGACAGCAAAACAGATCAGGATCAGGACAGGAAAAAAGAAGATTACATCGGGCAAAACCCCTGTTCTTGAGCTTTGTTGGCACAATATTAAATCTGTTAATATTTGCTTTGTAACTAAGGCTGTAACTAAGGCCAAACTGATGTGAATATTTGACATGTAAATGGTAAAGCATTATATGGTAGCTATGTGATTTTACCCATTCTCAGGCAATATTGAAGCGATGCATGCCTTGTCATAAGAAAGTATTATCAACGCTAGGTCCTGGTTTTTACTCAGCACCTATTCTCTTCAAAACAGGAGTCATCTGATGGAACCATTATATTCATTATTTGACTTAGCATTTAGACCACTCCTTATTTTTCTATCACTAGAGCTGAAAGGCATCCACAATTCACATCACAGTTAGTATGTCATTTAATAAAGTCTTGAAGAATCTACTAGTTAAGTCTATAAATGTGGAGGAGGCTTCTCTCTGGTCTTTCGAATGCAAAAATAACTGCTGGGTTTCAGTTAGAAAGATCCAGTTCCAAACGTCTTCCATTAGAAACAGCTCTTTAGACAGCTAAATTATTTTGCTTTATCTGTCTGTGTGACCTCAGTATTATGGTCCACATTTCCCAATACTTTAATGACTGATATACAGGGTTGCGGCAGGTAAGCATCATAAAATGGAAAGATTTGTTATTATAATACAGAGCCCAACTCAAGTAATGAGCATGATCCATAACGACTACCAAGATACCAATTACTACTGTCTTAATCCCAGGACTAAAAGCATGAGAAATTATCCTATATTGGATAAATACTTATACCTACACAAAAACACACAATAGCCATTTTCTGTCAGCATGCTATGATTCTCTTAGATAATTTTGGATTCTAGATTCACTAGGTTGGAAGTACTCATAATATGCATTCCCTTACTTTATTTCAAAATGTGAGAAAGCTGTGTGATCCTGGAATTTTGTCCCCAAACGATAGAAGTAAAGCAGATTGTTCATTTTAAACATCACCATATATTTTCCCTGCTGATACTTGAAAAGCTTTTATCACTTCTATAAGTCTAATACAGTAATGCAAAATAATATTAACCTTGAGTAGATTATTGTAAATTTAAGTGACACTGATAGTGCCACATCCAATTTTTTTGTATTTGCTGCAAATCACTTTCTGAAACATACATAACTACCAGTTATTCTTTAAAAAGCCAGCTATTTGATTCAGACATATTTTAAATAAATTGATTTTTTTCAGCAATTATATTTTTTTTTCAACAAACACAATTACTTTGACTTTATATTTTTGTAATGAGAAATAGGATATCAACCTGTACTGAAACCCTTACATGGTGTGTCTACATGGGATGCTTAATTTCATCTTGCTGCACACTGCACACTCTAATTTTTGCATTGGGAAAAGGAAGGCAAGAGGGCTACATTTCAAAATAAACCAAATGAAATTGATTTGAAGACCTGGCATGCCTGTATTACTTGACAATCAACTCAATGCTGGCAGGAGAAACAGTGGTGCAGTTAGATAATTGTGGTCTCAAATGATTTTAATATTTTTCTCATTTGAGGCACAAATGACCAGATTCAAATTATCATAATTTGGACACGTTATGCAAAGACCTAGCTCCCTTGAGAAGTCCATAATGCTGGGAAAGGTGAAAGGAAAGTGAAGAAGAGGACGATCAGCAATAAAGTGGATGAACTTGATTATTGTAGTGATAGATGTGCTGAATGGCCGAGGACAGGTCATCCTGGATAAGGTCTGTCTAAATGGTTGCTAAAGTAACATTGACTTGATGGCACAATCAATGATTTTATGGGAAAGGCATCCTTCCAGTAGCAACAGGTTGTACTTCTGATGCTCAGTCAGTAGTGAGCCAGCTCTTCTGTATCGAGGGGTCTGTTCTGATCATTTTATAAACCAGCGTCCCAAATTTTATCCCAGTGGCATTGTTACAGAGAAACAAAAAGTTGACATGAAGTGAAGCATATTTTCCCCCTTCTATTCCAACCCATCCAAGAGCTAAGCTGTTCCCCAGTACCTGAGAATCACTCTCAGTGTGTGTTTTGTACTAGGGTTTCTATACCTACCTATTTATTTCCTCAAAGATTTTATCATTTTACATGGGATCCTACCGTACTTTTGTTCATTGTAAGTAATCACAAGCAATAACTGAGAAAGGTTTTGACAGCCATTTGCAATATGTGAATATGGAAAATATATTTTAAGACCTTTAAGATGAAAAGGTGGTAGAAGGAATGTATCCCATTAGAAGAATTTAAGTGGAAATTAGTGAAGAAGCAATAATGTACCACTCAGGTGTGTGGATAGAAGGTTATAACTATAAAATTTAACCTAACACAAAGGAGTGTTGTGATAATAAAATGGGAGGAAAACTTTCTCTTTTTTTAAAGAGCCATAAGATATAAATGTAATCAAAGAAAGAAATAAAATGATATTTAGAATCTCTCCCATGATTGCTGTATTCCATTCTACCAAATTATTGAGAGGGCAATAATTTACCAGGAATTGTGGTTGTCCTGAGCATAGATGGTGGCTAAAAGAATTATATTAAATAATTGGAAAGTGATATTATTCCAGATGTCAAGGAATGGTTGTCAGAAGTTTGTGTTCTGTTTGGGAAAAGGCAGTATTTTCTACCAATCAAAGGATGCAGCAATATGTGTTATTATCAGGGAGAGATTTTGTGATAGCTTACAATAATATCTTGTATTGTTTTTATTATGGTAGTGAATTCATTGGTAAACCAGTGACTATTGATATGTATAACATATGAAAGAGATTTTTTTTTCTTTTCCTTCTTAGTTTATATTTTTTTAAGTTTCTTTTTTAAATTTTCTTTCTCTCTCTCTTTTTTTTTAAAGTATGCCCAGACTTCCCTAATCTAGCCATCCTTCAGATGTATAGATTTGAATCCCCAAAATTCTAGCATAAATGGCTGTTGTCTGGAGAGCATCTAGATTGGGGAAAGTGACCATAGATAAAGCTGATCATCTTTAGCCTACTATTAAAAGCCTGATGTACTCTTGTATGATATAACTGATAGATGAACTTTTTCCTGATATCAAGTGCAAGTAAGCTGGTGCCATCCATATATTTTGGAATTCAACTCTCATCAATTTTAACCAATGACAAGGAAATCTGAGAATGGTAATCCAAAATATTACAATTGTAGCAGCTTGTCACTGCCCTTATGCAAATATATATGGTCTTCCAGATGGTATAAAACTCAAATTCATATCAGCCCTTGCTAGCATTGCCCATCACAGTATAAAGTTCACCACTTTTAAACTTGTATTAGTTATCAAGTCCAAAAAAGCACCACAAATTGCAATGGTATGATGGTGCCATCTGAAAAAGATGTAAGTGAGTGATTACTTTCTGGACAAAGGAAGGTGCCAGAAGAATTCAAACAGATGTGCAAATGAAGTTTTAACTATAAATATGGAAGGATGCATAGAAATAATTTTTCCAGCCCAGTCTCTCTCTCTCTCTCTCTCTCTCTCGCTCTCTCTCTCTTTAAATGTTGGAGAAGCAGCTTGAGATCCAAGCCCACTGGAAGCAAAAGGGTTAAATACCAGCTTGCATCATTCCATCATATGGCTCAGCGGACTTCTCATCTATCTCAGTGGAAACCTGATAAACACAAATGTAATTCAACTACATTTTGTGGAGCAAATGCCACACAACAGTGAAGGAAAATTCAAAAGCAGTGGACTTCATTATTGTAGCTGGCTGAAATGAACCATATTTGCTGGATATATAGTAGCTTGGAAAGCTCCCTGTTGTGTTTCGCTTGCTGTTGTCAAAAGCTAGATCTGTGTATTTTCCAGAAGTGCCACACAATAACCGTCCTATAGCCACCTTGGTCTATGCTGAATTCAGAAGCACCTGCATTCCATGAGCTTTAGATCTCTTCTCCCTTATGCAACAGATAACCCATTACGCTGCTAGTTGTTTCTAAGTCAATGCTTCACATAATCCTGTTGTTTAGACCATTATTCACTAGTTGAGAAGCAAACCCCAGAAGGAACAATTACTTCCTGGTTCTAAGCCAAGATTCTAGTGTTCAGGAGTCCCAGTCCTCATTCCTGACCAAAATATAATTGAAGGAATAGTGCTCAAAAATCTTCACAAAACATGACAAGTGTAACTACACAAAGAGAGGGTCTGTAGTCCTCAGACACATGAACCCAAGTTTATTACATTCCTGCTTCTTCAGATTTTCTGAAAATTATCTTTGATATTCAAGAGAAACCATGCAGTTGAAATGTAATTCCTTTACTGCTTTTCAAGCCTCAAGAAAAGGCTGTTAAGTCTATCCTCAGATAGAAAAGAGAGGGACAGAGACTGGTCCAAAGTCACCAGTCTAAGACAGGACTAGAACTCATGGTCTCCCAGTTTCTAGCCTGGGCCTATGGGAGGTAAACTGCTCTAATTCCCCACTTTTAATCTCCTCTCCAAAAGGCCCAAAATTGTGCCAATGAAATTTATTTGGGGAATGCTTGAAATTCAACAGTATGATTTTTTTTTAAATGGAAATAAGTGTGCGCATGGAAGCAAGAGGATTGTTCACCATCTTTATAATAACCCCCAAAATCAAAAACTGAGCAAAAACAAGGCCAGAAATGTTCAATCTCTTCCAGTGATTTTTCACTCCCCATCACTGATCTACCTCCTACAGCTTGCCAGCAGATCAGGAGTTGAGTTGTTTCTTCCAATCTAGTAGAGGTTGCCCAATCTAGTCTTACATTTATTCTTATTATCTCTATTGATAAACTATTTGGTATAGTTTCCTTTATTTTTAAATAAAAATAAAAAAATTATTTATTAAAAAAGCTCAAATACTTTTGTCACCTAATGCAAAGAGAGAACTCTTTGGAAAAGACCCTGATGCTGGGAAAGACTGAAGGCAAAAGGAGAAGAGGACGGCAGAGGATGAGAGGGTTAGATAGCATCACTGAAGCAATGAGCATGAAACTAAGCAAACTCAGGGAGGCAGTGAAGGACAGGAAGGCCTGGCACGATATCGTTCATGGGATCACGAAGAGTCGGACACGACTTAACAACTGAACAACAACAACAATAGTTTCCTTTAAGACTGGTGCAAATCGTGGTGTGAGTTACATTACAAACATTTTTCTATTGGTTCTTCTGCCATACAGAACCATAAACTCTTCATTCACTGGGGCAGTCTGTAAATGAGTCTTTTCAGGCCCATCACATAATTTGCTCCAAAGCCTAGCATCTCCAATTTTAAAAAGCCTACAAATCTCATCAAATGTCATGAGATTCCACACCAATATCTCATGAGACCTCATGCAAGAATACTGAAATCTCATAAGATTTCAAGTTTTTCTCCATTAAAGAATAATACCTCTGGGACTATGTTTTAGAGTACAGCAACATTCTGCCACCAGTATGAGTTTTGCTGCTGACCCTTGCACTCAAGCAAGATTTTGTATTATGTGGCACTGGGAAAATATAAATACCTTTTATGGTATTCTCTTTTAAGATAGACAAAATATACCCAGCAGAGAAACCTACAATATAGGATTCTGTGAATGTTGCCTAATTATAGGATATAACTGGCTTTTATATTTTCAGAAATGAGGCATTGATCAGATCATTGTCAACTGCATCTTTATTCCAGTAGTCCTAATGATCCAGTAGCCCTAGTAATCATGGATGGATGGAAACTGAAATCACCAGATGGAGCCTAACTTGAATTACTATTGCTTCCAACATTCTAACCTGAAATATTGACGATTATAAATTGCAGCTCCAAGTCAGCCTCCGCTTACTTTTCCTTCTCCTGTTCCATTCCAATCTTCTCTTTTGTACTATTTTGACTAAGGAAGTAATTGGGATCTTTGAGCTAGTTTAATCGAGTTGCTGCCCTAACCAGTATTTTGGATATCATAGTACTGAATTTTTTCATGGCAAGAATCAATCCATATACTGTATGTTCAATAATTTCACACTGATGGAAGTATTAGTTCCAAATGCTGGTTTTGAACAACATCTTGGGAAACTCCAGGTTCAAGTCAATTCATTTCAGATTACACACATACATAATGAGGAACTGGACCTTTTCACATAACAATTGTGATTTTTCAGGCCAAGTTTCTTTCTTTTTTTAATAGTAATTTTCTTAAACATTACAATTGAAAAGATAAAAGTACAAACTAATAAAAATAAAAGGAAAAGAAAAAATAGAAAGTGCAGAAAATAAAAAAAAGAAAGAAGAAAAAGAAAGAAAAGAAAGAAAAAATAAGAATATAGTAAAGAAAAGAAAAGGAATATATAAAGAAATGACTTCCCCTTTCATCACAACAAGCATAAACAATTTTAGTAACTTATCACCTTCTCTTAAAATACAGCAAATGTTCTTTTCTTCCCATATCTCATCCTTATCTATAAACAAATCCTTAAAACCTAATTGTTCAGTCCTGATCAGAAAAGTCCACTAAGGGTTATGAGAGATAACAACGTATCTATATTAACCTTGATCAAATAAACTAACTTTAAATTCCTTCCTTTTACCTTTAACAATCTTGATCTTTAATCCCTTCAAATAATGTCCTAGAACTTGATTTGTTTTCATTTTTTCTTTGTCCCTTCTCACAAAATTCTTCAAAACTTTAACAAGTCTCTTTTGTAAATCCAATATAGGAAAATTATCCAGGTCACTCTTTTGGTTTGTTATTTGTATATCCCTTCTAATTATTAAGACCTCAGCCAGTTTCATTAGTATATCCAATGTAGCATCTTTTTCCCAAACATTCTTGTAGCAGTCATTCTTAAATCCACTTTCAGATCAGTCTGTCTTGTTCCTCTTCCATAACATCTTTTAAAGGCAGGCTATCTATAATGGCAGACACTCTTAAAATTAACTTCTGGGTCCATTGTTCACAAATATCCTTCAATACATCCAATGTTAAAGTATTTTGCTCCATTCTGTAATAGTAAGTCAAATTTAAGTGTTCTTTTCTTTTAATCGTAATCTTTAGTTCCTTCTGGTTCCCTCTAGTGTCCAACCTTCAAAGTCCCATCTTATCTTTTTTTGTTTTTAAGAATTCTAAACAACAGCATTTTCCCATGGGAAGGATTCTTATAATTTCAAAATCTTATTTCAAATCCATCTGGACCCTTAGTCCATTTGTAACTTTCCAAAATCAAAGTTCTAATCACGCTTTTGCTGTTTAATCCCCCTCAAAAAAAATTTTTTTAAGTCCTTAAACTTGTATTTAAAATATTTTTGCTAAGGAGACTCACCCAGTGTCAGAATCCTTGTGATCGTTCTTTAGCAAGTGTGCTTAAACTGCTGCAGTTCTGCCATTCTGGTGGGGGGGGGCGGGGAGCAGCTTAGAGCAAGGACTGCTCAATGCCAGCAAGCCATTTCCTGAACCATCAGGGACAATTAAGAACCTGGTAACAGAGGAAATCGGAGAGCTTCAACCCCCTGAGCAAAAAGGACTAATGATCAAGGGGGAGGGGGAAAGGAAAAGGCTTTCAATTGGGGGCTGGCTGGGGGGATTTAGTTCCAGCTATTTCTTTTTGCCAGATCATGGTGTGCTTCTGGGTTTTTTTCCAATAAAACTTCTTATCCATGAACCTGTGTCGGTTTCAATGAGGATTGCTTTTATTGAGGACTGAGTGCAACCTGACACCCAGTGCTGTAAAGCTTGTCATTCCAATGGTTCCTAATGGGTGAAAAGCAGTTAACAAACAATTCCCAAAAGTGATTAGAAAAGGAAGCATGCAAACCCTGTGTTCATAAAGGTGCCGAATGCAGTTTGGGTAAAGTTGGCATTCTGTTGTCTCCCAGAGTTCTAAACCTCCCAGAAACTGATGATTTGCAGTCTCCTTGTGAGGAGCAACTGTCTGGAGCACAAGTGGGAAATCCCAAGTCCTCTTCTTGTGCAGAGAGGAATCCCGAAGAGCCGGTCCGCTCACCAGCTCTTCATTCCGCCACGGTCATCAGCTCCACTCTCAGCGGAGACGTCTTCAGTTTGCCATTTCTTCCTTGGAGGTCCACAAGGCCCAGGTTTCTATATGCCTTCTTTTGAACACAGCTTTGGATGTTTCATTCTTTTTCTGCTTAAACTAAAGTTCTTAAATAGGTCCAAAGTAGAATATTCTGATTTAACCAGGCTTTTAAGCCAGAACAAAGCATAGTTTAACCAAGCATGTGAAAGAGTTGTACTGTAGAAAGGATGATAAAGCAGCACAGAGGCTTGTCATTTATTCCCAGACTGTTAAATTTAAATGAATTTGCCTTTCCTCATTCTGAAACTGCTGTTTGTGAACCAAGTTTAACCATGTATTACATTCATGTATATGAAATACCGTAAGCTTCTTGATAGAGTTCTCCCATCATTGAAATGGCTTTTGCTAACAATACAATATACTAGACATCCTGTAGAATCTGAAAGCAAAAAAGAGGATTACTTTTTGATACTTTCATTTCTTCTTAATCACCTTCGGCCAATTGGCAGATTGCTCCTCCCGAGGAGTGCAGAAAACAATCTGCTTTGCTTCTGTCATTCCATGTTAGGTAAGGATGCAGGAAGAAAATGAGCAGAAGGCAATGAACAAAATATAAGTTACCTTAGCTACAACACATTCCCCCAGGAACTAGTGCTGCATCTGTGAATCTATGCAGCACCAGCAAACAGATACTTGCTTCAGAAGAATATTGCTTTAAGGTAAAATTAAAATCAGGCATACTTTTATATATATTGTAAACCAATATAGAGATGCTGTTGGGGCTGGCTGCATCCTGTACAGAATGAGAAAACGTTGGATTAAGAACCCCAGTAACACCTACATTTAAAGCACATTTTCCTGGAAGATGAAGTTGTATTAAACTCAGTGGAACTTACAAAAATAAACAATGCCATCAGAAGCCTTCAGATATATTCTCACATACAGATATGTTCTTTTCCCACCATGCTTACAAAACATGTCCTTATATATGTGGCTTAGTCCTCCCCAACAGCCAATAATATTGCAGATCTATAGCTGGGCTGTACCAGTTTCACAGTGCTGAATCATCCCTAAATATCCCCACACATATCTGTTTTTCTAGAAAACAGAAATTGAACTACTCCATTTTTATGGTGTGGATGTTCACATAAAAAAAAAACAAAAAACCTGTCCCAAATCCATTTTAAAAATATGTTGAAAAAAGCTGCCCACCCCCTTCTATTTTGCATTTTTTGCATATACCTAAGCCTTTTCTCATATTCTGTCTTCTGTTATATAATTTCTTTTGCTCTTCCACTTAAGGCACGCTAAGCTTTGATAATTTTGAAATTTGCAGGAAAATGGAATCAGATTGTTAGTCAGTGTTTCCAATTTCATTTCTGTGTTCCTAATGTTTCATATAAGTTCATGGCTTAACAGTTTTGGAAGCATCTAAACTTTTTTACTTCTACAAAGGAAAGCTGCCACTTGCAAGACCATCCAGCACTCATTCGCATGAAATATTAAGCTACTTGCATTAGTTTACTCCACTGAACCACTGAACTCAACATTAATTGCTGGGAACTCTGAAGTTTCAAATCAGAGTTGTCTGCAACCCATTGGATGATATTAGGGAGTGAATCAGAGATCTTCTTCATCCAACTTAAACATACGAATGCAACAAACATATGATGCTAATGCTGAATGGAGCCAGAAGACTGAATAAAACCTTACCCGCTCAACTTTCTCAAAAGACACTGGAGACCAATTCCAATCTTAAAACAGTTTATTTTTTCTTCACTCCTAGTAATATCGCAAAGACATTGCAGGCTCTCAAAAATCCTTGTGCGACTGGATTTTCTTCGTTACACCAGCATATAAAGAAAAGCCAGTACAACAGTCTGTACATCTCTAAATAAATGATTTCATCTGAAGAAAATTAATTTGAATTAATGTTGATGCTAATCCATTTTGGTGATGGAATCTGAAAACTAATTATGTTTTCCAACAGCGAGAAAAGCGTTATTTACAAAAGTGTTTGGGAACTGATGGCTGGATTATTTCTCAGAACTATGGCCATACATTGCAATAATCTCCTGACCAAGAAGGACATACAGTATATAGAACTGAAATGTTACTTATACTAACACCCCATTGAAATATACTCTAAGTTAATTACAACTGATATATGCCACTAGACCATTGCATGTCCACTCATAGATTAAATATATCATTGCAAAATAATTGTCATGCAGTAAGTGTGCTATCTCTCTCTCTGAACTCAGGATCAAAACATGTTTGTCTATCAATAATAACAGATGTTTTAAAATGCCTATATCCTTAATAAAACAACTCTTGTAATGTCTTGTGCAAATGAGTTTGTCAGAGATGAATTCGTGATAGATACAGTTCGAATGTTCCTGAGAAAAGAAGTAATGAAATAAACAGTCTGTAGTGCTAACCAGAATTATCATAATCTCTTTTAAGTTAGACAGGAGGATTGACTAGAAGAAGAGTACATTCAGCAGCCAAAATGCAATTCTTCCCTTGAAAGCCTACGATACATCAAGGAAGTCTATACAATTTTGTTCACTTCACTGCTTTAACTGGGGGCAATGTATTCACCCAGTGAAAGACAGTAGCAGAATTCTCAAAACTACATGCTCCAAACAAACTTAAATATCCATCATTTATTTCTATCATTGTATGAGTAGAATGTGTACAATACAGCAACATGGTATTAACAAAATTGTATCTTGCAGGAAAATAAACAGCTTCAGAAGCATGTGGTTTAGAATGTTTAATCCTTCCCTTACCTACTCTTTAATCATTAGAATTCCCATCCCCAGCAGTTTGCCCTTTTTCCAGACAATAAAAAAGCAAGGATAACTACAAGGGTTGAATGAAAAGTCTACACCTTAATACTAGGAATATTTTAATAAATGGCCTAGGAAAATCATTCTTTCAATTAATTATGTTACCTGTAGTTACTTCTCCACATAATCACTACCATTCATAACACACACTGCTAATGGACAAGCTTCTTAAAGCTTGTCTATTCCCCCAAAAAACCTTCATACTTTGTCTCTTTAATGAGGTCATAACAGTCCTTTCCATCTCTTTATTTGAGTCAAACAGATGCCAATAGAGATATTGCTTCAATTCTGGAAAAGGTAGATGTCATATGGCGCTTAGCCTGGACTATATGGTGGATAGGGAAAATAGTGAGAGCCAATTTTGCAATTGCTCTTGATGTATGAGGCCAAACATTGTCATGTTGCAGCAAAACTTCCTTCTTGTACTTCCAAACTTGATTTAATTATTGTTTCAAAATGTTGAGTGTTGTGGTGTAGTATTCTAAGGTGATAATGGTGCTAGGTCCAAAGAAATCAGTGCCAATAACACTATTTGCATCCCAAAACTGTAACTATGAGTTTTCTTGCTAAAGCTTTAACAAATTAAGCTCAGTGATGATATTCCATGGACTGACATTTTGTCCTGGGTCATCATGATGAGCCCATGTTTCATGGGCTCATCATGATGCTGTGAAGAAATTCCTCACCTTTGTTCTCATAACAATTGACATCAATTGCTGGCTAATTTCAATTCTTCAACTTTCATCTCTGCATGTAGAGAACTCATCTTGCCGCAAACCTACAAATGCTGAAGAACATAAATAATGTGACCCATACATTCCTGTGAAATGCCAAGGTGGACAGCAATTTATTGTGAGCTGCCCAGAGTCACCCGTTGGGGGAGATGGGCGGCATACAAGCCGAATAAATAAATAAATAAATAAATTTCCCCTTGAGTGATCTATTGATTGCCTTTAATCGGTTCATCAGTTTTCTTATGCAAAACTCAACATTTGCTATCACAGGCTGTCTACTTCATTGTTAATAGCACAATTCAGCTCTTCCCAGTTCACCATCCTTACATTTTTTGACCCAGCATAACACAGTACTCAAGTTAATATAATTACCATAAGCCACCTGAATTTAGTAGTGAATTGCAATTGGAGACACACCTTCACCAGTCAAAAATTCATTCATGGCACATGTACTCACTACAGGTTTCTATTTCATAAACAATAGCAGCCCAGCCTTTTCTCACATCAACTTTCTGCCAACTGAAGTGAAAGAACAGATACTAAAGAACACATCAGAGCTTCTTGCATGTTAGTACTGTCATCTGTTAGTGATTTAGAACATAGGAGGCATAACTGTCATTTAATCCTTGTACGTTAGTCAATGCAACACACATACACAACATATCCAATGGCCTCAGGAGGGCAATGCACTTATAGGACAATCAGAATTCTTTATCAGCTACAACATGCTGCTACAATGGAAGCTAAACCTGATTCTTCTGCCTTTGTGATTCCAACCTGTAGAAATCTAGTTCCTATTAATAACAAAGGCTTTTTTGTTTGTTTGTGTGTTTGTTTTGGTTTCAATAAAGTGTGATGAAAAGTTGGGGGGGGGAATTAATTGTAGAGAGATGGGGTGGTCATATAAATGAAGTACTTTAGTACTTTACTCACTGCAATGGCAGAGTTCACACATCACACTAATTCATTATTTGTTTTAACTAAGTTTGGTTGCAGAAGCTGTAGTGGCCAGGTTCTATATAACACTAAGTCATAAGACTCATTTTACAAGTCAGAGCAGCTAGATTCACAAATCACACTGAGCCAGAATAAATCACATTAAGATTTAGTATAAAATGTAAACTCAGCCACTGCAAAGCTAGCCTTCAATTCCTGTTTTAGATTTATTTTTTACAAATTACTAAGAAATAAATGTTTCTTAGAACTCATAGAACCAATCAGTTGCATATTTTATTCCCCTCCTTAAGAACTAATTCTCTAATACTTATACATCCAAATGGGAACAAGCCCCAAGATTTAAACTTCTTCAAACACAGTTCTTTGGATTCCCTTCCTCATTCCTATCGAAGATAGTTAGAAGAATCTCTAATTAAAACCTAAAAGAGATGCCTCCTCCTTTTGCTAGTAACTGTGTTACATCAATTAAATGGGTAAGTAGAAGCGTTCCCCAGAAGGAGTATCATGTGACCCTATATTGATTAAGACTGCAGTGGAATGTTATTTGCAATTGCATTGCATAATGGAAATCAGGAAGTAGCTGTCATGCTTTCAAAAGACAAATTGCTGGCATCTGAGACAATTCATAGGCTCCCTTTCTTTTTGCTGTTCTCAAGTCACAGTTAATGCATGTTCTACAGGGATTAGTTTCTTAAATCTGTCTCCTTCACTGTCTTCAGTAGTAAAAAAAAAAAAAATGAGGGAGAGCTGTAATTTAGATGACTGTGTATTATGGAAGCTGTTAAGTAACTACAATGTCTATTGGTATTTCTTAATTTCATGTTATTGAATAGGATAGATAAGATTTGAACAAAGGGTCAAACAAATGAAAAAAAGAAATATGCAGCAGGCTCTGTGATGATTATCACTAAAGACAGAACTGTAGTCAAAGAGTATTCAGAATTTTGTATTATTATTCCCTCTGGATGTATGGTTTCAAATCTTTATTTGTGTGCCATCACTTTATGAAGGATTGATTTCCTGCAACACTGTGGACCTATAATTCAAAGAAATGAGTGGTCTGAGAATATTAAGTGTTTTTGCTGAGCAATTTCAGGAGTAAGAAGCGGCTACTTTATCAAAGAACTATATACAGTATACGTTCATAGTGAGGCTGAAGTCCTCCCTAATGTAACTGGAAAGTCCCCATTTGTTTGTCTCAACCTATCTCTTGGGGTTCTTGTTCTTCGGCTAACCCAGACAAAGCAGTTGCTTATGTTACAAGAGGGCAGATTCTGGCTGAATATTAGGAGAAAACATTAATAAAACATTGGAACCAGTTACCCCCAGAGTGTGTTGCCCTTCACCAAAGGTCTTCAAGCAGAGGCCAACAACTGCAAATTTTAAAGATATGCTGTAACTCTGGATCCCCTTGGACACCTCGCAACAAGCAAAAGGTTGATTGGATGGACCAAACTTTCATTGAACTTAGTGATGCTACCATTCTAAAAACCATTCTGAACAATTGAAAAGCTGGTAGGATACAACTATAACAACTGTTTATTGATGCTCTTACTAATACCTTTTTTCTACCATCTTCTAAAATAAGAGACAACTTCAAGGAGAGAATCAAGACTCTGAATTTGTATCACAAGGCTGTCACTTATCTCCTAAGGCAGGCATAGGATTATGTTGAAATTAACATTAATTCATTCTAAAGTGGCTGAGAACTTGCTTGGGATCTCTGTGTAGTAGCAAAGGAAGATTAAGCTTCATTTATGCATGATGTCTTTACAAACCAGGTTGCATAGAATCACATAACTATCCACTTTCCAAAGGCATCTAAATAAGAGTGTTTTGGAGCCAGGTGGTGACACCCTCCTTTTCTTTTCATCTCTAACTAGTCAACCTCATCAGGCTGCTTTTTCTGGCTATCATTCACAGGGTCTTATGAATGAAACCGAATTTTAATGTCTACAAGACTGAAACACAGTACTTTTTACTGCAGACAGTGAACACATGCAGTTGAGTGCCATGATTATACCCAAGAAAAACTGAGCCAAGTTTGATTTGTTTCATCCCTCCTCCTTAAAATTCACAAGGAACAGGATAATAAATGTCAATAAGAGGTTAGGCTATCAGATCTGCACTGCAAAAATTGGGACACTTACTATATGGCAGGAATTAAATACAGAAAGCCCCTCTTAATTTTTTTATTATCATCTAATAGTTGTCCCAATTTTTGCAGCCCAAATCTAATAATCCTATAAGAGGTCTATTCACAGCATATCCCATATTCAGTGCACCATCATTAACTGGTTATCCACCAAATCTGAAAAAAATTAACTCTTGCTGCCTAATCAGTTCCAGTTGAATCCATCTGTCCACTACATTTGACAAGATGTGACAGGTTTACCTTTCCAGTGTTTATGCTCTAGGAATTAAACAAGTATATTATGAAGTCAAAAAATAGCATACCAACATAATTGTTGTTCTGAAGTGAGTTGCTAAGATTCATCCAGGAAAAATTATAAGCTTGCAAAAATTGAGAGGCTAACTTTCTCACAACAGTAATGGCACCTTGTTATATTTTGTCAGACAAAGACACTATTTCTAGCATTTCGAACATATTTCTCTATTTACTTCCTTGGCACTCTTATAAACAAATGTATATGAAAACTGACAACTGATCATCCTGTGATTGTATCAAATAAAACCAGTCTAGAAAAATATATAATTAAATCAGAAGTTCTCTGTGCCATATGAGTTAATATGCCTGGTAGCTATATCAACTTCAGTTAAATCATTCATTATAATGACAGGTCCCTGAACAAAGTTCTCCAGGCAAAACTCTGTACTAGCAATTCCAGAATCCAGAACACACAAGTCCAAGTGGCTTTTCTTTTGGAGAAGCTTTTTTTGTTACTTTTCCCAATTCACTTCTGGAGATAACACAGAGAAAAAACAAACATATCCTCTCACAAATCTAAATGTTATTGAAAGAACCTCTCCATCTGGAATTACTTAGGGTTCAAGTACCTAATGGATTATCTTCTTCTCTACAAACCTAATTTTTTAAGAAGTAAGAAGGGGGGTGACTAAAGGAGGGGCTTTTAGTTGTGTCCCCCAAATTTGACTTGGAATTCCTTTCCTTAGGAACTTTGGTAGTACCTCTGTTTTATTTTTAGAGATGGATGAAGACTTTATTTTCCCAGGCCTTAAATTAGTTATTAGAACTGCACTATTTCTTTGGAATCAAAATTTAACAGCTTGATTTTGTTGTATCTTTAAAAAAAAGATTCTATTCTATGCTGTTCCAAACCCCACTTCATTAAACAGAAGCAATTAAAGTTCCTAAATAATAAATATATCCTTAGACATAAATCTAGACCTGCATATGTGACATAATAGATTATCTGATTATTGACCATTAAAAGGTACAGTGGTACCTCGAGTTACGAACGCCCCTCCTTACGAAAATTTCACGATATGACCAGCTCCGGCCGCAAAAATTTGCCTCGCCGTGCGACCTCCGCCGTGCACTACGAACCAGATCTGCGGCCATTTGCCCTGCTGCCACGTGGTCGCAGCTTCCTGTGTGGGAGATCGCAGTAGCAAGGAGACGTTCGGTGAGGCTTGTGGTGTGTTTTGTGGCATTTGGAAGGTTTTTGGTGTGCTTGTCAGCATGGCTCCAAAGAAAATGCAGAGCGGTCTTGGCAAGAATAAGAGTTTGAAGAAGAAAGTGACGATCGAACTGAAGAAGGAGATTATAGAAAAGCACGATCATGGTGTTCATGTGACTGATCTGGCCGCGGAGTACAAGATGGCGAAGTCGACCATCTCAACTATTTTGAAGAATAAAGATGCCATCAGAGAAGCTGATGTGGCAAAAGGAGTAACGATGTTAACGAGGAAGAGGACACAAGCGCTGGAAGAGGTGGAAAAGCTGTTGTTAGTGTGGCTGAATGAGAAACAGCTGGCAGGTGATAGCATGAGTGAACCTATCATCTGTGAAAAAGCCAGGAAGCTGCAGAGTGATTTACTGCAGAAAAACCCCTCTACCAGCACAGCAAGTGAGGAATTTAAAGCCAGCAGAGGCTGGTTTGAGAAATTCCGCAAGAGAAGTGGCATCCACAGTGTGGCAAGACATGGTGAGGCTTCCAGTTCTGACAAGGCTGCTGCAGAAGCCTACAAGGAAGAATTTGAGGACTTCATGAAGGCGGAAGGATACATCCCTCAGCAAGTGTTCAACTGCGACGAGACAGGGCTCTTCTGGAAGAAGATGCCAAACAGAACCTACATCATGCAGGAGGAAAAGGCACTGGCAGGGCACAAGCCCAAGAAGGACAGACTGACCCTTTTGCTGTGTGCGAACGCAAGCGGCGACCTGAAGATTAAGCCGCTACTGGTGTACCATTCCCAGACCCCTCGTGCATTCAGGGAACACAATGTGAACAAGGCCAGACTGCCTGTCATGTGGAGGGCCAATGCGAGAGCGTGGGTCACAAGGCAGTTGTTCATGGAATGGCTGCACAAGGTGTTCGCACCCAGCGTTAAAAAATATCTTTCCGAGAACCAGCTGCCCGAAAGGTGCCTTCTTCTGATGGACATTGCCCCGGCACACCCTCCATCCTTGGTGGATGATATGGATGCCGAATACGACTTCATAAAGGTCAAGTTCCTTCCCCCCAACACGACACCTCTCCTTGACTCTGGCAGAGTTTTGGAAGAAACATTTCAATGTCCTCCACTGCATCGGCCTCATTGACAAAGCCTGGCAAGATGTCACCTGCCGGACCTTAAACTCAGCCTGGAGGAAACTGTGGCCAGAATGTGTCACTGAACGTGACCGTGAAGGGTCTGATGCAGAGGTAGTGGAGGAGATTGTGTCCATGGCCAAGAGCATGGGTCTGGTTGTCGATGATGCAGACATAGAGGAGCTTGTTGAGGACCATAAGGAGGAGCTGACCACAGAAGAACTTGGAGCTCCAGAGTGAGCAACAGAAAGCGCTTGGTGAGGAACATTCCACTGAGGAAGAGGAAGACAGGGAGGAGGTGAGCAGTGCCGAAATTAAATCCATTATGAAACAATGGAATGCGTGCCAGGACTTCTTTGAGAAGCACCACCCCAACATAACTGTAACAAACAGAGCGTTGAACATGATGAACGATAACGTGGTCTCTCATTTCCGGAGGGTTATGCAGCGCAGGAAAAAACAACTGACTTTAGACAGGTTTTTCCCCAGAACTGAGCCTGCAGCTAAGAGGCAAAGAAGAGAGGACTCTCCCTCCAAACAATAACTGCCTCCCCACCCCATTCTCTCTCTTCATACTGTGCTGTACGTACTTTTTTTCATGTTTTTGTGGTTTAAAAATAAAATGCATATGTTTCAGAACTGTTTGTATTTACATTGAACCTTATGGGGAAATTTGCCTCGCGGTGCGACCAAATCAAGTTGCGATCAGAGTCACGGAACGGATTAAGTTCGTAACTTGAGGTATCACTGTAATTGCTGGTGAGCATGACTTAGAGAATACCAGTGCACTTAGACCCCGCTTGTAATTTCCCAGGAACAACTGGTAGTTCATTGTGGAAACAGAATTCTGGACTAGATAGGTTTTTAATCTGATCCAACAGTTCTTCTCATGTGTAATCGCAACTGATTTTAACTATATTTTCATCCATTTTTGCTATTTTTGCTTCTCCCATCACTGTTTTTCATTCTCTTCCAACTTAGATTATCAGTGTCATGGCAACCCCCCCCCCCACACACACACACACAATATTGTGTTATGTTTTGTTTTTCTTTCAGCTAGAAACTCCCTTACAGATAGATAGAAATATAAGATATGAACTACTTTCAGTCAAGTACCATAGATCAGAATAGACTTATTATTAAATATTTTCCTAATATTGAACAATGGTTTTACTTTGCAAAATCTCAGTTATGGTCAATTCCAATACTACCTTACTCAAGCATTGCCACAATCATGTTTGAGGCAAGATACTTTTGGCAGATGTTGATATATTCCTTGCTGTGATATCATCCAGCTTGATTAATACCTGCCTCTATTTATAAACATAAAAAATTAAGATACACCTACCTTAAATAGTCTTAAAATATTAGCCACCATGATGGACACTGAACTTGCTGCTGCACCTATTACCCCTGTTATCTTGTCTGGCTTGGTAAAAATAGGAGGATCTCCATTAGCACATTTCACATCAGACCCATCTTTTTCTATCAAAGCTTGCACAAAAGTTAAGGACTGCTCCAGAGCATAAGTGTCTCTAGAACATGTGTCTAGAATCCGGACACCCAATGTGACATTGGCAAGAAGGTCAGGGTCTTTATTGATCTGATCAATTGCATATAGCATTGCCTCAAGCCGATGGATCCCCTTTTCTTTCTTGAGTTCACCACAAGGTACTCCTCTATCCCCCTTGGCATGGACAGGGAACAGTCCCCCCAAGATCACATCTCCATCGAGTCGAATAGAGTGGGCATATTCCTGGCCGTATGTTCCTCGTATCATAGGGAGTATCCAACAGAATTTGGCTGCGAGCAGGAAAAGATGATGGCAAGATGCTAGAAGCTTGTCCTTGTATACCATTTTTTCTGAAGGTGGTGTTACAATCCAAGATCCAGATTTTCTTCTTGCTAGAGGAAGAAGTGGATGCTTTGCAACTGTCCCTTCTGAAGGCTACCATCAGTGCCCAATGAATCAAAATATAGGACCTTGCAGTAGGTAGGAAAGAGGAGCTGTTGGCTGTTATTTTCAACAAATGTCTTTAAGAGGTTTCTCACATAAAGAATCCATCTGAGTTAAGTATGCCATGTGGTTTGCTTGCTTTTCAAGTGTTTTCAATGACTGCAGATTAATGTTAGTGTAAGCATTCCCAGAGTCAGGAAAAGGCCACCAGTTCAAATCCTTGGATGGTATCTTGTAACTGAAATATCCCTACAGTATCAGAGAGAGAGAAATGTTTAGTTAAGCTACATTATGGTAGAGGTTACAGTTTTTATTATTTCTTTACAGCAGTTTATTTCTTAGATTTTACCTTTATTTTCTCTGAAGATAATGGCTACATTCACACATCACACTAAATTGGGGCTTGTCTAATTGTGATTTGCAGAAAAAGCTGGAAATAAGTCAAGGTCAGTCTTGCAAATAGCAAAATAACCATGTTTTATTGGTCCAAATTCTGGGTTGTTTCCCCCCCCCCCCCTCTTGTTTAGTTACTCTTCACTTACACTTTTATAGATTAGATATAAGCTTTGGCAGGGCGTAAGATCAAATAAGGAATAATACAGGAAGCCATAAAAAAATCTTAGTACATCATGCTAAACTGGAGCTGCAATAATTAAACCAACAACTGTACATAGTTTCATATTAAATGTTTAAATAAATAATGCACTGACCCATTATAGTAACCCAAAAACCTGTTATGGCTTAGCACCATGTGTGAATTCAGGCCATCTGTCCAGTGTACCCCCAAAAGGATGCTTCGCTCTACAGATTTCATACCCCATATTCCCCCACTATGTAATTCAATTGCCAGCTCTTGCTAATTCTTGTCTAGGTCTCTAATACTGCATCTGCTAAATTTTAATATTGCATTTACCTACAAGAGAATGATAAAAAGTTTGAGCATTCCAAAGCCTCTGAAAATGTTTCAGACTGAAGTCTTATGTGATGATGGTAAAAATATCTCACTGTGATTCCAGGCCAAAATATGCACTTGAAAATGAAACAGAGGTGGTGTGAAACAGAGAATCGTCTGTATCAAAGGAGAAAGTGTCTGTATTTAGAGAGCAAAGATGCATGAAACATTTTTATCATTCACCTTTCTATTTCAATTTATATTAATTTAAAGAATGTCATCTTCTGATAGAGAACACCAAGTTCCTTATGCTAATTTAAAAAGTATTCGATCCCAACAAAATAGCCTCCTTGGCACATCAAAAGTATGATGCAATAAAGTAATGTAGATTTTGTCCTTCTGCACTGCACTTAGATTCTTAAAGTAGTTTCATTTGAGATAGATAAAGAATATCAATTTACAGTTGTATAACTCCAAAAGCAGAACTTAACCCTGCTGATAATGAAATCACTAGGAATCACTTGCCATTTATTTAATATTGTATCCTAATCATTTTTAAAAAACATCTAAGCAGTCATTCTAATGAATTATACCACCTAATATTAAACTGGTTTGCACATTACTATAGAAACATGTTATATGCAGGTTTCAGAATTCTTTGGAGTCAGAATTTATATACTATATATTTAAATTTCAGCTGAAATCTGAAGATGTCAGATTACCAGACTGTCATTGCTAATAGCTGAAATAACATTTCTTCTCCCCAGGCTACAACTAGAACAATAACTTCAAAATGGAGACTGAAACAGAGAAATGGGCTGCTGGCAAATGTAAGTTCTTCACAGCCTTTTAGTGAACTAGCTGGAAAAAAAAAAAAAAACTAGCCCATGAAGAGCTTTAGGATAGCAAGTTCTTTTTCAGAGCGCTGAAAGCAAGGAGGATGTATTACGCCAGTGTTGTCCAAACTTGGCCACTTTAAGATGAGTGGACTTCAACTCCCAGAATTCCCCAGCCAGCCATGCCAATTCTGGGAGTTGAAGTCCACTCATCTTAAAGTGGCCAAGTTTGGACAACACTGTATTACGCAAAGGTCATGATCTATCCTTGTTTTCCCAAACATTCCATTTGCTGTGGAGACTAAAGTCATTCCTAGAAATTACAGACATCAGCACGGGCATCCATAGGTGCTCACTTCTTTTGTCATGATCATGAAAGCAACATCCGGGCATCACACCAGAAGCTCTGCCCCTTTTGCACCATCCCAATGCACCAGGCATGTGCTTTTCCTTCTGGTCCTAATTAGGCTCATCAGCTGCCGATCTCCTTTTGTCACACTAAAGAACAAGATACAGCAGCAGTGTGCTGGTGGTCTATCAGACTCACCATAGCCCCGACCCATTCAACCAGCAACACTCTAAATGCTTTAATTCTATGATCTTTGGCAGTTCGTCTGCAAGGCTGAACTGTGACACTGTGAATGGTGTAGCAGGCTGAAATACCAAAACACTGCAGTGAAGGGGCCAATTCCTCCCCATTCCCTCCTGAAGGTAGTATTCATTGCCCATATAAAGAAAGAAAATGTAGAGAAAATGTAGAAAAAAATATAGCTTGTAACTCATTTCCTATCATGATTCTCATATTAAACAAAACAAAACAAAACGTTATTCACCTCAGGTTATAACAGAATGGGCTTAGGAGGATAGGCATAGGAAGGAGCCTAGAGATGACCACAAGTCCTATAGATAAACCCACCACATTTCTTCTGCTGTGTCATGATAGGCAGATGTTTTTTCCAGTGGCTGATGACACGCAGAAGAGGGAGAATAGCAAAGTCAGGAATCAACCAATTACTTTGCTTATCATGAGCTACACATACGAAATCAGAGTGGCATCCTTCAGCAGTGAGTCAGAGCTGCAACAGTAGAGGCAAGATAGGGATCAGCAATGAGGACAGCAATTTTCACAATATTATCTTCTACTAAGTCAGCTATGGGGAAAACTATGGGAAAAAGCCTAAGCCAGCTTCCTCAACATGAGCACCTGGATTTCAACTTCCAAATTCTTCAGACAGACTGCTCATGGGTGAAATCCAGATTCAAACTGAAATCCACAAATCTGGAAGGCATCTTGGTGGCCTCCACCAAGCCATGCTTTATTTAACCATGTTGTTAAATGAACCACTTCTGGCTGGATTTTAGTTTAATGTGAACCTAGTTCTTATTTATAAACCATAGTTATGCCTTAACATGTTTAAGCCATAAACTATGATTTATAAATCATGAGAACTAGGTTCCCATTAAACTAAAATCAAACAATGCTCTTGATGATTTAACAGGGTAAGTGAACCCAGCCATACACTCTTATTACTGAGTTATAATAAGGCCTCCCTCATCTGTGACCTGGCATGCATTACCAAGACCTGGCTGGGTCCGGGGTGGGGGGTCCCCTCTTGGAAATGTGTCCAGCTTAGTTTTTGGGTGTGGCAACCCCCAACACCCAAAATTTCTGACGGCTGTTGATGCACATTTATTCATTTTCATTCAGAAGCACTTGTGCATAGGATTGGAACTTGAAACGTGCTTTCTCCTAATTCAAATTAAGAAGCACCTTCCAAAATCAAGAGCCTGTCAAAGTGAGAATCATTTTCCTCTGGAGCAGTTTGAGTATTGGAAATGTTTGCTCTGAGTGAAAACACTTCAACATTGAGAAGATTCTCTTAGCTACTCGAGCAGAATTACCTCTCTCACACTGGAAACTAATCCAGGGCTCTTGATTATCCAGACCCTCACCAGTCACTCCTGTTGCATGTGGGTATTTGGCCTTCCCTCTGGCTCTTTAGTGGGCTCAAGCACAAATTTTGAAAATGAACAGCACAGGTAGATGAAAGGGATGATTCCTGGATTTTTAAACATGATCTGCTACATATTAAATGATCTGTGAGAACAAGTGGAGATTTAAAAGACAGCTTTGTAATTTGAGTCTATATTTTGTTATAGTTTTTCTTGCAATGAGCTGGAACCACTAGCCCTGGAAAAATCAGATATAATTATAAAGCCTCTTGCATCTTCAGATTCCTGTTACTAATAATACAGGGTACCTAGACAGAAATGACAAATGGCTATTTTACACTATCCAGTGACAATGGCCATGGGTTATCTAATGATCAATTTGTCCTCAATAACTCATTTAGCATTCACATGGTAGGAAAGCTTGACCCATAAATGTAAATGATTGAAACACTGGTTGTAATCATGCTATAATCAAATACCAAGGATTGCCATTAGAGCAAAGATTTAAGTTTTTTTATTGTAGGCTATATATTCAGTGTAGCGTCATTTTTACCAACAGAATTAGAGATGACATAGTCCCCCCACCCCCAAACCATTGTAAGCCATTCATGTTCTCTAACTCTTAATGAATTGTATTTCACTTTGACAGTGGGAATGATCTAACCTTCTGACGCCTGTATATGTAGTGCTTTATTACCCTTAAGGGATTTGGTTACACTTTCACACTCTATAAATGTTCCTTATGTTTATAGTGTGTGGAAGCATAAAGAAATCCCACAAGCAGAATAAAGTAGTACATATACTTTTTGAAGTTCATGCATCAAAGAGTTGGATCATCTCTACTGCCAAAGAGAAGACATGTGGAGCAGTTCATCGTTGTTAATAGTTAAAACCTGCCTGGAAAAGAAAAACAAAAATGAATGGTTTATAATGCATTGGTTTTTTAATACGTCACAGTACAATGCAATGAAAATTACATTACACTGAATTACTTTTGTGTTCTTTATGTCATGCAATAAGTAAAAGCTTTCATTACATCCACTGGCCCATTCAAACCACAACATTTGCACTCTGTTGATTAATATTAAATATTGCAGCAGTACAGATGCAGTCATGGGTGCTCCTGCAGCTAACAGAGAAATAATTTTATAAACATTTGTTTTCATTCTTATCAATGGATTTTAGACAAATGAAAAAATATTGACTTGCTAGGCTACAAATCCAAATAGCTTCTTTCCATACTCAGTTTTATCTTTTGTTTGTTTGTTTTGTTTTCAGAACTAAAACCTAATTCCTTTTATTATCAATCTGAATTAATCCAACTGTACTCTCAAATTACAGGAGATGTTTAAAAAAAGTTTTAACCATAGTCACATATGACTTTGGAGGCATTGTCTCTGTATTTTCTTAGCAGTAATTGCATATACATGTTTATGGGGAAGAACAGTATAGAAGAATATAATCATGGACATTGTTTATATTCAGTAACTATTAAAAACACCATTGCTTCTAATGACTTTCAGTTCATATATACAAAGACATAGAATCACAAAGCTGGTAGGAGCCAGCTAGACTGTACTTGTCTTCAGTTGATAATTCCTGATGTACAACCATATGGCATTCCAACCTTAACTGCCAATTTTGGGGAAAAGACAGAGCTGAGGAAAATTAATTAAATGGGAGGAAACTGAGCAGGAGAAGGGGACACAGCAATCCAGTAAACCTACATGTATAAGCAGAATTACATTCTAAATTCTCTATTGATGCTGGTCCTGGTAAGTGATGCTGGTAAGTTATACCAGTCCAGCATCTCAAACTAAAATGGTCATGGAGGGAAGTTGGCAGTGACTAGGGACACAATGCGCCTGCAGTAGCTGAAATCTACCAGAAGGAGGTATGGGGATCCCAGGTCCTGTTGCATCATCACTACAGTTGCCACTGAAGCACCAGACATACACAGATAGCAACGTTTGTGCCTGGAACACATGGAAAACACAACTTCCACATTGGATCCCCAAACCCACAGTTAACTGACCTCAGCTATGGGCTGGGAACGGTAGGAAGGCTACATGATATAGACATATCAGCAAAGAATAAAACTTAGCAGGAGATCCTCAAACTGAAGTTAGGGGAAAGTGCAGATGTGCTTTTAGTTATGTGTAAGCTCCTGAATCAAGAATAACAGGAAAAGAGAACAGGACTGGGGGAGGAAAAAAATGCAGACTAGTTAGCAATATGATGTGATAGCTACATCTATTTACCTATTAAATTAGAAAGTCAAACATTATACTATAAAAGGGGAAACTGAAATATTTGTTATGAAGAAACAAGGTCTGCTAATCAACAAAGGCAAGAATTGGAGAAACGAAGAGTCCAGCCCTAAGTCTCCTGTGATGATACTAGCAATTGAACATGATTAGAAATGTGCAGGAATAACTATATTTTTCCCAAACTTATCTGTAACAGGTTTATGCTCAGCATGTAATTCCACACTGACAATGCAAATATTAAGAAGGAAAGGAGGCTAATGGGACTCATCATTATTCTTATTACAACCTCATTACTTTTTACAGAAGTCGCCAGTGTCAGCGCTAGTGTACTTTATATTAATGTACTCTAAATAATGCATTGCAGTGCTAGCTCTGTGCAAACAAGTGGGTTCATTTTGGTCAGAAGATTGTTGGGAGTTTTGTTTATAGTAATTGTACTCAGATGAATACAAGTAAAAATGTTTCACGAGATGATTTTCTAAAACTTGGTAGTTTCCATGTTTTAGGATTGAATATCAATAGTAAAGGAACGAGCTGTCAAGAAATATATTACAGACAAACACTTGGTATAGTAGCAAAGAAGGCCTTGGAAAAGATAGCCAGATGCTATGATGTGTCTTTACCTACACATATCAGACTTGTGCAAGCAATGGTTTTCTCTATGCTACTCTATGAAGGAGAAAATTCGATTTTGAAGCAGGATAGAAAGAATGAACTTTGGTGTGGAAGAAAACTCTTGAAAATACTATGAATAGCTAAGAAAACAAGCAAATGGATCATAGAACAAATGAATTCAGAGTTCTCATTCAAAGCCCAAATGAACAGGCTCAAAGTCTCATATTTTGGACACATTATATAAAGGCCTCATTTTCTTAAGTCTACAATGCTGCAAAAAGGAGGAAGGAAAGAGAAGAGGATGAAAGGCTGAAAGGTGGATGGACTCAGTTCCAGCAACAATGGGTGCACCATTGGAAGCCCTGAAGATTAGGTACAGATTGTCCTAAAGAAGGTCTAGCTATGTGGTCGCTAAGAGTTGTTACCAACCTGATGACACATAATCAATCAAAATCCCATGTTTTAACATAGGAAACTGAAAATTGAATACTGAATATCTTTGACACATTTGATCTGCCTGTCCTGCTCTGAAGCCTGCATATGACTCAGTCTCTCAGTATTGACCTAACACAATACTGTTGACATGATGGTTTGTTGAAATGAACTACACCGTCCTGATTAACACAAAAAACTAAATCGTAAATCAGTGGTGTACAACCAGAAGCTCCTTCCCTAAAGCCTTGGATGAAATACCAAAAGACTTTCAAACTTTGTTACAAAATTTTGACATGCCAGAAGAGGGATACATACCTGAGAAGCAATCATAATACCTATTTAATTTTAATTAAGTTTAAACATGTATTAAAAGTAAATATTTCAGTTGACTTGATTCTTGGTGACTCCATGATCATGTCTGCATTTTTTTTCTTGGCAACAGTACAAAAATGTTTGCCACTGTGATCTTCTGAGACTTTTTTTTTTTAACTTTCCTATATATAGTTCTGACATTTTCTAGTAATCTCCTGTCCAAACACTAACCAGATCCTGCTTAGCTTTTTTGGTGATGAGCCAAAGTCATCTAAGTGCTACCACCCACTGTGACCAAATTAAATGAAATCAAATGTAGCTTTTACTCTGCTTACCTGCTATTTTTCAAAGTGTGGCTCTCTAGCAACTACTTAAAGGCCTGATGTAGCTCTTGACTCAGAAAAAAAATGGTTACCTTGCCATGAATCATGATTTATGAATGGATAGACTCATATCCATGTATATGGTTTGGCCAGCTGAATTTCAGGTAGGAATCTCTCACATATCTGTTTGGACTCAAGATGCTACAGAAACAATTTCAGCTTTCTAGCATGCAAAATGAGCTAACCTAACTGATTTTGCTATAGCTTTTCAAAAACAGAAACCATACAAAATGAACACATATTACATTTTACTCTGATAAGTTAAGTTTCACAATGTGCCAGTGACATGATTTGGTTTTGGAAAGCATTTGCCTACAAGATGCTTCTTATGTTTTTAGTTTTCAAGATAAAGAAGATTGGGAATGAATCAAAATCTGCCTTTCAAGTGAATTAGAAAATTTGTATCATAACAGACCAGGATTCCATATATCTGCCACAGTCAAGTATTGAATTCAGGCCAAAGAACGGAATTAAATTAATGTATTTCCTAGGAATCTTGGTATCTGAATGACCATACCCTTTGCCCAAAGCAGTTCTAATGCTTCAAAGTCTTTCTCCAACTCTTCGTGTCTTTGTTCTGTACAGTGATCTAGCACATCCCTGGTGCTAAATGAAAATAGAAAAGAAATAGTAGTTCCAAACCACTTCACGTACATTATTTTCAATTACATTTTAAAGAAATGTCAAGCCCGTTCGGGCCACATGGTTCAGTGATACATTTTGACTCTCTATAGAATACTAAAATTGCTAATGTTCTTGATAGATAGAAGAACTGATCATGTGTACATTAAAATATGAATGTTCCAACAGCATTTCTTTTAAGAATGGGGAAATGCCAACTGGAAACACGTTTTAAACTAAACATACTGAAGAAAACATAAAATGTAAATGTTTTGTTTAAGAAATCTACTTCAAATATATTCTTATATTAAAACATTTCAGGATAAAAAGAATTAATTTTAATTTCAGAAAGGTACAAAATATAATAAAGGCTCAATAAAAATATAATAAAAGGCTCACACCCAAGATTTATCCCACCTTGAGGACTTAATCAGAAAGGGAGTAAAGAACCAAATTCTGCATTAATTATACTTTAAAAAAGAAAAAGAAAACCTTGGATTACAGAAATCCCAATTAAGCTAAGATTCTTGCAAACATATTTATTTTTTTATCCTAGCAAGTTAGTTACTGAGAACATGAAGGAGAAACAGCAACTATGCATGCCACACTTAAATAAAAAGTACACTGCCATAAATTTTAACTGCAGCAGTCTTATTGTTGTTGTTGTTGTTCAAGTTAAGGGTCTTTCTTGACTCTTGGGTGCATGATGGAAGACATATTTCAAAGAGTAGGACAAGAAAGAAATGGGCAGATCCAGGATGAAAACTAAATTTAATTAAATCTAACTTAAATGAAATTTAACAGGATTAAAAATACATTGGATTTGATTTAAAATAAATGCTAATATGTCTGGTCCCCTTGCATTCAGAATTTCCCACTTCTGTCACAAGAAATATTACCATGTGATAACAGGTTTTGCAGGTTCCAAGAGCTATACCAAATTCTCAGGGACCACATATAACTGGGAGTAGGAATATGAATAGCTCTGGGCTCCTATCCTGGTCTAAATTAAGAATGCAAAAGCCCATGGGGGCAGCCACTATAAAGGCAAACTGACTGACTGTTTATGTTTTTTTAACCTGCATTATAAAACTTGCCCCTGATGAAGAATGACACTCCAGTACATACTGGGTATCATAACATTCACTCAGTTAATAACCTTCTGTGAACATCTGAGACCTCTTCTCTCCAGATTGCCCTAAATCAAGAATCTGAGTCACATGAATACTGAGTAATTCAAGTAGGGATCCTGGAGATCTCATAGATGTAAATAAAACTGAATTGGAAGGAACAGTCTGTGGTATCTGCAGCTAAGTAGAGTTTGATTTTTTCTTCCAGCTGTAGGATGTTTGTGCATTCATACAGGCACAGTCAGTGTAAAACACAACTGAGAGCACAAAAATACTTCTAGGAACACAGTACATATACATTTTTCCAGAATGCTCATTGGAATAACCAAATATACAAGCTAGGCAGCCCAAAGGGGTGCTGTAATAGATCCCATCAAACATGGAGCATCGAGACTAAGTTTCACTGAATGAATTACACACTGGGAGAATGTATGCATTTAGACAGTATATCCAGTCAAATTCTTAAATTAGTTTGTATATATTGACTCTTTCTGAAAGAATATTAATCAAAAGTAGTATAAAAGTAGTAATAATGGCAAACTGTTAAGAGTACAAGTGAGGACCCCAATTCTTTTCTGAACCAAATGTGACTTTCATTGATCTTTTTCTTATTATCTAGCTTACTGTATTTTTTTATTTCTTTTTGTTGTTGTATTTTACTAGCTTTCTTATAAATGCCAGGCAACAGATCCATATGACTGGCTGCTCAAGGTTTTATTTTAAATTAAAAGGAGAAAATGGTTGCATTCACACAGTGCTCATAGCTGTGTCAATTATAGTTCCAGCAGCTGCAATTGCATGACATGGCTAAGCTTGATTAGTTTTCACCTTGGTTTGCTTTTTCTGGCTTAATATGTTGTGAAAACCCAGCCTGCTTGTTAAGTTTGTAGTTCAAGATATGATATAAACCTAGAAAATGAGTAAGCTCAATAAGCAAATTAATCATGTTGTATAAATACAGCCATTCTCTTAGCCTATCCCAAGTTGTTCATGACTCTGTAGGTAAGTAAACTGTTTAGTAGCAAATAGGCAACCAATCCATTTTCTTGAGAATATATGCAAAAAGGGTTGTTCCACAATGTATCCTAGTTGCTGTCCCATCCCTAGACATGGAGGAGACCCTACCCAAAAATGGGTTCAATATTTGAAATTGTCTCTCAAGAGCTGTAATCATAAGTTCTACTTCCTCCTTATTGGGGATAATGCATAGCCATTATGCCTGATAGGCATCAAAATCATTTCCTCCATGGATTTGCTCAATCATTTTAAAATTGGGCCAAGTTGATGGCTTTCACCCTACACTGTGTTATTGAATTCTACAGGTGAACAATATGCTAAGAGAGCACTTTTCTCTCTTCTGATTCTCTTACCATTCAGCTTTATTGGATGAACCCAGGTTCTAGTATTATGCATAACGTATTCATGTTTATTCCTGTTTACCCTTTTACACATCCCAAAAAACCCTAAATGATGTAACCATGTTTCACAGAAGAGTTGCTCCAAATCTTTGTTCATTTGGATTGCCCTTTCCAACTCTAATTTTTTTGGACATGTGGTGACCAAAACTGTATTCATTATTCTGTAGATCATACCATAGATATATGCTTGCTTACTTACTTACTTACTTTATTACAGTCAATTAGACCAGTACAATATTAAAAAGAAGGGAAAGACATGAAATATGTCCAATCCAAATAAGGGATTATATATCCGAAGTATACTAGTCAAGGTACTTGTCAATTATAATTAAAAATCATTTACAATAATTTATACACCTGGCTTCATCGTCCTAGAATTACACATTATAAACCATTAAAATTAAGAGTTAATATCGATTTTTGAATGCATAAATATAGAAACACAGAATGCTTATATCAATTGTTCACAATAATACGTCGGCTCTTAAGGGCTGCTGCACAAAATCTTGTCATCTGCACTGTAACATGACTCCACTCATCTTTAAGGAGAATTTGAAGATATTCAGCATCCGGTCTGCCAGGATATCTGCTGATCGTTGGAAGGATAAATTTTGTTCGTATTTCTCTATAAAATGGACACCGTAGGAGGACAAGCCCAGTGGTTTCCACTTCCCCAGAACCCCATGGGCACAGCCTTTTAGCCAGTGGGACTCCCTTATATATACCATCCAGCACAGCTGAAGGGAGTACATGACATCAGGCAAGTGAAAAGGCCCTCCGGTAGTTCACTACCTCTAGCTGCCTGAGATATCTGGTGGCAGCTACAGTATATCTAGTGGATTCTGGGGCCATAAACGATGGAACTTTTTCTAAATCAGCTTGCCTCTCCATGTCTTCCACCCTTTGTCTCAGGTTCAGTCTTGCCTTGTCAAAGCCTAGCTGAAGTAATGAAGTCGGGGAGATGCCTAGCCTTGCAAAATTACATGCGACAGCCTTGGTCCATGAAGAAACAAATTTATCTTGAAAAATTAATGGAGCAAGGCCTTGAGTTTTAACCATAGATTTAAAGATGACAAACAAATTCTTGTTTCAACCTTTAGAAGGCCGGTCTCCAAGCGTAAGCAGGCATTTGACACACAGTGAGGCAATTGTAGAACTGCTCTTAAAAATTTGGACTGAACTCTCTCCAGGGGCCATAGATATATGCAGAGGGAGTGCAATCTCTCATAGAATTGGCAAACTACCAACTCTCCCACTGATATTTTCACCCCAGAGAACTTCTCTATTATCAGAGTTCAGTTTCCTTTTTCCCCACTTTCATGTATCGCAGTTATTTTCTTTGGGTTCCCCTAGATGTAAGTTAAAAACATCTCTCTGTCCACTTCCACACTACAGATAGAGTTGGAAAACCCTTGAGCATGATTCTATAAATCACTTTCGTCTTTAGTACTATAGAAGGAAAAGTTCCAAATGCTGCAGCCATTTTCAATAAAGAAACAGCATCTATCTTATGGTTTTAGTCATCTTTTTTCCTATCTTTCTGCATCTAGATTAATAGGATAAAATGGACTGTAGACTGGAAAAGTTTGTGTAATAATAAATTTCTCCACCTTTGAGGTGCTACCAAGTTCTTTATTATTTTTCTCACAATAAGCTAACATACTTACCTTTCTGAAATTGGAAATAATTTAATTGAAAGTAAATATATTTACATACTTCTACATACTATTACACTACACCATGACCTATGCAGCCATGGATAGAATCAAATAGTACTGGAACTGAGAACAGCTGGAGCATTTCAATTAACAAAGATCATTAGAGGAACCCTTTTTTTTTCAAACTACTTTTTCTGCTTTGAAAAGAAATCTATAAATCTGATTCATACAACGCACTGAACCATGGACTAACTACATTTAGTTAGCCATATTTTGGTCCAGCTAGGTTGTTTGGGAATGAGCCAAATAGGCAACAGAGCAAGAGGCTCACCCAAAATCATCCAAGTGCCTTAAGTGACGCTGTGACTGCCATCTCGCGGTGCCTGGAGGCTGTGGGGGCCTGGATGGGGGACAACAGGTTTCAGCTGAACCCTGGTAAGACGGAGTGGCTGTGGATACGGGGAGCCTCAAGATCTAGGACCTTGTCATCGTTGGTTCTTGACGGGGTTGCACTACCCCAGACAGACCCGGTGCGTAATCTGGGGGTTCTCCTGGACTCATGACTCCTGCTCAAAGAGCAGGTGGCAGTCGTGGCTAGGAGGGCCTTTGCACGACTTCGTGTGGTGCACCAGTTACGCCCCTTCCTGGATCAGGGGGACCTCCGCACGGTCACTCATGCCCTGGTCACCTCTGGGTTGGACTACTGTAATGCGCTCTACATGGGGCTACCCTTGAAGAGTATCCGGAAGCTACAGCTGGTGCAGAATGCAGCGGCGCGGACAGTTCTTAATCCCCCTAGGAGGGCACATATAACACTGCTGTTGCGCGAGCTGCATTGGTTACTGGTGTGTTTCCGGGTCCAATTCAAGGTGTTGGTTATTACCTTTAAAGCCCTTTATGGCACAGGACCAGGTTATCTGAGGAACCGCCTCGCCCTGGTCACTTCAGCCCGTCCCACTCGGTCCAGCAGAAGGGGCAGGTTGCAGACCCCACCAGTCAGGGAATTTCGATTGGTGGGGTCGAGGCAGAGAGCCTTTTCTGCTGTAGCGCCCGCCCTATGGAACATCCTGCCTCCTGAGGTGCGGTGTGCCCCCTCCCTCATGGCCTTCAGGAAAGGGCTCAAATCCTGGCTCTGCCAGAAGGCCTGGGTGCCAGAGGGGGCCCCGCACCTGTGGAGATGGCTGGTGGGTTGATGGGTTGTCTCCCCCCCCCAGCATCTTACAGGTTTTTTAGGGCCATAAACCAGAGGAGGTTTTTTAGGGTTTTTTAATATGTTTTTAATTATTTATAGTTTTTAGCCATCTCGGTGAGAGCTGTGTTTTTATTGTGAGCCGCCCAGAGTCACCCGTTGGGGGAGATGGGCGGCATACAAGCCAAATAAATAAATAAATACATACATACATACATACATGCATACTCAAAACCAAATCCAGGGGTTCTGGTTTTGAGTGAAGTCCAAGGGTCAAGTCACACAATCTGCCAACAGCAGAAAAGGCTATCACACAATCAGCAGGTTGACAAACAAACATGATTTCAGGAACAAAATTTCTGAAACTCAGGGATTTTAAAACTAGGTTCCCAGGGTTCTTTCCAAAACTCACCTGCATACAATCACTCCTCACCCAATTTTCAAGAGGACTGAACTCATAACTAGTTTTGAACTTTAGCTTCTTATAGGGCAGTTTTTCACTGGTTCATTGATTAAGACTGTTTCTTCTGCTATCAATACTTTGCAAGGCTGGATGGTTGTTCAATTCCCTTTCAATATCAGAGAAGCTTACTGCATCCCAAGAGGGTAGTGGTGTCCAGTAGCAACCTCACCTGCCTCAGAGTCTCCACAAGCAATTACTCATTCATTCCTTTTCTAGTTTAAGGAGCTCCTAATTTTCACCTGAAGAGGAGTTCTTTGGTGAAGGAGTGCAGCTGGGGAGGAACATGGTGTAGCTTTACTTAAGTCAGTGTTGTCCAAACTTGGCCACTTTAAGATGAGTGGACTTCAACTCCCAGAATTCTCCAGCCACCCATGCTGGGAGTTGAAGTCCACTCATCTTAAAGTGGCCAAGTTTGGACAACACTGACTTAAGTCTTGTACATAATTATTTACACGATCATATTATTCATTATTGAGTTAATTCTTTATATTAGGGCTACCAGATTTGAGCTGCAAAAATCCAGATGATGGTGAGATGAAAGCAGAGAGATACAGAAAGTTCTATCTCCTTGCTCCCACTTACGTTGTCCAGTTTTTTGCAGTCCAGATATGGTAGCTCTATCTACATATCTCCTTATAAAAGTTAATAATGAAAGATTAAGGACACAGAATGGCTAACAATATGAACCTGGATGCAAATCTCAGTTCAGCCATTCATTTTCTGAGGATTCTAGAATAGAATGCTAATATAATATATGCCAAGATAAAGCATCTATATCTGGGCTGCAAAAATCGGGACAATCAACAATTTTTCCATATCTCTTTGCTGTCATCTAGTGACTGTCTGGATATCTGCAGCTCCAATACGATAGGCTCACACAGAATGCAGAACTAGTGCTTGTAGAACTACAATTCCCAGCTTCCATTATCATTAGCTGGGCTAGCTGGGGAGCTGGATTTATAACTCAACAGCATCTGGAAGGTGAGAAGTTGCCCATTCAGTCTAAGTGAAGCACTTTGAATTCTCATGTGTGTGTCTCAAGCACACATACTAAAAGTATTGTGTTTATTATTTTACCAATATTAACTGGCCCACCTCTGACAATCCCATCACATTTGTCTGCCATATATACATAAAAAATGTATTTTAGGCAAGAGCCAGAAGAATTCCAAATTAGATCGGGAACACAGGACTAAAAGGAAAGAACCAAAGTTCCTTTCCATGCTTAATTGATCCTTCAAATATAGTTTGCTTGGCATTATAGTTTCACATTCTTGTTGCCTTTATGAAATCCAAGCAGACTTTGCAAAACAGCCTGAAGGACTCTTAGCTTTAGACAACAGATTGCTGCAGCTCCAGTTTATTAGAAGTTCATGCACTGCATCAGTGACCTAAAATACTCTGCTCAGAGGAGCTGAAAACCTGTATAAACTTGCAGGGGGGCTTTCTTCATGCTGACTATAGTAAGAATATTCATCTGAGAAAAATAAAGAAGTGCAATAAGAATAACCAGAAAATCTCATTTCCAATGCTAGGCCTTCTGATGTGTTCAGGAACTGTGCAAGATTCATTTGCCCCAAAGTTAACATTACTGGCCTTGTGCTGCCAAGTCACTGTCAGCCTGGGTTATAGGTTGTCCGAATGACAGTTTTATCCAAATAAATCTTCCTCTGGCTCTGCCAACTCTTGAACATTTTCTCTCATTGTACTAAAGCTTCCTTTTCCACTTCCAATGAGACTTACAGTAATGTTCAGCCACTTACCAACCTTTCGTCCTTAGCTTCTAGGCATCCTTCATATCCATTAATACATTTTATTAAAACATTTTAATCCTCAGATCGAATCCTTTGTCACTGTAGGAAATCCTTCTATCCATCATCCTGAGCTCACCCTACTAGAAAGTAAATTCTGCTGCAATTTGTGGGACATGCTTCTGACTCCATCTGTGTAAGGTATGAGAGGCCAAAATATTCAGGCTGCGAGCATACTTTTGCTACTGTGATCTGTTCAAGTGCATAGAAATCTGCTATTACCTTGATAGTAAATTTGCTTCGAAGAGAGCCCTCTGTTGTCAATTTTCTAACCTGTCTTCCTTCCACTCCTAAAGCACTGCAACACTAATTGAAAGATTATACGTACAAAGGTAGCTTGGGCATTTTGCTACAGAACTGTTGGCAATGCTTTTCCATTATTTTTCTGCCATTGAGATACACAGCATGTGAATGGTCAAATTTCAGTTAAATGACTTGGTCTATTCTTCGCCAAAAATAAAAAAATTACGGGATATTTCATAGCATGCTATTATTTTTAAGTATCCAGTGTGTGAGAGTAATTGTATCTTTGTTTATACACAAAGCTTTTTCTTCTTAAATCAAGAACCATGTATTATATAAAGATTTATGTGAATAAAAATAAGAATGTAACAATTTTGAAACTTCAACACCTCCCCATCCCCCCATCCCCTGCACAAAAGAGTGAGGAACTTCTTTCTAAAGACAAATATATCAGAGTCTTGATTCATTCTGCATGCTTCTCAAATATAATTGCTCTTGATTATTTGACTCACTCTGCATGCTTCTAAAATATATAATTGCTCTTAATTAATTGATGTAGTTTGTGTATGTGTGTATGTGTTGAGTGTGATCCATTTATCTACTTCAAAATATTTGCAGCAAACATAAAGGCAGATTAGACATCTCCACAAGGATTGAGGTTCCTTCAGCAGACACCTCTGAGTTCTTTCTATAGATAGCTTGCTTTTTGATTTACAGCTGAAAGAAACCTCAAGAGGACTTCTTCACTTCCCCCTCCCCAAAAATACAAGCATCAGGACTCAGTTGGTGCAGTAGTCCTCAGGGAGCTCCAGTCATGTTTTCCACAATTTGACACGAAAATATCCATCACCTCCTCATAATTTATACCAAGAGACACATACACCAATCCTAAGGATATTTCCTCCCTCCGCCCCCCCCCCAAAGCTGGAATAAGTCATTAGGGAGCAAACCTATCCCCATTTCTCTCCCCTCCCACATGTTGTTAGGGGAAGCTGCTCAAATTTAAATCCTGAAGAACTGCACTGGGCGGATTTCCCCAAACCCCAGGGAAGTTTGGGGCAAACCCTCTGGAAATTCTCATCCTGGACGGATGTAAATATTACTCCAGACGAAGCCTCAACGGAAAGGTAGTCTTTGACCAAAAGGAAAACCAAAGCAGAACACTTCGAATGCACAGAACCATATAAAAGTCAGTAGGCGGTAGCGGTGCGGTGGAAAGCCATAAATAAGAACGGGGAAATATCCCCATCTCCCCTTCCTTGGGAGTAAATTGAGGTGTTTGAATTTCAGCCCTGCCTCTCCCTTACACAAGACGCCTGTTTGATCGCTGCCTGTTGGCGAAGCCACTGCCTCTTTCCTCAAGAGTCTCCGGGTTTTCAACCTCCTCCATAAAGCTGTACGAAGTCCGGCGCAAACATCAGCTATTCCGATCGCCCTGGCGGCCAAGGTATTATTAACTAAGGGGGAAACTTGCCTTCCCGCTTCTGCTGCCCCTCCCGGGTCGCCCTCCCCGAATTTCCTCCCCGCCGCATTCCCACCCCAGCCAGACCAGAAAGGCTTATACGCATTTATACATGCACACATTGCACACACACACATTATACCTCCTCGATTTCCCCCATTCGATCTGCATTAGACACAGCTCCATCCTGTCGGTAGCAGCGGAGGTCAGTGATGGAATTAATAGACGCCAACGCCGCCGCCCGGATAACAGGGGATTAGGTAATTTCAGTCCACAAGCCTCTCTCTCAAATCTACTCCCCGCCCCCTCTCCACACATTCTCCACCCCACGCACGGGCGAGTGAGTGCCTCCACCCTCGATGGAGCATCGGACGAGGCAGGGTGATCCCCGCTCTGCTGCAAAGGGCCGGTGGATCAGCCAGCCCGACCCCCGCCTTCTGCGCGCACCTAGTTCTCCACACCTTCGTCCGAAGCCTTGCAAAGTTCTCGGCCGCGAGAGACTCTCGGACTTGGCTCTCGGCCCTGCTCCTGCCTTGTAACCGAGAACTAACGAGGAAACCTGGACTGTCTGCCTCGCTGCCCCCAGCGCCCAGCCAGTCAGCAAACTCTAAACCGAGTCAACTTGAGGCTTGTGCTTTCAAGTTGCGGCTTCTCCGGGAGGCCTGGGGGAAGGAGGGGGAACTGACCCCACGCAACTCCGCTCACTCACCCGCACTGGAGAAGGGCCCTGCGGGGGCTTCCTTGCACCTCCATTTCCACGCACGTTGCCTGCTTCCGAAGCGGGGACAGGAGGGAGCTCAGTTGTCGCTGTCCTTGGTGCTGAAAGCGAGCCAGCGCTTTCCGAGTGAATAACAAATACTCCCACCGGCGGCAGCTATTGGTCTGTCTCGAAAGTCCCGTCCTAATCCCCGCTTATCAGACCATTCAGCCTAACCGTGGCTGGGGAAAGAAAGTATGGAAAGCTTTCTCTACCCCCCCCCCCCTTCTGCAACGCACATACACAGAAACCCTCCAATCCCAAATTAGGACAATTGCCACCCTGAATGTTCTGAATACTTCTGAAATGCCGCAGCCTTTGAAAAATGGGGGAGGGAAAGGAAACAAACTCCTCTTGTATTAAAATATTATCCTCTTCCTCCCCCCGTTGAATGTGGTTAGGTAAAATCACAGCAGCTTTTTCGTATTCCCCCCCACACACACACAGACACACTTCCTCCGGCGCCGTTTGCCTTCTCCCCTGCAAAGCTTTCCTGCAAAGCACCCGTTGCTTCTCCTCCCCCTCGTTTTCCTTATTCCGCTCTGACACCGCCAACGGTCAGAAAAATAAGTGTTTGCATCAGGTTTGATTTCCAAGCCAGAAAAAGCTAATTAGGGACTCGGCAGGAGGAGGGGAGGCAAGGAGAAACAGATGGGGCTAATAAGGACTCGGGGTGTTAACTGCGGTTTCTCTTGAATGGAGGCGAGTCATTCAAGAGAAGCAAGGCACCGCGGGGGAGGAGGGAGTCTCCCCAGCGTCGTGCGTGCGCGCGAGGACTCGTATTAATAGGCCCGGGCGAAAAGCGGCGCAAGTTGCGACCGAAGTCCCGCTCTGCGCCCGCCGCGTTCTAATGAGCTTCACTCAGCTGGTAGGTAGTCATTCTGGGGGAAGCCGGAAGAATCTGAACCAAAGAACGGCGCTGCTGCTGCGCTCCAGGGTTAGTTGTCCATCAAAGTTTGCAGACGCTTGAAGTGGCCATCGCGTCTCTCTCTGGAGTTGTCTCCGGGGGAGGAGACTTTGTTACGAAGCATCCCACCCTAAAAGCTGCGCGGGGTGAGCTTTGCCCGAGAGGTCGAAGGACTGCGCTCCCTGTTGTTGGAAAGGAGGAATCGTCGCGGGGATCGCTTGTGTATTTCAATCTTTCTGACTTAATTTATCTCCGGAAATAAGGTACTTCCTTTCTCCGCCGCGACTTTCGTTTACTTTCGTTCCCAATACGAGATGCTGAAGGAGGGGGGAGGCGGAATCTCCCTGGCTCCTCCGCCCGCCCTTTTGGCTAGTAAGATACTGACCGTGTCTTGGTGAAAAAGTTCCATCTTGAGGCAGCTGCTGGAACTGCAGGCAGAGTATTTCAAGGTGCTCGGTGGAATTATTTTCCCGTCCATTTTTATTCTTGGGCGATATAAATCACGGACGACGTCGCCGGAGAGCCATGCCGGCGGACGAACCGGAGATAAGGGCGCGCTAGCAAAGGAGACGGCCGGCGCTTTTAAATTAGAAGGAAGTCTGAAGATGAAGGCCGAGAGATGCCAAAGAGCAATCCGGGAAGGTACAGGATTTCCCGGTCTCTCCTGGGCTGAAATCGTCCGGGCCCAGCAAGAGAAGATATCAATCTGCCTCTTTCCAATCGCAGCTTTAAAGCAAATACAGTACATAAAACGAGGAAAGCAGCATTAACGATAAATATTGCTTATTGCAATTCAGTAAGAATATCGTCCTTGGTGGTCAAAACATGACCCCAAAAGTATCAAACAACTAAATGAATACCTTGTGTTTTTCAACAATGTAAGGATAGAATTTCTGAAATACTAAAATGGCTTTCCGTAACTGTCTGAGAGTTTATGATATCACTTCATTGTTGATAATATAATTATTCCTGTTATTAATGTATCCACGCCAAATGTTGAAAATCTTGTTTTTTGTTTTGTTTGCTGCTCATATTTGTCTGATCATTTTTTCTACAAGGTTTGTATTTCATTGTGCAAAAGAGTCAGAGAACTTGGTGTCTGTTTTCTGTATTTGACCTGTAAGGTCTTTAGCACTCATGGACACAAACATTTGATCCATTAGAGTGGGGACTTTGGTATATACTGATGTAAGATTTTGCTACTTTCCTGATCTACCTCTCCTAGAGTTCCTAAGGAGCCCAGCATTTTGTTGATCAGTTAGTGTAAGCCATTCACTGCACAATATTTTACGTTCTCAGAGGTATCGCCACATAAATAGCCTTAAAAAGTTTGGTTACAAATATGTCCTGCTGCAGAACAGTCAGTAGGTGATACATGTTTAAGGTTAAAACTTTTAAACATACATAAAGCCATATGTTACAGATTAAATTTTAGCAGAGGCATTTTTCTTTTTTCATGAATCTTTTGCCTCTTGCTATCTACTGTGGGGGGGGGGGGGAAATTGCCTTTTCAGAATGTTTATTGTATCAAGTAATCAATGAATGCATTATTAACCAAGTAGAGTTACTTAAATCAGTGATAGCTCCTCCCCCAAAGCACCAGCACTCTAGGTTGAATATACGATATAAACATCTGTTTATACTGCTTGTTGAAATTTCTGAAGCTAAGTGGTGGGAGTTTTACTTATGCAGTTATCAATGTCCTGCATGGTTCCTTGCCAATCCACCAAATTATGCAAACGAATGTAATTCATGAGTTACATAACGTATATAAGTTGGTGTTCTGTTTTGCAAATTGTAGCCTTTTAAATCAGAGCTAATTCATGAAAGCAAGGTTGAGCAATGAACAAATAATCAGTAGAACAAGATTTCTCCCTCTGAGTAGGACCTGTGACTGAAAGCAAATGGGATGACAAAAAATATGGTGGGAAAAACTGGCTGCCACTTTTGCTATTAAGTGTAGTGTATGTATGGCCCTTTTAAATTATGATTATGCATAGTTTAATGTGCATATGCATAACCCATAGTTCTAATAATAAAGCATATTAAACAAGTTCAGAATAAGACAATTTAATTTTTGTATTGCTGTGCCTGGGACTGTCATTGTTCTGTTAAATAAAAGGTTTATTTAACAAAAATAAAATAAAAGGTTTATTTAATAAAAATAAAATATCTTTCTTACTAAGATTAACACATAGCAGGCATCCTAAAAAAGATCTAAAGATCTGGGAGTCTGTCTTGAAGTTTTTCCCTAGTATTGAAATCCCTGATTCCCTTTCTTAATGCTAGCTTAGCACTGCAATGGGTGGCTTGTAGGCACTAGCAGATTTTAAGGATCCTTAAAGTTCAGGTTTTATTATAATCTGTTCATAATAATCACAAAATAGTTTATTAGGGTGCACTGATCATCAATAATGCAATCTGCATCTAGTGTCATGGCATGGTCTTAATTTGGTACTTTTCCCATAAAACAGCTTTTGAGTCTCAGTTCAAGCTCTGAAATATCCAATGGGAAGACAGATTCTTACACATCCTGAGACTTGAAACTTAGACTATAGCCAAACGATAGCTCAGAAATATAATTCTTCAGTTCTCAGGAGTTAACTGCCATACCTTTGTCAGGAGGAAGACAAATGAAGTACATTAGGAACTTGTACTTCACGACATCATATCACTTCTATGCATATTTTAATATATTCCAAACATTTAAAAGCCACACCAAGTTTCAACCGTTTGCCTTCAACCCTGCAAAGTAACAGTAAAAAGATTAAACATTTGCTTTTCCAAATGATTGCTACCAATAAGAATAACCCATTCCAAAGTGTTTCACCATGTCTTTGAACTTAAAATGAAGCAATTGTTTTCAGAAGGCATTTATACATTTGTCTTCATCATATTTCTGGTTGCACTGAAAGCTACTGTGTATCTTTCATGGGATGCAAGAGCTCTACTAAACCATTAAAAACATTCTGGTTCAGATGAAAGACCCTTTCTGGTTGAAATGAAATACCTAGATATTTCAACATTTATTGCAATTGGACAACTATTAATTTACTGCTTGGTTGGTCATGGGCTTATCCATGCATATTTTTAAGGTCAAGAGCCACTCTGAAAAAGTGAATGTGATCAAGTCAGAAATTGATGGAATTGGTGAAGTCTGGAAGTTATGTGCTTGACTACTTATGATGAGACACTCATTTATGGTGATTCTTTCCCAGCCTGATATTCTACACTTTCTATCATGTAGAACCAACAGGGAGTAGCTGTATTGGGTAGAATAATGGGAATAGTAGTTCAACATATCCAAAGGGCACAAGGTTAGGGAAGGCCATTTTTTCCCACATTGATCCAAAGCTCAGATCATTCTTAACATCCATAACTGAGTTACTAAGCTAGCTATCAGGAGCAATTACAGAAATAGCCAGACATGGATCTTTAGTCTATATACATAGGAAACAGGCAAGCTGTAATTAATTGCTGTCATATAAACATTTCCCACCAAGGACAGCATTTCAAGGCCTCTCAGTCCTGTGACTGGTATTAGGGTTAATGATTCCAGCCCTGTTATATCTTACTGTTGTAGCCTAATGACTGGTAATCACCGATGGTGTAATTAGATAAGGTTTAAACCAGACATTTATTGAATAGTTACAAGAATTCTTATGCAGTTGCAGCACTTGCTATTATTAACTGCCACCTCATTTGTCATCTTAATGGGATTTAAAAAAAGACCACATGGCTTCCTTTCTGATGACTGATATAAATCCTATTGTAGCAATAAGTTAGAGAATTTTGGAAAGGGAGGAAGGACATTTTTGAGCCAAGATATAATAAAATCTCTTGCTAACTATTTTTGCATTTATAAAGATGTGCAGAACACTTTGAGGGGAAAAAGTGAGGCTCTAAAGTGTTTTTGTACTGGCAGATTTGATTTTTATGCACATGATTCACAGTCTTCTTAATGTTTTTGCTACTTGTATCCATTCAAATAAAACTTTTGAAATGTTTGTGCGAATCAAAGATTGATGGTTTAAAGGATTTGAAACACTTGATTTCCCACAACACCTGCTATAGCTTCCTCTGTTACATTAGAACACAGTACTCTACTTATTACTGTCACATTATGTTGATGTGTCAAATCTGATACTGGTAAATTAAGGCAAGTTCATTCAGTACATGGAAAGACACAGCAACCACATTATGGTTTAATGTCTCTAGCAAACTCAGTTTGCAGTTGCTAATTCTTAGACACAGTATCTTGGCAATCTAAATTCAGATACTGAATAAATTACAGAGTACTAAGAGAAAAAGGCTGTGGAAATCAAACAAATGTACAAGCTGTACAAAAATTAGCTTACTCTTATGGAACCACCTGATGCTCACCAGCATCAATAACTGACAAGGCAGCCAACATATTAATTTCTGAAATCACATTGGCTAACAGGACAGGAAACTCTACTTAGATATGAAAGCCCAAATGCATGGATGCAGATAAGTAGATATTTGCAGACTTGTGAAATGCCATGCATTCTTAACATTAAAAATGTATTATTTACCTACTTAAAAACTTTGAGAAGAGAGTCACTACATTTGATGATAAAAATGATGAGAGGTTTGGGGATGTCCACATGTTTTACTGTTTGGGGAACTGCTTCTCTTTCTTGGATCAGTGGCACCCTTCTGCGAAATCATAGTCTGTCTTCAGAGTACTCTGTTTCCCAAATAATTTGCCAAGTGGCAGGAATAATGTGATTGTGAAATAAGCAAGCCCAAAGCTGCCTGCATGTGCAGAAAGCTGTTCTCTAAAATATTTGGCTCTACTCTTTTCCTAAGTATTGTTTCTGAAAACAATGTCGCTTAAGCTCCCTTTGCTCAGGTTTTAGTTCTGATTACAACTCAAAAGTTACTGACATGAAATGCACTAATAGGAACTGAATAAGTCCTGGGCAATAGGCAATAACCTGAAAATGTGGGCCTTGAACGATGTCCTTGGTTGCATTATTTTTCCTGGAAAGCTATCCTAAAACAAACTTGCTTAGTTTTTACCAAGATTAACACTGCTTCAGTAGAAAACCAATTTTCTGCTAGCATTACATTGGCTCAAAGATAAGATGAACCTGTTGTACCCTCTGGATGGTTGACTTTCCAGAAGAGAAGTCAACTGCAAAAATTTAGAAAAATTTGGTCTGACTTCCCTGGCACTTTTAGCTTAACACCAGCCTGAGTTCAAAGATATCAGTCAGCCTTCACTGAATCTTCTTGTTATATCTCTAGCCAACCCCTTTTTCTTTTTCTTAATCTTTTAATCTTTTACTATCCTGCTGTTCCGTTCTCTGGTTGATGTCATTTTTTGCATTGTTTCCTCTACTTGAGTTTTGTTTCCTGGAGTCACTGAATTTATTTTGTAGGTAAATTCCAACATAGTACAAAGTATTTTAGATATTTAGAACAGAAATTAGCATTAAAAACAGCTAATCAATATTTTATCTAAGTATTATTTGTATAAGTTTATTATTATCCTATTTTTTTATTATATTCTTCTGATATTATTTTTTCTATATTTACCAATATGTCAGACATACGTAGAATAGTTATGTAATACCCATGCAATATGTTTTTATTCAAGAAAAATGCATTGTGTAAATTAAACTGTATGAAAATCAGTTTTAAAATTACCTCTTTTTTCATCTACAGTTGAAGTTATACAATTATCAGACTTCATCTACATTAGGATGGATAAACTAGTTTGGAAAAGTCTTGCAACTTGCACCTCATTCAATTCAAACTGGACAGGGAAGTAGCTTACTCTCCATTTAAATGGGATTCCCAAATTGCACCTCATTAAATTCCTTTATTGACAGTTGGGCTAGTGTAGTGGTTAAAGACATGAGGTTAGAAAACAGGAGACTGTGAGTTCTAGTCCTGCCCTAGGCATGAAGCCAGCTGGCTGACTTTGGGCCAGTCATTTTCTCTCAGCCTTAGGAAAAAAGCAATATTAATAGCAAATGTTGCCAAGAAAACTGCAGGGACTTGTCCAGGAATCAATAATGGCTCAAAGGCACACCCCCACAACCAAAAAACATCTAGTAAGTAAAGCTCCATACATAGACTAACACTGCTTGCTCAGAAATCCATACACAGTTCAAACTGCCCTCCACATATTCACTCATTTTAATAATTGTCATTTTACTGGTATTCACAAAATCATTGATTGGGGTGAAGAGGGCTGCTCCTTGCATATGATCATGCTGACAGGTTATTAAATGAGTTGGAGAATGGGAGCTCAGATAAATGACATTTTCAGAAAATCATAGCCTGCAAAATTTTGTAGGGTGAATGAAAAGGTTTCAATCCAAAATCAATTTGATCTGCATGGCTTGCATGCAAAACAAAGCCTAACTGGATTTTAGCAAAGCACCCTTCATGCACATTAAATAGCAGAAGCCTTGGAAAATAAGTAGATTCAGCAGTAAAAGTAATTATTTTTTTAAAGATAGTTACAGAACAGTCAGTGTGATGTAGTATATTATTTTCAACTGTTGATCAGGACCTTTGAGACAGTATGCTTTCCTCATTCAAATTTTAGTTACGCCCACAGTTTCCTTTCTACTTTCTGTTTCCTTATGAATTGTCAGGCTATAGGAAGGCAGAAGATCAGAGAAAAGAGAAAGATGGAGACATATAGCAAAGAGTTTAACACAGATCCACAACTGTTGAATATGTAATGAAGCTAATATGATTACCCCATTCTCAAGTGATAGTAGTTCAGTTAGAAGAACAAAAACTTTCCACTGTCGTAACAGTAGAAGGAAGATTTACACTGGTAGAATTCTCAGTGAGTGTAAGACCTTTACCACAGTAAAAGATCCAGATTCTTTGAACATCAGCTCCCATCAGCACCAGCCATTATGACAGTTAGAAAATATGCCTGAACTTGTAAACCAATTGTCTAGAAAGCATCAGATACTACACAATAAAACTAGTTTCCCCCAAACATATGAATTTGCTCTGCTAGTGGTACTAGGATCTAAGATTTTTTTTTCAGAGAGGGGGGATTTGGATTTACTTAATTTCACAAGCCATATAAGAAGTCTATTCATAAATGAAGAGATGTTGGCAGCTCTCTCCTCAAACATAACATTATACAATAGGGAAAAAAATCATCCCTAGAAAACTTCTGGATGAAAGGTCACAGAGAATAAAGTTTTATATGAAAAGGCATCCTTTTACTTTTTCCTTCAATGTAACTTCATGGAAGTGAATTTTCAGCGCTCACTACAACCAAGGCCAAACATCAAAATAGTCTGAATGTTATGCTGATTGTTTCTTTCATAAATCTCACTCCAGACATGGATGAAATATGTCATCATATGCAAACTCCTACTGATTTGTAAAATTTTTAAATTGATGTTTGAAATATAAGGAAAAATAAACAGTGTTATTTATTTATTTATTTATTTATTTATTTTAATTTCAGTATTCTATTTAATTTGTGATGCAGAAGTTAAGGTGTTGGATGAGGACTGGAGAGATCTAGATTCAAGTCCACCAGCAATCACAGAAACTCACTGGGTGACTTCCAGACAGTCATACTGTCCCAGGTTTTGTTTGTTTTTGGAGGATAAGATGAATATACCAATGCAAGCCCACTTAAGCTCTGGTGTAATATAAATTGAACAAATAAATGAATATCATATCTGTTTTACATTCTAAAAAATATTTGCTCTTCCATGGCCTTGAAAAAAGTTAACAAATTCTGTCCTACCATAAGGAAATAAAATGGACAGCCTTGGGACAGCTTTGGAAAAAATCCAGGAACATTGTCCTATCCAAATGTAAAGTCCCTTCAGGAAGAAATAGTCTTCCTTTATTTCCTCAGCAAAAAGACTGGCTAAAGTAAATGTGCATTCACTGAATTCAGTAGAAATGTGCCTCTGTGTGTGTCTGTATGCGTGTGCCTTCCTCTACACTTTTTCTTTTTCACACAACAATGAAACCCTCTACTTATTTCCCACATAACAAAGTAGTTTGCTCGGTTAAGTTTTGGACAGTAGTAGAGATTTGAATGAGTAAGACTTCACAACCAAGGTCTTTGCAAAAACTGATAATAGTGTTTTTAACGTAACAGAAGCAAGAAATTATTAAATGTTGTCTCAGGATATTACAGAAAGATCGAGTGCAGTTTTTGGTCTAAGAGAATTGTTACCTCAGTTATAAGTTAATTTGCCTGACCAGAAGACTTGCATCGTAATTCCTATTTATCTATAATGTTTGCAAAAGATTTTTTATGAATCCCTTTCACTTTAATCTTAATCAGCAGAAGAGAGAGCTCACTGGGTAATTTTTGACCTTTCATTTGTCTCTCAACTTAAATTTATTTCACATGGTTATTTTGTGGGATTAAAATTAGGGTAGATTTTTCCCCATCTAAATTGCTTTGATCTCACAAAGAAAAGGTAGGATATAAATTCAATTGTTTATTAGGATATATCTCCTCCCACTGGGGGAGATGGGCGGCATACAAATTTGATAATAAATTTGATAATAAATAAATATATAGCTCCTTAGAGTGAAATAAAAACGAACATATGTATATGTATGTACAAAACTAATAGTCATGTATCAAATGAGAAATCACCCTGCTTAATATTGTCCTACATTTTTTTAAAACAAAGCAGTATATAATTTTCACACTGGAAATGCTTAAATTCAGCTAGATTACTCTTCAACTTTACAATTTTAATAATCAGTACATAATATACAAATCTTGCAGGTAAGCTTTTAAGTACACAGAAAGCATACCTGTAAATCATTGTGTTATTGGAGATGAAATAAAAATGTTTTTTTTAAAATAACATGCTTTTGTGCTGTCCTAAGATTGCTATGTTCTGGAAAGAAATAATTACTTATATTAATTGTATTTTCAGACAGGGTTTAATATTTTGGGCATCTGTGTTCTTTTGAAAGCATACTTATTACATGAAAATTGATCACTGCACAACAGAAATGGCTTCACCCCTTCTTATAGGTTCTCTGTATCTTTCTTATTGTTAAAAGACTTAGTCCTTCAATACTGAAAAGATAAATTTACGGCTCCGATTATTCAGTGGATTGAAGACCTGATATTACTTACCAGATAGAAATTAGATATGGACAATTACAATGAAATATGGTCATCCTTTATTGAAACTGTTCTGTAAAACTATAGATACATATATATTTGTATGATATGCACTGTTTATATAATTTTCTTGTCATTGTTCACTCTTTTGTTTTCTTTTCCTATTGTTTTCTTTGTTTTGGGATAGAGAGAAAAAAAATAAGGCATGTAACCTTTTTATGCTGATCCAAGTCCACTCTTGTACATTTATACCATCTCCTTCCATTTATATTTGTTGTTTTTTGCTCTTATTTCTCTCTCTTTTTCTTTCTACAAAGTTTATTTCTATTATGTAAAGGAAGAGCCTCATAACGCCCTGACAGAGCATTAGCCTTTGGTCACAACTAAGAAAATCATGCTGGATTCTAGAGTAGAATTACTGTTTAAAGTCCCTAATGGTATAGGCGGTAGGCAAATGTAAAAGTTGAGTTAATTCATTCTTTGTCCTTCAACCATCCATAAGTCTAAGCACCTCAGTGTCTATAAATAGCCTTTAATATAGTAGAAAGAAGGTAACATAGATAAATATAGTGCAGTCAAGTGTGGTTTAAAAACTTATATTAAAGAGAATCCAGAAGCCTCAAGTGGTAAAGCTGTGTTGCAAACTAGAGCATGCTCTCAAGATCATAAAAAATACTATGAGGGAAGTTGTCACCTTTTGCACTGAATAATCTAACAACCTGTATATTAAGAAAATTACACAACCTTAATAATGAGAAGAGTGGTCCTATAGATAGCTAGATGTTAAAGTGCTTTGGGCTTTATAGACTAAATGTAACAAAGAACTGAGAGTACAAAGAAATATAGCAACCTGCTTTAAATAACAACAGTAATAACTGGCACTGCTCTTAACAACAACAACAAAATCAATACAGAAATAAATATAAACTTCTGCAATAACAACAAAACTGTCTACTCAGAAGTAACTTTCCCTGAGTCATTGAGTAAATTACTGTACCACGAAAGAATTGGGACCACAGATAAAAATACAGTCATGCTTATTTCTGAAAGTATCACAGATTATGAAACATAAATATCAGATCAGTTATTTGCTTCAAGGGGTAGTTCTTGAAGTGCTTACCATGTTTTCAGCTGTTCCAGTTTTAACACCATTTTTCCATTTCTTCTGATACATTTTTTGCTATGGAGAATACCTAAGATACTTCCCTTACAATGTGGTTTATGGTACCGTTGGAAGTTGAGATCTACCCAGCTCTTTTTGGCCACTTTAGGCCACTGCAGACGTGTCCCCTCCCTCTGGTCAGGGGTGATTGCTTGCTGTGGCCATTTTGACTTTCGCTGCAGGGGAGGCTTGTGGTGGAATGGTGTTATGAAGGCCACGCTCAGGGAGATAAGTGTTTCCTTAGCCCCCAACAGGAGCGTGGGAAGTTTAAGAAGATGAGATTGGCACCACCCTAAGGAATTCACAGTGTTGTGGCTTGCTGGCTTGGGAACTTAGGTTTAGTCTGGAGAGATTTCTGTCTTGAGGTGGAAGCTAATAAACACAACAGAACTGTAATTGCACTGTCTCGTGGAGTTTTTTGGGCTGAACCTGACATCAATCTCTCCAGACTGAACCTAAGTTCCCAAGCCAGCCAGCCACAACACCGTGAATTCCTTAGGGTGGTGCCAGTCTCATCTTCTTAAACTTCCCACGCTCCTGTTGGGGGCTAAAGAAATGCTTATCTCCCTGAGCATGGCCTTCATAACACCATTCCATCACAAGGCTGGACCTTTGGTTTCCACAGAGTCATATGTCCAAGTAAAACCTGACCAGCACTTTCCAAGGTACCTGTTAGATCCTACACAGGTTCCTTAGCTTCATTTTTTAAGAACAGGGATAGGGATCAGCAATACTAATATGACAAAGAGCTAGAGAACTTCAGTTCTTAATTATACACAGAGAGAAGCTTGTTGTCCTGTCCAGGTGATGCAAATCCATCAGATAGCAAAACTCCAGAGATTTCAGTGGCTGTCTGAATTTCATACACAGTTCCTTCCACAGGCAACAGAAGTGAAATCAGCATCCAGTTAATTAGGCAGACTGGGAGTCAGTAGCACAGATACAGCAAAGCTAGGACAATTTACAATAACGAAGTCCTGAGTCAAAGCTGCACAACATAGTTAGGGGAAGATCATGACTGTTTATACCAGTGTTTCTCAACCTTGGCAGTTTGAAGATGTATGGACTGGGGAATTATGGGAGTTGAAGTCCATACATCTTCAAACTGCCAGGGTTGAGAAACATTGGTCTACACTAAAATTACCCCACTAAGCAATAGAAGGCATTTGAGAACTGCAACTATTGGTCATTTAGAAATGACTTTTCCCTGCTTGAGAGCACACAGATAGGAACACTTGATCACCTTTTAATTATATTTATTCTTTCCGCTAGTTAAAAGTTAACATAACCATCCTTCCATTCTCTCCCCATTCTGTTTCTAGGGAGAGAGGAATCCGGACAAAGCCAGTGTGGATTTATCTGTGAAGAAGAGGACAAGGTTGCTTTTTCAATCAGCCAAGAATTGTGTCTTACTATTCCATACAGCTATACAAATTACAGTGTCAGAATATGTCAGCATATAAAAAGATCAGCAATGTTACCATTTTTATTTTTTTTTAATCATTTGGAGATGCAGCAAGCTTGAGGAGTCGCCAAGTGTCATTACGAAGGAACTCCTGTTATCCTTTCTGGATAGCAATTTAAATGTCTTTAAAACTCCTGAGGACAGGCCTGTGAAACATAATTGGCTCCCATTGTGCTATTCAATCATTTGAGAAGCTGCACCTGCTATTTCTTTCTATCCTCCACATGTATCGGAAGGTACACATCATATTCAGCAATAACCCTACCCTTACTGGTCCTCTTTTCATTTCACTTCCTTTATCCGTTACACTCCAATTATCTGATCCTATCTCTCTAGCTCCTACCTGCTATGGAATTCCTCATTCAATGAATCAGCTATTTACATTACCTTTTTCCCTTACGTGGTTGACGTCTTTTTGAAAACATTTCTTACTATTTCTTAGTAATCTCTTGTTTTTTCCCCTGCACAATGAAAGCCGCTTTGTTGGTAATAGCACAATCCTTGTTAGATCTCACCAGTTTCTGCCTCTTTCCTCCTCTTTGATCATTCCTGTATTATTTTCCCATGCCCTGTCAGTTTCACATATGAGACATGTAAAGTGAAATTGACAAATGTTTGAACTTCTGTTTTATTATCAGGAAGGGGTAGACTGTTCTGCTTCAGCAACACATTATTTTAAACTACATACGTTGAGGGTTTCTAAACATTATAAAGCATTAAGTGCAGCTATGCAGACATGCAACATCTGTTCACATATGCCCTGTATTTTCTTGGTCATCAGAGAATACCTTTTGTTCTGGAAAGAAGAGCAAATCCAGAGGCTTGGAATACTGTTAGAAACAAGAATATGGATCATTGGCTGCATTGTACCTTAAAAGGACTGGTAAAGATTTGTTTGGCTACAGCAGTGAGCTTGATCAAGAAGCTTAAACTGTATTTTGCAGGCCTTGGAGATGAAAAATCTAAAGATTTCTATCTGTAGAAGGAAGTAGGAGTGTTGATGTAATTAGTCCTATTAGACCACTCAGTGAAAAATCTGAAAGAACATTGGCTCATGGTTCTTAGACATTAATGCTCTGAATATGGGAAATTTTAAAAAACCTGAACTTTTAATACAAGAAAGCAAATATGATTGAACAGGTGTAACAGAGATCTGGAAGAATGACACTGTATGTTCAGAATATTCAGATCTATTTAGAAAACCAAGTCAATTAACTTACCAGGGTAGTAGAGAGCTTATAAGTTTAACACAACTAAAAGCAATATTATTGTTGGTATCTATTTCTGCTCATCCACCCAAGGAAAATATGTGCATAATATTTTCCAAAACAAAATTGCAGATCTTTTAAACAGGTGTAAAGTAATAGTGATGGAAGACTTTAACTACTCTGACATCTTTTGGAAGAAAACTTTGAAATTTTCTGACTTATCTTGCTAATAAATTTGACAGATTACAATGTGCAAATTTTGAGGAATGCAGTGCAGATTTATGCTGGATAGAGAGTATGTAATTTAGAATCTTGCTGTTCCACAAGTCATTGAAAAATTCATGAGTGTAAGAAAAAGAGGTGATTGTATGTTTGTTGATTTAGAGAAGCATAGGATAACATGAATAGTCATAACCTATGATACGTTTTGCACAAATGTGGAATAGCAGAATGGTTGCTGATTTTGGAAGACCAGAATATGGTGGAAATAAAATTAGTGAGAATAAATGGAATATTTTGTAAATGGCTTAACACTGAACCATGAATAAAATAGGGTGTACTTTTTTAGTGTATATTTGGAGAAATGCATAAGGAATGCTTGTAATATAAGCAGTATATTGGTTGGGGATATAAATGTATATGTACTTTTGTAGTGCAGGTGATCCCATATTTTTGATTGAGAACATGAATGATTTGCAACAACAGTTAGACAGATTATATGATGCAATGAAGAGTATAGATCTGAAAATTAATATATCAAAGACCAAGGTACTTGTGTTTGACAGGGAAAATTAACAGAACAATTGCAAACTATACATAAATGGTGAAAACTCAGAGCAGGTAAATTAATTTATGTATCTCAGTGGAATGTTTACTAAAGATGGGGAAATGAATAATTTTTAAGACATGCAAATACTAGTAGAAAAGTAACAGATGCTATGTATATAAATGTCTGGGTAAGATGGGAGGGGAGTGACAAAGCATGCAGTGTTACAGACTCTGCCCCTTACTTGTAGGCAATATTGCAACAGATGGACAAAGCTTGCAATCATTTTGTCATTTTTAGCATCATCAAGAATGGATACCTATGAGTATGTGGTCTACCACAGGGAATGAATTCATATAATACATGCTTCCGTCAAACTTGTTTTATGTAAACTAGAATTGGATATATCAGGAGAAACAGAAAAGTAAGTTGAATTCTGTGGAATGAGATACTGGTGAAATATGGATGGTAAAATACTAAGAGGGTAAAAATGAATGGGCACTAAATGAATGTGGATTGAATACAAAAGCAAATGACCAGTACAGAAGTATGTTGTGGTTTGGTGATATAGAACCAATGAATAAGGATCAGATTGCAAAACAAATAAATGGAGAAAAAGTGAATAGGTTGAGAGGAAAGGTAAGACCAAGAAAGCCTTGGTTGGATGAAGTTAATGAAAGACAGAAATGAGAAGTTTAAAGAAAAATATAAGTGCATGAAGTGATGTATGGATATGGTAGAAACCAGACAGATTGTTTGAAAGGACAGAAAGGTATGAAGAAATATAATGAAGACTGCTAATATAAACTACTTTCATCTTTCTTTTTCTTTTTATCACTTTAGTTTCTTTGATTTAGTATTTCTGTTGCTTACCCCAAGAATTTACTGTGATGGGTATGTATATATGTATCTTGCTGATAATGTCATTATAATATACATATATATTATAATAAATGTCTTGTTGTCAGACATTTATTCTGGACTTTGAATAACAGGATTTGGCTCTTGTTCCTTTTTTGCCCACCAGTGAGTTCTGTAATCACAAGGATATCTTCAAATGCATCCTAGACAAGATATCTGGGAATATTCATGCAACTGAATTGTTCACTAATATTCATGTAACTGAGTTACTGATTAATAAAAGTTTACAGAACTGTGAGAAGTTATCTGCTGTTGGGAAAAAAATTGGACAGGAGATTTTATCACTAGTGGTGAGGAAAAAAAGAAAAAGAGCTGAGGATTTTAAGAAAACTTGGAGCATGATTGTTAGCAAGACTATGTAGCTTTTCAGATTTAAAAGGAAAAAGCTCCTTCAGAGCACCTATGGATGTTTGCACTGCACTTGGTGGAACTTGGTGGAGCCGCCCAGAGTCACCCGCTGGGGGAGATAGTGGCATACTAAATAAATAAATAAATAAATAAATAAATAAATAAATAAATAAATAAATAAATTTAGTTCTTAAAAACAGCTGCATCTTTTCCCAGGATTGCATGGCTACTATCTGCAGCTGCAAAGTGATCCCAGGAAAAAAGGTCCCTTTGTTCAAACAGTTGCTGCATTCATGCATACTCCCAAATAGCTTTTCCCTTGGAATTGAAGGGAATCCCTGCACAGCCTTAGGATCCCATGGCAAGAGAAATGAATGGAAAAAGAGCTCAAAATGATGGAAGTCAATAAAAAAGGAGATGCTCTAAGCATAGTTGCAAAGTATTCCACCAAAGGAAAATGATAGGAAACTGGAGAAGAAGCCAACTTTCTTGTACAAAAAAGTTTAGCGAATAATGAAAAAGAAAACTACATAGAGGAAGTAGAAGCAGGGCAGGTCACCAAGAAAGAGCATATTCAAATTGCCTGAAACTGTAGAGGGGACTATCAGGAAAGTTAAAAATCACCAACCATGGAGAAGGATGCTAAGAAGAACAAAAGGTTTTCTTAGAATGTTGAAAATTAAAAAAGGGGGGAAATTATCAGTATAGCAGCTAGAGCTGTAGTGCTTCAGATATGATCTCCAAAAGATGCTCTAGGGTGTGCTGGGCTGTGGATGTAATAACTACCTATAACCCCCTGAAACAATAGTGTTTCATTCCAGAAAAGGTATAATTGCTTCAAGGTGTTACAGACAGGTGCTACATTCACACTCTTGCATGCGGCAGAAACACCTTTTAGAGACTGAATCTGAAGTACTGCAGAGCCCTTATTTTAGCTCCTCGATGAAGATGGGAAAAAGACAAGGAAGAAAAGGCAGAAGTATTCAATTCCTATTTCGTCTCAGTCCTCTCTAACAAAAAAATATATGTTTCACCAAGCAATTGTGAAGAAGAGACTGAAAAGACATAACTGAAGCTGGAGGTCCATAGAAACATAGTCAAGGAATAACTTTGAATGAGTTTAAGCCTCCAGGAACAAATGAACTGTATTCTAAGTTTCTGAAGAAACTTACTGATGATCTAGCCAAATCTCCATTATTATCCTTGAGAAATTCTGGAAAGTAAAATGCCAGATGACTGGAAGGACCCAAATGTTGTTCCTCCCTTAAAAAAAAAAAAAAGAGGAAGAACTGGGGGGGAATGGGGGATATACAGACCAATTAGTTTAAGATCAATATCTGAGAAGATTCTAGAGATGATAATAAAGAGATTGATCTATAAGCATACTGAAAATGATGTGGTGATTGCCAGAGCGTGGTATGTCAAGAAATGACCTTACCAGGTTAATCTTATTTTTTTAATTAGACATTCTCCTTGGTAGAGTGTGAGAAAGCTGTAGATATAATATAGCCTGATTTCAGCAAATAATTTAACAAAGTACTCCATGGCATTTTCATTAGGAAATTAGTTCAATGTGGCTGTATGGCATGCTATTAACTAGATACATAGCTGAGGTTCAGAGTCTCAATGATTCTTCATCAAATGAGTAAAGCTCTTGAGTGTGGTGCTGAATATGAGTCAACAGTGTGATTGGCTGAAGAAAAAAAAGCAAATGCAGTTTTAGGCTGTGTATAGTAAATTAATATAATAAAAATATAATATGATATGATATATATAATATAGCTTCCAAATGATAGGAAGTAACAGTTCCATTTATTTGCTGTGTCAGATCCACCATCTCAAGTACTGTGTCCAATTCTGAGCATTACATTTTTTTAAAAAATCAAAGAAACTGGAACCGATTCAGCAAAAGGCAGCAAGGATTATCAAGGGACTATAAGATAAGTCCTGTAATGAAAACTTGAAGAGAACTTGAAGGAACTAGGTTTGATTAACCTTGAGAAGAGAAGTTTAAGGTGGAATATGCTAGCACTTTTCAAATACTTTGAAGGAAGTTACAAAGAAGGTTAAGACCAGTTCTCTATCATTTCAGAGTTCAGGACATGGAATAATGGGTTTAAGTTACCGAAAAACAAATGCCAGTTGAATGTTAGAACAGAAAATCCTTGTAATAAAATAAGGTTAAGATTGAGAGTAAGCTGAATATCCAGATAGGTGATAGACACCCCTTCACTTAATATATTCACGTGGATTCCTACATTGAATAGGAAGTTAGACTTTATGGCTTAAATGACCCTGTGCACACTTATGATTCCAAGTATCAAAAAATGAAATATATACACAATATATACCTGGCTGTAAAGTAATTATTGAAAGACCTAGCTGATAAGTCCATCAATTAATTGGCCAATCTAGAGTCTTTGAGGGATGGGGAGAGGTGAAGGGCTAGTTAAGAGCCAGTTCTTCTCCACAGGTTTATTACAGTTAGCTCTGGCAGACAACCATCCATCAAGTTGGAAAACAGCAACTGAACCCTGAACTAACTTCATACGGGCTCTCAGTAGAATTCCTTATTTCCAGTGGACATGGAGAGACTGATTGGTTTTGTGCTGAAAAGCTAAATGACATGGAATATCAGAATGAGGTGAATAGAATCTCACAGAGTAGAAGAACGGAAGTTGCTAAAATGTGCCTGGGAGCCAGCAAACTAAAGCCACTCATCTTTGCCAGATTGATTTTTATATTTTTAGGGCTAGGCATAATGTCCTCTTTTCTGTACTACTACAGTTTTTTAGCCTGTAAAATGCATGTGTTGTTGAAAACAAAGTAGACTAAAAACGATTACAGGCCTTTTTATCATGCATGTTACAATTGTATTTTGCACTATGTACTATATTTTATTTTATGAAATCTGAGTCTGTGACCTGTAATAAAGTTTGAAACTAAAAGGTGTTTTACTACTGCGGGGCAGTTATTCTAAAAATTCCTCTGGCTAAATCCACCCACTCATGAGAAGCTGGGGAGAGCAAAATTATACAACCTATTTTATTCTACTGCACCTTTTATAAGGATTTTCACAAATTTGTATTTTTATTGATTGATTGATTGATTTTTCAAATGTATATTTGCCACCCATCTCACCATACAAGTGACTCTAGGCAGCATTTAGCCCTTAATATGCTCATACCCAGGCGGAATGGATGACTTTTACATTAAGTTGCTTTTTTTCTGATCTATCCTATGACCTGCACGGTGCCCAAATTTTGTATAGCCACTGTGAAAATGAGGCATCAGATTATGCAAGCATGATTAATTTATTTTTAATGATGTGTGTGTGTATGTGTGTGTGATGATAATCGCTGATTGTAAATGAAGACTAACAGTATTGGGGGACGATGGGGAATTTAGTCTAAACTATTTGGAAAGCAACAAAGAACACAAAGAAAGCATCAGAAAACAAAATGTGGCCCTTGAAATATAGATGAAGTAGCAGTGTGAAGCAGCAAGAAGAGTAGTAGATTGTAAAAAACGAACTTGCAGAAAGTGAACTCTGAGTCTATCTTGAAGCTGAGCTGTGGGTACCTATGGAGAGAAACAGGTTCCCCTCCTTGCTGTATATTTCCATTCTAACAAAGTAGTAATAGAAAAAGCAAACAAATTCTTTCAGTGGGCAGCCTAGACATTAATCTTCCCTTGAAGAGTAACTATCGTAGCTTGGACTGACTCCGATTTAAAACTGACAGTCCTGTCTGTCTGTCAATCTATACATCCAAATCTGATGTGCCTCTATGGCCTAATGCTCCTTTGCCCATTTCCAAACCCTTATAAGGAATACATTCCAAACACTGTGAAAAGATTTCATGTTATTATGGATCATCCAAGTCCTTTTCTGAAGTCACAGACACTTCAAGTAAAACCATAAGAATAGGCTCGAACATGACAATACGGAGGCAAATTCATAACAATACTGATAATGCTGATGTGCGTGACATCAAAGGAGGCACTCTTCATCATTAAAAGTTTCTTTGCCACCGTGAAACAGCACATTAGACTGCCTATAATATTGTACTAAGTATTCTTTTGCAATGAAAGCCAGTGCATTGAAAGGCATCATGAATTCAAAAAGCCACAAATGAGAAAAGAATAGCCCTGAGTTGTTTTAGACTTAATTTGCAGACATGAATGCCTAAAATAAGTTCCTGTGCCTCTATCATGTTCCTCATTTGTTTAAAACACAATTGATTCAATTTACCACTATTCATTTTTATATTCCTTGCAGCCTTTTGAAAAGTTAAAGATATAGAAGTTTACTGCAAGATGCTACCACTTTTCACTAAATAGCATATTTCATTTTGTGTTATCCTAATTGAAGGGCATCTACATTTATCTAAGTCTATTCGCTAATATCACACTCATATTTCTGGGTAATTCTTGGAAGTTTATACCAACTAATGAATGCTCCCTTAGGGAAAAAAAATGCAGCAGGTCTGAGTATAGGATGGGAAAGACCATATTAGGCAACAGTATATATGAAAAGAATCTGGTTATCTTGGTGGATTACAAAGTTGATTTGAGCCAACAGTGTGAAGCGGTTACAAAAAAAGCAAATGTAATCACAGATTCAATCAACAAAAATATATTGTCAGGCTTAGGAGAAGTCACTGTTTCTCTCTATTCTGCTTTTATTAGAACACACCTAGAATATTGCATCCAGCTCTGAGCACCTTATTAACAAGCTGGAACATGTCCAAAGGAAAGCAACTATGATAAGGAGGTTAGAAGGAAATACTTGAGGAACAATCAGAGGCATTGGTTAAATTTAGGTGGCAGGGAGACCTAAAGTATTGATTTCAAGTATCTGAGAGGCCGGTGGTCATGTAGAAGATGGAACTTGAGTTGCTCCAGCAGGAAGAACAAGAAGCAACAGGTTTAAATTACAAAAAGATAGATTTCAGTTGGACATCTGGGAAAAATGTCTTAATGGTAAGAATTGTTCAACAATGGAACTGTCAGGTTCAGCCCAAAGAACTCCCCGAGACAGTGCAGATACAGTTCAGTTGTGTTTATTAGCTTCCACCTCAAGACAGAAATCTCTCCAGACTGAATCTAACTTCCCAAGCCAGCAAGCCAAAACACCATGAATTCCTTAGGGTGGTGCCAGTCTCATCTTCTTAAACTTCCCACGCTCCTGTTGAGGCCTAAGGGAATGCTTATCTCCTTGAGCGCAGCCTTCATTCAACCATTCCTTCACAGGAACAGACTCCCTCAGAAGGTGAACTCTCTTTCATGAGAGGTCTTTAAACAGAGACTGGATGGCCATCTGTCTTTGATGCCATAGTAGTGGATTCCTACACTGGATCTAGGGGTGGATTCCTATACTTGATCCAGATCTAGAACCAGTTGAATTAGATGTTCCCCAAGGTCTGTTCCATCCTTACATTGGATATGATCTTCCTTCCTCCCTATTCTCACAGCAAGCATTTAATGTATCATTGCCAAAGCAGAATTTTCTGGATTGCTCTCTTTATTTGGTCTTCTCTGACAAAATTGGAGCATTGACTGAACAATACATGCCAGTTTCTGAAATTTTGAGAAAACATTGAGTTTCTGTATGGCAGTAATGTGAGAAGTAATGGGTCACATTCATGATTACGTGAATACCATCAATGGAATTTCCTTTGCTCTCTGTCAGCCCTTCAAAGAAGGCCAGCTCAGGAAACAGAAAATGCAAGGATTATAGGAATGCTGTTTAATTCAGTGTTTCTCAAACACTGGTTTAATTGTTGTAAGGTATAATAGCAGAATCTTGAAAGCCTGCCAGAGTTTTCCCTCTGCCCCCCTGATACCAAAGGCAATCAAGACAGGGTTACTTTGAATTCCTTTATCACACCTTCTCCTTTCCCAGGACTGAATTGTATTTTATTTAACGTTTCTTACATTCCTTTCTCAGGGTTTATCTAGGTAGTCCTCTACACTCACCTCCAATCCCCAACAAATTGACTCCAACAGATTTAGGCACTATGCTGAACAGAGGGATTTCCATTCCACTGTTGAAAAATCAGCCCTGTGCTGACATCCAATTGCCTAACTGTAATTAATTGAACATAGTCTTTATGATATTTGGATCCACACTTTAATTGATCAGTCCCAGAATCTGGAAAATATTGTTGTTGCTTCCACATCCTGAAAACAGATTTCTAAGTGAAGAGCTACATTGAGGGTTGAAGAATCACCTGGAGGCAGCAGCAAAAAAATCCAGGGTACCCAAGCACCCATTTGCCTACAGGGTAAAGCTAAAGCTCTTTTACCCCTTTCCCCCTCAAAAAACTACTTTCCTGCACTGTTGACAGAACCAGGGCAATAGTAGTTTTGTTCCCTATTATCAAATGTGCAAATAAATAAATAAATAATGTCTTCTCAAGGCATGCAGAGAATGGCCAAGAGCTGCATAGAGTTTGTGGCAGCTGGGATTTAGGCAGAATGAATTGGAGTCAATTAGTTACTCAGTTACTGGAGTAACCCTTCACCTATGTCACTTGAAAAAGGAAATATTGGAACCAATGCCTCAGGGGAGGCAAGAGGGTGAAGAGGCAATATACACCACAAAGAGCTCCAGAAACTCCTTTTGATTTTTCTATATGCCTGCTGTTATTTAACCCACCCCAGAAGATAAGACTGTTAATTACTGTTTAAATCCAAATTTCCCTGCCAGTTGACGTCAGATGGGGAATAGCTGTTACAACAGCTTTCTCCAAAAAGGCAATAGCAGAGATAAAATGGAGGGTACACCAAAAAACAATGATGAAAAGACTCTGAACTAAGAAAAAACACTGATCCTAATGAACTTACACTCAAGTACTTTCTACTTGTCAATGCCTCTGTAGGTGATCAAACTCTTGTCATCCTTGTTAGATTGAGAGAGCAAGGAATTTACACTCTTTGAGGAAAGAGGACAATTTGAGACCAGGAGGAAAAAAAGATCTGAAATCCCCTCCCCTAAAACTGATATGGAACTGCTAGCTAAGAACAGTCTGTTAATAGCTCAGACTGTAACCATGTAGTCTATGACTAGCTGTTGACAGCTAATAACAAAATAGATGAGGTAAAACATCTCCTGGACCAGGATATCTTGGATCAGAGAAGCTGGCCACATAAAGACTGACTATCTGACAGCACTGAAATCCAGCCATATGAAGATTGGGGGGGGGGGGGGGGGCGGGAATTGAAAAGAGTCATGGAGCCAACTAATTTCTGCTTCTCCCTCCAAGAATTCAGCTCTATTTTGGAAACTTATAACTCTCCAACCGGTTCCCTCCAGTCTTCAAACCCTATCCCTGCTTTGGCCTGGGAAGGCCACTTCAGATTGCTGTATGCACAGGAGGAGCCATCCCACCCAGATAAGGGATTAGACTATGAAGAACACTCACTCCCCCTGTGTCTTGCTCTGAGATTGCTAAATTGATCAAGCAACTGAAATTGACCAAAGCTTGTGCTCATTTACAAACTTCATGGACATTCTCAGATGAAGATGTGATGTAATATGCATGAACATTACACCAAGGAAATCCCAGTCAAAAGAGGTGTGAGACAAGGGTATATTCTAGCTCCCCTCCTTTTTAATCTATTCATCGACCCCACTCATTGATAAATTGAGCAATCCATCTCTCCATCCACCAAAATTGGGAAACAGACCTATTTCTATTCTTCTGTACAAAGATGAAGCTGTGCTGCTTTCCCAGACGGAGATTGGCCTGAAGCGGGCACTTTATACACTTGCTGAGTACTGTTGGGAAGAAATGCTAGAAATCAATTACTCAAAAACCAAGGTCATGGTATTTGCCAAGTGCCCTAAGACACATGTCTGATGGCTAAACAGCCATCTAATGGAACAAGTCAAGACCTTTAAATACCTAGGGATTGTTTTCCATGCCAGGGGCAACCATAAATCCCATGCCAACTATATCTTCCTAAATGCACAGAAAACAGCTTCAGCTCTACAACCTTCTACTTCTCCAAAGGAACCCAGCACATACCCGCAGTGCTCAAAGTCTTCTCGGACAAAATCTGAGCTCAGCTCCTCTTTGGAGTCCATTTGGGCTCTTGGAGGTCATTTCTTCCCCTCAAAAGAGTTCAATCTAAGTTCCTGAGATCTATCTTCTAAGTACCTTGCTGCATTCCAAATGTGGTGCTTCGTCATGAAGTTAGCCTACTCAGAATAGAAATTTCCACTTGGATTCACATCCTTTCATACTGGCTTAAACGTCTTTTTTTTCCCCAGCAGGCTTGGCCTCTTTAATTATGAGTCACAACTTCCAGTCTTCCTGGTGTCAGGTGCTACATAAAAAATTAAAATCCTATGGTTTCTCATGGGCAGCCACCATCCTGATGGGCTATGAAATCCATTACCCAGTCTTGAACAACATGCCATTGACTTACAGTCAGATTTGCCAGTTTTGCCCAGAAACATCTTTCTGAGCTGTTCCACACATTTACTTCACCCAGCCAGATACCTCAGTTGTGTAACAACCCCTAAATTTAGGAGGGCTTTCTCTTTGGCTAGATTCAATTCCCTTCCAACAGCAGTCATTGAAGAGAGTTACTGAACATCTCTTTTGAACAGAGATTGTGCCCATGTGGTGGAAGAGTAATTGAAAGGCTGGACCACATTATATTGTACTCTATGTTGATGCTCACCACTTATCACCAAGTATCCTGGTCGCCCTGATTCCTTCTATCTCAGACTGTTACTATAAGATCAACCTGATTCAGTGACTAGCCAAATATTGTTCCATAGTTTGTACAATGTGCCATAACTTCTCTTCAAACACCTCTTAGACATTCTCCATTTGGAACCATTTCAGATGCAAATGTACATTTAGTCCCTATGCTGTAACATGCTCAATAACAGACAGGGCATGCTCTGGGTACCATCGGCTGGTGGGGCCCAGAAGGAGAGATTTTTCTGCAGTGGCACCTGCCCTTTGGAACATCATTGCCCCTGAGATTAGATTGGCCCTGTCCCTGTTGGACTTTCATAAGGCCTTGACAAACTTGGCTTTGTGCCTGAGCCTGGGACCCTAGGCATGGGCTAGAGCCCATCTCCTGGATGATTGGTAAGATTATGCCTGGCTGCTATGTGTTTTATTTTTGTTTTTTTAAATATTGTGTATGTTGTACATTTTATTTGTGCTATTTTAAACTGCCTAGAATCATGTAAAAGTGAGATAGGTGGCTATATAAATCAAGTAAATAAATAAATAAATAAATGTGTCCTTACTGTCAATTGATTCTTACTTCTGTCTTATTTTCATTAATAGTCATTTTAGCGTTTTAATGGTCCTATATTTTTGGTTGGTAATTTTACTATTCTATTATTCTAAATAATCATTTCATTGATTTATTCAAGTTGCCTAATGCCTTACTATATTAATTTTATACCCAAAATTCTTGAACATATAATTTTAGTTGTATTGCTATATGATGTTATAGCTTGTTTTATTCTAGTCAATTTCTATGGTGTATAAGCTGTATTGAAATTTGGTGAGTTAAACGTGAATTAGGTTTTAACGTGAGATAAGGCCAGTGATTGGTGGATTTCCTGCTGGAGGGAAAAGTATCCACCAATCACTGTCTCTAATGTGGGGTGCAGCAGGGCTGGGGGAGGAGTCAGGTTTTGAATGAAGGAAAGGTCATGTCTGGAGAAGATGGAGATTCTCATCTATTTTAACACTAGATGAGAAAAGTGCAGTTAGGCAGCCTCAGCTACAGGCTGGGCAAGAGGTCAAGGCAACATCATGAGGGCATGTTCTTAAAGAACAATTAACAAGGCATTTTTCATCTTCAGTGGTCCATGGATGATTTTCTGAACTGTCACCAGAAATACAGCTTGGCTGAGTTCTGTCTTCTTTAGCAGTCTTGGGAAAAGCAGAATCCAAGACATCAGAACTGCCAGCTTCAAATTCTACCATAGTTCATATTTAGACAATATTGAAAACCCTGAAATTTCCTGAAGGTGTAAGACCATGCTGCTGAATTAGAATATAAATGACTCTATGCCTTTCCATCAACTGGTGTAAATTGTCCTTAAATGCCTTAAGTTGTGATCTGCAAAACTGAAACTTAATTATGCACTGCAGGAACTCAGCAGGTCAATAAAAACTAAGAATTTATAGATTTTTATTATAACTTTCATTTCTCTGCTTAATATGTACACATCTAGTGCAGTGGAGCACAACTGAAACCCATTACATTCATATCCTTATGCTACTAATAGGGTGTAGCAACAAAACTGTACTTTGTGATGAATATCTTACATCAAAATGAGAATACAGGTGAAACTCGAAAAATTAGAATATCGTGCAAATGTTCATTTATGTCAGTATGGCAACTCAAAAGGTGAAACCACTATATGAGATAGACACATTACATGCAAAGCGAGATATGTCAAGCCTTACTTTGGTATAATTGTGATGATTATGGCGTACAGCTTATGAAAACCCCAAATTCACAATCTCAGAAAATTAGAATAGTGTGAAAAGGTTCAATATTCTAGGCTCAAAGTGTCCCACTCTAATCAGCTAATGAATCCATAACACCTGCAAAGGGTTCCTGAGCCTTTAAATGGTCTCTCAGGCTGGTTCAGTAGGAATCACAAGCATGGGAAAGACTGCTGACCTGACAGTTGTGCAGAAAAACATTCTACCCCAAACCCCAAATTCACAATCTCAGAAAATTAGAATATTACATGACATCAATAACACAAGGATTGGAAATAGAACAATATCGGACCTCTGCAAAGTATAAGCATGCATATGTACTCAGTACTTGGTTTGGGCCCCTTTTGCATCAATGACTGCCGCAATGCGGCGTGGCATGGATGCTATCAGCCTGTGGCACTGCTGAGGTGTTATGGAAGACCAGGATGCTTCAAGAGCGGCCTTCAGCTCTGCTGCATTGTTCGGTCTCATGTCCCTCATCTTTCTCTTGGCAATGCCCCATAGATTCTCTATGGGGTTCAGGTCAGGCGAGTTTGCTGGCCAATCAAGCCCAGTAATCCCATGGTCATTGAACCAGGTTTTGGTACTTTTGGCAGTGTGGGCAGGTGCCACGTCCTGCTGGAAAATGAAGTCAGCATCCCCATAAAGCTCGTCTGCGGAAGGAAGCATGAAGTGCTCCAAAATCTCCTGGTAGACGGCTGCATTGACCCTGGACTTAATGAAGCACAGTGGACCAACACCAGCAGATGACATGGCTCCCCAAATCAACACAGACTGTGGAAACTTCACACTGGACTTCAAGCATCGTGCATTGTGTGCCTCTCCATTCTTCCTCCAGTCTCTGGGTCCTTGGTTCCCAAATGAGATGCAAAAGTTGCTCTCATCAGAAAAGAGGACTTTGGACCACTGGGCAACAGACCAGTTCTTTTTTTCTGTAGCCCAGGTAAGACACTTCTGACCTTGTTTGTTGTTCAGGAGCGGCTTGACAAGAGGAATACGACATTTGAAGCCCATGTGCAGGATCCGTCTGTGTGTGGTGGCTCTTGATGCACTAACTCCAGCCTCAGTCCACTCCTTGTGAAAGTCCCCAACACTTTTGAATGGCCTTTTCCTGACAATCCTCTCCAGGCTGCGGTCATCCCTGCTGCTTGTGCACCTTTTTCTACCACACTTTCCCCTTCCACATAACCTTCTATTGATGTGCTTTGATACAGCACTTTGGGAACATCCAACTTCTTTTGCAATTACCTTTTGGGGCTTTCCCTCCTTATGGAGGGTGTCAGTGATGGTTTTCTGCACAACTGTCAGGTCAGCAGTCTTTCCCATGCTTGTGATTTCTACTGAACCAGCCTGAGAGACCATTGAAAGGCTCAGGAACCCTTTGCAGGTGTTATGGATTCATTAGCTGATTAGAGTGGGACACTTTGAGCCTAGAATATTGAACCTTTTCACACTATTCTAATTTTCTGAGATTGTGAATTTGGGGTTTTCATAAGCTGTATGCCATAATCATCACAATTATACCAAAGTAAGGCTTGACATATCTTGCTTTGCATGTAATGCGTCTATCTCATATATTGATTTCACCTTTTGAGTTGCCATACTGACATAAATGAACATTTGCACGATATTCTAATTTTTTGAGTTTCACCTGTATACCTACAAAGAAGAGAATCATGCAGGTGATGGCTTTCTCTGTGATGTTCTAAGGAAGTCAAAGTTGAACTTTGAAGGAACAGGAATATTGATGCTTTTGAACTTCAGTATTGAAGAAAATTCCTGATGATACCATGGATAGCCAGCAAACAGGTCATCAAATAAATCAACCCAGAGTTCTCACTTGAGGCACAAATGACCAGGCTCAAAATATCCTACTTCAGACACATTATGACCTCAATCTCTGGGGAAGTTTATAAGCCTGGGAAAGATAGAAGGAAGGAGAGGAAAAGGGTAGTCAGTGGCAAGGTGGATAGACTCAGTTACAGCAGCAATGGATACACGATTGGAAGACCTGAAGGACCAGGATTGGGAACAGACCCTCTTGCATAAACTATCCGCTGTCAGTAAACGTTAACACCAGCTAGATGGCACATATCAATCAATCAAAATCCTTGCTATGTCCAGGGTAGGTGTTTTTAGGCTGAAGCCTAATTACCATAAGTTTTAAGAAATGGAAGATTTTTCAATTTTAATAAACTTCATTCTGAAGTAGTTCATACTGATGGTGTGTTTAGTTCTTGGGTTTGTAACATTTCAGATTCAGACCTACTGCTGTTGAAGTGTAGATAAAATTCTAATGCACTCCTACACACGTTAACTGTAGTCTTAAGGCCTTCTAAGCCAGTGTTTCTCAACCTCCGCAACTTTAAGATGTGTGGACTTCAACTCTCAGAATTCCCCATAATAAAAGTGAAAACTGATAAGCTTGGCAGAGTGTTAGGATATTCTCATGGGAAGAACAAATCGCTTATCTTCAAACAAAATGTTATGGCTACAGCAATCATGTCACTTGTATTGGCCTTCAAGTTTGCACGTATACTGCTATTTACTGCCACCTATTGGCGTCTTCATGCTAGTTATGTAAGGGGAGGTGCATAGTGTCAATAAATTGTGGGTGATTGTATGCTTCAATGCTAGTAGGATTTTAGTCATCATGTAATCAGTTTTATAGGTTATGTAGCTGTAACTAATAACTAAGTAGTGTACCTCTTCTCTGAGAGCTTTTGGCTAGAGACTTTGTTAAACTTGTATATTGGATAAGTTTTAAGTCTTGGATGCCACATAAAAGAGAAGTGATTTTTCTATGTTTTGCATGAAACTTGTATTTTATGTAGCTTTATTTTTCTCAATAAACAACCAGATGTTTTATAACTTCTGGCTGGATTTATTTGGAGAACAAGATAAAGACATTGCATTCTTTAAATCTAACGCTGGTGTGTATTTTTGGTGTGGAATGTACTCATACACCTCCACTCTGCCTGACACAGAGCTGGTAGCACAGTCTAGATCTTGAAAAAAAGGCTAAGCAGATCAAGGAAGGACTTGGATGGGAGACCACCAGGAAATACCAAAGTTGTAGATTAAACTGGGAAGTCAAAATAAAGCACAAACTGAAATTTAGTAATAGCAAATCACTTCCATTTTTGTCTCTAAAAGAAACTTACATGCACATAAATAGTTATTAGGAATAAAGTTGACTTGAAGCCTTTTATTTATTATTATTATTATTAAACCAATTTATATAGCCACCCATCTCACCACAGGCGACTCTGGGTGGCATAAAACAAAGCTAAAAACAATCAATAAATACATTAAAAATATAAAAATCAAAATAGAAGAGAATAAAAGGATGTTAAAAGTAAAGGAGCCGCCTCACTAATTCCCTTGATTCCTTTTCCCTTGATACTAAACTTTAGTTTGATTGATTCCTGTTTAATTGTTGCAGTATCATAGCAGGTTTGGATTTTCCAACAGTCTAGTAGAAAACAATGGCTATTAATGTCTGGCACAATATGTAGACTTCCAGTGGCATTCCGGTCATCTGGTTTCAAATTTAGATCCATCTGACTTTGTAGGTACTGAGCAGTCAATTTAGATGAATAGACTCAGCGGGGCTACTTGGTATGCATGTAAGTTAGGATAGTCAGCATTACAACTCTACAGGGAGCCAATCTTGAAGACCACCTGGAAGCTTCAACTGGACCAGAATGCAACGGCGTGGGCAGTAATTGGCATGCCTCAGTATGTCCATGTAACACCTTTGCTTTGTGAACTGCCCTGGTTGCCAGTTCGCTTCTGGGTGTCTGGGTATAAATCAAGGTACTTATCTCCTATAGTATCTGCCCAACTGATTCAATCTGCAGGCTGGTGTGTTCCAGATTCCTTCAATTAAGCAATGCCATCTATCAGGGCTACGGAAGCACATCTTCTCCATCGCAGCACCTGCCCTCTGGAATGAAGTTACCCCTGAGATCTGAGCAGCCCCCAACCTGCTGATACTTTGAAGGGCCCTGAAGACTGGGGTCTTTTTTATTTTATTTCTTTGCCCAGGCCTTTGGCAAGAATGACTGAAGCATGGGAAGCCTAGGTCATTTTCATTTGTTTCCACCTGGTTTTGCCATCCTCCCACTTCTACATTTTTTTTGTTTGTTTCTTTTGTTTTTAATGTTTTAAACAATTTGTAAACCACCCAGGGTCATTGGGAATTCAGCGACATAATTTAATGCATTATTATTATTGCTAAGACCTATTTTAATAATTCATATATACAAAAACTCCCTTTTAAAATCACTTTAATAAGCACACATCAAATCAACATTTTTAAAATGTATTAACCTTCATGGAACCTTTAATACATCATATATGATCCCAGTCTTTTTCCTAATAATTGAACTCTATATGGGTAAATACAGCACAATTTTAGTATGTCAACGCACAAGCTGATTATTGCCATGTTAGTGACTAAATAATTGGATCTTAGGTTGTTGTTTTTTTCTTTAGCTTTGATTTGTAACGAATCACCAACCTTCTCCCATTGCTGGCTGTAGTGAATGTTGCCTTTCTAACACAATGAAAGCAATGTTGCAGTTGATTTCTCCCTCCAGCTCTCAACTCGATTGACCTTAGAAGAAAAGAGGAAAAGGAATCCCCCCTCCCTGAGCTGAAGTCCATCTGCGTAATTGCTGGTGTAGCGTACTGTTCTTACAAGTTTTCCACAGTAAGGTATACAATATAAACCCTTACAATGTAACAACAGATGGTTCTTACCAATCACATTATTCTCAGCCATGCATTTGATAAAGAGGATCCAAGTATATTTACCTGAAACAACTTCCAGTTTATTCAAATAAAGTACATTTATCCAAGCATGTACATTCAACATAGAACATTTCCAGCAACAGTTACAGTCCATTTTCCATTCACAGTTTTTTAGTGCAAAGCACTAAAAGGCCAAACACTTATATCTATTCATAAAAGAATATTTTCTTTATTTATGATCAACATTTTTAGATATATTTTATACAAAAAGTTTATATGGACACAAGGCATTCCCTTAGCAAGGGAGTCAACCAATATTTTATAAATGGCATTTCTTCTGATGTTCAGTATCTGGCAATTTGACACAAATCACTAAACATTTTCTAAAATTTAAAAAAAGTTGCACAAACCTGCCAAAAAATTCATAATGGAAGGTGTACTACTGTTTTGCTATAGAATTGATTATAAAATAGACAAGAATGAGCAGGCCTCTTATAAACTTTACAAAAAAAGTCAAGTGCTACCTACAGTGGTCATTCAACATTTTGTGGGCAAAACAAAAATTCCTTGCACTATTTTTCTTAGGCAATAATTAAGGTACTACAAAACAAATGGTTGAATATGAATATACTACAAAAAACAACTGCTATCTTCACAGGAATATTAGTGTAATGTCTTTAGAAGTAATCACTAAAACAAATTTAAACTGCGGCTATTAAAGTGCTTGTGTATAATTTTATTTATTTATTTATTTTTTAAAAAGAACAATTAAAATAGGGGAATGTGGGTAGCTTGTAAACTTCCATATGAAAAACTGTCGAATATGCTAATCATGCAAAATCACTATAGATTTTTGTAGCAAGTTCAGTACAGTTCAAATTTAATACTCCCCAAAATTACTAAACCATGAATTGAAATTAAATGCTAGATTACAATTCATTCAAATAATACTAAGAAAACTGCTCATATACATTCATTTATATATAAAAAAATATTTTAAGTACATCACAAAGCATTTGCTTAGTAGTATATCACAATGAACATAAAATCTTTTCAGTAAAATCAGAATTAAGAAGGGACCACACCTATGAAACACATGTTCTAGGTGATAATTTCATTTAAGCATGTTTACAAACTTTCCTTTTAAAATATTCATTTCATTATTAGAACTCCAGAACTGCATCAAGTAAAACAACTGGTTTTCAGTTCTAAGTGTTATTTTTAATGCAGTTAATTGTTGTTGAAAATGTTGCACAAGATGTTACATTGTTTAACAGTCAATACATTTAATAAGAAAATAGCTTATTTATTCTCATAGAACTATTCAAGATTTAATGGTTCTAATTCCAAATCTTACCACATCATTTGAGCTAAGGAGAAATACATATATACTATAACCTTTAATCAATTTTAAACGTTTTTTGTTTGTTAGTAGGCAGCATATAAGCTTACCACACAGAAGTCAGACTTTCTCTGATAAGCTGATTGCTTATTTGGGTAATAATAGGATGCATTTAATTGGTATCCATAACTCTTTGATCCATTAGAAACTTCCATCTGGGAAGGGACGCTATTCCTAAAAATTCTGATTTCTTTTTGCATCATTTCCCTCACTGGCTCTGGGTATGGGGAAAAGGAAGCTACAGGGTCAAGAGTTCAGATCATCACTGATTCAGAGACCCATCTCTTTATTATGTGTTTTTTAAAAACAAACAAACAAACCAAACAAAAACTAACCAACCTGTCCAGAAAACTTTCAACCAACCTGAGAATAGTTTTCAAATACCCGGAAGCTTGTCTTACATAATCTTTTAACATTAATACCAGAATCCACAAGTAATTTAATTTTATGAAGCTACCTTCAGGTAATGGGGCCTTTGCATCTGTTTACTTAGATATACTCGCATTTGTCTTAGAAATGAAACAACTTTTGTCTAACATAGGAATTTAAAAACACTATTCTCTCCTTAACTGCTGGTTGCCCAAGATTTTTCAATTAAAGCAAGTTAATTTGGAAGTGTTCTACATTCTCATTACATAAAATAAAATAAGCTATCTGATACCCCTACCCAGTCCAAATTGATTCTGTAAAAAAAAAGAAAAAAGTTAAAATTCCAGATACAAATAACCAAGTACCAAAATATTCCTCAAATAAAACAAGATTTTTTGAGTGACTATCTTCCCCTAGTAACAAAGAAATGGTGTTTTAAATACAAAAGTATTAACTCTAGAGTTTAAGAGTTATATACCATTATTTTAAAATATTCACAAGTATATTAACATTTTTTAAAAAATTCTATGCCAAAAATGTTTCCTAATAGATCAAACCAACCATACTTAGGCAACATCACACCCATAGATCATCTTCAGCTCATATATGCTTTCTGCACCTGGTCAGTATCAGTGAAGTGCAAAGTTAATTTTAAAAATCATTTGGAACTATGGAACCATAACTAAATATTATGCAAATACTGATATATAATATTAAACTTTGAAGAACCAAGTGTGTACAACCCAAACTGTTTTAGGTTCATTTCCTGAAAAAAATCTTAAATCAAACTCTTTGTTTTTAATAAATGCAATATTCTTTTACCTTCTGCAACATTAGATCTATAAAACAAAAAGTGATTGCGCTCTAGGTACGAATGGAAAATTTAGGCAAACATTTAAGAAGGCACTAGTATTCCTCAACAGACAAGAGCTTTAGATCTTGTACTTCGGCCTTTGGTTTTGTTGTCTTCTTCAGGTGAATGTGATGCATTTGCCTTATGAGTCTTCTTGTGATGTTCTAGGAAAGTCTTTTTGGCAAATGCTTTTCCACATTTATTGCATCTGTGCAGAGAAAAGTTTTTTGTGACTTTCACTTCAATGCCAACATCAGTTCCTTCATATTTTTTATTCGGTGAGTTAGAGGTAATGTCCTGTTTTGAACCATTCTGTTTACCTTCATCCCTCTGAGGGCCTCTTTTCGCCACCTTATTTAGAACACAGTCAATAGGTTTTTTTATTGCTCGGATTTCTAAACTTGCAGTTATCTTACCAAGGTAACGTGAAGACTTTTTATGTACTACAGTTATGTGTCTTATCACATCACGCTTTCGGCGTGTTTCGTAAGTGCAGAGGGGACACCTATAGAATTTAACATATATATTATTTCCATCTGTGTGCAATTCAATGTGTTTTGTTAAGTTTTGTTTAGAAGTAAATTGGCGTTTACAGAGTTTACAGTAAAGCTTTTTAAAATCAAAGCCAGCTGAAAGTCTTGGCTTCCTGGGCTTTTTGAGACCACCTGCAAGAGACTGATTATTTGACTTAGAGTTCTGAGAGCTCTGTTTAACTTTATTTCTTTTAGCTGAAGGTACAGTCTTCTTTCCAGTGGATGATATGCCTTTTCGTTCAGTGGATGGTGCTTTCTTTTTTTCACTGGACACTGCATTCTTTCTCTCAGTGGATGATGTGTTTTTTCTTTCATTTGAATTATTTATTCCCTTTACTTCATTCTGCAAAGAACTGAAGATGGAAGGCACAGATTCTGCAGATTCTGTTGGTTCAATTTTCACTTTCACTTCTGTATTAACAGTATTATTAGGCTTTCTCTCTCTTTTAGGATTCTTAGTAGAAAGAGTTATCTTGTGAACAATTTGCATATGCCTTTTAAGCATTACCTGGGAACTATATTTCCTCTTACACAAGAGGCATTTGCAAGCAGTTAAATTGTACTCAGCTTTTGAAGGCTTTTGTTTTTGTGTTTTAGAAGTCTTTGCAGAAGTTTTATCCAAGGACAAAGGCTGTCCAGGTTTTGTAGCTATATCAGGAGTTATAGAATCCCTTCTCAGTCCTCTATGAACTTCATCAAAATGCCTTCTTACATTGGCTTTTGTAGCAAATGATTTAATACACAAAGGACAGCTTTTACCCAACGTTACCAGAACATTCTTATTGCGACCCCTTCCACATGTCTGATTTGGCCGTTTTTTAATTTGAATAAATTTCTTCAGTTCTTCCATCTTTTTTTTATGCACTTTCCTAATATGACGGCGTACACTGCGTCTGGAATGAAATTCTTTTTTACACAGACAACAAATTAATTGATGAACAGAATCAGAATTATTATCACATTCTAATTCAGGTTTTGAGAATGGGGCAGGTTCTTCTGGAGTTGATATTATCTTGTTAACAACTGAAGGAGGAGCCTCTTCGGTTTTTGTTTCTGAAGCAGCTGACACTGCTTTAGGAGGTTCTGTTGTATGTTCTGGTGTTTCTATAGAAGCTTGGTCAGGAACAGCGTTTGTCTCAGTGTTCTCCACTGAGCTATCTGCCTTCGAAACATACTGAAACACAGCATTCTGGTTTGTTTCTATAGGTTCCAAGCGTATTATATAGTCTTGTTTGTTCACTCTTGGATACATAGCTTCTAGGAGATCAGTTATGGCTTGACTCTGTTTATCATTTATATCAGGAGAGTCTAAAATGTAAAACAGGCAATTTTACAACTATCACTAAAAAGTGTTTTTTTAAAAAATAATATAACAGTAAATGCCATTCACTGGTAACAATATTATGTAGAAGACTACCAGGACTATGTACTTTAAGACAACTTTACAAGAGGGGAAAACAGGTCCCTGAGCCCTCTTCTACTGACAGTCAAATCAACTAACATTCAGCTTCTTCTGTACTGGAACAGAGTTCACTAACCACCCTTCTTCTCACAGAAAAGGAAAGGGAAATGAATAGCTCAAAATCCCCTCACCAGTCTCACAGAATACTTATATATGGTATGCAATCAAAGTTTTTTTTAAAAGATAAATAAAATTAAAGTGAAGTACCTGTCAACTTATTTGCTCATATTTTTAACATTACCTTTCCATACCCCTTTAGATTTTAAGCTCCTCTAAGTAAGATATATCCTCTATTCTTACCAATACAGATACAAGAAATTCTATTTCTTTTAAGAGTAAGTATGCTTTGTTGAAAAAAAGCTACATTTTTACAATCACTATCCTTAAAAACATTGTACCACTATAACTTTAAAATCTGAGAAAGAAAATTTAGAGGAGAAGAGAAACTTACTGTCATCCATTCGAAGACTTGGTGGACAATAGTATTTTTTATGGGTTATTAAATTTGGTAGTCCTCTGAAGAGACTGCGGCAGAATTTGCATTCAAAAATTGTATCCACGTCTTTTAGCAAAATATGCTTAAGTTGTTTAGTTCCTAAAATAAATAATTAAAAAAAATTACCAGCACAGCATATTCAGGATATTATTCACATGGACAAATGCTTTAACTGATGTCAGCCAAAGAATAAAAACAAATTGCTTTATCTATCCACCAAAAACAATAGGATTCAAACGGACTGTATGGTGATTTTTCCTCCATGTGAAACGGCCGCCTTATCTGAAAAGGGTCAGGTTGCTTTAACAATGTGCTTATAAAATATCTGATTTGCATGTTACAAGTTTACCAGGCATTATGTAAGTGCCATATGCATGCTCCTATCTATGAATTTCAAGAATGTAGTTTTTCTTCTTCATGTCAGTTTAGGCTAGAAATATATTCTGACAGTTATATTCTATCTATCTATCTATCTATCTATCTATCTATCTATCTATCTATCTATCCATCCATCCATCCACCCACCCACCCACCCACCCACCCTTCCTTCCTTCCTTCCTTCCTTCCATCCATCCATCCATCCATCCATCCATCCATCCATCCATAATTTACATGGTTGCCCCTCACAGCTGTGACTATGGGTAGTGTATAAAGTTATATACTGTGATGCCATCATGAAATGTATGGAATACATGACTACTGCCTAACACTGAGAGGCCTGCCACTTGTTGTTTTACTAGTTTTACTATTTTATATGTTGTTAAAAACCTTATGTCATTTAAAGAGCCACAACTAATCTTTCATGGTAGTCTAGAATCATTTAAAGGAACACAGTTTTTTAAGAATTATTATTATTACTATTGACAATAAAAATAAAAGCTACAAGTCTTAAATAGTAATATGAAAGCATTAAAAGCAATCTGATCTTAGAGTGTTGGTTATACTATAACTCCTGGATGAACAGTTAACTCTTCAATATAAGACATATTGTTTTCTAAAAGAAGACAGCTTGGGAGATGGTTGAACTATTGTGGGGAGAGTTTTCTATAATTTGGGTGCTTCATGGTTTCATTTAGCCATCTTGCTTCACCATAGGCAGATACATTCTGCATCAAATGCAGCTTCCCGACAAATTGAAGGATAAGCCCGTAAAGTACATTGCAGCAATTCAACTAAGAGATTATTACAGAGCAGTCACTGACACAAGGTTATCTCAATCAAATTACAGTCATAGTAGGAACACCAGCCGGAACAGGGCATAGGTCCTACTTGTCACTTAGGTCACCAGTGCCTCATATGACATAACAAAACCCCCTAAGTTGCATGCCTTTGAGGGCTAACAAAATGCTTCAAGTTCAAAGCACCTTGATTGCAAAACAGCTGCCTTGAGTTCAAAATGCCCTGTTCTGAATATACAAGAGCAAATTTAAGCATAAAAGAGCTGCTTCTATCATCTTGGAAATGTTTCAAGCTTGAAACACCTCCGAAATGACTGAGCAGCCTACTCCAAATCAACAATTATATAGATAAGAGATTATGTAGATAAAAAACAAAGATTATAAATTGTAAAAATATTTTGAGTGATAGGCCAAAAGAGACAAGTAGCCCAGGACAATTTTAAAATAAGACCCAGGACTCATTTTCAGAATACTATTACTTTTCTTTCTCTTACTTCAATAATCAAAGTGGTATCTAGGGAATAATTTTCAGCAAGAAACTGGCACTCTGGCCTGATGTGTCACAATTGTTCTTTCTTCAAAATAAATAGCTAGTTTAAACCATAATGTTTTAAAACCACATTTACTGTAAAATGTAGTTTGGCTTCAGATATGATTTTAACTCATAACATGAGCTTCTCCCTTTTGAAAATTACATTTTAAATTAAAATGTTTCAAAACTCTCCCTTTTTACATGTTTTATTTGATCAGTAAAGTATTATGATTTATCTATTTTGGAAACCATTAGCGTTTACATCAAAGCAGTAATATTCATCAAGCATCCTCCTTGAAAAAGATCTTTACTTGCCACATCTTTGAAACAACCTATGTCTAATTTTTTAATTGCACAAAGTATAATAGGCAGCATGTTTCACTCAGATGGACACACTGAAAATTCTGTTTGAACCCTTTAACACAACATCAGTTAGTACAAATTCAGAACAGCAACTCTTCTTAGGATGTTAATCTGGGAATATTGAACTAGATCAAGGAATATGAGTCCCTTTATGCTGATCTTTGACCATAATAAAGATTTGATGATGATGAGTCCCTTGCTCTAGTCTCTTTTCCATTTGTCAAACCTCAAAGACCTTTAGTAATACCTTCTAACTTCAACACAACTGAGAGAAGGACTATGCAGAGACTGGCAGGTATTCAACAGCATGGTGACCAATGACATAAAACTAGCAAGGCTGCAATCTGGAACTTTCACTCACTCTAAACTACCTATATAGTCAATCAAGATATTTGCATCACTAACAGTAAAGTTTCTAATTATTGCATGCTTTTGCACTGACTTGTATCATTAATTCTTGTAGGAAGAATTCTACTCTTCAATGGAGTAACACTTCCCCACTCAAGACTAGTGTGAAATCTGGGAGTCCTTTTGGGCTCAGATCCTGCTAAAGGAGCAGATAGTAGCTATGGCCTTTCAGATGGCAACTCATGCCCAATGCACTCTACATGGAGCTGCCCTTGAAGACCACCTAGAAACTACAACTGGTCCAGAATGTGGTGGTATGGGCAGTAATGGGCCAAGGTATAGCCATTTGATACCACTGCTCTATAAGCTGCACTGGCTGCCAGTTAGCTTCCAGGGGTAATTCAAGATGCTGGTTATCACCTATAAAGCTCTTCATGGCTGTAATATTGGGCAGAATGGGGTGTACTCCAGATCCCTTCAATGAGTGTCATCTATTGGGACTTGAGAAGTATGTCCCTTTTGCCCTCAGGAACAGCATCTCCCTAGAGACCCGTAGGGGTCCTACCCTGATGTTCAGAAAATCACAGAACACCTGGGTGGGTGATGAGCTTCGGTAAGATTTTTTTTTAATTGCTATGTATGGTACTGCCAGAAATGTATGATCTTTGCTTATTTTGTTTCTTGCTTTCAAAGTTGTAAGCCAGTAGAGTCATGTGGAGTTGGGCAGCCTCTAAATTGTATAAAATAAAAATAAAACAAATCTATTGTGAAAATGAACTAAAGGCTACATATCCAAAATGCTCAAAGTGATTACAGTCTTTATCAGCCAAGATAATGGATCACTGCTTAAGATAACTCAGGCTCTGAATTTCAGACCACCTGGTTATTTCTGTAACCCAACATATAGTGAACAAATGAATCATGTGAAACCATGTATTGATACAACTGAATATTAACTTGTGTAGAGCGACAGCTGGAATTCATGACTAGGGGCCAATATCAAATATTTTATAATCATAGGCATTGGGTTTTTCTAGGGGTTTTGGTAAGTTTGTAAGATTAAATTGGGAAGAGAATCTTAAAATACATTCAATAAGCCAAGTATGTTTGGTGTTGATGTTTACTGAAGATATAATGCATCTATTACTTCTCTTCTGCTTTATTTATTTATATAGACGTTCTGAAAATAAATCTTGATACTATTCAAAAAATAACTGATTATAACATTTTTTAACCACAGAAATATATTAGACTATTTAAAACAGTGATAGAAACTACATTTAAAACTAAATCTAGTAACACTACAAACGTGCAGTGGAAAACTTGCTTTTGAAAATCCTCACATTTCAAAATGATAAAAGAAGAAATATTGCCTTTTTAAATGAGCAGTTTCAGATAATTTTTTAGGTAGTGTTATCTTAATTAAAAGACTACTTCAAGATTTCTTGGAACTATTACATTTTGAAAATGGTACCACCATATGGATTTTTCCGATGTTATGCATTATGCATGTTTTCCTTTATTTCCTTGGTTATGTCTCTTAATTGTATTATTTTTCTAATATATATGGTTATAATAAAAAGTATAAGATAAAAAAAATCTGCATCCTCTGTCATAAGATTTTGTAGCTATTTTTCCTTACTCCTATATAATGTATCCAAACTTTCTGACAACCTAACCATGACTTATAAAACCCCCTTTAAGCAAGACAGAATTCAAAGTAAAGTTATATCATATTAAGGAAAATAGACATCTTTCTGATGGCTGGAGAAATTAGAAACTGACCTATTTCACACAACAATAATAAACCTATAAAGCATTCTATAAAAACAGCAACAGCCACTAGCTAAAGTGACCTTCTAAATGGAATAGTCCAATTAACATGACACTACAATTTGCTGTATCTATATGTAATGTGAAAAGTTTATATATCACTTTTCAGATACGTAAATAGTAATTTCTTTACAAAATGTGAAACAATACAATCTCAATAAAGATTTGTACAGTCAAAGAATATCATGATATACCAACTCTTATACCATAAATCTTTATGTCAAGTTAACCATCTTTAGTGAAGTATATTAAGTGCTGAGAAATTCAAGTAGCAGTTGGGAGATTACTACAAGCAATAGAACAGTAGAAAACAATGACATTAATTAGAGTTACAATAGTAATTTCTCTGTGTTAAAAAATAACATTTTTTTTATCAATTTAAGGAAAAATACATAACTTGCAACCTCCTAAGTCTTTCCTATGGCCCCTCAGCCTCTCTAAAAGTTAATGCTTGTTGCTATAGAAAGAAAACTAAATTAAACGGGAAGCAATTGACTTAATGAATATTAAAAGTTACATTAAATTAAATTAAAATGTTTTTTGTCTTGACACTACCCATTTTTTGATTTAAGGCTCTAGATAAGCCACTCAAAAGTCAAGTATCTCCCCAGCCCCAAAAAGGTTTCCCATGATAAACTGAATTTGTTGTGAAAATATCCCAAAAAGATTAAAAGCAAAGAAACATAGGAAACATACCTGATCGAAAACATTCAATGATTTGCTGGATTCCAGATTTTGATGTGTGAAAAGGTTGCTGTAATAAAGGTGGATCTCCAGGTTCCAACACACGTACTATAAAATATTGAAAATATCCACTGCAGATTACCTGGAAATGCTAATTACACTAAGCCACTACATGAAGTTATATTAAAATGGTGCAATATACTCCAGTCTGAAAACCACCAGTAATAACTAATTTCTGATCTCCATCTCCAGAAGTTTTTATTTGGGCTTCATGTTTTAATTATTACAGTTTTTAATCTATATTTTAATCTATATTTTATTTTTATATGTTTGGTTGCCTTAAGCCTTTGTTTTTGAGGAAAGGCAATGTGTACATTTAGTAAATTAAAAAATAACGTATTTCCAACAGAAATTCCAAAAAAGCACACATGTATACAAATGGGCACATATTGCACTTCTAGATCACACAATTCATCAAAGGAAACATGTATTTAGCTCTTTGTCATTTGTAGTATTGAAATTAATGCAACAGCAACAATAATAATTTAAATTATTTTGCAATAAAACCATTTATATCAACTGTGGATTATGCTAGAGAGTTTTTGCCAGTTTAAAGAAATCCAAATTGATCAATCATACATTTTAGTAAAACAATCAATTTATCTACAACAATCGGCATATTCATTTACTGTAAATAAATTCATTCCTTTACTTTTAAATTACTCTTGTATTGTGTAAAATATTTCTCCAATATGAAAGAACAGAATGCCTCTTAATCTACACTCTGTGTAGATTTAAACAAAACATGTTTATAGCTGGTGCATCCATCCTTGTGCTCCTTGATCTCTCAGTGAGTTTTTGATACTGTTGACCACAGCATCCTTTTGAGCCAGCTCTATGGGGTTGGGGACTGGGGGCACCATTTTATGGTGGTTCTCTTCCTTTCTCCAGGGATGGTTCCAGTCAGTGTTGGGGGGGAGAGATCACTCCCTTTCCTGACCTGTGTGATGTGCTGCAGGGTTCTACTCTCTCTCCCCTCCTTTTCAACAACCCCATGAAACCTTGGGTGAGGTCATCTGCCATTTGGAGTTCAGTATCATCAGTGTCTTTCATCCCTGGGACAGCCAAGTAAGGCTGCTAAGTTTCTGTCCCAGTGCCTGGAGGCTGTATAGATTTGGATGGGGAGGAACAGTCTCTGATTCAATCCTATCAAAACCGCGTGGCTGCGGGTATTTCAACCACCCAGATCTGGAGATATTCTACCTTTGACCTTGGATGGGGTTGCACTTCCCCCTTCAAGGTTAGTACACAATCTGGGGGTCTTTCTGGACTTGCAGCTCCTGCTTGAAGAGCAGGTGTCAGTGGTGGCTAGGAAGGCTTTTGCACAACTCCATCTGGTATGCCAGTTACACCTTTTCCTAGATTGGGGGGTCCTTCAGACAGTCACTCATGCCCTAGTCACCTTGCAGCTTGACTACTGCAATACTCTCTACATGGGGCTGTCCATGAAGACCACCTGGAAACTTCAGTTGGCTGGTCCAGAACGCGATGGCGTGAACAATAACAGGCATGCCTTGGTATGCCCATGTAATACCTCTGCTTTGTGAGCTGCACTGGTTGCCAATTTGCTTTCAGGTGCAATTCAAGATGCTGGCTGTTACCTATAAAGTGCTACATGGCATAGGGCCTGGTTACTTGAGGTTACCTTTCTCCCATAACATCTGCCAGCTGATTTTACCCTGCAGGGTTGGTGTGCTTTGGTTCGATTAAACAATGCTATCTCTCAGGACCCTGGAAATCTGCCTTCTCTGTAGCAGTACCTGCCCTCTGAAATGAGGTTCCTGAGATCTGGATGCCCCCCACTCTGCTATTGTTTAGAAGAGCTGTGAAGACCTGGCTCTTCACCAAGGCCTTCAGCAAGGGATGCTGAGGCCCCTCACTTCATTGCACTTGCCATCTTTTTTCCTTTATTTTTTATGTTTTATTGTAATTTCTTTGTTCAATTCTTGTAAACCACCCAGAGTTTTGAGAGTTGGGCAGCATACAGTTTAATTTTTTATTATTAGTAGTAGTAGTAGTAGTACATTTTTTATTACAATCCAATCTTTGTACTATCAACTCATAAATAAATCCCACTGAATTCAACAGGGCTTACTTTCAAGTGCATGGATATACAACTGCAACATTCATCTTGAAGTAACAAATAATAGTTTAAAGCCATATTTAATTTAATGGAACACTTCTGAGTAGACAAATATATGCTTATAAAACACCCATAAAATAATTATTTTGCAGAATATCAACCTTGATGTTGGCAATACATGAAATCTGATATTAACATATAATTCCTAGAATGTTGTTTTAGGATATATATTGAAATTTACATGAATGCAAGTATTTATCAGTACTTGCAACAATATACAGGGTGTATCAATAGCCAGGGCCCATAGACAATTTATTATAGAAATTACATTAAATGTTCAAATTTGTTGCCATTTTGTTCTAAACTTTTCCTTACTCGTTTGACATGTTACCTTTGAACGTTCCTACGTAACATTTTCTCTGAAAAGAAAATTAATAAAATGCATTGTGATTGGCCTATAGGGCCTGACTTTTGGTACATTATGTATATGTCTACTCAGTAGTAGGCTACAAAATGCTTCAAATTTTATTCTCAAAGTACTTCAGAATATGTGAGGATGTGGATGTAACATTTCTCTGCATTCCTTTAAAGCTGCTGCATCTTTCCTATGATCATGTGACAGCTGCAGAGAAAAGGTAGGTGAACATGGGAAAAGATGTGCAGAAAGGTCCTACAACTGTGCCCTCAAATGCTTCAAAGCACCTTTTTAAAAATGAACATAACGCCTTGCTCGGCCTGTTCAGCAATAAAACTGACCAAATCAAGAACCTTTCCCTCAGGTATATAGATACTTACTTGGGAGAAAGTTCACTGAAAACAATGACATAATTTCTTCAGTAAGCACGAACAGGTATGCAATAGCTGTCTTTATAAAAATCATTCCACAGTTTCTCCAACCGAATGGAGCATAGTCCCTAACACTAAATAAACATTAAATGTGTGTGTGTGTATGTGTGTATAGACACACATACATACATATGTATACATACATACCATTTCTTCTTTAGCTTCAACAAAAATTTGAAAAATTGTTTCTAAAATATATGCATATATACTAAATACTCGGTTGTATTAAATACTAAATACTCAAGTTGAATTATATAGGCATACACTTATTTTAGACTGAAAATCATCTTTATGCTTTACTACACTGAACTACATAAAATATTGTTACATACTTATACATCAAACTATTTATTTACAAAAATTGTTCCACACTTATTGGAATGCAATTTCAAAACATAAACTACACATTTTGCTTACTATCAAGCCCAGACACATAAGCATATAGCAGCCTTTTAGTGGGAAAAAGTTTTATATTACATTAATATGTTTTCACCCAACTATCTCACAGGAAATAAAACTTAATATGTGAAGAATATCTGCAAAATTTCAAAAGTGAAAGCTTTAGCATTAATGCAATACTATTACCTGGTTCACAGCATCCATGGTGATGGTCAGTCTGACAGCACTTGTCCCTAAGAGGCATTTTCTACATCAACGACTTGCTTTCCTTCTGCATTCAGTAGCTTGTTTCTGCTAAAATAAGTGAATATTGAAGTAGTTTTACATGATATATTTATCAAACCACTGATCTGAAAAATCAGTAGTGAACATGGAACATAATTCCAGACATGCAAAAATAATTCCAAGCTGTGTGCATGCAGATACAGCCACATATCTTATTACTTCACGAAGATACCCTTAAAGAGTTATATCTTGCACAGCTATTACAATTAGAAGTTGATATTAGTACCTATCATTGCATCAATTTGCTTCTGAGCCAAATTTTACAACACAGAATGCCACTCCTAATTCAAATCAAATCATTCTAGTTTATGCCCTGTCTATAACACCCTCGCTTTCATCTCAGAACTACCTGTTAGTTCCAAACCTACTTAACTCACTGATGGAATTAGCTTACTGATAGAGCCACTTACAATTTTCAAAGGCAATGGAGAGCCACAGAAAAAGGAAAATTATCTTTCGAATGAGAAAATATACAGGTGAAACTCGAAAAATTAGAATATCGTGCAAATGTTCATTTATGTCAGTATGGCAACTCAAAAGGTGAAACCAATATATGAGATAGACGCATTACATGCAAAGCGAGATATGTCAAGCCTTACTTTGGTATAATTGTGATGATTATGGCGTACAGCTTATGAAAACCCCAAATTCACAATCTCAGAAAATTAGAATAGTGTGAAAAGGTTCAATATTCTAGGCTTAAAGTGTCCCACTCTAATCAGCTAATGAATCCATAACACCTGCAAAGGGTTCCTGAGCCTTTTAATGGTCTCTCAGGCTGGTTCAGTAGGAATCACAAGCATGGGAAAGACTGCTGACCTGACAGTTGTGCAGAAAACCATCACTGACACCCTCCATAAGGAGGGAAAGCCCCAAAAGGGAATTGCAAAAGAAGTTGGATGTTCCCAAAGTGCTGTATCAAAGCACATCAACAGAAGGTTATGTGGAAGGGAAAAGTGTGGTAGAAAAAGGTGCACAAGCAGCAGGGATGACCGCAGCCTGGAGAGGATTGTCAGGAAAAGGCCATTCAAAAGTGTTGGGGACTTTCACAAGGAGTGGACTGAGGCTGGAGTTAGTGCATCAAGAGCCACCACACACAGACGGATCCTGGACATGGGCTTCAAATGTCGTATTCCTCTTGTCAAGCCGCTCCTGAACAACAAACAAGGTCAGAAGTGTCTTACCTGGGCTACAGAAAAAAAAAAAAAAAAAAAAGAACTGGTCTGTTGCCCAGTGGTCCAAAGTCCTCTTTTCTGATGAGAGCAACTTTTGCATCTCATTTGGGAACCAAGGACCCAGAGTCTGGAGGAAGAATGGAGAGGCACACAATGCACGATGCTTGAAGTCCAGTGTGAAGTTTCCACAGTCTGTGTTGATTTGGGGAGCCATGTCATCTGCTGGTGTTGGTCCACTGTGCTTCATTAAGTCCAGGGTCAACGCAGCCATCTACCAGGAGATTTTGGAGCACTTCATGCTTCCTTCCGCAGACGAGCTTTATGGGGATGCTGACTTCGTTTTCCAGCAGGACGTGGCACCTGCCCACACTGCCAAAAGTACCAAAACCTGGTTCAATGACCATGGGATTACTGGGCTTGATTGGCCAGCAAACTCGCCTGACCTGAACCCCATAGAGAATCTATGGGGCATTGCCAAGAGAAAGATGAGGGACATGAGACCGAACAATGCAGCAGAGCTGAAGGCCGCTCTTGAAGCATCCTGGTCTTCCATAACACCTCAGCAATGCCACAGGCTGATAGCATCCATGCCACGCTGCATTGCGGCAGTCATTGATGCAAAAGGGGCCCAAACCAAGTACTGAGTACATATGCATGCTTATACTTTGCAGAGGTCCGATATTGTTCTATTTCCAATCCTTGTGTTATTGATATCATGTAATATTCTAATTTTCTGAGATTGTGAATTTGGGGTTTTCATAAGCTGTACGCCATAATCATCACAATTATACCAAAGTAAGGCTTGACATATCTCGCTTTGCATGTAATGCGTCTATCTCATATATTGGTTTCACCTTTTGAGTTGCCATACTGACATAAATGAACATTTGCACGATATTGTAATTTTTCGAGTTTCACCTGTACAATGCTAAAACAGCCTTTACATTTCCTAAAGGCCCTGCTCAGACTGTTGTTGTAGCTGCTCACAGCTACCATTATTGCCATCCAAGAAATACAGAGATTAGACAAATCAGTAGAAGATAGGATTTTAAATCATGAAGAAAAATTCAAGAGCATGTATTCATTATAAACATGGTACCACATATCTGAATTCCAAAGGTTAAGTCTCTCCATAAGTTATAACAGGGATAGGCAACCTGCAGTCCAGATCATGTGTGGCCCTTGGCCTAGTTTCATGTCCCTCAGACTAATTTTAAAAGCTTTTTGCAATTGATCAATTCAGGGTTTTGATATTGTCCAACAAGCTGCTATCTGAAGTGAGATACTGAAAAAGCATAACAGGAAGAGAAAGAATGGGTGGTATCATCTGTTCTGGCTGTGCTGTGCTTCAGTCTCATCCATCACTTTCATATAATGCACTTCTAGATTATCTTTACAAAAAGTTTCCCACCTTGATTTGCAGTGCAAGCATGTGTATTTTCAGTGAGAAATGAAACTGATTAAAACACACACACAAACTTTATCTGAATGCAAAGTCACAGAACAGCAGATGATAATATCAAAACGATATTTATTGGAATGAGTGCATAAAGCTGTTTCCTGTGTGAGCATGTATCAATACTCCTCCATCACCCCTGTGATTTTCAATTCAACTTTGAAAGAAGCAAAAGTTCAGATATGAATTACACCTAAACAACTCTATGTAGATAACAGATTTACTTGCAGTTTTTTTAACTCAATACTTTTATAAACCTATATTCTATACATTAACCAATAGTATCTTCCAAATGACATTAATTGTAGCAATGCCATGTCATTCATTTCCTTTGTATCACCACACATTTACATTTACATATACCTTGTACTAGAAAGCTAGACTACATTAAATCCAGAGCCACTGCTGTGCAAGGACTGCAGTGTTGGATTCAGATTAGAGATATCCATGGCTAAATCTCCACCTGACCAACAAATTTGCTGGGTGACTTTGGATCTGTCACTATCTTTCATTTCAGCCTAACTCACAGATTGTTGTGAGACCTCAGATTTACTGTATACAAACACAATAAAATAACACATTATAATTTCCTCACAAATTCTCCTTCACTACAGTAAACCACAAGAATTCCTTCAGAAATAATGAAGTCAGTTCATATTTTAGCACTGCTGCATACTGAGGTTGTGCACTTTTTAATATGTAAGCATTTTCAGATATTATATGCTTATTCTAAACTTCTCATACACATCATCAAAATTTGATAAAAACAGATATTTTTAACATCTATTTTTTAAATTAAGCAGTAAGACTTGAGTCACTTTAATTATAGCAAATGTATTAATAGTAATGGCGTGGTTCACTCATTGTTCATAACAAGGTCTGTTTGGTATAGTATTGAGCAAATCAAGCCCCAGTGGATTATTCAGTAAACCATGGTTGAACAAATCATAGCTTATTGTGTGGGAATACAACTGACATCTGAATGTAATTGATAACACATTAAAGCTTATGAGCCATGTCTATCTACAAAAGACATTAGCCTCATCCACATAAAATATTATTTTATGTTTTAAATGCATTATTTAACATGAATTTGAAGTAAAAGTGTCTGTATTAAAGGCAAGATCAAGTGCACAATCCTCCTCTTACATAATTGGGAAAAGGAATAAATTAGAGTTTAGTTTAACAGATTCCTGGTTTGTCATGATCTACAATTTACAGACTGATGCTTTAAAACAACTTTGTTTTATTAAATAAACCATAAAACTAAAGGGGTTGAAACTTGCTTGCTTAACCATTGACAATAGAATCCTCTATCATCTAAATTTACATGTATAAGTGCAATTATGACACACATTTTTCATGCCTTATCATTCACAACACAGTGTGTTCTCTGTACTAATATCACAAGGAAAGTACTTTAGTTAATAGTCTGGCTATCTATCTTCATTTTCTCTATACCAAAACACCACCTAGCAGCTCCGTCTGCAGAATGACAGGTCCCTACCCCCTTTACAGACAGCAGAGTATACTTGACCATGTGCAGAATATCTTTAGCGCTTGAAAAGGCTCTAACGCTGGGAAGGGCAGAAGGAAAGAGAAGCGGACACCCAGCAGCAAAGCAGATAGACTCCGTTACAGTGGCGAGGAGTACAGTACACCGTTGGGAGACCTGAAAGAACAGGTTAGGGATAGATCGTCTTGGAGCAAATCTATCGATGTGATCGCTAGGAGTCGAAAACGACTTGATGGTACATAATCAAGCGATCCTTACACTTCCACCTCACTTCACCCTAGGGACTGACACGGAGATCCAGAACCCGAACCAATTCTGCCACGACTGAGCGTCCACCTAAGGAAAGGTTTAAGAAAAGATACGGGGAAACGCGCACCAACCCAACCCCTCCGAGCCCCTTCTCAGCGCTGTCCCTCGAAGAAAGCAGCACCGGATCCACCTCCAAGCCCACCCCATCATCACGGCTCAACGCCCCAACGCCTTCCCCTCCTGCGACACAGACACCGCATTCAACACGGAAAGCGCTTCCTCCAGACCCGGCGCCCTCTCCCAGCCTCTCTCCCCGGAGGCCAGGGCACCCCCCGGGCTCGTCCCGTCGGGCCACCTGTCACCTAACCAGCCCACCGCCCTACGAAGCAGCAGCCCGGCTCGCTCGCTCTTTCTCTCCCCCCACAAACGCACAAGTCGCGCACAAAGTATCAGCCTTGCGGGAGACGAGACGGCGTGGCTGTCGAGAGGTCTGGCTGAAGAAGTTCCAGCGGCAACCACACCTACCGAGGCTCCGGGAAGACGGGCAGCCGCCAGGGCAGCCGGCGGAGGAGCAGGAGGAGGGCGGCGGTTGGCCCACCGGGAGTCCCCCGCCCGGCGGCGGCGGCGGCAGCGGCTCTCGGACGGGATAGCAATGCGCGCGGGAGGAAAGCGAGAGGACGGCGCCGGCCGCCCGAGGCTCTCCGGGCGGCGGCAGGTGACAGTGGGCGCCGACCGATTTCTCTCAGGGGCAGCCGCGCCGACCCTGCCTCCGCCGAGGAGGAGGTGGAAAGGGAAGCGCTCCCGTGGCGTCCCGACTGAAAGTTGCCGTCGCCCGTCCCGCCCAAGCGGCCGCGCGACGCGACCCCGGAGCCGGATGGGCGCAAGGGCAGGAAGTGACTGCGGCCGCGGCAGGCCTGGGGCAGCGCAGCACGCATGCGCCGCACCCGGCTTCTCTCTCTCGCGCTCTCACACAAACACACACACCCCCGCCCGGGTCTGGGGCCCCCGCCCGGCTCGCATTCTCCCCACCCCCTGCAGAGTCAACCCCCGCAGGTGCTGCTGGGCAGACTTTATTCCTGCGCGAGGAGCCGAAAATTGAGGGGCCAAAAAAAAAAAAAGAAAAAGAAACAAGGGGGGAGTGCGCGCGCACTCCACTTGCCTCTTCCACGTGCGCTTCAGCCAATCGGAGCGGGGCACGGCGCGGCGGCGGGGGTGCGGCGGCGGCGCCGGTACCTGGGTCGGATTCGTTTGGGGGAGTGGGAAAGTTGCCGCGTGAGGCGAGCAGGGGGCAGAGCGCGCGGCGCAGCCCGGAGGAGCGGTGCTGGTGGCTCTCGCGGGGCTAGGCATCCACACGAGCCATCCACAAGCCTACCTTGTGCGAACTCAGCTCTGGCGTTGCTTGAATAAACAGTCCATAATAGAGTTAACCGCGCCGTGCGAACCCAGCCCCGTGTGCTTTTGCTGTCGCTTTTAAGCTCGAGTTTAGAAAGTGCTACGCTGGAGCGAATGGTGAATAGAGGACTCCGCTCCTGGGGCTACTGAGGGTTGGAGCCGATGCCTGGAGGTCCGCCGCTCTCTCGCTCTTAGTTCGGGGCGGTGCAGATGTGTTGTGGAGCATTTGACCCGCAATCCAGTTCGTTGTGCGGTTGCAGGAACCTAGGATGAGACGTGAAATGACACGTGAATGCTTTCCAGAAGCAAAACAAAGCGGCAGAAAGTTCCTACACGCGCTGCGTGCAACGTGTTTTCCGGGGAAGGGGAGTGGCAGCTGTCATACCACTGCTTCCACGGCCCGGAGTACGTGCAGTCATACATGCTTGATTAACAAAATTGCCGGATTTGGGCGTTGGAGGCGGGGAGCTCCAAAAACGTTGGTTGTGCCAGCCTCCCTACCAGACTCCCGCCGACAGTTCCAGAATGCTTTGGTTTGCCCAGTCCTATTGCTGTTGGACTTCATTGGCCCTGCGCTAGCACAGATAGTGATGTGCTCACTCTGTTGTTTCGCAGAGGGATTGGTTACGGTCAGGAGTGTTGCCTCATTGCAGATGTTTGAAGTACCACATGCTGCATCCTGATAAACGTGGTAGAAATAATGTGTGCACCCGTTTACGGCCGCAGGGATAAAGGGGAGCAATGCCTGATGAAATCTGAAGTTGGACCAGGATGCAGTGGGATAACCAGGAAGATAGAAAGCAGAGCATCAATTGCACTGCATGAAAATCGAGTGGCTTGTGTAAGATAAGTATATGTAAGTTACCCAAATGGGAATACAATAATTTTTATGGTTTGGTAAACTTCTGAAGTAGAAACATTAGAGGGAGCATTTTTATTCTATTTCTGTTCAGTTGACTTGCTGCATCTGAGAATGCTTAAAACCACAGAATGTTCCACAGAAGATAGCTGAATATCAAGAAATACTCTTGCAATATTCTTTTCCTTCTTGGTGGGGAAGGAAGTAACCCTTCCACATTAGGATGATTGGAAGCTATGCAGTTTCTGTACTGCTGGGGTGGTACATTTCTCTTCATTAAGGGGCATTTTATGCAGGGGCATTTTAGTAGCCTAAGGACTATTTTCACTCCTTTATACTCCAAGCTGTTGTTAAACTTTGGATGAGCTTGTCTACTCAGCATAGTTTTCTTATGCTGTAGAAACATTTCCATATCTTTAGTGTAGATTCCTCTATCATGTTTGAAAAATTTAAAATGGGGGGAGTTAAGTTTGTTGTTGCTTTTTACTTACTAAAGATTGCCTCTTTTTGAAAGAAAGTAACCTGTTTTGAAAGAAAAAATCTGTTCCTCCATATTTATTCCCTTTAGAAGAACTTTGACTCTTCCACAGAGTCTATTTGCTTATTACTGGTTTTAGTTAGAGTCTGTTTTTTTGGGTTGAAATATATGTCTGTATGTGCATATACACACACACACACAGAGTACTGTGCAAAAGTTTTAGGCAGGTGTGAAAAAATGCTGTAAAGTAAGAATGCTTTCAAAAATATATATTGTAATTGTTTATTTTTATCAATTTACATAATGCAAAGTGAGCGAACAGAACCCCCCCCCCCCAAATCAAATCAATATTTGGTGTGACCATCCTTTGCCTTCAAAACAGCATCAATTCTTCTAGGTACACTTGCACACAGTTTGTGAAGGAACTCGGCAGGTAGGTTGTTCCAAACATCTTGGAGAACTAACCACAGATCTCCTGTGGATGTAGGCTGCTCAGATCCTTCTATCTCTTCATGTAATCCCAGACAGACTCGATGATGTTGAGATCTGGGCTCTGTGGGGGCCAAACCTGGAATCACTTCCAGGACTCATTCTTCTTTACGCTGAAGATAGTTCTTAATGACGTTGGCTGTATGTTTGGGGTCGTTGTCCTGCTGCAGAATAAATTTGGGACCAGTCACATGCCTCCCTGATGGTATGGCATGATGGATAAGGATCTGCCTCTATTTCTTAGCATTGAGGACACCATTGATCCTGATCAAATCTCCAACTCCATTTGCAGAAATGCAGCCCCAAACTTGCAAGGAACCTTCACCATGCTTCACTGTTGCCTGCAGACACTCATTATTGTACCGCTCTCCAGCCCTTCAGCAAACAAACTGCCTCCTGCTACAGCCAAATATATCAAATTTTGACTCATCAGTCCAGAGCACCTGCTGCCATTTTTCTGCAACCCAGTTCCTATGTTTTCGTGCATAGTTGAGTCGCTTAGCCTTGTTTCCACATCGGAGGTATGGTTTTTTGGCCACAGTTCTTCCATGAAGGCCACTTCTGGGCAGAGTTCTCCAGACAATAGATGGGTATATCTGGGTCCCACTGGTTTCTGCCAGTTCTGTGCAGATGGCACTGCTGGACATCTTCCGATGTTGAAGGGAAGCAAGCATGATGTGTCTTTCACCTGCTGCGTTAAGTTTCCTTGGCTGACCACTGCGTCTACAGTCCTCAATGTTGCCCATTTTTTTGTGCTTTTTCAAAAGAGCTTGAACAGCACATCTTGAAACCCCAGTCTGCTTTGAAATTTGGGAGAGACCTTGCTGATGCAGTCTACCTACCTTGTATCTTGTTGCTGTGCTTAGTCTTGCCATGGTGTATGACCTGTGACACAAAACTGTTTTCCACAACCTCACCTTACTAGCAGAGTTTGGCTGTTCCTCACCCAGTTTTAAGCCTGCTACACAGCTGTTTCTGTTTCAGTTAATGCCTGTGTTTCAGCCTACATATGAAATTGATGATCATTAGCACCTGCTTGGTATAATTGGTTAATCATACACCTGACTCTAATCCTACAAGATCCCTGACTTTGTGCAAGTGTACAAAGTGTGCAAGTGTAAGAATTGATGCTGGTTTGAAGGCAAAGGGTAGTCACACCAAATATTGATTTGATTTAGATTTTTCTTCTGTTTGCTCACTTTGCATTTTGTAAATTGATAAACATAAACATAAAGCGTTCTTACTTTACAGCATTTTTTCCCTCCTGCCTAAAACTTTTGCACAGTACTGTGTGTGTGTATAAATAAAACAATTATTCAGGAGTACAGAACTTAGTAGAATGTGCCTCATAAAAACTGCTCTTAGGATTTCAGTCTTGAATAGGAGTGACTAAAATTGAAACCAGTGAAATTTAATGATAGGTGTAATAGGATATGTGCCAAGGCAGAACTTTCAGAATTCTCAGCCTGCTTAGATTGTGGGAGTTCTAGATCCAGCACATCTGGAGGGCAACAGGTTGGGAAAGGCTGTGCCAGAGGGTGACTTCAGCAACATATTCTGGTGTGGAGAACAAACCAGAAAGAAATGTAAACACAAGCAACTTTTTTGAAGTGCAAAATATGGAAAGGTAACTCTTTGCTTTTTCCAACAGAATGCTGATGAAAGGCAGTATAAAGGATGGGGGAGAGTGAACAGATTACTGTGACAAATATCTAACTGACTTAATTTCATGTAAATGAGTCCGCATCATTCTCATCTTTCACTTATCTAATGATCATATGCAAAGTTATTGGAATATGTATTTGATAAAATGCATAGTTGGGCTCTGCATGATGCTTTTCCTTTTATTACAATGTACATTAGAGTGTAGAAAGCAAGTCCTGCCATGGATTGCGGTGTATTTTAATCCTGTCTTTCTATAATTCCATAAAGCTTATTTCCAAACAATGTAGGTCCAGAGGGAAGTTATAACCCCCCCCCCCCGTCCCCCATGCAGATTACTATAAAAGGGTAGGTGATAATGTTTCTGTTCTTTTTGATTTTATACTTTATGTGAGTAAAGCAAAATGCTAAACAAAATGTTTTTAAAAAATCATCTGGTTTGTTCCATATAAACTCACCCATTAGTGTCACAGTGACATTGCTCAACAGAGGCACCACATGACCAGTATTGTCATTGGTGGGACTCCTCAGATGTGGGTAGCCAGATGTCAAATCAAATCAAATCAAATCTTTATTACGGTCAAAGACCAGCATAAGGATAAGACCAGCATAAGAGTCTAAAAGAATCTAAAAATGGGGGTAGGGGCATTAGACGGGTGTGGGAGAGCATAAAGGTTAGTATATGGCAGACTCTATCAAATTATAGAGCACTCTAGTGTGGCAAACTAGATGCTCATTAAGTCTAGTTTATGGCATAGGTCATCATCTGTCAAATTTTAATCGCTGCTGCGTAGAACTTGGCAACATTGTATGTTGTAGCAGGGTTGGTATCTGAAAGCAGCAGGGAAGTGTAGAATTGTCCTGTGCACCCTGGGTATTTATGCAGTAATAGTGAGATGAGACTAGTACGAATGTCTCTGTAATACGGACACTGGAGAAGCACATGTTCTGTTGTTTCCACATGTCCAGAGTCACGGGGGCCTTGTCTCTCTGGGTAAGGGATCTTCCTGTATTGGCCTTCAAGGACAGCTGAGAGGAGGGAGTGGCATCGTGCCAGAGTAAAGGTCCTCTGGTGTTTAGGTACTTCTACTTTAGTTAAGTATGCTGTAGGGGAGGCGGAATACCTGTTGGATTCACTGGCAATAAAGGTTGGAGTCCTGGCTAGATGCAGTTGGCGCTCTGTGTCTGCTACATGCTGTTTAATGAGTGCTTTGGCCTGGTCAGATCCCATGCTGAGTAGAAGGCCTGGAGAGAAGCCCAAGGATGAGATTTTAGTTGCCACTGTGGACCAAAAATAATTCCTCATAGTTAATGGGGCAAGGCCAAGAGGAAGAAAAGGATAGTCTGAGCCAATAGTTGAGTATCGTCACCCAGACTCTAGCCTCCACTTTCATGAAGCCTGACTCTAGTCTCAGGGTGGGATTAGAGATACATTTTGGGACTTGAAGGGCTGATTTTAGAAATTTGGATTGTCTAAGTTCCAATGGTGCAAAATTGGAGAAGGGGCCCAGCTGGGCACCATAAAGAAGTTGTGCTATTGGCTTGGCTTCAAATAATTAGAGTGCTGCAGAATATAGTAGCCACCTCTTGTCTTGAGGAATTTAAAGATGTCACATGAGCTCCTCTGTGCATTGTCAGCAAAGTAGTCCCCATGGACTACTTCATTCTTTCATTCTACTGCCAGTGGAATGAAGGACTATCTCCAGGTATTTGAAACAGGAGACCTGCTCAATCTTGTGGCCATCTATGCTCTGGGAGAGACTCTTGGGCCTTTTGGCAACTGCCATGATTTTAGTTTTCTGATAATTTCTGATAATTGAGTTCTAAATGATCTTCCTTGCAGTATTGTGTTAGTGCTCTCAGTGCTCTTTTAAGGCCTATGAGTGTTCTTGAAAGAATTGCTGTATCATCTTCATAGAGTAGAACAGAGAACAGTAGAAGAGTAGAATAGAACTTCCAGCAAGTTTTGGGGAGTGAAAGTTCATGTTGAGGAGATGGCCCACCATTGAGTTGATATAGAAATTGGATAAGAGTGGGAGCAATATGCAGCCTTGCTTGATGCCTTTCTCATTTCCAGTGGTGTTGGTGAGATGGCCCTGGGGGTTACATCTTACTTTGAGTGAGGTCCCTTCATGAAGCATACATATTAGATGAAGTAAATGTCGGTCAATCGAAGGCGGCCTCCAGTTTTCCCCATAGTTTAGTTTGGGATATGGAATCAAAAGCTGCTTTGAAATCTATGAAAGCAGCGTAAAGGGAGGTTGTGTTGCAGGAGGAATATTTTTCAGTGAGATGTTGGAATACTAGGCACTGATCAATGGTGGATCAGCCTTCTCTAAAGCTGGGTTGCTCCTCTGCAAGTATGTTTTCTTGTTCCAGCCTGTCCTGGAATTTCCATTGTAGATGTCGTGTGTAGAGTTTGCTGATTGTGTTGAGAAGGCTGATCGGTCTATAATTAGCAGGATCATCCTTTTCTCCTTTTTTATATATAGGGAAAATGATTGCAAGCCCCCAATCCTTGGGGACTTGGCCATAGGTGTCGATGCTGGTAAAGAGTGAAGCCAGAGTGAGGTCCCGGGAGCCCAAGTTGTTTTTAATGGCCTCTGGAGGGATTAGGTCTTCTCATGGGACCTCCCCTGGTCTTAGTTGAACAACAAAATTTTTGATCTCTGTCACAGTCACTGGTGCCCACATAGGCAGATTTTATATAGTTTGGCTGGGGGTAGCCAGATGTTATTCTGTGGGGTTCAAGCCCTCTATTGAATTCATGGACCTTTGCAGGTCCTGCCTGCCTCCCAAGGGGTGGTGGTGGTGGAAGTATATAAAACCCCCTACATGGGGGTATGTCATAATGCAACGTCTGCATCTCTCTTTGTTCTGCACGCTTAAGGGAAGGTGGACTGTATAGATCATTCCAATAGTGCTATTAGAGCCGCAGATGATTGTTGTTGCTTTTTTGAAATAACTTTAACACTATGGTGAAAACACATCTGCTCACTAAGTTCAAAGGTCAGCACACATGAGTGTGTTTATTGGATTGGAACTTTATTACGTTGAAGGTTAAAAACAAATCTAAGCTCTTATTTCGGTGCGTTTTAGCATTTGTTGTCTTCCATTGCATGGGAATCTGAATACACTTATCTTTCTTCTCAGCGTGGGGTTCCTCCGCTTGCTTTGGAGCGTAGCACGCACCATTCCTGGTTATATTTTCTGGGAGTTGGAGTCAAGCATCTGGAGGGATTCAGTTTGAGGAATGCTACTGTAATGGCATACAAATGAAAAGTTAATGCAAATCAAAATTAATTTAAAAAAAATCAGAGTAAGTACAGCTTGCAATGATTCCAGCAAAAGAACTACTAATCTCTCCCTTTGACTCATCTTCTATTTAAGTTTACCGTTAAATTTTATTGGAAAAGAATGAAAAAAAAAAGTTATGATCAGCTTTTTCTGGTTTGGTAAATCATCTGAAGACCTACAACACCTTCTAGAACTAGCACCAAAAAAAGATGTCCTTTTCATCATAAGGGATTGGAATGCTAAAGTAGGAAGTCAAGGAGTAATCGGAATAACAGGCAAGTTTGGCCTTGGAGTACAAAATGAAGCAGGGCAAAGGCTAATAGAGTTCTGTCAAGAGAACAAGCTAGTCATAGCAAACACTCTTTTCCAACAACACAAGAGACGACTCTACACATGGACATCACCAGATGGTCAATACCGAAACCAGATTGATTACATACTTTGCAGCCAAAGATAGAGAAGCTCTATACAGACGGCAAAAACAAGACCAGGAGCTGACTGTGGCTCAGATCATGAGCTTCTTACTGCAAAATTTAGGCTTAAATTGAAGAATGTAGGGAAAACCACTAGACCACTCAGGTATGACTTAGATCATATTCCATGTGAGTACACAGTGAAGGTGATGAATAGATTTAGAGGATTAGATTTGGTAGACAGAGTGCCTGAAGAACTATGGACGGAGGTCTGTAACATTGTACAAGAGGCAGCAACTAAAACCATCCCAAAGAAAAAGAAATGCAAGAAAGCAAAATGGCTGTCTGATGAGGCTTTACAAATAGCTGTGGAAAGAAGGAATGCGAAAAGCAAGGGTGAAAGGGAAAGATATAAGCAACTGAATGCAGATTTCCAGAGAATAGCAAGGAGAGATAAGAAGGCCTTCTTAAATGAACAATGCAAAGAAATTGAAGAAAACAATAGAATGGGGAAGACTAGAGATCTCTTCAAGAAAATTAGAGATATCAAAGGAACGTTTAGTGCAAAGATGGGCATGATAAAGGACAAAAAAGGCAGGGACCCAACAGAAGCAGAAGAGATTAAGAAGAGGTGGCAAGAATACACAGAAGAACTATACAAGAAAGATCTTAATGTCCCTGATGTCCATGCTGGTGTGGTCACTGACCCTGAGCCAGACATCCTAGAGAGTGAAGTCAAGTGGGCCTTAGGAAGCATTGCTAACAACAAAGCTAGTGGAGATGACAGTATTCCAGCTGAGTTATTTAAAATACTAAAAGACGATGCTGTTAAAGTGCTGCACTCAATATGCCAGCAAGTTTGGAAAACGCAACAGTGACCACGGGATTGGAAAAGGTCAGTTTACGTTCCAATTCCAAAGAAGGGCAATGCCAAAGAATGCTCAAACTATCGCACAATTGCACTCATTTCACATGCTAGCAAGGTTATGCTCAAAATCCTACAAGCTAGGCTCGTCCAAGCATGAAAAATGCAAGGACTCGTCCAGGCAGTCACTGCAGGGTCAGTAATGACTGAGCGCAGACAAAAAAAAAAGGCTTCAGCAGTACGTGAACCGAGAACTACCGGATGTACAAGCTGGGTTTCGAAGAGGCAGAGGAACTAGAGATCAAATTGCCAACATTCGCTGGATCATGGAGAAAGCAGGAGAGTTCCAGAAAAGCATCTACTTCTGCTTCATTGACTATGCAAAAGCCTTTGATTGTGTGGATCACAACAAACTGTGGCAAATTCTTAAAGAGATGGGGATACCAGACCACCTTACCTGTCTCCTGAGAAATCTGTATGCGGGCCAAGAAGCAACAGTTAGAACCGGTCATGGAACAACCGATTGGTTCAAAATAGGGAAAGGAGTACGACAAGGCTGTATACTGTCCCCCTGCTTATTTAACCTATATGCAGAGTACATCATGAGAAATGCCAGGCTGGAAGAATCACAAGCCGGAATTAAGATTGCAGGGAGAAACATCAAGAACCTCAGATATGCAGACGATACCACCCTAATGGCAGAAAGTGAAGAAGAACTAAAGAGCCTCTTGATGAGGGTGAAAGAGGAGAGTGCGAAAGCTGGCTTGAAACTCAACATTAAAAAAACTAAGATCATGGCATCTGGACCCATCAATCCCTGGCAAATAGAAGGGGTAGAAATGGAAGCAGTAACAGACTTCATTTACTTGGGCTCCAAGATCACTGCAGACGGAGACTGCAGCCATGAAATTAAAAGACGCTTGCTCCTTGGGAGGAAAGCTATGGCAAACCTAGATAGCATATTAAAAAGCAGAGACGTCACCTTGCCGACAAAGATCCGCATAGTCAAAGCTATGGTTTTTCCAGTAGTAATGTATGGCTGTGAGAGCTGGACCATAAAGAAGGCTGAACGCCGAAGAATTGATGCCTTTGAACTGTGGTGCTGGAGAAGACTCTTAAGAGTCCCCTGGACTGCTAGGAGGTCAAACCAGTCAATCTTAAAGGAAATCAACTCTGATTGCTCATTGGAAGGATTGATAATGAAGCTCAAGCTCAGATACTTTGCTCACCTAATGCGAAGAGAGGACTCTTTGGAAAAGACCCTGATGCTGGGAAAGATGGAAGGCAAAAGGAGAAGAGGACGGCAGAGGATGAGATGGCTAGATAGCATCACTGAAGCAATGAGCATGAAATTGAGCAAACTCAGGGAGGCAGTGAAAGATATGAAGGCCTGGCGCAATATGGTTCATGGGGTCACGAAGAGTCGGACACGACTTAACGACTGAACAACAACAAAAAAATAATAAGCAATTTCACGTATAGTAACTTGTATCTTAGAGCAGTGATAGCAAATCTTTTTGGCTCGGCATGTCAAAAATTCGGAAAATGCCTAACTTGACTCTGCTGGTGTGTCATCCTCCCCTCCCAAACAAAAGAGAAACAATTCGTTACATATTCAATTATTTTAAAAACATACAGTCCAGTCATGTGTGGTGCTAAGTATTATAAAAATAAACATCAAATAATTACAAAAATGAAATACAAGTAAAACAAATTAAGTTTCTTTGGTAACTCAAACTGGGAGAGTAATTGTTGTTGGGTGTTGGTGAACGCTGGCATGTCACCTTTGACACGCATGTCATAGGTTTGCCATCACTGTCGTAGAGGAATCTTACTGGTATCAAAGGATGGATTTCCATATTAAAAACTAAGGATGTAATTATTTCCCACAATGTTTCAAATATTATCAGTATAACATAAAAGAAATGAATGTTTTTGTGGGTATGGCACAGTGACTAGTGGTCTCCAGAGCCTTTCCTAAAATTGCCAATCCCTTGTAAGTTGAATGTGACAGGATAAATTATGGATGGAGTGTGTGTGTATGTATATGTGTGTGTGTATGTGTGTGTGTATATCAATAAATAAAATACAAATATAAGTAAGTATAAATATAAGTTAATTATATAAATTATACACAGGGGGTAATCTTAGTACCTGTGAGTAAACTGTACTTAATACATTAATTTTAATGAAGTACCAAATGTAATTTGTTCTTGTCTCAGGCCACTTTTTGGAGCATGGCAGTCAGTCAGTCTGAAAATATATACTGTATACAGTTCTATTATAGGGCATAGTTTTATTTACACAAAGCTCTTGTGTCTTTATTTAATGGAAACAAAATAGAAGTATTGATCCAACTCAGCAGGTTTCATAATATTTATTATTTTTGTGGGCTCTTCAGTTATTTTTTAAAATTAATTTCATGTCATTTATTTAAATCCTGTATCTAGAGGCAACTTTACTGTTGCCTTTTTTCAATATATCAATGTGAGGAGTCCTAATGACAGATGGTGAATGTTTGCTGTTTTGTAACTGGAGCCCCTCTCTTGGTATTCAACTTTTATAAAAATTTCTGTTCAGTAAATTCATATCATGTCATCAGGCAATCTAGAGGGAAATCCATGAATCAGGAATGCAAAATAAATTGTCTATTAAAATATTTAATAGTCACGTAGCATCTCTGTGCAAATTACTACTCAATTCTTTTATGCCAGTGTAGGGTGTAAACAACAGCATAATGCTTGTGTAAAATTTTTGGATACCATTTCATTCATTTTGATTCCTAAAGCATGGCTTGTTTATTTATTTAAAGAATTTCCTTACAAGTTTATAAAATAAATTATTTTTAAAAAGAGATGAAAACTCGATAAATACATAATTCAAAATATATATTTTGTTGTTATTAATATCCTCTGGTTCTAGTTAAGATGACTAAAATAACAGAAATAAAAGCTTTCAATCAATAGCCAGTTGTTTTCACAGTCAGCGTAATGATGCACAAGCTTGGGAAATACTGTTTGTACTTCCCTCAGGCATAACGCTGAATCAGCCATTCTGCAGATAACTTAGTGTGCTGAGTTAAGGGAGTCTAGAAGAGTAGATTCCTTGAGAATTAAGAGTGTTCTTTGAATTCAGGCAGAGTTAGTCAAGGATTGAAGGCCAAATATCATAAAGCAATGATCTGAACTGAACATGGAAACACTGGAAGACCACATTGGATGCCTTCCTATGCCTGACCGGTGGTAATATTTATCAAATGACCCTCAAATCAAACTTCAAATATATTTCAGCCAGATTTATTGCCTGATGAGTCCCAACCCTAGCATATATTAAATTGCCTTCCTAGCAACTTTTGAATATTGGCTGCCTACACTCATATTTAGCCCAAGCCAATTAGATCACATGACGTCTTAGCACGTTGTACGAACCCAGCCACCGTTGGGCCTAGTTTCTAGCTACTAACGCTGCTCAATCTTTGTAAACAGACTTTGATATTTTTATGCCTTATCAGCATTTAAAAGTTGCCAAACATAACTAGATTTTATAGAACACAGTGGACTGTACCTTCTATTGCTAGACAAGACTAGCCACATTTATAGAAATAGAATGCTGGCTTGCTTTTTTTTTTTTTTGGTGCCTTCGAGTCAGTTTTTGCCTCCTGGATAAGTATCTCAAGTTTTCTTGGCAAGGTTTTTCAGAAGTGGTTTGCCATTGCCTCCTTCCTAGGGCTGAGGAAGAATGAATGGTCCAAGGTCACCCAGCTGGCTTTGTGCCTACGGCAGGACTAGAACTCACAACCTCCCGATTTCTAGCCTGATGCCTTTACCACTACACTCAACTGGCTTGCTTACAGTCACTTTTTTGTCAATAAATAATCTATGTTAAGGCAGACATATTTATTAGGGAGGGTCACACTGATTGCAAGAGAACTCTACTTTTCAATGTTGTGCCTAAGAAAAGCCTACTCCATATCCTTTTAACACAATACTGAGGGACAGGAGGAGCTGCAACTTCTGAGCTCACAGGATGTTTTCTTTAGACTTTTGCACATTGTTGGCTTTTTTTACTTCCACTTTGAATTCTTTGCTTTTTTCCCTTTGGAATTTGATAGGAGATGATATTAATATTTTCCCAACTTATTTCTGATTCTTTACCCAAAGGTCATAGCACATGTGGTTGCTCATCCAGACAATTCAAACTATATTATATGGTATGACCTGAAATGGTCATAAAAAGATATGAATGTCAACTCAAGCAGTACTGTTATTTTCTAGTGAATCCTCTATGTTGCCTCTTGTTAAGATTGATAGTTATGGTGCTATCAATAGTATATTGAATGCACCTAATCAGCTATGTAATAATATGCTCCATTTAGTTTGCCAGGTTATAAAGTAGAAATCCTTGTGCTTGTTTTTAGCATCTGTACCATTGCCAAAGGAAGAATTCTAAGGCCTTTCATCTTAGAACTTGTATGATAATATTATTTCTTTAAATGTTCATACAATGCAAACTTTTCAGTTGTATTTCTTGTTTCCTATTTAATTCTCAATTCAGCTTACTACAGCTAACCTGTGTGGTAAGACTGTGTTCATAATTGTAAACATCTGAGGATTTTTACAATGACCTTTTTCTTATAATTACAATATTATTGGTAGTAGTATTAGTATTAGTATTATTAGTATACCACCCCAACTCTCAACAGTGAGTATGTCCAATAGTTTTTAATTTAAATGTTGCCTTTAAAACTTTAAAACATTGATTATTAACAAGTTGGAAGCAAATTAATCATGTTTCTTGGCTGGTGTACCTTTAATCAATATATCATCTTACAACACCAGACCAAAAAAAATAATACTCTAGCTACCTATTGACCTCAAGGCACAGAGAGAGGCTATGGAGGAAATTGGTAGCCATATGCTTAGATCATTGACTATTCTGACAATGATGCGGCATGAGAACAACTATATGCAGGTGAAGTTTGCTGCCATTAGGTCCTTCTGCCCCAAGCCCAATTTTAAAGGGAGTCAAACAGGGGTGCCACCCTACTTGCCCCTCTACTTTTCACTTTTTATATTAATTCCACAGTACAGGCTTTTCAGAAAGTGAGTTCCATCCTCTAAAATCAGATATCACCTTCTTCCATTTTCCTCTTTATTGATGATACCTTCATTCTCTCTTAAATTCAGTTTGGCCTTTGTTGAAGTCTCCATGCTCTAGCAAATATATTGCCATAATGTAATATTAGATTTAATTTATTTTAAAATTAAGGTGCTTTTATTTATTAAATGATGTAACAATTGACACCACAGTTGGAAAATCAATGGCATCTTAGTCAATTTGAATAGACTAAGGCAGTGTTTCTCAACCTTGGCAACTTGAAGATGTGTGGACTTCAACTCCCACAATTCCCCATGGCTGGCTAGGGAATTCTGGGAGTTGAAGTCCACACATCTTCAAGTTGTCAAGACTGAGAAACACTAGACTAAGGGTTTTAAATTTCTAGGAATATATGTTCAATCTAGTATTCCTTGGAAGCAATAAACTTGAGAAACTGTTAACTATGCCCAAAAGCTATAATTACATTTGCTAGTTGTGACTATCACATTATTTAATGTTAAACTGTTGAATCTCCTGCTACATGGAACAAAGTGTTGTATTTGTAAGAAATAAAGGCCATACAGGCAACTCAGTAAAAATTTATAAGAACAATGCTTTATGTCCCCTTATCCATGTCAAATGTACTTCTTTGGCTGGAACTGGGCTGTTCATGTCTGGAAGTCCTCATGAGAATCTGCCATCTGATATGCTGTCTAAACTAATTTTGATTAATTCCTTGGCTTACTCAATCCTTACCAACACTTTTACCTTCTGGAAAAACATGCAGCCTCAGATTTGTCTTAGTGTGATCTCTTAGCCCAGTTCCAGGTAATGCCTGGACCTAAGAAAGCCATAGTCAAAGTCAGACAGGGAGTCCTTGATTCAGATTTGCTGAATGATAGATCAGAAGTTTCAAATAATATTTATTGAATTTATATGCTGCCAACTTCATACAGACTCATGGTAGCTTACAATAAAATTAAAATGTCCATATATAATGTACCTTTGGGGGATTTAGGGCACATCAGGTGCCAAGGTAGACTTCAGAAACACTGAGTAGCATATAGGTAAGTGCATACATGGCACAGACAGTCTCATCCCTATGTACACATACACATACAATATACAACCTCCCCTCCCACATCTATGAATACATGTCATTTAACCTTCTTTGAAAGGCAAAACATAGTCATGAGTCTACTTCTTCAACGAAAGCAAATTGAAACAGGTTTTACTGCCATTGCCATAGTTTTCAGCAAGAAAGGGGAGCAGATCTTCAGACACCAGGGCATAGAGTTGGTGGGTGGGATAAGATTGAACACAAGGGCCTCATGGGTGCAGCTAAAGGCTGATGCTGCATTCTGCCTCCTGAGTTCTTGGATGATCTAAAAGGGAATAAGTAAGTTATGAATGATACAGATTATGCTTCCAGGTTTTAACTTGAATACAGTTCTGTTGTTCAATGCAGCACTTAATTTAAGACTTTCCCAGACTAAGCTGTGGAGTGAGTAAAATTAGTAAGACTGCCTCTGAGCAATTGCAGAATGCTTTCTTGTCATTAAGAAGCCCTACATGGCATAGAGAGAGCCAGTTTGGTGTACTATAGTGGCTAAATAGAAACTGGGAGATCATGAGTTCTAGTCCCGCCTTCGGCACAAAGCCCACTAGGTGATCTTGGGCCAGTCACTATCTCTAACCCTTAGGAAGGAGGCAATGGCAAACCACTTCCTAAACCTTACCAGGAAAACTGCAGGGACTTGTCCAGGTGGTCATCAAGAGTCAAGACTGACTCAAAGGAACCCCACTCCCAAAAAAGAACCACCATTGCATAGGGCCTGGTTACGTGAGGGGCCGCCTGTGTCCCATATATCTGTCTGGCTGATTTGATCCTGCAGGGTTGGTGCACTCCAGATTCCTTCAATTAAGCAATGCCACCTATTGGGACCTCAAAAACGCACCTTTTCTGTAGCTTCACCTGTCCTCTGGAGACATGGAGGGCCCCCCTGCTGTTGTTTAGAAGAGCTGAGAAGACTTTCCTCTTCACCCAGGCCTTTGGCAAGGGAGAGTGAGGCCACTTGGTTCATTCGGTCTGGTCTGTCATGCTTGCCGCCTTTTTATCTTTTATTGATTTATAATCTTCTTCCCCCAGAGTTGAGGTCGGCCTCATCACTTCTGAGCTTTTGAAGGTCCCCTAAGAGTTGGTTATGCCAGCAGGCCTGGGGACCCCAGGGACGGGTGAATTAGTGAGGTGGCTCCAGTATTTTTAACATCCCTCCATCTATTATTTTCTTTTTTTGTTCTCATATTATTGTTTTTAATGTTTTTTTAATAATTAGTATATCATGTTTTTAGGCAATGTTTGTTTTATATATTTATTATTCTATTGGCTTGGTGTACGCTGCCCAGAGTTGTTTTTGTGAGATGGGTGGCCATATTAATTTGCTTAATAAAATAAATAAATAAATTTCTTTGATTGTTATGAGCCACCCAGAACCATTGGGAGTCTGGTGGCATACAAGTTTAATAAATTGTTGTTGTTGTTGTTGTTGTTGGTCACACAGTCAGAAGTTTAGACTGGATTTGGCATTTTTATCCACCTGTTGAGTCCTACCCAAGGACCTGGGATAGGCAGATATTGTGGTGATCATGATTATCCACTATCCTATACTTTCCAGCTAAAATTTAGTATTGCTGATTTTAGGAATCAGTTATTAGTGTTAGCAACTCACTGTACCTTGCCTGGCCTCTGTTGTACTTCTGTGCTACTAGCAGCGTGTATTTCATTAATAACATTCAGTTTTTAATATCCAGCTCAAAGGACTCTTAATCTTTTGCTTCCTACAAAAGATTGCCTTGATGGCAGATGAAGCTAGCACTTACTTTATCTTATGTTTCATCATGCCCATTTACAGTTCCATTATCTGTTATCATTAAGAAAGAGCAAATCATTTTAGGAAACAGCTCATTATTTTCGCAAAGTGGCTATCAGTTATGGAAGCCCCATAAAAAGCAGGCATTTTGTAGAGTTTAGGCAAAATTGATTATGCTGGTTTATTCTGCTAGAGAATGTTCATGAAATAAAGTGCTGAATCCTGGTAACGTTATTACTACTGTATTCCTTCAGCATACCAAATAAGAATTTAAAAATGTATTACTGGAGATCCATCTTCTGTAGCATTCTTTTTGTACCCTTGGCCAGTCATTGGCTATGCCAGAACATGTGAATTGATAATGGTAGTGATGATAATGATAATTCCTTATTATTTGTCCCTCTATCTGCTACTCAGCTGCCACTGGAGTTCTTTTTCAGTTACCATTTTCTCTAAAGGGAAAAGACAAGGAGTGATCAAGGATAGGAAGAGCCACCTTTACTGTAGCTACCTTGCATTTTTCCCAATAAGTGGATGGGAGGCTGAAATCACTACATGCAAGTGTGAGGAGTACTGTTTCCCCACTCTGTCCTATATAGCTCTGCCCATGTAGTATACTTTGCACCACCTTCTATAGGTAAAGGTAGACTGCTTTTTCCTGTGCTGGAAGAGAGAAGCAGCACTGCCCCTCCCAGTTTCTCTTGTATGAAGAACTCAATCATGACACAGATGAGTTTATGAAGAAGAGTCACCCCTTCCTCCCTGTCCCTACTAGCTGGTCTACGTGGGCAGATGTGATGGAAGGCATGAGTGGGGAGGATTCTGTTATGGAGCTTTAAGGTTACAGGGAGGGGGAGTGACATTCCAAGTGTCTCCTCAGCCCCCAGCTGGACTGTGTGGAAGTAAGGAGGAAGAGACTGGCCCCTCCCTAAGGGCTTGATGGTTATAGTTGCTCTCGTTTGGGGAATTAGAGTTAGTCTGGTGAGATTCTTTCTGTTAGGTGCAAGCTAATAAAGAAGCTGAGCTGATTTCCGGACTCTCTCGTGTGATTCTTGGGCTAAACCTGACATCAATCTCTCCAGACTCACTCTCATTCCCCAACGAGAGCAACTATAACCATCAAGCCCTTAGGGAGGGCCCAGTCTCTTCCTCCTTACTTCCACACAGACCAGCTGGGGGCTGAGGAGATGCTTGGAATGTCACTCCCCCTCCCTGTAACCTTGAAGCTCCATACCAGAATCCTCCCCACTCATGCCTTCCATCACAGCAGGTAGGGGTTGGATATACAGGTAGTCCTCATTTAGCGACTGCCTCAGTTAGCAACCTTTCACAGTTACGGTGGTGATGAAAAAGTAACTTTACAACCAATCCTTGCATTTACGACCTTTGCAGGTCTGTAAAGCAAAGAAAAGATGAAGTAAGATCATAAGCACAGGAGTGTTTTCACTTAGCAAATGCTTCACTTAATGACCGAGTTGCCAGTCCCAATTGTGATCGCTAAACGAAGACTACCTATAGTCCCTGAACTTGATCAAGTTCCCAGTATTGGCCTAATTAATCTTTCCTTAACTATTGTAGTTGTTTTTGTAAATAGTTTTACCTCTATTATCCTTTTATTTGTTTATTCTTTTATTTATTTTACCATTTTTCAGAAGGTAGTAGAATTTATCTTTAGGATTAGGATGCCTGTATTTATTTTCAGTCCTTTCCATATTGATTATTTAACTTGATTTTTTCATTGCTACAGCGTATTAATATTACTGAAGGGTTCAGTGTGTAAGAATGGAAAAGAAAATTACTATTATGTCAGCTCTGTCTCCTGTCTTTTTATATTCATTAATCCATAGCATACTAACCTATAAAAACACACATGCAAATGTGGGCAAATGAGAATGTGCACATTGAAGGGTTGGGCTGGCACACCTTTCTCCATCTATTCATTTGAATGGTGAAACCATGATGATTTATGAAGGGATAATAATATCTCTGCATGTAGAGGGTTTGAGGTTCAGTTCTTGCCATCACCAATTAAAATAGCAAGTAACAAATGCTGTTCCTACTTCCAGCCAGAGCAATAGATAGTTCTGGTTTAAATGGAGCAACAGGCTAAGGTCCTTTACACACTAGTCACTTATGCAGCCATCACTAAAATTATGCAAAGCCTGTATTTATTGTTGTTGTTTCAGCACAATGATGGTTGGATGGCTGTAGATGACTCTCTAAATCGCTAGTGCTGAAATGACCTAAGACTCAGTTACTCAATCTGTTGCCAAGTCATCCACTTTGTGGATTTGTGGATTTGATGTCATTAGCAAAACAATAACTACTGTCTAAGTTTTTAGCAGACATAATATCCAAGCTAATATCAAGACTTACCTAATAGGAAAATATGGGTAAACAGCCCCCAACATATCCATTAGTGCATTACTTCACCCTCTGCAATTCAGACCACCACCATATTGGAAAATCTCCCCATAAGGTTCCTAGCAGCCTGCTAGTCAGCTAACTGGTTCCTGAAGGGATGTGGTATATCTGAGAGTAGTAGGATGGGATATGTATCCCAAGGTTGGGATGTGTGCCCTGAGTTGCCTTTGGATGAAGAATATTTTTATGCACATACCTTTACAGCTGTTCATCATACAGGTGCAGTCAATACTTTGTTTGCCATTGCAAACTTTTCTCTACTGAGCACGATCAGTCTTACTTCCCGCTAAATATACATAGGATTAAAATGTATGTTATTTGTATTTATTAAAATAGGTTTCCAAATGTCCTTAAAATGTATACAACATCCTTTTGATTATTAAAGAACAGTTCACAGTCATTAGTGCAATATGTAAAACATGTATCTGTCCTCCCAGGAGATCTTAACTATAAAAATGAGCAGTCTGTGTCAACTGTATGTGTGTGTTTGTGTGAGAGTGAACATTTGAGTGTATACAGGATTTTTTCAGTTTCCCTTATCATCAGCAAGCAGTACTGCACTAATTTCCTTCCATGGATAGAAGGCAGGCATAAATGGTTTTATTCGTTCCCAACATTTTCCAATATAATGTGGATGCCATGTAAATGAGATACAAGCTGTTAATTATTCTGGCAAGTTTTCCATTGCCTTTATCTGAAAATGTAAGTGCAGCATGAGAAGCATACCACACTTATGGTTTTTAATTGATTCCCCCCCCCCCCCCGTCTCATTTGCTTCTTTGATTTTTTGGTCCAAACTATTATTCCAACCACTTTTTATATCAATGCAGGTTTTTTCCCCATATTTTCCAGTGCTTCCTTAAACATCAATTAAATTACTGAAGTGAAAGAGTGAGAAAACATTACTCTGTATCCCAGAATGAAACAGTAACAAAACACTTAGCAATAATGAATGCTTGTTGTAGAAAATTACATGGAGTACAATCATTATTTCTAACTAAATTATATATTTTGTTCTTCTCCACTGGCTATGTTTCCATTAACTAAAAGAAATGCTGCAGTACATTTTTATTTGTCAAGTTAGTAAATGGTGCTATTGGCATCTTGGTGCCATTAGAAAATATTCATACCATTGTTTTTCAAAGTAAGTAAAGTTTTTTTTTAAAAAAATCTAGTATTATTTCAGAGATTTAACCATTTATTTAAGCTACACATCTACAAAACATTAGAGATTCCCGTGAATAACTATAATGCTTGGAGATACATAATAGTAGATATAACCATAGAGAATCCATAGAATGTGGGCATCTCTAAATATATATTGCGGCTCATGATTTCCAAGCCACTGTATGAAAAGCTAGAGCTCTTGGACTGGATGATGCATTATCAAACCATGAATAGAGTTGTCTATATTTGTTAGTAAACACCCTCAGTAGGTGGAACCAGCAAGACCAGAGCAGGGAACATGAGTATTTTACTCATCCCCTGGTAAGCCAGAAATGTTAAGAATGGTTGTTTCCATGATGAGCAAATGTGGCCAGTGATGTCAGTTTTTAAAAACAATCTGGATCTCGCATAATCTAGAACTGGCTAATTATATTAACATTAAAGAAGAGAGCCAGTTTGGTGTAGTCATTAAGGCACCAGGCTAGAAACCTGAGTTCTAGTCCCACTTTAAGCATGAAGCCAGCTGGGTAGTCTAGAGCCAATCACTCTCAGCCCTAGGAAGAAGACAAGAGTAAAACACTTCTGAAATCTTGCCAAGAAAACTGCAGGGACTTGTCCAGGCAGTCACCAGGAATCAACCCTTACTCGAAGGGACCAAAAAAACAACTTTAACATAACTGGTTGAAAAATGTTAAAACTAAAAATAGTCAAACTTTTATTTTAATTATAAGCCACTTTTCATCTCAAGGCTATATATATATAATATTATAAACAGATAAATACAATAAAGATCAAACTACAAAATAAATTATTTAATCTATCAAAACAAATTAAACAAATTGATTAGCATTAAAAATACACTCAAAATACAGACCCAAAAAGGAACATTTCATTTGATACCAATAAGAAAGCTAAGTAGGCAGTGGTATCTTCATGAAAAATCAGCAAGTTGGCAGAAGGAGTGTCATGATGCAAGCCCCATTCCTTTTGAACATGCGTGCAATGTCAACACAAGTACAAAAGATACAGGTCTTGCATCATGACGCTGTCTTCCCTCTTGACAAATTTGACCCCACCACTATCCTTGGGTTCACTGAAGAAGATAGTCCTCCATAGTATCTTTCTGGGAGGTATTTGAAAATCAGGGTGCCACTGCAGAAAAGACCTTCAATTCTGTAAATGAATAACATACTTCTCCCACTGATGAGACTTCATCCAAAACTATTAATACATGAAGCAGAATTATTTCTACAAGCCTGCCTGCCTGCCTGCCTGCCTGCCTGCCTGCCTGCCTGCCTGCCTGCCTTCCTCTCCCTCTCCCTCTGTATATCTATTAATTTGCAAGGTTTATTTATGGGTCCAACTAAAACTGATTTGGAGCAGCTCACAGACACTAATTATATAAATAAGATTAAAAAGTATAAAATCTAAATCTTAAATAGCAACACAATACAATACAAAACCCCATGCCAGAGAAAAGTAAAATACATTAATTAGCCTCCAGATTACAGGCGGGAGTAACTCACAGCATTCTGACCCATAAAACCTGTTGAAAAAGCCAGGTTTTGATGGCAAAGAATTCTTTATAAAATTTTTCTTAAAAAATTAGACTTGGTTAATATGTGCAATATAAGCAAAAGTATGGACACTCAAGTATCTCAAACCTGGATTTGCAGACAATGTCAAGAATGAATCGTCCACATTCCATTGCTGAGTCCAAACAGCAATTCAGCACCATCATAGCCTTACCTGAATCAAATGGTTTTGAAAGGCAGAACTGAGTATCTTAGGCTGTTGATACAGTAATACATATATAAATCCCTGGATGATCTCACCCAATGGCTTCATACAAATTATAAATATATAAAAAGTCACCCAATAATATGAAAATGAACTGCAGGTATGATTAAAATTGGCCCCTACACAGAACTTACATAGCTAGTTGGGCAAGATTTTTTAATAGTATCAAACCATCAAGGAGAACAGGGTGGCACTCCCCTTGTATTTCTAAAGAGTTTCTATTCATCACAGTGATCAAGACTATTTCAGTGTCAGAACCAGTCTTAAACTGATTGAATCTATCCCAAATTGCCTGGAACCCTCTTGTCCTAAGGTGTGAAGATGGGTGAATTCTATTTTAGGGATCGCTAAGGAAAAAGTTGAAAATGCATTTAATATTATAATGCCTTTGGAGAGATCACTATACATGACTCACAAAGTGTATTGTGAAACTCAAAAAGGTTCAGAAAAGGGCAATCAGAGTGGTCAAGAGGATCTAGCAGTTCATTGAAGAGGAAAATGTATACAGTTTGGGGCTTTTTACTTTAGAGAAAAATTAAATAAAGATAGACATGGTAAAAGTTGGTAGAGGAAAGTGTATCTCACATAATATTAGAATACATGATAATTCAATGAACCTGAATGATGGTAAATTCAGGGAGGTAAATGAAATTATCTGCTTCAGGATATTGTGATGGCCATCAACTCAGATGATTTTAAAAGGAGGATTAGAGACATTTGTGGAAGATGTTTCAATCTTCAATAAGGCATGATGGCAACTTCCAGAGTTAGAGCAGTATGCTTCAAAGTAGGAACTACTGGATAAGCGTGAAGCTATTTTTCATGAAATCCAAGAACTACTATTAATTAATATACTTATATTAACTGTCTAATCTTTTAAAATCTGTCAGGTTCTGAGTTGCACAGAGTTTCCCACAGAAAGCTGGTTGACACTATACAAAATGGGATACTGGATTTTGGTCTGATTCAGCTGAAGTCTTATGTTCTTATGGGAGTGTAAATTTCTTCCTGGCTTCTCCAATTTCTTTTCTGCAGTCAATGGATATTTGCTGGGTTCCCAGGTGACTGATGGTTGCATACAGAATCAAGGAGTATTTTCTCCTTCATCAGTCTGGCTCATGATTTTTATGGAGAGGGACTTGCTTGACTCATTTGTATTTTTATTATTAAAATGCTCCGCCTTGCCTTTCTATCTTATACGTAAAGCAATTCTCAGCAAAATAACTGAATTTAGTGCATAATTTAAGATTGAATATGATCTATAAAATCAAAACAAAATAATGCAGTGTATCATTACCACAAATAGTATATATTTTTTCATATTAGTATACTCAGTCTTCATTGGGCTTTGTGGAAGAAGACAATTCTATCCACTTTGGAATTGTTTTGATATGTATTATTCTTGCAAATCTTGGGGATCATTCAATAATACACCCCTTTTGTTTCTCAGTAACACCAATAAGTTGGCATGCACTACCTGCACTCTGTTAGAAAGAGTAATCCCCGCCTTATATGTTTTTTGTCATACCTTATCATGACAAAGAACTCAGGGTGTCATTGTAGATAAAGTGGTTGAGGTGTGCAGCTTCAGTAAATATTCTTCATGTACATTTCAAAGAAAATGGGAATGGGTTTGGTTATTACCAATTCTGTGGGATAAAACCAATGGAGTGTACTTTTGGAAAATAAAGAGAATGGTTTTGCTATTCCATCCTTCAGAGTGTTCCCAGTTACTTCTTAATTCAGAGGCAAAGGCCTGGATTACTGATCTCTGATTTTTGATTCAAGAATCTTAACTTATCATATGGGATGAGTGGTAAGAACTAATTCTTTCTCTTCTACTTACTAGATTTCTCCTCAGTTAGTGTTGTCAGTTTCTTTTTTCTCACTGACAGTGTCTGGCCGTTTTCTCTGTCTCCCCTTTTTTAGTGTCTGTTGCTCTTAGTCAAACCTCCTCTTCCATATCCTCCATCATTTTTATTGCTTTCTCTCCTATCCTGATTCCCCCACATGAACCAATGTTCCTTAATTGAATAGGTTAGAAGTCACCATTATTCTCTTTCCCGATTCATTACATCGGGCTAAACCTTCTTCTCTAAAATACAGGAAATTAGCTCTCGTCATATTTGGACACTGTTGATCTCTTTGAAACAATCCCATATTATTTTCTTGACTCTCTCCTTGCAGTTGCCTTCCAAAACACTTGAGTCAAAACAATATGGCTCCTCGCCACTCACATTTGCTGATGCCTAAAACACCCATTTGCTAGGTTCCTGCCATCTGCCTTAGTGTCTAAGATGTTAACTCAAGGCCTGGGGATTATAGAGCGACGTCTAGAAGAGTATTTCTTGTCCGGAAAAATCCAGCAAGTTGACAAAGCAATTTCCTGAGAATAGAAACTATGCAAATCACTTGCAAAAAGGAGATGAGAAGGACAGGATGTATCTTTGCTGAAACTTTAGCTCTCACCATAAACAAACTGAAAAATCTTGATATTGCAATAGTTTTAAATCTCAGGATGGCAGTCTGAGGTTTGGCCCATTTATGTTCCAGATTGGCTGCCTAAAACTCAAATTACAAGATTATCTCTCATCTCAATTGCTACAGCTGTTCCCATGTAAGCACTGAGGATGGAAGTGTAGATTTAATACAGAAAAATTAAAATATACTGCAAGACTGACATCTGTTGACCAAACTTGGATTATATATAGTATACAGACAGTATACAGGCAGACAGACACACATTGCCCATTTGCTTTCCCTAAATGTATATATTTCATATTCTTGTAAGAAAATTCTAAATATGAGCTCAAGTGTTAAAAGATGAATAAGAACAGTTGTTTATTGCATAAACCTGAAGTGGCTACTAAGACTACAGTTGGCAGTGTGACACCTATACTCAGAATAGTACCATGGACACTTGGTAGTATCTTCAAAGGCTTCTTATCTCTCTTCCTCATTATGTTAAATGTTAACATTTTGTAATATTTAAACGTTTTTTAAACTTCTTTTGCCAGTAAATAACATAGCTTTAGTTGGAAGCCATCTTTTTTCATTTCTCTTGCTCATAAATACCATTTGGATCCAGCATATTGGGAATTAGGAAATTAAGAAAATAGGCAAGGCTCCGGTAGGTTATCGTGATGTCATTTCACTGCTAAAATAAAAATAAGAAATAAGAAAAATAAAAATAAAAATAAAAATAGGAAGACTTTTGGAATAAATTTAGTGGATCAGGAGAGATTTGAGGAGACAACAGCCCCTTCTGGAAAGCCAGTGAATAGGGTAGAGAGAAGGAAAGTGGCTTGAAGAATCTAGTGGTAAGATGGTAAACATTTTAGGATAGCTACATTTAGTGGAGAATGAAAGAGCCAATTTGTAATCATAATCAATTCAAAATTCCAGATGTGACTGCAGACCATAAAGTTGGAGACTCTTGCTCTTGCCTTATGTCTGTACCCAAAGGAGGGTTCATTTGATATTCTTTCAATATCCTGACTGTGCTACTGTAATTGTATTAACAAATATAAACTCTGTGGAGACATAGACTATGGTATGTTAATTAGCAAGTTTCTACATTTCTGTCAAGGCTTAAACTCTCATGAGGTTGCGCAAAAACACTTTATGGAGCGTAATTATACAAACATGCAAATGTGATATCGCTATTCTTAAAATATGTACACAAATACTTCCAGAGAGGTAATATTTTGCCATGCTGTGGAGCTCTCTGACCTCCAATTGCAAATCTAAAGAGCCAGAATGAAGGTGAGGATACCCCTATTTCTCTCTCATCTCAGAGTAATGAGTGACATAAGCCCATCCTCTCCCCAGTGTCTTGTAGTGCTGAGGGGACTTAGGATCGCTCAGATTCACAGCATTCCTAGAGCAGTCTCTGTCTATCTTCTTTCATGCTTCATTTTGATGTTTCTAACTTTGGAATTTCCGTATGTCAGAAAGAAGCAAACAGAAGAGGTGACTGAACCTGCAATAAATACTCCATATTTGTCAGCCTTGTAAGGTAGTCCAGATAAGAAGCACACCCAGAAGTACTAGCTCTAACTTTATTGTAAGGTTACATTAACAGAATCTTGCAAGTCTAAAAGTACATTTCTCTCCCTTTGCCTTTACAGTCCAAGAAATTAGGGAGGATCCCTTCTGAGACGTTTGCCATATCCCCATTCCTTCTGTGGGTTCAGCTGCCACTTGTCTGACTATTGTCTAATCTGCAGCTCTTCCTCCTATCTCCCATGGTCATTCCCACGTACCATTACAGTATTTGTACAGGATAGTTAGTCATAGTCTGTTCCATTTGCCTAGCTTACACAAGTATTCTTGCTGAGTTAGTCTGCATTAACTGAAATTTATGAAGTGGGGTGGGTGTTGCTGTTATCTAGGCAGGAGTTAAGCAGAGCATAAATTAATAAGGCAAGTTTGTTTCTCCACATAGGAATATCAAAATTAGCATCCTTGGCTACTGATGTAATTTGTACTCCAGAATCATCCTCAGCTAAATGCGGTATCTAACTCCAGAGAGAGTGCAAGTCCTTCCAAAACAGGCTATACAACTAATTTGATACTGGCAGGATTACCAATCCATAGAGTCTTCATTTCATCCGGATTTGGCTTCAGTTTGTTTGTACTCTCACCCGTGGCTCAGAATTTCCATCATTTACTTGCTGGTGAAAAAGAGAGAGAGAGCTTTCTAATTTGTATATCAATGACACCACACCTCTGGATAACTTCTCCCAGCAGAACTCTGTCCTGGAAACCAATAGCTGTAGTGTGGAAAATAGTTTCTCTTCTAACTTAAAGCCACTATAACACTATAACATAGAATCCCATTTCAGAAACTCATTCTAAAAGGGTACTGTGGTCGATAGCATCAAAAGTTTCTGAAAGATCCAGGAAAATGAATAAAGTTGCACATCACCTGTTCAGTGAAAGCAATAGAACTGCACTTTGCAAAGCTAGGGAGGGCAGCCAAAGGCATTTCTGGGATCAAGCTGAAAACTAAATTATTAGAAATAATGTACTGAAAAAAGATTCTGTGCTTATTCAGGTACAATAATAGCTTAATTTAACAGACCACTCAGGGAAAGGGTCATTTGTTAAATCTGAATTTACATTATTAATACAATTGATGTCAGTACACAAATAACATCAGTAGATCCAGATGACATAAAAATATCAAATATGAAAATGATACATGTTATCACAAGTTATATAAATTACATCAATTATTCAGATTGCTTTGGAGGTTATAAAATTTTATCTGTTGCATCTCAAGTCTGCTGAATGAAGGTCCAAAAAGCCAGGGTTTTACTGTACAAGATTATACATGACAGTTTGCATCCTAGATAATTTAATTTGAGCTTTATCTCCAGATTTTGCTTGATTCTTCTTTTTTAAAAGAAATTAACCATAGTAAATTATTTGAAATTGGAAGGAAGTACAAAATGTATTTGCGTATGCAAGTATAAATGTACTTGTGAAGCTGTGTTGCATAAACTTTCCTCAGACTGATGTTCTAGGCATTGGCTGTGCTTCCTAGGGATTAAGGAAGTTGTAGCCCAAGTACAAGTTGGGGGAAGGCCAAGCTGTATGAGCCCTCATAATAGTTTAGGATTGTAATGGGATTGGGGAGAATTGTGTTTTCTGCATGACATAGATATCTCCTTCACCCATCCACTCCATGGTATTTTTGCTCACACAAAATGACTTGAGTAGCATTAATGTTATAGCTGCACTTATTTGCGTATAAACTCAGGATAAAACAAGGACCACGGGAAGAAATGACCTTTATACAGATACCTATTAGGACCCTAAAAGGCTTGGTTACATTCATTTTTGTCGCTTATGCATAATGATCACAACAATGGCAGGATCAGCAGCTGCAAGAGTCTTGAATTGAAAACGTAGACAATGGCAAAGTTTTTCCAGGTCCAAAGAACATATTGGGTGGGGGAGCTGATAACCCACAAGAAAGAAAATAATATGTGGGGGTGGGGAAATGCTAGCCAACTTTGCAGCAGTGAGCACAAGGTTGCCATCTGAAACTTGTCAGCTTAAGAGTGGCCCATGCTACCCATTCTTTTACACAACTGCAGCATTCAGCTGTTCTTCTCCCCCCCCCCCCCCCACACACACACCACACTATATAATCCCACATGGCATGCTACAAAATTTCAATTTGTTTTTAAAACCTTCTTTACTGTTATTATGCAACTGAGAGTGAAAAAGCAAGTTGCCATTCTCATGGCACTATTTGCATTGGCTATTGTTCTCCTAAATCCCCTTTAAACAGCTACATTGTCAACCCATAGGCCCCATTTAAGGCTACAAAAACGTGCAGATTAATTCGATCAAAGGGACGTCCAAATACAAAATGCACTTTTCAAACTGCATCAGAGTACGTTCCTTTTACAGATCACGGCATAGTAAGAGAATGGGGGAGAAACAAAGCTTTGGCAGGCTAGAGTTTTTTTGTTCCAGTTATTCCTACCAAATATATTTTACCTGAACTGCTTTAGAACAGAAGTATAAAAAGCCATATGGCAGGGTGGCTTCTCTGCCACTTCTTTGTTCTTGTAGAAATGGTTTTATCTAACAACTATTGTGAGATGTCTAAAAGTTCTTTGCAAAATATTTTTAGTGACAATGAAATTTTTAAAAAGTGGGTGTGTTAGAGTAACTTGTTCAGATATGCAACCCAAGTTCTCCGAAGAAAATAATATGTGAGATCTGTGTTTCCAGCAACTGGCTTCTTGCAGTGAGTGATATTAGGGAGTTCTTTTTATCACAACTGCAGTGGCTAAATTTAATTGTTTGGGGAGCTTATCCTGAGTTCTGATCATCTGATGAAAGCCTTTCTGGTTTTGGAAGCACAGAGGAGGCTGTAATTAGACATCAAATTGTACAATAGCCAGAGTAGCATGACTTCTCACAACCGCACATTACAATCTCCCTGTCTCTCTCTTCATTCATTTTATTCATTCATCCTGGATTTGTCTTTCTTTCTTGTTCCAAGAAGTAGAGATTATTAAAGGGGTAGATCTGTGGTGTGGACTAGGCTAAATCATATCTGTCTTTACTTCAGGTGGAAGACTTGTGTATGCAACTCCGGCTGCCATGAGCCTCTTCCTCTCGGAAAAGCATGGGATGGCAAGATCCTCACAGCCACTGGTTAGTCCATCCAACACCTGCTAGTGGTTCTGCTAGTCTCAGACAAGCACAATGAATTGGACTGATGAGTGAAATGTGGCCTACAAGCTGGAAGTTTCCTATCCTTACTCTAAGCTTTTCTGAATGCATATTCAGGCACTTGGAATTATAGTTGAAAATATTTGTCTAATATGACTATAGATAAGCCTATGCAAGTTCAGATCAGCTAACTGGAAGGGATCATGTGAAATATTCAGATAACATTTAAGTTTGCCATCTTTTAATCATATCAGCATGTGACAATTAATTCACATGTTAAAAGATTTGCATTGCCATCTTAATCACTATGGAATTCTGATGTTACAAAGTGAAGTCAGCAAAAGGTACATAAAAAATGGTCCATCACAGGCAAAAGGTTTATGAAAGGTGGCTTTCTGCCAATTTAAACCTAAATGATAGTATTAGATGTTGTGCTTTGATAGGATTGTAAGAATGATTTACACTGACACTTTAAAAGTAATATATTCCAGCATCTGCTTCTTCAATTGCCTTAATTATTTTCATGTTTTAAGCTAGCAGCCTGCTTACTGGAACATTTATACCCTCTTATAACAGTCTTATAAAAATATTTTTTTAAACAATAAGGCGGTAGAAGCATTACACTGTGTATTATATAGGTAAGTATTACTGTAGTTCGGTTAAAACAAAAAACAAAAACACCCTTGCATTATACTAAGATTAGGGTAATGCTACAGTGAAAAAGAACCCGTATCAAATATCAAGGGCTCCATGAGTGAATGCAAACAAAAGCTTCATAGGAGATATATGCAAATGATTAAGCATGCTCTTCTTTTCTTTTTTCTCTTTCATTAATTATATAAAAGGGAATACTTCATTTTTTGGAAACTGGAGTGAATTCTGAAAATCTTGCCTGGAACCCAGAATAAATGTTCATGAAAACCATATCATAAAAGTTTTGTTGTATTTGCTTTATGGAGTTTCTGAGATAAATATGTTTTTTATTTCCTTATGTCATGTTGTATGGTTGATTTCTAATTGGATGCTTAGAAGCTTAATGCTTAGGCTAAGTTTTTAAAACTTTCTTGTAAGAAAAACTTCCCCAGGAATATATAGAGAATATATATTTTCCAGTAGGGATGGCATAACATTCTTTTCATAGAAAGTCACTTGAGTATGGGATCTGAATCAGGCTTACAATGTGGGATGCATGTTTTCTCAGTTGCATTTTTAACTTTGTGTGCAGAACTTACACAAAGTTGAGTTATAAGACAGTCCTTTAAAGACTCTTCGTGACCCCATGAACCATATTGCGCCAGGCCTTCCTATCTTTCATTGCCTCCCTGAGTTTGCTCAATTTCATGCTCATTGCTTCAGTGATGCTATCTAGCCATCTCATCCTCTGCCGTCCTCTTCTCCTTTTGCCTTCCATCTTTCCCAGCATCAGGGTCTTTTCCAAAGAGTCCTCTCTTCGCATTAGGTGACCAAAGTATCTGAGCTTGAGCTTCATTATCAATCCTTCCAATGAGCAATCAGAGTTGATTTCCTTTAAGATTGACTGGTTTGACCTCCTAGCAGTCCAGGGGACTCTTAAGAGTCTTCTCCAGCACCACAGTTCAAAGGCATCAATTCTTCGGCGTTCAGCCTTCTTTATGGTCCAGCTCTCACAGCCATACATTACTACTGGAAAAACCATAGCTTTGACTATGCGGATCTTTGTCGGCAAGGTGACGTCTCTGCTTTTTAATATGCTATCTAGGTTTGCCATAGCTTTCCTCCCAAGGAGCAAGCGTCTTTTAATTTCATGGCTGCAGTCTCCGTCTGCAGTGATCTTGGAGCCCAAGTAAATGAAGTCTGTTACTGCTTCCATTTCTACCCCTTCTATTTGCCAGGGATTGATGGGTCCAGATGCCATGATCTTAGTTTTTTTAATGTTGAGTTTCAAGCCAGCTTTCGCACTCTCCTCTTTCACCCTCATCAAGAGGCTCTTTAGTTCTTCTTCACTTTCTGCCATTAGGGTGGTATCGTCTGCATATCTGAGGTTATTGATGTTTCTCCCTGCAATCTTAATTCCGGCTTGTGATTCTTCCAGCCTGGCATTTCTCATGATGTACTCTGCATATAGGTTAAATAAGCAGGGTGACAGTATACAGCCTTGTCGTACTCCTTTCCCTATTTTGAACCAATTGGTTGTTCCATGACCGGTTCTAACTGTTGCTTCTTGGCCCGCATACAGATTTCTCAGGAGACAGGTAAGGTGGTCTGGTATCCCCATCTCTTTAAGAATTTGCCACAGTTTGTTGTGATCCACACAATCAAAGGCTTTTGCATAGTCAATGAAGCAGAAGTAGATGCTTTTCTGGAACTCTCCTGCTTTCTCCATGATCCAGCGAATGTTGGCAATTTGATCTCTAGTTCCTCTGCCTCTTCGAAACCCAGCTTGTACATCCGGTAGTTCTCGGTTCACGTACTGCTGAAGCCTAGCTTGTAGGATTTTGAGCATAACCTTGCTAGCATGTGAAATGAGTGCAATTGTGCGATAGTTTGAGTATTCTTTGGCATTGCCCTTCTTTGGAATTGGAACGTAAACTGACCTTTTCCAATCCCGTGGTCACTGTTGCGTTTTCCAAACTTGCTGGCATATTGAGTGCAGCACTTTAACAGCATCGTCTTTTAGTATTTTAAATAACTCAGCTGGAATACTGTCATCTCCACTAGCTTTGTTGTTAGCAATGCTTCCTAAGGCCCACTTGACTTCACTCTCTAGGATGTCTGGCTCAGGGTCAGTGACCACACCAGCATGGACATCAGGGACATTAAGATCTTTCTTGTATAGTTCTTCTGTGTATTCTTGCCACCTCTTCTTAATCTCTTCTGCTTCTGTTAGGTCCCTGCCTTTTTTGTCCTTTATCATGCCCATCTTTGCACTAAACGTTCCTTTGATATCTCCAATTTTCTTGAAGAGATCTCTAGTCTTCCCCATTCTATTGTTTTCTTCAATTTCTTTGCATTGTTCATTTAAGAAGGCCTTCTTATCTCTCCTTGCTATTCTCTGGAAATCTGCATTCAGTTGCTTATATCTTTCCCTTTCACCCTTGCTTTTCGCATTCCTTCTTTCCACAGCTATTTGTAAAGCCTCATCAGACAGCCATTTTGCTTTCTTGCATTTCTTTTTCTTTGGGATGGTTTTAGTTGCTGCCTCTTGTACAATGTTACAGACCTCCATCCATAGTTCTTCAGGCACTCTGTCTACCAAATCTAATCCTCTAAATCTATTCATCACCTTCACTGTGTACTCACATGGAATATGATCTAAGTCATACCTGAGTGGTCTAGTGGTTTTCCCTACATTCTTCAATTTAAGCCTAAATTTTGCAGTAAGAAGCTCATGATCTGAGCCACAGTCAGCTCCTGGTCTTGTTTTTGCCGTCTGTATAGAGCTTCTCCATCTTTGGCTGCAAAGTATGTAATCAATCTGGTTTCGGTATTGACCATCTGGTGATGTCCATGTGTAGAGTCGTCTCTTGTGTTGTTGGAAAAGAGTGTTTGCTATGACTAGCTTGTTCTCTTGACAGAACTCTATTAGCCTTTGCCCTGCTTCATTTTGTACTCCAAGGCCAAACTTGCCTGTTATTCCGATTACTCCTTGACTTCCTACTTTAGCATTCCAATCCCTTATGATGAAAAGGACATCTTTTTTTGGTGCTAGTTCTAGAAGGTGTTGTAGGTCTTCATAGAACCGGTCAACTTCAGCTTCTTCGGCATCAGTGGTTGGGGCATAGACTTGGATTACTGTGATGTTGAATGGTTTTCCTTGGATACGCACTGAGATCATTCTGTCGTTTTTGAGGTTGTACCCCATTACTGCCTTTCCCACTCTCTTATTGACTATGAGTGCAACTCCATTTCTTCTAAGGGTTTCTTGCCCACAGTAGTAGATATAGTGGTCACCTGAATTAAATTCACCCATTCCCGTCCATTTCAATTCGCTGATTCCCAAGATGTCGACGTTCAATCTTGTCATCTCATGTTTGACCACATCCAGCTTGCCTTGGTTCATGGATCTTACATTCCACGTACCTATACAATATTGTTCTTTACAGCATCGGACCTTCTTTTCGCTTCCAGATACATCCACAGCTGAACGTCCTTTCTGCTTTGGCCCTACCGCTTCACTCTTTCTGGAGCTACTTGGAATTGCCCTCCGCTCTTCCCCAGTAGCATATTGGACACCTTCCGACCTGAGGGGCTCATCTTCCGGCATCATATCTTTTAGCCTTTTAACATTGTCCATGGGGTTTTCTTGGCAAGGATACTGGAGTGGGTTGCCATTTCCTTCTCCAGTGGACCACATTTTGTCAGAACTCTCTGTCATGACCTGTCCGTCTTGGGTGGCCCTGCACGGTATAGCTCATGGCTTCACTGAGTTACACAAGCCCCTTCGCCACGACAAGGCAGTGATCCATGAAGGGGTATTTATTTATAGCTATTCTTATATTAATGGCTTTAAAATATTTTAAACTGATTGATATTAAGAGATTGCCTATGGGAAAGGCAAACACCTGAATTATCTATCTAAATTATGGTTGTTATAAGTTGATGCAGAAGGCTAATTTTCCTTCTTTCAGCTTTATCATTGGACATATATTTTGATTCAATTTCTCAATGAAACACAAAGGACTAAGTAAAAAACAAACTACTGTTGGCACAATTAGAAAGCATTACGTGACTTCTCTAATGACTAGGTCTACTTTTTAGCAATAGCTCCATTGTATTTTTTTCATGCATTAAAACTGAAAGACATATTTGGAAGATATTGGGACAGAAATATAATTACATGATAAACTGACATTCTGAGGCAATCCCTGTTTGAAAGTTGCAGGTGGCTGTTTTTGTGGTTGCTATTGTTATTATTATTATTTGAAGGCATGGGTAAGTAGAGGTATTAACTGGCTTATTGCAAATCAAAATTTTCAGCTGTTTGATGTATTAGAAGGCAAATATCAGTTGCCTAAACTTTCAAAAGAGCAGTATACAGTATTCTATCAAACATCTTTTGATTTCACAATTTCATCTACATGTATTAGCAGCAGAAAAAGCTCCTGAATTATTGCCAGTATTGAGATGTGATTTGAATGATTCTAAAGCTGCATTGAATGATTTATTTTTCTCTAATAAACAATTAAACAGTATTGCTAATATGGATATTAGCTACCTGCAAGAACTCGGGAATAAAATGTTGGAATAACCCATATTAACAAGTCACTGGCTAAGCATCTTAAAGATGATCAAGTACGATTCTTACAATTTTAAGATGAAAATAATTCCACAAAAGGCATTATTTCATATGCACTGGATACCTCAGAGAATGTTTTAAAAGGTTGGTGGTCATCCGCATTAAAGTGGAATTGTCTACGTTGTATATTGCAGTTCCTTCTCAATATATTTTCAGAAGCTTGCTTCTTGAACGCTTCCACAGTAAAAAAGAAAGGGGAGAAGGGAGAACAAAGTGGGGAATTGACTAAAAAGAAATAGAAATTGTAAGAAACAAAAGACAAATAAATAGTTAGACTGTATCTGCTTGTGGTACTAGAAACTATGTATAAACCATACCACATAAGGCGAGATACCCTTCTGTCTTTCAAATGATATCATAAGCTAGACATCTCCAGTTACAGTCCTGTTGATCTGTTGATACAGTCCTGCAATTCTCAGAATTTTCAGCATGCCCTATGTGTGACACTGGCCTAGAGATTCAGGTCTCATTTCCCTATCCAAGTGTTTTTCAACCCCAACAACTTAGAAAGGTGTAGACTTCAACTGGCTGGGGAATTCTGGGAGTTGAAATCCACACATCTTAAAGTTGCTGAGGTTGAGAAACACTGTCCTGTCCTGTCCTGTCCTACCTTACCTGTGATGGAATGGAATTATGAAGGTCAGGCTCAGAGCAAAAACATTTTCTTGTATCTCCCACGTTCCTCAGGAGATGAAAGAAAATGTTTTTTGCTCTGAGCCTGGCCTTCATAATTCCATTCCATCACACTACCCTACCCTACCCATCCCTTCACTTCTGTTATAAAGGAGGGGCAACCCAGTGTTCATTGTGTTCTGTTACACCACTGTTGCAATTATTTATATACCTCTTCTTTCCGAATATAAACAACACTGCTTATAGTTAACGTCAACATACATTTATGATTATCTTTGCCTGGATGCCTTCCCTGTACTCTTCTGTCTCCTGAAATGCTCCTCACAGGGCTGTTGTTGATAGAGCAGATTCTGCGTTGCCTGCTTGTCTCTAGAACAGTGTTTTTCAACCTTGACCACTTTAAGGAGTTGAAGTCCATACATCTTAAATTTGCCAGGTGTTTGCATTGATCTGCATGTGGACACTTAATTTAAAATTTGCAGGACTAATACCAAAGAACAAGAACACTAAGGGAGACAGCAGGACGTTAATAAATCTTGAAAAAGGTTTATTAAGAAATAGGCCCTGAATACTTACAGTGTCAGAAGGACCCAAAACAGCCGGGTGAGCCCTAACGGTATGGGGAAGGTTATGTTCCGGAACTCGACTCAGCCCTTTCCCCTATTCTCCCACCCGTTGGAATTCTCACCTCTTGTTCTAGGACAATTAGCAAGGGGAAATTAATGTTTGTAGTTACATTCATTGAAAAGAAAAAAGATTACAAGAGAGTAAGCAAGCACATAATGGGGAATACCCATTGAAAGGAATGCCTTGGCGCTGGCTGTTTGCTTAGCGTGCTGGTGGCTGTGATCCTGCAAGAAAGCCTTTAGGATGAAACTGAATAAGGCCTTTGCCAGTTTCAGATAGCAGTGCAAGCTGGCCAAAGGTGCCAATGGACTTGCGGCCGGCACTTTTTAGAGAAGCACTGCGCTACAAAGAAAAGCAGTTCAGGAAGAGAGAGCTTGTTTAAGTCATCTCTCCCCTTTGCAAGGGGGAAATTCTGAGAAGGGGGAAGGGAAGAAACAAAGATACAAATTAGGCAGTCAGACACAGGACACCAAGGTTGGGAAACATTGCTCTAGAAATATCACAAGAAGTTGGGGTTGGCAATGTGACACCTACTAGCACCATTCCACACTCCAAACACCAGTAGATGAGGTCTGTATTATTTTTTTAGTGGCACAAAGATCAGGCAAGATATCCATAGTCTTGCATGGGATCTCATAAAATTTGGCTCATTTAATTTTTTTTTTAACTTTGGTTTCTTTATTTTTGTTTGGGGCCCTGGCTTACTTGCAAAATTGTATGATGGTATCTTCCACTTGAAACTGTTACTGACCTCTGCATTACCCAGGTCTAGATACTTCTCACATAGATAAAAGGAGAAATAAACACTGTCAAGCATGATGCTCAGTTCAGACTCATTATTTTCCTTCTAATTTATGAGCTTGAAGATATGCTTGATTTTAGGATTTGGATACAGTGTTTCTCTTCTTGCCCAGCCTTCTGTACTTCTAACTAAACTCCAAAATCTGTTTTGTTGCATTAAGCAGCATGATACATATGGCAATAAGTTTGAATCACTGTAAACAGTGGCCATATTGCTGCACAAAAAGCATTAATGTTGGGATCAGATTTTACAGTTATCTAAATTCTGGGATACATTTTGTAGCTCCAAAATTATATACAAAAATGTATTAGGAAAAGTTGCATTAACACAATATAATATGGAAGATAGTACAAAAGTACACATATTTGTAAAGCTGTATATAAAAATAAGTTAGTTTTCCTGTTCTTAAAACATTTACAGACATGAAAATGGGAAGTCTTTGATTTGCAGAATTAATGCATATCTGATAAAGAATAATTTCTTTCTTCTGCACTCCATAGTAAGGGCTTCAACAGTTCACATTCATGGGTAAGCCAAGAGTAGGTCAAGCCTTTGCTACTATTTGAGTATTACTTGAAGGACATTCTTTATGGGAATAAGTCAGTTAACAGTAAAGGTGTTGACCATTGTTTAGTTGAAGGCATGGGTGCAATTAGGGATATATTGTAGGCAAGCAAGTTTGGTGATAATGTGCAAAAGTTGCATTCTGGATATGGAATTGCACAACACTGCCACTTAGTGGTAACTGCAGTACAGTTGCAAATGTGGTTTGTGAGTAGTAAGCTTCTATTTGAATGTTGGGTGGTTCATTATTACATGAGTAGGAAGGAGGTGCTGCAATATGCTGCCTATTCAGCTTCATTCAGTACACATTTTCCATGGACATTGTTTCAGTTTTTAATAAATTACCTATGAACATTTGCACGATTGTTGGCAAAATTGTTTTCTCAACTACAGAAAAATAAAAATAAAATAAAAAGAGGAAGAATGAAGTTCCTACATGATGCCAAAATGGTAAAATTGGAACAAAAGTAATCAGCAAAGGCTAAACCCTACTCTTGAAGGTATTGACAGGGAGCCTTAGTAATGTCCCTATTGGAGTGCCTCAGCCTATGCTCAGACAAAGCTACTGAGATATTTTTATTTATTTATTTATTATTTAATTTGTATGCCGCCCATCTCCCCCCAACGGGTGACTCTGGGTGGCTCACAATTAAAATCAGAAACCCCATCAACAATTAAAAATCCCCCCATAAATAGTTAAATAAATAATCCATTAAAAATCAAATCTAAACAACAAACCCTGTACATAAATACTAAAAACATTTCACCCCTTTCCTGAATTTCACCCCTTTCCTGAAGGCCATGAGAGTGGGGACACACCAGACCTCGGGAGGCAGATTGTTCCATAGGGTGGGGGCCACAGCAGAAAAGGCCCTCTGCCTAGACCCCACCAGTCGAAATTCCTTGACCGATGGGATCTGCAACATGCCCCTTCTGCATAGATATTCTTGCATGTCTTGCTGTGCTATCACTTATAGTACGCTTGGGGCTCTGTGTTAATATTTTCCCTCCTTACTAAATATACAGATTGACCTGAACAGAGGATGTATACTTACTACTGTCAAATTGGTCTAGTTTCAAATTTCTGTGAAGTTGCTTAACTCTGCTTAGTTGAGAATGCTGTCAAAAGTGCTTCTCAGGGGCTTAGATTTGGATGGTTTGGTTACCTATGTTCGGCCTAGAAGTTCAATAATTTTTCATGTTTGCCACTGTCTCTGTCTCCATAAGTTGTTAGTTCCTCTCTTTAGTGTGTTATATCTGTTTCTTTTAGTCTTCAACCTTAAATTTAGTAAGTAAATAAGTACTTTATTTGTGCCGAGAGAGAGAGAGCGTGCGTGCACGCGCATGCTTTAATGGAAACAATTTGGATGTTGAACATTAAAATTACATAGAACATAAGAGTCCTTTTGAATTAGGCCAACTACTGTAGCATTCTGTGTCTCACAGTGGGCAGATAGATCCATTCTGGAGCTCAAAATCATGAACTGAAAGGTGATAGTCTTTTTCAGCTGTTACTGTCTAGAAGATAGTAGTCAGTGCATGCTGCCTATAGTGCTAGCCATTAAAGCTACTAGTCATTGATAGCTTAATTTTGCATGAATTTGTCTAGTTCCGTTTTAAAACCATCTATGTTTGGGGTCATCACCAGCTCTGATGATGATGCACAGTTTAACAAGTAAAAATGTGTATCTATCTATTTTGGTTTTTCATACCATGTATAATTTTATACACCTCTATCATATCACATCTTACCCACCTTCACCCTTATTTTAAAAGCATCAGCTGCTGCCGCTGCTCCTGGTAGAAGAATTGCTCTAACCCCTTAATAATTTTGGTTCCCTGCTTTTATTTCTCAGCTCAATATATTTTTCAGGTGATGCGACTCCACTTTGATCATTTCTCTAATATAAACTTTGTCCATTACTTCTGTTTCCTCTTATTCAGCCAGTTTCCATCCACTTGTCCTTCTGCCTCTGGCTACTGAGTTTGGATCTTTGGTGAGTTTTTGCCAGAGGCTTCTTGGAAGCCCAAATGTACAGTGCATATTAGATTACTGACTACCCTTGTTGACATTATGGGAGGAGAGCCACATAGAGGACACCTTCAAGGAGAGGGTCAAAAAAATCAAGATGGCAATCAATCAAAGCTGTGCTTGTTTTTACATGCATTGTACTGCATATAAAAAGGGTTGGAGCTTTGACTGCATGGTTGTGGCCATCTTGACTTTTTTGACCCTCTGCATAATGGATACGCTTGCCCATGCAAATGTATGCTAGCCAAAAATAAAGGGGGTTCTAGTTGCACATTTTCAGGCTAACAAACTTAATTAAGAGGCATAAGCCTTTGTGAACTATAGCTCACTTCTTCACTTCTGATTAAAAGAAGAATAGGAGAAATCTTATTGAAGGAACCATGTTTGCTCCTTTTTAGCAAGACATACTCTTCTACATATTTGATTATTTTCTCTTTAGTAATTAGCATTAATTTTACCTGAAATAAAAGTTAAGCTATATGGTCTACAATTTATTGTATTCCTCCGATAATTCTTTTTAAAGATAGGAGTCAGACTGGCTTCTTTTCCTATCCTTGGAAATAGGTATCAAAAAGTTGCATATTTTTGGCAAACCAGCAATCTCAAAATTTTAGTTCCTTAAGAAGCCTTATATGGATATCATCTTGATGAGGAATTTATTTTTAATTTGAAAATGGATGGGAAACAACAGATAACAATGGTGGTTCTGAATTATCACTCAAATAGTCCTGAATAATTTGGCTGATTCTGTTTTCTTGATATGGGACACGTATTTTAGTTCCTTCTGCTAATGCTGTGATCACATTACGCAAATATGACTTAGTATTTCTAGCTTCATCAAGAATAGAGCTCTTTGTCTTAGTTTTGCTGATCTTTTCATTTCCAGTGAGATCTATGAGATAAAGTTTTCCACCTAGGGTTGGGGGTTTTTTTCCCCCCGGTTTCAACATTCTGTTGTTTAATATTAATTAGGAAGATACTGTGATTTTTAGAACTGTATCCATTCATTTTTATAACAGCTGCACAGAGACAAATCTCTCTGTGCAACTGTTAACATTAGGCTTTTGTCCTTGTCCTTGAGTATTGTAACATTTTTTTTTTTTGAAACATCCATCCTTATTTTGTCCCAAGTTAATGTTAAAAATAGGATGTCATAGAAGAGGCATGATCAAATATGTCATTGCAGTTCTTGGAATTATGTCATTAATTGTAGGACACACAACCTCCCCTTCATAGTAGATGTTTTTCTTGAATTTTTTAACTATATGCAAAAATTGCACCATATAGCTTTTGGGGAATATATTAACATTTTGCTTGACATAAGAATTATAAATGTGTTCCTGGATATATTAGAGGCAACCCTCTATGAGAAGGATCCCTTTGTCCAATGGTATCATTTCGTTGAAGCAATGAGCATGAAATTGAGCAAACTCAGGGAGGCAGTGAAAGATAGGAAGGCCTGGCACAATATGGTTCATGGGGTCACGAAGAGTCGGACACGACTTAACGACTGAACAACAACAACAAAAATCATTTCGTTTGAATTTGAGGATGAATTTATCTCTGCATAGGTTCTTCATTTAATTGAAGAGTCACAATTGACACATTACTTTGTGCTGGAGTCAGCTGGTCTACCGACTTAGAAGTCTGATCCTTCAAAAGGATTGCAGCCCTAATCAGAAAAGGTTGAATACTTCTCTCCTCTCTTAATAATCAAAATATTTACCTCCCTCCTGCAAGCCTTCTTGTTTGGATCAAATTGATTGTCGCCTATCTCATTAGCTATTCTAGGCATTGTTCAATGCTATAATATAAATAATATTTAAGGAAAGATCCTGCCTTCGATGTAAAAAAACCTGTGCTGCACCCAGAAAACCAATGTCTATCTTCAGTTATGTAGATTTTAGCAAAGCTGGAAAAAGAACTTTGCTAATAAAGATGTCCAAAATGCTTTGAATCTCTCCTCTTCTTTCTCCCTCCTTCCTTGAGCAAATTGCTCCTTTTAAAAAATTACTCCATCTTCATATAAACATGTACTTTCCTTACAGTTCAGACAATGCCAGTGTTCATAAGGAAATAGGAGAAAAAACATTCTGTAACAGTGAAAAAAGAAGAAAAGGTGAAGAGAGAAAGTAGAAGGCAAAAACAGGGCAAGGTTAAGGGAATCTTAAAGAACCTCACAACTACCAAGAGACCATCTAACATACATATTAACAAGGTATTAGCTTCTACAGTTAGCCCTTCCTATGCATGTAAGGTCATTTAGCCCAACATAAATTTCTAGCAAAAGGTTTCTGTGACGTATAGTATTGAACACTGTCAGATTGGCTACAAATGTTGAATAGCCCATCAGATTAATTAGGTGTCAAGACAATACCATAATCCTGAACAGTGGTGCTCTGGCCCATCCAGTAAGTAAACTTCCCATTAAGGTAATTTGTTACTGTCCTATTGAGGACAGAAATACCTAATATATCTACCAATAGGGCTTAACATGAGGCAGCATAATAATGACAATAGTAAAAACATTTCTTTCATATTTTCACATGCAAAAACAGGGTTGGAGCAAATAAACATGCAGTCCTGCTAAAATCACAGATAGCTACTTAAATATATCTCCCATGGAAGATCGGATGGATCTGTTAATAATATTTATTTGCTTACTCAATTACTTTGCAGGCCACTGATTCCAAAAGGTTCCGAATGGCTAACAATCAAAAACATCATTTAAAAAAAAAACTGAGGGTTTTAAAAATAAATCCACTGGAAAAAAATAATAAAAACCTCAACAACATCATTAGGGATGATCATTAGGGTTCCCCCACGCATTCCAACATTTAAAGCATGCCTTCCTCCTGGCCTAAATGGAAAAGTGAGGCCTTAACTACTCTGTTGAAACAGGGAGGAAAAAAATAAACTGGATCTCCATGGGGGAGAATGGCAACCATGGGGACAGCAACTGAAAATGCATGTTTTCTAGGTCCCATCTGATCGTATTCCCAGATAGATGGGATCTGGAGAGAGTTTATCCTGTTTAATCTCACTGGGTGGGTAGTTGAATACGGGAGGAATCCTGCAGATACCCAGGTCAGAGCCATGTAAAGCATTAAAGAAGACAACTAGCAGTTTCAAACACACCTCAAAGACAACTAGCAGCCAGTGCAGCTCCCAAAGCAGTAGGGTTATCTGGATATAACAGGAAACTCCCATCAATGAACAAGCAGCCACAATTTGTACTAACTGTAGGTTCTAAATGCGGTGCAGAGGGCACCCCCATGGGGAGCACATTACAGTAATCCAAACAGGAAGTGAGTTGGGCATGAGCAACTGCAAGCAGGACTTTCTAATGCAGGAATGGCTACAATTGGCAGACCTTCTTTATAGCTGTCCCTGCCCTTCCCCCTGAGATCTGACAGGCCCTTACCCTCCTTGCCTTCCAGAAAGCTTTGAAGAACTGCTCTTCCTGCAAGCGTTGGGGTAGAATAGGCTGGAGCCCAGCAAGGTGGAATGCTTATGTGAGGGAGAGTGTTGCCCCAAAGTGCTGGGAGCTTTTATTGTGGTTGTCTTTTAAATCTTTTTATTGTTTTTTGAGCCACCCAGGATAGTGATTCATCATATAGATGGCTATACAAGTCTTTTAAATAAATAAGTAAAGTTGTAACCATGCAAAAACCTTCTTGGCTACAGCTGCTATCTGGTCTTGGAGAGCAGTGTGAGTAATTTCCTCCCATTCTCATCCAGACCCTGACAGCTCCTGACACTGGATCAGTACTCATAATTGCATCAATCATACCGTAACTGAGTTTACACAGAAAAAAAATAATAAATCACCAGAGATCATAAATGAGAATTAGATATGCAAAATCAAATAAAGCATAAAATCCTAACAGATTTCTAACCAAACTTGCTTACGTATCCTTTGAACAAAATGAATTTCTCAAAGTCAAGGTTTTTTTTAGAAAGAAAGAGGGCTGGGGGATCTGCTTTTGCTACCTCTTAAGGTAAGCATCCTTTCTCAGGATTACCCTGCTTGCAACAAAAGGATGGTGCATTCCCTGTCTGGGAAATAGCTGTCAATCTTGTGAATAACAGGTGGCATCACAACAGTCCATAAATAGCTTGGCTACCCAGAGACATGAGTCCTGGTAGTGGCTGAAGAAGGGATTATACTCCTGTTTGCATCCCTGTTGGATTCCTCCTGGGGTTGTGGCTCCTGAACAGCATATGGAAGCCATGGGTAGGGACATCTTTGTCCAGCTTCAACTGGTTTGCCAGTCATGGCCCTTCCTAAACAGAATCCTTGATTATGGTAACTCACCCTTTAATCATCAGACAATTGGACTATTACAATGCACTATGTATGGGACTGCCTTTGAAGATGTCTTAGAAGATTGCAAAATGCAGCAGCCGGACACATGCCCATCTTACAGTTGTAGCTGTGACAACCCAGTCAATTTGTGTGTTCATTACCTATATTGCACTATAGGGCATGACACTCGGATTCATCAGGGATTGCTTTCGTAAAATCTGTCTGAGCCAATCATTAAGAGAGGGTTTGCTGAACATGAAGTAAAGGTTATAATAGTCCCTACCTGTGGAACATATGGCCTCAAGCACATTTTGCCTATACCTTTCTTATTTGAGAAAGTGCTTAAGACAATTATTTTTCAGTGGGCATTTGGCCTGAAATTAAGACTTTGAACCACTATGTAATTTGATTGTGTTTGTTTTTAACTGTTTCTTATTACTATGTACACTGCATAGAACCCAAAGATTGGAGTCGTTCATAAATGCTGTAAAGGCAGCGGGGGTGGGGTGGATGGACAAACAAGCATGATAGGGAGAGGCTACACCTAACGTCCTACCAGGAGGAAAGTCAGAGAGCAAGTGCCTAGGAACAAAAGCAAATGATCTGAAATTAACAGTTTCATAGACAAAGAGTAGGTAGAGTGACAAATTGGGGGGTAAACCCTTAATTCTTTATCTTTACTCCCTGCCCTTCATGGTCAGTAGCTGTTAGTTGCTGAAAAGTCAGTGCCACTGAAGTCGTACTTCCAACAGTCCTTAGATTGATGTGCCTGAAATGTGCCTGAGCATGCTATATCAGATGGGCAGAGACAGAAGATTGTAAATAAGGCAGAACAAAGTGTCATTCCAGCCCAAGATAATTCCAGATTCTAGAAAGGCAAATAAAAGACCCATTATGTATTTTTCTAGTGGGAGACAAAGTTTTTTCCATGAGCCTGTCATTTCTGTGGAGGGATATAAATTTCTGATAAGGGGCAATCTATGCCTTACTGGACATAATTTTGCAAATGCTGTCAGGGATCAAATTCTACCACCTCCTCAGCCTGTAGCAAGTTAAGGCCACTTTTAGCTCTACCATTCGTAACAGTGGGTGAAGCATTCAGAACAAAGCAAGTCTACTAATTTCTATACCACCTATTGATCAAGTTTCTTGAAACAAGAGAATATCAAATTTGGAAATAAACTCAGTGAAGGAACTCTGCTTTTTAAAAGTTCCACTCTACAGTGTTCCATAAGAGTTTAGATATATTGTGTTAAGTTGAGTGATGTCAGTTGGAGTGATGTCAATCACAGATACGTCCCTGGTGGAACAAAAGAACTCTCATTAATATTGAGTGGACTAATGTGCTTTGAAGCATCCTTTTGTCTATCAGATGTATCACCAGTATGGACTGGGACAAGAGCATTCTCAGTTATAGAGAATATTTCAGCCTCCCTTAGATACTCCAGTGCTGCTTTTCAGTCAGTGATAACCATATTAGATAATCTGCTGGCAGCTATAAATCCTCCAAGTGTAGTATGAGAATTGTCTCCTGATTTTCCACTGTAAAGAATAACAAAGAAAATATTTCTTCCATGCATATGTTTTTATAGTTTTAATGTTTGTTTATATTTATTTATTGGCTCTTTTTAAATGAGTGTTTTACGCCACCCAGAGTCACTCTCTTGTGAGATGGGTGGCTATACAAATATGATCAATAAATACAAATAAAATAAAGTATCTAAACATTGCACAATCACAAATCCTTCTCACCATCAGACCAATTCATTTACCAAGAGTTTTTGGACTGGCAAAGATTAGCCTGGCAGCAAAACTTTCCACTAACACCTTTCCATCCTTGATTAGATCAAGGCAAAGACTTTCTACCAGTAACTTTTCAGTTCCTTATCAAATCAAGGCAGGCCTTTCTTAGAACTGCTAAAATTAGTAACCAATCAGTAGCAAGCCCATCTGAATGTAAGCCAATCACTACTTCACCCTGAACTCTCCTTTTCTAATTAAACGTATCTTTTCTCTGTAAAAATGCAGTTTAGAACCCAATGATCAGATGTTTAATAAATTACTTTCTTTTCTTCTAGTGTTGAAATCCATTTTTCTTCCTTTCAAATTCGCAAGGAATGACTATCAGGCACTTCCAGGTGATGCAACTGTAAATACAATCCTGAATGATGTTCTGAGGATGGTAACAAAGCCATCAAATGATCAGAGGAGAAAGATAAGTTGGCTTTGTTATCTTCCAGGAGTCTGTCTTCTCAGATCTTGCTCTTTAATCATAGACCCATCAAGACAAATCAGGTGATCTTGACCACTCACCTGCCATAGGAATTGTGTCATTTGACATTTTTGCTTTTCTTTTGAGTGAAATAGATGATAGCTCATTCATAGCTCTTCCTCATACTCACTCTCAGATAAGGGAGGGTGATGATGTAGCTGCAGTATCATTATGGGAGGCCAAAGTCATAGAAGTGAATTGTGCTTGATGGCCATAAGTCTTCTTCTAACTTAGAAGATAGCGAGCATAAATCATGTCCCATTCTCCTCTGTTTATCAGGTACTTCCAGACTAGCTTCTTCATGCGATTTATCAGATTTGGCAGATTTTCTTCTAGTGCAGTCCCAATAACTTCTTGTCAGAAGAGTCAGCTCTAAAATAATTACCATTTAAGTTCCTAGATAATTTACAGCAGAGCCTTCAGCACTACTAGAATAGCCAGCTTTTGTAAACTCTTCAAAAGCATTTGTTTCTGGCTGAAACTAAGAGCTCAAAGAACTTAAATCTGGTCCTGGCCTGAATAGAGCCAATTTAATTCTTGCTAGCTAAAAGCACTTGCTTGCTATTTCCACTTCAAGACATTTGAAACTGGTCATGTGATTATCTTTGTGGGTGGAGATTTCAGAATGCAGGAAGTCTCATGAGCCAATAAGTGCCTTCTGTCCAGCTTATCATAGGAGAATGCAAAACACATAATTTAATATTATCATTTTTTTTCTGCAGTTCACTTTGCCCCAGCTGTTGTGCTCAAAACAATAGTGATAAGGATCTACATTTTTTTCAAAAGAGTCTAGAACAATCTAGAGTGTGTTTTAAAGGGGAATCAAGATCATGTTACCCATATGTCTAGTTGCATGCAAAAATCTGTGTCATCCCTGTGAAGGAGGACCTGTGAAGCTATCAAGCCATCATTCCCCTTAAGGAATCTCTGAACAGGTTATGTCAACTGATGCCTGGAAATTCAGAGGCAAGAGTTGTCACCAATGGGTAAAGAGACAGCCCAGACGTTTTGCACATGAAAGTTTCCAAATAAGACAGTAAAAAACAATTTGCTATGGCTACTTCCCAATTTTTTAGATGACCTGTGGCCTCTCAGTTTAAACAGTGCTTGTGTAATTCAGTGTCTAAGCATGAACTTCTAAGTACCTACCAGCATTTCAGTATCTCCATTCAGAAATCCTTAAAAGTTCTGTAGCTGGTCAGAAAACTAAATTCAAGTGCCACAAACCTTGATTTGATACATAATGTGTAAAAGCCTAGGTTGAATTAATTGTATTTTACAGGATTTATAGGAATGGCCTCCATCTTCAAGATGAATTTCACAACTTGAAAAAAGAACATAAGGTTCTACCTCAGTGTTTGGAGGCTGTGGGGGTCTGGATAGGAAATAACAGGCTTCATCTCAACCCTTGTAAGACTGAGTAGCTGTGGGTTTTAGGACTCCCCGATGCTGAGTATTTTCCATCTTTAGTTCTGGATGGCATGGCATTCCCCCAGCAAACCTGTTTGCAATTTGGGGGTCTTTCTTGAGTCTTGGCTAGAAGAGCCTCTGCATAACCATCTTGTATGCTAGTTGCACCCATTCCTGGACCAGGAGAACCTTCTCACCATCACCCATATTTGAATCACCTCCTGTTTGGATTACTGTAATGCACTCTACATGGGGCTGACCTTGTGAAGACCTTGTGGTTCAAAATATGGCAGCGCGGATAGTTATGGGTGTCCTTCGATATGTCCATGTTGTTACTACTTCACAAGCTGCATTGTAACGTCTACATACATAGACTTCAAGATGTAATTCAAGGTATTGGTTATTATCTACAAAGCCCTTTATGACACAGGACTGGGTTATTTGTAGCACCACCTATCTCCTATTAGTTCTGCTTAGCCCACTAGAACTGACAGAGTTGGCATGGTTCTTCTATCAAGCAGTGTCATCTTATGGGACCCAGGAAGTGTGCCTTCTCTGTCATGATCCCTGCCCTGTAGAAGAACTTGTCCCCTGAGGTTTGGATGGTCCTGACTCTATCAGTGTTTCGTAAAGTTCTGAAGACCTAGATATTCTCTTGGACATTGGACCAAAGTTGAGTGAATCCATCTCTAGGGGGTATAGTAGTATATTAATTGGTGTCTTTGTTGATAATTTGTTTTGTCTTTATATGTATTATTTTTTATGATTGTTTTAAATTTGTGAGCCACCCAGAGTTGTGAATTGGGCAGCCATACAAGTTAGGTAACCAATAAATAAAGCCTAAACAATAAATAGAAAACAACAACAGCAAGAGATGCAAATTGAATGTGTGACATTGAATGTTGAAACCCTAATCCAACAGGGCTTTTCAGGACTCAGGATCTATGAGTTCAGAACCAAATTTGAACAAAGAACATCATGCAAATGAACAGCACTAACATAAGCCTGGAAGTGAGTTAAGAGGATTGGAAGGATTGTACTGAGCAACAAGATGATTAGTGTCTTCTGTGCCTAGAATGCTAAGTAACCATTTTCAAACTCTGGATCGATAAATTGGCATCTCCAAGCTGAAGTGGGATGCAGAAGCAGAGTGTTCACCTTTCTATGAAAGGAGAGATGGGCAAACAGGCCTGGATGCCCAATTGTAAAAAATGTTTCCAACTGAGGCCCATAGGGTGGAACTTGTATTTATGCTAAGAAAATTATTAATTCTAGCCATTTCAAATGGTATGAGAGAGAATTCTTTCCATTCTAGCAGAGATAATAACTACACCAAAAAAAGCACATTCATTTATAGTGTATTATATAGTTCATATGAGATCAAAATGTCTTTATAACAGTGCAATACATTTCAGCTGAAGTGCTTTTCTCTTCAGCCTGCCTACTTTCATTATTTTCCAAAATGAAAAGGAATCTGCAGGTGTTCACTTCAATCCAATCCTTTCTCTTTTCAGAGATGATAATTCTCTGCTGTTTTGCTCAGCAGCATTTGCTGCTCAGAAGTGACAAATAGCAAAATGAGGCCTTCCATTTCATTTACCTTTATGGGCAAGTTGCAGTTATAATGCTGAGGGGAGCAAGGAAGAACCACTCCTGGCTTCTGAGCCGCAAACTTGCTTCATCAGCTACTTGAAGAAAGGAATTTTAAAAGCTTGCAAAAAGGATTTTCAAAGAATTTTCATTTGAGAAGTATCCTGGTTTAACTGTAATTCAAATTTGGATATTCTTGTAAAGTACTTCCTAGATTTACTGTTTTCCTCAAAACTGTATATGTATATGGGAAGGTGTCCAAATTATGCTTGCCAAGTAAAGTACATCTTTAATAAATGTGAAATGCTATCTCTTTAATATGCAGTAAACCACATCTTTGTAATAATTCACTACCTGGATTAGAAGTTAATGTCACAAATTAATTCTTATAGAAAGAAAGGGAGAATAAAAATTAAAACAAAACTGCCCAACCCCTTAAATAAAATATTGATTTACAGTGTCTGCTATGTGGCACTTATGAAATTATGCAACAGCTCAAGTCCAGTTACAGTACTTGTGTTTTTAGGAAAAGCAAGTGGAAGAAGCTATTTAATCTACAGGAGATAAAGGAAATCAAGCTGCTTTATTATTAAAAGGATTTCAGTGTTAAAATGGGATTGTATTAATTTCATTGCAAATAGATAAAAAATACATTTTTGTTACCTGAAAGCATGTTGTCTGGAGATGTATCCAAGCCTTGATTCATGTAGTGATTTAAAGATGATCACCGGCATCTTAAATTACACACAGAATCTATCTGGCTGGCAATGCAGCTGTCACAGTAGTAGTGTTATATAGGAATTCTCTTAACTACTCAGGCTGGAATATGCTGGACCAGATGAAGCTTCTGAATGGTCTTCAAGGGCAACCCATGTAGAGTGAATTGCAGCAGTCCAGCCGTGAGGTGACAAGGACATGAATGAATGCAAGCAAAGCCTCCTCTTCCAAAAATGAGTGTAACTGGTACACCAAGATACAGTTGTGTCAGGGTCTTGTATCTGGGGATATACAAACACAGGTTCAGGGTCTGATGGGGACTGGTCAAGAATGCATACTTTCTAGATGTTTCTCGTACTGTATTTAGAAGCAAAAACAGTTTCCCATCTCCCAACTGATAGCCTAGCACAGTAAAGTAAAAGTACCAAATTTTTTTTTTTAGACCTACATTTGTTCTCAAAAGGCTTCTAAGGAAGTAAATAATACAATACAATGTATGCCGAGCATATGTGCACATTGCTAAGCCCTTAATTCTACTCCTATTTGCCACTTTAAGAAAAGGAAAGGGTTTACTAAATTAGTTGGCATTGTACAATCAGTCTCAAAGATATGCAAGATGATTGGCTGGCTAATTCTTTGATAGGGAAACATTTGATCTCATTATCTTTCATCAGCTTCAGGTGAACCTTAGGATCATCTGGCCACTTGTCCTCATAATGCTATTCCTCTTCTTCACAGGATATGCCTTGAACACTTCAGTCAATCTTCTAGTCTCATCCAGCATCCCCCAAATCCTAATTAGTATAAATGTTCAGTCTGTTTTTAGATTTATCAGCCAAACTTACTCTGGGCAGAAACCTACAGTCCAATATTCCATCTTCAACTGCTAGACCTATCCAGTCTGTTTTAGCCATCATAAGATCTCTAGCTGCCAGCCATCTCCTCCATTAAACAACTCCTTCATTACTCCCCAGAATCTTCTCTGATCTTAATTTGTCATCCTGGAAGTTTTTAGACTTATCCCCTTGATGCTAATTCCATATCCACCCCTTCTTCTCCTGTTAACACTGTGTCTTATGAGAAGCACAATTATTCTCTGTTCCCGAGCTCCTTATCAGCAAGCAAAACATGCTGCTTAAAGAACAGAATTTGTTTGGGTTACTTTCCATCCTCCCATTCCACAGTTCACACAGTTGCAGGGATGTGTGACTAGTCAGCAGCAAAGCATGCCTGCCTTGTGCTTGTCACAACCGTCCTGGCTACATTTTCTACCTGCTGTTCAAGCGGGAGTTGTGAGTCCATCCAAGAGAATCCCCAGATTGGAGGCCTGATCCATCTGGCGGAACAGCAACCTTATGAAGAGTCAGAGATGGACTATCTCTAGATACAGTTGGCTTTCAAATCCATAGCAGCCACGCTGTCTTGCTGGGGTTCAATCTGAGCCTGCTTCTTTCCATCCAGACCCTCACCAAATTCTTGTCCAGGGTTTTATGTAATGCTGAGAGACTCATCGTTGCAAAGATTTTAACACTGTGTGCGGTTTAGTATCTGAAGAACTGAAATATATTTCTTTATTTTAGAATACCTTATAAGTCACTTTGTATAACATCTGACTAAATTAAATGCACTTCTTCAAAAACCTCTCTGTAACCTCTGTAATTTACTAGTAACCCATGGGGTGGCAGTATAAGAGCAGGAATAGAATTATTTCTGAACTACAGTACTTAAAATTACTTTCCAGCTGGACTGCACACATAGATTTGAGTGTTGAAATAGATTCATGTGGAAGATTTTAGTAAGTTCATCTTTTCTACTCTTTGTAAAGTCAACATCTCTCATCATTTAATAAGAGTAAGGCAGTGTGTGTGTGTGTTTCACAATTCTATCCCCTGGCAGTATTCTTACTTGATTGGACTTGTCAGGCCTTGCAGAAAGTTCACACTTCCAAAAGATATTCATGCCCTAGGAATATTTTTCGAAAGAGTGAAAAGAAAAGGAAATGGAGTTGTTGATTAAGGGGAGGTAGGGTGGGAGAAGCAAAATTCGTAGTAATCCAGTACTTTAATTAAGGTCAACCAAAATATCACAAAATGATTACCTGGTTATACATTTTGACTGCCTGTGGATTTTCAGTATTTTTCAAAGCGGTACATTAAAAGTTAGGTTTGACTCCCTGCTGTCCATCAAATACCTTGTGGGTCCTTTTTTCCAAATTTTAGCTATATCTGTCTCTTATCAACAATATATAGGATCAAGCCTGAGCTGTTACTTTTCAGTTGGTGTTGTCATTCCACTTTTGGTGTAACCTTGATACTATATTTCAAGCATTCCGATAGCATGGATGTGAGAACTACATGAGGGCAAAAGTGGACCATTATCAAAGTGTGCTTCTGTATGTGTAACATAATCCTTAAAGTAATGTTATGGAAAAGTGCTGAATTAAGTATTTATAAAGATGACAAAATATAAACTACTTCAAATTTCATGAACTTCTAAAATCTGTAGTAAAGAAAATTGCTACAAAAATGTATCAAATCGAAACTAATGGAAACTGAGCATTGTGGTCTTTTCAGGGGCAGATCTGGGCAAAACATATTAGGGACCATCTAGTATTGGATCTTACGATTGTTTTAAGCAATGTCAGCAGTGAAGAAATTGGATTATAAATGAATCACATCTGAAATAGTAGATAACCCTAGTGTAAGCAGAGGTGAAAAAGATAAGTCCTGACATTACTGGAATGGGCAAATTTATTGAACAATTAAGGGAATGGGATGTCTTGGCCACATAATCTTGTCCTGTAATTTAGTGTTAATTATTTGATCAACCTGGTAGTACAATAACTACAAATATTTCATATTAGATGTTTAACTGGATGCCTCATAATGTCCATTTCTTTCAGTCCATTGTTAGTTTGGTCTGAACTAGATAGCTTGAACAAAATAGCATGACTCCTCTGAACTGACCCTAGAACTAGTATTACAGAAGCTAATGATACCTATAGATATACTAAAATGTGACTGATTTTTCTATACCATTTCATTTCCTTACATAATCTAAAGCAGTGGTCCCCAACCTTTTTGGCACCAGGGACCGGTTTCGTGGAAGACAATTTTTCCATGGACCGGGGAGGGGGGGGGGGTTTGGGATGATTCAAGTGCTTTACATTTATTGTGCACTTTATTTCTATTATTATTATTTCTATTATTATTATTATTTTGGTGGGAGGGAACGCTGGCGGCGCTTTGTGCGGGGATAGGAATCAGTTGCTGGTCAGGACTTGTCCATGCAGTCTCCAAAGAATCAGACACGATTGAATGGATTAAAAAAAAAAAAAGCTTGTGGGCTTACCAAAACTGTGACTGAGACAAGTACGCAGTGCGGGAAAGAGGTGCGGATGGCAGTGGTAAATAAAATAATGGGCGGGCCATGCATGCGCAGTTCACAGGGTTCATGCTCCTATGAGAATCTAATGTCATCGCTGATCTGACAGGAGATGGAGCTCAGGCAGTAACGCAAGCAATGGAGTGCAGCTGTTTTCGCTCGCTTGCCCACTGCTCACCTCCTGCTCTGTGGCCCGGTTCCTAACAGGCCACGGACCGGGACTGGTCTGTGGCCCGGGGGTTGGGGACCCCTGATCTAAAGGATATAACTACAACTACCTACTTCTTCACAGAGTTCTTTCAGATCTTACATAATTTATTTCCCCTGTACCTTCATGGATCATGTCAGTTTTTGGAAACATAACTATTTCTAAATTTTGTCAAGAAATGTCCCAGACATCTAACTGATTTTCCATCTTCATACATAGAAAGATGGTAAATAAATTTCTTTTCTACACTGAAATATAGGCTCAGTTCTTAACTTCCTATTGGTTGTGCATATTGAGCATCCACTGAAAGAAAGAGAGCACAAAAGAGTTTTTTTTTGGGGGGGGGTACCAGTTCTACCAACCCTTTCTGAAAATTTGCTCTAGAGGATTGTGGAATCATTCAGAACAGTGTGAGAGATACAATAGGATACCCACAGTGGGAAAATCACTTTTCCTCCAATGAGAGTCTGTATTGGATGGGAATCCCTTCTGTTCATGGTAATATATTTATTCTAAAGACAACCACATCCATGATGTAGACAGAAGTGCATTTTTCATAACTGGACAACACATTTGGGAGTTCATCATTAAGGCTCATGTATTCTTGGAATGTATCAGCAAGTGGGCCTACTTCCAGGACATATAATACCAATAATAAGAAAGTGCTAGTATTGGTTTGTAACCATTACTCATAATCATGATAATATGACAAGGTTTCCAAAATAGGAGCATTTCGCATTCCCAGGTTTAAGTTATATTTTATGTTTCAAAGCGCAGGTTATCGTGGTTACTTGTTACCATGTTTACTTTCTTGGGAAATCCAAAGGAAAGAGCGCTGAGCGATAATTCGTTTAAAATCCTTTTGCAATCCTATCGTTCAGTAACTTAGAAATTTCCTTTTAACAACTTTTGGAATTACATCAGCCTTCTTGACCTCAGTGCGATACAGTTAACCGTGAGCTGGATGATATTATAACATTCTCAACCTCAGAGTCATTTTGGCAGGATAGGTTAGAAAATGTTGGTTGTACTTCCTTTGTAAGAGATGACATAAGATGGCATTTAGCTTCTCCAAATCAAATTTTATATTTATGAATTATAACCAGGATCTTTGGGATTTGCTGGACAGTAATATGATGAGTAACAAATAAAAGTCATTTGTACCTATAGAAAAGGCATGCATAGTAAAATAGCAGCAACTCTGTACAGATGTAAGAATGTAAGAAGGGCTCTGCAAAACAGACCAAGAAACAGGCATTCTGTTTCCATCAGGGCCAACCAGATGCCATGGAAAGCCAAGGAGGAAGAAACAAGACAAATAGCCATCTGTTGCAGTCATTTTCCAGTGACTAATGTACAGAGCGATGATGCCACTGATCTAGAAGTAGCATACAGTCATTGTGATGACTTGAGATTCATCTGTCCTTGTACACAGAGAACAGAGTAGAACATCATTTTGACTGTAGGTCCTTGGAGGAAGCTTGTAATATGTAAAAAAACCCCATGCAATTGTAGAACAGGAAGTTACAATGTATGTTGATATTTCTCAGTGAAATGAGTATAATTGTGGATGGATAATTTTAGAAAGAAAAAGAAAATGATGCCCCCTTAAACCCATTGGAACAGAACTGGAATTGTGTACTTTTCCTTTAATATAAGTGCCATTAACCTCTGTGGGTGTTATTCTGAACAAATATTCTTAGAACAGGTAGCATGACAGAGATATTTTTCTAAGGTTTTTTTATTCATGCAGGCATGTGAGTATATATTCTAAGAACATCCAGAGGTCTGGAAGTTCCTTTAACAAAGAATAACATTTTTCTATTCTGTTATTATTAACCTGGGTCCTTTCCATTCCTTCCTCCATAGAACAAACTTTGTTCAGTAGACATAAGCAAACTTTTGTTGTCTTTTGTTACTATGTAAACATTCTCTCAATCTCTTGCAAATACTGTACATCATAATACCAGGCCACAGATGGATAGGAAAAGCAAGCTAGTGTGTCCTTGAGTAGACCTTTTTCTTTATTAGATCTGTGGTTTCAGGGAAAAGAAACCCTGCAATAAATCATTTGAGAAATAAGGCTCAAATGTACCTTGTTTGAATAGTCAAATCCATATTCTGCGCCACTGAAACCTGAAGCCTGGAAACTGGGGAAGATTCAGGCAGCTTCAGGTCTAGTTCTGATATCACTCAGTGGCAGGACTATTAGATCACACCTTGGAGAGTCAGCTGTCCCCCTGAAACCATTTTAATGGGGAGAGAGAATGCAGTGGAGTCATTTTTCTTAGCGCTCAAACCCAAAGGTGTACAGATTCTTTTCTTTTCCTTTCATTTAGCCCCCACCCTTTGGAATAACTTGCCCACGGAGGTGAGACAGGCCCCCTCACTCCCAGCCTTTCAGAGGGACTTGAAGACCTGGCTCTGCTGTCTGGCCTGGGATGGGGAGGGAGGTCATAAAATGTGGGGTTGGCTACCCCCTAGAGGCCTGGTGTTGCTGCCTTGAACCATTGGCCTCCTGGATTGTTTTTTCCTTTTATTTCTGTAAACGTGTGCTGTTATAAATTTTAATTGTATATCTATTTATTGTTTTAATATGTTGTGAACCGCACAGAGTCCCCCATTGGGGGGGAGATGGGGGACAAGTTTAATAATAATAAATAAATGAGACAACTTTTTTTTTTTCCTGGAATCCTTTGCTAACCTTAGCTCATCCTGAACTTTTTCCTTAGTGATATCACCTCTATAATTCCAGGCTACCTCTTATACTCTTCCTTGGCAACCTACCTGTTTTTCCACTTATTACATGCCCTTTCAAACATTTCTTTTAGATCTTTACTAATCTTTTTTTTTTTCGCTACCACATTGGCTACTTCTACTGTCCTCCATTTCTTTTCTCACTGAAATTGTTTGCAATTGTGCTGTTAGTATCTTATATTTAAAGAACTCCCACCCATCTTAAAACTCTTTTCTCATTATCTCCTTGTGCCATGGAATCCTATTTGCTTTGAGTTTATTATAACCCACTTTCTTGAAATCCATGATATACTGTACATTCAACTGCTCTCAGTTTTAGTTTCCCTTACACAGTAATAGGATCTCCAGCATCGTGTGTCCATTTTGCACCAATATTCCTGTTACTTCTGTCCACCATTTTGAACTGATAGATACTTCCCTGTTGGTTATCACTTAGACAAAGATAGCTGATACTCCTGTAACTTAGTCTACTTTCTAAAGGAGAGAGTTATCAGCAAAACACACCAGAAGTTTCTTGGAAGGACCATGCTTGGTAGAGTTTGTCTCCCAACAGCTGCTAGACCAATTAAGGTCATGCTTTTTTAAAGATGTTCAGTTTGCTTCTGGAAAGCACATCTACATCTTCTAATTGAATGCAGAGGCAGTAATAGACACCAACAAAAACACTGTTTTATTTATTCTCCACTTATTTTAAATCCAGATGCTTTCAATTATTTTGCAGAATTCACATGAAGTTCTGATTAACATGTAGTGCCATTCTCCTCTCTTTGTATTGCATTTTGAATAAATTGTATACTTTGAGTGCTATATTCCAGTCATGGGAATTATCTGGTTATACCTATTAAGTCCTATTTGTTTTCCTATTCAAGAGTTCAAGCTTATTTTATTTCCCATACTCTTAACCCATGAACATTATGAAAATCTGATTTTTATTGAGTGGTTCAATGGTCCTATTTCTTTCGACAGTGCAGAAACCTTTATCTGAACTCTTTTGCAAGGTTTTTTCCTCCAATTCCAGCCAATTCAATTCTACTGATCAAGCTTGCAATATTTTAGCCAAACACATTTCTGTGGGTTCTTCTAGGGTACAACTCATCTTCTGCAAGCAGTTTGTTATCCATATAACTCAGGCCAATTATCCAAGAAACCAAATATCTCCTATCAGTACTATTTCTCCCCAGGCATTCATCTGCAGTATTCTTCTCTTTTTCATTAACTGGAAGCAGGGTCATGTAAAGAGTGAAGGCACCAGAGGTGGCTGCCTTGGGGTAGCTAAGCATAGGATGTTCTGAGGTTCCCCCCCCCCAAAAAAAACCTTCTATAAATCTAGTCAAACCTTAAGGAGTTCTAGCAGAGGAGCTGCATGAAGGGAAGAAGCCAAGGATGTTGCTATGGATACCTGGAAGTGGGCAAGGTGAGACCAGACCATGCAGTGAAGTGGAGCCCTCAGAGGTCCTGGCAACTTCCTTAGCACTTGCTGCTGACCACTCTCCTTCTCTGACTCTGAGGGGATCAGACCTTGAAGAGGCCCTCCCTCAATAGTGCAGTGGGGGGGGGGCAGCAGCACCTGCACCCTCTCATTGTTGGGAGGAGCCCATTGTCTTGGGGCTTAGAGAGCTCAACCTATGACCCCAGTCAGAAGGAAGGATGAGGAGACCTCACTGAGTTTCCAGTTTGTTGTGCTTCTTTGTTAGGTCTTCAAAGTCAGTATATTAGGGAAATACCTTTTTAATGTACAGAAAGATGCAGAAATGTGAAGGAATAGGATTTATGACTGAGTAGATACAAATAATCTAAAACAAAATATAAATTAACCTATTCAGCCTCATCCAGAGTCAGTTTACTTGGAGAATACACATGAAAATATATCAAGGGAATAAGAAAAAAATGCACCCAATGGAACTGCAAAATCTGATGAATTCTCATTATTGTTTACATTATTAGTTAGTTATATACTGCTCATCCTCCCAAAGGAGTTCATATGAAGTTACCAAATCTCACAATCATTCAATAGCTGACCAAAAGCTAATTAAGGCTCCCAATATATAGAATACATATAAATTCAACATTTCATAGGACGTGGGTAGTATTTGTAAACTTTAATCCCATTTTCGTTCTATCCTCTTTTCTCCTGCTTAGCTTCTTGAATTTGTCCCAGTAAAGGCTGTTCCAGTGAATGGCCAGTCCTGAAGGTGAACTATACAATGCATGTGTGAGTGAAACATCGCTCCCAGACCCTTTAAGAAACTGCAGTTCTGAATTAGATGGTTCTTCTTCATATCCCTGTAGAAATCCCTCCACTTAAAAGATCTTTGAGTTTTTGAATGTTCTAGTGAAGGCTATTTATAATTGTCAGAATCTCCAGCTGTTTCAGGTAATAAAAACAGCTATCAAGTCTAAACACATCTGTGTCACACAGATGGTGTTTCAGGCCAGAGCTTTCATTTCTGAGAAGACAAAGGATGTCTCTTTGTGCCATTTCTTCTCTTTCTGCTCTGCATCTTGCTCCAAAATGCTTGGGTAATTTTCTTTGATGACAAAGCAGCTATATTACAATGGTATGCTACTAAGGCAGAACTAATAGGAGCAATAATCTTGAGATATAAATTACTTGTTTTCCTTCTGGGTTTACTAACCTTCTGTGGTGTAAGAAGAACTGTAGAAGTCATGTAAGGATGATTGAGTGGCACTGTGGTTAAAGCACATTTGAGAAGGCTACTACTCTATCTTGTAAGACAGAAGAGAAGATTATCAGACAATACCTGTAAGGACCAGCCATTATATGAAAGCTTTCCAGATTTCACTACCCACTGTACCAGATGCCACCCCACATTAATTGGTAACTCATCTCTGAATGTAATTACACTGAAATGTACATTCTCGGTTGAGTCTTATCTACAGATTCAGACGGCAGATTTTGGTAACGTAGCAGGGTTTATTAAATGCTAGGAGGTATGGATGTGCTGTATGTTAAAAATCTAATCTTCTTTACTATTAATGGTAATAGCCACATTTTCTACTCTGTCAGGGATTTTAATAGTTCTGTTCACATCTTTCGCTAATCTGAAGAACTTTTGTGAGCTTCCCATAATGTATGCAGTTGTTCAGTAAATTCCATGGGAAACATTATTTTAAATGCAAGCTCGTTACATTGTTCTTTTGTTTGCAAATATGCTTAATGTGTGCATACATTTAACATACAGTTCTTCAGTGTAACTCTTTTTCCATTTATGAAACTACTCCATTTTGTTTAGTTTTCAAAAAATACACATTCTTTTTCAGAGGTATCTCACAAAGAAATGTGGAGAGTGGGTTAATGAATATTTTTGACTCAAAAGGCAGAAGCAAGTAGATGTTCTTCAGTTCTGCTATTTATGCCATAAGCAAGCCTGGTGCAGCAGATCATACAACTCTACTGCCACAGATAGATATCCATGGTGGGTTTCTTTGACATCATTGCTTGGCAGGCCTTTAAACAAAACTCTGCAGTACAGCGGGAATAGGAATGCCTGCAAGAATGCGTGGGAGGTTGGAATCCAGGCTGTCCTTTCAGGGAGATACATAGGCAATACGCTCTGAAAGCAAGACTAACTGCGTGGAGCAGACATTAGCATACCCTTTCCCAAACCACTGTGATTTCCTGTGAGCCCCCTGCTGGTACTCTCATGGGGAAAAGGGAATATATATATTTAATGCATAAATGTGTAGGTGTCTTTTGATTTTCTCTTGTCAGACATCCCAGCCGAAGTAGTCATGTGGGGGAGAGAGAGAGATTATATTGGAAATAATATGTTCCAGCTGTGGGCTAAGTGTGCCTGCCTTTAATAATTAAAATCAGCTGTAGCACTGTACCAGCAATGCTCTAATGTGGGTGCCCTGCATTCAATTGATTTTGATTGCTACAAACATTCTGACTCATTTGGCTGGCAGCAGATAACTCAGAGAAAAATCGATCAGCAAGGAAGACCTTTCTCCACTATGTGAGGGCAGAGTATTGCAGAGTGCAGAAGACAGGTTAGAAATCTTGTGCATCTTTTGGAGCAAGTCTTTATTCTGCAAAAAGGCGTGGAAGTGGCATCTCTGTTTTCCTGCATAGCAGGAGTGAGAAAGGTTATGCTTTTTAGGGAGACCAGCTAAGTCATTGTCTTCACCTATCATTCTAATGAAGCATAACTACAAATAATCCTCCCTCTCTCCCCCGTGCTCCATTAATATAGCTACAGCCAGGTATTCTCCCCCCCCCACGCCCATCTCATTCATTTGGTGAAAGAGAAAGTGCTTTCTCTTTCAAAGGAGAAGATAACTTTTGTGAAACCCTCCTAGGTGGAGCATGGCATCGCACTTACTTAGTGAGAATGTCCTGCATTTCATTGGGCAATCTTTCTCTAGTAGTCTGCAGTGAACCTGGCTCCCACACTTCTACCGGATCCCCAAGGGAAGTTCTTCCATAGAGCTTTTTCAGACTGCAGTGTGTGAACAGTCAGAGAGGCTTCTTGTGGGTGGAAAGATGGGTAACAAAACAACTGCCATAGGACCTCCAGCCACTTTGAAAGGCTAGGTAAGCTGAAAGATGGCATATAGAGAAATTAAAACAAAATTTTTAAGCGCCCTGAGAATAAGGTACAAAAACAAGAGTCTGTTTCATGGGTAGAGGGGAGAACCTGCTGAGAAATGGCAAGATGGATTTTGTACAGCACTAATTCAAGTGCAAGACATGGTTTTCAAATTATGTACCCAGGAGCCCTTGGGTGACAGAATAGATTTTTGTGGATTCTTGCTTGATAACTTGTAATCTTCTGAATGGACAGCTCAACCACTATTTTAAGTCTTTTCCTGCAGTGTGGAACTATAATTCTGTATGAGGTAGCAGGGTGAATATTGAAGCTCGCTCTTCATGTTTGGCAGCAGAGTTGAAGGCCAAGATCAGCAATGGACTTGAAGTGATCTGAAATATGCTGACAATGCTCTGTAATGCAAAAGAATTGCCGGTGACAAACTCAAAGCGGAAAGTGTTTTGTTGGTGTTCAGAAATGTAAAAACCACAGATCTACAACATGCAGTGCTCTGGAACATCTGGTAGCAGTAGGCGGCAGTCAAGATGGAGCATTTTGATTTATATAGTGCAGCCACATTCTGTGGATGCTTTCCATATGCGTTACTTTGCAGTGCTAATATTAGGTGTGGATCTATGTACGTGCATATGGACGGCATGTGTAAATCAGGACCCTGATATGAACTCCAAGCCAATGCTTCTGGTAATAGTTTTCTCAAAAGAAGATTCCTATGGGGGAAAGAGGGAGAAAAGAGTTCCATATTTATAGTAACAGCAGCTTATAGGCAAAGTAGGCATGAAGGTGAATTCAGCCTATAGGAATCTGAATTAAATGGGGGAATGTCATCCATTGTTATTTGTATCTGTGATGGCCATCGCAAATGTAAGTAATATCCAGGGCTTATATATTGTGCTTTATCATGATCTTGTTTGGTTGGTTTTCACTTATAGGATGATTATGGGAATGCAACTATTGTGACTAATGAATTGAAGTAAGTTAGCATTATGTGTGCATCTAACCATTCTGGTTTATTCAACACAACATGGCTCAGGCAAATTGTGGCTTAGTGGAATGTAGAATCATAGTCAGTAGGTTTATTCACACCATATGCTAAGCCATGTTGTACTTGTTGTGTAATACAGAGAGCCTTAACCAGTACCTGAGTACATGGTTTCATAATTATGGGCTCACATCTTGTCAAAGCCAGATGTGGGATTAGTGCACATGGTGTCAGAAGCAGAAAGTGGAGTATTCCTATGGTACTGTGTTCTAGCTCCTGTTTTGTTCTCGTACTGCTGTGATCTTTTTTTTAGTTCTGTAAAATAAAGGAACAGGAAAAATGCTTTCCTCAACCATCAGAAAGTGATTTTCACTTTGATTAGATGATCAGGCATCTTTTTTGCTTCTCTCTCTCCCCCTCCCTCCCTCTGTGTGTGTGTGTATGTGTGTGTGTTTTAAATAGGAAGTGGTTTGACTATGACAGTAGGCCATGTAATCTGGTGTAGCATCCACTTGGTCAACATTATCCCATGCTTAGGATGTCCTGTGAAAGTGTTTGAGACTGCAGTTGTCATATGATGTATCTCCACATCTGAACCAGTTCTTGATGAGTGGCAACTGATTGTGTGAAATGTTTCAACTGATGACTGAAATTTTGAGTTGATAGAAAAAAATGGTTTATTCAAATTTTAATACATGGCAACCATCACTTGGCATTGTAGTCAATTGCATTTGTGTTGATGAGCCCATTATGCCATATGAACTAACCTGTTGCCCTCCAGTTAATTGGACTCCCATAACTATGATGGATGGGTAGCTGGATACATCTGAGCAATTCCATCTTTAAGAAGCCTGGCACAAACCATTTCTGATTAGTGATGATATTCTAATACTAGTGATGGTGCTGAACAACATAGCATATCCTGCTATCTTCCTTTGTCTTGTCGCCTTTTCTGTAAATACTACAAACCATTAGACCTTACCCTGGAAATTCATCTTGTTTAGTTTCCTTGTGGATTTAATTACTGTCACCTATTGTTTGCAGAATTCCAAACACTGCTGAAAAAAATAGGATGATAAAAGAATGTAATCTTCTCCCTCCTTTTGTTCTGATTTTATTATCTAATGAAGATAGAAAAATTAATTTGTTCTTTGCAATACAAGAAATAATGGTTGGAAGAAAATTATAATTAATGACTTTAAAATATAGCTAGAAAATTTGTTCGAGTGCAGGAAGGCTGGAAGACATTTGCTAAAAGAACACTGGGTTAAATTTAAGATAATCTTTATATTCTGTCAAAAGGTGACCAGTATCTGTGAGCTCTAACAAGATCTGAGGGTGGGGAGAAGAGCTTATTTCTCTTCGCTAAACCAGTTCCTTGTTGAAGATTTCCTTCCTTCCTTCCTTCCTTCCTTCCTTCCTTCCTCCCTCCCTCCCTCCCTCCCTCCCTCCCAGCAGATACCTGCTTCCAGAGGGTGAACCTTGGAATGTCCTTCCACCCAGCTAAGGAGTTATTAACCCCTCTTGCTGAAAACTTCTTTCGGGAGGGAGGGAGGAAGGAAGATGCTTTACGCCTAGAACTTAACAAAACTGGTGCCTATCCTGAAACATAGTGCAGGTAGTAATGAGAAATCCCCAAATTAAGCCAAGGATGCCAACAATTTATTGAAAAAAATATAGTGGAAATAAACAAGCAAAGACAACTATCACACACAAATATTTCTTATTTCCTTTTGAGAATTTGTTTTTACAGCCTTTTCCTACTGTATTTTTTTAACATAATTTTTAATTGAGATTTTTTTTTTTTACAATAGTAAAAACGAATACAAATTAAACTTAGAGAAAGAGAAGAGAATAAAAAGAATAAAAAGTGCAAGAAAAAAGAAAAAGAAGAAAAAGAAAAGAAAGAATATAATAAAGAAAAAGAAAAAATATATAAAGAAGTTACTTCCAACTTTCATCAGAACAAGTATAAACAAATTTAATAACTCATCGCCTATAAAATTACAAACAGATCTCTCTTCATCCCATATCCCATACCTTATCTATAAGCAAATCCAGAAAACATCAACTTTTCATTCCTGGTGTCAGCAAAAAGTCCATAAAAATGTGCAAAAAAAGAAAAAGTCCTATTTTAACCTTGATCAAATAAACCAACCTTATGTTCTTTCCTTTTACTTCTAACAATCTTAATCTTTAATTCAATCAACTATTGTCATAGGATTTGGTTTCAATTCTTCTTTATTCCATTGCACAGATTTCTTCAAGGCTTTAATAAGCCTTGTTTGTAGATCCAATAAGAAAATATTTCCAGGTCATTCTCTTGGTTGTTTGTATTGTATTTTAATTTTTAAAACTTTTAAAAACCAGTTTCTTTTGTATATCCAATAAAGTATCCTTTTCCAAATTATTCACTTGGCCTTTCATTTGTAGTTTCACATTCAGTATTTTCTCTGTCATGTCAGATAAACTTTGTTCCATATCTCTCATTCCTTCATTAACATCTTTTAGACATAGTCCATCCATAGAAGCAGACATCATTACTGACAGTGTTAATATTGTAGTTACTAATTTCTGGCTCCGTTCTTCAAAGATCTCCTTTAATATTTCCAATGTTATAACATTTTGTATCATTTTGTAAATCCCAGTATTAACTGACATCAAGAACAGGCTTGTATTTTTTTTCTTCTACTCAGTAGCTTTAATCCTCTCTAGTGTCTAGTTTCTAAAATCATCACTTATCTTTGTTATGACTTAACAATAGCCAGGATCACCAAAATAAGTCTGTTTCTCATGAGAAGCTGCTTATTTTTTATAGTTAATTCCAAACTCTCATAGTAAAAGTCAATATTCCAAATTTATCTGGACCCTTAATCCATTTATGACTTTCTTAAATCAAAATCTTATTTAGCTTTTTGCTGTTTATTTCAAATTCTTTTAGTTCTTGAGCTTATAATTAATTTTTCTTTTGTTCAGAGTTGACGATAACTCACCTGATGAAGACTTTTCAAACTTGTTGTTCCAAAGATCTCTAACAGCTTTAAGATGGTTAATAGGCAATTTTTGAAAGTGATTAAAAAGTGAGGTTTACGAACTTAGTGTCCTTTACAAGGTTCCACCATGGTTGCGAGTGGCTGATCTTGTCATCTCCCAGTACTCATACCCATGTAAAACCGCTGTCCTGTGGTCTCTTCATGAGGAGCAGCTGTCTGGAGCACATGTGAGTGATTTCCTGTCCTCTCCTTAGCCAGAGAAGTTCGAAGGAACTAATCTACTCACTGGTTCCTTGGTCTTTGCCACAGTCATCAGCTCCACTTTTGCGGAAGTGTCTTCAGTTCGCCATACCTTCCTTGGAAGTCTCCTTATTGTGTTTTTTCCTTAAAATACTTCAAAACATGCATCAGTCCCTGTCAAAGTCAAGCTGAGACGTGACTATATCCATGGGGTTTTCTTGTCAATGTCATAGCAGTGGTTTTCCATGACATTCTTTGGGGATGTTTCTTTTTGACTTCCCAATCTAGCTCTACGCTCCTAAAATTTCCATTCAAGTAGTAACATCAGATAGAATTATCTTCAAGCTCCAGTTTACATAGGGTGCCCCTGGAATCACATAAAGGCCATTTCCATACTAGTGATTTATAGTGTGTCTTCATAGCACTACTCAGATGTTACTGAGGTGAGGTAAAGCCTGGTCTACCTTACTGTTGTTTTGGTACAATTATGGTTAGATGACTCTGGAAGGTGCTATAGAATGTGACCATGAGCATTATCTGCTCCAGGGGCCAAGGGTTGCTACGTGTAGGAACATATTTGGGTTCAAATGATTTCTTTTTATCTCTTTGTTTTAAATGACACCCCAGTGTGTAGTGAGGGCAACTCACAAAGCACCATATAGCATGATAGTGAAGCAGTTCTCAAAGTGACAACAAAGTAGTAAAAGTGAATGTGAGGCAGGAAAATAACAGATTAAATGTATGAACCATCTTTGAAAAGGATCAATTTGAGGACTGCTTCTTTTGTTCCTTTTTAACTCAGTCTGAACATTAGGCATCCATTAGGAAGAGGGTCCAAACAACAGAGCATCACAACAGGTGGGCTCTTTTCCTGTTACCAGTGGCTTAGCCTTTGATGGTAGCAGCATCCAGAGAGGGGCTCCTGATGTGGACTTAACCATAACCAGGTTTATGCAGGAAGAGACTTTGCTACCAATGCCTGAATACAAAGCTTTATCTCAGAGGAAGCATTCTGATGACATACAGATGCAGACAGGTGATTGTCCAGTAATAATTATAGCATTGTTCAGGCACGCATGGTTAAATTATGTTTCTGAGGAGAATTTAGATAAAAGGCACAATGAATGAATCACAGGATGGAAGTCAATAACCTAATTATTTTTACTTTAAGCCTTCTCTTCCAGGATTCGGCCACCAGTCTGGAAAATGGTTGCTTGACAACACCCAGCAGGATGGCATTACTGTGAATGTTAGTGCTTATTGATTGCTTTCACTGGGTTCTGTCGCAAGACATAAATAAGAACAGTCCTGGTGAAATTGATCACATCTGGCCTTTGCAGCATGTCTGAGTTCTCAAATCTTACTAAAAACTTTAAAAAGCCAGCTTGTTTAGACCACAGTTGAAAGAAATAGTCTCTCAGGTACTTTCACAAAAGATGCTATTAGAGCTATTCCATGTGAATATGGAAAGTGATTCATTGATGAACCTGAGTCAAGCAAATTTGGGAGTCCTTTAAAAAGCTCTGTGGCACAGATGCCTGCTATTTTCTTCAAGCAGTTTGATATAATGGGTGATGTAGGTGATGCAGAGAAAAGGCAGTGTTTGATATTAGAGTGCTGAAGAACTCATCAACATCCCACCCATGCATAATGTAGAAGAGAGAAATGAATTCCATAAAATACTTAGGAATAAGAATCATCCTGCTAACCAGGGTTGAACAGCATATGGCCTCCAGATATCAATGAATCTCAGTTCCTATAACTGATTGCCCACCCAAGTAGAGCCAAGTGCAGTAACCACATTCACTTCCCTGTTTGGGAAAATATTTCCATTTGGTTTCCTGGTGAAGACAGTGAAGATTTATATTAGGTGATACAGTATAATTTCCAGTATTGTCATGAAATGGAGGATTCTTTACAGCTGTAATTTACCATTGGCCATGTTGGCTTAGATTGCTAGAAAATATGAGTCATTATCAACTGAAGAGCCTCAGAATCTCTATCCTTCATCAACACTATTAAGCAGTGGCTCTTCAAAGCTTCAGGCGGTGATCTTTCTTAGTATTATTTGAAAATATCTCAGATTGAATCAGGGATTTCCTCCAAGCAAAAATGCAAGGCTGGTCCAAGACTAGCTAATGAGAGACATGTCCAGGGTACCTGTGTCTTCCCAAAGGAAATGAAAACAGCAATGTCCAGGGGAAGTATTTCAGGTGAAGGGTATCCAATATATGAAGCCCAATAAGTTATTAAGGCATAGGATGGTCTATTCTTTATTACCCTTCAGTTTGGTTTACCTGCTTTTTGGTAGAAGAACAAAACTTCAGTAATTGGTTCTGAGGACTTGTCATTGAGAAACAAGAGATGAATAGAAGCCATGATGTCTTTGTATAGTGACACAGTAGGAAACGTTGAGGATTAGGAAAGCTCATAATACAGTAGCCATTAAGACAGTAAGTAAAATCTAGTGATGGTTGGAAAGATTTGAGTTTTTCAGTGAAAGATGCCAGGTCAAGTGAAAAAGCAATACAAGCAAAGCAGTATAAGTCTCCTCATTCACAGCTTCTGCCATAAGCTCTGAAAGCTGTTTGAAAGCCTTAAATCTGTTTAGCCAACACCACTAATAACTTAGTAAACCAGGCCAAGTCCAGTATATTAGCCAGGGGTCTCCTAATTTCCTTTCTGCAGTAGAAACTTTGATCTTATAAAAAGTTAGATTTGCCAGAATGTGTTGCCTTCATTGCTCTTCCTTATATTGTCAGGCAATTCTTAGGAAACCGGTCTAAGCCTTTAAGCAGATTTTTTTTTTTTTTCTCTGCCATTCCCTCAGCTACATCCCAGACATGCCAGCTTGCTAATGTTTTTTTTTTTTTAAATCTCTGCCGTTACAATTGGGAAGTTGCTTCAAAAAAAGCAGTCTCAGTTTACTTACAATGACCATGGTATGATTTCAATATTCTTCATGTGGTTTGACATTTACTTCTTTCTGAGTTTTGATTTAATCCAGTCTATTACTTCAGGCAACAGACATGTTGTCACTTGTTATCTTCTCGCATGTCTAATTTATGCTTTCAGGATAATTCAATACCAACTTATGAAGTTGGTTCTCTATTTTTTTGGTAAAGCTCCTTTACTTCAACAGCAGTAAAATAGAGTGGAACATTAATTTGATGGTTATTTGTCATGCAGCTGTTAAGAGTAACAATTTTTTTTTAACTTCTTCTTTAAAAAAAATTCTGTTCTGGTCTCATAATAGTGTCTCTTAAATACAGCAAAGTGTTAGATGTCAAAGATACTTTCTGTTTCAGACTATAGATAATAGGGATGCTAAGAGTCCCCACCTTTGTGATGTGCAACAAGAAGGGACTTGGGTTGAGCTCCCCTTCTGTGGAATGCCCTGCCATTAGATATAAAAGGTGTACCCTCACTCCTATTATTCATGGAGCTTTTAAAAACATGACTTTTTAAATGTGCATTTGAGGACTGAGGCAAGAATGAGAGATAGATTTGAGCTGGGTTGAATTTGGCTGCTTTGGGGACTTCCAGAGGAATAAATGGTAGACTGAAGACAGCTCTATGAAAAGTGGAGCCAACAGCCACAGCAAAGAATAAAGAGCCGGTGAGTAGACCAGCTCTTTGAAACTCTCCAGACAAAGAGAGGATGGGAGATCGCTCAGAAGTGCTTCTGTCAGCCTTACCAGGTAGACCAGACAGGAAACATGACCAGATGAGCTAATTCTACTTTATTGTAAGGCTACGTTAACAGAATCTTGCAAGTCTGAAAGTACAATTCTCCCTATTTCCTTTACACACCAAGAAATTAGGGAGGGTCTCTTCTGAGCCTTTTGCCCTGCCCACTGTCCAGCTGCAGACTATGCTGTCTCTTATCTGACCATTGCCTAGGCAGCGGCCCTGGGCCCAGTAATTCCCACATCCCATTACAACTCCAGACAGTTGCTCCACACACAGAGACCGCAAGACAGCAGTCTCCAGCAGGTTTTGAGCACTGGGAGATAGGGAATAGCCATCTTGCTCAAACTGCAATTGGCACCTTTAAAAGGACACTAAGTTCACATACTTCCTTTTCTAATCACATTCAGAAATTGTTTATTAACTACTTTTCAGTTATTAGAAACCTTTGGAGCAACAAGTCTGAAAACACCAGATGAGTCTACCTTCAATCCTTAATGAAAGAAAATTTTAACTACAAGCTTAAGAACTTTAAAAGAAATTAAAATAAACAGCAAGAAGCTAATTAAGACCTTGATTTTTACAAAGTTATAAATGGATTAAGGGTCCAGATAAATTTGAAATAAGTTTTTGGAATTAATTATAAAGAATCCTTCCCGTGGGAAAGTTGAATTGTTTTGAATTTCTCTTTAAAAAAAATTAATAAGATTTTAAAAATTGGACACTTGAGGGAACTAAAGATTTCAGTTAAAGGAGAAGAACACATAAACTTGACTAACAGTTATGGAATGGCACAAAATATTCTAACACTGGAAATACTGAAGGACACTTTTGAAAAATGGAGTCAAAAGTTTAATATTAACTATGACAACAGTGATATTTGCCTGTGTTTAAAAGATGTTATGGAATGCGAACAAGTTTTACCTGACAAGACAGAGACTGAGTTGAAGGTGAATTTACAAATGACAGGCTGCAAGACTGACATTGAAAATGATGTTACATCGGATATACAAAAGAAACCAGCTGATGTTTTAATAATTAAAAGAACATACAAACAATAAACCAAGAAAGTGACCTGAATAATTTTTTATATACTGGACTTACAAAATAGACTTGTTAAAGCTTTGAAGAATCTCATGAGAAGGGATAAAGAAGAAATGAAAATAAATTAAGTTTACAACATTATTTGAATGAATTAAAGATTAAGATTGTTAGAAGTAAAAGGAAGAAATATAAAGTTGGTTTATTTGATCAAGGTTAAAATAGATATGTTGTCATTTCTGGTAGCCTTTAATTTATTTATTTAATAAATAAATGCTATGATTTCCTAGCTGTTCTGGCTAGCTTGAGAACCACTACTTTCCATCTCACCAGTTTCAGCCCTTATGCAGAAAAAGGTTTGGGGATCAGAATAATACACTGCCTTCTCCAGAAGTGGCTAATAACATTGCATTTTCCCATATATATCTATTTGTATTATTTATAAAAACATGTATAACCGTAACTGTACCTTCTCCTGGGAACATATTTGGAGGGTGGTAGGAATTCATTTAATCAATAAATAAAACAAAATAAGATGACATTTATACTGCTCTGATTCCTCTATCAGAGAATATGAGATTGATTTTTTTTTTTTTTTGCTGGACCCAGTTGCCCTGTCGCTGAATCTTGCTGCAATTATATGGCTGAAGGTAATGTTAAAGTAGATTATTACCTGGCCGCTGGTGTAGCAGTTGAAATCTGCTGATCCTCACAAACTTTTTAAAAGCTGAGCCTACAGTTTGAAGCAAAGGCAGGGTTTCCTTAGGAAATAGCTCACCCCTTTCTGTGAGAGAAGTTGGCTGATATTCTGGCCTTGACTTCTGAAAAATTACACTAATCTTTTAAGTGTGGGTTCATCCCACACCAAATCTTTCTTGATGGTTTGAGTGGCTTGTTTCCAAAGCATCTCATTTTTTTTCCCTGAGAAGATATGCATGTGCCATGCTATAACAATCCAGATAATGACTTCAACTTGGAAGTATTCCAAAACTATGCTAACTATATGATAGGTAATATTTGAAGAACTGTTAAAGAACAGAATCGAAAAGACCTATGCAGGTATTTAGCCTGCACACACCCAGCTTCTTTTAAGATCTAAGATGCACTATCTGAGGCCACCTCCAAAGCCTTGGATGCAACTCTCAAACTGATCCAAAACTTGCTGTCAAATTGTAATGTTTTATTTAAAATTGGTTCCATCTAGTTTTTGGAATGTGTCAGTGGTCAAAGGTGGCCCTAAGGCTTCTTAAAGACTTCAGTATCCTAGTTTTAGACCTTTGCACATTTAGCATCATAGAATAATTTTTGGTTGATGCATTTATACATTTCCTTATAATCTGGAAGCCTGATAAGACTTCTATCACTTTTTTAACCTTCAGATTAGCAGATTGATTACCTGTATAGCCAATTGTTCTTTCCCGATTCTTATTAAAAAAAAAAAAAAAGAACAGTATTCCTCAGCTAATAATTTCTAACAAAACAGGTAACTTTTGATGGCACCCAGTCACATTTAAGGCCTTTGAAAAGCTAACAACACTCATTCTGAACACAGAAGCTTGCAATATCGTAGCCAGAGTTGAGAAGTACACATGCAGCGTTACTTTATTTTTATTTTATTATTTCTCCCTAACCATAATTCTTTTCCAGAACTTGGTCTCGTCTTTATCTTTGATAACTGATTTTGTATATTCTGCTCTTTCCCTGCTAGAGTATTCAGATAAGAGATTTTTGGTCAAGAAGGGAAAAGAATAAGAATTCATTCTTTTTGGGGCTTGGTAATAGTGCACATAAAGAAACAGCATCATAATCTGGATGTAATCTTGAATTCAGTTGGTTGATACCCAGGCCATAATTCTCTCCAGAAATGTTCTTTCTCAGTTGCATCATTATTGCAAAAGTCTTGGCAATACATGCCCTAGTTATACCTCAATTGATTTATTGTAGGGGTGAGTAATGTTTAAGAAGTTCAGGCTAACATTTTCTGGAGGGCCACAGGTAGCCATGAAGATTTCATAGGAGGTTTAAGTGTAGGAATGGGAAGAGACTGAAAATTCCTACCCTTACCTTTACAAAAAGAAGAGAATTAAAAAAATAAAATAAAAATAGTGCTACTGAAAAACAGCCATTTGATGCCAAATGTTATTATCTTGGAATTCTGTGAACTACAATTGGGTGTTATGGAAGGCTGAACATGGCCCATGGTCCATGGATTGCTCACTTCTGTATCATTGTGGTGCATTCTACATGGAGCTGTCTTTAAAATGTCTTTAGACACTGTTTGAAGGCTCACTTCAGTTGATAAGGTTGCTGTTGGGATTTTGACTATGGTGACAAATTATACTTACCCTACAATATTTATAGAGATTCCTATTTGGCTTCCAAAATTCTTGATGGATCAGCTCCTTCCAAATCAGGCTGCCTGCTCATTAAGGTCAAGTATGGCTTCTTTGTGTCTAGTCCATGATTGACAGTGATGAGAAAGAGTGAATTCTCAAAGTTCACCCCAGTTATGATTTGCTCTGTGAGGTTCAGATTACTCCTCTTGAATTACCTTCAGCTGATTTGTGAATATATTTTCAATTTGGATATCTTTCAGTTTGACAAAGATATATACTACATGTATAGGAATGTATACTACATTTTCTCTATCTGTATTATATTTATTATGTTTTAATGTTACAATTTAGTGGAAGCTGCATACCCACACATACAGTTATGTATTTGTACGTCTATACATTGGTATTTTTCTATGTTTGAGAGTGGAGGTGTGTGTATAAGCATACACACTTATACACACAGAGAGAAATAGAAATATTAACAATTTGTTTAATTAATTAATGAAAAGTTTCATCCCATTTTTTTTGTTCAAAAGCAAGACATCCAGATTCAAAAGAGCAATAAATGTGTAATGTTTAAAAGTTGAAGTAAAATTATGATAGAATAAATACAGTATATTGAAAACAGCAACAAGGAAAAGGTGTAAAAATGGATCTGGTTACAGGTTGTCCCAGGGCTGCAAACTCAAAACAGATAAAAAGCACAGTGGAATTGAGAAAGAAAAGTGTTGTTGTCCTGCTAAAATTCAAGCAATGGGGTAAAAACCAACCCGTGTCTAGAGACATTCTCTGGAATTGAAAGATGCCAAGGTAGGTGACAGGCAAGTAAGTGTCTTCACAGATAGTTTTCTGTATCAGGCGCATATTGCTGAGCAAGGACTTCCAAAGATTTGATGAGCAGAGATTATAAAAACATCTGTTTCGTTTACTAGAAAGTAGGTGCTGGAGATACTGATCTTGAAAAGCAGATCATACTTAGAACTACTTAGTGGATATGTCATGTATACCAGATTTTGGGGAATAAATAAATACTTAGCTCACACACACACGCAGTATGTAAATGTGTGTGTATACACCATTATATCCAGAAGTTGGGAACCACTACTTTTAACAGATGTATAGCAATGGATGCAAATATGATTTCGGCAGCTGGATTGATACAGACATATTAGGGGTTGATGTTGGCTCTTGCTGCATTATTTTCGTTAATATAGATATTGATGTTCCCCCTCCCCTCCCCTCCCCTCTCCTTTCCTTTCCAAAAATGATGTTTATTCCAAAGCAAGACTGAATGGGTTCTGAATTAATTGCATCATGCATCAGAAATAAAGTAATAGACATGGCTATCTAAAGTTGTGGGGGAGAGCATTCAATTGAGAGATTTAAATAATCTTGCTGTACCAATTTAGTGCCTGAATTGGGGAAAATAGTGCCATTTTGTTCAGCAAAGTTTTGATCTTGGCTTCAGTAATTAATGGTTGTCGATATTTACTAGGGTACACACTTACATGATTGTAGCAAAAGTCATTCAAGTAAAAAGAAAAAAAAAGATCTGTTTTTAATGAAAAGTATAGGAAATTTGCAGAATAAGCAGGTTGTGCTTTTAATGCACATTTTATCCAGAAGAGCTTTTACTTCAAACTTTCTGCAAGTCTTCATTAATGAACATCCTAGAATATATTTTATCTGACAAATCTTTTTATGTTATGCCTACTAATGCCATTTCTATTATTTGGTTAAAAGGCACTGCATTTTAGAAGTGGTTTTCAAATTGCATTTTAAAACTCGCATAGAATTATTATGATTATTATGATTATCGCAACTATTTTATGAAATCATTTCCTCTCATGTTGTTTTTCTCTAGCATCTCTTGCCAGTTTAAATGCAAGTGTATCTTTTGGCCTTACCATAACCTAAGATTTAAACAAAGTCTCTGCAACTTACACACTGTGTTGACCCAAAAAGATTGTAATGATATAGTTTAGGTCATATTTTCTACTTAGTTCTATTCATCTGCAGTTCAAAAAACAGACCTGTTCACTCTCCCATTATTATACTGACTTTATAAGACTAGTTGTAGCTAAATAATTACTTTTCCCACTATAATCATCTAATACAGTTCTGTAATATATATATACTAAACAGAACTGTTGAGTGCAGCCAATATTTTTATACTGAAATTGCAAAGATGAGGGGAAAAAATACTTCGGCCTTTACTAAAACAAGAAGAGCACTAAAAATCTCCAGCTCTTAATCAAAAGAACAAAAATAATGACCACAAGGTTGTGATAATGGTTGCTAATGGGAACCTGTAGAGCATGACAGCTGCCTCTAGAATTAGGAAAAATTCGACCCTATTTAATAATGCAATAAATCTGTAATTACTTTCTGGATAACATTCATGTATATTTGCTGTTGGAACCCAGCTTAAAAACATACCAAAAGTTGTTCTGCGCTGTTATGTAGATAACAACTTTGCTAATCAGTAGAAGAGAAGTGTAAGAGGTTTTTTTTTTTTTTGCTTAGTTGTCCTGTCACCTGAGGCAAGCAACCATTTTGGGAGGCAGAAACATATGATGCCATCAATAGAAGAGGATATGTGTAGCTCGGGGTTGAACTGTGGAGTCCTTGGGGTTCTCTGAGCTTGGTTGTTTTCTTGCAAACATGTCCTTACCCGGCTAGGTAACATCTTCAGTGCACTGAAGATATTACCTAGCCGGGTAACAAAACATTTGCAAGAAAACAACCAAGCTCAGAGAACCCCAAGGACTCCACATATGATTCCAGCTTGGGACATCTCCTTCCATCACAGATTCAACCTCCAGGTCTTTTTTCCTCCTCTAGTTTGATAGTAGTCAGTTGGATAGTAGATAGTTCCCTGTTATGTCATCTCTAGTTTTCTTATCTGTTTGAGCTGGAACACTTTGCTTCCTTACAGGCTAAAACCAGCAGTTCATTGGTTACGTTGCATAGGAATGAAATTGCCCTCATCTAACCGTTTCTATAACATTGTCATTGTTACTACTATTAAAACAGCATCATAGCTAAGAGTTTTACCCTGTATATAAAAGGTTTGAAAGCCAACAAAAACTTGGGGGGGGGGGGGCATTCATTACTTTCATCCTTCCTGCTAGTTAGCTAGCTAACTTTCCCCAGCTAGCTGAGGGTTTTTTAAACAAGCAAACAAACAAACAGTGCAGGTCCAACCTTTCATTGTTTCACTTCAGTTATAAGAGTTGCCTCAAGTGACTGAAGGAGTGATGAAGCATTGGAAACCAGCATGGAGGGGAGTAGTGGTTGTGTCTAGAATAAAAACTGGGTGGGTCCAGATCATAGCTCCCTCAAAGCAGTTTGGGAACAACAGGTCGGAAAAGAGTGATGAGTGCCTTTCTCATGTGTTTGGACAAGCTCTTCTAATCATCAAGGCAGCTCATCGGAGAGGGGCATAGAAGTATTTGAACTGATTCCTTTTGATTTATCAGGGCTTCTGTGGTTACTAGCTTGAAATGCAGCAGACCTGACAAATGAGCAGGTGGTGGACAGAGGCTATAAAAACAGGGCAGCAGCTAGTTTTATATTCGTTCTGTAAGGTGGGGGAAAAAGTGGAATCATGTTGGAATGCCATCAAAATTCAGCAGCAACTTCTTGAGGGATCTCTGGATGCCATAGCCTTGAGGCCTTAGTGCATTGTGCACCCCTTTTGTATGGATTCTACATTGTACTTTATAAATCTTCCTGACAAATATCCATCAGGCATAAGATAGTTAAAATGGTAGTAAAAAGAAGCAATACAAAAAGAGTATATTAAATCCATCTGAAAATTTCTCTACCATCAGAATCTGAAAAACAAGCATACTGGGAAGCCAGAAAAAAATGAATTTCTATTTCTAAATAGAAATACCGACTTGTAGTCTAAAAGTTACAAAGAAGATAACAGAGCCAGAAAAGGAAGTAGATAATTTTTGAAATTATTGTCATCAACTTTCTGCTGTTGAGTAAAGATTCAGAATCCATGCTGGATTGTAGGCTAATAAAAGAACTGTAGTTAATATATAATTTGGTGACTGTTAAGTATCTTCTCTAATTTGCAAAGATGCCTTTTGGCTCCACATATGCCTTATATATGTATTAGACATTCTTGGAAAATACAAATAAAGGATTATTGCATTCCAGTGCTTTTTTCAGAAGGATGTCCACCTACCCAGAAAAAAGTGAGCTTTGAGTGTGAAGAGCAGTGAGAAACCTGAGGGGCTAATGGAGTAATAGGAAGCAATCTCACTACTTTATCTTCTGATAAATGATTGGTCTTGACTGACCACATCTACCATAGTTTCTACTTTGTAATACACAACTGCCCATGGCCCCCCTAAAGTAGCCTATTCTTGCTTTATTAAGCAAGTTATATATACAGTCCATTTGCTGAAAAATCCCTTGGCATCCTGAAAATTGCTCTTACATGTGCCCAGATTATCTTTGGAACCAAAAAGTGAGATACCCTCCAATAAAAGGTGGTAGCATTCATCAGGCCAAATATTCAGTTCTACCGAAATGCACTATTTCTTGCCATCCTCTAACCCCCATATTTCTCCAGTAGAAGTTCAAATTGCCTATTCTATCAATAGCTTTTAGGAACATTACTATTATTGGTTGTCTTGAATATGAATGGGATAATTCCCAAAGTCCCCACTCTTTTACATCATTCCCTCAGGTCACATTAGCATACAGATGGTCTGTAACAAATGAGGCATGAAAGATGTAGGTTTGAGGAGCCAGTAGCTGAAACCAAGTCTTTAAATTAGATAGTTTTCATCAGGCAATTATATCTTTCTTTCACTGTGCCAATGATAGAAATGGATAAAATTATTCTTCAGCACCACTGTCATTGGTGGAAAGTGGGTCCAGACTGTTAAGTGATATGCTGATGGAAGATTTGATTTCATTTAGACAGTAAACCTGGATTTTATTTTATTTTTTTACCCAGAAGATTCTTCTTATTACTTTCTCAGAATATGAATGTTTAAAATCTGAAAGCACCATAATCATCTTTCATTGTATCATTTCCCCCATTTCTCTCTTTTCTCAGGAAATGGGTTTTTAGTTTCGTATAGCAAAAGAGATATGGATAGAAATGGTGTAGTGATTAAGGTGCTGGACTAGGCGCAGGAAGACGCAGATTATAGTCTTCCCTTAGGCATGGAAGACAGCTGGCTGACCTTGGGCCAGTCACTCCTCAGCCCGAATCAGTATCAGGAACTGCAACAAGCTGGCTGGTGTACAAATCTTGTTGCATGATGCATTGATTAGTTTCATTGTAAGAACTAAGTGAGCTCAGTGCAAAAACAAAGACTCTGTAACCATGAGGAATAAACAAGAATTAAAGCAAGAAGTTCCTTATGGCAAAAGTGACCATTGAGAAACCAGTGTCTAATTTAAGGTTGCAGCCTCAGGCACTGGTGTCTGAGGGTTAGTCCACTGAACTTAGTGGTGCAAAGTTTTGACTAGGCATTCCTCTTATTGTACTGAAAGATGATTTTGGCTTATAGTAATTGAAAAATTCAGGCACGATCCAGTCATATTTTCAGCCCATTTATCCAAAGAATGTTCCACAGGGTTCTGTGCCATTTCCAGATGATGCCTTGAATGACATCCTTGCAGCAGGACCATGTGCATGTGGTAGTGTTTTAACAGGATTATAGTTATAGACTGCGATCTTATATATACTTAGCTGCAAGCAAATCCCATCAGTAACTTTTAGGGCACTTCCATACAGGGCTTGGGTTGATCAGTTCTGTGCCCCTGTGATTCTTCATGTCTTTTCTGCATACTGCTCAAATTGGTGTCACCTGATTTGCAGTGCAGAACTCGATGGTGTGTCTGAGAAGGTTGACTTATCATTGATACAAACACTTGCCAATCCCATACTCCTCTTTATCCCCCCTGCAGTTGTTAGGCAGCTATAGTGCTTTTGATGTTCTCCCACCAGGCTTCAGGACAACCTTTGCCATCATAAAAAGAAATATAACATGAGGAAAGAAAGATGGTGATGAAAGCCAGCTTTGGCACGCTCTTATTGATCAGCTGGAGGAAACTCTGCATGGCTCATCTTGAGTTCTCATAACAGCTGACGTGAGAACAGTTGTAAGATTGCTACTAAACATTTGAGATGGATGATGGATGCGTGTGCAGAAATGTCCTCCTAAATAAATATCCATATCACTGGAGAATTCAGTCTGGACCATTGAAATGTACTTTTTCCAATGGCTTTGAAGTGTTTTAAGTAGAGCTTAAAAATAGTCAGATGTGGCTAGAATCTGACTTGTCCATAGATGATTTGAATCACTTTGCCACACTGACAGGGATTACAGTGAAAATCTAAAACAATTGCCTTCCTGTTTGCTGTACCATGTTTGCATTCCTCTCCCCCACCTTTCTTTTCCAAGATGAAAGCAAAGCAATTTTGGCAATGGTTTCCTTTATTTGTTGCAGTGTGCTAATGGGATCCATTTCAAGATTTCTATCAGTGATGATTTTACACTGAGTTTTTCTTTCTTTGTTAAAAAGAGTCATTTTATGATTAATGAAACTGAAAGGCCTAAAACTGCCCAATGGATTTTTTTCAGTATTTGTATTTCTCCAATGGAATAATTAGTCATGAAAAAACTTCTTTAAATAATTAAAACAAACGGATTGCTGCTCTGATGCCAGAAAGTGTTAGAAATGATATTTCCCCTGTAGGATAATCAGAACAATCCTTAAAGCATTGTTTATGACATCATACAATTCAGTTAAGGAAATAAAAACAAATTAATTAAAAGAGCTTTAGTGATAGTAAAGTAGCTAATTGGTTCATATTGTCAGATTAAATTCTGTATATGAGATGTACCACTGAAGATGAAAAGAATGTTTCAGTGAGCCTGATATATGTGATTTGAAAAAAATCTTGTTATTTTTAAAGAGAGAATAGTAAAATAGGAAAGACATTTCTGTTTAAAATTCAGTATTAGTATTATTGTCAAGTGGCCCTAAATCTATGTTATCCAAAAGAGCAGAATGGTAAAAGTTTTGCTGTTCCTGTTGTCTCTGATGACACTTGCCCATATTAAATTTTATCTTATCTTGCATATTCCAATTCAAGGAATGCTACTTTGGGAAAAGGTTTAAGGCATGTTATATAGGCTGCTTTTAATTTATTTTGCTATATATGTCCATTGCTATATAAATTTATGCTCTGTACAAAGAAGTATGGAATAATAATAGCAGCAGATCAAAAGGTTTATATACGTTGCTTCAGGAATGTAGTGAATACTTGAGGGAATGCTGGTATGGAGATTGCCCACTGAATCCTTATCTTAGAATTAATTCAAATCAGCTATATAATAATGTAAACCATAAACCTATTTCTTTGTATGAAGTTCACATGGTGATTTCAGCCAATTAATGTTTCTCAGCCCCACAGAGCTGTTGGCAGAAAAATGGGGGTGGCAGTATTATACATCCTGGATGAAAGGTGGGAAATAAACCTAATAAATAAATATATGTTGGGTGGAATTACAGGTAGTCCCCAGTTTAAGAATGAGTTCTGTTCCCAAGATCTGTCCTTAAGTTGAACTTGTATGTAAGCTGGGACAATATTATTGTATACTACTGTATAAGTACTATTGTGTAATGAACTCCAACTATTGTGTATTTAACTCGAATTTTACTGCAGTAGGCTCTGTTTTTAACTATGGGTCATCCGTAACCTGGGCGTTCTTAACCCGGGAACTCTCTGTATTGGCAAGCCCTTGTCCTATTCCTATGTTTGATAATTACTATCAGTCTAAATTGTCCCAATTTAGAATACAAGCAATACATAATAGAATTCTCCTATTAGACATCTGAATGTAGATATCTGTGTCTGGTAGAATATTTGCATTATGAGTGTTTGGAGAGTTTGCTCTGATACAGTCTGGAAAATTTGGGACTTTCCTCCTAAACTCCAAGGTGATTTCTTAGCCATTACAGGAATGTGACTGGATACTTCCTTCTACACAAATCATCAGCTGTGGGGCTTCCATCTACATCTATTTCTTCAAGAGCTAATAATTAGAAGAAACGGAGTTTTTGTTCTTCAACACGCTGGGTGCCGTTTCTCTTCTCAGGAAAGCAGTAACAAAAATAAAGTTGCCAGGGACATTTCTTCAGACTCCTGAGTCAAGGAGGCCACAAGGAAAAAGAACTGCCCCATTCTGGATCTCTAGCAGCTTTTATTTTGTTTTGCTTTTCTAATGGCAGTATTATTATCAGGTGATGCTAACCTTCATGGCAGCTATTATTTTTACTCATGGTGCCCTAGAATGATGCAGCCCCCGGGCATGGTGGATATATAAAATGGCAATTCTTGGAATTTGTCACTGCTGCCAAAGACATGGAAATGGCATCATAAATACAACAGACACAAATGGTGAAGGAAGTATCGTTCAGTGGTAGCTCAAATGCTTTGCTTTAAAGGTTCAATATCAGGTATAACCAGTCAGAAAGAGAAGGCAGATATTCAGAAATATACCAATCTCTTCCAGACACTGTGGAGGGCTTTGAAAAGTGGAAATAAGTAGGGAAGTGCACAACTTCCTCTCTTGACTTATGCACAAATACTTGCATAGATTTAATAGGATTTTGCCTGACTAAAGATTGAAAGATCGTACTCAAAGGTACCATGTGAAAAAATGAAAATCAAATGTGTTTGCAGTTAATGGTGGAACAATAATGTGAAAAACAGCGGCCCGCACACTCTCTCTTTTCCCTTCCTGATTATTTGCTGTAGTACAAAACTCAGAAAACATTAGGGATGGAAACATATGTCAAAATTTCATTATTTGGTAGCATTATACCTCTCCCCTCCTTCCTCCTGAGGCATAATTCTTACATGCACCCAACATCGCACCTGGATATTTAGCAATGCAGGTTAGGATTGTGTGCCATTCCTGTTGGAAATGGAAGTGTCTGCATGGAGCATTCCTGAAAGCGAAAATCTAACCTGAGCAAGGATTAGTGAAGCAGGTTTTATAACTATGATTGAAAGAAGAGTTATTTAAGGAAACACATTTTAGAGACAAGCCAAATGTAATACCTTGCTATGTTCTACCAGGAGGAGAGTCCAAGAGCATGGTAACAACCCAAGAAGGAACTTACTTCAGATTAGGAATCTCTTAGACATAGAGCAAGCAGAATTATAGACAGAGATATGTCATTAATTATCCATCTACACCTCAATGCCCCCTTGTGGTCAGTGGGTCATGAGGTGCTTGGAGTCAATGCTGTGGGATTTGGATCTCCAACATTTGCAGCACAAAATCCCTAGTTTACTTATATTTTTTAAAATATACCCTACCTTCTGGTGCTTACAATGGGGGCCCCTAACAACAATACATATCACCAGACCTAGACAAGAGATAGATGACTACAAAGGTCCACCTTTCTTAGGGCCTTTTTCATGTTCTCCTAGTGTCTTTTGCTTTTCGGGCTACTAAATAATTTTCGGCTAAGGACACAGCATTTGCTCCTGTCTCTGGGTGATGTTCTTGTACCCAAAAATGACCAGCAGGAGGAATTGCTCAAGGACTACCTCATCCTGAATTTCCTCTTTGGTTCATTCATCAGGCCTAAGCCACTTTCTTCCTAGATCAGCTAGACAGTCCCACAGTCCCCATACTCCTTCCTGAGACTTGTAAGGATATTCACAAAACCTTTGCTGGTTTATATATCATGTTACTTCACGCTGATACAAAATAACTTCTTTTACTCTTTTGTAGTCTTTTACTTCCTGTGCTGGTAAATTGGTACAAGCCCTAAGTGCTTTTCCAGTTAGGCAAGGTGCTAGCTTAGCTACCCACTATTCCCCTGGCCATTTACAAGGTATAGCAACTCTCTCAGACATAACAAAAAATGATTCAATATTTTCCTCCTCTGTGAGTTTTGGAATGCATATCACACAGGGTCCTTCCTTTGCTATCCCAGAAACTGGATTTGGAGATGCTGGTGTTCCTCCACCAGGTGACTGTGTTCCTTTAAGAAGCGCTACAAGCTCCTTGAACTCCTCTCTTTGGGTGTCCCTTTCCAGTCTTTCTCTAAGCAGTCCCTTTGCTCAGTTCGTCTCCATAAATTATCTTCCTCCTCTTTTATGAGAGCTTTCCTTTGCCCTTCCTCCTCTCTTTTAGCCATCATTTTCTATCCTCTTCTTGTTGCCTCAGCATCTCCCTCATAATACCTGTCAGGGCTTCAGATAGGTCTGGTTTACTTTCAGGGTTGGCCTCTTCCTCCACAAATTCTGGTTCACCCTCTTTCTCCATTTCAAACTATCTTATGTAAGCTCTAGTATGCAGATATGAGACACGTGCCAGTATACTCCTATGTGCCTCTAAAGCTCTCAACAACTGTACAATAAAATCTCACCTGAAAACATATCCAATCTAATATTCAACTAAAGCAGAAGTCGAAAGTGTTTTGGCTGAAGACACATTTGGAATTTTGAGACCATATGGTGGGGACATTCAGAATATGACTCCCATGGGAGATCTACCTATTAACAAAATGACTGTCATGGGGGCATGACCAGTCTCAAAGCACCCATTTTCTAGATGATGAACTGTTGTTTCCATCTGGGTACTTCCTACCATTCCAAGGGGATCTTGTGGGGTCCAAAGGTTTCGCTACAAATAAATATGCTAGAGATTGATGCTTTGCAACATGCCATCTTCCTATTTAAATTAAAATAATATTTTTAAAACATCAATTCAGGCAGTGAGCATAACCTTGAGAGACAGAAGGAAGAGCTGCAGCCTAGACAACATTCTGGTAAGAGAAATCTGAGTCCAAAGCAGGAATGTGGCTAGAGAAAGTGTCTCAGAATTGACCCTCCCTAGTTCTCTGGAACATAAAGTCAGAAAAAGGGGAAGCATTTCAGACTTGCAAGATTCTGTTACTCTAACCTTACAATAAGATACTATTAGTATTCTTGGTCTTGATTTCCCAGTCTGGACTACCTTGAAGGGCTGACAAGTGGGCACCAAACTGATCAGTGGGGACATACTGCTGCTTCTTGGCATCATGTTATCAATACATGATTTAGAGATCTACATAAGAATTGCATTTGTATAGCTATTCAGCTATCCAGCTGTTAGTCAAAGAAATATTATAATAATTGTGTTATAATTTGATGGCTTTATAATAGGGACCTAACCTGTTAATGCTGCTTTCATTGAATATTGAATAGTATGTCCAACATTTAGGCTTTGTACTTGCCTGCTTCTGTAAAACTGGGATGTTTAGAAGGTTACGTAAATGAATGAATGGATCTCTGGGCTTAGATTAATGTGTTTGCCCAAACTGAAGAACACTATCATGGTTATAATTAAAAGAGAACAGTGCTTTGTAATGAATGTCTGAAATAGGACTTCCTGTATGCCATGCTTCACTGGTTTTTGTTTTTCAGGAGCCAGAGTTTTGTCCATCTTTAATCTATCATAGTTATGAATTTTTGTTTCAAGGCAGTGAGTCCTGATATCTTGAAGATCTATTTTGCCACCAGACATATTTTCAATAAACAATTTGCACAGGGGTACTCATGTTAGTCTATTGGCACAAAACCAACAAAGTATCTTTTAGCCTAGGAAGAATTCTTACATATTATGTTATAGACTTCTGCAGAGTCCCATACATGGGGGTGGAGGTAACAAAATTATGCAAAACCCACAAGTTATGCACTTATGTCAGATGTTGGGATGCAAGTACAAAAGGGTGGAGTTGATGTTACAATGTCATGAAATGCATGTTGTCATTTTGCCAGAGTCTCAGTTTGCTGAGAAGTCTCTGCTTCACATATATCAATTCTAGTCTATGAGAACATTTTTCACTCTTCCCCAGAATAATGGCTTCCCAATGTATTAGGACTACAACTCAAGGAATTTCCAGGCAATGTGCTACTGAGAATTCTGGGTGCTGTAGACCCAACACTTCTTGAAGGTAACAGATTGGGAAGGGTAGCAAATGCCATAATAAATGAGGCCACAGGCATCCATGGGAAGAGGGGTGTCATAAAAGTCAGGAAGGTGACTGTGACTATGTGATCAAAGCTCCAAGGATGCTGCCATCTTTACTTTTTTAACCTTTCCCCATGGATGCCCTTGAAGGTAGCAGTCTGAGTATTCTACAATATAGTGCCTGAATTTGCATAAGACATTAAGCCAGGTTTTTATTGACCATGGTATACTGACTAAGCCATAGTTCACTAGGTTCACACAATAACATCTAACACAAACCATGGTTTAGAAATCACACTGGCTAGATTCACACAGAATAACAAGAATAAAAGAAAAAACAAGACAAATTGTGGGTTGGCAGAAAAGTTGGCAGCCTGAAGCTGCCCCTGAACTGCCTTTTGTGCTTGTAGGGCTCCTTGCTGACCCCTCTGCTGAAGAGTGATGGAATGGTTTCCTTCAATTTTTAGATGGGAAACACAAAATCTGTAGTGTAAGAGCTAAAATAGGCTTCACGTTGTTTTAAGGAAAAAAGATTCATAACTCCACCCTACCCAGTTTATAACTAGTATCTCCTGTTTGGTGAAATTGACCTCTTTTTTATTATGATTTTTTTTTCTTTCCACCAAGATAATGACAGTGGAAATGTAGTATAAAAGGCTAATTCAGAAAGAGGGAAATAAATAAAAATGTAGTCTGGCATATATGGAAATAAACATGTAGAACCTGAATCATTAGCAAGTTTCTGCACAGTTGGATGAGAGTGATTATGCGCAACTAAGCTTTCCAATATTGTTCGTTTTTATTTGGCTTATTCTGGGGTTTTAATCAATTCCCGAGAAGCAAGCTGAAAGTGTCTGCAAGGGATGCCAACAGAGAAGGTGTTAGACAAGCCACAATCTTCTTTTCTAGCGATTCTATTTTGAGTATCTTTAAAATTAAGGGTAATATTTGTTTCTCCCACAGCTGTCCAAGAATGAATGTACACAGTATTATCTGCCTCTGGAATGAGATTGTTCTCACTTTTTAAGCCAGAAATTGCCAACCTCCTGACAACTAGCAGAGGCAACATTGGCCAGCTGTTTGAAATGTAAATTCAGCTTCAGCTTCAGTTTATATCTTTCAGCTGTTTATACCTATAGACTCTGTAAATAAAATAAAAACTATAAAATAAAAAAGGGCATCAGTGTGGTACTACATGATTGACCAAAGTTTGGACCATTTTTTTTTGTCAAAGCCAGAAAGTCTGTAGTTAAGAATTATGGCAGCTGCAGTCCAACTCATCCACTGTATAGTCATTGGGTTTAAGAAGGTTGCTCTAGGGCTGTAAGTAAGCTCGATTTGATTAGTGTCTGTGATCTTTTCTTCTGTCTCTTTGAAATTTTAAAAAGAAGCGTATATGTCCTAATGCGTTCAGATGGTGGGCAGTCAACTTACATTGTACTAAGTCTTCAACTTGGTTATTTCCTCAGACACAAAAGTATAAATTATACGTAATAATTTGATTTATACTGTTTATACCAAAGTATTTGTTAATAATAACCTGAGCTTAATGGAAGTTTATGGTCAGGGAAATTTGTCTTTTTTTGATCAGGTAAATTTGCAATATGTTTACTACATCAAGGCACATTCTTGATTTTAATCCCTGTCCCAGATTGATCCAATTAGTCCTGGGTTTCAGGGTTCTGCTGGAAAAATCTACCTCAAGAAATTCCAGGATTTGTTTTTCCTAGGTCTTACTGGGTGGGGGGTAGGGGTGGAATAGGGAGGGTGTGACCAGGAAAAAAACATATATTTTGGATGTTTCTCCATTCATTACAAAAATATATCAAAGTTCTTAATTTTTACCATCAGCATCAATGCAGCTTTAGACTTGAAAACAGTTTTTGTATATCAGAAAGTTATTTAAAAGTTTAAAAAGGAAGAAAAGAATACAATTAAATATGAAAATCCTTTGTTAAATGGGCACATTTTTGCATCTGAAAACATGGGAAAATGTTTTTGTTTTGAATTCTTTTTAAAAAACATAGTAAGACTTTAAAAATTGGACACTGGAGGGAACTAGATGGAACTAAAGATTACAATTAAAGAGAAGAACATTCAAACTTGACTTACTAATACAGAATGAAGCAAAATATTTTAATATTGGACATATTGAAGGATATTTTTGAACAGTGGACCCAGAAGTTAATTTTAAGAGTTAAAACAGACTGTGTTTAAATGCTTTGGAAGAGGAACAAGTATTACCTGACATGATTGAGACTGATTTGAAAGTGGGTTTTAAAGTGACAGGCTACAATAATGAAATGGGAAAAGATGTTACACTGGACATATAAAAGAAACCAGCTGATGTCTTAATAATTAAAAGGGACATACAAATAAGAAACCAAGAGAGTGACCTGGATAATTTTCTTGTATTGGATTTACAAAAGAGGCTTGTTAAAGCTTTGAAGAATTTTGTGAGAAGGAACAAAGAAAAAATGAAAAAAAATCAAGTTCTAGGACATTATTTGAACGGACTAAAAATGAAGATTGTTAGAAGTAGAAGGAAGGAATATAAACTTGGTTTATTTGATCAAGGTTAAAATAGACATGTTTTTATCTCTGGTAATCCTTAATGGACTTTTGCTGACATCAGGATTGAAATGACAAGGTTTTATGGATTTGTTTATAGATAAGAGACAGGATAGGGGAAGAAGAGACCATTTGTTGTATTTTAAGAGAAAGTGATAAGTTACTAAAATTGTTTATGCTTGTTGTGATGAAGGGGGAAATCACTTCTTTATATATTCCTTTTATTTTTCTTTACTATATTCTTGTTTTCATCTATTTTTCTTTCTCTTTTTTCTCTTTTTTTCTTTTCTGCGCCTTCTATTTTTTCTTTTTATTCTTCTTTTTTTTTTTAGTTTATATTAGTTTTTATTGTTGTAAATTGTAACCTTTAATAAAATTACTATATAGAAAAGAGAAGGCTATAATGCTGGGAAAGGTGGAAGGAAAGAGAAGAAAAGGACGACCAGCAGCAAGGTGGATGGACTCAGTTACAGTGGCAATGGGGTGCTGTTGGAAATGCTGAAAGACCAGGTTAGGGACAGATTATCATGGAGAAAATCTATGTGGTCATTAAGAGTTGACAATGACTTGATGACACATAATCAAAAAAGGAGAGATAAATGTATATGTCTGTTTCTTTTTCACATCACTATTTATGAGTATACATTTTGCTGACATCTATAAACTTCCCTTTTCGCTTCCATTTCTTACTGCAGAGAGCATAGGTTCTTTTGTATATGTTGCTAAGGAAGCTTTTAAAGAAACTCTCCTGCCTGTCACACAGTGATGATAGATATAAGAAGAAACCAAATTATTGAAGCCAAAACAGAAACAAAAACAAATCATCATCACATGCAGAACAGAAGGTAACCTGATTGTTGGTCTTGGCAGACAAATTTGGTAAAGTTTGTCAAAGACAATGTGTTCTCAGAAGTCTCTTCCAGAAGACTATACATGCTCAAAAAATAAAAGGGAAAGAAGAAAAACATGTTTTCACTTTTTCAGCTGTCCATCTTGCAGCAGCCAGAATTGATGAAAGAACTGAGATGGAGATGGTCAGGTAGGCTGTTCTTATTTTATAGACTACAAAATAAACAAGCAGCTTGAGTTTGAAAAGTTTTTTTTTTTTTAATGACAACTTTACATTCAGAAAAGTATGATTCTAGTACAGTTTCCCCACCTGTCAATACTAATCTTTTAAAATTATCAATAACCACTTTTCCTTCTGTCCCCCCTTTTTTTCTTTATACTCCCTTTGTATCTTAATTTAAGTGTGTTCATATTTTCTTTCCTTTAGATGCTTTATTACTTTTAAAATAAATTCTTGCTTTTCTTGTGTTCAGGAAATACTGCCATGTTTCCTGATATATCTTGATTTCAGTTTTACTTTTGTTTTAGAAATTATAATGGAGTGATTTGAAAGATCACAAGAGATGCCTAGAGCACTGCTGGAGGAAGACGGAGTGAAGTCAGTCAAGCACAGGTAAGAGCCTTCATTAGGACTTACCTTGTGGCGATAAGGATGGTGAAGTCCTCTTACATCTCTGCCCTTATTGTGATTGCAGATAGCTGTCCAGTGATCCTGTTTTGGGTTACCAAGTCCTTCCTGTGAGGAATATTCTCAGCATCTGTCAGACAAAGTCACTTAGCTTCAGTCTGAGTTGGACTCCAGCTAGGCAGATCCTTTGAAAGTGACTAAGACACATTCTGAGCCCTGTTATCTGGGAGGAGTTCAAAATGGTCAAGCCTGAGGTAGTGAACAGGGTCCTTGTGGCTTTGAGCTTGGCCACCTGTGTTCTGGACCCACGCCCCTCCTGGTTGGTTAAGGTCTCCAGGGAGGTAGCATGTTGTTGGGTCCAAGCAGTGGTTAATGCCTCTTTGCGGGAGGGAGAGATGCCACCTGCCTTGAAGGAGGTGGTGGTGCACACCCTTCTCAAGAGGCTGTCCTTGCACCCAATCATGCTAGACAACTTTCATCCAGTCACCAACCTTCCCTTTTGAGGGAAGGTTGTTGAGAGGGTGGTTGGTGCTCAGCTTCAGAGGAACTTGGATGAAGTGGATTATCTGGACCCTTTTCAGTCTGGATTCAGGCCGGGGTACAGTACCAAGATGGCATTGGTCACACTTACGGATAACCTCTGGAGGGATCAGAACAGGGTGGTACAACCATCTAGGCCCTCCTGGATCTCCCAGCGCTTGCAATACCATTAACCATGGTATCCTTCTGAGCTGGCTTCAGGGATTGGGAGTGGGAGGCACTGTTTTGCAGTGGTTCTCTTTTCTCTGTGGCAGGTTTCAGTCAGTGTTCGTGTGGGGAGGTCAAATCCTAGGCCTCTGCAATGCAGGTTTCCTCAGGGCTCAGGGCTCTCTTCTCTCCTTTTTAACATTTACATGAAACTGCTGGTGAGATCATTCACCAGCATGGGGTGCAGTATCATCAGCATGCTGATGATACCCGGTTATACATCTCCACCCCTGACAGGTGATGCTGTTGTGATGCTGACTGAATGCCTGCAGTTTCTGAGGAGCTGAATGGGGAGGAACTGACTTTGGGAGTGGCTTTGGGTTTTTGGCCCCCCAGCTCTGATGATATGTCATCTTTGACTCTGGATGGAGTTGCATTTCCCCAGACTGAGCTGGTGTGTAATTTGGGGGTCTTCCTGGACTCATGGCTCCTGCTCAAAGAGCAGATGGCAGTCATGGCTGGGAGGAGGGCTTTGCACAGATTTGTCTTATGTGCCAATTGTGCCCTTTCCTGGACTGGGAGGCCTTGCTGACAGTCACTCATGCCTTGGTCGCTTCCCATTTGGGTTACTGCAGTGTGTTCTACATGGGGCTGCCCTTGAAGACCACCCAGAAGTTACAACTGATCGCCTGTTTTACACCATTGTTGTGCAAGCTGCAGTGGCTTCCAGTTTCCTTCCAGGTGCAGTTCAAGATGCTGGTCATTACCTTTAAAGCCCTGTTTGGCACAGGATCAGGCTATTTGTGGAACTGCCTCTCCCTGAGGGTATGTGCCCATCCCGCTAGATTGGATAGGGTGGGCATGCTCCAGGTCCCTTCCCTGAAATATTGCCATCTAGTGGGACCTAGGAAGTGTGCCTTTTCTGTAGCTGCCTCTACTTTATGGAAGCCTGTGTAGGGTTGTTGGGGGCACCCTGGGAGGTTGATTGAGGGAGTGGGTTTTTAGTTTTTGTTATATGGTTCTTATGGTTTTTATAGTTTTATTGTTATTGCAAGCTGCCCAGAGTTGTTTCAAGATGGGCAGCCATACAGATCAGATCAGATAAAAACAAATCAAATCAAATCAAATCAAATCAAATCAAATCAAATCAAATCAAATCAAATCAAATGGATATGCCTTCACCTAGACAATCGTCCAAATGAGCAGATGTCAGCCTTCCCAGGTAAACCAGACAGGAAACACAACCAGATGAACTACTTCTACTTTATTGTTAGGCTACATTAACAGAATCTTGCAAGTCTGAAAATAGAAATCTCCCGCTGTCCCTATTTACCGCCTGTTCAGTTAGGGCAGATCCTTTCTAAGTTTCTTTCTCTGTCTGTTACTCAATCGGGGGCTCCTCCCTCCTTTATCAGATTGTTTCCTAGGCAGCATCTCCCCCCCCCCCCATCTTCCAAGGTCATTATTACATTCCATTATATCAGGTGACAGCTGTGGCCAGAAAGGCCTTTGCCCAGCTTCATTTGGTATGCCAGTTGAGCCCTTTTATAGACTAGAGGGCCCTTCATACAATCACACATGCTCTGGTCACTGCATGACTTGACTACTGCAATGCACTCTACATAGGCTTGCCCTTGAAGACCACTCAGAAGCTTCAGCTGGTCCAGAATGCAGTAGGTATGGGCAGTGATGGGCATGCCTCAGTATGCTCCTGTAACACCTCTGCTTCATGAGCTGCACTGGTTGCCAGTTTGCTTATGGGTGCAATTCAAGGTGCTGGTCACTATGTATAAAGCCCTACATGGCATAGGGTCTGGTTACTTGAGGCACTGTCTGTCTCCCATAGTATTTGCTTAGCCAGTTTGATCTGGCAGGTTTGGCACACTCCGGGTTCCGCTGATTAAACAGTGCCACCTATCGGGACCCCAGAAGCATGCCTTCTCTGTAGCAGCGCCTGCCCTCTGGAATGAGGTTCCCCCCAAGAATTGAATGCCCCCCATCCTATTGGGATTTCAAAGTGTCCTGAAGACCAGGCTCTTCACCCAAGTCTTTGGTGAGGATGATCGATGCCCCTTTCTTCCTGTTCCTTGTTCCCATCCAGGTTTCTTTTCTCTGCCATCTCTGTTCTTTTGTTTTGTATTATTTTGTGTTTTTGTATTGTTCCTTCCTTTTAATTGTTTTTAACAATTTGTAGACCACCCAGAGTCACTGGGATTCAGGTAGCATATAAATTTAATATATTATCATCATCATCATCACCGTTTGCTTCCTTTTTGTTTCAATTCATTTGTCTTCATCTTATTTTAATATGATCTCCACATGCTTCATTTTTCATAGTTTTCTAGTTCATAAAATTGCACATGGATCATCTAGATAATGGAGCAAATGCATCCCAAATAAAATATCTGAAATGGATATAAAAAGGGAACAGAACAAAGGCCATAAATAAACAGCAAGAAATTAATTCACATTAAAAAAAATCTGATTTTGTATGGAGAAAAACAGGGAAATTTCTCAAATGCACTATGCCTTTTCTGATGCAAAATTCTTCAGCAAATTACATGAAATACTGCCTCTCCCCAATTTCATGTAATTTGCTGATCCAGCAGAGAGGGCATGTTACGGGTTCCATCACCTAGGGAGATACATTTGGCAGGCCCCAGGCAGTAGGCCTTTTCTGCTGTGGTGCCTGCACTGGGGAAACTTCTCCCCCCTGAGTTGAGTCTGGCCTCGTCATTGTTGAGCTTCCAGAGGTCCCTTAAGACTTGGTCATGCCAGCAGGCCCGGGGACTCCAGCGGACAAGGGAATTAGTGAGGTGGCTCCCTTATTTTTAACTTCCTTTTATTCTCTGTTTTATTCTGTTTTATATATTTTTAATGTATTTTACTGTTTTTAGCTTTGTTGTACACCACCCAGAGTCACTTGTGGTGAGATGGGCAGCTATATAAATTGATTTAATAAATAAATAATAAATAAAAGTGCAGGCATCCAAAGAGAACTTTTCATCAGTTTGGTCAAAAACCAGAGGATGAGTCTCTTCATTTTAGGGAGCTTAGCAAGTATCCACTTGTTAATGAATAACAGACAATCGTATATAACATTTTAACTATTTAACTCTCTACAGAGTGCTGTATTTTCATTTAGGTGTTGTACTTCATGAATATATGGGCATTCTGGGAAGGAGGAATAGGAAACTGGTAGTTTGCATGAATGAGAACTAGCAGAATTAATCTCTGCCTGTAGGGCTGGCCCTATCATTAGGCAATGAAGATCAGTACTGGGGTGGCACTGGTTCATAGTTTATGGCAGCTCCTGGGAATTTTGTGGGTCTCAGAGAGTAAAATATTTGGGACTAACATGTGCCCCTGTTTTTGAAACTATTGAGGACCTGCTAAATCTGTGGGAGCAGTCCGGCATGAACTGAGTCTCCTTTAAACTAGAATATATGAATGCATAATATATTTATGCATTCTTGCCACTTCTCTGAAATATGTTTGGTTCTGTAAATGGAAAAGTCTATTGTTGGTAGAAAAAAGCCTCCATACTGATTAAAACAATGAAGCTGTCTTTGTACACAAAAGAAGTGATGTTCACAGATCACTTAACTTCATAAGAAACAATGTGGATCATCCATGCAGCTGATCAGTGGAGGTATACGTTTGTAACATGAGCAGCAATTAGCAACATGTTTAAACTTTGCTTTTGTTAACTCCCACCTAAGCTTTCCAGTGTCTGGGTTCACTGCACTAACCCAGCCATTGTTATCGGTTGTGTCATGCATATGTAAAATTGGATTAAGTGAGTAAACCATGGTTCAGTTAACTGTGTTAATCTACTATGTGATATTGCCTCCATTTTATTGAATAAGATTGATTTTTTTAAAGTACTATCCACTGTACAATCCAACTAAATTTAAAGATTGCAGTACAAAATTAATCATTTCCTAGCAACCAACAACTTCATTCCAGCACCATTTATGAATCATCTAAGTTTTGAAATGCAAAATAATGTTTAGGCGAAGTCTGAGAAATCAGAAACATGAATTTATTTTTAATGGAGGAAAAATGCCATTCTAAAAAGCCCATAAAGACTTTTTTTTTTTAAGTGTTGCGGTTGGTCTTCTTTTCCTGTAATACTGTTTAAGGAATAATAGTTTTATAGAGACTTTTTAGTTACAGAAACACACAAATGAAAAGCTCCAGGATCTTTAGTACTTATAAAATGAAGGACACAGAATCAGAAGTGTGTGTATCTTGTATACTCTTTCAGAGAGCCTATCAAAAGCTATTCAAAAACTGAAGAGCCTCATAAGCTGTTTGCCAATATGACTTGAGGGGAACATTCCTGTAGTCTACAAATAAGTATTGATTTAATCCAACACAGGTAACATAGCCACCACTATGCTGGTGTTAATGTGTTTTAGGGGAATTTTGTTCTTTGTCATTTCTTACCGAAGGCGTTATGTTCCCATCCCATATTTGTTAATATGAAATGAAGAATAACAGAACCAGCTCCATCATTATGGTCAACCCAGGCAGCAGATCTGGATGGGAGGACCAAGAACAGAGAACAGATCATTGTTGTTCACTGATGTGGCCCCTAATTCTGACCCTAGTAATAAGTAATTTAGCACTGGCAATAGGACTGTCCTAAATTACTTATTACTTACTAGGGTTAGAATTTTACAGAAGGAATGGGAGAACATTTTGTCTGATGAAGGAAGCAGATGCCTTGGACCAGCTATCAGTGCTAGTATGATTCCTAACTTCAGTATATGTTCATTGTGGTTACTTTATTTAAATGGCTTTTTGATGAGCAAACCAGGGTGCTAATTTTTAGACATAACTAAAATGTTGAACAAGTTCTGGCCTAAGATGAAGAGGGAATATTGAAACTGGCTGGCAAACTAAAGAGCTACCCGACTGGAACCCAGGCTTCTGCTGAACCTTTTCCAGCCATCTAAAATCTTACAAAAGTTTGCTTTATGGTAGTTTGCAGATGTGTTGGGACTGCAATGAGCAACAGCTGATATTAGCTGGGTATTCCCTCACCCAGCAGCTGACTGAACAATGGGAAAAAAATGGGTGGGACTCCAGGGGTTGCAAAAATAATGGCTGAGCATCAAGCGAAGGCCTCAGGTTGACCAACTACACGCTAGATGAACCATGAAAATATTTTACAAATAGCAGAGACACAGTCTAGCCAAAATTAATCTTCACTGACTTTGTTATGATATCTCCACATTTACACATATGCATATGTTTAAATTAAATTACATATATATGCAGTCTGTGATGTTGAAATGGGGTGCTGAAGAATACCTGACATCCCAAAAAGGAAAAAAAATGGAGTCCACAAAATCACTGAGAGTATTTATTTAAAACTACAGGAATTAGAGTTATACCTGTGAAAGGCATTACAATGGAAAATAATAAAGAGACAGCAAGTATTTAGACAATGGTTTAGTGGAAATCATATAGATTTTATATGAGAATATACTCCTGGGAGGTAGTAATCTTGCATGTTGGAGGCAAATGAATGAAACAAGCTAGCCTTTTAAAGAGGGGGGAAATGATTAATCATATATTTGCAAAATGCAGATTTGCAATCTGGGATAAAAAAAAAAACTCCCATGAGCCATCTTCCAAATTATGAGTCCCATAGAAGTGGTCCAGAATTATCCAAGTCAGTATTTAGTTAGGCGGCATACAAGTTTAATAAGCTGTTGTCATTTATACAGACATCCAGAATTGTATAGTTACATTTTCAGAAACCAAAACTTACTATTATTCCTCTGCTGTAAATGGATGGTATGTTTCTTCAAGTCATCTGCTGACATAATAGCAAAAGTATAATTTACTCTACTAGTGTTCCATAGTGAATCGGGGGGGGGGGGGGGGGGGAGGTTAGATCCTTCAAATTTTTTGAAAAGTAATTGATTCTAATTGTTTAAAGGTGAATCTTGTATGCTTACCTAATGAAATAAGTGATATCCCCACTTACTGAATGTATTTTTTTCCTTTCTGTTTTTCTGTGAATCATAATTAAATATTAAAGGTATTATAATTACTAGTTAGGGACCTGAGCTGAAGTACAAGTGGCTGAAGGCAAGGGGAGGATCCTTTTCATAATCCCACCCCATTCATGCCATTCAGCTTAAATTCCCAGCCTTCAGAAGCACCAGAGGGTTGTCCAAGGGAAGAGGGGCAAGAAGCTCATGCATGCATAACTTTTCCATAGAAATTTGTCTAGATTCAATTCGCAATTTTCAAACCTTCTCCCTTAAGCTCCCCTAAATCAGTGGGATTTGTTTATTGGTTAACTTGCTTAGCAACATGCTGTAATACCATAGTTCCTATCAGTCCCTTCCCAGAAGTGAATTCCAGATTGAATAGAACTGGATTCTTACAAGATCTCATTTGATGATACTAAAGCTATCCTTTAAAGTATTTCTACCCTGAATCCCTGAGTAGTTACATAGAGTAGCTACAAACAATTACTGGTTTAACACATCTTGCTAAACCACAGCTTATGAATCATGATTCCTGGTCTAAACCACAGTCCTTGGGTTTACACAAAATGCCAAGTGATGAACCATAGTTTACACACTTGCCTAAGGCAATGTATGAGCCCAGCCTATGAGTGAGAACCAGAGCAAGTTATTTGGGTGGCTGATTTGAGTGAAGTTACATCTGCTATATAAAGATAGTCAGAAATGACAGTAAGAGTACTTCAAAGGAGCAATGGAGCTATTTATAGGTTATTGAACGATACAATGGTGCTGAACAAGTGGCACTTACGACTGATCCTCAAAGTTCTGGCCATCCCAGCACCTTCATGGTCACATGAGCATGATCTGAGTGCTTGGCGACTTGCTTGTACTTATGATAGTTGCAGCATCCCACAGTCGACTGCATGGTTGCCATTTGCAACCTACCTGGCTGACTTCCCACAAGCAAAGTCAATGGGGAAGCTGGCAGGGAAGGTTGCAAATCACTTTGGTAAGTCACTCGCACTCTCCCCCACCCAGCAGCAGCCACCTCCACCTGCCTGTTCTCATGCCTTATGAGCCACCCATGCACTCTCCCCTGCCTGGCCATAGCTACTTATGTGCCTACCAGGCTCCTTGCGAGCCACCTGAGACTCACTTAACAACCCATGATCCTTATTTAATGATTGCAACAGGGAGCGCCAGGATTGCCATCACTAAGTGATGCAGTCATATGATGTGCTTTACAACCGCATTGCTTAGTGATGGAAATCCCAGTCCCAATTGCCATCATTAAGCAAGGACTACCTGTATGTTGATGGCAAAGAAGAATTAAATGCAATAAGTAGAATGGACTAACTGGATCTCAAAAATGTAAACCTGCAGCCTTAAATAATCCTCAAGTCTTCTCGGTTGGAATATTGCCGGACAGGATGATAAATGCTCAGAGAGTAAATTTAGGGACTGTGTCAGTCAGCATGATGTTCTGCTGCTTCAGGAAACATGGGTCCTCAAGGAGATGGAGTTCTAAGGCTTCCAGAGCTGTCCCTGAAGGCGGCTCAAAGTCATGTGAAAGGGAAGCCTAAAGCAGGCCTGGCTAATTGGATAAACTCCTCCTTGAATGTTAAAATTACACATCTTCCTTCCCAGAGTCTACTAGCAATAACAACCCTTACTGAGCTGTGTCACAGACAATGCTTGATAACAGTCAATCATGCAGGAGTAAGTTTAATTAAGTTTAAGATGAGGGCTGGGCTGATAATTTTAAATGGTTCAAGGTTGGATGATGAATCTGGAGAATTTACTTTTAACTCTATGAAGGGAAGCAGTATGGCAGACTCTGTGATTGTTTCTGAGTGTCTGTTAAATGTTTTCAGATCGGCTTCCCAAGTTTCAGTGATCATCAGCCCCCTGCTGTAGAACCCTCAGATTCACTGTGGGCATGGGGGACTGTGGGGGGAATTGCCCCCAAGCTGCTGCCCAGCAGCCAGTAGTGTGCTCCGGGAGATGATGGCTTAAATAGGCCTTTGTGCTAACTGAAGCAGCCCAGTGTGCACTAAAGTCCTATGGTTGCAGAAGATTAAAGGGCATTATAGAAACTGCCCCGCCCAGTGAGTCTCTTGCTGCCTATGAGAGTTTAATTTTAGCCTTGCAAAATCTTGTATCAGCTGATGTAAAAACAAAGATGAAAAACAGAAAGGTCAGTCATAATCAATGGTTGGACAGAGAATGTGCCACCCAAACAAAAAGAACTGAAGAAGTGCTAGAGTCAGTGCAGAGCGGAAAACGAAAGGGAGGGAGATGCTGGCACTCTACGTATCTCAAAAAGGAATTTCGGTGTTGTCAAAATTAGTGAGACGGGCAGAGTTCAGTCCATAGATTTAGTTGGGAACTGAAGATGAAATCTAAACTTATGTACCAATGAGTAAGCTCATTAAATTCAGTAAGGTTGCTGCATTAGTTCAATCAAATAAGTTTGGAGAAGCATATATCTTTATTTCATTTATGTACATTTATATTTTTCTCTCCATTTAAATTCCATTATCCCATGAATAAGGTTAAGGCATTCACTCAGAAAGCTTCAGAGATTCAGATCTCTCTCTAGCTCCAAGGATTTCTGAGTGCCTTCTGAGTCAATCAGATGTACCATATACATAATGTAGCTTATAATATCCAGTATCATTGGTTTTTAAATAGCGAGGGTCAAGTCACAGAGTTACAGGTGGAACTCGAAAAATTAGAATATCGTGCAAATGTTCATTTATGTCAGTATGGCAACTCAAAAGGTGAAACCAATTTATGAGATAGACACATTACATGCAAAGCGAGATATGTCAAGCCTTACTTTGGTATAATTGTGATGATTATGGCGTACAGCTTATGAAAACCCCAAATTCACAATCTCAGAAAATTAGAATAGTGTGAAAAGGTTCAATATTCTAGGCTCAAAGTGTCCCACTCTAATCAGCTAATGAATCCATAACACCTGCAAAGGGTTCCTGAGCCTTTCAATGGTCTCTCAGGCTGGTTCAGTAGGAATCACAAGCATGGGAAAGACTGCTGACCTGACAGTTGTGCAGAAAACCATCATTGACACCCTCCATAAGGAGGGAAGGCCCCAAAAGGTAATTGTAAAAGAAGTTGGATGTTCCCAAAATGCTGTATCAAAGCACATCAATAGAAGGTTATGTGGAAGGGAAAAATGTGATAGAAAAAGGTGCACAAGCAGCAGGGATGACCGCAGCCTGGAGAGGATTGTCAGGAAAAGGCCATTCCAAAGTGTTGGGGACTTTCACAAGGAGTGGACTGAGGCTGGAGTTAGTGCATCAAGAGCCACCACACACAGACGGATCCTGGACATGGGCTTCAAATGTCGTATTCCTCTTGTCAAGCCGCTCCTGAACAACAAACAACATCAGAAGCGTCTTACCTGGGCTACAGAAAAAAAGAACTGGTCTGTTGCCCAGTGGTCCAAAGTCCTCTTTTCTGATGAGAGCAACTTTTGCATCTCATTTGGGAACCAAGGACCCAGAGTCTGGAGGAAGAATGGAGAGGCACACAATGCACGATGCTTGAAGTCCAGTGTGAAGTTTCCACAGTCTGTGTTGATCTGGGGAGCCATGTCATCTGCTGGTGTTGGTCCACTGTGCTTCATTAAGTCCAGGGTCAACGCAGCCGTCTACCAGGAGATTTTGGAGCACTTCATGCTTCCTTCCGCAGATGAGCTTTATGGGGATGCTGACTTCATTTTCCAGCAGGACTTGGCACCTGCCCACACTGCCAAAAGTACCAAAACCTGGTTCAGTGACCATGGGATTACTGGGCTTGGTTGGCCAGCAAACTCGCCTGACCTGAACCCCATAGAGAATCTATGGGGCATTGCCAAGAGAAAGATGAGGGACATGAGACTGAACAATGCAGCGGAGCTGAAGGCCGCTCTTGAAGCATCCTGGTCTTCCATAACACCTCAGCAGTGCCACAGGCTGATAGCATCCATGCCACGCTGCATTGCGGCAGTCATTGCTGCAAAAGGGGCCCAAACCAAGTACTGAGTACATATGCATGCTTATACTTTGCAGAGGTCCGATATTGTTCTATTTCCAATCCTTGTGTTATTGATGTCATGTAATATTCTAATTTTCTGAGATTGTGAATTTGGGGTTTTCATAAGCTGTACGCCATAATCATCACAATTATACCAAAGTAAGGCTTGACATATCTCACTTTGCATGTAATGCGTCTATCTCATATATTGGTTTCACCTTTTGAGTTGCCATACTGACATAAATGAACATTTGCACGATATTCTAATTTTTCGAGTTTCACCTGTACTATCTAACAGGATAGGACCTCCAGACATCATGCAGCCCCAGGAGCCTAAGATCAAGTTTTCTTAAGTTATTGCTAAGCCATAAACTAAGATTTACAAACTACAGTGGCTGCTTCCAAACAACATGCTAATTCTGTAACTTAGCATGATGCCAATAACAAATGTACAGTGTGATTAAGTAAGATGAGAACATATAGATGTGAAAACCATTTTAGGACTGCTTCACATTGATTAAATGTTAAAGTGCTGGTTAAAGTGCTTTCTAAGCATGCATGGATACATGCAGGTCATATGGAAGTCACTCAAAGCAGCTGTGCCAAAATTTTGGGAGGATGCAAACAGGGGTGTCCACAGGATGAGGGTTAAAAAAGTCAAGATGGCAACTGTGTAGTTGAAGCTGCCATCTTGATTTTTGATTCCCTATGGGAGTACCGTTTTGCTCATGGCATTGCTGCAAACAAAATGCCCCTCCAAATGATTTGCACAGCCATGTTAATTAGGTTATCAGATCAGAGAGGTTACAAGTTGCCTTCTGCTTCAAAGAAGTTAACAGCAGAAAAAAAGAAAATTCATAGTTGTGAATGAAGCAATCAGAAGTCTCTTCCTCACCTCCCCCTGAATGATGTAACAGGGTTTATCCCAGCCAAGGATGGAATCATATGAAATCATTTTAGGCCAAATGCACAAAACTTGTAGTGCAGGAAACGCTATTGCTTACATACTGTAAATGTTAGTAATGTATTCAGTGAAAGTGCCCTGAAATGCAGTGCTACACAAGTGGATGCTCTCTATCTTCTGCACCCTCTTAAAGGCTACCCGACCCTCTAGAACAGATTTTGAAAAGATTTGGAGGAGGAAAGCAGAAAAGATTTGCAGTTCCTTTGAAAAAAGCAATCTGGCAGCCGAAAAATTAGACTGAATTTCACCCACAGAGATAAAGTTACCTTAAAAAGTGTTGCTTTCATTACAATGTAGTAAAACATTAGACTGATTTATATTGTGAAGTATGTGCCTCTTCACAGCAAAGGTTAGTTCATGCTATTGCTTGAGAATGCCAAGAGTTGGAATGAATTGTCAGTGGACATGAAATTTCCTTTGCTGAGTAATGGATTTATGGGAACGCCTGTCATGGCTGGTGAGAAGAGTAATAATAAATAGTTATTAGTTATCCCTTGTGTGCTTACGTGTGATTTATTGAACTGTGTGTATTAATTTTCACTATTACTATCATTACTATCATTCCCCAATATATGAGATGGGGAATTCGTAGGATTCTCTTTTCCTTCACCCTGAATTTCAAGTAACGGAATTGACGGGAGCGGATGTCTGAAGCTCTATTTTAGAGGGTTTTCCCCACAAATCAACACACATTCAGGGAGTGCAAATCATTTGTACTTTCTGCTTATTATGCCAGTCAGCAAAGTACTTAACTATGTGAGCTGGGATTTAGATCTCACCTTGGCCATTATTCACTAGTTAATCTTAGTCCTGCCATTATAATCTACCTGGCAGCATTCAATCAAAAAATGATGCATATATTTCTTATCCAAACACACACATGCAGATAACAATCAGATGAAAAAGGATGTAGGTCTCTGACAACTTTCATACTTGGAAGAGGAGGGAATGGTGGCAATTAGACAACTGGGCACAGAGAGAACTGCTCCTGTCTGTGCTCCTGCACTCTGAAGATGCCGGTCACAGATGCTGGCGAAACGTTAGGAAACAGAACTTCCAGAACATGGCCACACAGCTCGGAAGATCCACACCAACTTGATATTCCTTGCTAAATTTTGCTCTTTTACCCAAGCTAAACCATGACTTGTTTTTATAGCGGCCTGGTTAATATATAACATTGAGCCACAGACAATAGTTTAGAAACCCTAATGGCTAGAATCATACAAACTAATTGTGGGCAATGATTTTCCCTGTGACACTCTATGGAAGTGAAAATTGGACTTTGAAAAAACAAGATAGAAAAAGTATGAGTGTTGGAGAAGATTCCTGAGAACACCATGGATAGCCCAAAAAGCAAACACATGGATCAAAGAACAAATCAATCCAATGACCAGGCTCGAATTATCATGTTTTGGATATGTTAAAGCAACATATAGATCTCTTGAGAGGTCTGTATTGGTGGGAAAGTGGAAGAAAAGAGAAGAGGATGCATTGCAGCAAGGTAGATGGACTTGATTATAGCAGCAATGGGTGTACTGGTGGAAGACTTGGAGGGCTGGATTGGGGACTCATCAACCTGGATAAGTCTAATCTGTATGGTCGCTAAGAGTTGTCACCAACTTGATGGCACATAATCCAAAACCAAGCAAATGACATTGTTAGCATGGCCCAAATACATAAAGGAAGGTTGTAGTCACATGAAGCTATCAAAACAGAACGTTCCAGTCCCCTCCCTGTTCTTCCATATGCATTTTTAGTATAACAGTGCCACCTGGTGTTTATACTAATTCATGGGGGCACATCCCCCTAATCTTGTGTGCTGCCAGAACCCACTGATAATAAAGATTTGAGTAGGGTAGGGCTTACTGGATTAATGTTGGGACAGTGGCTGTTTTGTGTGTGAGTGCCTATGTACAATCTATTGCTCTGGACTCTTTATTTTCTTTATGGATTGTAATTAAATCACTTGCAATAATAGATATGGTAAAGGAAAGTGAATTAACTTTTTTCTTTCTCCCTTCCCCCCAGTACATCCAAAACAAATAAAGCAAAAGTCTACAATTTAAATGGCAGCATAAAAAGAATCTTACTGTGAAACAGTTCTATAAGCCTGGTATTATAGCTACTTAAGGTTAGACCAACAAGTTTTTTGCCTAGTAAGTTTTGCATATCATTTGTCATTTTCAATGCAAAGTCTCAGCAAATAGATACAGTTAACTACCTGTATTACCTTATTTTTTACCAGTGTGTTCACAGGACAGACCCTGTATGATATATGTTACAATTATGCAGATTAATGTAAATCTTTATGACAGACTGTTTTATTTTTATAACCTGCTTATACCTATTGAACCAAGAATTAATTAAATTTAAAACTTGTGAATCTGGAAGATCTTCTAGCTCTGATATAGAACTAAATAACACATTCCTGATCTGTTTCAGATAGCACTTGTCTAGTAGTTTTCAGAGTGTCGTCGTTGTTTTACATTCCAAACTGCTGGTGGTAATGTTTACTGTAAACATTAAACTGATTATGAATATGACCATTTTTCATGCGTTGCATAAATCAAAACCTTTTTTCTCCCAGATTTAATTGATATATTTATTTTTATCCAATCGAATAGTCCATTTAGTCTGCTTGATGACAATTGTGCATTTCTGCCTTTGAATAGGTAATCCTTAAAGTAGCAGTTGTCTGCTGTAGTGGAATTATTATCTGCTTTAAATGTCAGCTCTGTGAAGTAACGCAATCCTATAATGGCAGTCTCCACTGAAGAAATCTGTTACGTATTCCATACCAGCATAGATGTGGGTGGCAAGAGAAAAAAATTATCAGATATCATTATGCTCATCAGTGATTATTGGGAAAGGCTTGCAGAAATCCTTTAAAACTGAAATCAGTCAAATGAGAATGGCAGGGCTGTCTCTGCTTGGCAGCAAGAAAAAGATTTAATGCCATGCCATGGAAAAATTGAAATTCAGGTCCTGACTTTGTGAGAAACACAGAAATAAATTGATGGCTATAGTGCAGAAGCTTCTTATACCTGCCAACTTTTGGCAAACCCAACAAGCAGAGAAACATCCATGCACACTCATCAATTGGCAATCCCCGCAACAAGCAATGACTTATAAGTGTGAATAAATCACAGATTTTATGGCACTGATGCCACCTGGAATACAGTGTTTTTACTTAATGGAGTTAAATCAATCTACTTGGTTATCTAATCATTGCTATTGAGGCAGTAATTACAATTGTGGCAATTTTTATGTGTCACTTTCTGCCAGACCCACAATACACCAAAGCCCTCTAACATTCAATGTAGGCTCATTTTAACTTCCTACAGATGGGCTCCACTAAGAACACCTTTCAGTGGTGGTAAATTGTAAAGTCCATTAGTCCATAATGACAACCTCTGTAATCTTATCCCCAAGTCATGTACCCAGATATAGCAAACACCTGCAGCATATAGGATAATACCCAATTTATTAGGTAAATTAGCTGTCAGCCTGTAGTGTTGATTAGTTCTGGGGACTTTGGCTGGGGAAACCTAGATTAGTAATGACATCACAGGCAAGTGACTGAAGGTGCTAGCTTAGTTCAGCTATGAATGGGTGACCTATCCATGGTGCATGCTCAGGAAAGACAACAAATTAGTTAGTATGATAGTAGAAGTTCTCTGCCTACCATAGCTACGATCCCAATTACCTTTCCAACAGCAACCTGAAATATACTGTGGGCAAATCACAGTTAGGCCCATCTCTTGAGTGGTAAGGAATAGCTAAATATTTCCTTTGACAGAGAATAGCCTTACCCATGAGCCTGTAGAAATGGAAAACAGAAACTGAGCAGCATAGATACTTTGTGGCTATTTGTGGCAATTTATCTGAAAACCTGAATGGGATGTGGGGAACGATTGTTCATTATCTTCCTATCTGGGTTTGTATATTGCTTGTTTTAAGTTTATTTACCGAATCATGGCTTCACATTGTGATTAATGCTTAATGACAATCTCAGATATGGACCATGGTCTGATGATGTAATAAGCCTAATCAGAAATAGCCCACTCCCTAAATTTAGCTTACTAGACAGGGCTATTATTTGGATAAAATATATCAGCCCGTACTGAGTTCAATGGCAGAAGGGGAAACTGCAAACACCAGCAAGGTTGAAGCATCAGATTATTTAGGGTCTTCCATGTTGACAAGATTCGTTTTTAACTGTTGATAAGAGATTGTAGTGCGAGATACAATGCAAGATACAAAGCAACATTGAATATAAAGGATGCATCTATGCCTCTTAAAGTAAAAGAAGAAACATTCTTTCTAAGTAAATGGTGGTGCTGAAATTATCATAGCTGCTTTGGAAGAAAGCTCCAGAGCACTTTGATCCTGTGTCCTGCCTGTACTTTATTATTGATGCCCTTATCACCAAACTTATCCAGCACTGTTTTGAGGGCCCTCTATTAAGCACTAGATAAGAGAGTCCTAGGAATATAAGTGTTCTTGAGAATATAACAGTTCCTGTTTTTCTTATATCCATGCAAAAAACAAGAACTCCTAGAACTACTATTTCAAGGCTTACAAGACATAATGGATATTGATTTGCATCCATGCCCAAAACCTGCTCTTGTAGTCAGTGTAAAATGATAACTTTCCATACCAAGATGTTCCTCACCAAGGTTAATGCTGAGAAAACTGTCTGTGTTTGCATAGTACATTGAACCACAAAGTAGTCAACCACATTTTAGCCCAGTGTCTTGTGCAGACTCAGATTCTGGGATTAAATTATGATTGTATCTGTCATATGAACTCAGAAAATGGGGTAAACCATGGATAAACACAAATTTGAACCCACATTCAGTGTGGATTGGTGCAGATGCATCCCAGTTCAGATAAAGTCAAGATTAATGCAACTGTGTTACACTTATTCCAAATCTGGGGAAGGAAATTTCAGCAATTATTAATATTGTGCAGTCAAACAATGTAACTATGTAGCTACTCCTCCCAAATGTATAATTCAGCCTTATACCATAAGAACATGGCTGTTACTCCAAAATAACTATGAATAAGATTACAACTATATTAATTATCCATAACCCTATAAAAATTAAGATACATATTTTAACTCTTTTGCTTTATTACATATTGTCAAATGAATGGTACAAAGAATCAGTGTCTTTTAACTCTTCTCCAATATCTATAACTTCTGAATTGTGTTTCCCTCAAACAGGATTGCACGACTGTACTGGGAAGTCTTGTGCCAATCAAACGTTTTATTGAATTTCTCAGAGCCATCTGACCACGATAGTTTTTTTTTTTTTTTAATGGGCATCTTAGTTTACTGACATTTTGAGAGAGAAAATACATGAAACTCTATAAAAATGCTGAAAAGAGATTCATAAAGAGCAAAGAAGCTCCAGAACTGGAAGAAAAAAAACTAACAACCCTTGGCAAGGTCCCACTTACTGCAGTCCCATCTACACATGATATGGGGGATTCTGCCTCTACCCATGTTTGGTGCAGGTCATGGTGACTAGTAGGCTGCCTACACTTTTTAAAAATCTTGCCCATCTCTTGATTTGCAAAAAAGCTGTAGTCTCATAAACTCCTCCTCCTCCTCCTCCTCCTCCTCCTTTTGTTGTAGAGCACGCAGCACATTCTGTTCTGCCAGAATAATTGAAGAACAATGCATAACATTCTTTCAGCCCAAGTTAGCCATAAGATAAAATGGGATAGGTCTATGAATAATGCCTTTGAAGGGAGAAGTTAGGTGAAAATACAAACCATTTTTGAAACAAATTTCATCTGAGCTTCATTGCACGAGGCTAAATTTTTAATTATATTTTTAAAAACATTAAAGGTGTGTGTGGGGAATCATTTCGGCTACAAGCCTTATTATTCACATATCTTTCCATTTCCAATTTACAAGCTGCTTGACACTATTATGGGCTGTGCTAATAACTTCAGGTTGTTTTAGAAGAGGATGTTACAAGGACATGGGGAGGCTTACATTTAGGGAGCTGCTGGCCAGTGTTTTCCTTTTTTGGTCAGTAGCCAAGTCCTACAAACTGCCAACCAGTCTGGGCTCCAGAAGACATTTGCTACCTTGCTCTATGCCATCAGCTACTAACCCCTACCCTCATCTATGAAAAGGCATACATTTTGGCCCTTCTAGGGCTTACTATGGCAGCATGATGGGAGATCAAGCTTTATATGCCTCGCATCCTGCATTTTGGCTTCTTTTTGAGCCAGATGCCAGTACAGTGGAAAAACAGGTGGGAGGCTCAATGTGCCAAGCACCTCCTCCAATAGGTTCCTGTGCACACAAAGCAGCAACATGTTCTTATCACTGCAGTGACATTTTTGCTTCGGCAAAATGTGTTTTTCCCATCTGCAGGAAAAGCCCGTTTTAACTTAGCTAGCACTATCGTATCTAGCCTGCAAAAACTGGGAGGGCCACTAGATGTCAATGATGAGTTTGTGGTTTCTGTATAATTTGCTGTCCCCTGACAGCCCTACCTTAGTGTTGTTGCACATTCCTGGTGACAACATTGTGGGATTATAGGGAAGAAACTCGGAGGGAATCTACTTTTTGGACGACATCGGCATATGCAACTGTAAGGGAATGGCTGTTTAGGCATAAGAGGACCTGGCCAGACATTCTGTTTTATTTTGAGGCATTTGCAAGATGGCGTAGACCAGAGTTAAGGCCTTGTAAATCTCCTGTCATGAGTTTTTAGAGCTATATGCCTGTCAACTTTCAGCAGTAGGTTTTCCTGCCTATAGGTGTCAGAATACAGTCCTTGTCAATGCTAACACATTTTTTCTCAATTAAAATGTCATGGCTCTGTTGTCATTGACTTCTGTTTGTGACATTCTCTGGGCTATGGTTCAAGTATGTCTAAACAGAAAGATAATACAAATATAAAACAGTGCAGCATTTGTACAATAAAGAGGAAGTTGAAACAGCAAGGCGTTGAGGTCTGTAAATATTTTTCATGCCATAAAACCCACATTTTATTATTTGCACAATGTTAAAGTGACAGCAAGTGAATTGAAAGCACTTTTACTTTTTATCATAGTACTACAAAGAGCTTTCTTACATACACCTAATAGCACATTAGCATTTCACAAATGTTGATCTCACTTCCCAAGTCATAATATTGCCCACATTTTGAAAATCAGAGCCCAAAGATTCCGTTTTCAAAAAGCCCTCCAAATTTGGGACCCGTGACAAAAATATGTTGAACAGCAATTAATGAAAATAAGTGACTAAAATTAAAATCTGTTGACTCAAAGGTTCTTCAAGCCTTGATCGTGCCTTTTCAAACCCACAAAGTTAATTTAAGTTAAGTAAGTTAATTATTTTTTGAAAAAATGTAGCATAGTTCTTATTCTCACAAAAAACGTTACTGTGATTTCCAGCCTATGGAGGAGATAGAAACCAGGCTTGGGGAAAGTAGGTACAGTGGTACCTCGAGTTACAAACTTAATCCGTTCCGTGACTCTGATCGCAACTCGAGTTGGTTGCAACTCGAGGTAAATTTTCCCATAAGGTTCAATGTAAGTACGGTTAATCCGTTCCGCCCTCCGAATTTGGTCGCACCACAAGGCAAATTTCCCCATAAGGTTCAATGTAAATACATATGGTTAAACAGTTCTGAAATATATACATTTTATTTTTAAACCACAAAAACATGAAAAAAAGTACAGTACAGCACAGTATGAAGAGGGAGAATGGGGTGGGGAGGCAGTTATTGTTTGGAGGGAGAGTTCCCCTCCAAAGGGACATCGGGGAGATCTCCTTCAGGGGTTTCCTCTCTTCTTTGCCTCTTAGCTCCAGGCTCAGTTCTGGGGAAAAACCTGTCTAAAGTCAGTTGTTTTTTCCTGCGCTGCATAACCCTCCGGAAATAAGAGAACACGTCATTCATCATGTTCAACGCTCTGGTTGTCACAGTTCTGTTGGGGTGGTGCTTCTCAAGGAAATCCTGGCACTCATTCCATTTCGCCATGATGGATTGTATCACTTCACTGCTCACCTCCTCCCCGTCCTCCTCTTCCTCAGTGGAATGCTCCTGGCCAAGCGCTTTCTGTTGCTCACTCTGGAGCTCAGCAAGTTCTTCCGTGGTCAGCTCCTTCTCATGGTCCTCAACAAGCTCCTCTATGTCTGCATCATCGACAACCAGACCCATGCTCTTGCCCATGGACACAATCTCCTCCACTACCTCTCCATCAGACCCTTCAAAGTCACGTTCAGCGACACATTCTGGCCACAGTTTCTCCAGGCTGAGTTTAAGGTCCGGCAGGTGACATCTTCCCAGGCTTTGTCAATGAGGCTGATGCAGTGGAGGACATTGAAATGTTTCTTCCAAAACTCTGTCAGAGTCAAGGATGTTTCCTCAGTGACATTGAAACACCTGGTGAAGAGCGCCTTTGTGTAGAGCTTCTTAAAGTTGCAGATCACTTGCTGGTCCATGGGCTGCAGGAGAGGTGTCGTGTTGGGGGGGAGGAACTTGACCTTTATGAAGTCATATTCGGCGTCCATATCATCCACCAAGGCTGGAGGGTGTGCCGGGGCATTGTCCATCAGAAGAAGGCACCTTTCAGGCAGCTGGTTGTCAGAAAGATATTTTTTAACGCTGGGTGCGAACACCTCGTGCAGCCATTCCATGAACAACTGCCTTGTGACCCACGCTCTTGCATTGGCCCTCCACATGACAGGCAGTCTGGCCTTGTTCACATTGTGTTCCCTGAACGCACGAGGGGTCTGGGAATGGTACACCAGTAGCGGCTTAATCTTCAGGTCGCCGCTTGCGTTCGCACACAGCAAAAGGGTCAATCTGTCCTTCATGGGCTTGTGCCCTGGCAGTGACTTTTCCTCCTGCGTGATGTAGGTTCTGTTTGGCATCTTCTTCCAGAAGAGCCCTGTCTCGTCGCAATTGAACACTTGCTGAGTGACGTATCCTTCCACCTTCATGAAGTCCTCAAATTCTTCCTTGTAGGCTTCTGTAGCAGCCTTGTCAGAACTGGAAACCTCACCAAGTCTTGCCACACTGTGGATGCCACTTCTCTTGCAGAATTTCTCAAACCAGCCTCTGCTGGCTTTAAATTCCTCACTTGCTGCGCTGGTAGAGGGGTTTGTCCGCAGTAAATCACTGTGCAGTTTCCTGGCTTTTTCACAGATGATAGCTTCACTCACGCTATCACCTGCCAGCTGTTTCTCATTCAGCCACACTAACAACAGCTTTTCCACCTCTTCCAGCACTTGTGTCCTCTTCCTCGTTAAGATCGTTACTCCTTTTGCCACATCAGCTTCTCTGATGGCATCTTTATTCTTCAAAATAGTCGAGATGGTCGACTTCGCCATCTTGTACTCCGAGGCCAGATCAGTCACACGAATACCACGATCGTGCTTTTCTATAATGTCCTTCTTCAGTTCGATCATCACTTTTTCCTTCAAAGCCTTATTCTTGCCAAGCCTGCTCTGCATTTTCTTTGGAGCCATGCTGACAAGCACACCAAAAACCTTCCAAACGCCACAAAACACACCACAAGCCTCACCGAACGTCTCCTTGCTACCGCGATCTCACCCACAGGAAGCCGCGACTGCGTGGCAGCAGGGCAAATGGCCGCGGATCCGGTTCGTAGCTCGAGGCGGAGTTCGCATGTCGAGGTAAATTTTTGGGGCCGGAGCTGGTCGTATCTCGAAAAATTCGTAAGGAGGGGTGTTCGTAACCCGAGGTACCACTGTATAATGTTGCTTGCTGCTTTAAAAAATGGGGATGATTTGAGAGAAAGGCTAGGTTCAACCATGTTAAGACCAGCAAAACAGTGCATGTAGATGCCATGATATCTTCACCACCCTCATATAACTGGGAGATCCCAAAATTGAAAATAATGCTTTTAAAATAATGATTGCAACCTTGCAATATTTTCACAAGAATACCAACATCTCAAAATATTTCAGTGACTACAGATAGTCCTTACTTAATGACTGCCCTGTTAAGCGACTGTTCAAAGTTATGATGGTGCTGAAAAAATAACTTTATGACCGATCCTCATATTTACAACTGTTGCAGCATCCCCACGATCACGCGATCCAGGTTAAGATGCTTTGCAAGCAACAGGCATTTATGACTATTACAGCATCCGTCAATCATGTGTTTACCATTTGTGACCTTCACAGCTGGCTTCCAACAAGCTGAGTCAATGGAGAAGCTGACAGTAAAATCGCAAGCCACGGTCATGTGATATCTCACTTAATGACCACAGGTGATTTGCTTAACAGCCATGGTGGAAGTAAGGTAAGTCCATTGCGGTCACATGATATCTCGCTTAATGACCATGTTGCTGAGGGACGCAGTTGCTGGTCCCAATTGTGGTTGTTAAGTGAGGACTACCTGTGTAATTTTTACTTACTGTGGATATCTAAGCAGAAGTGGCCTTGGTGGCAAGCTGTGCCCAGCTTCAGCTGAGGCAACAACTGTCACCCTTCCTGGACTGAGATAGTCTTGCTTCACTGACCTGTGCTCTAATTCTGTAGGCTGTCATTCACTCTTCATAACCTACCTTTTGACGAGAAGCTACAAACTGTTGCAGGATGGAGCTGTTTGTTGAAGGGCGCTCTTAAGGTGTAATACCAATCCTGAAAGTGGTATAGTGCTCGCTTGTGAACTATGAGGCCCGATTTAAGGTATTGGCATTAGCCTAAAAACCTCTAAAACAGTGTTTCTCAACCTTAGCAACTTTAAGATGTGTGGACTTCAACTCCCAGAATTCCCCAGCCAGCATGGTTGAGAAACATTGCTCTAAAGTATTCTGATAATTAAAAGATTGCCTTCCCAACACTATATGGCATATACATTAGGATTCGCTGCGGAGACCCTGCGTGTGGTTCCACTGATGGATTCAGCTCACAAGATGGTTGCCAGGAGGAGGGCTTTTTCAGTGAAAATATCTCAACTGTGGAAGGCTCTCCCAAAGGATATTTTCAGAAAAAAGCAAGATGTGTTACCCAGCCTAGTATTTATGGGACAACAACTATTCCAGAACTAGGCCTGTACTTGCACAGACAAAAAACCAAAAGACATCTTGTAGGTCTAAGTCAGCTGTGCTGTTCCGACTACCTTTCCCATTCTTGCTTCATTTATTGTCTGGCATGATTTGACTTTAAATTCATGCTACGTGCTATTATTGTTCTCTCTAGGTTCCAAATTAATTACTTTGTCACTTGTTCTGGCATCTTTTTCAGCATACAAGTCAAATCAATGAGATCGTAAGCCTTTACATCTTCCTGCTTTCCTTTCTGAGATGCAACAATATAACCCCTCCCCAAGGCTGTTTGTTCCATCATGGCCAATTTCCATTTATTTTATTAAACTAGCAAAATGTTTCATATTAGAATCTCCCAATAGAATGTAAGAACATACTTTGATTTATCCCAAATCTCAAATGGTCTGGATAGAGCTGGAGATATGTAAACCCAGCCATTACAGTTTGTAAACCATGGTTTATGACTTAATGCTATATGTAAGCCCAGCCGCAGTCAGAACAAACGATGGCTTAGTCTACATAATGCAGAGTAGTAAGTTAGTAGAATTCATAAACTAATATAATGGATGGTGCCAATTGGGATGATTGTGGTGGATGCTAGTTTGGGGGCCTTCCCTATTTTAAAACAAGCAATAAATTTAACACACAGAGACTGCATGACACACAAAGTTAAGATGTTCAGTATTTGTACCATCATCCCTTTTCCCATTACATGAATACTGTGTTCACACAACACAGTCAACCATATGGCTTGTTTAAAGATTTGCAGGAAAACGGGGGGAATGGTGACACCAGCATACTCATTAAGTCACCTTTTTGGTTTAGCATGTGCACTAGCTACACACATTAACAGGAGAAAGATCCTTGTTCAATCACCTTTCTCTTTGGCTGGTTTTCTAGGATGCTTTTATTGATTTAAGAGAGCCTCCCCTGCCCGTTCTCTGAAATTATCCCTCAGAAATGTGCTGCATTTCCACCATACTCTGTTTAATGTGTTGACTGAGCCTGGCCTGTAAAAGCTGTACTGTGAAGATGCTGGATTGAGAACCATGGAAAATTACAAGGCCTTCTGTATGTCTTTTGGCATGTTAGGAGACAGCAACAAATGGATCTGAAAGAAGGGCATTTTTACTACCTTGGTGCAATAAAAGGCTTGTCTTCTTACAGCCTGAGAACAGAGTGTTTTGCTTCAAAAAATGAACAACACTAACTAAACAGACTGCCAATATTCCTTCACAGTTGACTGCTTTGGTATTTTATTTAAACATACACACTGAGCACTGTGGATGACATGGCCAGCTTATGAAGGATTACCGATTAACGAGT